>BJKM01000033.1:0-1297500 GCA_015082035.1 Chaenogobius annularis
ATTTTTTTTTTTTAAATGTTATTATTTTATAGTGAACAGTACAGGTTCCGATTCTTTGGATGGTTCTTCAATGTGGATCCTGAATGGAACAGAACTGGTGAGTTTGTTATCTCCAAATACCGTGAGTTCTTTTTTGTACAGCAAAGAACTGCCTGGTTGCTAGTGTGATTCCTCTGCTTAGCCAATAAACAGTACCTGGTCGACTCTGACAAAGAGCGAGTGTCTGAAGTACAAGGGGGAGCTGGTGGGTGAATCCTGCAAGTTTGTCCCAGACATCACCCTCATGTCCTTTATCCTCTTCTTCGGGACCTACACTTGCTCCATGTGTCTGAAGAAGTTTAAGACCAGCCCATTCTTCCCCACTACTGTGAGTTTGTCACCAAACCCTTCAATGCAGTGCTCTTTTCACCCTAAAACTATACTGTTTTTCTGTTTCAGGTGAGGAAACTGATCAGTGACTTTGCTATCATCCTGGCCATCCTGATCTTCTGTGGAGTAGATATGCTGGTTGGAGTGGAGACTCCTAAACTCATTGTGCCATCTGAATTTAAGGTCAGTGTCTCTATGACGCATTGTGAAATGTAAAGAGCTTAGAGTGTGAAGAACTACTACAAGTGAATGTGGTGTTTCAGCCAACCAATCCGACTCGAGGCTGGTTTGTGCCCATGTTTGGAGGAAATCCATGGTGGGTTTATCTGGCCTCTGCTCTGCCTGCACTGCTCGTCACCATCTTGATCTTCATGGACCAACAAATAACGGCAGTCATTGTCAACAGGAAGGAGCACAGGCTTAAGGTCAGTCACACAACTCTGTGCAGCACTAGGGGCGGCAGTAATTCAGTTGGTGTGTGCTCGTCCTCTGTTCGAAAGGTTGGCGGTTCGAATCCCACTCATGACTTAAACATCCTTAGTAGAGTGGTCCAATCCATTTATTGCAGTTACCTCAGGTGGATACTACCATTGTGTTCTTGGGCAAGACACTTAAACTGCCTCACTCCCAGTGTCTGCGTACACTGACCCGTGTGTGAATGGGTGAGTGGTCGCTTGATGTAAAGCACTTTGAGTGCCTTTAAGGTAGAAAATCGTTATACAAATGTGACCCTTTTACCATTCAGTAGTTAGATTGTTCCGGGTAGAAACACAGACAGTTTCACTCCATAATGGTGAGATGTCTGTACATTACCCAAAGCACACTTACAGGATAGTCACACTGAAGTTAAATATGCTCGTCATTCTTCTCATGAGAGTGAGAGATGTTTCATGGATGTGACTGCATGGAAAGACAGAAGCAAGAACTCAACTATTCAACCAGTAACTGTTATTGCTGTAATTTGTAGCTGTGAACATTCCCTAAAGGACATACAATTGTATGATATATTCAATACGGACAAGTGCAAATCATTCCTTCATTGTGTAACTTTATCCACTTTGAAATGGATAAATCAAATAAGCTATGGTTGAAAAAAACCCTTACATATTTGTTGTTGCCTGTAAACATTTACCATTTATTGTTTTAAGGACTGCTAAGTGTGCTGTTTGTGTATAAACACATGCTTTATACGTGCACGTGTGAGCCTGCATGACCTCTGACATTTAGTGTGTTTGTTGTGGCAGAAAGGGGCGGGGTACCATCTGGACTTGTTCTGGGTGGCTGTTCTCATGGTGCTGTGCTCCTTCATGGGGCTTCCCTGGTATGTGGCGGCCACAGTGATTTCCATTGCTCACATTGACAGTCTGAAGATGGAGACGGAGACATCTGCTCCAGGAGAGCAGCCCAAGTTCCTGGGTGTCAGGTAAAAGTCCTTGACAGTTTGTGTGTATGTAGTGTATATACAGAGAGAGAGGCCAAGATCTACCACACCAGACAAGACCCAAGGTGTAGGCTGTGCAAAGACAGTCCAGCACATAAATGCAGGGTGTAAGATGGTGGCAGGGAAAACATATATGGAGCGCCATGACCAAGTGGCTGGCATAGTGTGCAGGAACATCTGTGCGGAGTATGGACTGGAAACACCAAGGTCAAAGTGGGAAACACCCCCAAAGGTGGCAGAGAATGATCGAGCCAAGATCCTGTGGGACTTCCAGATACAGACTGACAGAATGATAATGGCAAACCAACCAGACATTGTGGCGGTGGATAAACAGCAGAGGAAAGCCATTGTGGTTGACGTGGCGATACCAAGTGATGGCAACATCAGGAAAAAGGAACACGAGAAACTGGAGAAATACCAAGGGCTCAGAGAAGAGCTGGAGAAGGCGTGGAAGGTGAAGGAAAGTGGTGCCTGTGGTCATCGGAGCACTGGGTCAGTGACCCCCAAACTGGAGGAGTGGCTACAGCAGACCCCTGGAAAAACATCAGACATCTCAATTCAAAATCAGAATCAGAATCAGAATCAGAAGGGGTTTATTGCCATTGTCAATGAACAAAATTCACAAACGTCTTGTCATTAAGGTGCAACATAAAACACTGATCAATAATAAAAAACAACATACATGAACTCAAAAGGGCATGCATTAAGAGACAATTTAAAATGACTATAATATGAAATAAAAATAAAATAGGCATTACTATGTACACGAGAATTACAGTTACATTTACAGTTGTAGTGCAGAAAGTGACAGTGCAGTGAGTGGTTGAATAGTTGCAGTTAAAGTGACAGGTGTTTAAGAAGTGTTCATGAGTCCAACGGCAGAGGGAAAGAAACTATTGTGGCGGGAGGTTCTGGTCCGGATGTTCTTTACACAAACATGTGACATATTTGATTTAAGGTCAAAATGAATTCCAATTGAGCCAAATTCCAGTCTATTTCAAGCCAAAATAAATGAAAGTTTTTGGTCTTACCTTTACATTTTGATAAACCGGATTGTAAATAAGAAATAAACGCGTTCAGGAACGCAGAAGATAACAGTCCACAGGCTGAAGAGCGCCCTCTGCCATGAGGCAGGCGTATTGTTTGCCTCACCGAGTGAACTTTTACTGCTGCTTTATAATGAATCTGCGAGCCGAAACACGTTTCAGAAATACATTTCATACATTATCCAGAATATGGAAGTACAGAGCACATCGTCAGAGTGTTTAATTTGTTATATACAGAGGGACAGCGACACATTATCTGCATCGCGTACAGCACAGTTTGTGAGGCATTACACTGTGCACCGAGCAGCAGAGCGCGGTGCTGCCTCACGGCGCCTCTTCTCCCTGTGTTTGAACGGGAGTTATGGGACATGCGGAAATTCATATAATACCATATTTAATTAAAAAAATATGGTTCCATAGTGGGTTTAAAGGGAAAGGGGGTTTATAATACATACCAGATGACAAATAATAACTTTTATTATATTTTATAATTCAGTTTTTTTCACCCAAGATTGTCAGGTGAGGCTCTGCCTCCCCCGAATGCACGTCACTGATTAAGAAACCTCTGGAGTTTCCAGGTGCATCAGTTGGTCCTTTACTTTGAAGGTTTATATGTAATACATTTGTCTTTTACAGAGAGCAGCGGGTCACTGGAGTATTTGTGTTCATCCTGACAGGACTGTCTGTTTTCATGTCCCTATTCTGAAGGTATGGTTTCACTAATGATGAATTGTAAATCTTCTTTATTTTGAAGCATAGTTTGACTTTTTTTAGTACAGTTTTACTCACCTTGCACAGTGTTGTGTTTATAAAATGTAATGAGTTATATTGTAGTGAAAGAGTTAAATTTAGGGTATACGCTATAATAGTTATTTATCTTGATTTTTATTATTTTGCTTTTTTCTTGTGCTTTGCGGTGCAATGCTAAACTTGACCCATTGTGGGACAATTAAAGGTTTTCTTATCTTATCTTGATTTTCAGTTTATTTCATACGGGACAGATTACATCATATTATATTTTTGTTACATTTTTACATGCTTTTTAAATGACAACTGAGAGTCCATAATACACACCTAAATACTAAGTACCACTTGTAACTGTTGTAACTGTTGGATTGCTCTCCCTGTTCTACGCCTAACCCTAAACATCAGTTACAACTGACCGCTTGCTACTTTTTTATTTTATTTGCATTCATATTAAGATATAGATACAATATAATCGATAAAATATAAAATTCCATCTGTTAGTACAAAGATAAAAAAAAAAAAATTACATTATATACAAATCAATAATAAGGAAAATAAGAATTAAAGTGAAATAAGATATAGTTATGGGTATTAACATTCTAACAACATCTTAGCTTTTTTGTTCTTAAGGTTTTCGAGTGACTTAAAATAATATTTTATAATGCTTTTGAATTGGCTTATATTGGGGGTGTTATTGTTCCATTTGCAACAATGTATGTAATATTTCACGTATAAAATTAGAAAATGTAATATATAAATATGTGTTGTTGTTTTTTTTTGCACATAATATATCTAGATGTGAAACAGCTTCATTTTCTATTTTACAATATATACCGGTACATGGTTCACATTTCCTAATATTTTTTTTCCATCAAATAATTAGTCGGATAAATCAAATGTATAATTTTAAAATAAAATTCAAATTCAAATTAGCAAAATCCTTAAATAACCCGTGGGTATTGCCTCAAATACTATACAGTACTCTCGAGGGGTAACAGGGAGACCAAAAGTATCAAGACATTTAGAATAAGAAAGAAAGAGTCCATTTTCTCCTTTTATTTTTCTTTGTTTTTATTATTGACCCAGTTTTTTACAGAATTTCTTTTTGTTTTTATGTTATGATTTTATTGTTCCAAATGAGATGTTTGTGTGGGTAGAAGTTGTGATTGTGCATTAGTAGCCAACATGAGACATTTCGAATCAAATACCAAATTTTCTCTTTGTTTTTATTGAAATTCTTTGTCCAATTTACTTTAGAAGTCCTCTCGGATGGCAGCCTGCCAAGTAGACTAATGATCAGACACCACTTCAGAGAATTTATTGTAGACCTGAACGCATTGTTTTCTGTCTTTTAAATGTGATTCCACCAACTGGAAGGCTTTTTGAGAAAAAGTTACATTTTGATAACGCAATCAAGATATTAGAATTTACAGTATCTAATGCTTTTTGTTTGTCAAGGTTGATGCCCCACCCACGCCCCCCCCCTGTCTAATTTAGTTTTGATGTTCTCCATTAGATAAAGCTTTGCAGTATTGGTAGATACATTTCCAGAATCCAAATTTCATTGGATGCAATGCAAATGGTGAAGAGTTATTTGATCAGAGATACATTTTTCTATTTGGATATCGCGTGGAGAAAACTTAATTGCTTCTCTCCATTTGTTCACCTGATTTAAAAACGGGGGTGAGCACAGCTGTTTCCCACGGAGCTGGAAACCGTCCTTCATTAATTTAATCATTGTATTAATATTATGGATATCCTTTGGTTTAGACAATTTGATAGATGCTATGATTGTTGACTGTGTCACTTCACTAAATAGGGGCGTGCACAGTCAAAGGCACCCCTTTAAACTATGATTGATTGAGATTCAGTCATTTCTATTAGTGAAACCAAACCAAAGACCTTTTCTCTTTTGTCTAGTTCATCCCCATGCCTGTATTGTATGGAGTATTCCTGTATATGGGAGTTGCCTCACTAAATGGAGTTCAGGTAAATTCATATTCCATCACATTTCAATTCATTCATATTGATGATCGTGCCCTATATCTGATGTTGTAACCGTGAACAGTTCATGGACCGGCTAAAATTGCTTCTGATGCCAGCGAAGCATCAGCCAGACTTGATCTACTTGCGTCACGTGCCCCTCCGCAAAGTGCACCTCTTCACCTTCATCCAGGTGCTGTGCCTGGCCCTGCTTTGGATCCTTAAGTCCACTGTGGCCGCCATTGTGTTTCCTGTAATGGTAAGCCTCAATTACAGCACATTCGTTACATATTTTAACAAATAATATTCTATAAAAATTAATAACGTATAATGATTTCATTTTTCACTTTGTATTTTGACCATTATATAGTAGTATACTTGTACTTCTTCCAAAAATGGGGACATATTTAGCCCAAAAATACTCTAATTATTCTTTTGTTCATTTAGATTCTGGCCTTGGTGGCAGTGAGAAAGGGCATGGATTACATGTTTTCCCAGCATGATCTCAGTTTCCTGGACGATGTCATCCCCGAGAAGGACAAGAAGAAGAAGGAGGATGAGACAAAAAAACAAGCCAGCATTGACAGTGATGCGGAAGATGTAAGTTTTTAAAACTACACATATGATGTGACACAAAGCATGTTTTGAGCTGGTGGATACATGGCCCTTGCATTTGAATATCAAGCATTGTATGTTGTTTTCTCTGTGACAGTCTGATTACCCTTACAATGAGAAAGTTCCCAGCATTAAAAATCCCTATGGACATGATGGAGCAAGAGCCCTTTTTAGGTGATAAGGCCTCTGACAGTGAGTAGAGATGAACTCTGGAGAAGCCGCAGCTTACTCTCTTTTCTTCTCAGATCCACATTTCTCTTGCTTCCTGATCTCCACTCGCTGCTTCCCACTCACCTATTATCTTTTGATTTCTTAACGTCAGCATGGCTTCTTGGTTTTCCAAAACAACCTCGTCTTTTTTTCTCTTACTTTGTTTGTGTGCATTGTTTCTTGGAAAACATTAATCAGTGCCTCAGTGCTTTAATAATTACTGAGTCAGTGCGATCCAAACTAATGGAAGTTTTTTGTTAACAGGAGATAAGTCCTCTGCATTCCTTGAACACCAAACATCATGCTGAGCGCATGCACTACTACCAGGCTGACTACACGTCCAGGTCAGTGAGGTCATACACACGCTGTAGATTATTCAATTATATATTATGACATATTGTAACAGTGCCTTTAATCTTATGAAGCAAACAATGGCAAACCTTTATTTCATAGACTATAAAGGAATAATGGATTATGAACAAATGAAGTGTCAGTGGTACTTCTGTGGTAGCAACCATAACATGTAACCCCTGACTGGATCCTATTGACCTCTTGTCCTAACAAAAGTGAAGAATCAATAGATCACTCATGACTTTATGCTAAAAGTGCTCACTAATATTTTTGCCCTGACAATAATTCCCATGGACGCTTGATTTTAATAAATCAACAGATCCGGTTTGTATATAACTATAAATCTGCACAACCCTATAAAGCACAACCCTGTAAAGTATTTTTAAATAAAGATTAGATAAATGATAATACAGCTGGAGCAGATATTACATTTGTATATTATGCCCTGGACCTCAGTTGAGGACCAGAATCTACAGGTCATGTGTAGAGGTCACATGTTGTGCCTGCATCCCCCATCTGCCCCACACTTGTGCGGACAGTGCTGACGAAAGTACCATTAGATTTTGGGACAATGTGTGGAAAGCAGCTGGAATAACTGGACATCTGTGATGTCAACAAACAATGTGCTTAACATTTACTCCCTAAATAAAAAATATTCACATTTTTATCTACCTAAGCAGGAACAAATGCCACAAAAATATACCTCTTTAAGTTTCTAACTGGCATTTGGGATGCAAAATATAATTGTGAAATAATATTATCTAATGGTTAACGGGTATTTGATTGGTTTTGGCACATGTTTCTCAGAGCTGAATGAGTGTGCCACATGCTCTGATACTGATGACATGGTCCTCTGCCCTCACTAAGACTGTGGGCAATTGCTTTGTGCTCAGAAGACCCAGGCCATCTCCACAGAATATACTGATCCAAGTTTGACGACCAATTTTGTGTTGTGGCTCATTCATTGTTTCAAATCTCCTTTAGAAACAATATCAAATTATGTAGCGATAGCCTGACGTAGTTTTCTTGTATGTGTTTCAGCCCCGACATGAGTCCTCTGAAGTCTGTGCCTCAGATTAGAATAAACATGGATCCAGATGATGACTACGATGAAGACAACACGTTCTACTGGAAGGGCCGAGGGTCTGAAACGTCCCTATAGACAAATGTCAATACTGGTTCATCTGTGCCACAGCAAACATCTCATTCTGACTTTACCATTAGTCAATCTACTCATGTTTTCAAGACCAATGAACATCAAGAAAAATGAGGAGTGCTCTTACTATAGAACAAATGTATTTTTTGCTATTAATGCAGTTACTCACTACCGTTACTCACTACACTGTTCTGACTCCTGCCTCTCACTCTGACAAATTACTGTTCATCTATGCAAAGTCCTGCAACATGTTGCCAGTCAACAGAAAAATGCCACACCCTCTGCATGTACATGCACATTTTCTCCCTGTACTTGTGGCAAAATATTGAAAAAAATGAACTTTGAGTTCAGTTATGCTAATCTAATTTTCCTGTGACAAGGAAATGCTGTTTTTATAGCTCTACCTCTTGTTTTAGAAGGAATTATCACTCTGAACAATTGCGTCATGTTGAGTTTTAATACAACATTGGCTTTGGTACGCTCTGTCTTGTAGAGTTGAACATATATAGATAGATTTCAGCAGCAGAGTAGTTCTGAAGAAAGTGTAGATATTTAGAGTAAATTAACAGTTTATTAACACTGCATATGCTGTATGTGCAGACAGGCTTAATGTTCTATGATGATTTTTGATGCAGTTTTCATTGTTTCACTTTCAAATTGAAAATTATTCTGTCACATGTCCTCCTAAAGGCTTTTGTTACTGTTTTAAATTAAATCAAAACATTCTCTATCTTTTTAAATGAATTTGTGTAATTTATCATAAAAGCTATCAAGGTTTTTTTTCATTTACTGCCGAACTGGTGAAGAATTACTATTGAAATTCTGCTCATTTCTGTTCATGAATACACTGCCCCCTACTGTCAAAATAACAATTCTACAAACGGATTTTAAATTATTACTTTTTTAACCGCTCTTCTGTTCTGCGCAGATTAGAAACGTCAGTCAGAGGCAAATCATTTTTACAGCATACACAATTAAGGATTCTTATTTTGGAAAAGGTATGAATAATAGTAGAGGTGGGACTTTTTTAATGATGGATGACATTGTTGCCCCGCTTTCAGCCATGGCAGATTTAATAACTTCATTTGAATCTAATTTGCAAACACACTGCAGAACTCTCAGAAAATGTGTTGTTTTGACAGTGTTAAATTAGGACTTTGTTAGTGGAAGGAGGCATTCATTCACTTTAATTGCATGTTTACTGTTAAAATATTAACTAGAACTTCAGAGATTCTCCAAACTGCAGAGGGATCATTTCTGGTCATTTGCCCTGCCATTTACTGGACGTTTCTGACCAAATGAATCCATCCTCATATGGTGATTGTTTTAATTAATTTAGAGCTGTGGCAGGTTCATTAAAGACAGCTTGTCATTTGCCTCACGGACTAATTAATGCCTAACATACAATAGGCTACAATATGAAGTGTAAGCAGACAATTGTGGAAGATCCCAAAAGTGGCAGCATGCACACTCACCACTAGATGGTATTATGCTTCATAAAAAATATTGAACTAATACAAATAGAATGGCAGAATCCTGTAGCTAATGTTGCAGCCAAGTTGTATGTCAGGTCATTACGTTGTGGGCAGCTTTATGCTCAAAGGATGCACCGCTGTCCATCTAATTACCTCAACTAATGAGTTCATCTTCTCAGTCTGTCACCCAGAAAATTGTCTGTTAACTGTCCAGTAATGGAGCATGTCATCTGGAACAGGCAGCCATTCCACAGCCCGACCAACATATTTTGCTATTTTGAACCTTTCAAAAATATGGTCAAAGAAAATTGCTCTGACAGTCCACAAAATGGCATTTTATATGAATCATATTTTTCAACTTTTTAAATGGCGATGATGATTGCCATACATCTCAAAATGCAAGAAAAATTCCAACAAACCAGCAAAGACTGGCTTATGTAAAAGCTAACCCTAACTGCAGCTGCCCACAAATTGGAAAAAAAAGTTTGTCCGAACAAAAAATTTCAGCAAGTAAGAAGTACATTTATCCTTTCAGACGTTTTTTAAAAGTCTGAATAATGTCTGTTCAACCGGAAAGGCGCATAGTACTTTTACCCATTCACAGACAGATAAAAGTGAAATATCAAGGTAATTGTAGCCATTCATAGCCTATTTATACAAAAACATGCTTAATACTTGAGCACATGGACAATTCCATGGTTTGTAGGGTTTCTCTTGACCAGATTTAGAGAGATTTATCCATGCATGCATTGTCTCCAGTAGATCAGACTACTGTAACGGCCTGGTCACTGACCTCTCCAAACGAGCAGTAAAACAGCTGCAGTACAACCAGAACTCTGATGCTTCCTGAAGTATGATCACATTAGTCCTGTGCTCAGGTCTCTCTGCAAGGCTTCAGAATCAGAATCAGAATCAGATAGAATCAGAAATCAGTTTATTGCCATTGTCATTAACAGAAATTCACAAACAGAGGAACTTGTTTTGGCGTTAAGGTGCAACATAAAACACTGAGCAATAATAAAAATCATATATGGGCATGCATTAGGAAACAATTTAAAATAAAATAAAAATAGGACTCATAGAAACAAAATTTCTTGTTAATTAATAGGCAGAATCAGTTTTATGTTAACACAATTTTTGTACAAGAATTTGTAGTTAATTTACAGTAGTGCAGTACAATGCTGTGAGTGATATGAACTCTCGGACTCTAGGACTCAGGGACCGGCCTCCTGCTGGTGCCCAGAGTCAGGACTAAACATTGGGATCTGCGTTTCAGTTTTATGCAGCTAAAATCTGGAATAATCTTCCTGAAGGCCTGAGTAGAAGCCTGACAATGTTCAAATCTAAGCTAAAAGGAATTTTGCTTAGCTGTGCATATGAATGAAAGGATTTTTATTTGCACTCTTTATCTGGTTTGTACTTTTAATGCAATTTTCTTCCTGTTGTGTGAAGCAGTTTGAATTGCCTTTGTACGAATTGTGCTCTACAAATAAACTTGCCTTCTCTTCCGTACTGGAAACACATGACAATGACAAGATGACGATACCATGAGGTCTTAAAAGCACATCGTTAACATACCCAATGACCTGGACGAAACAGTGACTGTGATCAGACCACTCACACTAATAGTTACAATTGGCTTTTGCAAGATAAGAAATGAGGGACTCCAGAGTGATTTCTGATGGAATCTGTAAAAATATCCAATCGCTCATCAAGTGTGATTGTACAGTATATGTTCGTTTAAATCAATAAACAAAGTGATGCATAACACTGTAGGGCCAGAAACATGAATCAGAATCAGAATCAGAAAGGGGTTTATTGCCATTGTCGGTGAACAGAAGTTACAAACTAGGAACTTGCTTTGGCATTAAGGTGCAACATACAACAGTGAATAATAATTGTAGCAAAATATATCAAAAAGGGCATGCATAAAGTGCAGCTGTACCTTTATGATTTTGTGTCCAGTTTTTACAGGCTGCACACTGTAAATCACTGCACTGACTTCATGTCTGCCACTGAATATAGCCTAGTCAATTCAAATTGACTCATCTAAAAGGCCATTGCAGATTGATTAGCTTTAAATGGCATAATTATTATTTTTGTGTGTGATTATATATATATATATATATATATATATATATATATATATATATATATATATATATATATATATATATATATATATTATATATATATTATTATTAATTTTGCAAGACACCACATAGTGCACACAGAACATCAAAACAATATAATCGTATCTTACATATACACTTATAACACTCATACACATTTATATTTTACATACAGGTATATACACTAAATTGCTGTGACATTGCTACCACCACTCAAATACCGGAAACCTGCGTCCGAGACTGATGCCCACCCGAATGAAACCGGCGCCGAGGGCAAGCCCACCGGCAAGCCAACACCAAACCCTCTCAAATAGCTTCATGATGGCCCCAATCCCGGCCGGAGCCAGTACATGAGCACACCACAATACTCGGGAGACCACCTTCATTCTGCGTCCAGCCTTCCACCCGTCGCACACAAAAAAAAAAGCGCGGAGACTGGCATCAAACCTCTTACCCAGCATCACAGCAAAGGCTGGGACTCCAGCAGCGACTACACAGCACACACACCCTCTAAGAAAAAAATTATACAAAATAAATGTATATATTTGTGCACGGTGGCAGAACGGTTAGAGCTGGGTGGAATCTGCATGTCCTCCTGTTACCGTGGGTTCTCTCCGGGTTCCTCCGGGTTCTCCGGCTTCCTCCCACCAAACACATGCATGTGTTAGGTAAATTGGCAACTGTAAATTGGCTCTAGTGAATGAATGTGAGAGTGAATGGTTGTCTGTGTGTCTATGTCTGTGTTAACCCTGCGACAAGTTGGCCACTGTCCAGGGTGTACCCCGCCTCAGGCACTGGGATAGGCTCCAGTCACCCGCGACCCCTAACGGGAACAAGCAGTAGAAAATGAATGAATGAAATGTATATATATAAAAAAAATAATACAAAAAATATATATACATGCACATATACACTTTTATATATACATACTGTACAATAATAATAATAATAATAATAATAATAATAATAATAATAATAATAATAATAATAATAATATAATAATAATAAAGAAAGACAAAACAAAACAAAATAATAATAATTCTATGATTCAATTATAATGAATACAATACTTTTGTATCTAAAAGCAGTTTTGGTGCAGCTCCAGTTATATTCTTTGCCTTGAATTCTAAGTTACAGTAATATCATCTGCTCATCACAATCCATTCAATAATCATGTTGTATCATATCTACTTTGATTGTTAATAAAATCCGACCCGATAAATGTACTTGTAGTCTTCTTAATCTGAAAAGCCCATGGTAATCACCTTATTCCATTCCTCTCCAAAAAGGGAGGCTAGTGGTGACCAGTTTTTTTACAAAGGAATTGAAAAGATATAGCTTCTTAACTGCAAATATCAATAGAAATGTCTGTGGAAGTGTATTATATTCAAGTTTAAGTTGGTAGAAAGAAAGATTTTAGGTTCCCACCAGAGAAGAGGTCCTGGATCTTCTGTATACCGGCGTCCTGCCATATTTTAAAGCCTGCATCGGTGCATGACACTGGAAAATCGGGATTATCATAAATGGGGACTAGAAATTAATGTTGTTCCACTATACCTTTTGCCAAGTTTTAACAACAACATTATCATTTAGCCCTTTTATTAAGGAAATATTATTAATAAATGGTATTTCTGAGAGTGCTATATCTAATCCCAGCGCTTCAAGATCCAAGTATGAAGAGTGAGTATCATTTCTAATCCATTTCTAGAATATATTTAATTCGGGCAGCCCAGAAATAGTATTTTATGTTTGGTAATGCTAAGCTTTCTTTGTCAACTGATAACTGTAGCTTTTCTAATTTCAGTCTTGGGCGTTTTCCTTTCCAAATAAATGTCCTAATTAACTGGTGGATTGATTTTAAAAAGATTTCTGGAACCTGATTAGGTAACAACCGCATGGGATATAACAATCTTGGTAAAATGTTCATTCTTATGACTCTCCCATTCAATGATAATGGAAGGGGAGTCCATCTTTATAAGTCTTTCTTAATTTTAGTCATCGCATGATTTAGATTTAGCTCTGCTAGGTCATTGATGTTGGGGAGAGACATGTAGACCAAGATATTTAAATCCTTCAGATGATAATTTAAAGGGTATATATTTAATTAGCTCAGAATAATTATACTTTCCCAAGGGTAAAGCAGCAGATTTCTCGTAGTTAACCTTATAGCCTGATACCTCTCCAAATGTGTTGATTAGGTTAATTAGTGGAGGAACAGAACCTGCTGGATCATTTAGAAATAAAAGGACATCGTCTGCATAAAGCGAGATCTTGTGTGTTCTGACTTCAGTCTGAATTCCTTTCACTAATGAGGAGCTTCTTATCATTTCGACTAAAGGTTCCATTTCTAAAACAAAAAGTAATGGTGACAAGGGGCAGCCTTGTTTTACAGCCTTTATTTATTGAAAATGGAGATTCAATTCAATTCAATTTATTTTTGTAACGCCCAAAATCACAATAGTAGTTGCCTCGAGGGGCTACAGTGGAAAAAAAACAGAATAAAAACAGAATAAACAATGCTCATAATGTCCCAGCATCCTGTGTCCTTAGACAGATGTCCCAAGCTCCCCTGTCCTTAGACCCTCCTTCTCGGCCAGGAAAAACTACCAAACCTCTTTGGGAAAAAGTAGAAACCTGGAGGAGTTCCACAGTGAAGGAGAGATCCGACTCCCTCGGACGGACAGGCGGACACGCCTCAATTTGCAGATACACAGTGGAGCAAGACCCACTCAGGAGGAGAACCAATTCTTTGAGGCCGATGATGTCACTCCATTGATACTTATTGAGGCTTGAGGTGTGGCATACAAAAGTCTCACCCAGTCGGTGAATTCAGAATTCTTTTAGAGTGTGAAACAAATAAGGCCAGTCGATATGGTCAAATGCCTTTTCAGCATCTAATGTTAGTCGTCTTAGGTTGGTATATGACCTCCTATTTGCCACAAATCCTGTCTGATCATTATTAATAATTTCAGGTACAATATAGTTAATTCTGGCTGCAAGTAGTTTGGCCAATATTTTAAAATCTATATTTTGAATACTAATGGGCCGATACGAGGCGGGGTTGTTAGGATCTTTACTTTCCTTTAAAATCACATTTATAGTAGGAGGAAGTGTTTTAATTGAGAAGGCGTGAATATACATTTTGGTTAATAAAGGAACAAAAATATCTTTAAATGTTTTATAATTTTCAGATGGTAGACCGTCTGGCCCACATGCCTTCCCTGATGGAAAGGTGTCTATCACCTTCTCAACTTCATCACAGCTTATGTCTCTCCCACAGCTCTGTTTGTCCACCTCTGAGATTTTGGGCAGATTTATTTGTCAAAAAAAATTGTGCATTTTTAAATGTGTGACTGAGGATTTTGATGAATACAATATAGAATAATATTCACTAAATATTTTTGCAATTTCCATATTTGCGTAACAGATCTTGACGTTTTGATCTTTAATTTGGGTGATTGCTTTTTTAGACACAGTATTATTAATGAGGTTAGAAAGATACTTTCCAGATCTATTAGCTTGTTCATACACTTTATGTTTTTGTTTAAATAGGAATTTTTCTGCATTTTGAGTGATTAGAACATTCAAAGCTGTTCTTCTTTTTCATAATATGACCCAACTTGCTTCAATAAAAATTATCTGTGTTCAAATTCTGCTTGTTTTAGTTCCTCTTCTAGGCGGTTTTGTTCATTCAGTTTTCTTTTCTTTTTAGCTGAGCAATAAGCAATTATTAACCCTCTTAAATAGGCCTTAGTCGTTTCTCAGAAGTTCGAGGGGTTTGTATATTCATTATCATTCTCCTGTATCAAAAAATTTTGATTGACTGAGCGTGAAATATGATAAAAACACCAATCTCAGATTGGCAACTGTGGTTTCAGAGGTAAATTGTTGCTTAGGTGTTGAAAGAAAGAATAATAGCAAGCTTTTCTGGTCCTTGTCAAGCTTGAAAGCACAATTCAAATAAATGTAAGGCATCATCATAATTTAGCTCATTTCTGAACCGGGCCGCTAGGTAAACATACCTCTGCTTTAGCACACTATAATGAAAGGAGCAGCCTTTGAAGTTCACTAAGGTAAAACGCTGACTGAAAGAAGATGGAACATCATTTTTGAAGCACCCCTTATTTGTGACAGGCAACTACAAACTACACCACAAGCTTTAGGTTGGTGTAATTGCTCATTCGTCCTGGAATTATCCATTTAAAAAAAAGTTTCAAAGGTAGCAATTCCAAGGAGGTAAGCCTGAAATCTGACTGAAAATGACTTTCAGATGGAAGTAAAAACATCTTAAATTGAAAACGACTACCCTTTCTATGACCATAAGCTTTAAGTAACTTGAACAAATTTCATGGTAAAATAACCAATTGTCACCAAAAAAGCTATAACATTTCCATGGAGGCAAGCAGTTGGACAGTTTAGTGCATATTGCATGTCAACAATATCAGTAGGCGTAGTGATCAGAGTAATGACAAGAGTATACATAATACAACCAAAGTATGTTGCCGTGCCTGATGACCATAATGTCATGGTAAATTAAGTCGAGAAGCTCAGCCAGTTCGAAGATCTGGAGATTGAGATCAGCAGGAGGTGGGTCACCAAAGCCAGGCCAGGCCGGCACCATCAAAAAAGGATTTGAGAAGAACCTAAGCAAAGCTCCCAGGCCAGCACAATGCCAGAAAGGTGCAGAATGGGGACTGCACATGGTGGGAAGAGTCCTGGGTCAATCCTTATGTCTCTGGTCGTGACATGGATAACCCAAAAGCCACTGAGGACAACATGCCATCAACCCCTCCAACCACCACTAGGAAATGTGTGTGCAGTGCCTTGCCGAACACAACGACAGGTTCCACTAGTCACAGCTGCTCCACTGTGGCACCTGGTTTTCCCTGCAGTCTCACATCCAAGTTCTAGCCAGCTCTGACGAGAAGTATAAGATAATTTAAAGAACAAAGACACAATTCCTACTCTCCTATGCTGTTAGTTACATTTGTTTTTGCAACAGCAGTAATGACAATTTTAATTCAGTAGATTCAGTTATTAGCATTAAAAGGTGCTTTCTACTGTAAGTAATCCATTATCATTTAGAATAATTTGTGACACATGTAGTACTTATTTGGCCCTGAGACTGTGACTGTGGCAGCACTGAAGCACCGGCATAATGTGACAGTCTGTAAGTCAATTGCTTCTGATGATTCAGGCACTTGGCGTTTGCTTGTGCAGCTCTGATACATGACATCATAGAGATTTGTTGCGCTTGTGTTCCCTCACAGGTTTGGCTATGTTACTGGATAGGAGCCCATCTGGATCCACACATATTTAGAGAATGTTTTGAGCCAAAGCGTTGGTTGCCCTGTGGACAAGGAACAACGTGGCATCAAAAACAAGCTCTAACCCAAACTGCTACAAGGATTATTGCGAGTCGAAAAGGAAACAACAGTGATGTATCCCCCTTCTCATTCTTTGTATTTGTTCCTGGCTTTAAAGCAATTGTGTATCATTCAATTTGTATCCGCGCATGACATGCTGAAGCAGCCGACGTGAGCGAAAAGTGGTTATGGTTTTCCAAAGCCAAAGAAAAAAAACATGTCCACAATAGTGGACACCAAATCAAATTTTGCAGCCTAGACTGACCTTTCATAGATAATATTCTAATAATAATCTACAATGCAATAAAAAGTGGATTTTTATCATACAAATACATTTGTTTATTCTAAAGGTTCTTGCTACTATAGCATGGGGCTAGTGGAGAATGAAGATTCTGTATATTTTATTTATATATCCATAGGAGTAACACACCATCTTACATTGGCGGCACGGTGGCTGAGTGACTAGCACTCATGATTCACAGCAAAAAGGTCATGTACAATAGATGAAATCCTCCAGCTGAGCCTGACCAGTCCAAGCTGAAAATCTGAAGATAGGTCTCAGAGCGTTGTACAGCAGCAACTCACTGCTCCTGACAAGTTTCCCCATAGACACTGGTTGAAGGATGGGTCAAATGCAGAGGAAAAATGTCCCTCTCGTCACGAGGGATAAACCCACTTTAACCTATTTGACATTCATTCATATCTAGTTTGCGCTTCACTTTTATACTTTGCTGTTATACTTATGCGCTTGAAAATCACTACATTGGTTAATAGCATCTTTTACACCTTAAACTGGTTTCTAATTTTATCCTCAGTTGTAATATACACAAAACAATTGTGAACAAATAAAGCCAGTACAGAACAAGCTTGAGAGGAAAAGACCCGTCACGGATACTTGAATGTCAAGTGTAATTTTGGCCCTTGTCTTCATTCTTAGCAGTAATGGCATCCTGCTGTCCACTTGGATGAGGCCCTGTTGTCTGATCTACAGTCTTATTTTTAGAGAAAATCTGCGAATACATTTCTAGATCATGTAGATCATCAGAGTTAGTTTTCAGCAGAGCAACTCAATGCAGTCTGTCACGTTTTGGCACAAGCGTTGCCTGCTGTGGTCATCTCTAGAGAATGGAAATCATTCTTGGAAAAACACACAGGTATCATCTGGTGTGTGAACCCAATGTGGCATTGTCGAGCAGCAGCGGCCTGTGGAGCTTATGTCCGCTGGGTGAGCTGTTTGAATTTGGCTTGAATATGTGTATATATGTTGCTAGTTGTTCAGTGGTTGTTTGACAGTCTTAAAAATATCCTCTTTTGGAAACTTTCAACAAATGAATTAGGGCTGCAACGATTACTTGAGTAAATTCGATTACAAAAAAGCTTCAAGTATTATTCTATTGCCTCGATGATTCGCTTAATTTACATATTTGATCAAAAACACGGTGAATCTGTGGTGCGCCGAGCGCACGGAACGACTTGTGACGCTTTTGTTTCACGCGGAGCTTGTTCCACTCGGACGAAAGCGCAACAGAGAGAGCGGCGTGTTCCAAACTCACAAGTGCGACCGGGAAGAGTTTTGGTGTGTGAAAGAGCACGGTGTTCCCGAGCTGCAACTCTAACCACCGCATCTAGCTCCGGGAGCCGCCCACCCTGGCCCCTGCGCTGCCGCCCACACAACAACTCTGCTTTCCAGTCACACTCGTACAAACATCCAATACACATGGAAACAGCCCAGAGGGCCGCGACCATGTTATAATAATCAATTGTGAAACAGAAAGTCCACGGCGACGACACAGAGGCCAAAGTGAACGGCACAAGGAGCCGGCGCTGTAAAACGACAAAATCCAAAATACAGAGCCACGCTCAAAACACCAGGGGTCACTGGTCCCACCCAACATAAAGTTTTACAAACAAATGTCTTATTCTTAAGTGACATGATATCAAAATGTTATTCCATAGCTACTGTAACTGTTTACAGTCTGGGGCAAGTTAATTAGTCCTTTATCTATATTCTTTATATACAAACAGAACAGTTTGGACTGGTGAAGTGAATTGTTGCTGTTTTGGGGACATACTTATGTGAAATTAAAGAATAATGCGTGTTATTTTAAGCAAAAAACCCTTATTTGTGAATTGTTTATTACTATGAACAATAACATTTATTTAAACAAATATTTAATATGCTTTTAAATGTTTTACAGAATGTACAAAAAAGTTAACGGATTACTCGATTAATCGAAGAAAATAATCAACAGATTACTTGATTACTAAAATAATCGATAGCTGCAGCCCTAAAATGAATGAATAAATAAACCTAGGCTACTAATTCCATAATGCCACCATAAGAACATGGAACTCTTTTATAGTATATCTTAAAAGCAAACGAGGACGCACTGATTTCAAATTAAATGGGTCTCGAGACTTACAGCACTTCATCCATTACATGGACTTGCTCCATTCAAGTGACTATATAAACAATGGTTATTTATCATCATGAATTATTCACATTTCCTCAGCACAAACCACTCGCTCCAGCCTTCTGTGCTGATGCAATGAGTGAACAGATGTGCGCACCACAACAATACATCTGTTTTCATAAGCATGAGATAAGAAAAGAACTATCATTTATTCTGATATTTGCCAGTGTTTATGTAGATAGACAGTTCTGAATGCTGGTTACTTACAAGAATATTGTCCAGGTCTGAGTCCCCCAAAAATGCAATTCAGTTTAAAAGGAAAGGATTGTTTTCGAAGTGCAGTTTTGTCTCCTTATCCAAGAAATAATCAATTTACTGTATTTACTGTATTTACTCCAAAATATAGTAAATATAGTAATGCTTTATTTTTATGCATGCCTATTTTGTCATAGTTTATATTTTGCTATTATATCTGTTGTTTCATGGTTTTGTTCAGTGACAATGACAGTAAACCTTTTTCTGATTCTGACATCTTCATATTTAAACCCTGTACATGCTGCATTTTCCCTGTCAATTAAATTCTCATGTGATGTGCCCTATTTTTTACTGCAGCTTAAAGTGTCATTTCAATTCAGTTCCTTTTTGTTCCTGGCTTTGGTTTCAAGCCTAACTTTAGTGCGCATGTATGCACTTTTCAGGGTTTATTGGTTGGACCAATTTGCCTAAACCAATACTCTTAAAGTAAAATGTAATGAATCGTAAAGGCAATTTCACCAAGTTTATGGTTATTTCTATTACCATTAAATGTATGTTCCGGTATGTCTGACCATATAATCTCTCATAAATTATAGATTTATTCATTTGGCTGAAAGAGGAGATCTGCCACATTCACATTGGTTTTTCTGTTTCTATGAGCATTTCATAAGTGTCGGAAATGGGTGTACCACTGCATCCTCTCATATGATCGTCATGACTATGAGACAGGAAATTATGGTTTTAAAAATTTGATTATACAGACGCCTTCAAAGCATCCATTAAGACCTCATTCATTCATATATTTGAACCTAAGAACAAGAAGACATCATGTATGATCAACCAAAGCAATATATCATCAATGTGAGTTGCGTCACAAAATATTAATATTTTCTACTTCCAAATCTGTAAACTTAGATGAAGAAAGGACACACTGTATTCTCAATAGAGTCTGTTGTTATTCTGGTCATCCTCTGAGGACAAATTAGAACAGATAGGATGTATATAAAAATAAACGCAAGACCTAAGCGCCATGTCTGGACAGTGCTCTCTATAGTCAAGTTGAAAGTCATGAGATATGTAAACATTCATACTTGTACTTCAGGCTTTTTCCTTTCAAAACATTATTATTATTGTGACATTTGAAAATATCAATATCAGATGTTACAACCAAAGGATTTATATTTTCAAAACAAATATTTTGCATAATTTCAAGGACGTGTCCTTATTTAGTAATATGGCCACATAAAAAAAACCACTAGTCCCCTGATGGGAGGAAAATCGACACTGATGTGACAGTAGAGATCAAAGGTCACATCAGAAGCAAAGAGTTTATTGCCATTGTCATGAACAAAATGCAAAAACGTAGGAACTTGTCTCGGCCTTAAGGTGCTCAAAGCCTGCATCTGCATGACACACGTAGGCAAAGCAAGGCAAGTTTATTTGTTAGAACACTATTCGTACACAAGGCAATTCATAGTGCTTCACATAACAGGGAAAAAATGCATTAAAATCACAAAGACATGACAGAAATCACAAAATCTTAATTTAAAAGTGTCATTTTCAGGCTATCCGTCAAATAGTTCAAGACATAAAAGAGAAGAATGCAAAGAAAAAGCATTTCAGTCATATGCACAGCCAAACAAAACAGTTTTTAGCTTGGATTTGAACATTGCCAGAGGAGAGGCCTGTCTCACATCCTCAGGAAGACTGTTCCAGATTTTAGCTGCATAAAACTGAAATGCAGATTCCCCATGTTTAGTCCTGACTCTGGGCACCAGCAGGAGGCCGGTCCCTGAGGTCCTCAGAGTCCGAGATGGTTCATATGGCACTAACATGTCCAAGATGTACAACGCGTAAGCGCAGCATGTGCGTTAGAATTGCTTTTAGTAGTTACCGGTTAGACCACACCTGGGCATTTGCGGCCCCAGGGGCCGGATCAGGCCCTCGGCCTGTTTTAATCCGGCCCTCCTCCCCCCGGGATCATATGTGTTTTACTCTTAGTTTCTCTTATTTTTAACTGTCTTGGCGCTGTGTCTGCACTTGTGTCCTTAATAAAGATAAATGAAATTAATGAATAGTAGATTCAGTAGCCAGTATTTTACAGAAAAGTGCTTATAATGATAAGAATTTTTTACACCAATGATCGCGGGCCGGCCCTCCGCCACTTGCCTGGATTCCAATATGGCCCTCGAGAAAAATAACTGCCCACCCCTGGGTTAGACAGTCTTCCAGCCATGTCATATGCGGGTCCAAAGGGTGTAATTACACTGCACTGCTCAAATGTAACCTGGATCATGCCAGATTGATATTTGTATCATTTTGAATTGAGTTCTACACAATATTAATCTGGAAAGGCTCTCGCAGAAAACAGTAAGGAAAAGGCTTAACGTCATCATATGATTGGTGGAAGCGTGACAACAGCAGAACAAGCCAAGAAATCAAACTGTTGTTAAATCCAGACAGAAAAAAGCTCAGACTTCTTCTCCGTCCTCAAATACACAAAGCGCTTCTATGTGCATGTTCTTAAAAAACAAAATAATTTCCTCGCCTCTAGGAAATCACGCTTATTTTTGCGTGCACTGTTCATGCAGGTCAATATTTTATCTGCCGATGTGGAAAAAATTTAGGCCATGTTGGCAAAAATTACGACATTTCACCATGCGGACCCCTCGCGAACACATCATGCAAAACTGAGCTCATTATTTTAGTTTTCTATAATTCATATTTTTCACCAATTTGGGGAATGGTAATTTTCATCAAGTAACCGTCACACGTGCAAGCACAAACACACAAGTTTCTTCTCCAAGGACACAATGGCAGTATACATTTAAAAAAAAAATAATAATAATCACAAATCATAATAGATTTTTATGGTCACAGTAAAGAAATATATATTTTTCCATTATCAAAGTAAAGTCCTCTGAAAGCAACAACATATCTTAGTCTCAGTGGGGTCTTTGTATGAAACCTATTATACCATGGTAAGTGTGTATAATGCACAAATCCCACAAGTCCCTTACTGTGATCAAATGCACACATTGTTCCCGCAGTACTCAATATTGGTCACACCCTTTTGTAGTGCAGTCCAAATGCTCAGTGAACAAAAACGTATAATGCACCAAAAATGCACCTTAAAAAGTATAACAGTGCAAGACTACGTAGTGTTTGAGAGGAGGTTAGGGACTAGGGTCGACATTCCGGATTCATATCACCATGCTGTGGACATCACCAATGTAATGCAACAAATGATCAACCCCTAAAACACAAAACAACTAATATTTCGGACATCCACAAAAACAGATTCACAGGCGAACCATTTCATTTTGTGGCTGTGATATAAGCGTATTAAACAATGCGAATCAGTGCGGATCAGAGCTGCTTGAATACACTTTGCCACGTGTTGTGGTGTTCTGAGGTTCAGATGGTCCTTGGGAAAATGCTTTTCCAAGTTGGGAAAAGAACTCTGGTCAAAAGCTGCTACCTGACTTCTCTTGTGTGGTGATTAATAAAAATGCACTTATTTGATCATTGGTGACAAAATATAAATGTATCTCCCAAGGGGGACGCGCCAGAAAAAGTTTGAGAAGTCCTGGCATAATGCATGGATCTTCACATATTAGAACCTTACAACATATTAGAACCTTACAAACATGAATAAAATGTTATTTGTCGACCACAAAGAGTGATGCTACTCCGCAGTCACTCTGAGGTTGACATGCACATGAGAGTTCTTTCATTTCTACACAAATGTTCTCAAATGTGTGTCATGGCATTCTCACTGGACCTGGAAATTATGATATAGAAAATCTATTAATTTATCACTCACACAAAAACACAATTCTCTTTCTCTGCAATAATAATATATACAGTAGAAATGTTTTATATTTGTTTGGCACGAATCTGGCAAGCCTTTTGCAAAACACAACTTTTGCCTTGTCCCTTTTTGCCCTGGTGTTAAACAGTTATACATAGAAACAGAATTTGTAATGTTAATGAGGCTGTTGCCATGAGCCCGTAACAGCCTTGAGTTGGTTTATGTCAGAGTGTATCTGCCTGAACCCATCTAGTCCATCTCAGTTCGTGCCAATCTTATTAGCCTTTGTCTGAGCTGAACTCCACTCAACCCCATCACTATGCATTTCATCCACAAGCATCCTGTTGTTCAAGCCAGGCACCATTATTGGGTCACCTGTAATGCCACTGTGGCCCCACTCATCTTTTTCTAAAAGTTATAAAATACTGGCACTGGTAATGTTATGTTTAGTCCATCACTTGGACTTACTTGAACTCATGATTCTGAAGCGGTTCACACAGCTCTTGCCAAATTGACACATTGGCTTTGTTTACAAAATGCACTTAAACAAAACATTTCCTTAGCTCAGTAATTTCACTTCTTTTGTTAATCAGGTCCTTTCACTGTTGTAAATTGTCAACAACATCAACAGTTAAAGATGCGCTAGAGAACTTTTCTGGTGGGGCACGTCAACTGGAATGTTCCACGGTATGGCATTGCATTTATCTTGTATATTTCAATTGCAGGTGTTATTATTAATGAACTATCATGCCTGGGCAGCACCCCATTACGTTTTCCTCAGAACATCACCACCATTTACACTGAGTTTGTGATGGATGTCATTGAAGTCTTATGATCAAGGAGTACTGTAAATCAGAATTGCTCTAATTAGTGTTTTTCAACTTATTTTGAGTAGTGGCACACTTTTTTTGGTAAAGACATTTTGCTGCACACATCCACAAACGTTACCAAATTACATCATTTAGGAAAATTTTTTTTGCCTATGCCATGATGCCTGTTTTGTCGTATTCAAAATGATCAATGTTAATTTAAATGTAATTTATGATTTTAATTTTTCAGGGCATGGGGGGAAACATTTCAAATATTTCTTGTTGGTCAAATTTTGTATGTGGAATTCACTGGCTGACTGAAACAATAATCCAATAAATGCACTTATAAACAGCTAACAATTTAAATGTACATAACAATATGTACTATGCAACTCATGGTATAGCTTACATAAATATATGTATTAACGGCTATTTCTGTGGATGTCCACGATGGAGGACATTAGCTTTTTATTTTATTATCTGCCATTTTGTCATTTACTTATGTACAGTATGTATGTGGCTCCTTTGCCTGAACAGGGGAGGGGGGGTGTCTTGTGTGTATGTTTTATCTTTTTTACAGAGCTATTATTATTATTATTAAATATGTATGTGTGTATGTATATATGTATATATGTATGTATATATGTATGTGTATGTGTATATATATATAGATATATCTCAGACGTCCCCCGGCCAAACAAGGTCTACATCAGAACAAAGCTCTGTTGGAATGCTACTACTCCAGTAACCCTCGACAGAGGGGCTATATGCAGAGGATGTGGGATGCATGGATACTTCGAAACCCACAATCAAAGCCAAAGGCGAAATAACTTGTAGCTCAGTGTTCCAACATCCACAAACGGCAGTTGCTATCACAGTTTGAGATTGAGGAGAATGACGAGGTATAACACATAAGGGGGCACCAGGCTGCCAGGTCACATGGGAGATAACAACCACTCCAATCAGATATTGGGTATGAAGCCCAATTAAGTGCGATCACAAAAGAGTGCGAAAGATAAGATCATGGCGAGAATGAATGCAAGTGAAATGCCATCAAAAAGTCTCCTTGACGATGTGAATGCAGCGCTGAGTGCGATCCCTACCACAACCATCACTGAGACCAATGAGCTGATATACACCTCAGCAGCAGTGATCCTATACATGCTTGGCTATAAAAGCAACCATGAGAAACAGTACCCACCATGGAAACGAAGGTTAGAGGCTAAAATCAAGCAAGCGCAGAGAGAAGCGAGCCAACTGACAGAGGCTGAGAGAGATGCAATAAAATAAAACAAGTGCCCAAGAGGTACAACCAGAAGCCCATACCTGAAGCACTCAAAACTGCCAAACAAAGGCTCCAAGCCTTGGCCAGCCACCTAAAGAGGTACACAAGAGATAGTGAAGCCAGATAAATAAACCAGCTGGCTGGAAACTGAAAGGTACTGCAAAAGTATATGGGAAAAAGAGGCAATGCACTGTGGCTGATGGATCTAAGAGCGGACCACAGCAACCTCCCTTAACAGAACCCTGTTACCATCACAGTGGCAGACATTCAAGACAGAGTCACAGGTATGCAAAACTGGACAGCACCGGGCCATGTCATGATTCAAGCATACTGGCTAAAGAAACTCACAACACTCCATGAGAAATGGAGTGTTGGATGGGCGTACCATCCTGATCCTGAAGGATCCCTCCCAGGGCACTGTCCCATCCAACTATCAGCCAATAATAAGCTCATGTCAAGCAACATTGCAGCTACGATAGCCCATAAGTGGGCGCAATCAATATATGAGCAAAGCACAGAAGGGTATCAGCAAAGACACCAGAGGAGCCAAACACCAACTCCTGGTTGAAAGAACATTCGCTCAAGACTTCAGAACCCAATGTGTATTGCCGGGACTGATTACAAGAAAGCATATGACTCAATGCCACACATGTGGATCACTGAATGCTTTGAGATGTACAACATCAAAAGGACTCTAAGAGTCTTCATAGCAAACTTGATGCGGCTGTGGAAAACCACCCCTGAAACCAAGGTTGACGCACAGCTGTCCATCATATGTGGCATTTGATAGACAGGTGTGTGTGTATGTGTATATATATATATATATATATATATATATATATATATATACACATACACACACACACACACACACACACACATTCATATATATATAATTTTTTATTTTTTTCTATTATTGCTTTTTCTTTCTTTATCCATCTTACTTTACCATCATTATTATTGTCATCCATTATTTATTATTAAGTAAATCTCAAACCCCAAATGGCGGGGCATGAGCCTGGAGGTGTCCCGATGTGACCCTTGTGCGTAGAGCCTTCACCGGACGCCACGCACTACAAACAGCACTAGATTAGGATACTTAGAATGAAAACATTCATTTTGAGAAAGCAAAGCGGCTTAGAGCTTTTTAACATGAAGGGCGTGCAGCACGAGCTGAGCAAAGCCTTTCGCAGTTCCCAGACGGTAGATGATGTCAGAGATGACAAAGAGGTAGTGCAGGTGCAGGAAGCTCCTGGATTCAGGTCACACACAGAAGGCTGCAAGCAGATTCAAGGTCCTACTGCCACAATGGCATACTAACCCATATAAATAAAGTTATTTCAAATGTGACACATGTATAAATGGAAAGTTAGATAGATTGGCTTATAAACCAGTCCAAATAATATATATTGTTATTGCAAAGATACACATTATTAAGACAGAAAAGTACAAAAAAGAGTAAAACACTGGCACCATGTGATAAAAAAAAAGTGTGTGAAAAAAATGGGATTGAGCTGCTGCATTGACTGGTTTAAGACATGGTTCAACAGTACAAAGCAGCTGCACTTGACAGGTCATCTAAATGATTCTGACGTTCCACTCTAACTGCAACTTTTCAGTGCCATAAAGTTAAAACTCAAGGCTTGACTAAAAACAGTGATCACAAGGGCAAACCGCGTCAGTTCAGCCTCAAGGTCCTGAGTCTGGAATAGAAAGGGAAGGGCATAATTATTTGCAAAACAAATATTTATTTGGAACAAAACAGGGGTCCTTTATTCATTGATGGTCAAGGATTACCCGTGCCGGTGCAATTGTGAAGTGACTTGTGAAGTGAAGTTTATTATTATAGAAACACCTTTTTTCGGCATGTTTCACGGTGCGCATTTTTTGTCGGATTTTTGTCGTTCAAGGTTCTTTTTGTAGATATTTCTCGTGTGATTCTCAGTATTACTTTTGGTATTTGTTGCTTTTGTCGTTTTTTCAGAATTTGTCATCAAATTTGAAATTTTTCCTATTGTTTTGAATGGCAAGATTTGTCGCTTTCCAGGTTCAGGTGTTATCGGCTCTTTTAAGCTGTGTAGTAGTTTGTAAGTATTTTTTCAGGACTTTTAAGGTTTGTAGTGTTCTTTCCCGTCATTTTTTAATTCTAGCAATTCTAGTACTTGTAGTATTTGCAGTATTTGTAATACTACGTTATAGTACTACATTTTTGCACTTTTAGAATTCTAGTAATCCTAGTACTTGCAAGTGCATTCAGTATTTTCATTACTATGTTGTAGTACTTGCTGTAGTACCACGTTATAGTACTACGTTGCAGTACTACATTGTAGTACTTTTTTGTACTTTTAGAATTCTAGTAATCCTAGTACTTGTAGTGTATTCAGTACTTTTAGTACTATGTTTTAGGTTGTAGAACTACATTGTAGTACTACGTTGTAGTTCATTTTTAGAATTCGAGTAATCCTAGTACTTGCAGTGTATTCAGTATTTTCAGTCTTATGTTGTAGTACTACGTTGTAGTACTTTGTTGTAGTAGAACTACAGAAGTTTTTGTACTTTCATTCTCGGGTAATTTTCGAGGTTCATCAATAGTTTCCATTAGTTCTTGGGAATTTTTCGATAAAACCTTTTGACCTCCGCTGTCACTCACAATGGCTTGTTGCCATTGCAATTTCTAGTTACATGTGCAAAGTGCTTGAAAGTTTGAAATCAATGTCTGTAAAACAGAAAAAAAAAACATTCTTGATGTCTAGATGTCAGTGCATGTGCATGTGTAGAAATCCCTATGCTTTCCAAAAACCACATTCGCTCTAGTGAACCTATTAATTGACTTATCAACTCATAGCTACACTTTAATTCTGCCACTATCAATAAAAGTCTGTCACTAATCGCATGCTACAAACAATAGGACAACAGATCGCCAATTGAGTTGCAGCATTGTGACCTAGGTTAGCTCTGTACAGTTGAATATCCATCTTTTGTACTTTGCATTTCCTCTAACAAGTCCTTATACATTCTGGTGGGTGGTCTTCATGGTGCATTGCTCTGTAGAATATCCTCTCGCATCGCATCGGCTGCGTCAAATTCCAGGCTTGAGTCCGTCAAAGCTGGTTTATAGAGTATTATGTGCAAAGATAACATGTTGCGTAACACCGAAGTAAAGCAGAACTTTTCCAACTCTGGTAACATTGTAAATCTGATGTCTTTATTTCTGCTAACTGAAATATTTATTTTATCTCATAGAGCTAGCCCATCAAGCTGTCATCTTTTTCCTCCTCGGATTTCTCATTTACATTTATTGTTTGTAATGTATCAGACAAACTGGACTAGATAACTGGACTTAAAAGTGTGTAACTAAATGATTGCGCGAATCTTCATGGCACTTTCAAGGCACTTTACATCAAAGAACCGCAACCTTTCACGTGGGAATCAAAGGATGAGCGCTCTACCATCTCTACCATCTCTACCAATTGCACCTGGAGAGTAAGAACGACGGGCTGGCAAGCTGATTGGACAGACACAACAAATCATGGAGTTTATATACACCAGCCACCTGTAGAGACCAAGCTCCAGTATAATGCAGGACCTCTCTCTCTCCCCCTCTCTCTCACCAAACTCATACTGTGGATGTGTTTGGGAATAAAAGACTAACAAACACACAGACCTGTTGCAACAGCCTTCATGAAAATTAAAGGCTTGTGTGGCCAAGCATTTATACGTCTTGACTAAAGTTACACATTTTAATCCTAGGTGGTAGGGTTAGATGATCAAAATCACCTTTTAAATTGCATTTTTACATTAAAAGATTTAAAAATAATGTTTAAAATAATACGAGAGCCTCTTTATAATGGCATATTATGATTATTGGCTCGAGCCATAAAATGGCAAGAGCCATTGTTCTTTGCCGGTTTCTTATTATTAGCTTGAGCCATGAAATGGCAAAGAGCTATAGTTATTCACCGGTTTCTTCTTCTTATTATTATTATTCAACTCGTGCATTTTTGACCCCCTGAACGTCGATGAAAAGTCTCACATGGGGGTATAGAGGCGATCGGCCTGCCGCGAAATCGAATAAAATGACATCTGTCGCGAGCCGCCTCGACAGCGCCGCCTATAGTAAAACCACCAATTAAATGAGACGTGTCAACTTTGACCTAGGCACACGAAATTCGGAACAGTGATAGAGCTCCCTCACCGATAGAGCTCAAAACAACTTTTTCCGCATTTAAAGACATTGAAATTTAATAATCAGCCAATTTATTTCTTAACTCCTCATGGTCTCCATGGTGGCCGTTGAAAAACGCCTTCATTTCCTGTTTTTTCTATGACGTCACGATCTACTGAGCTCAAAGTTCCCTCACTAATGCATTTTTATTGTCAATAATTAATAACCATAACAAAATTACTCTATAGCGCCCCCTCCCTGTTACATGAAAAGTAAACATTGTCCGATTTGTCTGAAATGTACGGGTTATATTTTCCCCATGACGCCATGAAAAATGGTGCATCACAGCTATTAAACACATTCAAATCATTCTGGAGCGAACATGCTTCATTTGATTGGGTTGACATTTTTACCATTGGAACACCTCCTTACATTGATTTCAATAATGTGTGAACCATTATGATTGGTGCTTTAGCACTACCTACAGGAATGCACAAACATTACAATGGGAAGAAAAAAATTACTTTGACTTTTTTTAGTGAAATTTTGCTTATATAGAGGCTTATATACACACCAAACGTTAGCAAAAATGCTAAAGCCGCTTGCGGCTTTAATTATTATTACGTTTATACGTTATACGTTTTTGACCCCCTGAACGTCGACGAAAAGTCCCACATAGGGGTAACATTCAATAATTTGAAGATTGCGAGATGGCACGCCGTGGAAAAAACGCCTTTATTTCCTGTTTTTTTATGACATGTCACTGCCTCATGCATTGACCTACTGAGCTCAAATTTCACTCACTAATACGTTTTTATGGTCTGATTGTAAATAATTGATACCCATAAAATCTTTTTTTTTTCTATAGCGCCTACCTATTCTTTGAAAAGTCAACATGGTCTGATTTGTCTGAAATTCAGGGGTTATATTCTCCTCAGGATGCCATGAAAAATAGGGCATACTACAATAATGTGTCAACGATTATGATTGGTGCTCTAGCGCCACCTACAGGAATGCATTAACATTACTTTGACTTTTATGAGTGAAATTCTGCAGAGCATTCCCTGATCCTAAAAGTCCATCAGGAAGGCGGTAGCGCTGGTGGCGAGAGCCACTTGAAGCCGCTTGTGGCTTTAAATATTATTATTATTGATACAAAAAATACTAGACTTAACACTATTAATAATGATAATCATTCATAAATCACCCCCCCCCTGAAATTTCTTGAGTGTTTATTGGCATTCACCATCCCCCCTACATCAAACTTAGAGTTTCACCCCTGCGAGGTACATTAGCCTTTCTGTATACTGTAAAACTATCCGCAGAATATAATACCATAACATGACAAAATATACATGCTGCACTTACAATCTTTAACTCAGTGACAAAAGCTTGTGATGAGGTGGTTCATCTCAGTCCAAAACAGGGTTGTGATCACTTTGAAAAAGAGGAATATTCAATTCAATTTCCATGGCAAGTAAAAATATGATTATTAATCAATCTGCTATTTGGTTTACACGCACAAAAGAAATACGATCACCCAAACATTTTTTTGAGTAGCTGTTATATTGGGAAGGCAAGTGAAAAATGCAATATTTTTTTCTCTATAATTTTTGTCTTTGCCACATTAGCTTGAGCTGTTTCACAGATAGAGAATGACTCCTGGATGAGAAACCGAATTATATAATTATATAATTTATATAATTAAATATATAATATATAATTTCCCTGGTCCAAACCTGCTTGTGTGAAAAATCATAAATAGGTTGGACCAGATGAAACAATCATAAGAAGAAATCGTATAAACATGCTATTACTATGTAGAAAAAGATTCAGTTGTAGTTATCTGGACTGCACAAAAGGCTTTATCAGCCTAGACACGCAAGTTCAGGACCCCAGAGCGCTGTGCATCTTCATCTCAAAGCCACAAACACACACAAACACAAGACAGTGAGGTGGATAGCCTAAGGATAAAAGAGAATCCTTCCTTAAATCGTAATGGAGGTTTAAGATTCAACCTTCCCATTGTCTATAATGGTTTGCTGGAGACGCACGAGTCATTCGGATGCTAATAAAGGGACTCATCGAGGAGGTTTGCAGGTTTTGCTCTAACTGTGCATGATTTTTCATCTTTATTTATAGTTATTGGTGATGGTGGTACTTGTTGTTGGATGTTTTCTGTTATGGAAATGCTTTGTTTGTTTTAATCTTGTTTGTTTGTCACTAGTAGCATGCCTCTCTCTCCCCAGCTTTAGAGTGGAGAATCACCAAAGCAGTAACACCAATTCATCTCAACTAAACTTTTGATGGTTTTCTATTGTAAATAAAAGCTGCCTTAAGGCTGTTAGAGCCATTTTGTGTAAGGAATTGATCTTTGAAGTGAGAATATTTAGCCTTTCTTCTAACCACCGAGCCAGAGCCACTGCCACCAAATGCTTTATACAAGTTCAAATCAGTCAAATAATTACTTTTACTCAGTATTAGTTCAGTATTTTTTATGGAGAAGAGTGTTCACCCTCTGTACGGTAACTAACCAGAATATAATTTCTGGTATATTACCATGCAGGCATATTTGTAGTAACCTACTGGAAATTACAGCGAGGGCTAACAGTGTGTGTTTATCTGCTCATAAGTGTCAATAGGCTAGTTTATTACATTAAACCAGGCTCCAAAGCTTAGGTGAGGGTTAATGTGGTAAAATGCCTTTATAAAGCGAAGTTACCTGACTCGCCCTCTGGTTAAGGTTGACCAGCGAATCACTATGATATAGTCTGTACCCTACAACACCCAATGGTTATAGTCTATATAGCAGAGGTGGTGTAAATCACCTATGTCCAAGTCACAAGTAAGTCCCAGTCACCTGGTCACATTGGTCAAGTAAGTCAAGTCATTGCTTTGTCCCATCAAGTCGTCATTAGAGTTGGGGGTAATGAGTTAGCTGGTAACGCGTTAGCGTACTTAAATGACTTTTTTTGAGCAACGAGGAACGTAACGTGTTAGCTTTATGCACCCATGTAATACAGAATCAGAATCAGAAGGGGTTTATTGCCATTGTCAATGAACAAAATTCACAGACATAACTTGTCGGCATTAAGGTGCAAGATAAAACACTGATCAATTATAAAAACAACATATAGGAAATAAAAATGGCATGCTTTAGGCAGCAATTTAAAATTACTATAGTATAAAATACAAATAAAATAGGCATTACTATGTACACGAGAATTACAGTTACATTTACAGTTGTAGTGCAGAAAGTGACAAGTGGCAGGTGCTAAGAAGTGTTCATGATTCCAACGGCAGAGGGAAAGAAACTATTGTGGCGGGAGATTCTGGTCCGGATGGATCGTAGCCTCCTGCCTGAGGGGAGTGGTTCAAATAGACCATGTCCAGGGTGAGACCATGTCCAGGGTGAGAGGGGTCAGCTGTGATCCGACCTGCTTGTCCAAGAGCCCTGAAGACGTACAGGTCCTGCAGAGATGGAAGTCTGCAGCCGATCACCTTCTCAGCAGAACGCACAATGCACTGTATTGCATTGTGCACCCCCAAGTTATGCCCCCAAGTAACTTTTTCAAATCAGTAATGCGTTAGTTTTGGTTAGGTCTCATCTCCTCACCGCAATCCCAGATCCAGGTTTGTTTCACAGCCACAGAGTAGAGAGAGAGAGCCACGGCAACAAACCCTTGGCGTGTTGTGAGCATGCACATTCACATTGTGCAACTAGTGACTCAAAGAGAAATAAACTTTCAGATGCACATTTTAAAAACTCCTTTTCCTTCGTTATAACCACTGTTTTGTAGGTGAGTTTGATTTAAATAAACTACAGTTTAAAACAAGCGCGTTCTGTTGTGCGTCGGTGCTCTTGCCAATCCACTCATTTTGTTTTAGAGTTGTTTTTCATTAATGCAATATGCAATAATGTTGATTATTGGTAACACAAGAGTACTCCAACATGTTACTTTTATAACAAAGTATCGCAGTAACTTACCGCATTAGTTTTCCAGGGAAGTAACAAGGTAACGTAACAAGTTACTTTTATAATTAACGCCACCCAACACTGGTCATCATACATGCGAGTATTAGCATAAGCTGCCGCCTCTATTTATGTTAGGAGCATTTGATTCATGAAAAATCAATCAAAGTGAATCAGAGTGAATCCCTGTACAATGCAGCACCAAGAGATGCAGAAATAATAAACCTCACAAACAGGTTGACAAGGATTTTGGTCCATTTATCCATGAGTATACAAGTATGGTGTGGGTGACCAGCCCGAGCCCATAAAACTGCTGCGAGACACTGGGGCCAAATATTAATTTATTGTTGCCTGTGTGTTACCTGTCTCCTAAACCACTGAAACTCATGAGTTTGTCCTGATGCATGGCGTGGACCTTGGGGTTGTTCCGGTGCCAAGACACACCATAATACGACACGGCCCGTGACTGTCGCCATGTGTCCCGTGTTGTCCTTACCTGGTGTGTCATTGATTCTGGGAAATTATTTGCGTAGTAGTGCAGTGTGGCCAATGACACCATTGCCCGTGGTTACAGCTAAACCGCCCTCGTCTCCTTGGCTGGATGAGGGGCTGTGCCTCAAAGTGTTTACAGCGTGTGCTGTAACACGTGCTCAGCTCTGTGCATCCATGGGATGTTCTGCCCCATTACCAGTACTCCCTGCATCCATCTCTCCGGATGAGTGAAGTAATGCCAAAAAAGCCGATCTGTCTCTATTAGATTTGTTTGAAAATGTCCTTCCAGGTGAACAAACTCATGACTAATTAATGAATGTAACTTACTATACTATATTCAAAATTATTCAAGTAATGCCGAAACTAATTGGGTATGTATAATTATGGCACAGTTTTTATGTACTGCTATGTCCTCCTGGGCTCTTCATTATACATTCATCGGTGAGTGACTTTGCCAGACCTACATGCTCTCTTTGTGTCAGTGTTTGAATATCAAACAGTGAATTCTTCAGGCCCTTGAGGGGTTTCCGAAAATTTTCAAATGGGGCTTTTTCACTTAACAGACGACAGGGACATTAAACAAAAGTTGCAATTACAGTTTAGAGAATTGGATTTGACTGCATGTGCGTCTCGGCGGGGGTCCAGCCCGGCACACTTATAAGAAGACATAAAGCTAGAATTAGTTTTGTTTCAATGAAGTCCCCTCAGGTGCTGTTTGAGTCAAACATGGAATGACAAAACATCTGTGCAGGGAGTGTTAAGCTGGGAGCCCAACCTGCCCCATTTCAAGCAACTACAAGGGGACCTTCAGAATTGCACACATGTTGCACAAGTCTGCACACAAAAGATTGATCACGCCGCTTAGTTCATTCACACACTGAGCATGCAGCATTAGTTTACAGCAACTTAATTGTGATCAGAGCTGGGGGTACTGCGTTAGCTGGTAACACGTTAGAGTACTCAAATTAATTTGAATGCTTTTTGTGCACCCATGTAATCTAGTACTCCCCAAGTTATTTTTTAAAATCAGTAACGCGTTAGTTTTGATTCGGTCTCATTTCCTGCAATCTCAGAGCTCGCCATGTTGTGAGCATGCGCACTGCGCAACTAGTGACTGGGAGTCTTGTCTTCACGCCAAAGACAAATAAACTTTTAGATGCACATTTTGAAAAACTCCTTCGTTATAGCCACTATTTTGTAGCTGATGAGTAAATGTAGGGTAACAGCGATGTGGCGAGTTTGATTCAACTAAACTACAGTGCTAAAACAAGCGGGTTCTGTTGTGGTGCGTTGGTGCTCTTGTCAGTCAACTAATTTTGTTTTAAGATGTTTTTCATTGCTTGAGGACAGGCCTACACGTGCTTATTCTATAACATTGTAGTGTGGTAATTTGTCAACATAAAAGATAAATAAAGCTTAGTCCAACACATTTACTTTGCTTGTTTATTTGATATTTGAATGATTATGTTACTGTGTTCCGTAACGCAAAGGGATTGTCGGCAAACAATTAAGGTTATATAATACGGGTAATTATTGGTAACGCAACAAAGTAGTGCAGAAACGTACGACGTAAGGCATTAATGAGGTAATCTAATGAGTTACTTTGAAAAGTAATGCTACCCAACACTGATTACGATATATTCATATTACTTGATTAATGGCTTGATTGTGTCATAATTGTGCAGTTTCTTATGCCAATGTGACAGAGATAGCAAATGAGATTTAAATAGATTTAAATAAAGGTAAAGACTGAGTGCAATGAGTGTTGTAACAACAGGCAATGAGGACATCGTTAACATACATACATTTAATCAATGTGTATTTGTGTGTGTTCATCATTCATTGTCTATAGGCACACACTATAAGTGGCACTACAGCAAACATAACATTTTCCTGTCTTAAAAGTTACTTCATATGGCACTCACTGTTTCATTTAAAGCAGTGCCCTCTCCCCTGAAAGGGGACTACACCTTGGTTCCAATACAGTTATTCTATTCAAAATAATAAAAAGTTGTGAGGACTCAGAACAACCATGGTCCTTAATTGTGTTAATGTGAGGGACCTGATTTAGGCATCAAAATAATGTTACATTTTATTGTCACTCTGCCTCCAGCTGCTATAACTTTAATGAAAAAAGTCAAGTTGTTTTAAACATTTTATTCGATGATAATAATACTGTTGCAGTGCGATAGACATCACGCGCAAGTTGTGCGCTGCCCGGACCCAGTGTGAACAGCCCGGACCCAGTGTGAACAGCCCGGACCCAGTGTGAACAGCCCGGCGGACCCAGTGTGAAGTGCCCGGACCCAGTGTGAAGTGCCCGGACCCAGTGTGAAGTGCCCGGACCCAGTGTGAAGTGCCCGGACCCAGTGTGAACGGCCCGGAACACATTCTAACAGATCAGGCGCGGCCGCTCAGTGCTATTATTGTGAGCCGCTCAGTGCTATTATTGTGAGCCGCTCAGTGCTAATATTGTGAGCCGCTCAGTGCTATTATTGTGTCTCAGTGCTATTTGTGCGCGCTAGTGCTAATTATTGTGAGCCGCTCAGTGCTAATATTGTGAGCCGCTCAGTCTATTATTGTGAGCCGCTCAGTGCTATTATTGTGAGCCGCTCAGTGCTATTATTGTGAGCCGCTCAGTGCTATTATTGTGAGCCGCTCAGTGCTATTATTGTGAGCCGCTCAGCTGCTATTGTGAGCCGCTCAGTTCTATTATTGTGAGCCGCTCAGTTCTATTATTGTGAGCCGCTCAGTTCTATTATTGTGAGCCGCTCAGTTCTATTGTGAGCCGCTCAGTGCTATTATTGTGAGCGCCTCAGTTCTATTGTGAGCCGCTCAGTTGCTATTATTGTGAGCCGCTCAGTTCTATTATTGTGAGCCGCCTCAGTTCTATTATTGTGAGCCGCTCAGTTCTATTGTGAGCCGCTCAGTGCTATTATTGTGAGCCGCTCAGTTCTATTGTGAGCCGCTCAGTGCTATTATTGTGAGCCGCTCAGTTCTTATTGTGAGCCGCTCAGTGCTATTATTGTGAGCCGCTCAGTGCTTATTGTGAGCCGCTCAGTGCTATTATTGTGAGCCGCTCATGCTCATTATGTGAGCCGCTCAGTGCTATTATTGTGAGCCGCTCATTTCTATATTGTGAGCCGCTCGAGTTCTATTATTGTGAGCCGCTTTCAGTTCTATTATTGTGAGCCGCCTAGTTCTATTATTGTGAGCCGCTCAGTTCTATTATTGTGAGCCGCTCAGTTCTATTGTGAGCCGCTCAGTGCTATTATTGTGAGCCGCTCAGTTCTTAGTGTGTGAGCCGCTCAGTGTGCTATTATTGTGAGCCGCTCAGTTCTATTGTGAGCCGGTCAGTTCTATTATTGTGAGCCGGTCAGTTCTATTATTGTGAGCCGCTCAGTTCTATTGTGAGCCGCTCAGTGCTATTATTGTGAGCCGCTCAGTTCTATTGTGAGCCGCTCAACCATCCAGTGCTCAACCAGATTCACTCCGCCCCTTTTTTGTTGCGACGTCAGGACTTCAAATAGCGCTCGCAGCTTCAGGGACAGCACTTGCTCTGCGCTGAGGCGCGCGTATCATCACTGTCCAGAGGAAGACGCACGTGAGATGTGCTGACGCTCGAGCGGAGCCGACACAAACTAGAGCTTACTTTAAGTTGTGTCTCTGTATGTCCCTTCTCCAGCGAAGCGGATCTTTAACTTTAATTTTATTTCGTGGAAGTTTTATTTGCAGAAGACAAGGTAAGAAACATTGTGTTTAATATAATAGTTGCTTCATAGTTGCTTCATAAAGCTTTATGCTGTATGAGAATAACTGCTAAATGAACTGTCGTGACTGGACCTACTAACCATGTTAATTACGCGTGTTTTGAAAGGTTTTGTTCGTGCCATTAGTTCCACTGGGTGACTTGTGTTCCCCCATGTCGAGACAAGCCTTGTCCACACAGGAGCTCTTTGTCGGGACAGTGTCCAGTCGTGCGTGTGCCGCTTTTGCCCGTACACGTGAACGTTGAGGCAGGCTTTAGTGTTGCAGGCTGAATACAGCTCACCCGCTCCCCTGGCTGGTGACACAGAAAGTGGAAAACATGTTGTTGGACATTTACTATACATCAAACTAGGGTCAAAATTCAAAATAGCATATAGTTATATTGCAGTCAGTCGGATAATTCAATCCCATTCATCGTCGTACAGCCCACTATTAGTTCAGGGCTTCACGCATTTTACATTTTTTTTCCATAAACCAACAGAAAACAATCTGATGACATTTCTGTAATCTAATTTATTATTATTATTTTTATTTGTTTTTAAATGTTTGTACCTGTAAGGCCCTACTTCTCTTATTTTGCATTTCATTTAAGTTTTTTCTGTGTTGCTTTGGTTAAAAGTTTGTCAGATTCACATTGTATCTCCAATTCTGTTTAGCCCAAAACCTAGAATAATATAAGTTGTAGGTGTAAACAAACAAACAAACAAACAAACAAAATTAGAATTCATAAATATGTTTGTATAACACTCATGTAACCTCATGCAAGTCATACATAAAAAGGCAGTGAGTAAAGTGAGATTTCAATTGAAATGCGTTTTGTAAACGGACAACAATATCAGTTAGCCATAACAACAATGGTCCAGATGCTCCCAGTTTATTTCTTATAAAGGACCGCTTGGTTAATGCAGCCTTGCAGGCTGGAGGATTAAAGTCAATTGCAATTCAAGCTGAATTTCCCTAAAATGCTTAATTATAGAATTAAAATTAGTCCATATTAAAATGTAAGCTGTTAATGGACCCTTTAGAGTATAAATAAAAGGCGGCTCTCTTTGTGAAGCTGACACTCTCTAGCTCACTTGGATAACAAAAATCAGACACTTGCCCCTGCCAAGATTTTTTTTAGGTAATGATGAGGAGGACTGAAGTTGCAGCTGTGCTGAGGACTTAAACACACATTGAGCGTTGCTAGTTCCTTCACATTATGTCGAATCAAAAAAAAAATATATATATTTCTGGACTTGTTATTAAAGGTAACTCAGTAACACCTTCTCGGCAGAATACTTGAGGCCAATTAAAACGTAATTAAAATAAATCATAGTTTTAAAATTGTGTATACGGGTATTGATGAAACTCGGTGTCTGGCCATTGCGATGCCAGGGGGGTGTGACCCCACTTTTGAATTTTCTTATTCTCATTTTGAAAGTAAAATGGTATAGAATAAAGTGTAATTGCACATCTAATACAGTAGGTGGCAGTGGCGCTGTCATTGTCAGACTGAGCGCGGTGAGTATTATGGTTTAGGGTTTTTTGCACGGAGCACGCGCACACACAGCGCAGATCAGGTGATATGAAGTGCACTGAACAAGCCCTCAAGAGACACCATGGAAAAATATGTAACAGGGATGAAAAGAAAGGCGGCGAGAGAGACAGAGGTAATGAGACAAACAAAAGTCACCCGAAAGCTAATAAGACCAGGAAATATGACATATGCGTATGTAGCACATTTTTTTTCACCCCATTTTACGCCCACCGTATTTATAGTCACTGCAGAGAGTAGGGGGGCACAAAGTGTGTTCTTCTTCCTAGTAAAGGCTTAACAGAAAATAATTGAGACACACTGGGTTAGTGGCACCCAAATCAAACATATTTCAATAGTTACTTTCCAAGACGATGCTGTAACGCCTGTCCACACCTCCAACCCACCCATCACGACATTTGCAATTGTACCATTAATAGAGTTTTCATGTGACATACATACAGACCTCTACTTATATATTCAAACTCAGCTCCTTCAATTAATCCCTCATGCATTCTGATGATCATGTTTTATTCACTCTTATTTTTTATTCAACCAATTCGAAGAGAAGGAAGAAACGGCAGTGCTATTACGTTTGCCCTGAGTGTTCCTGCTGTCAAAGCCACAGCAACTTTAGAAGGTGTACTTATCCCCTGCACAGTGAGGAGAGGTGAGATATAGCGCTCGTCTTGTTGTAAATGCTTTCTGATAACAAGGGCGAAACAACATTGAATTACTCTTTGAAGGTATACTCATACAGTCTCTGATACAGTCTGATACCATTCTTCCATTAGTGAGTATGGATGAGTTGTGAATGAATAATTCATAAGATTCAGCGACTTTGAGTGTCTGCCAAAGACAAAACAATCAGTAGAATTATATGATTCATATATTTTAGAAAAACATGATGGCGATATTAAAACATGCAGTATTTTCTGTAGCTGATAAAAAATTATATTGTTCGAGTTCCAATTACACAAATTAATCTTATTCAGATTCAACCATTTATGAAAGAAATTTTTTCACCTCATCACGCAACTAGAAGTATCTAGCCAAGAAATAAATTATTCATGTATAGTCCTGGGTATCATTAAATGGTACGGTTACCTCTGTGGTATTGAGTTTTGGGACTGCTGGTACTGAAAAGATGTAGTATACCAAAAAAGAGGTGCATTGAGAATCCAGTAAAGCATCTTAAAAAAATATAGTTGACGTGCGTTGAGTGCCTTGAAGGTGGATAAGTGCGATATAAATACACTGTAATAATAATAATGATAATAATAATAATAATAATCCCATTCTTGGAACATTCCAGGCTATACATTTACATCGCCATGGAGACAAGCAGATAAAGACGGTTGCTGGAGTTCTGTTTTTTATTAGTTATTTGAAACGTCTCAACTGCCACGTATTACTAATACTATAATATTGCTCTGGCCTCCCGTTTACGTCTCACAGCAACAGTGAGAGAAACTCTGCATTTGAACTGCCCTCCCACTGTCAGTAAATGATTTTGCTGACTCTAATGTGTTTTTGGCCAGCAGGGATGTAACTAAATAGGAGCGACAAGATAAATATGAAATGTCTGCTTATGCATTTGGCCTATAATGAATGAACCAAACATGATTTGGGATTATTTTTGTACCTTAGTTTAACCATACAGTGTTTCAAAACGATTACTCTAGTAAAGAATGTACCTGAAAAAGTACAACCTGCAAAAATCCTCCCATGAATGTCTCAACATTAATAAAGAATGAAAACTCATCTTCTAGGCTTCACAATAGTTTTTCCCTGGCCATTGGCAGCTCTGCTTCATTCTCATGTGTGAGATGTGTTGAGTATTTGAGCGCTGAAACATACAGTATACCGTCTTTGTTAGCTTTCACTCTATTCACCTTATTTACTGGATCAGCAATTCAGTTGTAATCACACTTCCGGTCGCACAGGAACTCAGTGGAGAACGAGGGAAAAGTCTTGCTGCTATAATATGCTATAAAGTAAACTGATTTGTGTAAAATGTCCAATGTTCATGTGACCAACAAGTCAACAATGCACCGATTCCCTGGACCTAAAAATGACTTTTTAGTCTGTGTAGAACTCATTTTCTCTTGAGGTTGGCAACTAATACAAGCGGCGGAAGAAGGATTACGTCGTATGGCGGCGCCCAGACGGGCTTCTGGAAAGAGGTGAATAGGTTGAGTCTACATCACATTACAACATTCTAAACTGCCTATAGAGTTGGAGAGCAAGTCCGAAATCTATGGTAGAATTTGCATTTTAACTGTCAAAATACTGATGTTTTTACATGGTTTATGGTCAATATAAAGTTCAGTGGCTTCTCTGTCAGCACAAAAATGTCAATACTAATTATTACATATAAATAAAAGGCTTTTCAAGATAATTCGGGAAGACTTATTCCTTTATTTTTGCCCAAAAGTCCCACATTTGGAGCGGATCTATGTTATATGACCGGGGAAGTGCAACATCTCACTACCTACTTTAAACATTTCTTGTGGCCTAAAAGACTGAATATTGCAGGATGCGAGAGCCCCAATCCGCCCCGATTAGCTCTCCATTACGGCCTTGTCACCTTTTTGGGCTTTTGCTGTTCTGATCAATGGACAATACGGTTCTCTCTTTGTGCTGACATGCCACACAAGCTAACTGGATGAACTGGACTATGATGTAACCATGGTGACGGAGCTGTGACATTTAATCAACAAGGTGTCAAAGTTCAGAAGCGCCCTTTACTTATTCTTCTCAGGGAAATATCACAACAATGTAAAATATACTTAACACTTGTCAAATAGTTCAATGCATTCAATACAATTATAGCAGGCCCGGGTCGACAAAGGTGCAAACGTGTGGATTCCAACCTTATTTAAAAGGTTTGCCCATTCATTTGAGGCACCAAAATAATTACACTTAATGAAAGACTATTTTGCACTCCTTTCAAACTCAGATGCTACCTTATTCGGCTTGGACCCAGGCCTGGATGTGAGGCGCTTTGTGATTCTTTTCATGGCAAAAAACATGCACTTTTTCAATGAGAGATCCATCTGTTATTCCTTTCACCCGACCCTCAATATTCCAAACATACCACAAAACAGCAACAAAACCTTCTCTATCTAAGGGTGCATCAACAATATTGATTCGAATCAGGGTTCGTTGGCCTGGCTGGTTTGGCGGTTTGGTAGACCAAAGAAGCGAACTCTGGTCCGGGTTGGAAAGGTCGGTCTCGGTCCGACTGAATCGAACTCTGGCGCGGTTCATCGGAATTGTGAATTGAAACGAACCAAATGAACAAAACCAGGAAGTGACCATGAAATGAGGCGCGCTGAGACACATGTGAGGCTCAGAATGAAAACAAATTCCTGTGTGAGATCGATAACGGGACAGATGACACGCGGGTCATAGTCTGGTGATCCCGCGAATATATATATATCACAGTTTCCAGTGATTATACTTCCAAAAAACACAATGTAACAATGTTTTAAAGCTAAATGGAAATTAAAATGAAAAACAGTGCTTGAGATGGCTTTAACATGAGAAAATTGGCCTAACCAGTATTGAGTTGAACAGGTGAATGTGATGATGTCAAAACTTTTCATCCTCTTTTCATAAAACAGCAGAGATTTTTTATGACCTTTTCTGTATCCTGGGCTTTCTGAGCAAGCCAATTCAATCGCACTCACCTGTCCTCCTGACATGGAAACACACGTCCATGCTCAGATGCCCCGCTCCAAGTTTGTTTGCGTGACACTTAACAGGCAGAGCTTCGACTTCTCCCTCATGTTTCCCTGTCATGCCTTTGGTTGATATTGCACACAGCGCCTCTACAGGCGAAGTGGAGAGGTGTCTTTCTGGACATTTGGTTAGGGTTAGGGTTATTGATAAAAGTGTGTTGTGAACGCAAACGGACCAGTTCAGAGAAAGACACAATGTTGCAATTTTGGTCCCCAGTCGAAAAGAGTCAAGACTTCAATTTCGTAAATCTGTGTTCCATATGGCTGCTGGTGAGCTACAAGTCACTGTCATAAATGTTGCACAACCAAGGAGCTAGATGGAGACCATAGTGCACCAGTATATGAATTACTCACAAGTCATGAGGTTTCATGTTGGGCAGCACTTTGGAAGCATTTTAAAAGCAATATCCTGCAAGTGCCTGGCCACTCTTGTATTATACACATAAAGAAAAAAATTGTTACATAAGATTATGTGGTGGGGACACTCATAATATTTTAGATTTTAACATTCTGATTGATTACTATACGACAGCACAAATACAGTTGACGTGAGCATGGTTACAATTTGGCTCCTTTCAGTCTGGCTCCTGTTCAAGTTCTATTGGAACATTTGTGCCCTTTTCTTTGTAACTGCTTCTGGCAGGAGCAGGGGCACTGTCATTTTAAGGCCAAATGTTCCTTTAAAAATGCTCTACATATTTTGCTATTGTCTTTATTTTTTAAAGCTATGAACCATAGTAACTGACTAATCGGGGGCCTTCTTTCCTCATTGTCCCCTCCAGTTCTCTTTAGTAACAGGTTTGATTGAGAGCTAGTAGGGCTTGTGCTCAGTGCAGGCAGGGAGGGCCCCAATCGGCTTTGTGGCAATTGGTTTCAGTTGGCGACAGTATGACGACCTTATGTCCACTTCTACATACTGTCTGGCTGATGCTGGCCGAAATGACGGTAGACTAGAGCGTAGAACTTTCAAAACATTTAGCCTCTGCCGTTGTGCATGTTTTTAATTCAGAATGGTACAGTGCATTAATATAAATGCTTTGACCAGTAATAAGTACACAAAAATTGGCCAATTCACCTTGTTTTCCCTTTTCATTCTTCTACTTATGGATAAATAAACGTAATAAGACAAACTGTATTTAAGTTTTGATTGTGAGAGCTGCTGTTTGTTTATAGCCTTATAACAGTCGCAGCGAATCAATGCAGGAGAAAATACACAAACTCACCAAAGATGTCTTCACATCTCCTCTCGTTAGGCAGTTAGGCTCTTTACAGGGTTGCTAAAGGGTGTAATGCATCCTACATTTGAAATGTTTGCGCCTTCATTTGACTCATGTTAAACAACTACACTTAACAGAAGCACCTCTTTAAAACTTGGATGCACCGTCACTTGGTCTGGACCTGTCTCACGTCATTGCTCCGTACCTGCAGCAAGCAAAACCAGCACTCTTATTAGACAGCCAATCAGCGCTAGAGCTGCTTTTCTTTACAGCTGCCAATGAAAAGTTTAGACGAGTGCTGACAATCACCACTTTGCAGTATTTTATCCAATCAACACATTGCTTTTTCACCGCTGTGTCCTTTCAAAGACTCCCAAAAATGCAATATTGTCCGGGGTGCTCCTGGCACTGCTGAAGTGACTGGGAGATTGCAGGAAAAACTAAAACTGAAACAGTGGTTTAACAAGAGACTATGAAATTACAGCTGGTCTTTAATGTGTATAGATATGTAAAGTAACAACATATAACAATATATATTTAGGCAAAAATATTATTGTTATATAACAAGTAAATTGCTGTCCTGATCCCACCTCTGCTCTTCTTTCCCATAGGTTTAAAATGAATGAAGGATTTGAAACCAACTTCAGTCAACTTTATGATAACTGGACATTTTACAACTCCAGCCAAGAGACAGTCCTGCACAGAAACAACATCACCTATGTGGGATTTTACCTGCACCCACCCTCCACCGCTTCCATCTTCATTGTATCTTATTTACTCATATTCCTCGTATGCATGGTCGGGAATGGAGTGGTGTGTTTCATTGTGCTGCGGAGCAAAAACATGATGACTGTGACCAACCTGTTCATCTTAAACCTGGCTGTCAGTGACCTCCTGGTGGGGATCTTCTGTATGCCCACCACACTCCTGGACAACATCATAACAGGTGAGGTAGGGGTGGGTGTTGTGATGTTTTATTCTAATTTTACATAACTTCAAAACAGTATTTCAGGATTTTAGTGTTAAATGACAGAGGTGGGGCCAGTGATGGCAAGAAACAGTATTTTTTCACTATTATTTGTTGATGTGCTATCTACTGTCTAGAACTTTAGTTAAAAAAGTATGATTTGAACTTTAGAAGTGCAGATGCTTAGTGGGAGTAAAAATTGGTGGTGAAATCGTTTTGTGATTTTATACTAATGATTTCAAACGTTAAAATCCAAAAAGAGGTGATATTCTCACATTCTTAAGGGCAAGTGCTTCATAAACTAACATATTCTGTGTTTTGGGAAACATGTCTGACATAGCTGAGTAAACTTAACAGAGCGTACATTGTTTTCTTTTACAGTGTTCTGTATTAAAAATAAAAGAGGCTTTGAGACAATGGCCTTTTGATGTTATGAAAGCTATGATCTTAATACATACATTTTGTGACAAGGCTGCCTTTTACCAGGCTGCCCTGATCTGATTTGACAGTTGACTCGTTGGGTTACTTTGAGCTTGAGAATTCAAGTGACAACAACGACTATACATTGAATATTTTTACTATAAAGACAGAAAGATGCTAAGAAATTTCAATAAGCAGTAAAATATGGCTTGATAAAAATTGTGAGAATTATTTGACATGATGATAGAATCTGGGAAAAATAAGTTGAGAGAGATGATGATATGTAACATAAAATGGCAGTCGTAAGTAATTTGTAATTTATCTCAAAAGCTCTCGGAAGTGAAAGTGGATGCAATGGATTGATTGAGTTGTATGTTGCTTCTGGTGGAATATGAAGTAAAATGAATGGCAGACAAAAGCCTATATATATCTATGTATCTATATCTATGTATCTATCTATCTATCTATATCTATATATACACACACACACACACACACACACATATACATATATATATATATATATGTGTGTGTGCGTGTGTGTGTGTGTGTGTAATTTTTAATTAAAAGGGAAAATTGTTTGGTTGGCTCTGCTCTGGCCTGTGCACCATAACTTTGTATCTTTGAACAAGACACTTCATCTGCCTTGTCTCCAGTGTAAATCTGCTGGTGTAGGAATGTGTGTGTTTGAAATTGCAAGCGCAGGGACAACAAATATAATTAACCCAAGGTTACAATCCAGTCTGTTTACATGTATCTGTTTCAGAAGTGTTCATTATCTTGACCAGGTATGCATTTTGTCCTCATATCTTACTACTTTAAAGTGACTCTAATTGCACAACACAGCAGTCCCCATGTCAGATGAGGAATGACACACATTATTTCTTTATCACGCACCAGAAAGCGGGAAGCATGTTCTAATTCACTACTCTGACTGCACGCGATGCGGCGGTAGCAATAATCCAGATAATGAAAAGTGAGTCAGTATCCATATACCTCCGCATAGACCTCTTTTTTCCTATATTTATTGGTTAGTTATTGAGCGAACACGTGGTCTCATGTAGTGACCTGCAGATGACTCCCAAGCGTTAAATGGTGACAGGAATGCTGGACATTAGACTTTTCGTTACTATAGCACCATCCCCCTTTTTGGAGGTCCACATAACTTCAGGGAGTTTTATGATGTCTCTAGCTCAAGGAGAGGCTTCATGTTTTGAACATTGGAATAAACTTTTTCTAAAATGCTTTCAATTTGAAACTAGATTAAAATCAACTCTCAGGAAATCTTTTCTCTCCCAAGATGAGAGCTAAAACTCAGCTAAAAGACCATGCTGTTTTATTAGAATCAGAATCAGAGAATCAGAAAGGGTTTATTGCCATTGTCAATGAACAAAATTCACAAACATAGGAACTTATCTCGGCCTACTTGAGGTAGGGCAAGACCAGGCGCTCAAATAACTTCATGACTACAGACGTCAGTGCCACTGGCCTGTAGTCATTAAGTCCGGGGCTTCTTGGGGACAGGGACAATGAAGGCAGACTTGAAGCAGGCTGGGACGTGGCATGACCCAAGGGAGGTGTTAAAAATGTCTGTGAAGACGGGGGTCTGTTCTCCTGCTCAGTGTCTTAATGTGGCAGGAGAGACGCCGTCTCATCATGGCAAATTTATTGTGAAAAATTTAAATATTGTTAATATTGTTTGAATTAATTTGTAAATGTCTTGAGGATGTTTAACATGTGCAATTTGGTAATATTGCCTATAATGTTCTACATAATGTACAACTGAATTATCCACTTCCCTCTGATTAGTCCTCCTAACTCATGAGCATGATTGGTTGAACATTGGGGCCAAACCAACCCAGGGGTCAGTCAGCGAGGGACGGAGCGAGCAGGAAGAGCAAACTAGTTCCATCGAGGTCTTCCAGGAGGAAAAACCCATGACTTGGGAGGAGAGAGAAACACTCTGAGTGTCTCCTTGTTTAAGCTAAAATGATTAAACTACGATAGGTAACAAAGACATTCCAGAGAGACACTAACTTTACCCTCTCCAAATAAGTAATTCGGTGCCCGTCTTTGTTCACAATTTTAGTTTTAAACCGCTACACGTAAACCCAAGCAAAGGATTTTTAATTTTTTTTATTTCAAGTCAACAACAAAATTCTTCAAATTGGCCTCATCTGTGGATCCGTGCAACTGCCTTTTCATCATCGGAGGAAAGCCTCAGAGCAGAGGACAGGAAAATCCAATACTTCTTCAGCCTGACGCTGTCAGAACCAGAACTTCAGACCAAGGGGCCCATGTCCTTCCCAACGTGACCCCTGCAGACCTGAACCCTTTGAAACATCAGCTCCATCAACGCGGACACCAAAGGCCCACCTTCTCGATTGGATTGCACAGCTTCTGCTTCTGGCCGTACATATTTCAGTTTAGCTGATAAGATCATTTTAGTATCAACTTTAACTCTAACACACAGCTAGATAAAGCTAGAACAATAATATCTAGTGTCTCCATCTGTTAATGACTCATTTGCATATTCAGTATTAATATTTATCTGTTTAATGATTTGGTCAATAAATCTTCATAAACCACAGTTGGTAAAGTGTTCATTCATTTCCAGAAAATGGTGTCATAGTTACGTTCTCATAACCTTCAGATTACCAAATTCTTGTTTTAATTAATTAATTTGAGAATTGTTAATTGCCTAAATAAGGCTGGTGCCCCACATAAATGTTAAAAAATACAAATTAAACATATCCACACTCTTATATTGTGTGACATGTGTCACCCTCGTTAATAAGCGAGAGGACATGAATAGCACTACAGTACTTTGACTAGTAGAAATACTACACTCACAAGTGCAGCTTTCAAAGGGTGTGACCGCATGAGCACAGCAGTACAACACACAAAACAAAGCCGGACCAACACAGCAGTTGCAGTTACTCTGAATGTAGTCTGACTGATACTTAAGGCTGGGGGATAAGTAACACTTGTGATTGTGAACGGGAGTCTTACAAAGTTGGCCATAAAGTAATTGAAATTGGTGAGATACTAATTTGTGCTGGTTATTAATATTGTCCAGTCATTGTAATGGAGTTACAATATTGTTAAAAATGTATCTACCTTATTCACTCAAGATTATAATTCCATAAATAGTGAAATTATATCTTTACCTTGTTTCAGAACTACAGTATTGGAACTGTGTGTCAGCAAGGAGAAGAAGGAAGGACCATTCTGTTTTCACTTGACTACTTTTCAGCTGTAATACATGTTGTATCCTTGGTGGTCTCTGACCACTGACCCAAACAGAGTAACAAGGGAAGAAAACCATCAACTCAATTAGCTTTGGCTTTCTGCTACAGTTGGGCCATACTTAAGGGCCGTGGTGAACTAGTGATTCAGGCTTATACAAAGGCATGTGGAGATACATAGAAGTATGCTGTCAGAGAACAGGACAGGCAATTATATGACAGACCAAGACAGCAATTGCGCACTGAGTCTGTGTACAAAAAATCTGCACTGCGCACAAAATAAAAATCCTACCTGAATGGAAAATAAACTAAACATAATAACAAATACAATGTAATTCAGTGATACACACATACGCACGCACACACACACACACACACACACACACACACACAAACACACACACGCGCGCGTACGCACCCACACACACACACACACACACACACACACACACACATATATATATAAATATATAATAAGAAAAAGACTATAATAACAGAGCTGATGAGGTTACAATAAGATGCTACTGATGATAGCCCTCATTGATTATCTAGCACACAGGTATCTATGATGTCAGCCCCTTTCTTCCATCTCCACAGATCTGGTTAAGAAGTGCTGGGAAAAACCATTGAGCCCCTTCAAGACACTTACAACTGACATTATCAATCTTCTTATTTCTCTTATGTGGCTGTGGGCGTAAACCCATTTGAAGGAGTAGGAGTAAATCCATATGAGTCCTTACATAAAACGTATCCATACATAGCACTAAGAGAACGCCGTGGACTTGGAGCTATGGTCCTGTATATGCCTCTGTGTTCGAGCATGTTGTCACAGCACATCAGAATCACAATATATTTGTGTCAACAGGGTGGCCTTTTGGAAGCCTGGTGTGCAAAATGAGTGGCATGGTCCAGGGAATATCCGTGTCAGCATCTGTCTTCACTCTCGTGGCTATCGCAGTTGACAGGTAAATAAAATGTCACCATCATTTAGACAAAAATAGGTCATTACATGTATTATAAAATGTCTTATGTTCCCTTGGACAATATTTATCACATGGTAATTTTTTTACACAAAAAATTAGCAGCTCATGAGCAAAATATTTTTTTCTGACCTGTATGTTCTGGTGCAGACTGTCGACTCATTCATTTGCACAAGAACATTTTATTTTGTCCTTCGAGGCAACCACTGTTGTGATTTTAGACGTTACAAAAATAAATTGAATTGGATTGAATAGAAAATTCTTTCAGCAAAAAGGCAGCAGGTTTATGTAATTGAATACGTCTGAATATCCTCCATTTGTTACTGATGCCAAGTACTTTCACACACAGTACTGATACAAGTAGTTGAATGAATGAATGTATCAAATATTGTGTTAATAACTGTGTTTTAAATACTGAAATGCCCTTTATTGTTGGGATAACCTGGTACAATTTGAAACTGATAACAATACACAGAACAAGTGTCTCTCCAAATACATAGGAACTACCAAAGCATTTGAGATAAAGGAGGCAGTGTGAAGGCCACTGAAGTTACCTTTCAAACATTTGTTAGTGGTGCAGATCCTGCAAATGAGTGTGATAATGAGGGCAAGACTGGTCTCCCCGGGAACCTATTCCAGGATCTTGTTTGTGGACTTCAGCTCTGCGTTCAACACCATCCTCCCTGCTCTGCTCCAGGACAAGCTCTCCCAGCTCAATGTGCCTGACTCCACCTGCAGGTGGATCACTGACTTCCTGCTGGATCGGAGGCAGTGCGTGCGGCTGGGGAAGAATGTCTCAGACACTCGGACTATCAGCACAGGAGTTCCACAGGGCTGTGTACTTTCTCCTTTGCTCTTCTCCCTTTACACAAACTGCTGAACCTCCAGCCACAACTCCGTAAAACTGATCAGTCCACTGATTGTGGACTTCAGGAAAGTCACAGCCCCCCAGCCCCCCCTCACCATGACAGACTCCCCCATCACCACAGTGGACTCCTTCCGCTTCCTCTGCACCACCATCACCCAGGACCTCAAGTGGGAGCCCTCCATCAGCTCCCTGATCAAGAAGGCCCAGCAGAGGATGTACTTCCTGCGGCAGCTGAGGAAAGCAAGGCTGCCAGTGCAGATGATGGTGCAGTTTTACACGGCCATCATTGAGTCCATCCTCACTTCCTCCATCACCGTGTGGTACGCTGGAGCCACAGCCAGGGACAAACAGAGACTACAGCGCATTTTGCGTTCTGCTGAGAAGGTGATCGGCTGCAGACTTCTATCTCTGCAGGACCTGTACGTCTCCAGGGCTCTGGGACGAGCAGGTCGGATCACAGCTGACCCTTCCCACCCTGACATGGACCATTTGAGCCACTCCCTCTCAGGAGGCTACGGTCCATCCGGACCAGAACCTCCCGTCACAAGAATAGTTTCTTCTCCTCTGCCGTTGGACTCATGAACACTTCTTCAACACCTGCCCTTTTAACCACAATTCAACCAATCACTCACGGCATTGTCACTTTCTGCACTCACATCTGTAATTTTAACTGTACATTTTTGTGTACATAGTAAATGTTTATTTTTAGTTTATACTATAGTGACATTTTAATTGTTTCCTAATGTATGCCCTTTTGATTTCATATATGTTTCATAAAGGTGTTTTTTATTATTGCTCAATGTTTTATGTTTACGCCTTAATGGGCCAAAACAAGTTCCTATGTTTGTGAATTTTATTCATTGACAATGGCAATAAACCTTTTTTGATTCTGATTCTGAAGATCAGACTCGATGTCTTTCATGCATAATCCACAAAGTGAACACAAGCTATAACTCTTGTTATGATTCCAAAACTGATTTGTGTTGCTATATTTCATTTAGGATAATTATCCGTCTCATCATTCCATGATAATGTGCAATTATATTTCAACTCATTTTCCATTTTGCAGCAGTCCAGATTGTAGACAACTACTTTTGTGCTGGTACATTCTCATTATGCGTCATTAGGAGGCTTGGTTTAGAGAATCTTGTAGTTAAATCCGGGACCCAGCATGTGCACATCACACATGGATTTAGCTTGTTTTACATGCGGTTAAGAGCAGTTTAAAACCTGAATGACCCGAGCTATTCTTTTATTCCTCAGACTCACAATAAAGCCAATGTTCAGCGGCACTTCAGGGGACATTGGCCCTGGCAAAGCCTCGCACAAAGAAATATAGCGTCATCCAAATGACCAAAAGTCAACAAAAGTCAAATACACACACATATAAAATAAAAAATAAATCATATTTTTATATAAATAAATGATATATATATATGTATGTGTGTGTATGTATATATATATATATATATATATATATATATATATATATATATATATATATATATATATATATATATATATATATATATATATATATATATATATATATATATATATATACACACACACACACACACACACACATCACCTTCACACAGGCAGCATTATGAAAGGTATTTCCTCACACGGTTACACTATTATGTAGCGTATTTGTCTCGTTTCCTCCTCACAAAGTTACGCCAATATGGAATAATATATATTCTCTGAGACTAGCCATTACATTGTGGACAACATGTGTAGGAGTTTCGGTTGTTAATGTTAATATTTAAAAACGGTCCGAAGTTTGTTCAGCATTTATACCTACTCAGTCTCATTTTCTGAAAGAGGAGTTTTTGATTCATTGACTGACAATTATAACTCTAAAAAGATCAATAAAAAGGTCTATAAACCAAAATGAGTTTGTGTGGTTTAATAAACAAAAATATCAAAGCAATTAATTTCACATTTGCTATGGCCATGCCTGGGCTCAATTTAGTAAAAAGAAACGCTGGTATTACAGATTAAGTTTTGATTCTAAAACAATTTTAATGGAACTTCACCTTAATGCCACTCTGCAACTTTCAGCCACTCTCAAGTCCAAGGGAAGCCACAGATGTGGAACAAGGCCTGCTTCAAGCTCTTTGGGTCCTTAGAGCTGTCCGTGGCGCTGATCTGCACAAAGATCAGCGCCACGGACAGCTCTAAGATTTAGAGCAAGAGTGAGCGTATTGTTAGTCTCCTTTGTCCTGGAGCATACAGGGCTGAAAAATGAGGCGAGAGATTACACCCCTGATGGGGGAGGGCCCCTGGGGTCTATGACCTGATGTGACTTGTGTCCAAGTGTTCCGAGCAAAAGAGCGAGTGGCGGCCTTAAAGTGGGAGTGACTTTAAGGTTGGCTTTTAACTCTCAGTCAATCTTGTCAATTTGGACAAACTTAACTTAAACCAGCAAAATGATATGTGTAATACTGCAACATTGTCAATGAACACACATCACTAGCAGGTCATAAGGAAGTACATTAAATATGACATAAACATATTTCAAACCTAGATCCTATGGGACTTCCAGATACAGACTGACAGAATGGTAATAGCAAACCAACCAGACATTGTGGTGGTAGATAAACAGCAAAGGAAAGACGTGGTTGATGTGGTGATACCAAGTGATGGCAACATCAGGAAAAACGAACACGAGAAACTGAAGAAATACCAGAAAGGAAAGGAGCTGGAGAAGGCGTGGAAGGTGAAGGGAAAAGTGGTGCCCGTGGTCATCGGAGCATTCGGTGCAGTGACCCCCAAACTGGAGGAATGGCTACAGCAGACCCCTGGAAAAGCATAAGACATCTCAGTCCAGAAAAGTGCTGTACGAGGAACAGCAAAGATACTGCACCAAACCCTCAAGCTCCCAGGCCTCTGTTAGAGGACCCAATCTTAGAAAAAGGGACGAGACCACCCGCAGAGGGTGAAAAGGGAATATTTATACACATCTACACATAAATATAAATATAAATATAAATATAAATATATAATATAAATATAAATATAAATATATAAATATATAAATATGTGTGTTGCCAGATGTTGTTAAACAATTTGTATCTCCCGCCTATCTGTTAACACGGGGGCGTGGCCGTAGCGCTAGCCCAAAAGTACCCGTATGAGTGGAGACATGAATAGCAGGCCTGTTTACTCGGCAGACATATCACCCATTGAGCTTGTTTGGGATGCTCTGGATTGGTGTATACGACAGCACATTCCAGTTCCTGCCAATTATCAGCAACTTCAGCGGCCATTTTGGTGGTCACACCAGATCCTGGCAGTTTCTCAATCCATGTACTTGTGTAGACTCATGTGTTGTGGACTTGCGTAACATCATCCTCCAATTCAAAGTTTGCTTCTCGGCAATCCCCGGATGAGAACTTGCTCCGCCCGTTTCTCCGAGGATGCATCAGAGGAGACTTGTCCGTACTCTGCTCAGTATATTTCCCACAATGCACTTCATATAGCACACACACACTGGTGGCTTATCACTGAGACGCTTCGCCCTGCTGCCCTCTGCCCCTGCCTGCTGCCCCAGCGCTCACAAAGAGCATAGTCGAGACTGTTGGTCCTGACTCTGATTTTTAGTGGTGTGATTTGATATGATATGATATATTTTTTTATTTCAAACCAGCAGTGTCATACAAATCACAGTGCATGACCTTATTGAACATATTACACCACAAATGCCTGGTTTGAAAAGGAGTGGTGATGAGTTTAAAAATGTCCACCATCCCTTCACTCCATCATTCAGTCACAACCTCATTAAAATAACCATTATGCCCATACCATATGCTAACATATAGGTATAACGACAACCATATTACATATAGCACATGCAGTCCACATTCAGGACCACACAAAACAAAAGACAAGCTCCGGGCAACCTCTGAACATTCATCCCTCTTCCCATTCATCATATAATGAGGTACTTACTCTCCTCCAGAAGGCCTCTCTACAAGTTCATCGCTTTATTCTTTATTACTCTTCTCTCTCTCGTATTTCTCTTGTCATTTTTATTTTTTAACGGTATAGCGTGAAACACATACTTTGAAGACGTACAAATACAGTAGGGGGTGAAAACACCAAAGAAGGAAGAAAGAAGTTAGATGTACAACTACAGTACCGTGGCGGGTAAATGCCACCTTTTCGCCATTAAAAGTAACAGAAGAAAAAGAAGATATGTTAATATTCTCAGGCCACAGAAGTACTCAGAATAACATTGTGTTATTCGAATTGTTTCCAAATGATTGTGGTTAAGTACCTTTGGCATAAATTCTTTTTGCTTTTTAGTACCGTCAGTGTCATATTCCTTTTTTTACAGTTTATCCGAATCCTAATTCATTTAGTTTAGTATTTTTTTAGTACTTTAGTTCAGCCTCTTTCTGAGTTTAAGAAACATGCTTATATAAATATTTATTATTTTTGCATGAGTTCAACAACCCTTTTTTTATCCAAGGAGTTTTTGTTCATTTTTGTTTTTTTTTTTTTATCTTAGATTTTGTTGATAGGGCAAATTCTTATTGTTTAAACACAGCTTCCAATAATATTTTCCTTTTATGTGGTGTGAATTTGTTCACAGTTATACATTAAAAGACTTCATTTCCACTGCAGGAGACATACTTTCAACAATTCGCGACAGTCCATATTTTTAGTCGATACCTTTATCCACATTTTATCCATAATTTCTGACATGAGCTACTGCCTGTGTTAAAAGGAGAAATTAATTGATTCAGATAAAGTTAAATACATTTTCTGTTGTAATATGAAACAGTTATTATTGTTATTAGTTCAACATTATTAAATATATATATTATTATCTGGATCCCATTGTGAATTCATTATTGTATTGAGATTTTATAATCAATAAACTCAGAACATTTTAATTCCAAGTCATTGAGAATCAGTCTGCTCGAAAAAGCTCGATTTATTAGGTTACCACTTGCCAGTAGGGCAGGGGTGTCCAAACTTTTTTCACCAAGGGCCGCATTTTGAAACTTAAATGCCCGTTTTTACAGTTAAAAAGTATTACTTTATTTATTGTTTGGGCCAACTTAGCAGGAAAGCCGGGAGGGCCAACAAAAATTGGGTCTGAGGGGCCGTATTTTGGCCCCTGGGTCGTAGTTTGGACATTGCCTGCCATAGGGAGAGAAGAACATGCCAGTAAGGGAGAATTTGTCCAGCATAACATCAGATTGAACAAAATAAATGTATTATGTGGCTATTTATGTTTATGCTACATGTTCGGTAATGTTTTTTTAATGAGACTCTGTTGTCACTCATATGTGGTTGAGTGGTGCAGTTGTGGAAATTGCGTATATATTTGCGATACTTGGTTACTTGATACTTTTCGCGCCAATATTTGGTCTATTATATTTGCCTTTAGAGCAGGGTTTACATATTTGGTATATTTGTTTGTTTAAAATACTTTGACAAGACACTGTTCTCTCACTCACATTGTACATTGTTGTTGCCAGATTCCGTTGCATCGTGTATGACCATTTAAGCAGAAGTTGACCATCCTTCCACGGCCCACGCTGATCATCGTCGTCCATTTGGGTGCTGGCCATCCTCTATTATGTTGTCCCTCTGGGGTGATGCTGCAGGTAACCAAGGGAGCACACCAGATTCGCGTTTTACTGGGCTGTCATGACAACAAGACCAGCCCTTCTACTGGTGCTGCGCGAGAACTGGCCCAACCAGGAGGATGCGCAAAATATACACCACGGTCCTTATTTGCTAAACATCTATCTGGCTCCTCTCTCCCTCATTGTAATCATGTACGCTCGGATTTGGTGCATAACGGCTTTTCAAAACAACGGCCTCACAGTGCCAGGTTACCGACAGGAGGAAAGCCGGGCCACAACAACCGCCACACTGTGTCCAAGAAGAGAGCAACGAGTCATCAAAATGCTTCTTATTGTGTAGCATTGGCTTTTCATTCTCTCCTGGCTGCCACTTTGGACGCTCATTTGATGCTAAGCGGACTATGCCGAGCCTTACGGAACAACAGTACAGAATCATAAACTATTTACATTTACCCTTTCGCCCACTGGCTTGCCTTCGTTCAACAGCAGTGTCAACCCGATAAATCTTTATGGATTTTTTGTTAATGAGAATTTCCGAAGAGGGTTTCAGTCCCCGGTGTTTAAGTTTAGCTTGTGCACAGGCAAAACGGACCTCGGAGGAAAACTTACTCTCACAGGTTGCAAGGAAACTCTGTGGGCTGCCGGCAAACCATGTGCAAACCTGTATGGAACCGCATTTCTCTCAATAGCCTGGATAAGGTGAATTCCCGGAGAATTAACCATGTGACTGAACCGGACGCTTGGTTATGGAGGACCTGGAGAAGGGATCACAGCACCCAGTGGTGGGATGCACCGCAGTGGTGGGGTGACCGCGGTGTCAATATGATATATATTCCCACCAAAGCAGGTAACAGGGGTGTATTTAGCCTTACTGTCATATGAAAAAACCTTTGTCATACAAAATTTTTTCTTATTAAGTTGTCTACACTTTGCATAAGTAGATGGCACAACTAACCTTAAAGACTTTGTCTATATATTGAAAACAGTAAAGAAAAAAATTAACCCTAAAAGCATTTTAGTTAAATAGTGTCTAACCAAAATGGTGACATAAAGTACAAATTACAACTGCCATTGTGGTAAAAGAATTACCACACAGAACATTATATTTATGGACAAAATAATGTTTTGCTATCGTTGATCGTGCTGCTCAATGATACATACCTCTGTAAAAGATGTAAAAAAGATGTTGCATCAAATAAATTTCAAATCAAATGTTACATTTATTTCCTGTGAGTAAATTGCCAAACATACTATAGCCTGTCTTGAAACATGACTAGAAGCATATGTTTGATGCCATTTATATATATATATTCATGAAAATATCATGAGATCTTATGAATGTACTTTAATTAATTTCTGTTCAAATGTAGATTTAAAGAGGCGGGGGACGTGTTGTGTGTTGGTTCTGTCGTTACTTGATGTGATTCTTGCAGGCTAGCTCATATAAATAAGAAAAGGGTATGCATTCACATACAATGCATTTACAACAGGGGACTATTGTATATGGTCAAAAGCCACAATTACTATTTATCTGCCTTTCTAAATGTAAATAGTAGGCTGTAAGTACAAAGAGTTTAACTCATATTCTAGACATTACCACGTCGCATTTTCTGTGCCACAAAAATAATCCTGCTACAATGAGCAGATGCACAAAAGAGAAGAGAAAAGAGTGGTAGAAAGTCGGTACAAAAGCTGTTGTTTTATTAGTAAGGACATACAAAATCTCTGTACTAAAGTTAAGAATTTAGAATTTCACTGCTGGCATCAGAAACATACGGTTCAGACCATATTAAGGTGAGGGTAACATTCACATTATTTTATAACCTTTTTAAGTATGATGGCGTAACCTATAGAAGAATCTTTATTCTTAGTTAGAATAAGATTTTAGAACCTTCATGGAGTAAGGTGTTTTGCCCAGATTAATGGTCTGTCCAATTCATTTTAATCAGGCAGAAAAATGCAATTTTGTGCTGTACATAGAATTTAGGTTGTTACACTCTGTGATGCTTCTTTATATGGTTCTGAAGTTCATCAGTGGTCGATTGGCTGTCATTCTCTAAGAAAATGCAGCAATAAATTGCTACTGACAATATCCTAATAATAAAAAACAATATACTATACAACAATAATACTGTGTATATTAACTACTATGCGTAGTCTAGTAACCGTTATCTAATTGCACAATATTATATATATATATATATATATATATATATATATATATATATATATATATATATATATATATATATATATATATATATATATATATATATATATATATATATATATATATATATATATATATATATAATATATATATATATATATATATAATATATATATAAATAAATACACATAGCAATAGCGACTATTGCTATAAGTGACTAATGCTATCTCCTCCAGTGAAAATGATTTAGAGACAATATTCACCTGAGTGCACAAACTCTGGAAGGGTCTATTTACTCATGTGGATGAGTATGGCAAGTGTTTTTGTTTAAATCAGAGTTTGGGGGCAGAGAAAATGTCTCATGACTGGTTTGGGGTGAATACTCTTTAATACAATATGACTTACTACCACTTCTGTAATTGAAATTTGAAAGGAGTGATGATGGGGCAAGTGAGCAGGAGACTTCGACCCTCATTTCTTTCTACAGTGCATGTAAGTGTGACTACATACTGCTCTTGTTATTAACTCCTGCACCACCACCAGCTGCCCTTCATGACTCGCTTTTCAATCCATTTATATCAAGGTCATGGTTCTTGACCCATTGGATAGTGCTACTTAACTCTTGTGCAGCCTCATTAGTCATTGCAACAAATGAATTACTTTTGTGTATGTTCTGGGTGACTGACCATCTGGAAACTGTGTAGAGACAATAATTGGATGTTTGCTGGCAGAACAATATTGGGAGTCATATGATAACAAACAAGCAGCCTTAAGGCATTGAATTATAATGCCTTACATATTATAAACATTAGGACACATGGGATGGGTACCGGCATCTCTCCTGCAAAATAGATCAACAAAAATAACACGAGATGCACACATTTTCTCTGTTCTGCTTTAGTTACGCTTAAGGCAAATGTGTCATGGGGATTTGCAGCAATTCGAAACATTTGCAACTTGCTCACTTCATTTAGGCGACAAAAAGGCCACCCTCAAGAATTGAATGTAATGAATTTGTACTTTTTCTGTGCCTGTGATGCATTTCTTTATGCGCTCTGAGCCTAAACAACAGCAAATGAAATTACTGTGAACATATTATTTTGGGAATTGGCATAAATGACTGCATGTGAATGTCTTGTGTATACAAATGTGTGAGTTTTTTGTACATATCTGTTTTTTAAGTGTATGAAAATGAACTCTAAGGACATTGTGGTTGTTGGTATTTACAGCAAGAGAACATGAAGAGTTTTTAGAGTGAATTAGGATGTCCGGTTAAATTGTGAAGGGCTTTTCACTGCATTATGAATTACCTCTGTGATTGTCTGCACAAATGATGTCATCGAACTGCCATGTGAATAGTTAATGTTGACAATAACTGGTTAATGTCAGTGTATAGTGTGTTATGGTGACAATGTTTTTTTTGCATAAAGAGGGTGGTTGTGAACAATATTGTTAACTGTATTTAATTGTTTGTTTGTTTTTTAAATATTGAAATAAGCTGTGCCTACTAGGTCAAGGACATCCTCTTAAAAAATAAAATGTATTTCAATCTGTATGGAACTGTTTAAGAAAAGTTGAAATGTATATTATCTCTGTTGGGAAATGTTGCCTCTGTAGTCGACCCATCCCACACCTCCGGGCAAAAGTAATGGGCAAACACCCGGCCGTATTAGCTGCTAGGCAGGTTTGCTAACCATCCTGCCACTGTTCCAAGTCATTTATTTTGTATTCATTTTAAGAAAATTATACACATTATTAAACATAACAACTTCAAAATATAAATTGCATGTTTAACATTTTTGGTGAACATGAAATAAAACCATTTACAGAACACAGTTATTTATACATTTGTAAATGAGAGCGCATCGAACTAAAATAGTGACATAAATTGAACCAGTGTTTTACATTTCATTTGCAAGCACCACTGTACAACAAGTGGTAGATCAGTCAGAGATTTAAGTTAGGGATCTTACCTAACATATATCTCTGGGAGAGGAACATACTGTATCCCTGCAAAGTGCAGTCTGCGCAATATTAACACAACTTCAGGAGGCACCCAAAGTGGCACATTCAGTGCTTTTCCTGATGCCATATTTCAGTCTTTTAACATTGTAGTTGACTATGTTCAATTCATGACGGTTTCTGATGGAGAAACATGCATTTGCCTTTTCAATCACATCAGCAGAATATGATGGGAACTCTTTATGTTTTCATCATTATAGTAGGTTGTTCTCCATTAGAAATGTTAATCAAATAAAATATATATATTACAAGATATTTCCCCTGAATTTTCTTTGATTTTCGTTTTAATTATAACATTTTGCTGTTGTGGCCGAAAATAGTGACGTTTTCCATCATGCTTTTGTGTACAAGTGAGAAATTCATAAAATGTGTGAAACGTCATTTCACAAATGCGCTACTGTACCATTTTGATGAAAATACATTTTTTTTCCTGCTTAAATTTGTGATCTTTCTTTCCAAGTGTCCATACTGTCAAATTTGTACTTGTCACAAACAAATCTAATTTCTTCATTAATAAATATATTCATATATGACAGCTAATTATTAATTGTAAGTAACTAACAACACTAACTTTCCATAAATCAAAGGGAATGTTGGACATATTTGTCTGTGAATAAGGTGTCATTTATGGATCAGCAATTCATTTTTTATATAGTTGACATTGTTAAAATGAATAGTGTTAACACCATATGTACATTAATGCCACAAACATCCTTAACTTGAATAGCAACCATAGTTATTAGTTACCACCATGAGCGTCAAATTTTAGTGGAAGAGTGTTGAATGAATCCGGAAGCATGTAAATGTGAATGAAACATCTGCTGCTGGAAGGTCATTGGGAAACATAAAAAGAAGCATATTGCCAAAATATGCCTCAGACTGATGGGAATGAAATGAGTCATGTGTTGATACAGTATACCAGAACAAAAAACAAAAAAGATGAATGCTGGGCAGAAATGCTTTCTGTCACATGTTTTTAGTTGTACTGCTCTGTTTCAACTTTCCTTTATCAGGGCGAATCCATTGAGGGTTTATAGTCAAGGGCAAAACTGAAGTCAATCTCAGTTTAAGCTCCCAGAACTGAATGACATAATTGTATAGATACATTAGCTCACATTGAATTAAAGACATGCATTAAAAGTGGAAGAAGATTTCCTGATTTGACAGAGCAAATATTTGATATGTATTCTAGCATAAAAGGTCTGGAGTTTAGCTTGAAAAAGGATGCTTCTTTTGCAGCAGAGACAAACAAAATGGTTTCTAATGCCATAAATTAGTGAGGCCAAATCTGCTAATTGAGTGCAATTCCTACTTATATTTACATACAAAAACATTGGTTTATAGGTTCATGCTTGTAAAGTCTGAGTGACTAATCAAGGGTCCAGACAGCCGTCAGTCTTCTGTTTGCAGAAAGGAAGAGCGGTGTGGTGGGGACAAGATTGGGACGACAGAGCCCAGGGTGTCTCTGGGGGATGGGCTTGGACAGATGGAGAGTCTCAGGGTCCAGGAGGAAGTCTATGCATCAACAAACCAACAGCACACTCAAATTCAACAAACTGCCTGTTCCAGAACTAATGAAAGTGATTATCTGTGAAGAGCTACAGAAACAAGAATAGACCATGTCCAGTTTGTCCAGTGTGGTTGTCATTCAGTTTTTTACTGTTTCTTCTCGACATTTTACAAAGTGCAAAATTATATTGTTGCAAAAGACAATGCAATGGAGACATTATCAATGATTATATGATATATTTTCATGTTATCAGTACAATCAAGAAGTGTTCATTTGACATCTTAAAATTCAAAAAGAGGTCCATTATGGTCCATATCTCTGGAATCAGAATCAGAATCAGAATCAGAAAGAGTTTATTGCCATTGTCAATAAACAAAATTCACAAACATAGGAACTTGTCTCGGCATGAAGGTGCAACATAAAACACGGAGCAATAATAAAATAACATATATTCAATCAGAAAGGGCATGCATTAAGAAACAATTTAAAAATATTAAATTCAGTGGGCCTTTTGACATAATAATAATCAAACATAGGCATCATAGTCAGTTCACATGACAAGACATTTAGCCAATGGCTAACAACAAAAAATATTGATTAACTTCTCACAAGTCAAATGAAGAAATGTATTTATACAGGGAGAGCCCAATGAGAAAAGTTCTCTTTTTCATTGGTACCCTGTTAAAACACAAATCAAAATAAACAAACAAACAAACAAACACAGGATATTAAAACAAATAAAAAATTCAATAAAATTAACCAATACATTAAAACACATTTATACAACAATAAAATAAGATCATCTTTATTTGTCCCACAATGGGGAAATTCCAGTGTTGCAACAAAGGGTTCAGAAGCAGATTGTGCACAGTATAATAATAAAAACAGATAACTTAGAAAAAAAGAAAACTCTTATAATCTTAATAATAATAACACTCTTATTTACAGCTGTCATATGGACAGAAAATATTGCACCAGGGATGATTGACATTGTGTCACAGTATTGTACAGGAGTATAACAGTATTGCAGGAGTATAACAGTATTGCACATGAGTATAACAGTATTGCACAGGAGTATAACAGTATTGCAGGAGTATAACAGTATTGCACATGAGTGTAACAGTATTGCACAGGAGTATAACACGACACGTTCAGGACTAACAGTGTTTGTTGTAAAGTCTGATGAAAAGACCTGCAAAACCTCTCCTTCACACAGCGAGGGTGGATCAGTCTATCACTGAAGCTGCTCTCCAAAGCGGACAGAGTGTCCTGCAGGGGGTGAGACTCATGGTCCAGCATAGACGTGAGTTTAGCCAGGACCCCTCTGTCACCCACCTCCTGCACCGAGTCCAGAGCACAGCCCAGGATGGAGCAGGACTTTGCCCAGCTTCTTCCTCTCCCTCTCTGTGATGCTGCTGCTCCAGCAGACCACACCGTACAGGAGGGCTGATGCCACCACCGAGTCGTAGAAGGTCCTCAGGAGTGGCCCTGTCACTTCAAAGGAGAGTGACAGGAAGAGCCAGAGCTGACTCTGGCTCTTCCTGTACAGTGCGTCTGTGTGATGAGTGCAGTTTGTGGTTCAGATGAACACCCAGGTACTTGTATGAGTTCACTCTCTCAATGTCCCTTCCCTGGATGTTCACTTGAGAGGGGGCAGCAGAGTGGCGTCTGCGGAACTCCACCATCATCTCCTTGGTCTTCCCCGTGTTGATGAGGAGGTGGTTCTACTGACACCAGTCCACAAAGTCCTGCGCGAGTCCTCTGTACTCTGCATCATCGTTGTCCGTGATGAGTCCAATGATGGCAGAGTCATCAGAGAACTTCTGCAGGACACAGCTGTCCGTGTCGTGTCTGAGGTCTGCAGTGTAGAGGGTGAAGAGGAAGGGCGCGAGGACGGTGCCCTGGGGCGCCCCCACACTGTAGGTCCGAGTGTCAGACACACACAGTCCCGGGCTCTCACAAACTGGGGTCGGTTTGTGAGGTAGTCCAGGATCTACTCTGCCAGGTCGTAGTCCACACCAGCCGTCTCCAGCTTGTCCCTCAGGGGCAGCGGCTGGACGGCGTTGAAGGCGCTGGAGAGATAAAAAAGTAGGATCCTCACAGCGCTGCCAGGCTTCTCAGACGAGAGAGAGGGCGGTGCAGCAGGGAGATGAAGTCCTCCACTCCGATGCCAGGCCGGTATGCAATATGAGATAAAAAGCTATATAAAAACAAGAGCACTGGCACTGTGGGTAGTCCTTGACCAGTGCTTTAAAATCATTAAAAGGCATAAAATGATTTAATTTGAAAAAGTCTGTGTTTTGTTCCATAGGGAGTTGTTGAAAGCCTTTTTTCCTGTCTCTGTGTTGATACGATGGGATTGTAAGATAAAAATGTCCTGAGACTTCAAGCGGTTAATATCTGATCTGATGTGTAATAAACTTGATAAATAATCAGGCAAAATGCCAACTAGAGCCCAAACAAAAGGCAGTGCTGTTCTCTTCTTGCATCCAATGATTGCCATTCTACTTTAGAATATAATTCACAGTGGTGAGTTCTGTATCCTTCTCCTGTAATGAACCTTAGAGCTGAATGAAAAACCGAGTTCAGAGGTTTTAAGACTTGCTGTAGAATACATATAATATCACCATAATTTAGAACTGAGAGAAATGTAGCCTGGATTAACTGTTTTCTACAATTAAGAGGAAAACACATTTTATTTCTAAAGAAGAATGGCAATCTGGCTTTAAGATTATTTGTCAGCTATTTTACATGTTTGTTGAAGGAGAGTTTATCATCGATCCAGATGCCCAAGTATTTGCAATAGGGTATTTGTTCAATCATAGTTCTATCAACCGTAAGAATAGATATATTTTTTTTGGGTCACTAGAGTGTCTTTTTTATTTGAATTCCTTAATAATTTTAAATTAACACAGTTTTGTTGGATGGACTGAAAATCCTCTTGAATATTTTGAATCACTTGTGCACAAGAAGGTGCCTAACATACAGAATTGCATCATCTGCAAACAAGTGGATGCTATTATGCCCAATTGAGTTTATATAAATTGTAAATAACAATGGCCCAAGGACAGAGCCTTGAGGTACTCTTTAATTATGGAAAATTCAGATGAAAGCCATCAGCAGAAACAGTTTGTGCTCTATTTGTGAGGTAAACTGCAAACCATTTATTAGAATTTGCATCTAAGCCAAAAGCATCCAGATGATCCAAGAGAATACAGTGATCCACTGAATCAAAGGCCTTTGACAAATCAACAAAACAGCAGCACATTCTCTTATCCAATGCAATAGCAATATCATGTATTACTTTGGTAACAGTTGTGATAGTGCTATGTCCTGGTCTAAATCCAGACTAGTATCTATTTCAAATTGAATATTTGGTTAACAAAGCACGCACCTGGTTACTTATTAGCTTCTGCAATAGTTTTGCTAGGCAGGATAGTTTTGAGATTGGACGGAAATCATTCAAATCATTTCAAGGGAGAACAAAAGCAGTTTTCCATAGTAATGGGATACTTTCAGTGTGAATTGTGGGATTCAAAACATGAGTTCAACAATTTACTATTAGTGGGGCTGATAACAAAAGTAACCTAGTTTCGAGGGTGTCAGCTCCAGTGGACTTTTTTGGATCTATAGAGAGCAAAATATTTAACACTTCATACTGTGTAAAGGGATTAAGGGAAAATACTTGATCATCAGATCTATTCCCAGGTATTGAGATGACAGCAACAGATTGAGGCGCGTCTGCCTGTCCGTCCGAGGGAGTCGGATCTCTCCTTCACTGTGGAACTTCTCCAGGTTTGTACTTTTTCCCAAAGAGGTTTGGTAGTTTTTCCTGGCCGAGAAGGAGGGTCTAAGGACAGGGGAGCTTGGGACATCTGTCTAATGACAAAAGGATGCTGGGACATTACCAAGTCCCTATGAACACTGTTTATTCTGTTTTTTATTGTTTTTCACTATCGCCCCTCGAGGCAACCACTGTTGAGATTTTGGGCGTTACAAAAATTACTTGAATTGAGCCGCAGCATCAAAGATATTTCCAGAGTCTGCAAAAGTGCTGATTAAACGCATCACAAATATCTTTTTTTGTCGTCAAGCTGTTTGAATCTTTAATAATTTCATTTGGAAAAGAGGAAGTAGAATTTTGCAATAAGGATTTAATCGTTTTTTCAAAAATGTTGCAGAATTGCCCAGTGATTCTGTGAAAGTATTGGCGTAGTAAGATATAGAAAAAGATTCAGTTGAAGTCATTTGGACATAAAACGTTTCGACTCTCATCCAAGAGTCATTCTCAATCTGTGAAACAAGTCTGAGAACTCAGGTTTATATCCTACTCTGTGAAAGCCCTGCCCACAGGGCGGGAACCCTAATAATGGGCCATCGAAACCAAATAGGATGGGCCTATTGTTCACTGACATTGCTCCCTATTTCCTGAGTGCCTTAATTAGCATCTGAATGTCCCGGGCGTCCCCAGGGTTTCAGCAAATCATTATAAACAACCGGAAGGTTGAATCTTAAACCTCCATTACGATTTAAGGAAGGATTCTCTTTTTTAACAAAGATTGCCTCCTTAACTCCTCTTTCAAACCATCTTTTCTCCCTGCTCAGAATCTCCACCTCACTGTCTTCAGTAGAGTGGTTTGTGGTTTTAAGATGAAGATGCACAGCGCTCTGGAGTCCTGAGCTACGTAGTAAGATGTTTTGGCTTTATGAACAGTAGAGACATATTTATTGCGCTTATGACAAAACTGCTGCCAATCGGCTGCTTTTTGGTTGCCTTGGCTTCTGCCCAGGCTTTGTCACGGACGAGATAATGTAGCGATTTCTGGACAGAACCAGGGACTATTCTTATCTTTGACCCTGACTCTTTTAAGAGGGGCATGTTTATCAGTAATATCATTAAATGTTTTAATGAAAAGTCCAGTGCTGTGTTGGGTTTTGGAATACTATTGGTAAAACCAATATCACTATAGTACAGGTCAGACAGAAATGCTCCGGAGCCTGGCGACGCAGTGCCCGAGGATAAAACGCCAGAGCCTGGCGACGCGGCGGCCGAGGATAAAACGCTGGAACCTCGCGATGCAGTGCCTGAGGATAAAATGCTGGACCCTGGCAACACGGAGCCTGGCGAGAAGCGTCTGGAACCTGGCGATGCGGTGCCAGAGGATAAAATGCCGGAACCTGGCGACGTGAGGCCCGAGGATAAAACGCCAGAGCCTGGCGACGCGGTGTCCGAGTATAAAAACACTGGAACCTGGCGACGTGAGGCCCGAGGATAAAACGGCGGAACCTGGCGACGCAGCGCCTGAGGAGAAGCGACTGGAACCTGACAATTCCTGACAATTCAGTGCCCGAGGAGAAGCCACTAGAACCTGGCGACGCGGTGCCCAAGGATAAATTGCTGGAACCTGGCAACGTGGTGCCCGAGGATAAAACGCCGAAGCCTGGCGACGCAGTCCCCGAGGATAAAAACGCTGGAACCTGGCGATGTGGTGCCCTAGGTTAAAATGCTGGACCCAGGCAACGCGCAGCCCGAGGAGAAGTGTCTGGAACCTGGCGATGCGGTGCCAGAGGATAAATGCCGGAACCTGGGAGACGTGAGGCCCGAGGATAAAACGCCGGAGCCTGGCAACACGGTGTCTGAGGATAAAACGCTGGAACCTGGTGACGCGGTGCCCGAGCAAATAAATTTGAGGAGTGATCAGGTCTGGCAACAACACCTGGTTTGGGGGAGAAGTGATGGAAAACTCGCATTCTAGAGGAGCTGCGGCCTGCAAGAGTGGGCGAGGCAAAGAGCACTCTGCTTCCTGCTTCCAAATGTAGAAAGGAATAGGGCTGCAGCTATCGATTATTTTAGTAATCGAGTAATCTATCGTTTATTTTCTTCGATTAATCGAGTAATCGGTAATTTTTTCTGTACATTTAGTAAACCATTTAAACGCATATTAAATATTTTTTGGGATAAACGTTATAGTTCATAGTAATAAACAAATTCAAAATAAGGAATTTCATGCATAAAATAACTAAAATTTCACTTCAGTCTAAACTGTTCTGTTTGTATATAAAGATAATATATAAAAGGACTTAATTAACTTGTCATAGACTGTAAACAGTTACAGTAGCTCTGTCACATCACTTAAAATATGACATTTGTAAAACGTTATGTTGGGTGGGACCACTGGTCCTGGCGTTTTGAGCTCTGCATTTTGCGTTTTGCCGTTTCGGCTCCGTGTGCCGGTCACTTTGGCCTCCGCATCACAGACTTTCTGTTTCACAACAGATTATTAACATATATAATATAACCGCGCTGTTTCCATGTGCATTGGCTGTTTAAAAGTACGACGGAGACAGGGAAGCAGAATTGTTGAGTGGGGGAGCGCGGGGGTCCGCGGTGGCGTGTCGAAGGCGCGGGGGCTGGGGTGGGCGGAGCTAGATGCGGCTCAGGATTATTACAATAGATCCATGGCTCTTTCACTCATCAAAACTCTTCCCAGTCGCATTCGTGAGTTTAAACGCGCCGCTCTCTTCCTTGTTGCGCCTTCGTCAGAGCGGAACAAGCTCCGTGTGAAACAAAAGCTCCACAAGTCGTTCCGTGCGCTCCGCGCGCCACAGATTCACGTGTTTTTGATTAAATATGTAAATCAAACGAATCATCGAGGCAATAAAATAATAATCGAAGCTTTTTTGTAATAGAATTATTCGATTTACTCGAGTAATCGTTGCAGCCCTAGAAAGGAATGACGAGAGTGCACGGAGAGTGCATTAATAAGCGAGGCCGATCTGAATCCTGAACTAGCAGATTGTGATCCGTGGCGGGACGCTAGTCTGCTGACTAGAACTGACTAGAGCCCGTAGAGTGAGCTACCAGACTAGTATGAGTGGGAAGAACCGGGAGAAGGTGAAAAAAAGGAAAGACGATAGCTGACCGTAAGCGAGAGCTGCGCCTGGGAAAAGAGCTGAAATGATGGGACTGGGAGCAGCAGGATTGCAGTGGAGGATGGTCGATGCATCGGAAGGAACGAGGTCGAGCGGATCCATTGAAAGGTCAGGAACAAGTGCGTATTCGAGCGTGGGCTTCCGTCCCATGGAGTGTTTGCACAAAGTCTCGAAACGCTGATGTGTGTGACTTGAATGCTTAAACAACGTAGCTGCAGGAAGGGGCGTGAAACGGGTGTGGTCCTGCTCCTGCTTATCTTAATTTCAAGTCATTTGAAAAAAGCAGCAAAATTGTCCACATATGGAATCTGTTTGGCACCACAGTATGATTTTAGCCAAACATGCAACTGTCTGAGGTAACTGAATTTCACAAAGCATTAGAGTTATTATATCCAAAGCAGGAGATAAAAAATAAATGAACACCCTCTTGAAGATTGAAAACCCTGCATCCAGTGCTGTTCATGGAAGGTGTGCTGATCTTATATTGAATCAATATTTTCTACTAATTGGCTGTCTGCCTTGGGGCTGTCAAAGTTAACACGCATGTGATAAATCATATTAAATGTACGCATAATCGCTCAACACACAGGAGTGGCGTTGCTCCTTCTCGATTAATTTCCAACGAACCTGCGCAACAATGTGAACATCGCCTTTTGGTCAGCGTCAAGTGAAAGTAGTATGCACGAAAATCTTGCGCTTGTGCGTGTTGACGTGGACACGTGGGACTGCGACACAATCCCAAAAGTTTAAAAATGTTCAACTTTTGTTGCTGTCGTCAACGCTGCAGCCAAGCTGAGAGCGTTTCTTTAGGAGAACTCACAATTCACAATCAACATGAAGGAAACATACTTGCATGAGTCTAATTTTCATATTTCATATTTTATGAAATTACACCTATGATCTGCCAGAAATGAAAGCTTCTAATTTTCCTGCCCCTGGTCAGATTTCAGAATCAGAATCAGAATCAGAATCAGAAGGGGTTTATTGCCATTGTCAATGAACAAAATTCACAAACATAGGAACTTAACTCGGCATTAAGGTGCAACATAAAACATTGATCAATAATAAAAACAACATATATTCAATCAAAAGGGCATGCATGAAGAAACAATTCAAAATTACTATAGTATAAAATAAAAATAGGCATTACTATGTACACAAAATGACAGTTAAATTTAAAGTTGTAGTGCAGAAAGTGGTTGAATAGTTTCAGTTAAAGCGGCAGGCTTTTAAGAAATGTTCATGAGTCCAACGGCAGAGGGAAAAAAACTATTCTGGTGGCGGGAGATTCTGGTCTGGAACCTCCCGCAGATCCCAGGACTTTTGTTTGTTACGCCGAGCAAAACAGCTATTCCACTCCTCACTGCTCAGCGCTTGTCAACATGAAGGTGAATTCACACTGTAGCAACAAGTGTATATTCAAAGTCTATGTTGCAGCGTGTCCAGAGCATTAGAGGAGGTGTGAATCCCTAGTTTTGAGCGTTTGACGTGGTGCTTTTTCGATGTTTAAGTGTTGCAACGCAGAAGTTAAACAAAGCAGAATTTTTTTTTGGCCGAAGCGGCACGGCAATCAATCTGAGATTACGCTCCGGTGATGTCCCTTCGCATTTCATTATCTGGAAGCAGGACCAAAACAAACCCTGCCCCTGTAAAAGTCATCGACGCAGCTCTTGGAACAATTGACCACCAAAGCCACTCTCTCAACTTGGTCTACCATTGCACCGAGAGAACAACCACACAGGGAAATACAACGACTCAACTGCACTTGTGCGTTGGAGGCCTTGCACGCATGTCTGCTGGTGAGATTATTTTTCTGATGTGTGTCCAGGACTCCCTATTTGTACGTCCAAAGCGTCTGCTTTCAAATGCACCTGGCTTCCAACTAGGGGTGATCCGCCACTGATGTTTAGGCCAAGGCCGCAATTCACGTGTATTTTGCCCTACGCACGTGTAAAATCGGCCTATTTTGGACATGTCTTTTTAGCCAGCGTAGTAGTGCACGCCTGCCATTTTCTGCCGACAGATGGCGCGTATAAAAGGATGCTCCCTTTTATAGCCGTTGGTATTTCCGGGTTCATGAGGGTTTGTTCCCCATCGTTCACAGGTACAAGGTGTAAATATCCGCTTATATTTCTAAACTACTGTGGCTTTTTAGGGCCTCACCCCTGCAACGTTTTGCATCTTAGATTTATTTTACCTATTCTATCATGTTAATATGAGTCTTATTGTAGCCGCTGCATGTATCTGGTCGCTTGCTAAGTCCCACTGTCAGTCACCTTGTTGTCCACGTTTGGTCGGTTCCACTGTCATATGCTACGGCTGTCTGGTGTAAAGCCTGTGGATGGAGTCGTGGTGCTTCAGTTAAGTGGTGTTGCCCGGTCATTCAAGCCCCATGTTGGAGGGTTACTGCTGTACTAATAATACTGTCTAATTAATATAGGTACATGGAAGATCCTTGGAGCAGCTGTGTGGAGCAGTGGCCCTGGGAACACACTGCTGTCTAGTCTTCTCTGACTTGCTTTAGGCAAGGCAAGGCAAGTTTATTTGTAGAGCACAATTCATACACAAGGCAATTCAAAGTGCTTCACACAACAGGAAAAAATGCATTAAAATCACAAAGACATGGCACAAAATAATAGTTCAAGACATAATAAAGAAGAAGAGTGCAAAGAAAAGTATTTCAGTCATATGCACAGCCAAACAAAACAGTTTTTAGTTTAGATTTGAACATTGCCAGAGTAGCGGCCTGTCTCACATCCTCAGGAAGACTGTTCCAGATTTTAGCTGCATAAAACTGAAATGCAGATTCCCCATGTTTAGTCCTGACTCTGGGCACCAACAGGAGGCCAGTCCCTGAGGTCCTCAGAGTCCGAGATGGTTCATATGGCACTAACATGTCGAGATGTACTTTGGTGCTAGGCCATGGAGAGACTTGTTATACAAGCAGAGCTGCTTTGAAGTCTATTCTCTGAGCCACAGGGAGCCAGTGCAGAGACCTGAGCACAGGACTAATGTGATCGTACTTCCTGTTTCTGGTCAGGACCCGAGCAGCAGCGTTCTGGATGTACTGCAGCTGTTTTACAACTCGTTTGGAGAGGCCAGTGAGCAGGCCGTTACAGTAGTCTAATCTACTAGAGACGACCGCATGGATAAGTCTCTCCAGGTCTGGTTTAGACACTATACTTTTGATTTTGGCAATGTTTTTTAGATTGTAAAAAGCTGGTGATGTTATTGATTTGACGTGGCTGTTAAAATTCAAATCTGAGTCCATTATTACCCCCAGATTTCTAACTTGATTTGTAGGTTTTAGAGCGAGACTCTGGAGGTGACTGTTAACACTTTCTCTTTGTTTCTGTGGGCCAAAGACGATGATTTCAGTCTTGTCTGAGTTCAGCTGGAGAAAGTTGTTTTGCATCCACACACTTATCTATTGGATGCAGTGACAGAGTGAATCCACTGGTCCATATTCACCTGCCGTCAGTGAAACATAGATTTGAGTGTCGTCTGCATAATTGTGATAGGACACATTCTCGCTGCGTATCAACTGACCTAAGGGCAGCATGTAGAGGTTGAACAAAAGGGGTCCCAGGATTGACCCTTGGGGCACCCCACAGGTCAGGGGCATCTGGTCTGAGACACAGTTACCAATTTCGACAAAGAACTTCCTGTCTTTCCAGATAGGACTTTAACCAGTTTAGCGCAGTGCCAGTGATGCCCACCCACTCCTCTAGTCTCTGTAAGAGGGTCCCATGATCGACAGTGTCAAAGCAGCACTCAGATCTAACAGAATTAAGACTGAGGCTTTGCTTTATACAGTAAATGTACTTTCTTAATGTATGGTGTCCTGCACCTGGTGTGGCAGGCTCAGTGAGTGTGGAATGTATAGCTGAACTCTATTAACTATAAACTGCAAAATATAAATTTGTTTACGATACAGTACGAAAATAAAACTTGCGTGTGAGTACTAAAACCGCTGAATGGGCCATTTGGACTCGTAAATAATTTATTTAGATTTGTGAAATAATTACTCTACATTGTTTAATATGGAAATTCCATAAATTATTGCTACATGACCGTTCTTAAACTAGCAATCACAAGGAAGGCTTGTCTTTATGCACAGTGAAATGCATAAAGTGCTCGAGTCTCTCCACTGGCTCCCTGTTGAGTATAGAATCAAATTCAAAATCCTCCTCCTGACTTACAAAGTCATAATTGACCTGGGCCCTTCCTACCTCAAAGATGCTATAGTACCTTATCATCCAAACCAAACAGAGAACTTCGCTCTCAAAATGCTGGACTTCTGGTGGTCCCAAGAGTCTCTAAAAGCACAGTAGGAGGTAGAGCGTTTAGCTACCAAGCTCCTGTGTTGTGGAATCGGCTTCCTGTCCATATTAAAGAGGCCAACACAGTCTCTTCATTTAAGACCAGGCTTAAAAAACGTTCCTCTTTGAAATCGCTTATGGTCAGGCCAGTTAGGAACAGAAAATGAAAACCTACAGTTTCCCAGCTATGCTGCCCTAGGAGCAACAATGCAGGGGGAAGTATGGCAGCTTGAGATCTATCCTCGGCTTCTTACTACTAATATTTGATATATAATTTCACTGGCATCAAACACAATTTACGTTTATCGTTTGTCTCGTCCACTGTCTTCTTCTGTTTGGTTTTTGTCCGACACGCACTCTTCTGATGATCGTTCATGAGGAGTGCGTGCGCGGCCAACACGCGTACATGTTCGCCGTGACGTTAAAAATGGGATTTTTAAGGATTTTAGAAACGGCAAAAGAGTGACATTCCTTCTATTTTATATTTATTTAGACTAAAAATAATTTAGCACTTTCGGTAATTTTACAGGCCGAACTGTTGAAATGGTAGGTGTCTGAGGCTGCAGTCCCGCATAGCGGCCACTACTCAATTTGGACCACGGACAGAGGGGGTGTGCCTTATCCAGTTAATATAATACATCCATGATCCAGATGCTCCTCAACTGCCTGTAGAAACAGTCTACCTGGCGAAACGGTCTCTACTCCATATTAAAGGTTCTTCATCAGCCTCAAATAATTGGTTCTCCTCCTGAGTGGGTCCAGCTCCACCATCTATCTGCAAATTTAGGCATGTCCGCCTGTCCGAGGGAGTAGGATCTCTCCTTCACTGTGGAACTTCTACATTTTCCCAAAGAGGTTTGGTAGTTTTTCCTGGCCGAGAAGGAGATATAATCGGACAGCTTGGGACATCTGTCTAAGGACACAGGATGCTGGGACATTACCAAGTCCCTATGAACAGTTTATTCTGTTTTTCACTGTAGCCTCTCGAGGCAACCGCTGTTGTGATTTTAGGCGTTACAAAAATGAATTGAATCGAAATAATTGGATTACTGTTCCTTGATGATAATATGGGGGCTTCTTTCACTCATAAAAGTTAGGGTACACCATTTACTTTACGCAGCGTGAGTCAGTGATGACGTCAATTGGTGTGAGAGATGCATGATTCATGTTTTTTTTCTTATACAATCACTACTCATTTGTCATTCATTTTTGTACTGCTTGTTCCCGTTAGGGGTCCTGGAGCCTATCCCAGTTACTTTGGGCCTTAGGCGGGGTACACCCTGGATAGGGGCCAGCTTGTCGCAGGGTTATATACAATCATAAATCACTGTAAATCTAGATTGCATTTAGAATTTAATTGTATGGCATTCATAATGTTAAAAGAATCATCTCCTATTTTCATTGGTTAAGTTTAAACTTAGCAAAAATTATACTTAAAATTAGGCACTGTAAAGAAAGGAAAACAAGAAGGTAAATGAATAGGTAATTGTGTCCGTTGAGGAATTTGTCCTTTTGGATTTGACCCAGGTGCTTGTATAGGGCAACCTGTCAAGAGCAGAGAGCACCAGCAGGGCATCCATCTCCATATCCTTTTGCTTGGTAAGGACTATTCAGTTGGAGGATTTTGCCTATTGTGCATATTGATGGATGGGGGACACCAGAGCACATCTGAGGAATACCGACCAGACACAGGGCAGAACATGTAAACTCCACAACAAAAACAGACTCCATCAAACCCAAGAATATATAAACCGCAACCTTTTAGCTGTGAAGCAATATAGCTACACCATGCCACCTATAAAACAAAAAAAAGTAGTGACGCATGGTGGTCGAATGGATAACACGTATGCCAGCAGCGTTGTGAGTTCGAATCCGGTTCTGACAATTATCTGTATGTCCTTCCCCAGTCTCATCCCCATTTCAAGCTACATTGGCCTCTCCAATAAAGCCATACGGGCCAAAAATCCTTTAAGAAAAACAATCATGTATCATGAAGCTGATTGAGCTGACCTTTATCTCAAAGCAATTTGAAGCAGCGACAACCCTCATAAACAGCCCAGGCAAACTGCATTAAAGAGAACAGCTTTAAAAATGATAAGATAACTTTGAGAAAAATGAACCACGTCATAATAACTAATAAAAAGAACATTTATGAATTGAAGGTTTAATTCACTGATCAAATGATTAAAAGAAAAAAAAAAAAAGTTAGGCTTTAAATAGTAATTCAAGCGCTGCCCTGATGGAAACCAGGAGTAGAAGATCCATTATTTCTGCACCATTGTATTTTTGGAGTTGTTTATCTTAAGTGGTCCCATGATACATATAAAACAATGAAAACAATGCCTCAAACTTAGTAAAACATTTTCAGCAATGGAATAATTAGGTCTGCGCAACTATTGAAAAAGACACTGATTATTATTATTTGGACTGGACAATGATACGCTGGTCATGATTTCAGACGGTTTCAGAGAGTTGTCAGAGCTGCTACCCCAAGGCAGACCAGGCATAACCCCCGTGCATTTGTCCATTAATTAAAAAATAAAACAAAATAAAACAATTATTAATACAGTTGGACTCCATTTGTGTCATTTGTCATATTGTCACATCGCACTAGAGGATTCAAAATCCTTAATTGTAACATTTTCATTACCCAATCCAATTCCTTCATTGTGTCTGAGAGGATTATTTTTATCGCGCAGGACTAAAAAGATGTGACAGTATTGTTTCCTTGGTGGAGTAGTAAAAATGATAAGAATAGAAGGTTGACTTCTGTTGTCAGTAATTAGTAAATCCTAGAAAATAAAAAAAATCTTAATAAATAATCCAAATAAATCCGTCCTCAAACTGTCCTCCAAACTGTGAGCAGCAGATCTCGTTTCTCCAGTTATATTGTTCATTGACAGTCAATGGTCAGAAAAATCAGATAACTAACTGGATAACTCTGATAACTATCTGATAATATCGAGTAGAAAGTAAAATCTTCATCAAATAATGCTTGCATTTTTTCTATTAATCTTTGTCTCTGCTACTTCACTTTGACTTTTAATGTATTGAAGTGTGAACAATCAGACATAAATCAGATGTTCACATGCCATTTCTATAATCTGACTGCAACGGAAATTAGACAATGATCTGATTTTTATACACTAATGTCCCACAAAACCAAACCCTTTTTTTGCCCTGCAACATTCATGGCATGATAGCTGACAGGATGGATTACACAAACTGCTTTTTGAAAGGGATTTTTCCCCACACACACACACACAATTATGATTATTTAACTCATCATACAGAAATTCATATTCAGTCAAGTATGAATTCAAAAGGGGCATGTTTATAGTTAATGAACCAATGAGTTGGTCAATAGTATGTTAATATGTACTGTGCATGTCCGTTTGAACATGAGCCCAGCAATGATAATCCTCAAAGCTCAGATGAATTGTTGCTCAAGTGGAGACTGGTATTGACATATGGTTAATCAATGGTATATGGGGGGAAACACTGTAAATATAAAAAGACTCAAATCAAAATTAAAAGAAATCCCATGTAACTCGTTTAAACACATTTTCATTGTGCACATATTCTGTATGCATGAATGTATACTTCCACTGGGGCCAAGCTTTAGTAAGTTCCCATAAGCTCTTTCATATAAACTTAGACAACCTTTTGATATAGTTCAAATATTTATTAACAGGGCCGCTCCCGCTACTCTGGCAATGTTCAAATCTAAACTAAAAACTGTTTTGTTTGGCTGTGCATATGACTGAAATGCTTTTCTTTGCACTCTTCTCTTGTATGTCTTGAACTAAGATTTTGTGATTTTAGCCATGTCTTTGTGATTTTAATGCATTTTTTCCTGTTGTGTGAAGCACTTTGAATTGCCTTGTGTACGAATTGTGCTCTACAAATAAACTTGCCTTGCCTAAGTCTCACACCCTATATATTATCCGTGCTCAAGGAATGCAATATATAATCTCCTCATTACTGTGTCTCTTTGTACGAGTACTCTGACCAGACTGCTGTGGTGCAAGAGTTAGAGTCCTTTTGCTGCAGAATACTGTTTCTGATGTCTTTATTTATTTTATTTTATTTTCTCATGCCTTAAGAAATTCCCAAAATTCCAAATTTTAGCAACCAAGCAGCTCCAGCTCTCTCTGTACCCATTGACACTGTAGGGGATTTTACTAGTACAAGTACTGTAATGTTATTCATGTCCTCCCACTTATGAAAGGGGTTGACGTTCAAAAATGATATCGAATAAAGATTTGTATAGAGATTTCAAACATGACACACTGCATGAGTGTAGGTATGTTTATTAGAGTTTATAAGAGTTATGTGGGGCACCAGACATTGATTAGGTATTTAACAATTCTATAATTAAATATCAAAATTAATTAATTAATTACAAATTCATTTTGCTCGTTATCTGAAGGTGGGTGAGAACGTAACTGTGACATTGACCCCTTTTCTGGAAATGAATGAACAGATTTTCTGACCAAATGATTAAACAGATAAATATGAATATGGGATATGTAAATGTGTAGATAACAGATGGACATGATTGTACTTGATCTATCTGGTTGTGTGTGAGTTTATTCTAAGATTATTTTATAAGAGAGATTGTGAAATGCATTCATACAACCAGAACCAGAAGAGGCTGTGATCCTGGTAGCAGGCTTCTGGGTGTCTGAGTGTATGTGTGTCCCTATTGCCTCCAGGGTTCACTCAGGGGTCATGCTGGGTGAGACTTGCATCAGCTTGGTCCATACGCTGGGCAAGGCATGGCCACTCTATCAGGCTGAAGAAGCACTGGATCAGGTTCAGGGATCTGCGTTCTCCTTGGCTCTGAGACGTTCCTCTGACAAAGAGGCCGTTGCACTGATTCTCCAATGAGGCTGGTCTGAAGAGATCCTGGATCAAAAGTTTTGTTGTAGACTTGAAAAGTTGCAAAAAGGTCCTTTGCTTCAGTTGGCATGATGCAGTTTAAATCACGTCTCAGAAAAACGGGCACAGATTTAAGGGAGAGAAAAGTTAGCTTCCGTGTGCGTGTCTCTCTGGAATGTTCTTTGTTCTGTGGGTTAGCCTAGCATTACTCGGCCAGAGATAAGCCCCTTTTTCTCATCTCCCTGGTTGAGATACTTCCTTCTTGAAGATCTAAAAGAACTGAGTTTGGCTTCTCCTTCTCTCTCTCACAGACCCATGAGGGTTTGGTTTTGCACCAGTGCTCTACCAATCAACACACATGCTGAGCCAGAGTTGATCAGAGAAAAAGATCCGGAATAATGCAGCCATTGTTTAGCATTAACATTAGACCACATGTTGCAAAGGTAATATTGTTCAAAAGACAAGTTACAAAACAGTTAAATGAACGTGCAGAACACAATAACATTATGTACAGTAAATTTATCTTGTGGACAAAGTCTGCAATCAGATGATTGTTTTCTAAAACCGCATAGTCTTTTTAGCAATTTAGCTTTTGTCTTTGGAGAGAAAATGGCTCTGTGAGTTCCTTTTAATCAAAAGCAGTCATTCGATGGAGTTTTTTTCAACGTTCAAAGCATGAAGTTTCTGCTCCTGCAGATACACCATAAATCTCCATATGGGGGTTGTACGTGATAGCACCTTATCTTATCACCATGGCAACATTCAGAGGCCATCTGCAGGTCACTACAACTTCACTTTTGTTGCAAGAATGCCACATAGATATAATTAGCTAAAATCCTGTGGGAACCAAGGTCCCATAGAAAGTAAGCAAGATAGCGATACTCTGTTGCAGCCAATCAGATGCTGTCTTCAATTAGCACTTTATACCTTTGCACCTTTGATCAAGTGTACAAGTGTTTCAACAAGTGTAATTAAACGTTTCATTGGATGGCTTATTTCATTGGTTGTTAGGCTGAACCTGCTAAAAGTAAAATTGACATCAACATTCCGATGCTGCGAGCAGAGTCTCAATATCTCAACTCTGAACAGACTGTGCACAGAAGATGAAAGACACTGAATCCCAGCTCGAGTGAGGTGAGGTTTTAGCAGTGAGTCACTGGAGCAGAGCTATCTGTCCAGAGGAGAGAGAGGAGATCAATTAATCAATTAATATTCAATAATACTTTGGAAGGGCATTACGGTTCCCTTGCCAATAGTCATGGGTGAAATTCCCATCTAGAGTTGCAAAGTTGGTGAAATTCCCTGCCATAGCCAACAGTCCTGGGTGAAAAATCTGTGTAAAATTGTTCCGGGTATTCATGGTATGCCTGCTCAAAGTTTATGTTTTAAATGATCCACTGACACCTCATTATTGGTGCTCGCTAGACTTGGTTACAGCTGGACCGAGGTCGGTGACTCCTGATTTGTTGAAAACCCTTACTAATTTAAGAAGTTGGAACAATACAGCTGCCAAAATTCCTACATTGTATAATCTTCTGAAAATACTTTTTTTCCCCAAGGAAACATTCAAAATTGACTTGAGCACACTTTATTAAAGATTTTGTCTAGTTAGCTTTAGTCAAATTATTACCAAATTACCAAAAGATTAAAAAAAAAAAAACGATAACTCATGTCTCATGGCACAACCAGGCTTCTAACAATGGGGTGATGCTGGTGATGCTAGATCCTTTTTTCTTTTTTTAAAAAAAAATTGAATTGGGACAACCACAGCCAAAAAATAATTACCGCTCCTCTGTCCAATCACTGATAACCCTCCCCCCCTTCAGCTAATGACTAACTTGTAGATGATAGAAAATGTAATGGTAATAATACCTTTAATTGTGAACTAACTGTATATGATAACCCCCTCCACCAACACCTGCCCTATGCCCCTGCTTGTTGATAGCCTAAGCAAAGACTTCAAAAAAACTTCAAAATCTCTGTTGCATGTCAATGTGTCAGACAAGACATGGGCATGAAAGCGTCTGCTTGTGGCACTTGTACAGTAGTCTTACGTCACGTTTCTGTAGCGATGCCAAAAGCAGCCACCCAAGTACAAAGTAGTTTATAGTGTGTCAGCTCTGAGGATAAGCTCTCATCAGTCATGCACAGCTACAGGCTCAGTGCCAGCGCAGGGACTTCTGCCATGGGAAAGACTCACAGGAGCTGCCCTGCTATCACACCACTGAGCAGCAATGATGCAAAGTTGAAAAGTTGAAAAGGTGCCCATGTTCTTTCTATACATGTTCCAACATATTAGCAACCCTTGACTTTGCTGTGCAATATTAATTATTTCTATTACCGGTACTATTTTGTATTCATTCACCACCAAACATTGTCCCTTCGAGTGTTCAAAAGAAAAATATTCCACAATCAGATTTACATTTATTTACCTTTTCATATAAACTACTTTTAGCATTGTTACTGACCATTTCTTGTGCTATCCGCACTTGTCATTGCTCCAGGATTAATGGCAGCTTGTTCTCGTCACATTTCTCCAGACAGCTCAGAGTCTCCTCACATCAGCGCTCCCCTCTTATCCTGGACAGGGACAGATTTGAATATTTTCTGCTTCCAAAAATGAGGACCTATAGTGAGCGGAAATGAGTGTGCTATTATGATGTGAATGGTGGAAGCATGGCCATTTTTTTTGCTTTATCCATTTTTCCCCACAATATATTGAATGAAACACACTGCACAATTATACTCAGTGTAGAAATCCGTCAGTTGCAACTGATGGGGATATACATATATATATATATATATATATATATATATATATATATATTTTCTATTCTATTTTTTAAAAAGAAACATACAACACAGAAATAATGTGATAATAATGTGTGTAATAATACAGAAAACATGTCATCATCAACTACATCAACTAAAACATCAAAACATTTAAATTTCAAATAAAACTCCCACTTTGTCAAAAGTCTGTCAAGTTTGTGCATTTCCAAATTAAGTCTGAATGTATTTTTTCCATTTGTTCAATGTGTCAATCCAGTCCTTGTGACATTGGTAAATTTTGTGTCATCCATTCCTTTGTGATGGCCTTTTTTCCTGCCGCCAAAAGTACGCACCAGATGTATCCATTTATTGTGTCCATGGCAGGAGTTATACTCTTTTACTAAGTACTAAAATTGAGTGGGATGGCAATTTCAAAAACAATCTGCAGTGCCTTGTTAATTTCAGGCCAATATTTATTAGCAAGAGGACGGCAAGAAAAAGATCATATACTGCCAAAGCCATAATATGGGTAATCAAAATCCTTGATTGGATTAGTGTTGTCCGCTCCTATCTCAGTGCCTTTGGCGGGGTACACCCTGGACAGTGGCCAACTCGTCCCAGGGTTAACACAGAGACATAGACACACAAACAACCATTCACTCTCACACTCATTCACTAGGGCCAATTTACAGTTGCCAATTTACCTAACACATGCATGTCTTTGGACGGTGGGAGGAAGCTGTAGAACCCGGAGAGAACCCACGGTAACACAGGGAGGATATGCAGACCCAGAGAAATCATGTGATGTAATGTTCGCCCAGGAATTGAACCCATGATTTCCTTCCTGGGAGGCGAGAGCTCTAACCGCTCTGCCACCGTGCACCCCTATATATATTATATATTATATATTATATTTTATTATATACCAACATGGACATGGACAGTCTTCAGTTGGTAGAGTGCTTGTCCTCTGATCCAAAGGTCTGTGATTCTGACCCCGCTCTCGACATGATAAGGCTTGTACAGCAGTCAAATCCATTGGTTAGCAGAGCGATTCCAGCTCCGACAGATAACTGTTGTTGTGTTCTTGGGCAAGACACTTAACCTGCCTTGCCCCCAGTGTCTGTGTAAATGGGTGAGTTCCTTGATGTACAGTGCTTTGAGTGCCTTGGTAGTACTGAGAATTAGTTTTTTAGTTGTATACGTGGAACATAACATCTGGAAGGTGCATTGGTCTCTATGGCCTGTGCTCAGTGGCACTTGATGCCCAAAAATATTTTCTACTGCATTGCTTCCTGAATAGAGGCATGATTACTTCCTGAATAGGGGCTAGTACAGGGCTATTCAACTTCATTTTCCCGAGGTCCAGATATTTCAAAGGGCCAAGGCTTCTGGGCCGGAGGTGCACAACAAGACACTGTAACAACATTTGGGTCGCACAAAATATCCCCAACACTGTTTCTATAAATTGAGGTAATTCAATAAAATAACTACTGATAGATTCGATTTTTGTGTGAAATAATAAGCAACATGCTTTAACACATCCAGGACTGAACCAGAATTAAACTAGGACTAGACTTGTACCAACTAGGCCTGAATTAGGACTAACCTGAATCAAAACTAGTCTACAGCAGAATTAAACAAGGACTAAACCAAGACCAAACCAGGTCTAAACTAGTGCTAACTCAGAATTAAACCAGTAAACAAGCAAACAATTCTTATACTTTTTTAATATTTGGAAGATGGGGTGTTGGCCGGATTAAGTCGCTTGGAGGGCCTGTTTTGGCCCCCAGGCCTTATGTTGAATAGCCCTGGGCTAGTGCCTTCCATTGTGCGATGACCGATGTGTACCACATGATAAGCCCTGACCAAACACTGTGCTGCTGGCTAGAGCGGGGGAGGGCGGCGGGAGCATATAGTTAAAGGGCCTGTACATGACTCTAAACCTGATAGAGTGTTTTCCTATAATATCTTGTTAAACAAACAAATACACATTGAGTTGGTGCTTGTATAACAAACAATGAGATTATATATTTGAAAAACGTATTCTCGTCATGACAAAGGCGTAAATCCTGCCTGCAAAACATGCCAGTTAATTAAGCTATCGCTTGTATACCATAGTCTTGTTAGAAGAAAATTGAAATTGAATGAGCTATGATAAATGATACATAATTTCCTGTATCTGAGAGTAAATATTAAATATTCCACACAAAGCATGACTGATTATAGATTAATAGAGCAAAGTGAGCAAGGTGATTTAAGATGCAAATTGAAAAGCTCTTCAAATGTGCTGAAATACATGTTGTCGTGTCCATGGACAAGACACATAACTGGCCTAGCACCAGTTTGCACTGGTGTATGAATGTGTAAAGGGGTGAGATCTTTGTTGTAAAGCACTTTGAGAGCCTTGAAGGTAGAAAAGTGTCACATATAAATGCGCAAGAACAGGGTTAAAATGTACCCAGGTGTGTGCGTGTATTTTTCCAATGAAGCAAAGTTATGACATTCACATTTACATTCTCACATGGGATCTTCACACAAGGTCACAAGATCTCCTATAATTGTTGAGTGGATAATTACTTACTAGTAGAAATTGCTAGAATGTCACAGACCCATGTTATGGGATAGTCAACTATCACTGCAGCCCTCCACCAGTCCTGGCTTTATGGCAGAGAGGCCGGAAGCCCCTCCTCAGTGCAAGACATATGAAAGCCCGCATAGAGTTTGCCAAAAAACACATGAAGGACTCCCGAACAATGAGAAATAAGATTATCTGGTCTGCGACCAAGATTGAACTTTTTATCGTTAATTCTTAGCAGTGTGTGTGGAGAAAACCAGGCACATCTCATCACCTGCCCAATACAATCCCAACAGTGAAACATGTTGGTGGCAGCATCATGCTGTGGGGGTGTTTTTCAGCTGCAGGGACAGGACCACTGGTTGCATTTGAAGGAAAGATGAATGGCCTAGAGGCCTAGTACAGAGATATCCTGGAAGTAAACTCTTCCAGAGTGCTCGGGACCTCAGACTGAGTCGAAGGTTCACCTTCCAACAAGACAATGACCCTAAGCACACAGTTTAAATAACAAAGGAGTGGCTTCGGAACAACTCTGTGACCGTTCTTGACTGGCCCAGCCAGAGCCTTGATCTAGATCCAATTGAGCATCACTGAAGAGACCTGAAAATGGCTGTTACCAATGTTCACCATCCAACCTGACGGAACTGAAGAGGATCTGCAAGAAAGAATGGCAGAGGATACCGAATCCGGGTGTGAAAAACTTCATTCTTCAACATCATTCCCAAGAGGACTCATGGCTGTTAGCTCAAAAGGGTGCTTCTACTCAATACTAAGAAAAGGGTCTGAATACTTATGACCATGTGATATTTCAGTTTTTCTTTTTTAATAAATTTTCAAACATTTCTAAATTTCAGAGTTTTTCAAGATGGGGTGTACATTAATGAGAAATAAAATGAACTTTTTAGATTTTAGGCAATAGCTGCAATGAAACAAAGATTGACAAATTTAAAGGGGTCTGAATACTTTCTGTAGCCACTCTATATACATACAGAGGTTGGTACGTATACATCCAGAGGCACATTCAATATATATTCTATATGGATGAACATGCATACACACACATTTACAGACACCTACATACATCCACCACATCATAATGATATGAAATATTATTATGAAATATAAACAGAAATAATAGAAACAACAGAATGTTGCTCACATTTGTTTAACGTGAGACAATTGATCCAATTATAGTTGTGCTTTCAGATTTCACAGATAGACAGACTATATTTCTGATATGATTCAGATGGATAGCTGTAATTCTTAGCACCCGGAACATATGACAATTTGCTTTTCTGGTATTATTTGTTGACGTTCCAAGATAATGTTTAGTGCACAAATTTGCTTCATTACCTGATTGACATGTGTCCAATATGGCTGGATATATAAAATATGCACCTGATTTGAGTTCATTTCCCCACAGTCTCTCCAACAAAGTTAGGTCTTTGTACAGTATGTGCTAATTATCCAGGATGTTCTTAACAAATCTCACTAGTAACTTCCAGGCATATTTTTACCATTGGGGGACCTAACCAAAAACAGGCTACATTCTCCATTATCAGACACTATGGTTTGCAAGTTTGTTTCAAAATATGTTTTTAATATGATTTATTTGATTATCATAGCTACTGTTAAGTATATTTTACATATGTTCAGTACAATGTATTGCTTGAATTCTCATTGACTTTCAAGATGTTTAGAATGAGCGAATGGAGGTCTTACTTGAAGGCATCTAAAAAGTGCTTGGTTGATTATACTCCTTGGCTAATTTTTATCATTATTATTCTAGTCCCTTGAATAGTTAATGAAATCTAATAAGACCCTCAGCATTCCACATTCTGAAAGTCTTGTCTGTGCAATTTGCTATGAAGTCAGGGTCCCACCCAATTTCTCAAATTTCACAATTTTTTTGACAAATCTTTCATGTATTGTAGATAATGATATTTATATTTTTCTCTTTTTCCACCAATTGGTCTGAGAAGATTAAAGAAGTAAGATTAAGGAAATCTGTCTACCATTTCCCCCCAAATACCTTTCCAATTTGGGTTAGCTTTGCTGATCATCCATGTGAATGTGCTTATTTTGGGCTGCGTAGTAATAAAGGCACAGATTTTGTAGACCCAAACCACCCACACATAGTTGATGCAACAGCCAATGACATATTATAAGGTTAAGGTATATTTTAGTAATGCCATGTGAGGGAAATTGGCGCTGGGGAAACCTGTCAGGAGCAGTGAGCCCACCGTACAGCGCTTGGAGACCCATCTCCAGATCTTGAGCTCAGCATGGTCAGGACTGTTTGTATGTGAGACAGGGAGAAACATGCAAACTGCACAGAAACTGTACTATTTCATTTATTCCCAGGCTTCACATAAACTGACAGCAGAATTTAGTGCTGACTAAAATATAAAGTGTATTACTTCTAGCTGTAACAATTTTCAAAGACGAAACAGGCATAGGCATAATTATTTATGTCATTTATTACTATGTGCTCCCCATAACAACAAACAGCATCAGTAGTGTACACTTGGATCTAGACAAAAACAAAGGAAAGCATGAGAGTATCTGCTGTCACAATACACAGGCAGCAGCACAGGGATGATACAGTACAAAGACAGGCCACGCAGAACGTCTGTCTGAGGCTCAGGGATTGTCAATGACCTAGAACTATAACCTACGTCTCCTAACTAGCTCTGCGTAGCATTAGCAGCAGTGTTGTTTAGGCAGCGAGGAAAGAATGTAGGAAGAAAAATACTGAAAACTACAGACACCATAAACACATGTTATGGACTCACTGGTAATTCTAGTTCTGATTTATTGGTTATTATAAAAAAAATGGTTTGGTCATGAAAGTAACCAGTCGACTACAAAACAGCTGTAAAAAAAACAGCTTTCTTACAAAAAGTTAAACATCTCAAAATTGAGCTTGTATATTTACATCTAATTGTTTGCTAAAACAATGTTATTTCTATTAAAGCAGAAGTCCATTTTTAATTGAGGTGAAACAGAACTTTACTGATGGTTAACAGCTTATTGCCCAACTGGTACTGAACACACTGAGGAACAAAGCATAGCCGTACTTTCAATAAATATATGCACTATACATTGGCTATATACAGGCACTATACATTGGCACACTAGAGTGAGAGTGATGATTTTTGAACAACAACAAAAAAAAATGTTTTTTTCTATTGCAGTCAGATGCATGGTGGTTGAGAAAATAAATAATGTTTACTCTCCAAAATGTCCCACACCTTTTAAAAAAAAAGCTATTTCAAAATAATTTGAAAAAACAAACAAAAACAAATAAAAACACTCATACATAGTACAAGTCCAGCTTTGGTGCTTTCAGTACGGCTTTGTAGTGGCACACATGAAATGAACTGAGGCAGACAAAAGGGGGCTAAAGGTAAAGCGTCATGAGAGTGAATATCAGTTCTATTTGCACCAAAGCCAAATTATATCCTTTGTGTGATGCACAAAACTGCCTTGGTGATGATTTGATGTTGAATTTCAATTTTGTTGAATACAAAGATGTTCGTTTTCTAAAGCTTGATGTGTTTTTAGACCACTGAAAAGAAAATTCTAGTCTACTAATTAAAAAAAAAATCAAAAAAAAAATCTGGGTATTCTGGCATTTTCATCTAGTTCAGTCCCATTTGCACATCTTAAATGTTTTAGTCCAGTCAAGGTTGCCCAAACTTTTTTCAAGGGCCAGATATTGAAACATAGACCATTTGTAAATCCACAGACCATTGTTCAATACATAAATACTTTTTTTTTTAAAGTTACATTTATCTGAGAAGTGGCACAACGTCGTAAATCTGTTTCTGAACCTTAAAACAGGTCTGCCAACTCACAAGGGAGTTTAAGGGCCAAGAGAAATTGGTTTGAGGGCAGCATTTTCTCACCGCTAAAGTAAATGCTTCAAATTTAAACTCACATCTCAAGAGAGCTGTAAGGGAAAAAATTCATTACAGAATAAATGTATCTCATTGATTCAGTAAGATTTATTTTCAATTTAATTCTGTTCATTTTGCGTTATCGCTGTAATCTGAGGAGTAAATCATATTTGGTAACATTTAAATTGTGATTGGCTCAAACAAAGCTTGTGCAGTATTTAGCCTACTGTGATCGATAATGCTGGGATTTTCAAACAATGCTTTTGTCTAATAATATTTCTCAAAATAAGCATGCTTTTTTGACATAGTGCCTTTATCTTATACACATACCATTTCCAAATTTATGCATTATAGCATTCTTAGCTGCAATTTTGTACATCAATTGTGTTTGTGAAATATAAAGACATTATGCAGTACATACAGTCAATTACAGAAACAGGACTATAGTTTTGGACAACAAAGGGAGTTATCATGTGTCAGATGGTTTGATTTGTCTCACTTATCCCATATATGCATTATCATACTGTTTGGAAAATTCATTTACACACATTCTCAATCTGCCATCAGCGGCATGAATGCACACATTGAGAGTTCATGTTGGGCACAACCTCTTGTTCACACTGTGCAAAGAGCCCTCAGCCAATTACACCAGCTCCTACTATAGAGACAATTCATTTGTGATCAGTATACAAAAATTCAAGCTTTTCATATGGAATAAATTACTTTGACATGTTTCGTGCAATAAAAGTATAAACTGAGGAAAGATATACATTTTTCCCATCCGACATAAATGAAAATTCCCTTTGGACCGTGAACCCTATGTGTATTATACACCAGTAAGTGAATAAATATGTGTGTTTCCGTTCAAAGGCTGTGGAGTGGAGACATAGAGTCAAATGTCAGGGGTTAAACAAAGTGAACCAGCACTTTTCCTCTTGCTCTGTGTTTGCATGCTGTGTTACATGTGGCAGCAGAAGGCTGGGGATGAAGCTGGATTTTCTAGTGTACACCAAAGTCCTTTAGGGTCGAGTGTCACTTTCATCTCTCCACTTGAGAATAAGCTGTTGGCCACTGACCGGAGCGAGTGGAGCTTTGGCGCGGAGCTGGATGTCCATGAGGGGGGGCTGCAGCGGGGCGTAGCTGTCGTGGAAGCCTCCTTGGAGCAGTGGCGGTTTTTGACGCGCCCCTCTTGAGTGGGGTAGAGGTTGTTCGGGGTTTGGTTACGCTGCTTGATGTGCTTGATGCTCTGCCAGCTGTGCTTGATGCTCTGCTTGATGGACTTGATGCTCTGCCTGGTGTGCTTGCTACTTTGCCTGAAGGGGTTGATGCTCTGGTAGATCCTTGTTTACCACCCCTAGAGCTGTTTGCGGCCGAGGCTGTGAGTGTCTCCAGGAGCTGGGAGGCCGATCCGAAGCGTACATGCTCCTCTGTCTCTGCCGCCTCAGAGAACAAAGATACTGCTCCGCTGCGACGGCTGCACGACTCACAGCATAGTTTGTTGTAGCCAGGAATAGAGCAATAGCGTGCTAAGACCTCCATTTGGCAAAATATGGATTTGTCTCCATTACAAAGCTCATCTGAAAGTCAAATTTGTACATACAATAGAGTCATACAGTGAAAGTATCAACAACTAACCATATCCAACAAAAGACAGGCTGGAGTGCATGCTGTGCAATTTTGTGTGTTAATGGTAACAGTCATGAATGGTCTGTTGCTGCAGCAACATTTTCATACAAAATAGAGAGAAATGTTAATAATTGCAATAAATACTACATAAATGATTGTTTATAGAGATCAGGATTGTGTTATCACATCTGAACTAATGGCATTCTCTGACCATACCATCCAAACAGGCCCAATCTCTTCAGAAGATAAGCAGGGTTGGGCCTGATTAGTACTTGAGACCACTGGGAAACCCAGGTGTCACAATGGAGTCATTGTGTCCTTAGGCAAGACAGTTGCATAGTATGAATGTGGTAATTGAGTGATTTGTGGTCGGAGGGGCTGTTGGTGTAGACTGATAGCCTCGCTTCTGTCTGTGTACCCCAGGGCAGCTTTGGCTAAATGTTCATGAAAGTATGAAGTGATGAAAGTGTAAGTGATTTTAACTGACTGGAAAAGGACTATATTGTATTCATGCATTATTAATTATGCTATTCACCAGTAATGACTGAAGGACTATCACTATCTACAGCGCTTGTATTAACTTTTTAAAAACATTTTTGCTCATGTTAACTCCATTTGAGTTGCTGCATGCTTGCCACAAAGCCAATAACAATACATTTTTGGCATCCAACCCTGATCTCTAATGTCATATATTGTCAGTAGGTTGTGTTAAGTTCTAGAATTTGATGATGCCACATCCTACTTATGGTCACCATTTTGAGGACAATATTGTGACGTATTGTATATACTATAGAATGTGATGAGATGATGGCATTGTGAGTGTGAGGGGCTCACCGTGGCAGGACCTGGGTCTACACTGCCGGACAGTCTCTGGTTTGTCTCCTGAACACTGCTCTCCAATACGACAAGTGACCAGACGCCTTTCCCAGCCCTCACCACACGTCACAGAGCACTGTAAGGAAACAGACAAGAGAATGCTATAGACTCATCACATGTACTAGAATGTTTCAAATATGTGAATTACCCTCCTCATAAATTATAAGGATGTACAAAATAAAAAAATGTGGGTTTTTTGTGGGATTGGGTCCACAAATTTGCCTCCGACTCAGAATCAGAAAAGCTTTATTGCCATTGTCAATTAACAGAATTCACAAACATAGAAACACCACATAAGTATTGGAAAAACCAAACCCGGACCAAACCTGGACTAGACAGTGACTACACCAATGAATGTGTGATTGTAACCATGTAGCCTGTATATATCAGAATCAGAATCAGAAAGAGTTTATTGCCATTGTCAATGAACAAAATTCAAAAACGTAGGAACTTGTCTCAGCATTAAGGTGCAACATAAAACACTGAGCAATAATAAAACAACATATATTCAATCAAAAAGGGCATGCATTAAGAAACAATTTAAAATTACTATACAATAAAAATAAAAATAGGCATTTCTATGTACACAAGTTTACAGTTATGTTTAAAGTTGTAGTGCAGAAAGTGACAGTGCAGTGAGTGGTTGAATATTGCAGTTAAAGTGACAGGTGTTTTGAAGTGTTCATGAGTCCAACGGCAGAGGGAAAGAAACTATTCTTGTGGCGGGAGGTTCTGGTCCGGATGGACCGTAGCCTCCTGCCTGAGGGGAGTGGTTCAAATAGACCATGTCCAGGGTGAGAAGGGTCAGCTGTGATCCGACCTGCTCGTCCCAGAGCCCTGGAGACGTACAGGTCCTGCAGAGATGGAAGTCTGCAGCCGATCACCTTCTCAGCAGAACGCACAATGCGCTGTAGTCTCTGTTTGTCCCTGGCTGTGGCTCCCAGCGTACCACACGGTGATGGAGGAGGTGAGGATGGACTCAATGATGGCCGTGTAGAACTGCACCATCATCTGCACTGGCAGCTTGGCTTTCCTCAGCTGCCGCAGGAAGTACATCCTCTGCTGGGCCTTCTTGATGAGGGAGCTGATGGAGGGCTCCCACTTGAGGTCCTGGGTGATGGTGGTGCCCAGGAAGCGGAAGGAGTCCACGGTGGTGATGGGGGAGTCTGTCATGATGAGGGGGGGCTGGGGGGCTGTGGCTTTCCTGAAGTCCACGATCATCACTACTGTCTTCTGGGCGTTGAACTCCAGATTGTTACCGCTGCACCAGGACACCAGCCGGTCCACCTCCCTCCTGTAGTCAGACTCATCCCCGTCCGAGATGAGCCCGATGAGGGTGGTGTCGTCCGCAAACTTGATGAGTTTTACGGAGTCGTGGCTGGAGGTGCAGCAGTTTGTGTACAGGGAGAAGAGCAGAGGGGAAAGTACACAGCCCTGAGGAGCTCCTGTGCTGATAGTCCGAGTGAGACATTCTTCCCCAGCCGCACGCACTGCCTCCGATCCGTCAGGAAGTCAGTGATCCACCTGCAGGTGGAGTCAGGCACGTTGAGCTGGGAGAGCTTGTCCTGGAGCAGAGAGCAGGAGGATGGTGTTGAAAGCAGAGCTGAAGTCCACAAACAGGATCCTGGCGTAGGTTCCCAGGGAGTCCAGATGCTGCAGGTTGAAGTGGAGTGCCAGGTTGATGGTGTCGTCTACAGACCTGTTGGCTCTGTAAGCGAACTGCAGGGGGTCCAGCAGGGAGGAGGTGAAGGACTTGAGGTGGGGCAAGACCAGGCGTTCAAATGACTTCATGACTACAGAACGTCAGCGCCACAGGCCTGTAGTCATTAAGTCCAGTGATCCGGGGCTGTGAACATCCTGTTCCTGAACTGAGAGCGTGGTGGGGAAGTGAGGGGGGGCAGGTTTGGGAAGTGACGGGGGGCAGGTTTGGGTTGGCGGAGGTGGCCACCATGGGGGAGGGGTGGTCACATCAAACCTGGAGTAGAAGGTGTTAAGTTGATCAGCCAGTTTTCGATTGTCTGCAACAGGGGGGGCTTGGGACTTATGATTGGTGAGAAGCCGGAGCCCCCTCCACACGGAGGCGGGGTTGTTGTCAGAGAACTGCTGCTTCAGACGCGTATTGTGTACTGTGATCTCGCTCGAGAAACCTCTTTGCTAAATCCATACTTTGCGTCTTTGTAGCGCCCCCTGTCACCAGCCCTGTGCGCTGCCTCCTTCTGCTGCCTTAACTGCCTCAGTTTTGGAGTGAACCAGGGTTTGTCATTGTTGAAAGTGACTTTGGTTTGTGTTGGTATGATGCTGTCCTCACAGAATCGAATGTATGACGTCACAGTGTCCGTGTACTCATCCACACTATCTGTGGCAGCTCTGAAAACCTCCCACTCTGTAATGTCCAAACACGCACGTAGCTCCTCCACTGCCTCATTGGTCCACTTCTTAGATTTCCTCACTGCAGGTTTGGAGAGCTTCAGCCTCTGTCTGTACGTGGGGATCAGGTGAACCATGGCGTGATCGGAAAAGCTGAGAGCATCGCGAGCCACGGCGCAGAAGGCGTTACTGACTGTTGTGTAACAGTGATCCAACGTGCTCTGCTCTCTGGTCGGAACTTTAATAAACTGTCTGTACTTTGGTAGTTCGTGGCTGAGATTCCCCTTGTTAAAATCACACCAGGATAATACACAAGGAGTCCGGGAAGGTCCGCTCCACACTCAGAATCTGGTCCGCGAGCGCGCGCTGTGCCACGTGCAAGTTTGCGCTCGGTGGGATGTAAAACAACACCCAGAATGAATGAGGGGAACTCACGTGGAGAGTAGAATGGTTTGCAGTTAATGAAGAGATATTCCAGATCAGGAGAGCAGTGTTTGGAGCTCACGGTTACATCTGAAGACCAGGCGTTGTTGATGTAAAAACAGACTCCTCCGCCGCGTGTTTTACCCCCGGAAAGACCCTTATGACGATCCGCACGAAAGAGGCAAAACTCCTCGATCTTTACGGCGCCGTCCGGGATCGGCTCACTGAGCCACGTCTCCGTGAAGCACAAAACAGGAGATGAAGAAAAGTCTCTGTTTCGTCTCATCAGCAGCGCCAGTTCGTCCATTTTGTTGGAGAGTGAGCGGACGTTGGAGAGGAAAATCCCAGGTAAGGGCGTCCGTGTACCGCGTCTCCTGAGCCGTACGAGGACCCCCGCACGTTTTCCTCGCCTGCGGCGTCTCACTCTTTTAGCCAAAAGAAGCTAATTCAGCAGCAGAAACTAAAAAAACTGGAACTAGGTCCGTAGGAGTGATTCATATTTTACTTTGGTTCATTTTTCTTGACATCGTTTTGTTTCATGTGGTTTGGCTTGGAAACGCATAAACCAGCTTAAACAAACTGAGTCTCACCTTCCACCTTCATTTAAAGTAAAGGCTCTTTTTCATGACAATACAATGGAAATAAAAGGGAGATACTATAGGATTAAAGAAGAGCAATGTTCTTCTAACAAGATACATTTTAGATAAATTGTCAAACAAATCACATTTTGACATACAAATAACATCCAGTTAGATGTTTAATTGGCTCGGGCTCACAGCTAGATGTCAGATTTATTGGATTGTTCAAAGGTTGCCAGATCTTTCTTAAGTAAGATGTATGCTGGAGGCTGATTCAAATGAATAAGACAGATGCCATGTTACATTGGGTAATTCAAAATGTGTGCAGTCATGCATCAATATGTTAGCATATTGTGGACATGTTATGTATTTTATGTTATGTTTTAGTTTCATAAAACTCATTGTCAGTTTTTGTTTAAAAAATACTGTAGACCAATATAGGCAAAGCAAATACATCTCCATGGAGAAAAGAATGTGAAAAGTGACATAGTGCACCTTTAATTAAGTAATCACTATTGATGGATCAACCATTTCATGTGGTGTGATAACTCTGTGAACGTCAGTACAGAATAAACTAAGCAAATTATGAAACCAATTATTGCTCTTGTTATTATTAAGTGTTCTGTATAATTAGTTATAATGCATTTACAAGTACTGAATATAGCTAAGAGCTGTTTTAGTTAATTCTAGGTCTATGCAAAGTTTACTTCATAGTATGGCCACATCGTGCTTACATGAAATTAACTACTGCAAAGGTGTCTAAATATGCTTCAGAAAGTCACAAAAAGCAAAATATTCGAACTTTAAGCGGTCAACCTTGACATCTTTCTCTCTCTTACAAAAGTTGTCATGTGCACTGACCTCAGACCAGCCCCCTGTTCTCCACAGGGAAGGGCAGGGGCTGCGGTTGCAGGCACGGCGGCTCTCAGGCTTTTCGCCGCTGCAGTACTTGGTGTGGATTGAGCGGTTGGTGCCCTCGGGAAGATACTGCACACAGCGCACTGTCCGTATCTGGAAGCCCAGGCTGCCACACGTTTTGGTACAGTGCTCCCACTCGTCTGAAATCCATCTGCACAAATCAATAACGAAGGAATGTGTAAGCATTAAAAGGGATACAATACTTCAACAAGTAAGCTGTTTAGTCTTTGTGCCTTCTTCTTTCACAGAAATGTATAACCTGGTATGCGTGCACTCTGATTCTAGTTCTACATATACTGGATCGGGAGACATAGTAAGCCTCTGGGACGAGGTGTAGTCAAACACATCAGTCATGTACTGAGGGACACTGAGAAAACTATATTGATCCACAAGGGAAATTACTTTCAAATTGTTATTAACACAGAGATATAGTAGTAATAATAATGAAAATATGAGTAATATGAATGTGCAGTAATGCGCTTCCCTAAAATTTTCATTGTAGATGCATTTCCACTGTGAGAGACATAATCTAAAAAAATAAAATCGTAAATCAAATTGTATGATTTTAAATAATTTATTTGTATGTTATTGTTGCAAATAAGTATTTGAACATCTGAGAAAATCTGTGTTAATATTTGATACTGAAGCCTTTTTTTTCAAATTACAGAGGTCAAGCATTTCCTCTAGTTCTTGACCAGGTTTGCACACATTGCAGCAGGGCTCTTGGGCCACTCCTCCACACAGATCTTCTCTAGATCTTTCAGGTTTCAGGGCTGTCGCTGAGCAACAGAGAATTTCAGCTGCCTCCAAAGATTTTCTAATGGATTTAGGTCTGGAGACTGGCTAGGCCACTCCAGAACCTTGAAATACTCCTCGGTTATTCTGGCTGTGTGCTTCGGGTCATTGTCATGTTGGAAGACCCAGCCACGACCATCTTCAATGCTCTGACTGAGGGAAGGAGGTTGTTACCCAAAATCACGCAACACGTGGCCCCATTCATTCTCTCCTCAATACAGTGCAGTCGTCCTGTCCCCTGTGCAGAAAAGCGCCTACAAATCATGATGATGCTTCCTCTCCCATGCTTCACAGTGAGGATGATGTTCTTGGGATGGTACTCATCCGTTTCCTTCCTCCAAACACGGCGAGTAGAGTTTATACCAAAAAGTTCCATTTTGCTCTCATCTGACCACATGACTTTCTCCCATAACTCCTCTGGCTCATCCAGATGGTCAATGGCAAACGTCAGACGGGCCTGGACATGCGCTGACAGGGGACCCTTCTATGCAAGGTGTGATTTTAAACCATGAACGTGGTGTATTACCGATGGTAACCTTTATAACTGTGGTCCCAGCTTTCTTCAGGTCATTGACCAGCTCCTCCTGTAGTTCTGGGCTGACTCCTCACCTTTCTTATTATCATTGATACCCCACGAGGTGAGAGCCTGCATGGAGCCCCAGTCTGAGGGAGATTAACAGTCATCTTTAGCCTCTTCCCTTTTCTTCTTATCTTCATCTTTATTCGCTGCTTGCCAATTGCCCCGTAGCCCTTTCTAGCCTTGTAGAGGTCTACAATTTTGTCTCTGGTGTCTTTTGACAGTTCTTTGGCCTTGCCCATGGTAGTAGTTGGAGTCTGACTGATTTGGGGGGTGGACAGGCGTCTTTATGCAGCTAACCAGCTCAAACAGTGGAGTAGAGGTGGACTTTTCAAAGGTTTTTGAGAGCCAGAATTCTTGCTGATTGGCAGGTGTTCAAATACTGCAAATAGATGATTTAAAAATCATACAATGTGATTTCCGGATAAATTTTTTAGATTCTGTCTCTTCAGTGGAACTGCACCTAAAATTTCAGACCCCTCTATAATTTCTAAGTGGAAGAACTTGAAAAATCGTCGGTTGTTCAAATGCTTACTTTCCTCAGTTATGCCCTTTTCATTTTCGTTTCATTTGTTCAACTTAAAGTAATACAAATTCATGATATTGCTGACCTAAGTATTCTCAATGTAATGTATAAAGCAAAATAGAAAATTCACCCGTTAACATTCAAGGATTTTTGGGAAAAAAGAACAAGTCACGATAACCTAAAAGGAACAAACATTTTCAAAACAATTCAGAACCAAAGTAATAGGAACGAAGCGTCTTTGTGAAAGGAGTGAATTTATGGAATGATCATGACAAAGAAGTTTGCAGTGTCATTTTGCATGTGATTTTATAGTAAATGTTTATTGTAATGTGTTTTAAATGTCAGTGTCAAGTGCAAGTTGAAAAGAGGGCAGATACAAATAAGAATGCTCTTCTTTCTGCTCCTTTTCATTCCTTTTTGTGTAACTGCATGTCGATGATAATGTATTCAATATGTTATGGATGTAATTAAAACAAATTAAAAATAGAATGTTATTTCATTGCTTCGGGGAGAGCTACTTACTCAGTTCTAATCCATCTGTTTTGTCACTCTCAAAGAGAATATCAACATCTTCAGCCCTGCAACTGTTGTTTTCTTTGATTTTCTGTCTGTAATCTCAAACTATTCTTTATTCAGGCAAGCCTTTGACACTTAGTTTCCAGCATCTAACAAGTATTAGTATTTTAATTAGTGCTGTTATTGTCTATTTGACTGAATTTATTCTGTGAAGCATCTTGTGCACAATTTAGCTTTTGGAAGGTGCTAAATAAATAAACTTTGAAGGATTTATTCTTTATATCACTTTCCAAAGTTGCCCTTATATGTACTATGTAATGCACTGAAATTGCTTATCTTACGTTGCCCCTGTGACTGCAAACCATATTGATCTTTTGCAATAATACTTTAACTGTCAGTTATTCAGGCTCAATATTAGATCAGATTGCCTCTAATTACACCTAAGGCAACATCCAGCATAATGCTTATTACTAAAGGACATGCTTTGTCATATACTGTCACTGAGGAAAATGAAAAGCCTCTACGTCAACAGAGTGCATCGCCTTTGTCAGTACACATAGGTTTGTTTTTGAGAACACAAGATGCAGCTGGTGATTTTATAAGTCTTGACAAAGGTTAGTACAGTTTATTAGACGTATCTATAGTCTCAGAACTATATTCTCATGACTCCAAACTTGCAGATACAGGAGCTATCCGTCTCAGAGAACAAGGCACCACCTGACCAAGCAGTCCATGAGAGGAACAATCATTGACTATCAGTGCATGAACATCTGAGCTTGAATGACATTTGGATGGACAGCATAAACTGCTATCCTCCATAAAATGTATGTTATTTAGGCCATTAAAAGATGCATGTAGAAAATAGATTCAACCTCCTTGCAGCTGTGCAGAGGTATCTTAGGCAACATTACACATTTTTTATAATGATGTGACATGTTAAATATTCCTTACATCTGAAAATATAGGAAATCTCAGAAATCTTATGTATCCTTATGTTATGAGACAAAAGAATCTGAGAGCACTGAGAGCAGGAGTTGAACATTAGGGTATGGGTATTGGGGCTATTGATCTATTGTTGGGTTTAAACGTGTGTAAAGTCTGTGGAGGAGGCTACACCACCTGCTGGGCTCCATGGAGATGTGCCTGGAATGTTCCACATTATGGCATGAAAATGATCTCTCTCCATGGAGACAAGCAGATGGTACTACCAAGTTAAGCCGAATGTACACCAATCTGCAGTTGCCCGTTGGAAGCCGGTGAAAGCTATGGCGCTGTCAACAGCTTGTCTCGTTTATCCTGTGAGTGTCATCAGTCCTCGAAGGACACAGTTTTGTCTTGCATGTCAAGTTTCTTTGTCGAAAGATTACTCCAATGGGTCATGAGTTTTAATACAGACGACAGACGGCAGCGCATCGTGATGAAGGAAAATTCAATTAAATGGAAAACACAACTTGTTTCCTGGTGGATTTTGTGGATTTTGGGCACACCTAATTCGAGTCAGAATTGTGTCTTGGCAGATGTTTTTGCCCAGGTGTTACCTCAAAATATTCTACAATGCGGAACATTCCAGGTATATCTCTGTGACAAGCAGGTGGGATTCCCTTCACCAGAAAAGTTATGCAGTGCATCTTTAATGATTGAGCTATTATTGGCTATAACTTTGGTGATCTACGTCACACTCGAGCTGTTGCAATGGATTTGAAAGAGTGTTAAATTATGATATTCTAAAACCATTTGTTCTATCTCAAACACATTACCCCCTAGTCTCTTATCACACCACTTCGGTCGACTCATTCAAGTCCTCAGTCCTTTTAATGAAACTCAAGTTTACACAGTTTGGACTAACAGATAAATGTAAATGTGAAAGATGTGAAAATGAGGGCAGGAACTTGGCTTTTACTTTGAAAAGTTCAGGACTATTCCTTTTGACCAATGTGAGCCAGCCACAACAAAAAACTGAAAGAAGTCTCTTGGTTGAATTGCTGATGTTTTTCATCATATTACATCATGCAATGTGTCCTTTTTTCATGTGAATTGCATTAGAATAGATTGACGCATAGATTAATTTCCACCTCCTCCCTGCATGTATGTGCACACCAGTGCACACAAGTGGACAGCACTCCTGCATGCCCTATGACCCCTCCCCTATCTGTGTGTGTCTGTGTGCTCCAAACACGCTCACGCTATGAGCCAGGTGCTCCACCTCTGTGAAGTTGGAAAGCCATCAAATACACAATCAAAAAGTTTGTGTAACGATGAAATAGGTTTGTGCTTTGTTTGTAATGCATCATGTTTTGAATGTGTTGCTTTAATTTTTTGTTTTTTTTTATATTTATTTAGATATTAAAGGTTATTTCATAGGCCAAACTAGGGGCACCCAGCCCACCGGAACATTAAAAATGCACCAAAAGGGCCCAAAAGGGTGTCACTCCTTTGTGCTGTAGAAAGCGTTGCGAGCAAAGTGTGATGTTCATAGGTGATGTAAAAGTATAACGGTCCTATATTACTTGCATTTTTTACATTTTTACTTTGAAACTCTCGGACATTACGTGCCCAAACTATGGACAACAGCTACTAAAACTTCACCTCAAGGACAGCTCTACAGAGAAACATGAATCTTTCACTTAGTTTGTGCTGTAAAGTTGTGTGTGGGTGAGGTAAGTAAAATATGTCAAACGGTGGTCTAAAATCATCTGTGATTTTGTTTGTTTATTTTGTTGTAGCCACAGATGCCATGGGGCAGACTGAATAGACGCTGCCAATTTGCAACCATCACCAATCACTCACACCAGATTCTTACTAGGCCATGTGAGTGAAGTGTTTTGCTCTAGAGCCACACACTGGCAACTGGTGTTCCAACGGTCTCCCATCCAAGTACTAACCAGGCCTCAAGATCTGACAAGATCGGGCTTTGAAAAGCAGGTATGGCCACCAAAGGATTTTCAATGCTTGTTCACGTCACTTCCAGGTCTTCACAAATCTACCAGTGACTCACTTTGAAGCACAGACCTTAGAGACTGGAGGTCTTTTCTTGGAGAGCCAAAGTGGATGACAAATCAATGTCTTATTTGAACTTAGGTCAGGTTTGTTAAAAGAGACATGTTAAAGTTAACTTCTCATTCAACGTTTTAAAGTATGTAATGTCTAATTGTCATGGTTAAGAAAATAATAAAATTAATCCCCATTAACAGTGATTAATTAGGGTCTGTTTTAATTGTGATTCTTCCCCCTCATTTGCAATTTATTATTTGTTTTTGTTTTAGTGTTTTTATTTCCATGCTATCCAACAGATGAGCTCATGCCCTGTTTTTTTATGCCAACAAGAAAATACCAGCAAACACGACAAACATCAGGGGTCATTCACATAATCGCCACACATAAAAGTCTTACACACAATTAAAGTGCATCCAGACAGCACTCAAAAATTCTACAACGATACCCCATAAGGAAGAAGGTTGTTAAAATCCTTTGCAATTTTAAAAAAGAAACTAAATTAAAAACAGGTACATTGTTTTTCCACTGATCATCCTTGAGATGCTTCTACAACTTGATTGGAATTCACTTGTGGTAAATTCAGTTGACTGGACATGATTATGAAAAGGTCCCACAGTGTGAATACTTTCCAGATGCACTGTACGTAAACTCAGCAGATAGCCACACAAGAGCAGCTGCTTTGAAAGTATCTCAAACCCATTTCTGTCACCACAATTTTTCACTTCTCGAAAATCCTTAGGCTCACACATTTTTCTTCCTCTAGCGCATTTACTTTGAGGGGATGCGTTTCCTTGTAGCTGACATAAAAAGCCAAGTGATCGGATGATTTTTATTGTCATATCGCCCAGCCCTAACCACAATCATAGATGAAAACTGTATCGGTTATTCAATTCAACGTAGTAATCTGGATGTTATACCCGGTACGCTGCACTGAGACCTTTGGCTGAGACACAAGGACAACTGGGAAGTGCCAAGCATCCTTATTTTAGTTACATTTCTAAAGGACCCTGGCTTTCAGTTCTGTTACCTAAGCCACCTAGATCATCCGCAATACTTTCACACTTTTGGTAGTAGAAAAGATAGGCTTGCTTTTCATCTTCACAGTGGTTTACAGATTTATAATGGTGTACTGCTTTATCCACTCAGTGCTAAAGGGCGACAAATTGGACTGAAGCTATAAAAGCAAGTGTTTAGTGTGTAGTATGTTAGTCCTGCCTGTAATAAGTATATAGTCTTAAGTTAATTGTACAAGCATATGAAAATAAGAAAATCTTTGAACGTAACATGAACTGTCTCTAAATGTGAGCCCTGCCATTCATTGGCCATGGTTCCTAATCATAAGCCCTTAATAGCTCATGGATTTAACTGCGACAGAATATCAAGTCAGTGCATTTGTATCAGGCTGACCGCAGCATCTGGTTGTACAATACGATCAACATTCCGATAATACAAAATGATTTGGTAAGGCTTAAGCAAACAGTTTAAATCAATCTCGGTCGACAATCAGTGGCTTCATGACCACACTGAGAAAGGATATATTGATGAACAGAGCACCTGTTTGGGTTTTGGCTCAGGAGACTTTGAGGTACACCACAGTAAAGCTGTTGTGCAAGAGAGAGCGAGAGAGTTATCGACTATGGCTCAGCCTCGAAGGGTTTAAGTCCATGCTGCAGTTAAGGACGCATCGAATCAAACATTACACCACAAATAACGCTGTGTTGTTGCAGTAAAGAAAAGACTGGCAGCATGTTTTATTTATTGTCTTTGTAATGCTTGTGGTTTAATTACCAAAAAACAAATGGGTATTTATTCAGGGCTTTTGGATAAATATAGTATGTGAATCATTTTAATCAAGACTCATTTATAATATCCATTTGGTTCTATTTTATTATCCAAGAACTAGTATATAGCCTGATTACTATCTACTAATACACAAACTTACTGTTATAAGTGTAGCATGAAGTTATGGGCAATGGGTACAAATCATCTTGGTGGGCCTGCACTAATCGGGCGGCTCTGGCTCTCATGCTATGCTTTGCGTGTCATGAAAGGCACAATGATTAATTATTTAATTATACGTTCTCTATATGAAAAATGCATAATGCGGACTTTGTTTTGGCCTCTTTCCTGCACTGGTAAATTCCTGCACTAGTCCGATTCCTCTGCTCATATATTCACACCATAGAAATATGCAGGAGGATACTGAAGAAACGGTTCCTTCTCAGGAACAACATGTGGAGGTGATACATGTCATGATTATCATGTGCATCATAGAGGAGCATTTCCTCATGCAATCTGGTGTTAATGTTTTATTTATATATACTGTAGAACCTAAAAGGTTGCCTTTTATATGATTTTCTTAATATATTTTAATTTATATGCCTCTGGCATAACATTTTCAATATGTTTTTCCAATAATGTGATATCTTCTTATAACGTTAAAGGTATGAGAATCTAAAGTAAGACAAATTCAACCACCATAATTCCATAACCTTGCAATATACAACACTAATGGCTCAACATCCTTCATTCATGTTGCAAAAAAGGTATCCCGCTCTGTGTTAGGGGCTGTCTGACTACTCACTGAGGCTGGGTACAGTCCTGGAGGTTGCACATCCGTCTAATGGGCTTTGGCTTCTTATTGGCGTCGCAGTATCCTCTATGAACCATCTTGGTGTCACCCTTCTTTCGGCAGCCATATTTGGTGTACTGAAAACCTGGTAACACATAAAAACCAACACTTACTGTATAAAAACAACTGCGAAAGCTTCATAAGAATATAATATAATTTGGAATGAATAAAGTGTTGTTATACCTTTTTACTAACAGGCCATTTCATATAGCAGGCATTTATAGACCTAATTACTTGTGCACATAAAACTGGCAGCAAAAACATAATGATGTTGTTTGTCTGAAAGCTTTTGGCAAGTCATTACTCTGCAAATCATTATTAGAGATGATCTTAGCGCACTCATGAAAAATGCTTTTGTTGTTGCTGTTGTAAAACACTATACAAATACACTTTAATTATCTAGAAGGCGCTATCGGAACCAATATATAGTCAGGCTAAAAAATCCAAAACGTGTACAAAAATAACAGTCTTTTTCTTTGATTATTATTATTACAGTGTATTTATAAAGCACTTTTCCACCTTCAAGGCACATCACTTTACTAAGCAATGCGGGTGAAGTGTCTTGCTGAAGGACACAATGACATTTCCTCTAATGCCCCACTGTGGCGTCTGGTTTTCCAGCGGTCTCCCATCAGAGTACCAACCAGACCCTGTCCAGAATTCTTGAGCTGACGAGATCGGGCATGTGCATATTTATTTGCCGCTAAAAGAAAATAGGGAAGATTATGTACGAGGCCCTGCTGAATGTGGTTGATAGATTTATGGATTGCTGATAATCTCTTATTATAGGAAGGATTATTGGGGATATACGCTTGCCACTCTTTCTTACTGAATTAATTAAATTCATACACTCAAATTACAAGGGATGTGCTACATGCATAAACATGGGAGAAACAGTCATATTTATCTTAATTAATTTTAACCGTTAATACATTAATGCAGCAGAGTACAATGTCATACAGGCCATGTTAAGCAAACATTTATTTGTGCCTTATTTGCACATTTGAGTGTTTTAAAAGAAAAACTAACTGCTGTCATTTTAACATGATCACATAGTGGAAAGACATATGGCTATATAATAATAATAATAATAATAATAATAATAATAATAATAATAATAATAATAATAATAATAATAATAATAATAATAATAATAATAATAATAATCATAAATAAAATATATAAAATAATAATATATAATAAAATAATAATAATAATTAAATAATAATCAGATACATCTTATCAAATAATATAGATAAATAATAACTATAATAATAAATAAATATAATAATAATAATAATAATGATGATAATAAGAATAAGAATAGAATAATATAATGATAATGATAATGATATTATAATCAATTTAGAAATAGACAGTATAATCCATGATCAGTAGGTTATTATGCGTCTTTAATTTAATTATTGCAAATGTTTTTGTAAATTATTTGTTAATAGTAAAAAAACATTAAACTAAATGATAAACGTGTGCTTTTAAAAGAAACATCATTATTTATATTCGTTGCGTCAACGATCATCAAAATGAAATGTTTTGGAGACCCCCGCAGCAGAACCAAAAACTTATCCAGGTAGGACTCTATCCACGCCAGTAGGAGCTCTAATCACGTTGTCTCCTAGCCTTTGACATATTACTAACTTATTACTAGTGTTTTCATACATTGTTTTGCAAAAGTGATAGCTGAATCTTTAACCAGACAGAAGAGCCCTGTGCTTAGTGCTTAGAGCCCCATATGTGTCACCACAATCAATGTGATAAATAAGGAACAAACCAAATGCCAAAATGAGAGGATGAAATTACTCTTCCTTCATGTCTGATTTGATGCTAATTTTTGCTTGTTACCTCCGGCACAGGGCTTGGAACACGGAGACCAGCTCTTCAGGGCCCACTCGTACGTATCCTCTTGAATCACATTGTTGTTGTTGTTGTTGATAGGAACTGAATCTTCATGGATGATGTACTTGTACATTAATGTGGAACGAGTATCATTGTTCCTAGGTATAATCTGCGGGACAGGACAAGAAGTAGTCAAATAGAGGACAATTAGAGCCACACGCTTCACAAGGTGTCAGATTTGCATTCAAATACAATCAGGAACAAAAAGGTGCACACAAAAGCAATCTCTGATGATGATGATGATGATGATGATGAAAAGAAATAGACACAGATACATTAGTTTATCCCAAGGTGACAATATGAATATCCTGAGATGAGAGAACATTGATTTAAAGGAGAACAATTTACAAAACAATAACATTCACATTCAGTAGATCCTAAAAATGCTGTCATCGGAATGTTCAAAGTTCTGTAACCGGGGGCTACATGGCTTGATGCGAAATTGAGAGATGCGCGCTGAAAAGCAACGTTAAAATGGTGCCGCTGTGCATGTGCGCGGTGTATCTGCGCGGCATCGCTGCGCTAATGTCACGTGGACAGATGTGAGCCTCGAACGTGCTTGTGTACTTGGCACGCAACATGCTTGACACAGCATTGACAACACATCGAGTCCGAAACTATTCTCTGTGTCTGTGAGCGCAGCGCGAGAGGCTGGGCCGAGAAATGTCCGTTATTTACATTTTCTAATATAAAGGATGGAGGAAATTATATTTTCCAGCCTCAGAAAGTATAATATGTTATAAATGATGCAGGGTCAACAAGTATTTTTCCAGTAAATCATAAACATTTTGATTTTGCCTTCATCCAAGTGTCAAACATAACTTCCTATTAAAAAACTAATAATGCAATATACAATTGTTAATGTCTTTAAACCAGACTCATGTGGTTTTCATTTGTCCAACTTTCTTGATTTTTAATATTTTGTGATAAACTGTAGTTAATCCCAATGTCTCCATTGAAATCTCATGTTGCTCTTCCTTTTTGCAGGGTCTATAGAATATTCAATGTATTCTGAAGAAATTATTGCATTTCCAATGTCGTGAAGCTTAAACATAAACACTGGCCAAGATGTTTGAGTTCTGCCTTGAAAAGATGATGCTGTTAGAGTGACATATTCATTCACATAGAATATAAATGTGTCAATATCTTCCATAAACTCCAGTTTTACAGCTTGAAGCTTTCCCTGGAATGTTTTAGATCCGAGCCTCATTAATTTAACATCAGATATACAATTTGAATTGAAATTAACAAATTATCTTTCTAACAGTAACCTTTAGTCCACCTATCAATGTCAGTGTCAATGTGATGAATATACATTTGTTAGATCAAATTGATTTTCATGAAAAGCTTTGCAGCCACACTCCCCATACTATCTGGTCTACTTTTTCCTATATTTACAAATACAGATCTGCCAGACAAACTGTCAACAGTCTCCTCTGCTCTTTAAAGCCTGTATATTTCATTTACTTGTCTGTCTGAAGAGGAAGACAGCAAACAAACAATAACAAAGGAGGCACATTTCCATTCTGTTTCTTAAAAAATAATTGAGGCATTTGTGACAGACGGTCCACAGCTTACAGTATTGGCCCCTTTGATGTGGCTGTTTCTGTGAAGAGGACATGGGCCTGTTTGTTGTTAGAAAGGTGTAAACCTGCCTTGCTTTAGCCTGCTGAAGGCTGCAGAAAATTACATTCATTAACTTACTCTCATTGAACACATTTTCAACCCTTTGTATACATAAAAATGTTCTTTTAACGTCTGAAGTATCAGGGTTTAGCATCGGAGTATTAGAATTAAGTCATGTTTTAATTTGGTTTGTGTCACTGTTTAGCCACCTCCTCTAGTTCAAAAACAACACATCTTTACTCAGATTTGATGTCCAGTCTAAGAATATATTTGTATGCTAATACATTCAGATCACTACCTATTGCAAAAGACTGGAACTAAACATGGAGTAAAAAAAGATCGGAACTAAATGGCACAATTAAAACTGTAAATTTGAACAAAAACCAGACTCCACTGCTTAGTCTGAGGCAGGCTTGTCATCTTTATAAATTTGATATGAGCCATATCATGCTGACTCAGTGGAGCTGGATAAGACTTTTAATTTGGTGAGAATCCTCCTCGACCTTCACCAAATCCCCTGTGGTTTATGTATTACAGAGCAGTTCTGATGTGGCTGTGAGAATATGCACTTGCCATCTCTTTCCAAAGATCGCCATGTGTTTGTCTTGTATTATTTATGTGATCCGTTATAGACACATAGCAAACGTTAAAATATATACAATTCTGAAATATTTGAATAACAGCTAACACATTTATACCAAAATAAGTCAATATTTGTGTGTTTTGTTGGACTGTAAACATTGTACGATTGTCTTTAAAAACAGTTTGGAGAGTGGGCTGCATGGCCTCTTCTCATTTTTGAGTTTTGCTACACTGTTTTTTCTTTTTCTAGACTTTCTAGACTTTCTAGACTATAAACTGACAGTTTCCTTTGTAACTCCAAGCTACAAAACCATACAAAATGAAACATTTGCATTTTTATCATGCATTTCCATAATTCCTTTTAAAATGCAGCTTCACAACCAGCGTGTCACCTGTACTATACCCATATCATGCGAGTGCCCGTTTATGTGTTACCGTCTGTGTTTTGCTTCACTGGTTCAAATGTTTTGATTCGTCTCGGGATTGGTTAAACGTCTCTTCCTCACTCTTCCTCAGGCACCTTTATCTGCACCTTCATAAAACATTCATAACTTTTATCGAGGCTTCATTTCTTTCAGGAATTGGCACCATACTGATTTCAGAGTGGAAATTAACCAGCGATCTATAGCCTTGCTTTCAATGCAGAGAGGTCATAAACGCTCAATTTTTGATGAAAGTTCTTTGACACTTAAGGGCATTGCATCTAAAACTGTCCTCCATCACAAAACTGAGAGACATCCCTTTTTATGTAGCTCCGAGGCCTCTCTGATGCATTTCAGGCTGGCATTCTCTCTGAACTAAATGGGCACTTTGATTTCATGTAAGAACAAGATTTCTTTTGCATCTCCATTCTCTGCAAAATAAGTTGAGTAGCTCTGACCATAAACCTCTACAATGGTTCATACATTAATTTCATACATATATTATTAAACTTAAGGGCCAAGTTTTCAAGGTAGATACATTAAATACCATCGTATGATCACAGTGTGGCATTGAACTTATCTATCTTGTAGTTATTAATTTAATCTAAAAAAAACATGAATGGAGACCAGAAAAGTTACATAGGACCCTGTAAAAGTCAACTGGACCACATTTTAAAATGAATAACGCGTTTAATCTTTTACACAGAGAATTTCTTGCACAGAAAGTAACCCACCCTTGTTGTTTACTACTAGTTATACTCAGGAGTATCTGTCGGAGATAATGTATCAAGATTAACGGCAGCCCACAGTCGGCCGTAGACCTCCATTTTAAATTTGCCCAGTTGATTTAAGGGGCCCTATGTCCAGTTGACTTAATTTAACCCTTTTGCTTAAAAGCTATGGCTTCTTCTGCTTTCTATGACGCGCTTACTTCTCTGGCCACGAGCTTGTTCAAAGATTAGAGAGTTTTATTTTACCAGAACAACCACAGGGTCATGCAGGGGTCCGTCTGTGTGCAGAGTTTCCACTTCGTCCTCGATGCTGTAGTGCCACTCCACCCCCAGGTCAATGAAGCTCCTGGACTTAACCTCATCGCCTTTCCCATTCAGGATGTAGTGCCCGGTCGCCTGGTTCTTGATGGCTGCAATGGGTCACATAACATCAGTCGCGCAATAGAAAGATACAACATTCACATCCATATGAGTTCGAAATACCCACCGGGGACGAATGAGTATAACCCAACAGGACACAGGTAATTACTGTACAGAATGTCTGCTCAGAAAGTTAAAGAAGACAATTTGAAAACGGCATCCTTCAAAGTGTATCGTGTTCAGGGATACTTGTTATGGGTTTGTCTCTTTTTTTTTTTTTTTAAGTTACAAACCCACTAAAAAAGGCTGATGGTTGAATCCCTTCTCTAAACCTGGCTATTCCGTCACTGGATATTTCTTTCCCTAATAACACTGGCATATTCTAAGACGACCATCTGTACATGGGTGTATGAATGTGAGTATGTGAGTATGTGAGTATGTGGTTTCTTGACATAGACAGATTTGAGGGTAGAAAATGGCTATAAAAAGATGACCATTTACAAGGCCTGAATTCTCCAGGCTCAAGAGCAGTTCAGGGAGAATGAGACATGCTATTTCCACACATCGATTCGCCGCTCCAAGGTTCAGACATTATCCGCAGTCTTTGGAATGTGCTGGAGACATTCGTGTTGCATCATCAAGATTTTGGGGGGGAATAATGGTTGCAATTTGGCACAAAAACACAAAATAATAATGCCAGACTAAATTTGCATTTTTTTTACAGTAATTGAGGTATTTTGTATTTGCTTTTACATGTGCTGTGCTTTGATGGCTCGGCAGAGTTCATAGTGTATTTTCAGGGTGCAAGACTAATGCAGCGCCTTGGTGTGGAGACAGGTGCTACATAAATCATATTCACATTACCACATTTTTGCCCTGTCAAAACACCCCCAAAGTAAGCATACTGAAGCTGTTTACTCACAAGTACTTTGAAGGAGGCATGTTTCAAATCGCAATATACACTTTCTGGAGATACATTGTGAATACCAGTATCAGGAGCCAAGATCGTAGCAGTATTATTGTTACAAAATGAAAGACTTTCAACACATTCAAATCGAAAACTGATCATGTGTTGTGTTAGATGTGAATCCAGCTCACAGAAAATTCAGTATATTAAATCAATCACCTCAGGAAAAACGAATCTACACACATACAGATGCACTGTCTACTAGAGCTGGGATTTACTATTTTATGTTCTGGTATTTTAATGAATCCTAAAATAATAATACAATATTCATGCAGGGGAACTGAATAATTATAACTGGCCAAGAATAAGGAGCGGCTATTTCAATATACAAACAGGGCAGAACATTGGAATTTATAGTTTGTTATTGTTAATTGTGGTAATTAAAGGCGTCTTTCGATGGTTATGTTGCAGATAACATTTGCTAGAGAAAAGTTGGATGCCGGAGATGTACAGTAACTGGTAATAACATTGAAGGAGCTGCAACACATAAAGGCAATTCCACATCCAGTCGTTGATGGATGATTTATAAGAACACTTTTTGTCTCCCTGGCTTTGAAATCCTTCTGTGCACAAGGGAATTGCTTGGTGGACAGTTGCCATGAAAATTAATAAGTAAAAACATTTAAATAATAAATTACATGCAAGTTATTTTCAACTTAAAACAATAATAATCTAAAAACTTTAATGTTCTATTCTAGTCACATTTTAAAAATGTATTTATTTATTCTCCACCATTACTTTTAGTTTTAGTTTGACATTGTCTAACTTTGGTGGATGGCTTGTGATCTCACAATGAGTGGCCTGTGCAATGCTTTAATTTAAAGGTGCACAATGTAACTTTTAGGGTGTTGGTCAAAAACATTTCAGTTTCATTCAGTGTTTTATCCAAACGACTGAGATGCTGAGGGGGCTCCCACCATCGTGCCACCTTATCATTAGAATATCTTAGCCAAGGGCTGATTAAAAATAGAAAGAACATTGTGAAAGTACATAGAATTTCCTTCAAACCTTGATTACTATCATTACTGCTGTGACAGTCTATCCAAAAGTGTTTCCCTGATTTGGGGCACAGACATGCTCCTCTTTTGTTCTCCGCTTTTCCTTTCTTCTCGTTTGCAGAAACAAAGTGCCCGAAACATATCCGGGACAGGCTTTTATCTTGCAGAAGTCTTTGAAAACAGCATCAGCCAATCGATGGTGACCTGTCCAACCTCCAGATGCTGAATAAATCATTCTTTCCTCAGATCAGTAATACAACAAGCAGCCTGAAGATTGACACTACCGTCATGTCGTCAATCACCAGCATCCAAACTTTAATGGTTTTCAAGGAATAAAGGCATGTTTCTGCTTTACTTTCATTTTGTCACTTTATAATCAAACAATTGTGTTATGTTTTTGCTTTGGGCTAAAGTTGCTTAAAAGTGCTATGTTATAGTCTTATAATTCCGCATAGTGCAGAACAATATAATGTGAGATTAAAGGACATAAATGTTGATCACGGCCAAAACAAAACATTCTTCCAAGGATTTGAAGTTTCATCTCGAGGCCTAAGTTTGGCGCTTGAACAGGGTCACATTGTGCACAAGTGTCCAAACATTTACATTTACACATTTTAAAATAACAAATAGCCTATTTAAAGGTGCACTATGTAACTTTTTTCTGTTTTTTTCTGAGTTTGCCACATGCTTATCACCATGGAGATGCTCCATGGACACAAGCAGGTGATGCCACCAGACTAGTTACAGGTCAAATCTGTGGAGAGGAGACCTCAGTCTGTAAGCATTTAAATGTGTTTTCTAGGAATAAAAGCACCTGTATTTTAATAACTACAAGACTGCGTAAATACATGTACCAAAAATACATGTTCGAAATACAGATTTTGAGTAACTGTATTCTGGTACAGGTAGTATTACTTTTGGTGTTTTTCAGAAAATAGTTACTTTATTAAAATCAAAGGAATACATTGCTGTATTTGATGATAAATTGAGGCTTTGAACTGTAGGATATTAGTGAGAAAATCAGAAAACACTGCATCTGCAGTTTCTTAGTCATATGTGAGCTGCATAATAAAACAGTGTGGCCTTGAACACACTTCGGCATGACGTGTTGAAAAATGACCATAAACCTATTTTTGCGCGGCCACACTTACCCAGAATCTGAGGGGAAGACTCATGCTCTTGGAGTATCACATGTCTAGCTCCGGGGGGAATGTCAAGCATCTTATGCACACCTTTTGCAAAGTTTGCAGCAGGAGCAGCAGAGGGAGGCGCAGGAGGAGAGGGTTAGGGGAGATAAGACAGAAGCAGGTTAAGCACGTCGGTACTTTAATGTTTGCAGAGGTGGACATCACACAGATTCTCTTTACTTTGCTCTAAAAAGTTAAAAGAAGAAAAACAGTACGTGTAAGTTGTCTCCTCGCTCTGTCTACAAGCCTCCGGGACAGGGTTAGATTGAAACGTGTTGCAAAGCTTTTTTCATTCACAACCTGATACTAACAGGCAAATTTTTTTCTTCACTTCAAAACCTAAACTCACAGTTTGAATTTAGCATTGTCTTTCTACCGAGTATCTTGAAGTGAATGAAAACAGCCGCTAGTCGTGTTTTAACGCAGAAGGAGAAAATAGTACATGGTCACAAAGTGCTTCTCCAATCTGGGATGTCCACCGCTTGCAAACCAGGACTCACCAAGCACATTTCTAGAATCTTCAGTTTCATTTAAAAACACATTACGAGCTCCTTTAGGCAAGAAAAAGGCTCCTCTGATCTTCCCTTGAGAATGAAATATATGCATTAGTTTGCGTGACAGTATCTCAATACAGTATGTTTCAGAACCTTCATAACATGAATGTAAAAACATCAACTATAACAAGACAAGTGCACATTTAATTGGTGTCAAAGGAACAAGAGTAATTGTATTTGGTTGGCAAGCAAGAACAGAAACCTTTCTAATTAACATTCCGTATAGGATAGAGATAATGACTGACTTTAAATTTGACAGACAGACCCAACAGCTCATGGCCTCCTGGAGCACATGTGAATAGCCACTCATTATGCATGCCCCTGTGCTGCTGTCAAGTTATAGAAGGTAGCAATAGGGGGCAGAACAAAGGCACAAAAGAGGTTTTCCATTTAGATAATTGCAAAAAGATGCTCTGTATGTTTTTTTCTGACTGTTTGATTTAGAGTTGTATTTTTGAGGGCAGGTGAGCACTCTTGACCGCTGAAATACTGTCATTTATAAAAGGCTACGAACTAAGAAAGGCCTTCAAACAGAGAAATATAAAGCACAATTCTATAGAAGGACTTTGAGAGACCTCTGCCACAGCACTGGCCCGACGCAACACAACAATTTCTATAGTAACAAGCAATTAGGGCTGCACTATTTGAGAAAATAGTATTGCGATAAGATTGGCAATTTATGTTTTAATAATAGAATCCTGTTCAAATTTTGAATATTGACTATATCATTTCTAGTGAAAAAAATAAATAAATAAGTATGTTGTTAACGTTCTAATAAGGTTATTGTGTGATATTTCTGCACTGTTGTGATCAAATACAAAGGTTTTTTAAAAAAAATCTATATTATTGTCTTCAACTTTATCGGCAGACATCTCATTATTTAGAATTGTCCGGCTATTCCCTTTGAGACTAACTAAAGCTTAAACCTTTGCTTTTCCGATACACATATTTTTCAACTCACTAATGACATTTGCTCTTGGAGTTTTCATCTCTGGGACTTCCAAGCAATCAGCGCATGTTTATTTGCATAAACTGGATGGCTCACAGCAAGTTGTAGTGTAAGAGTAAACACAGTTTGAATACAATACATATTGTGTTTTTGTCTGCTAGCTTCTTTATAAACTGCTAAATTATCAAAACATTTGCCTAATTTTAAGTTTTACATGTGTTTTTGGACTATAAACAGCCGCGTTAGTTACCGCGAAGCTTCTTAGCCTCCGTCGTGCCTTTTTACTCTGAAAGGAGACATATTATGCCTTTTTTCAGAAACTTTGAATTTAAGTATAACATAAGCAGTTCATCATTTTATACTTTGTTCATTGAAAACTGCAATATTATATAAAACTGCTTAGTAATAGAAACAGATCCGATGACTGTTCAAATCAGCAGAACTAATAAGCCCCGCCTTGTCATAGTGACATTTCACCGTAACAAGCCGCAGATTGTCATATACATACTTTTGGCTACATGACATTTTTAAACATTACATGTTTGACTGAGGGTCTTCATTTAAAAAAATAATAATAACAATTAAGCACGGGGGAAGTGGGCACGGAATTAGTAAACTAATTATGAGTAAACACCAATGCTCATTTAAGTAGATTTTGTATAATATGTCCCCTTTAATATTTGAAATTTTCAAAATCTCGAATGAAAAAACAAATGAGAAATTCATTTCAGGAACCACAGCAAACTTCGAAATGTGCGGTCACTGCTGAGTGAGTGTTGTGTTGTGTTGTGTTGACTCTATTGCAAGGTTGAACGAGTGCTTGGACAGAGGTCTTCCAATATATTATTTTTATTTCATCAATTTCTCAGCTCACATCCTGACATTTCTATCTTGAACACAAGGGTCCTAAATTAAAAGATCACTCCAGATAGTCTGTTAGAAAACTTCAGACACTTGACAGAGTAATGAACTGTGGAGTCCGACCTAAATAGCCGTCTAATTAGTAAGAATGAGCAAGGAAACAACAACTGGTCTCACTCATGTGTCTACTGTACAGGCCTCTACAGAGTTAGGCATTCAACTGCAACTACAAGCCATCAGCTGCCCACAGAGAACTAACACACTAAGATGGATCAGGAACACTGGATACTTGCATATAGTGTTCTCCAGTACAGAAGGTTCTTTTGGGCTCGCTTGCTTAACTGTTCCCTGTTAAGAAAAGGTGAACAGGGAAAGAGCATGATTGCAAATGTTAAAAAAACGTTTTTGAAGAGAATGGAATTTAGTTTGACATGTTATTTCAAGTGGAGATTAAGGTGTGACAAAGTAATGGTTTTGATGTGAAATTGAAGTGTGACATGAATCGGAATCCGTTTGATGACCGATGTCCATTCACTAAGCCTGGCACTGTTTTAACAAAGAGAGGTTCTCCAGATTCAAAAGTGTTTGCTTTGATGACTCACTTTTGATTCAAAGTTACAGTTGGTTATTATATTCCTCATTATGTGTAATTTTGAAATAGGCAGGAAAAACTTGGTTGGTGAATTATGAATCACTATGAATCACTTAAACTGCAAATATCTATGAGCTATGCCTCCTTGTTTTTACCCTAAAACCACCAGTGGAAATGTTTTATAAATGATATCAAATAATTAAAGTGTAGAGTGTAATTACGGTTTTAACTGACAACTTTACACAACATTTGAATAGAATGTAGAAGGGACTGGCAGGTCCGGGAAAAGGGAAAAAGGCCATTACAAAGAAATGGGTGACACAAACTGAACCTACAATCAAGGACTGATATTATAATATAATTGACATTTAATTGACATTAAACATTCAGATTAACTGTTGCTCTGTGTGTTGTAGAAGACTCTCATCGTAGAAGAGGATTTAAGGTTAAATCAAGGCATTTCGACTTCCATCGCCATCCAAATCAGACCCCAGATGACTACCCCTAAATCTTTTTCTACCATGGAACTCTCCTGGAGAAATGAGGCAATACGCCGGCCAATAATCAATGACGTATATAAAAAGAAAAATAGATAGCCACTTTAATTAAAACACATTCACAAAAATACTGGTCCAAAGAAAATAAACATTTTTAATCTGACGCACTTTGGAGAGACAGCACTGACAGACCCCCCTGTGCGCTCAGATATTGCTAATGCAAATGCTGCCAGAAACAAATGAAACGTGACAGGAGGGGCATGTTTTTGCCACACCCCAGTGCACATCTATATTTAATTGCAATAATCCCGAATCTTAGTTTCAGGGAAAATATTGGTGTATCCCCGTAACATTGTTAAAATTATACAAAGCTCTATAAGACAAAAGCCGACCATAATGTGATCTTGTTTAATCCCATGTTCACCGATGCAGACAAACAGAGATGTTGCACGGAACCATCTGCATGGTAATAGTGCACATTGTTCTCTGACTCAGAAATAAACATAGACGTGCACCACCTTGTTCAAATAACTGGAGCAGAATTGGACAAACATGAAGTGTCTTCCTGCTTGTATGCAAAACATTGGGTATATTTAGAAGCTCTATTGCATGCAACTATAGCTAATCCTAGCTCTGGAAATTGCAATAAACATCATTTGTAAGAATTTGATTTACAATTAAACCATTCAATCTAGACTTTGTGCTATACAGTGTGAGAAAAAAAAAAGTGCTTAGGGAAAATGGACTGTCGACAAGCAGTGCGTATGCAGAGGTTATGTAAAGCGCATTGACTTGTGGAAACAGTGACGACAGACGGTTAGGCTGCTCCTGTTCAGCGCGACAGGAACAGATGATTAGCCGACAATGGATGAACAGTTCAGTCGGGTCTTTGTTTTATTTTGACGGATCTAATTGCTTATGTTTAAAGATATGCCCCTAGGCATGATTTTTTGGTTTTTTTCTCGCAGAGCGTTCACATTCTTGAATTTAGGGGCCTATATAACTCTGGCATATTCACAGTTTTTCAGTAAAATATCCACTGATCCATGCTATCTTTATCTTTTGGGGATTGGCGCCACAGATTTGTCGTGTTAATCTTATGTCTTAAAGTCCTTTCAACTGACAACTAAATTATGTTTTCTATGTTGAATAATGGCACCACGTTCTGAAGCAAAAGAAATCCCTTTTTTTGATTTATGCTGACAGACATTGCTGAGAAGACATTGACCTTTGAACCAGTTTTTGATAGGCCCAATAATAATTTACATATTACCATAAACAAGGTCTAACATCTGCATTTTGATATTCAAAAGGCAATGTCCAGTGAAGAATTCTGTCCTGCTTTGTGTATTGGGGTGCTTGACATTTGAGGGTGTAGCGCCTTTTTTCTGTATGACGGAAGTAGGGAGCAAAATACAAAATATTGGTGTATTATAAAAATGTATGTGTAACACTGTTATTTTTTAAATATCTGAATAAAAACCTGATTCATTATTATCATTTCAACTGATAACAAAAACAAAACAAAACTGCACAACACATCAAGGCACCAAGGCTAAAACTATGATCGCCAAAAGAAATATGAGGCAATAAGGGAAGAATGTTTACTAATGTGCGTGCCAACAAAATAGCGCCCATTAAATAACTGGCACATCTTTTGTGCACATTCACTTTTGTATGTTTACAGCCTAACAAATTGGCTAAAAAATAGTTTGAGACAATCTGTTGGAAATCATCATATACAAAATAAATAAATCCTATAAAAAGTGTGGTGATAGAGATCTGTTTAAGTTTTTCTTTAGTGTTTAACTGTTTTCTAATGTTATATTTTGTGATTTTCTGTACTGTGTTGATTGTGTTGGCTGCTGCCTTGGCCAAGTCTCTCTTGCAAAAGAGACTTCTGACTCTCAATGGGACCTTACTGGTTAAATAAAGGTATAAATAAAAATAAATAAGTAAAATGGGAAGCTATAATACTAGATTAAGAGCAATCAAGTCTACAATTAAAATATAATTGATGTAAATAAACTGTTTAGACACAGACAAATTGCCATTATTATACAAAAAGTCAATATTGTAAACAGTAATCTTTGAAAACAATACTTTAAGCTATTGAAAAACAAAAGACTACACACTTGGAATCCCTCTTACCTGTTTTCTTTGGCGTCCTGGTGAAGGTCCCTTTAACAGTGCGACAGTGAGAGTTGTCGCCACCACACACACCACATTTGTCTTCTAATTTGTTGGAACCAATCTCCCTATCACAGCCAACTTTCTGGAAACAAGGTAACACATAAATTGGGTATTCTGTATATTTATTGTTAGTATTAAAACATTTCCGCATATTGTTCGGGATGGATGGTTTTTATTTAGTTTTAAATATTATATTTGGGCATGAATTAATTTTAATATAATAAAACGTTCCTGTTAAAAGTTAATAAGCACCACCTCAAAGTTGTGCTGTGCTTCTGGTTTTGACAGGGAATGCTAAAAAAGTAAATCATTATTTAAAGGCTGCTGCTCTGCCACTGCAGATGGCCTGAAGTGTTCATAAATGTAAAATCATATTTGCATTGTCTTGTCTAGACGTGGTAACATACAGTAAGTATTGTGAAGTAACAAGTAAATAAACAATTTTGAAGTGACAAGTAAATGAAGCTTGAAGCCTACTGTCCTTACCATGCACTCTCCTCGCACACAGATACTATAGGCATCTTTGTATGAACATCGTGTCCCATCATGCACCAGCTGTTTCATGTACGCCACATCCCCTGTCTCCTTCGACTGGCAGTAAAGGTGACACCTCTTATTGGCTACAAGAAAAAAAGATTGCAAGATTATGTCAATGGAAGCTACGTGTTTAGGCAATGAAATGATTCTACTGTTTATTCTCAGTAAACCTTATTCCTAGACCGATGATAGTGTTGGGGGGTCAGTTAATCTTGATGCCTTAACAGGCAAGCAGTCACTCTCATATTCATTTATTAAAGGGCCACCTTCAATCAATGTATTACAGGGGGCTGAGGGCCAGATTTTTTGGAGAATCGTGGAATCTTGGTTGGAGGTGCACAACGCTTTTGACACTGTTGGAATCACAAAAAATACTATGTCCTCAACACTAATTTTTTTGACGCTACCTCAGGGGGAAGTGTTAACGGGAGCCTTTTCTAGGGGGCAAGGCCAGGGCGCTATTTTGCTACGTTGCCGACCTTGCCGCTGGTTTGAAGAGGCTCGACTTGGCCGCTGGAGGCTGGATGGTGCCAGTCCATATATGGTGATAGTGTTTGATCCAATGACTGATAACTGTGGCATTCAAAAGCACCACCTGTGGGAGATGTCTGTCATGGCCTCATATACAGGCAATGAAAGAAGTGCGTAATCACATTGTTTCCCATTTTTTAATGTGTTCCCAAAATTAAAAAAAATTAAATAAGTTAATAAAAGAAATCATTGAAAGCGAGCGTTGTTTCTTTATTTAATTCATCTTTATTTGTTTCAGCTGGTTCTTGACACAAAAGCGGAGCAGAAGTTTGTTCGGCAGGGCTGTCCTTCAATGGGCTCTGATTGGCTAAACCAATCCAAATTACAATTACACATTAAACACTTTCTTATTCTCAAAACTGTTAATGCTGTTAAAGTCTTTTTTGAGTGATGAAACAAGCGAAAGCGCTATACGTGTCAACAGGAGTACGTTGGAGTGAATGTGGTTCAGTGGTAGAGTAATCACCACAAACTAGAATGTTGGTTGTTTTTCATCATTATCAGAATGTCATAAGAGGTAAAGAAAGACGTTTTAGCCTTTGCACATGATTTTTTTCCCACATAACCTGTTGCCCCCTTTCACTACAAAACTATATGGTGTAAAGTTTCTTTTCTTCAAGATATACATTCCAGTTACGCAATGTGACAAGACAATCCATTGACATTTTTGAGGCTCACCATCTGTGTGTTCATAGGGAAGCCAGTGGTGTTTGGCATTTTGAAATTCAAAATGGGAATTGCGCAACTGGCACTGCTGCGCACGGAAATCCTCAAAGTGCTTCGGGCAGTCCTCCGTGTGGCAGAGCTGGTATTCATAGTTTAGTCCTGGGCAATCTTGGCCGCCATTGGAGGGCCTTGAGCAAGAGAACAGTGATGTCACGACCAGGCAACAGCCAGGAAAACAATGAGTAAACAACCAGGTAGTTTACAATTCAAATATATACTAGAAGATCTCAGAAAACTAAACTATGATTACAAAAAAAAAATGTTTAGAATTGGACCCAGAAGCAGAATTAACTCATTTTATCCATTTTGGAGTTTCTTTCATTTGCCACATGCGGGTATCAGTACTTTCACTTTGAAAATTGGAACTGTACCATTTAATGTTTGAAGATAACAAAGGGGAAACAACATGTCTTGCTTTCAAATTTCCAATCTCATGAAGCTTCACATGGTATCATATAAACATTCATAAATTATACAGAGTAGCGTGCGTGTCACTTACGCAGGGTTGTTACATTGTCGTGTCCTTAATCGAACCCCAGTTCCACATGAGCGTGAGCACGAACCATATTTGTTCCATGAAGCCCAGGCTCCATCTTGCTTGACCTGATTAGGGTTCTTCCACATGCAGTGACCTTTGTAGCACCACTGAATAGCAGGAAACATGAAGGAGAGAAAGTGAGACCATGAAATGCTGAGAAAACAATGAAAACAATGAAAAAGACAGCAGGGAGCATTTCACTGACTTTTCCAGTAGCACACTCAGTCCCATCGAGAGGCGGGCCCTTCTTGGTTTTACAGAAGTACGGGTTGTCAGGGTGACTGCACCAAAGCTGTTTGCAGGGGTCAAAGGTACGGAACTGCAACAGGGAACATTCATGTGAGTTCTGATCCTTTAGTCGTTTAGTCGATTAAACGGTCGATGGTGTCTTAGTTGACCAACATCTTTATTAGTCGACTAATTATTTTACTTAGATTAAAAGGATTTACTTGTGACAACAGCAAAAATGATGTGAGTAAGCTTTTGGAGTGAATCATGATTCAAATCTATTTCTCTAACATATAAGTACAAGTTTGTATAGCTTTAGTCACACCCCCTTTTAGTCAAGTAATCGGTTGATAGGGCATTTCACTAGTCGACCAAGAATTTCTTTAGTCGACTGCAGGCTTATAATAGAGTGTCCACAATAAGAACTTCAACTCTTGACATCTCTGACTCTTTGGCTTTTTCTGCTGCAAGAATATACAGAAACTTTTCAAACAAATTTATATCAGCACACATTTGGTTAGAAAAAATACAAAAAGCCTTTATTTCATGAGGGCAGGGCACATTAAAAACACACAGTATTGGATATTTTCAATGACTTAAGTGGATAGAACGTGCGTCATGATTTTACCGCACGAAAGCAGGGAGAACAGGGGGGGGAAATTGCTTTTACATGATAATAAAACGATAAAATGAACAGTTCTATTGCTTCATATGTATGACTTAGTAATAAACGACTTGCTCAAGAAGCAGCAGGAATTCTAGATACAAGATTGGAATGACAAATGATTACTCTAGTGATGGGAAAAGGCCTATTTTCTCCATCCATTCTACATCAGTGTGATTGCTCAAGTGGGAAGCCTCAAGTGCTTTCAGAGAAAATTCAGGCAGACTGATTGGACTCTAGAACTAAAACATGTCAACATATCATGTTCTTCTGCTCCACGCCCACATGCCATTAGATGCATGGAGAGTTAAACTGCATGGTCATATCGCCATCCTGTGTCTTCCTTCTGGCCTAGCTCTCTTTAAAAGCGCCACACTTATCCACTTATCAAAGCGTTCTTCAGCTGTTGAAGATCTAAATATAGTGGCTCTTACATTAGAACATCTGTACGTACTTTAGATAAGTGGTTCTCAAATTTTTCCTGGCGACCCACTTTTTCTAATCGATCACAACTCGCTACCAATCCCTGCTTGTTTGCTTATAGGCTATGAATGTAATATTGAGAAATAGGTGTTTTATCTGTAAATTAAAGCCACTGGACTGCTGTTAATGACAGACAACAAGCGTTTGACTTTTGCATTTGGTGAGGAGACTATACCACAGTATCTGCGCAGTGTTACACGCACGCATGATAGAACAAGGAACACAAAGGGTGGGCAAAAGTCAGATCCAGGCTCACTGACAAGCGTCTAACTGTTACTACTGTGCTCTCTGCTGCCTGGACAGTGATCCGCGGGTCGGGTTGGAGCGGGACATACATTTCAATTTCATTGCGGGGCGGGTTGGGACGGGTTATATAATACTCTCATAATAATCACATTTTTATCATTGCCTTTTGCAGTGTGTAAATTCAGGTCCTCGTTTGGATCATTTCTCCATAAATATGTGATTGATTGTAATAAAACATGCAGCATTTTGTAGCTTAACATGCAGAGATTTGAAACTATATCTCCATTGTTCCCTCCAGTCCATGACTATCTCTCTGTGTGAGCTGGTTTATCTGTGTCTTCCTCCTCCACATCTGGCTTTCCGAGAGAGGAAGCGAAAGAGGATGCGAAGGAGAGACGCAAACTCCCAGTTTGATATCATTAGTCTCAGGCTGACCAATGTGCACCAATATTGTCCAAATTGAAAGAAAAAATAGGCTCGATGCCATGGTGCGGGAGTGGCTGTGCGCGGGTCAGTCCACGGCGCAGCGGAGCTGGCAGTGAGTGCAGCAGGTAACTCAGCGCCGAGAGAAAGAGAGTGGGGGAAAAAGCGAGTAAAATCTCCCGCGACCCAAACTCTGGGGTTGAGGACTAATGCTTTAGATTATTTAACCACCTATTTTTGTCCCAGATAAGTATGTACTACTGCTAATAATAATAATAATAATAATAATAATAATAATAATAATAATAATAATAATAAATAATAATAATAATAATAATAATAATAATAATAATAATAATAATAATAATAATACATTAGTCTAATAAGTCTAAGTGTTATTTCTGATTGATTCAGCTTGATGCAAGAGAGGCAGCCAAGCTGCACCAGGTGAGAGCAGTGTTTTTCTTAAAGAAACAATGACAGTTTGCACTAGCTCTGCTGCCCCACTATGTTCCCAGTGGTCTGTTAAGACCTGCTTCCCAGATTAGATGAGATAGGAAATCGCTTTAGACCATTTAAGATTAGTAAATACCTGCTTTTGGTGCATCTTTCTGAAGAAATAAAATACCGTATTTCCTGAGGGATCTTGAAACAACCTTGTAAGAAATATCTGCTATTGTTTTGTTATTCACACTAATGAATGTATTTGCTGAAAGGTTCAAAGATGTAATGTTTATTTGCTTTGGATCACAAACACATTCAGTTCCAAAACAACAATTACAAAATCTAGTTGTGTTAATCTGTGGCTAATCTAAAATGAGTGTTGTGATTGCCAGCTATTCCACATGGCTCATTTAAACAGAATAAGATTGATACACAGCCATTTCCCACCACTTGTAACTCTTGCACTCATCTGTTGATAAAAGAGAAGGGAAGAAGTACAAAGCTAAATATGTTATCCCTATGAATAATAAAACACACATAGCTGACCTAAATTATGTACCCACAATTGTTCAACATTCAGATTTTAGGGGATCAATCCAGGAATCCTGTTGGGGCAAAATTATTTCTTTTTCATTATAACAAAAAATAATGAATTACAGGGTAAGAATGTAAATGAGCCCATAAAAGCTTACATTTTTACTTTGTCAAGTACTGTAAATGTAAAAAATAATTACAAATAATTGCTGTACTCCCTTCTATCTCATTCCCATTTTATACTAAACTATCCTGTCTAATAAAGCCTATGGGTCTATTCATTTGAGTCTATGCATAAAGTAAGCCTACAAATGTGATGATCAGTAATTTATTGGCAAATGAATATGCAGTCCTTCAGTATGACCTCCATGTTTATGCTTTGTATGAAGAAAACACTCTAAACTAGTCTTTTACGCACTGAAGTCATTATGCAAGTAACACAAGAAAGGTGACCCCAATCAGAGCCTACAACAATACAAATGTTGAGTCATTTCAGAAATTGAAGGCAATTCAAAATAATCTCATATCATCAGCTTCAAGCCATGACTACAGGGTACCCTGAGAAGAATTCAGCATCTTAAAAGTATAAATACCGGAATGGATAGAACGGAAAGTCAAAAAAAGGGCGGTGAACTATCAATTATTAATTAACGATGAATCTATTAAGTAACAAAATGTGTTTCTAACAGGCACTACAGTTAGGCATAATCCTCCAGCTAAGGAAGACCTGACCAAGCGGAGCTCAAGATCTGGAGCTGGGTCCCAAGGCGCCGCGTTGTGTTGCCTTAGTGGCATTGCAAGGTGCAGAGGTCAAATGCAGAGGATCTACTATTACACAAGTCAATAACGTATGCCTTAATGTAATCCAGGTAAAAAACACATCATCTCTACTAGTTGTGTTGTGTCCAATCAGGGCGCAATATTAGCCGGTAGAACAGCACTGTCAGTAGGTGCGAGTCTAATTCGGGGGCCATGAAAGCCGGTAGGTTTTAACATTATCATCCGGCCTTATTTTGCTCAAACAATGCTCCAACTTTATAAAACCCACTGATTAATCATAAGTGCTGGGCATCAGGTCACTGTTGCATCAGGAGCGAGATTAGATTCCAAACTATAAAGCGGAATTGGTGAGTTTGTTTGTCTATGCCAGGGGTCTCCGACCTATAACTCCGATCGCTCACGGCCCCATTTTGAGTAGTCCAAAACATTCCTAGATTCTACTTTAATTTGTCACTTTCTAAAGGTATTACAAGCATTCGCCCTATCAAATCCATTGTTGGACCGAACTCTTCCTGTACAAAACATATTATTTTACCCATGTCTCAGGCAAGTTTGGCTAAGGGGTCGTGACCTGCAGCCATCCATGTGCAGCAGCATTAGCGCTGAAAAGAAGCCAAACATATACAGTTTTCATGAATAGCTAGAATCTGACTTTTTATTCATAAATGTCAATGACAAGAGCGTGTGTCTGATGGGTGGACAAATGCTGAAGTACAGTGGTGTAGTCTAGGATTTTTGTATTGATCACTGATGCTTAACTGTTACTCCCCTCGCGGCACTTTAGCGCGGTCTCTCCGTGCAGACCTGCACAAACTTTACTCTCCTCTTTCTTCACAGTCACGTCTCTGAGCGCTTCTTTGAGGTGTCACCTCTCCTTTTTCTGTTTCTCTTTACTATGGGGCGCAAGCAGCATGCAGTGGGTTTAGTTAGGTTTAGAATCAGACTCAGAATAAAACGATGTGCGGGCGGCTCAAGGCCACTGGGGAAAATGACAGCCACATAGCCTTGTTCTGCTACAAAATGTCTTTAATTTGATGTTAATCAGCGACATAGTCACGAAGAAAGATAAAAAAAAAGTGAATGAATGGAAGTGCAAACTGATGCCAACACAGCAGACACAAGGGACCGCCCACCTCAAAGTCAAACTCGTTCTTGCAAAAGACAAACGTTATAAATTTACGAATAAAACCTAAGTTTAGCAGTTAAGAGAAAAACTTGTGCAGCCTGAGAGTTACCTGGAGCCTCTCAGTCCACAGGGAAGGAGAGAAAAGAGGTGAAGATATGAAGAGCCAGGGGCCGTGCAGCCAAACTTGAGACTGGGGTTAGGGGTGGGAAGAGGGTTACTACAAATAAAATAAAATCATATCATGCCGCCAAGTGAATGGGCAGTGACCTGCTAAAATAACCTATCTAAAATAATAATGCACAATGATTCATACAAATTGTTACTATCGCTTATGATGACGAGATCACGATGGATATTTATTTATTTATTTATTAATGATACAGTTAGTATTATTAACTGCAATTGATAATTGGATAGTGTGCACAAAAATGATTAATATAATGACTAAAACTTGTGGTCCTTTGTTTTATTTTTTATGCTATGGATTTCATAAGACTTCTGTCGACAACACTGAACTGCACCTGCTCTGATTGGGCTCGCAGTACCTTCAATCTCCTTTTACCTCGTACCTCACTTTTTGGTTTGGTTTACTACCTCAACCTCTTCATGGACTATTGGAATTTCGTGACTCAAATAATCCAATCACATCCGCATGAACTGAACTGTGGGGGGTTGGGGGTCGTATGAATTTAAACTATCAAGATTTGTGCAATCATTGTGAACCACTCAATTAACTTTTGTACGAACTTTACAGTTTGTGAATGGCCATTGAGTATTGTTTGTCTAATTGTCTCTCCTGTCCATCTACTTTAATATTTAATGTATGGTACAATTTAATAGTAATTTACCAGTCTAATCTTCTGGTCCTAGCCCAATGATCTGTGCTGTTGCCATAGTATATTGCTACTGCTACTACACTTTTGTTACTCCAGTCTACTAGAGCTAACCATACCTGTTTCATTAACTCTGGGCAATAGATCATTGCAAGGTCACTGAACTAAAGGTTTTACAAAAGCATTGTTTCATCCATCCATCCATCCATCTTCTTTCGCTGCTTTCGCGGGGCAGAAGTGTAAGTAAGGACTCCCAGACTTCCCACTCCCCAGACACTTCCTCCAACTCCCCCGGGGGGATCCCGAGGCATTCCCTGGCCAGCCGAGAGACATAGTCCCTCCAGCGTGTCCTAGGTCTTCCCCGGGGCCTTTTCCCGGTGGGACATGCCCGAAATACCTCCCCAGGGAGGCGGCCAGGAGGCATCCGGAACAGATGCCCGAGCCACCTCAGCTGGTACCTCTCGATGTGGAGGAGCAGTGGCTCTTCTCTGAGCTCCTCCTGCGTGACTGAGCTCCTCACCCTATCGCTCTAAGGGAGCACCCAGCCACTTGTTTTTTGCATGGAATCTAAAAAAGTGCATATTTTTCCTATTATGATATGCGCTGAAAAAGTACTTTAATTTTTGGTAGCAGGAAACTCCGGTAAAGAGACAGAGTAGCCTTAATACTCCTTTGTGGAAGCAGAAAACATAACAGTATATTCCGCCTATTCAAAAACAGAGGAAAGACCTATATCTTCTGGGTGAATACCAAAACAAGAACACAGCAGAGATGGTATCCACTGACAACCAAATAAAGGGAATGACCTTTATAGAATATATACAAAACACCCCCGTCCATCATCAGAGGTTATTCTCATTCTCCCCCCAGGGCTTTGCAGGCATGCCTCCAGCAAAAACCAACAGTGCTCTTTTAAAGTGAACCTCAATAGTCTAATGGCAGTAATGAAGAGAGAAATTAGGTTTATACGACAGACTTAACCAAAACACTATGACACAAATGTCTAAAATGTTACTTCAATAGCGTGAGGGCAGAGATGAACATTGAATTTCTCTCATTGTAGGTTTTACTTTGTGACAAGCCAGGAGTGCAGTTTCTCTATAGTGAATGGCCTTGGGCTATACTCACAGAAGTGCAGATCTTGTAGCCCACCCCAAAGTCAAAACGACACTGCTCGTCCATGGAGTAGTTGATTCCAGGGAGTTCAGGAAGCTGTGGCCATTCGTGTTTGAAGGGGTCGTCCAGCAGACAGTCATATGTGCTGAAAATAAGCAGATTAATATGTTGTGTGCACGTGTTCTTTGAGTTTATATTCATGTATTTTATCAATCCATTTCTTTCTCCTAAATCATAAGAATGAATGAAGCCACAATGAACAGTGGCTAGTTAGCTGCAGGGCTGGAATCATTCACTCTCTGCTTCATTCGATATGGCACACATTCAGGGCGTGATAGAGAGAGTCAGTTACTCCAAGAGAGTCAGAGAAAAACTATCCGTAACATTAAGCCAGTTTTTCTGTAATTTCTATGGAATTTATTTGATCAATTTGAGAAAATTGGTCGATCCGATTACAGATGACACGAGGGCCCTCTCATGCTCGGACTGATTTCCAGCCTACTGAGCTTGAGACAGGTTAGTTTGAAGGGTTAATTGTTCTAATTCTGATTCTGATATAGTTACTAATTCAATTTATGATACTATACGAGACTATGACCGCAATAATTAGCCTATCCTTTCCACTTATTATTGAAGCAAAGCATGAGAACAGCTCTTCTAATATTTTAAATGTCTATTGTGTATTGTGGATTATATATAAGTACAATTGTTTTGTCTTCAAATACACACTACATGTGGCAAAACCAACTTGCCAATACTTGATCTTATCACATCACTAAAGATAAGCAGAGAGACCACTGGAATGCCAGGTGCCACAGTGGGTAGTACATGCTGTCATTGTGTCCTTGGGCAAGACACTTCACCCAATTTATGTCCAGTGTCCAACCATGCTGGTGTGTTTGTGAGAGTGAATGTGAAATGAGCCCATGGCTATACTCTGGTCCAGACTGTGCATACCAAATACAATTATTAACAATAATGATGTTTTCAAAATGTACTCTGGAAAAACAAAAATAATTAAGAACATTTTCAATATTTGGTTCACAACCTTGTGCAACGACAGATAATTGCCATGTTGTTAAGTGACTTGACAGACTCTGGCATATGTTCAACTGGGCACACTCAGCACACACAGTAGAACAGTAGAGCTTAGCCTCATGATACTGCTGAAACAGTTTCCTACATTAGGATATTGATTTTCTTCAGCCATGGACCAACTTCAAATAGCCATGGGCTGCTCTAAAAACATTACAGTGTATGACGATTGATTTTACAGAGTCATTGTTGTCGCCTTTGACGCACTGTCAATATCAGCTTGTTCCCGCAGAGATGAAGTCTGCCTGACAGAAGATTGATTTTGCTACAGTGGGGTGAAGGTATAAAGCTGAATAATGGCTGTGTCAATACACTGCTGTAGGATGTCCATTGTCTAACGGGGCAATTTGATCCGCAGACCATCCTATCGCTAGTGCATACTGTGCTTTTTATATAATTTGTCATGCATGCCAGGATATATGTATTGTATATCTCGGTGGAAGTGTTAAAGTTGTCATTTAATATTAAGCAAAGCATCAGTTGCATTTTTTAAGGTGAGAAATACACAAATTATGCAATATTAGTATTTTTTTCTATTTTGGAAGGTACAGCATGTAACCTTTTTGATGGGGGTTTATCTCCTGCTTGTATCTTTAGCTGCTGTTTTTATTGCTTGAATAATACCTCGAGCAGGGTCGCCTCTCCACCGAGTTGACTTGTATCTGGGCCTGGTGGTGTCACCTGCTTGTACCCAAGACAAGTTACTGAAATTTAGCTCTTTTTTTAGAGCTTTTATGGAAATTTCCTCTTGGGTCTTATCTTTCTCATTCACAGACTTTTAAAATCTGACAAATTAAAACCAATAGGGAAGTGGTGCAGTTCATCAGGGCCTTGGGGACTTGCAGAGCAGTAGAAATGAGGTCAGAGGAGGCTGCAGTGGGGGAATGGAAATGTGGTATTACACAGTGACACAGATGTGAACTCACTGTATATATCTCCTCAGCTCCTGCCCACTGCACATGGACCAGTGATATCTGTGGAAGGCCGCCTGCACCAGAGGGGCCATCACACTGCCCATGGCCGTCTCATCCCCACAGCGGTTCCCCTGGCCGTCATGCTCCATGCCCAACCTGTCAAAATACAGCACAAGAATAGGGTGACCACCAAAAAAATTCAAGAATGGAACAATTAGTGCAATTTGTCCACATACAGTGTGACAGATCCTGAAAATACTATATGTTTAAACCAATATCTCTTTAATTTGCCGTTTGAACCCAAAAGACCCACATTTTACTGTGTGCTAGTAGGTTAAGGATTTATTTATTATTATTATTTTTTAAATAGTGTTGAAAATAGATACACATTTGACCTTGGATCTTCATAAAGAGTTGTCGGATGTTTTAAGACCACATGGCTGTTGAAATCAAGTCTGACATTTTAAAACTTTGACAGGTAGGAAGCATATTATTCAGTATGGCAATATGACATTAATGTCCCCATGTCCATTTCAACATTGCAAACATAAGACATCATAGATTTCATTCCAGCAGGCCATTCACATGCCTCAGCAAAGAAGATAATAGTTATGTTCAGATTTGCACTATATAACCACAGTCATAGTCACTGTACATAATAGTGTAGTAGCCTTGTATGTTTGCTCCACTTGGATAGTGTATTTGATTTAATTATGTAATAAATGTATTCGTTTTATTTTTGATTCGTCAAAAACGTTTGATACAATTAATCATACAATTCTTTCAAAGTGACAATAATAATTATGGTTTCCAAGTGGCCGCAGAACTATATTTGTTATCGATCTCAGTTTGTTTGTATTAAGGATGTGAGACAGGCCTCTTCTCTGGCAATGTTCAAATCTAAGCTAAACACTGGTTTGTTTGTTTGGCTGTGCGTGTGACTTAAACTGTTTGACGGATAGCCTGAAAATGGCACCTTTAAATTTCTTGAAATTAAGGTTTTGTGATTTCTGTCTTGTCTTTGTGATTTGTATGTATTTTTTTCCTGCTGTGTCACTTTGAATTGCCTTGTGTACAAATTGTGCTTTACAAATAAACTTGCCTTGCCTTAAGTTTTAATTCTGACAGAGCTGATATACCTTGACCCTCAGGGCTCCATATTAGGTCCATTATTGTTTTTTATTATTTATGTTATGTTATATTAAGTCAGCATCCGCAATGTCTCACTAACAATGATGAAGCCTACTTTTTTCATTTTGACGGACAATTACTTTGTTTCAGGCCTTTACAGGACAATCACCTTCATCCAACATATCTAACATTTCCCTCATTGTGACTATGAACCAACACAAAGAGTTGAGATAACCATAGCACATTTATATGATGTAATAAAATAAGAAGACGTAATAAATATAAATGGTCCTATATATGGTACAACATTTTATCCCACCGGTCACAATAGTGACCGTCAACACTAGGTAGAGTAATTTATCATTACCTTAAAGATGATGTGTACCAAAAAATCATAGTTCTTTGCTCTCTGGATTTTTAACATGTGATATTGCACACATTTCTTCCAAAGACTTGCTTTTTGATTGAATGTCTCTATTCTGGTGACAAAGTGGCTAGCACTCTCGTCTCACAGCATGAAGGTCACAAGTTCGACTTCCGGTCCAAACTGGATATTTCTGTGTGCGCTGTTGGTTTCCTCCCGGTGCTCTGGTTTTCCCCATCAACAAGAAACATGTACAATAGGTCAAATCTTCCAGCGAAGGTAGTCCTAACTAAGCCTAGCACAAAGATCTGGAGATGGGTCTCCGAGATGGGTCTATGGGAGCAATACAATTTACCTTAACTTCAACCTTATTCTTCTGTCCTTGAACTTTGTGTCGCAACACTGCAACACACTTTCCCTATTGTGGGACAACACACTTTCCATATTGTGGGACAAACAATAGTTTGAAACCACATGTAACAGGAATGAAAATGTAGCAGCCACTTTTAAGAGCCACATTTAAAGGATTTTTATTGGTAAGAGAAATAATAATGAAATATAACCTTGTTTTAATGCTAACATGTATTACTCAAATCTACCAGCTACAGATGCAAGAAGAAACAAGTAACAACTTCAGAAGGGATGGAAAGTAATTTGTAACTAACTACAAAGACTCACTATTCTGCAATTGAGTAGATTTTTCTGGTACTTGTACTTTTTTGAGCAGATTGTTAAACATATACCTGCACTTGTAATTCTGTATCATTCTTGCCATGTAACAGTAGATAGATACATTAAAAATCGTAGCAGTTGAGTATAGAACTGTTTAATTATTTAAAAGACTTTAAAGATTAAAAGACTGAACCAAAATGCTACTGAAATTGTGCAAGAAAGTAACTTCACGGAGAAGTATTACCAGTACTTGTACTTTAAGGTTGAATTAACACTTGCACATTCACCAGATCCAAACCAAAACTAAAACCAGCCCAAGTCCACATTAGGACTAAAATGGGCAAAATTTCAGACCAAATATCACACCCGTAATTGAATACATTTTTAGCCACGGTGGCGCAGTGGTTTGCGGTCTCGCTTCACTGCAAGAAGGTCCTTTCTGTGTGGAATTTGCATGTTCTTTCCCTGTCTGTGTAGGTTTCATGCTACAAACATGTACGATAGGCTTCTCAACTGAAAAAGAGATGTTTCATCAGTGGGACTTAATAACATAATAACATTAGCTGCCAAGCGACTGCAGATGGAAACAGCACCTGGTTAAGGTTACTGTATATTGTACACTGTCCCTGCCGGAATAATTAAATCAAAGAAAAGCATGTCTACTTTTACCTCTCCACCACTGCATTTCAGACATATTTACTTAGTTTCCTTGTGTTGTATGCTCTGTATAAACACACACACACACACACACACACACACACACACACACACACACACACATACTGTTTCTTATTTTAACATCTTGCAATTTAAACCAAAAGAGTATTCACACTGAGATGCACAGGTAAAAGAAGCAAAACATAATAAAAAAGACAACATCATTAAAAGTTAATACAAATGCGTGCGTGTGCAGAGCAGTGCAGATGGTGTGGTTTTTGTTTACTGTGGAGGGCTGCATTTGCTCCTTTGGGTTTTTCTCATCATTATGAATCATTCGCCAACATGTCCTGCGCCACGCAAAAGCTCCCATTGTAGTTTTTAAGTTAAGTTTATGTAGATTTTTGAGTGAAGTATTAATCCTGGCACATGAAGAAAAGTATAAACAAATTCCCCATTGTTTAATTAGTTTATGAATGAAAGGGCAAATAAGACTGCTGCAAAAACAGCGATTTTGAGGAAGCAGAGCAATCTCTATCTATTCAAAATTTCAAATTCATTAGATAAGATATTAAGGAACAAACTCGTAAAAACATTTTTTTTAGATAATAGAATGTAATTTTCACCACAAAATAATAGAAGTTTCTTGAATATCATCATGCAGCCTTGTTCTGATTCTAATCTTATTCAGGAAAGTACATTTATTCTGTTTTTATTTTAATTAGGTGATATAACTAAAAACATAAACAGATTTATAGTATTCTATTCTTACTATCACATCTACACCTACTATTGCACCTCAAAATCTGCTATATATGCAAAAGAGAAAACCACATTATGGGCTGGGACAACGCAAAAATAGTAAGAACAGAGGAAACAAGTACAAAGGATGGAAACAAGAGGCTATTGAAATCAAAAAGCGGCGCGCACAGACCGGGGCGTTTACGTTGGCTCACACATGGGACTCACTTCTCCAGAGACCACCACGCGGGGACAGGCGAGGTCAGTCTCATAGATCTGTCAAACTGACCACGCCTGTGAATGACATCTGACAAAAGACACGTCTCAACATCAGACGTCACCTCTCGCAAAGGCGGAATTGCCGCCAAAACATGTCAGGCAAATGAGCTTTTGCTTGTAGCACTGCCTTGTTAGAAGAAAAGTTACATTTGAACAGACAGTTCAGGGGCACAGCTGGAAAGAGTTTTGATCCGCAATCGTATTCTTCGAACCACAGGGAGCAAAGCGATTTTCAGATGAGGAAAATCTTTCACATATTTAATTAGAAATCATGAAAAAGAGAGAATGAAAGAAGACATGAGGTGAGTCCAGCTAGTGCGGCGAACCATGGAGCTGACACAGCGGCGTGCACAAAGCCAAAGTGGTTCAACTTCTTACAGATGTCTAAATCATGTTTTCATCAATGCAACAGAAAGCATATATTGTTTGCAGCCTGTGGCGCTTTCTAGAGCCTAGATCTGCTCTGAAGAGCAGGAGAAGGGCTTCGGGTGACGGTGGAGCAGGGGCAGAGCAAGGACATTTAGGGACTGTGGGGGCCTTATGATAAACTGAGTAATGAGTCGCTAATGATATTGCATCTACAATGCACCAGAATATTGTAATTATTTTTTGTTTTAAAACTTGTTGCTGAGAGCCCCCAGATCCCACTTAGGATTGTGATTTATGCAATAATTATTCAATTAAATGTATAAAAAATGGCTAGCAGCGGCCGTGAATACAACAAAACCTTTCCATTTACTGTATATTTATGCGCTGTTTTCAAAACTGTTGATGGATTAAATTTAGTAATCAAGAACATTTTTGTTGTTCACTTGTGACTTTGAGTGAAGCTAAACACACAGACTTCACTAGAACCAAACATGCCTGAGCACAGTGTTTGTCAAGCAGATCACTCCCGCTGTGATAGAGCTATCTTCAAATTTAACAAGCCGCAGCCCTTTCCCAGGTTTTACAGAGATGTTTGTAAATATGCTTTATTTTTAATCCTCAAATTACTTTTCATGGGACTTCCTCAAAATCTTCTGTAATCTGTTGCCAGTAAGTAGATGCATATCAGGTGGGCTTTTTCAACTATTGATTCCCAAACAAAATGTTCTCTTGCCCCCAGGAGCTTCTGCCGAACAGGTAACATCAACCTGCAGTGCCACACATCAATTGTAACTTTTCTAGTTCGCGCACTTCCTGCTACCGCACACTACCGCGCTCCCAAATGATGTCAGAATCCTTGATTCATTGAATAGGCAGATGTCCTTGTGACTTAGTGTTATGAAATCTAATCTAAACTTATTATTAAACCTTTTAATCAAGATTGAAACATAAAATGTCTTTGACAATTACATGGAAAGTCCACTTGATATGCCTGAAGCAAGATTTAATGGTGAATGTGTACTATTTGAACTTTGTCTGTTCTTTCTTGTGTCACATTTATATATAATTACATATATAATGTCTTGGTATAAAAAGAATGTTTTGATGCATCAGTACCAGACTTTCTCACACACACACACACACACACACACACACAAACACACACACACACGCACACTGAAGATTAAATTATATATTGTACATTTAATTAAAACTGTTACTGTAATCAAGTTAACTGACTTTAAATGAGTACATACATGGAGAATCGATCAGTAATGTTAGGGATGAAAGACATGTTGGCAGGCAGCGATCCACGGTTCTAACGGAACGAGTCTGAATAGTGAGATTGTATGTCAGTTGAAGTATAAAATAACACAATTTACCTTGACGCTTCACTTTCTTCTACTATTAGCATATTAATCAGGCTATTTTAATTCTGTATCGCCTAATGCTGTCGTTATTATAGTAAATACATTCTAACGTGTATCATTTTGAGAGGCTTTTCAAGCACAGTCAAAATGTAAGGATTTATTATCAGCATTTTTATTGTCTCTCTGATTTACATATTTTGAGACTACTATTTTTAGCAGCCCAGTTTTGACTGGCCAATGACATGTTCAAAAGGCAATGCAGGAGAAAAGTCGTAAAAAGGATTTAAAAGGCACATACACATGTCCAGTTTCGTGAGCCACCACAAAAGCCGAGGAGAATCCGTCTTCATGATTCAGCGTGCAGCTCCGGACTGGGTGGCACATCCCGGTGACTGGAGCGTACCCTATCAACACAACAGCAATGAGGAATGCTAAGGGCAGGGAAAGAGCAAAACCTTCACATTTCAAATAAATCTGAATGCTGTAATCATGTTTTTTCCCCTCTATGTAAAAAGAAACATATTTCTAAAGCTATGGCCTAATAACGTCTTCAGGTTTATATTGGAGGACAGTGTCTGTGAGTCATGGACTGTATGATGGAGCCAAGCGTAAATGTAGCACACACAGCACGTTGATTAGGAGGAAGTGAAATGGAGCTCACACTCACAAAACACATCCGGAATACACTATATTATTCTGATTTCTATTTATTCCATGTAATTGCGCATGGATGATATGGTTAGTGCTAGCTCCAAAGGGAAGGAAGTGATTTAAGGTGCCTGTTCCGATTTGAGTCCTGATAGACTTGATTTAATCCTGTTCTAGTCCTAGTTCAGGTTTTGTCCGTGTCTAGTCCAAGTCTAATTTCAGATTTAGTACCAGTTTGGTCCCAATTTGGATGTAGAGATTGTGCAACTGTGAACCCACCCAACTCACGGTCCTATTGCTACAAACAGGCCCGAACTGATATATTTTTACTGTCACATTTTTTACTTAATGTTGTAGCTTGAGATACGGCTTGTGCAAGTTAACTAACCCAAACCATTTCCCTAACATTAACAATAATCCTGTTCCTAAATTGACACAACTCTCAATCCTAATTCCATCACTTTGAATGACCAATCACAGCAGATCCCTTTAGAGCCTATATTACCAAACTTTCATCAAATGCAATGTTAATTGATTTAGAAAAGCAATACTATATACAATGAATATATGTATGTGTCAGAAGACTGAATGCCTCTCAATGTGGTCTAACACAGGAGCCATGTGCTCAGGCATGCTGCACTCCCTTGGGGGCTGTCTGCTTTGGGAATGAGTAAGTGTATGTGAGACTTGGAATAAATCACTTCCAAAGTCCTGTGATGTTTTTAAATGACTGTCAGATACACATGAACAAATGAACAAAATGGCCCTGAAACTCACTCAAATACAGTAAAGTCCATGCATTCTGATAAAGGCTCAAGATAAAGACAATCTGTTTAACATGTTACATTTATTTTTCATTTCTATTCACCTTTTTATTATAATATATGGTTGAAGGCTTTGATGGTTCAACTTTAAAACAGTATCTCTACTTTTGGGATTTTCTTCCTGTTATAAAACAAAACACTTTTCTTGTGATATGTTTAAAAACTCATGATATAGTTTGGTTTCTTCTAAAACCTTGCATCAAAATATCCCTTGAATCTTACATTATTTACCTTAAATTGCCAAAGCAAATCGCATGTCATCTTTAGTTTGCCAATTTGAATAATACGGATATTGACATTAAGGCTTGAATCTTACAGTGAAAGTCGAAGCACAGCGCAGAAAGAGTTTTGAGGCGAATAAGCTGTGTACAAACTAGATCAGCTGCGCCCTGAGCCCAATCGCACACACAGGCCTCGTGTGCTGTCAACCAAATGATTTCAACGAAAACAAAATTGTATAAGAGGACAATTTGAATGCAACAAATATATTTAGGCCCCTATAATAATATCTTCGCTGCTCTTCGCTGCTCTTCGCATGCTCTTCGCTGCTCTTCGCCCTAACCCTCTTTCTGCGCTGTGCTTTGACTATCGCTGTTCACAAGATAGGACCCTAAAAGTCCCAGATTCCCAAGTGAACCCATGGAGCTGGATTATACAGAGCAGATGAAAACAAACTAATGCAGATCAGTTAACACAGCATAATCAACATCAACTACCGCTTATGTAAATGGGTTTAATTCTTTCTCTCTTTTTCATTTTATTTTTAGCTGAAAAGTTTCCAGAGAATCACAAAAATAATGTATTAGCTTCAGCTGTGCACCCTTTCACTAGATGACATAACGCCTAAAACAGCGATATCAGAACATGTTTGCACTTAACTAAATTTGAAAGCTGTTGTTATAATGTATTGCCATGTACAGAATGGTGAACATGAACGCTATGTGCAGGGGACTCAATTTAAAGCTTCCGTGTGCATAACTCCAAGCTCGCTATTGACTGATGTGAATTGGCTGTTGATTACTAGCTTGCATGTGGAAGTGTTTTTCTACCGCCTGTTGAATACAGTTGTCTTTTAGGAGGAGACATGATGCATATTATAGTGACATTTTACCCTCAAATCCTCTCCAATCACACTTTAGATTGGTTGTCCACAAGATAAAATATGGCCTTTGTTTTATTTATTCCCATCTGTGAAAATGTCTCAATTTCAAATCATGTCACAGGCTTGCCGACGGGCCTAATGACAGTTTGCTTACAGCGCGGCACTGCACTTATCAACAATGGCTCAAGGGAAAGCTGCTGTGAGTAATTGTGAGGCATTTTCCCCAGGCGTGCAATTCTACAGCAAACCACAAAGCATATTAGCTCCTAATGCTCCTGATGGCAGCAGTAACATAGCTGCCTTGTGAGAATATGTTCTACATTTGCAGCACAGAGTCACTTCTGTGGTTTTTGTCGATAGGTCAAAAGGATGAAAGATGCTCTTCAGGGCTTCATGAGACCCCAATGCATCTTAGCACTAGGAATGTCAAGCTTATTCGGTTAATCGTTAATTGTGATTTAATTTTTTTTTCAGGTTTTATTGTTTCACAGTGACCTTTCTTTATTCATTCAAAAAGTTTGATTTCACATACTAAGGGAGTGGTAATGAATTAAACAATGGGCACTAAAGAAAAGGAAAGATGTTACTTTTTTTTTTTTAGTTATGGTGTCAATAATCGTTAAATTGTGGTTTCTTCTCATAATATTGAGAATGATTTTTCATCCCTACGTTGTATAAATACTTTAAAGGAAAAAAGGTTGACAAAATACAACAAATTTGAGAGGTAATTTGTCCACACTACATTACAGGGATATGACAGTGAGTTGAATTGAGGGTCTTGGCTCTCCCCTGTAAGTACTTTAGAATTTGAACACAAAAAAATCTGAATAATTACAATTGTCATCTTGCTATCACTGTCCTGCTCATGGCGGTGTGCTTTAATCCAGTGATTGTCAACCATAGGGTTGGCATCTCCTTGAGGGCCGCACAATCAGTATAATATAACGCCTGGGCCCCTGGTTACTTTGTACAAAAAAGTCGAGCCTGGAGGTCAGAAAGGTCAAGCACCCTTGCTATAATCACCATAAAGAGGAGGGAATTGTGACAAATGGTCTAAAGGAGTCAGGATCAGTCTTCCTTTAATTCAGTTTTCCAATTAAAAAATAAAATAAATAATATTTTAATAAATAAATACATTTGAAAACATGTATTATCAATCAAAAAGGAGGTAGTGTTTGGATTTTAAATAGACAAATTTAGAGAATCTAGCTATACCTAGGAAAAGTAGACAATTTTTCGTGTGATACCAATGATTCAATAACATGCTCTAATAACCAGAATAATTGGTTCTAAAATCTATGGCCATTTATTCATATCTAAATTTAAAGTGTTACATGAAATTAGATGTGTTATCTGTTCTTTGACATATACAGTCCACTCGAGAATATAGTTGGATAATGAAAAAGCTTGACTGAAAAGAAGAGAGATAATAGTGTGACCTTTTCTTTGATTCCTTTTACTCAAAGCTTCATTTGTTTCAATGTATGTCATATGACACAGAATATTATAACCTCCTATGCTGTGGTCCGTCGTTGCATGATAATATGTGTCGACGCATGTGTGCCCCATATATAGGGAGGGTCTGTGCAGTTAATCTACTGATTTCAATTAAAACTGTATTTACCGGTAATTTGTAAATGCAATGAAAAAATATAAAGAGCGTTCCCGGAATGGCGCAGGTGTGAGTGGCTGCACGGCTACGTTTCCCTGCCAACATTTGCTTTTAAAATCTCCATTTCACAAACATAACCCCCAAAAACGAAGAGCAAGACGCTGTGAAAGATGTGTGAACATTAAAAAAACTAGGAAGGTAAAGCTTCAGTAGCTAAACAATTGAAGCTGAAAAACAGACCCTCTCAAAGCTAGTGATGCTAAGGTGGCTAATGCGCCTCCTGATGGGACGCCTTTATATATGAACGCCACAGAAACAAGAACCCCCACCATGCAGACTCACCGGGCCCCCGCGGGGCAGACAGAGGAGAGGATATAACTTTACAACAGCTGGCCCTCATATTCTGTGAAATGCGGCATGACATGGCACCATGGAGTGCTGAGGTAACCACTTCGACAAACTAGAAGCCAATGTAGCAGGCTTGAAGGCGGGAGGAGACGGCAGATGTGCAGCTGAAGCAGTACAATGTATTTCAGACAATACGGATGAGTTGTGGGAGCTGAAGGCCGAGGTGAAACTGCGGGCAGAGGTGCTGCCCGGTGGTCTAGTGGTTATGGCACAGCACACAGCCAGGCTCCAAGTGCAGCTGGCCGCAGTGTCGTGAGTTTGAATCCCGACTCTGACGAGGGGGACAATTGTTCTTAAATACCTCCTGTGTTTGGTGCATTAGTGAAGATTTTATGCACATAAAGCCTTGTCCCATTAATTTAGGAAAATGAAGAGTCAACACTTCAGAACATAGATGTAGATCTATAATATACATTGTAACGTCAATATTATTATCACATGTATGATCAATCTGTTTCTCACTAGTAAAATATAACTGACCACCACTTTGGCTTTGAGAAAGATTACATTTTTGTTGTACTGTATATTCTGTGTATTTCTAATGTCAATGGGGCATTTGTTTTGAATACATAGGTCAATCACTGCAATCTAGGAGACACATTTGCTAACTCTAGAAAGGAAAAAGGATCATCTCCTCAGAAACTAATCTCGTGAACCACATGGAGTAAAATGGCCTGATAAAGCTCGTCTGCCACCCCATGGCCCATACCCTGCATCCCTGTGGGGCCAAAGCCTTGTCGAGTGAGGAAGATTGCATGGTCATGATGTTCAGCGTGGTCCACATCTCCCTTCTGTTGTCCAAATGCCCAGCGGCACACGTTCTCCAGGCTGCGCGATGGGTTGCCTCTTTCAATCAGGCTGATAGACTGACAGCACAAAAAAGAGAGAAATGCTTAAGCTTGACTGTGTATTTGGACATGTTTGTATTCTGTCAGCAGCATTAAAAGGAAAGCAGAAACGGAAAAATTAGGTTTAAATCAAGCTCAAAATTTATCTGAGAAACATTTCATTCTGGACTGATTTTTTTAAATGGTAACACGCTATGCACAGGAAAGTCTCATTTAGATCTTGGCTAGATTTTTGGAATATTTTTTTATTTTATTTTTCCTCACAAACGTTCCCAGCTTTGACACAGATTTCAGAAAACCTGCACCCATAAATTGTGGTACAATGTCTGTTGTATCTCTGACAGAGTAATACATGCTTAGCTTACCCCGTGGCACATTTAAACTCCCACTGCTTTTGACAAATTGACAAGCAACATTTACCATCTAAGACGTGTTAAAAATACAGTTAAAAACAAGGCGACCCTGCAATTTGCTTACACTTAAATGAATGTTTAGTATTCATGCCTAAGGATATTGTCAGGAAAAAACAATTTCTATGTTTGAGTTTATTAATGATGCACAATGTGGACAAAAACAGTTGTTGTGAGCAAAGACAGCCTGAGCTTCAAGGACTTTGTTAGCGGTTTGATCTTTTAGTAGGACACAAGCATATAAATAACATAAGGGGTCTCTGAAATGGCACAAGCTTATGCAAGAATATGCAGAAGGTCAAATGAAACTGAAGCAGGACCAAAGCTATTCCCACACTCAAAATAATGTTTATAAAATTCAAGTATAATCTAAAAATACATATAGACACGGGCAAATGGTAGCAAAAGAAAACTGATTATTGTCAACTGGACACATTTTTTTATTAGAGTTAATTCTAAAAAACTTGAGGGAGGGCACAGATATAGGGCCAATACTGTTTTCCCCCCAGTGAAAGTCTCTGTTGTTTCATCTTAAAATAAAAAAAAATGCAAATACTATAAAAACAACAAAACAACTTAAAATAACTGTTAAACTGATACATTTTCAGTATCATACCTTGGCATATCCGAGCATGATCATCCTCACCAGCACCACGTTGATGTGCACTCCCAGAGACTCATCGTGGTAAATTTCATTGACCTGAGGAAACAAAGTGACAATAGCATTAACCCCGCACTTTATAAATAGCCTGCAGCAGCGTCAACTCCTTATGTTGTTCTCTCATCGTGGTGCGGTAGGCAATGGGCTTTTCGTTATGTATTACTCCAGAAGTTACTGTTAAGTACAGCTACTATTATTTTTGGATCTGCGGTAAACAGGCAGCGTGAACTACGGTAATGTAGGCTTATGCTGTTATGAAGAAATAAGGGCAGAAGCAGTAGATAATGAGACAAGCTTAAAACATTCTTCATCATGGCACCTGTGAGTGGATGGCATAAGCTGTATAAGGATGCTGATCATTGGTTTTCAAAGAGGATTTGGCAAACACGAGAAAACGTAGTACTTTGACAAGAGCAAAAATGCACAACACATGAACGCAAATGAGTTATTAAACCACCATCATAGAGTATGCCTGGTAGAGCAAAATGAGTGTTATCTTAAAGAAGGATTACAGTGTCACTGAAGTAGACAGGTTTTACTCGTGCAAGGAGACAGGTCATACACATCAATACAAAGATGTCTGAAGATGGTTACACAGAGACATGTAATTACACGCAAGCTACCCCCCACTTTCTCCTTTAAGCCGTCCCCCACAATTTGACCTTCCATCCCATATGATATGAATATGGCCTTTGGACACAGGTGAATGGTAGAGTAAGCAAAAACTGTTTACAAAGTACAAACAATTTTCAACGAATAACGAAACAAGGATAATTTTTCCAACAATGAGCAAAGAAGAGAGACAGCTGAACTCAACTGACCGACACCAATGGAACCACACTCTTATCTCCTTGAAAGCAACGGACAGAAAAATGGATGAGTCAGTAGCCCAACACTAAATGGTTCTTCCCATGTGGCCTTCCTGCTGTTTCCTGTGCGGTCAGAAGAGAAGTCTAGGTGGGCTCATATTGTGTCTTCACAACTCTTTTTGTCAAAAATAATATTTTTGCAGGATTTCTTTTGTTTGCGCATTTATAGGCAATGTGGGTGAAGTGTTCTGCTCAACAACATTTCCTCTGGCCCCACTGTGGCACCTGGTGTTCCAATGGTCTCCCATCCAAATACTACCCAGGCCTGTCCAGCTTAGCTTCCGAGAGCAGATGAGCCGAGCACTGGCAACCAGGTAGTGTTTTATATGTGTTACTATAAGTTCTTATAGTGTTGCCTTGCAACTAATTTGGTCAGACATAATATGTTTGTGGGATCTCTGGATCTGTTTTTAATCAGCCAGCAGGATCAAATTTCCCTTTCGGGCTGCAGCAGAGCTTTGGGAATATGTCCAACTCACCCAGTGAAATGAAGGGAAGAAGCTTCAGGGTGCATTATTATTTTATTTTGTATATCTTTAACCTTTATTTCACCCGGCGAAACATTAAGAACACTTTCTTTTTTACAATGTTGGCCTGGGTGTGCAAGAGAGCACCTTAGGGGAAGGGAGAGGAAATTAACTCAAACAATTTGTCCTTAAAAATATCTTTTAGTTTACATTTAAAAGCAGAAAGAGAGATTCTGTGTTCGACTGGGGCGGGACAAGCCATTCAGCAACACTTAGATGCATAAGTGTTGCTTATGTTGGAGAGGGTTCACCCCCTGCTGAATGGCTAGGGAACTGCAAGCAGGCTGATTGTTTGCTGGTTTTGCCAGTAAAACTAGATGTATTTTAACAGAAAACTACAAACTAAACAATTTATATTCTAATAAACTGGTATATTTACTTACAACTTTTTCTGCAGTAAACTATGTGCCTTTAAGGTTAAAATCAGAGAAAACGAAACCTACGAGGTGTGTGCTGATGCGGCGCGCAGGCCTGAAAGCATTGAACATAGAACACATTTATTGCTCTTTTTATACTTGTACAACGTGAATGCCTAAAAGTTTGGACTTTGCTGGAGTTACAGCTGGATGTGCAACTTGAAGCAATGCTTAAGGACCAAATGGAGTTTACACGGAAAAACAGCGCAATAAATCCATGTTTCCTCATCTCATGGAGGTGGGACTTGGCTTCATATAAGTGTGAGTAAACTGATGAAGTTGCAGTGTGTCGCAGGGATTCTGAAGTGAGTTATTGTTGTTGCACCGTGTTGCTGCCATAACGCTGTATAATGTGACAATGATACTTTGGCTTGGCATATGCCTCATTGACCGTCGCCACTGAGTGGGGGTATTATTTTCACACATAGAAGGTGAAACCTGCTCGTGTGTATCTGTGTGTCAGTGTGCGTAAAGTGAGGCTGCATGTGCGCTAGTGATGAGTGGGTGAGGTTTTTTTTTCCCAGCCCCACATCTACGTCTAAAAAGGTTGCATATTGAAATGCTTAATTTGGACAATGATGTTGAGTCAGTTTGAAGAAGCACCGGGAAACTCTTAACTGGTGACAACATGTAGGATCTGCCCCTGAGCAATGAAGCATTAGCAAATACTCAACCTACTACAACTAATAATCATTTGAAATGACCTGGAAGTTTGCGCCTTTCCTTTGCATCCTCTCTCTCTCCCCCACTCGCTCAATCTCAGTGCAGCAGAAGCAGAGCCACATGTGGAGGAAGGCAGACACAGTTAAATTACTCACACAGAGAAATCATGGATAGTGATGACTGCACAGACATAAACTCTACATGTTAAGCTGTGAAATGCCGCTTGTTTCATTACAACCCGACATGAAGAAACGAGTCTAATGAGGAACTGAATTTAGACACGACTAAATGCAAAGTTACATTTGCGCTGGGGACATGCGATATGGCGGCCAGCATTTTATAACCTGCCACAACTTACCTCACCATAAAATTATAATTTCTTGGCCCTCCACAATCCGACCTCAGAGCAGCGTCAAATTATTTCTTTGTGGTGTATTTTGATCATCTTGTTGCATGGGTCCAGAAGTTATATATAAACACATACAACTGTATGGAAAAAAACCAACAACTAAAACAGCACTATGCTGAGATGTTGTTTTAGAGTGCTTCAACACAAACAAACATATTAATAATAACAGAAAACACAAAACAGCGTTCCATTTACAGTTCTTCCTGTACAATAATTGTCACTTATAATAAATGCCTATACAGTGAGAATTAATTAGCAGCCAAAACCGCTTAATTTAAGCACCATTGCGGTGGATCTAATTTTCTTTGGGCCACTGAGTTTTTACTGAACTTCAATGGCTCATTGCACATTGAGTGTGCTTTTCCAAGGTACTGCAAGAGGAAACGCATTCCAGCAGCACAACCTCGGCCTCAATGCACAATATTTGATCTGTAACTGTATTTTATACCGTTTTTGTCTGGTGTCACAGAATGTGTGCCGGGTCCCCTGTTATATCAGATAAATGATCCCTGTAACACTGAGAGCTGCCCTGGTCTGGGAGCTAAAAGGACACTGTAGGTTATACTGCTTCCACGCTTGAATCTGCCGCTGTATGATTCACCAGTTCTGAGCGCGTTTGTCTGAAGGCTCCGCAGTGCAGTCTTTTAAGTCTCTTGTGTACATTGTGTTTCTGCTCACGTCCACAGTACTCACAGGGACACCGTACTTCTCCTGAGGACTGATGAGGTGCCCGATCAATACAGTTTGAGATTGCATTTATTCCATTATTTTGTTTTTGCTTGCAGATTTTTTGTATGTGTGTTGTTTCTTACACATCATGCCCACACCTTAGGTCATCTTGCTTTCATATGCCCACTATGAAGTCTTGAGACATACTCATATGTACATCCAATGGAAGATTATTTAACTTTACCATAAGAGCGAGATTATTTTAAAATGAGGACAAGGCTGATGATGACGATGATTATACAGTTATTTTCTAAAGACTCTATTTTTCTGTCATGTTCAGCAATCTGACACCACAGGTTTTATGAAGTCAAAACCAACAGAAAGATTTCAAAAGTAAATCAGTTAATGCAGTTGTGCCCATCGATCGCGATCTATCGGTTGATATCAGGGGTATAACCTGTCTGTTTATATGACGTTTTTTGATTGGTGTACTATGGATTTAGTGTGCCAAAATTGTATTATTACATACGCAATAATTAATTAATTAATTAATTATACATGTCTATAATGAATTAAAATTGTGCAATTAATTAATTCAAGCTAATTAATGAAATGGTCAACAAATTCATTGAATGTGTCAATAAATAATTTAAAGAAACATTTACAGCTTGATTTCATGGTGTTGGTGCAACCAGTTAAATAACCTTTTCTTGCCATTTCTTGCCACTGCTGTTACTGTGATGTCACTCAGATTAGCAGGAAAACCGTGGAAATGCATCAATATTGTTTTGATAAAGATGCACTTTGAGTGTTAGTGGACGAGCCTAAAGCCCTGTGGCACGTGCCCAGCAAAGCCTGTTGCTTCCCGGGTTCAGAGCAGCACAAACTGGACCAGAGCACAGGGTACAGCAGAGGCGGAGCTGCGAAGCGGTGCAGGCTCTGGGTGTGAAGACAGGCTGGTTTATGTTTATGAGCAAATAGACTTGTGCATCATGACTGCTACTGTCTTCAGCAGGGGCAAGGAGGAGCTCACAGGTTTAGAGATAACTCCATCGTGGCAGTCATACGCTTTTTTCTGTTGTTTACACTGACTATGGCATGACACTGTCCTCGTGTACCACACGGGCAAAGTTTGGTGCTGATGTTTGACCAGTGCCGCAGGTTGTCTTTGCATTACAATGTATATAGCAGACAAATGCCACAGAATCCTCATCTGCGATATATTTAATTATTGCACGGCGTGCCTAAATATGCACGTAATTAGAGCAGACATGTCAAGCTGTAAGAGCCAGCTACATTATTGCCAACGAACTGATGCAGGCATCCAAGCCATTTTCTGATGGAGAGTTTGTAAAAACATGCATGCTGAAGGCTGCAGAAGTCGTGTGCCCTGAAAAGCGACCTGCCTTTGCCAATATTAGTCTAACGAGGAACAATGTCGCAGATCAGGTGACAGAACTCTCAAGTGACTTGAGCAGCCAAATGAAAGAGAAAATCAAGTCATTTATCGCATTTTCAATTGCAATAGATGAGAGCACCGACGTCACAGATATTGCTCAACTGGCCATTTTCATTAGAGGTGTTGGTGATGAAACTTTGACCATCACCGAGGAGCTGCTTGAATTGGTACCCATGAATGCTCTCTTTAGCGCGCTGGACAAGGTGGGAGCGGACTGGTGCCGTAAGCCTGGCTACTGACGGTGCGCCATCAATGGTCGGGAGAAAGTACAGACAAATGGAGGACAAGAGTTTTGGGCTTTTCATTGTATTTTGCATCAGGAGGCGTTTCTCAGTGATAATGAGTTCCATGCTAGCCTACCATACCACACTGACGTGCGGTGGTTAAGGCGCAGTACTCAAGCGCTTCTTTGAGCCACGAGGGGAAATTGGACAGTTCATGGAGAAGAAGGGACGCCCAGTAAAGGAACTTAAATGCAAGGAATGGGTGCAGGATCTTGCGTTTATGGTTGATATTACACAACACTTGAATACACTTAACACTACATTGCAGGGCCGTAACAGAGTTGTCACCCAATATTACGACGGCAAAAGTGCGTTCAAGATGAAACTGTCACTGTGGGAGACTCAGCTATCCAAAGATGACCCTGCATATTTCTCTTGTCTCACAGCTGTGCGTCCGTAGGCACCGGACCGTCCGGATAATGATTTGGATAAATATAAAGACAACATAACAGATTTGCTGCGAGAGTTTGAGCAGAGGTTTCAGGTAGTGAACTTGAGAACAAATTTGGCTTTTTTCGCTTGCCATTTACAGTGAAGTCTTCTGATATGCCAGCTGGTATTCAACTCGAGCTTATTGACTTGCAGTGCGATTCCTCTATGAAGGATAAATTTAGGTCAGTGGGATTGGATACGTTTTATCAACATCTCGTGCCAGGTGACCCCAAATTAACAGCCATGGCTGCAAAGGTTCTATCCATGTTTGGGACTACTTATCTTTGTGAACAGGTGTTCTCCATAATGAACAATAATAAAACAAAGCAGCATCTCAAGGTTAACAAATAAACACTTGAATGACATTTTTCAATGTGCTTCTACTCAGGATTTGACACCTAATATCGATGCAAAAGGTAGACTGCAGGAGTGCAGAGAGAAAAAGTGTGATGACATGAAATTTGTTTGCAGTCATGAATACAGATCATTAAAAATAAAATGTATCTGGTTTCATATTAAAGACAATTAATATTGTGCAGTATATTCTCAGCTTCAGTTGGCCCAGCCTAGTAGTTTGATCTGATGTCTTATTCCCCATGCACTGCAATAACTTTTTTAAAAATTTAATTTATTTTATTTTATTTTGTATTTCATTTTTTATTTATTTCAAAGCAGTATGACAATTAATGCGAAAATATTTTTTTCATAGCTCCCACGTTTGTTTAGTGTGGTGAGTTGGTTCAGGTGTAAAACTGCATCCAGTCAACTGTTAAAATAAACCAGTTGAGCACATTCACCGCCAAACCATTGTTTGTGAATAAATGTGTTGTGCTTAGAAAAGATACCTTGTAATCTGTGATTATAATATGTAGGGAAGGCTACAAATGTAGGCTGAATGATAAAGCATAGTACCGAAAAACAAAGCTAAATATTTTGAGTTGACATTCTTTTACTGATCCGGCCCACCTGAGAACAGAAAGTCTGGATCTGGCCCCAGAGCCAAACTGAGTTTGACATGCCTGAATTAGAGCATATGCTCCATGTACAAAATGCGATTAGTCATGAACATTGTAAACATCCTTTATAAGCAGCATATCACAAGCAGAAAGTTACAAGAATGAGACCCAGGTCGATTCACTGCTTTGGCTCTCTATGCGCAGATCAGAATAAGGAGAAACTTTCCTGTAGCCTACAACAATCCGCTCAGGGGCAGAACGCGTTCACGTCAGGGCATTGCGAAGTCTGACAGAATAACGGAGATGCACTCGCTCCATGTGTCAGCGTGCCACGCTATCCTGCCTATTCTGATGGACCGCTGTCTTCCCACAAATAGTGAAACCAGGACCCCTCCACATGCCATGATGCACGACTCCATGACACACGGCTCCAACAGTGCTTGTAAACGTATAGGTAAACGTATGTATGGCGTACAAAAATATCCACATTGCTGCATTCAATGAAGTTTTGAGCAGAGAAAATTCACAGAGAGCAGTGTGTGATGTTCTGAGCAGTGCAAAAGCAGAATTCAGCTCCACAGCACATGTCAGCTTTATATTCTACTGCAAATCAACGTTTAAGAAAGTAATTAAATATTTCAATTCATTTTACGATCATTAGGCTATTAGACATACAATATAATTATTGGTGGGAAAAATACCTAAATCAAGGCCAGTTATGAAGCCCGGATTGGCGTTACCGGGGCTCCATCCTGGAGCCAGGCCTGGAGTGGGTGCTCCCCAAACGAGTGACGTGAGGCCGTCCTCCCGTGGACCCACCACCAGCAGGAGGATCCGTAAGGGGCTGGTGCAGAGAGATCTGGGCGGCAGTCGACGGCAGGGACCTCGACGACCAAATCTCCGGACACAGAGACTAACTCTGGGGACATGGAACGTCACCTCGCTGGGGGGGGGGAACCTGAGCTTGTGCGGGAGGTTGAATGGTGCTGACTAGATATAGTCGGCCTCACCTCCACGCACAGTTCGAGCACTGGAACCCATCTTCTCGAGAGGGGCTGGACGCTCCACTTCTCTGGTGTTGCCTACGGGGAGACGCAGCGGGCTGGTGTGGGTTTGCTTATTGCCCCACAGCTCAGCCACCATGTGTGAACGAGAGGGCCTTAGGGTTGGCGACAGGTCTCTCACTGATGTGTTGGACTACGGGCCGAACAACAGTGCAGAGTACCCGGCCTTCTTGGAGTCCCTGGGAGGGGTACTGGGCAGTGCAACGACCGGGGTCTCTGTTGTTCTACTGGGGGACTTCAACGCCCACATGGGCAACGACAGTGACACCTGGAGAGGGGTGAGTGGGAAGAACGGCCTCCCTTCATGGACTGTCCATCACGAACACCATCTTCAAGCACAAGGGTGCCCACCACTGCACATGGCACCAGGACACCCTAGGCCGGAGATCAATGATCGACTTTGTTGTCGTGTCATCTGACCTCTGGCCGCGTGTCTTGGACACGGGTAAATAAAGGGGCGGAGCAGTCAACCGATCACCACCTGGTGGTGAGTGGGGGACACCGGAAGTAAGGGATGCCGTCAGGCGGGAGAAGGAGGCCTATCAGGCCTATCCAAGCCTATCCTCTTTGGCTTGTGGGACTCCTGAGGCCGGTGACAGGTATCGGCGGGCCAGGCGTGCCGCAGCTTGTGCTGTCACAGAGGAAAAAACCCGGAGCTGGAAGGAGTTCGGGGAGGCCATGGAGGAGGACTATCGGTTGGCCCCAAAGAAATTCTGGCAAACCATCCGGCGCCTCAGGAGGGGGAAGCAGTGTTTCACCAACATCGTTTACGGTGCGGGTGGGGACCTGCTGACCTCGACTGGGGATGTCGTCGGACGGTGGAAGGAGTACTTTGAGGACCTCCAAAATCCCACTGTCACGTCTTCCGAAGAGGAAGTAGAGACTAAGGACTCGGAGGCTGACTCATCCATCACCCAAGCCGAAGTCACTGAGGTTGTTGGCAAACTCCTCGGTGGCAGGGCTCTGGGGGTGGATGAGATACGCCCTGAGTACCTAAAGTCTGTGGATGTTGTAGGACTGTCTTGGTTGACACGTCTCTGCAACATCGCGTGGCGGTCAGGGACAGTGCCTCTGGACTGGCAGACCAGGGTGGTGGTCCCTCTGTTCAAGAAGGGGGACCGGAGGGTGTGTTCCAACTACAGAGGGATCACACTCCTCAGCCTCCCGGTAAGGTCTATTCAAGGGTACTGGGAAGGAGAATACCGATCGATAGTCAAACCTCGGATCCAGGAGGAGCAGAGTAGTTTTTGTCCTGGTCGTGGAACACTGGACCAGCTCTTATACTCTCCGTCGGGTGCTCGAGGGTTCATGGGAGTTTGCCCAACCAGTGCACATGTTGTGTGGATCTGGAGAAGGCTTTCGAACGTGTCCTTTGGGGGGTGCTGCAGGAGTACGGGTTCCGGGGCCCTTTGCTCAGGGCTGTCTGGTCCCTGTATGACCAGGGGTGTCAAACTCATTTTGGGCCAGGGCCGCTTTTCGACGCTCAGGCTGGGTCGCGGGCCGAACATAATGTAAAAATAAAACCAGAAAAAAATAAACAAATGTTATATAGCCTAGTAATAGTTCTTTGTGGACAATGTTGCACAAATCTGCAACAGGTGAAGAACTGAGTCCATATTCATGCATCAGCAGCAGGAACAGGAACATGGACTTGTGATATGATTCTGTATATTAAACGTTTGTATCACAGACATGTTAATATTGCTGCACTAACTCAATATGAGCTCACTATTTTTACAGTTTAAGCTTATTTTAGTGACAAATTATTCATGTGGTTAATCAAATGAGAGCTCAAAGCAGCTTCACTCTGTCATGTTCAGACTTTATTAAACCCTGACCTGTGTTTTTACCTGTGGCTCATGATCTGCCCAGCCCAGGTTTTGCAATGGTTTGGATGTTTTCCTCACAGAGCTGTCATCAAAGAAGTTTGTTTTCTTGTTGTTAGCTTCACATTAGCGCCGCTTTTAGCACAGCTCTAACGTCCACAAAACCTCCTCTTTTCTTTATTCCTCGTGTTTCCCACGATCTGCCCTGGGGCAGAGCGGCCACGTGTGAAGCTGTCGCTGGGCGCTACAGGTCATCGCTGCCAGTGTGTTCGATTTTAAACCGGCTGCGATGAGTGTCGCTGGTCGCTGTTGTTTGTCGCCTCACGTGTGTCGAGCCCAACAGCCCTCGGCACTTGCACTGGCAGCACACACAGCAGCGCAGAGCAGCGTGGGGGAGGGGCCGAGGCTGCAAAGGATTGTGGGAATTGTAGTTCTAGCGATAAAAACGCGATATATCTATTGGAAATGAATAATTATAAACTAGAAAAGTTTGGCGGGCCAGATGAAAACGTCTGGCGCGCGGGCCTTGAGTTTGACACATGTGGACTAGAGCAAGAGCTGTGTTCGCATTGCCGCCAGTAAGTCAGACCTGTTTCCAGTACGTGTTGGACTCCGCCAGGGCTGGCCTTTGTCACCGGTTCTGTTCATTGTTTTTATGGACAGAATTTCTAGGCGCAGTGAGGGGTCGGAGGGTGTCTAGTCTGGGGACCACAGGATCTCATCTCTGCTGTTTGCAGATGATGTTGTCCTGATGACTCCATCAAACCTGGACCTGCAACATGCTCTGGGACGGTTTGCAGCCGAGTGGGAAGCAGCTGGGATGAGAATCAGCACCTCCAAATCTGAGGCCATGGTTCTCAACGGAAAAAGGTGGCTTGCCCTCTCCGGGGTGGGTGGGGAGTCCTTGCCCCAAGTGGGGGAGTTCAAGTATCTCGGGGTCTTGTTCACGAGTGAGGGTAGGATGGAGCGTGAGATTGACAGGCGGATCGGTGCAGCGTCTGCAGTGATGCGGTCGCTGCATTGGACTGTTGTGGTAAAGAAGGAGCTGAGTCAAAAGACAAAGCTCTCGATTTACGGGTCAATCTACGTTCCTACCCTCACCTATGGTCATGAGCTTTGGGTAATGACCGAAAGGACAAGATCGCGGATATAAGAGGTCAAAATAAGTTTCCTCCGCAGGGTGGCTGGGCGCTCCCAGGGTGAGGAGCTCAGTAACAAGGGAGGAGCTCGGAGTAGAGCCGCTGAGGTGGCTCGGGCATCTGTTCCGGATGCCTCCCGGGCGCCTCCCTCGGGAGGTGTTTCGGGCATGTCCCACCGGGAGGAGGCCCCGGGGAAGACCCAGGACACGCTGGAAGGACTATGTCTCTCGGCTCTCAAACTGGACCTCGTTGAATGTTTATTAGTGGTCCCTGTCATACAACGATTGTCCACGAGTGGAGTTCAATCCCACTATCTCTAATGAGCAGGTTTTAAAGTGGAAGTTGGGAGGTCTTGGAATCCTAATATTGATGCATGGCAATGCATGTGTCTGGACATCTGTGTATGGACATATGAGATATAGATAGAATAAGACGTTTTTTTAAGCCGACACTGAAACAGGAAGGCTGAGGTTCTGTCAGAAGAATATTAGCAGCAGATGTAAACAATTGTAATTTATAGCAATCTGGTGTATTTTAGATAATCTTATTAAGGACATGCATTATGTATTATATAAAGACTAGTAGTGGGCAACCTTTTAAGTAAACAAGGCTCAAAGCTAATAGATCTGTGTGCACAAGGTGTTAAATGTTAAATATGTAAAATACTCCTGTTGAAATAAAATGTGGCCTATGAACCGACAATATGAACATTTGCAAAGCTATAGGCCATTTTAATTTTAATATGATATAATTTAGCCTATTTATAACATTCTCAGAATAGGAGCTGAATAACGACTGTAATAGGCCTATAGTAAATATTGCACAATTCTTTCTCTGCAGCTTTTTGTCAAAACTCTCTACATGTATTTGACATAATTTTAGTCACATATTTGGTGATGCACAGGAGTTCCATGGCAACGCTGGGGGGAGGGGCTTAACAAACTCAGCCTTATTGTTCAGATATGGCACTCTCTTCACTTGTCTCCTCCTCCTCTCCCTCCTGCAGTGCACTACGCTGTGCTGCATGCATGGCAGAAGGTCGTCTGCTGTACCGAGTGTGGCTGTATCAAAGACAACGTTCCTGTTTATTAAACGTTGCAACTTTGTTTTACCATTTTCCATCTTGGTTTTGTTACTTCCCCTTCCCCTTGCAGAGCCGGGTTGTAACAATCGGGGGCTCGGCTTTTGTTAGGCCTTTGTGACCAGTACATTTTTGAGGCACTTAACTTGTTTTCTTAGTTATGTACTGTGTAGTGTTTCTGTTCCTTCACCTCTACATTCCTGTTTATTAAACATTACAACTTTATGTTACCATTTTCCATTTTGGTTTTTGTTATTTCCCTTTCCCCTTGCAGATCCAGGTTGTAATACTATCCTAAAAAGAACACCGTAGTGGCTTTGCGCTATGGAGCAGTTGTCCATTGGAAAGCATGTTAGCGGCTGTGGAGGGACAGACCCAAACTTGACCCAAACATGGCCCACCCAACAAGAGAGCAGGGAAATCCAATTCTAGTCCTATCTCAACCTCTGCTCTTTATACAGTATGCACGATACATGCACGATCTCATGCCCAGACATACTCACCCCAACATTTGAAGAGAGGAAACTTCAACAGCTGGGTCACTACCTAGCGGTGTCCATCAGATAATTACTGCTGATTAGAAAGTCCTGTATTGTCTTGGCTGTGGAAATCATAATTATGGGGTAACTCAGGCTGCCACAAGAACATCTCTGTCCTGCAGGGCTGGCACAGCAGATGTCAGGTTTAGCGTCAGTGTTTATCTGAAACATGGTCTACTTTTACTGGTCAATTGGTAATGACTGATGCAGTTTAGTGTACATTCCCCCAAAATATTTTCAATGATTCTAACATTGAAAAATATTATGTGGAGCAGTAGGTTCTCTCTGTAATGAAATGTGCACCACCAATGTACCAGTTTGTTAATGTAAACTAGAGCTCCTCACCCTGTTTTAAAGTAACCTACGGTGTGCCACAGGGTTCAGTACTCGGTCCAATTCTGTTTACTCTTTATATGCTGCCGTTAGGTAACATTATCAGAAAGCATAGCATTAACTTCCACTGCTATGCAGATGACACACAGCTTGTATTTATCAATGAAACCCGATCAGACCGATCAAGCAGACTTGGTACTTGTGTGAAGGATGTAAAAACCTGGATGACACTTAATTATCTGCTTCTTAACCCTGAAAAAACCGAGGGTCATCGTACTAGGCCCAAAACATCTACAAGATGCTTAATCTGAGCAGATAGTCCATACTGGACAACGTCAGTGTAGCCTCCAGCTCCACTGTAAGAAACCTTGGAGTCTTATTTGACCAAGAGCTCTCATTCAAAGCAGACATAAATCAAGCCTGTAAAACAGACTATTTCCATCTGTGTAATATAGCCAAAATCAGAAAAATCTTGCCTAAAAGTGATGCTGACTTGTCCATGCGTTTGTAACATCTAGATTAGACTACTGTAACTCCTGCTTGCAGCGGGCCTAAAAGCTCCATAAAAAGCTTTCAACTGGTTCAAAATTCAGCAGCAAAATTACTAACAGGAACTAAAAGAAGAGAGCACATTACGTCGGTGCTCGAGTCTCTTCACTGGCTCCCTGTTGAGTTTAGAATCAAATTCAAAATCCTCCTCCTGATTTACAAAGCCATAAATGACCTGGCCCCATCCTACCTCAAAGATGCTATAGTACCTTATCATCCAAACAGAGCACTTCGCTCTCAAAATGCTGGACTTCTGGTGGTCCCAAGAGTCTCTAAAAGCACAGTAGGAGGTAGAGCGTTTAGCTACCAAGCTCCTGTGTTGTGGAATCGGCTTCCTGTCCATGTTAAAGAGGCCAACACAGTTCCTTCATCTAAGACCAGGCTTAAAACGTTCCTCTTTGAAATCGCTTATGGTCAGGCCAGTTAGGAACAGAAATAAAACCTACAGTTCCCAGCTATGCTGCCCTAGGAGCAACTATACTGGGGAAGTATGGCAGCTTGAGCACTATCCTCTGTTTCCTACTACTTTTCTATCAAACATTATCTTCAATTTCTATCAAACAATATTTAATATTTAATTTCACTTGCAATTTGTTCATCTCTTTTCCTTCTTTTTCTCCCACTTCCCCGACGGGAGTGGAGCAGGCACATCGAGGACCTGTGGATCCAGACGCTCCTCAACTGCCTGGAGAAACGGTCTGCCTGGAGAAACAGTCTCTACTCTATATGAACGGTTCTTCATCAGCCTCAAAGAATTGGTTCTCCTCCTGAATGGGTCTAGCTCCACCGTCTATCTGCAAATCTCTCCTTCACAGTGGAACTCCTACAGGTTTCTACTTTTTCACAAAGAGGTTTAGTAGTTTTTCCTGGCCGAGAAGGAGGGTCTAAGGACATTGTTTATTTTGTTTTTTTCCACTGTAGCCCCTCGAGGCAACTACTGTTGTGATTTTGGGCGTTATAAAAATAAATTGAATTGAAACAAAATATTAAAGCAATTATAAGTTTGCAGGGATAAGATTGCAGTTACTCACTATGTTCATTAATGTTAGAAGATAGTTCTGCACATGCTCCTTTCCATGAAACCGGACCACTGAGTCATCCACTCCCAGCAGGATCTCAATGTTGTAGTCATCCTCACCAGCGTCACGTCTGCGGCGAAGGTGCACCGTGTTGTTCACCTGTCGGGCCACAGAGTCCAGAGTGCCAGCCACATCCAGATCTTGTTCTGCAAATCAGAAACATTTGTTGTCCAATTTGAAATTATTCTTACAGTAATCTTTAAGGTTACAGTCACAAATGTCCCAATATCTCTTTGTCACTAGTCGCCTGAAATATTTCTAGATCTACACATAAGAGAGAGAAATAATAAAAATGTTGAAATTAACTGAATGTAAAAACGTTTAACCAATCATATTGCTCAGCCCTTCTTTGGACGATAATGGTCAGGGTGTGAGGATCATGAGGGTTGTTGCAGCTGATTTGAAGAACCTAATCATCTGCTCTGATATACATTTCTCTGACTCTACTGTAAAAATCATGCTGAATTTTCCACACAAAATAATGACCGAAGGTAAATGCTGTATATGTAGGGCTTTGACTATTTCTAAACCTGCTATTATCAATAGGACGTGTTTACAAATTCAAAAGGTAGCTTTCAGTAAAGCTTTCCAAATTAAGGTTTGTTTGTTTTCAGGTAGAATAAAATACATTTTTTCAATTACTTTGGAAATGTCCAATCAAAAATCTTAACGAAGGTTGGCAACAATGTATCATTTTTAAAAAGATTCAAAGAAGGTTTGTTTTTGTCTTTGACTTATCTGTCTGATAGATGAGGCTGACAAGACGTCGTTTAAACCAGGGATTCACAAACTTTTCTGGGACCCTGATTTAGAAAGGTTTTTAAAAAACACTGATTTACTTATTTACTATTCATCCTAAAAAAAACATCTTACAAGACCCAAGTGAACTGGTGAAGACGATGATTTTCTTTTGGTAAAATGTCTCCAAACTAAATGAGTTAGTCCACGCAACCTATTTAGGAGTAACCCGAGTTAGTAATCAAAGCTCACATAGACTCACAAGAAGCCTGTTTATGAAGGACATTTTGGCAGTCCGTCATCCCACTGTGTCAAGAAGAAGATTGTCAATGAACTGAGGAAAAATACTGCTTGTTGGCCCACAACCTCCAGCCCAATGTGACAGATCACGTGAGCGCTGAGGATTCGAAGTGGGCTTTCAGATTGTATCAACAAGGTCAATGAAATATGATGTAGTCTATTAACAAATCAAAAGTGTACTTTATTGGAAGTAATGTGGTTCATTTACCTCCTGCGTATTCCTGTTTGGAAGCATGGGTCAATGTCTGTTACTTAAGAAACTGGACAGTGAGGGTAGGGCTGACAAACTAGACTAGTCAATAGAAAGAAGCCATTTGCTCCTTTTAGCAAAAAATACAAAATGTAAAAACAAAAAAATCTGTCTTTTCAGCTTTGTGTACCTAAAAGGTACACTGCTAAGTATACTATTAAGTAAATTGGGTGGGCATGGAGACATTATTCATTATAGTAGTTGAGCCAAGATGTGGTCGCTGAATTTGTCTGAGCAGTGAATTGCATTCAAATTTGGTATAAGTTTTATAGGAAATATATATTACCATATGCATAAACAGGAGAGGCAATTTTTCAAACCTTAGGCATTCTGTTGTTGTGTTCTTAAGCATAAGACATTTCCAACTTCTGGCTCATAAAACTGGCAAACATGCCCAGAGTAGGACCCTAACAATGGATCTTATCCCCATTTTACATCAAAATAGTTTTTTCTAAACTCAAGAAGTTCTGAACTAAAAGTGAGAAAGCATTTTCATTTTTCCAAGGATGCTTATGGCCATTGACAGCACTGGTGATTGAGTGGAGAGAGGGCTAAAGTAAATAGGCAGGATTGGTTGCCACCTCAGCTGCGGGTCCAGGCTGCTACAGTGTTGGGATTGTGGAGCACATTCCTGCTCTCCGCCGCTCCCAACATGACACAGGCATTCTTGTGAAGTGAGCCCCCACTGCACCCCTCCCTACTTTGGGTAAACAGCCCTTCTAAGGTCCCTACTTCAAACGTGTTGGACTTCCCCTCAGCAGTGCACCTTAAGAACGCCAGTGTGCCTGAGTCAATGTCAACCCCAAAAAGCCTGTCCCGAGGGAGTAGCAGCAGCAGCTCAACCTCTCAGAGTCTGTGGCCACACGTGGCAACTGAAGGACTGCAAGTGTCTCCAGCAAGCCTGCACCCAACACGGCCTGCCACATGCTAAAAATGGCACGAAGGTGGTCGACAGGTAAAGTGTGGGAGAGGAATGGAAATGTACAGTAACCCCTGGTGACGCCATTATGCAGGGTTGAGCACTCGCACAGTGTACATCATACAAGCTTTATATTCAAGTGCAAATCTCATGCATTTGATAAACAGTGGAGCTTTTATGTGGTCTGTTATCCATTGTGTATCAAACTTACAGGGAGAAAAAATAATATTCCTGCCATAGTAATTAACTTTTTTCAGTTTTAAACACAAACATTAAAAACAGGAGGTTAAAGGCATCAAAAGAAAATAAAATCACATATCTAAAATAAATGTCTCATTTGGTCCAGAGTCCTTTAAATTTGTCAATTTTTAAATGAAGTCCAAATGTTCATCCATTCATCGATTTTCTGGGGCCACTTCGCCGGGGCAGCAGTCTAGGCAGGGACTCCCAGACTTGCTTCATCCCAGACACTTACTACATATTCTGTAGTAATATGAGTCCTGAGGTGTTCCCAGGCCACAGAGATACAGAGTCTCTCCAGTGTGTCCTGGGTCTTCCCCGGGTCCTCTTCCCAGTGGGAGATGCCCGAGCAACCTCACTTGGCTGCTCTACTGGATGTGGAGGAGCAGCAGCTCTACTCCGAGCTCCTCCCGTAAGACTGAGCTCCTCACCATATATCTAAGGGAGCGCCCAACCACTCTGCGGAGGAAACTCATTTCGACCGCTTGTAATCGCAGTTTTGTCCTTTCGGTCATTACCCAAAGCTCATGACCATAGGCGAGCATGGGAACACAGGCTGACCTGTAAATCTAGCATTTTGCCTTTCGACTCAGCTCATTCTGCACCACAACAGTCCGATACAGCGACGAACTGCAGATACAGCACCAATCCGCCCGTCAATCCTTCCCTCACTTGTGAACAAGACCCCGAGATACTTGAACTCCTCCACTTGAGACAAGGACTTCCCACCCACCTCAAAGGGGCAAGCCAGCTTTTTCCTGTCGAGGACCATGGCCTCGGATTTGGAGGTACTGATTTTCATCCCAGCTGCTTCACACTTGGCTGCAAACCGTCCCAGTGCATGCTGCAGGTCCAGGTTTGATGGAACCATTAGGACAACATCATCTGCAAACAGCAGAGATGAGATCCGTTGGTCCCCAAACCGGAATCAGCTCTGAATCAGCACTTTTAAATTATCAAAGGTTTTCATTTGATTTTCTTTTACAGTTGGTAAAATACTTTTATGCCTTTTATTAACAAGGTCTTAAATCTTAGGACAGTATCATTTGATACACAACTTTTTCATGATTTTGGCATCTTTGTTTGGATTGCATGTTGATTAGCTGTTTCCAGGTAGAAAGATTTTGGCACACATTACACTTCATATTCTGGGTCATATCAGCAAAGCAACGCTCTGATTTGAGCTGAATAAGGTCATTTTTAAGACAACGTAAACACCAATCAACTTATTCTTTTGAAAGCAGTAGAGGTTTGAAATGGATACAGGATTTTTTGGGTTGGGAATGGGAATTAGTAGGTAGTAAGTAAATATATATATATATATATATATATATATATATATTTTTTTTTTTCAAACCAAGTGTGTAATTACACCCAAATATTTAAGAGATTCTGGTTGTCATTTAAATGGGTAGGTCTTTCTGAAGGTCAAGGGAGGTCGCCAGTAAGAAAGATGTCAGTTTTTTGTATATTCAGTGAGTGTTCAGATATTATGAAGGTGCATACATTAGGTAAGGGTATTTCTGGTCTGGTCAAAAATAATTGAACATCATCTGGGCAATTTTATGTACCATCCCATCAATTGTAATGCCATTGATTGTTTTTGATTGTTTAATGTATTGGTCCATTCATAGCAAACAACATTAGAGACCAAGCACAGCCCTATCTTTGCCCTGTGTCCACAATAAGTGGGTCTGCTAAGTGATGAACCACCCTCTCTCCTCCTAAGTCTCCACAGTCTATCTGCAAATTGAAGCGCTTCAGCCTGTCTGTCTGTGGGAGTAGGATCTTTCCTTAACTGTGGTTCTCCCAGAGGTTTCTACTTTCTCCCAAAGGGTTTTGTAGTTTTTCCTAGTTGAGAAGGAGGGTCTAAGGACAGGGAATGTTGGGACATTAGCTGATTTCCTGTGAACATTGTTTGATCTGTTTTTCACTGTTGCCCTTCAAGGTGTGTGATTTCAGAACATTACAAACAACGAATTTAAATGAATTTATTTTAATTCTTGATGTTGGACTATTGTAAAAAGCCCCAATATTCTTTATGATTAAGTCATCTAATCTCATCTTGAAATGTGTTCAGCACTTTAAATACGCTAAACAAAAATATAAACGCAAAACGTTTGTGTTTTTCTTTAGGCCCATTTTTAATATTATTAATCCATCCCACCTCACAGGTGTTCCTTCACTAAGTACAAATCTGCCATCTGTATCTGTTTCTGTTGAAACCAATAAAGCTACTCCCCTCTTATGTTTGCCCTTGTGTAATTATTAATATTCTAACCAAATTTAAGTTTTGGTAGTATCTTTGACCATTTGATTGAGTTTAATTTGACATTAACCAGGGCTGGACTGGGTGAAAAAAATTGGCTCTGGACTTCAGCTAAACATATTATTAGTTTATGTTTAATTCAAGCGTAACTGGGGGGATTTTGCGCAGTGTATTGTTGCACAAACCCTAGTGCTTTAAAAGAATATTTTATTTATTTATAATTAATTAATTATAAGCCAATGTTATTAAATCTTAAAGACAAGTATAGGCTGGAACTATATTTCTGATTTGTAATTGCGATGACTGCAAATCAAAATTAAATTATACTATAAATTATAAATACTACATAAAACTTGTATCAGGCCGCTTTTCTTTTTTTTTTGTGTGCACTGTATCGAAGTGAATGTAAAAGATGAGCTAAAAATAACCAGAACTGATGTGACATAAAAATGTGAAAATTGGTGCCTTAGTGGTGTCATCCCTAGTGTTTTTGTCTTAATTTCAACCATTTATTGACCAGGCTCATTTCTGCAGCAGCTGCTGCACGACACAGGCTCTGGAGCTCCTGCGTCCAGCACTGGCCTGTTAGCTTTGCCATAGCTTGGTGAAAATGACAAGGACTGGGCTGGGCAAGGGAACATATCTGTGGGACTGTGGTGAACTCAGACCAGTGAAGAAGGAAGAGACACCATTGAAGCGTGACATCAGGTCGTTGTGTTGCGTAGTCCCAAAAGTGCTCTGGCCCACCAGGAAAACTTGGTGCTCCAGATGTCCATTCCAGGCCTGCCATTAACAATAAAGGATGCCATTCATAATTTTTGAGATGCCATTGTATTAACCATGTAGTATACTTCCAAATGTGCAATTACTACAAAACTCTCTGGTGGAACATAACACACAGACACTAGAACTGCACAAAAAATACACGAAAAATATACGAAAAAAATGCTATGAGAGGGGATCCAGGCTAAAAACAGGCTAAGAACCCACATCCTGACCACATCAAAAGATGGAGAGAAATTATGGGGCCATCATTGAAGGGACCATTCCCTCTTTTTTTTTTTTTTTTTTTACACTTACCCGCACATACATTGAAAAAAAAGCTTCTGCAAAATAGTTCAGGGCTGCAAAACTACCCCGGCCCAAGCTTCCTCCATTGAGTTGAGACCTTTCACTATGCCATTGACGGTGAGCTTCAGCTTCATCGAATGCCTTCCATCTTTTAACACAAATTCCACTCCTACTAAATCCAAATGGTGCTTTTGCAGAGTAGCCCTGATATAATTAAATACTCCGATCTGGCAGCAGATAACGAGTTGTGGTTGGATGTCACATCACAAATGAGGTGAATACTTCCAGACCAGATAGCCTTAATGGCATACATGCATCCGAATGCGCCTAATAATTAACAGCATATTGAGCAAAATCAAACTCTGGAAACAGTATGGAATCCAAAATAATGTTCTACGTTCCATCAACTTTTAGGCAGTCTTTATTTTGGCCTCACAGAATTACAAGCACAAGCAGCTGATGAATGAATACCTTTGGAGATTTAATGTGAATTACCTCGGTAAAGCACAATGCATTTCTCTCCACACTGCTGTTCAATTCTTTTGGAAGAAATAGGCTGTAAACCAGGCCAATCCAGGCAATCTGCATCATTGATTCCTCCAGCCACCAATCATTCACGCACACACCAGATTTCTACGAGGCAATGTGGGTGAAGTATTTTGCCTAAGGACACAACAACAGATTCCACCGGAGCTACAGCCACTCCATGGTGGCACTTGATTTTCCCTGCGGTCTCCCATCTAAGTACTGACTTAGCATCCAAGATCTGACAAGATTGGATAAAAGTCCATTATGAGGATTCCATTTGGATAAAAGTAAGATGCAGCATATAAAACCCAAGTTAAGCCCCACTATGCTGCACATGTTTTTTTAAATAAAGAGAGTAGTAACTTACAATCATAATGTATACATTTGTAGGCAATGTAATGTTGTGTTTAAAAAGTGTATGTGATGAAACATAAAAAATATTATCCCTCAGGCTTCCCTATAAAAACCCTACACTCAAGACCAAGGACAAACTCACAGAAACAGCTAAAAACAATGGCTTCATATTTTTCATACATTTTTAAGTTAAATCTTAAAATATGCACTAATAAAAATATCAAGAATGAATATATACTTTTAAATTAATCTTTTACTGTTTAAAAGAACTGAAAACTAAAAAAAAAAAAACTGAAGCAAGGATATAGTGGAGTACATTTGATGTGTGTCCTTAGAATAGAATAGAATAGAATAGATAAAAGTTTTTCTAAAATTTGAAGTTTGTAGCATCAGATTATTAAAAAACTCCCATTTAGGTTGGAGCCCAAAATCACAACAGCAGTCGCCTTGCCGGGTTTCACAAAATTGCGGATATTACCAACAGAGAGATAGAAAATGAAAACCATGCTTCTTGGCAAAAACCTTGATGACACACAGAGTCAAAAGTTGTCTAAATGTTGCCTATAAACAGGAAGCTGAAACCTTTGAATAGAGGGGCAGCGCCAATAACAGGCACATTTGTCAGCTCCATAAACTGATCAGGAAAGGTCTGGACAGGAGGACACTGGAAAAACTGCTCCCGTCAAGGACAATTCTACTTGTTATGCTGGACAGTAATGCACCAAAATATAGCAGACCACAACAGTTTGTAAATAAAAGGTTAGTTATTTCCCCAATCGCCACAAATCCTTAAATTAGTGGACAAGTAAAAATAAAGCTGGAATGATTATTTGTTTACACAGCCTAAAAATTTCAATATTCACATTTTTACTTTGCTGCTTTAATCAAAATGAATAGGATATCATGTTTATATCAGTACCAGGCAGTGGTAAATTTGTTGTTAATTTCTTTCCAATATTTTTGTGCAACAGGACAGTCCCAGAACACATGATAATGGTACTCCTTTTGGCAACCACAAGTTCTCCAACATTCAGCCCCTCCCTGTGAATAATGAGCATTTTGACATGTGTTAAGGCCTCTACCTCTACCTATGTCATCAATATGCGGAGTTACTCTTTTTTGTTATATTATAATGTGCGTGAGCTACTGCGCTCCAAAGTAGTGAATCAATAAAGTTTGCCTTCTGCAGGATTTTTAGCCAGATTTTTAGCCTGATTTTTGGCGCAAGTGATTATTTTTCATGGCACTACTCATGTCTGTGGGCTCAGCTGTTCTGTTGTGAAGACGCAACCCCAAAACCTCAAAAGGTTCCAACATATTTGTTTGGAGTAACGCTTAAGATCCGCTTTAACACAGCCAATCAGAGCAGCCAGGCTCTGTTGCCAAGTGGATGACACCAAATTGGAGATTGGGCCAACATGTTTCATTTATCAGCACCTCCACAACAACTGCAACACACAGCACACCTCTAGTGACGCTTCTGTGGCCAAGTACCAAACAATTGCCGCAAAACACTTTCTGTCAATGAAATCTTTTACTTGGGCACTCAAACAGCCTATAGTTACACATTTATTGTTAGCAGTATTGTTTTTCTCTTAAAGAGTGCAAGCAAGGCAATCGAAATCTGGTATTTCAGTGGCTTAGAGGTCTGAAGCACACTGCACTGCTGTTCAAAGTCTTCTCCATTCTCCAGCTGGACATGTAGAACAGTTCCTTTATGTGTCGGGACCTGGGAGACAATAAAGGATGATCTCATCTCATAGACTCACACACCATATTTCTGATGGATGCGTGCATACCACAGCTGATGTCCGCATGTATCAATCGACAAGTTAATTAAAACAAAAGTCCACCACTGCTGAGAAAGTCGATTTAACCTCCTGCTGCAGGAATGCACATCAAAGTGATTCATTTGGGATAGAAGGTAACTAGCTGCTCTTACACACATTCAATATATATCTGTCCATGATTTACACACACACACACACACACACACACACAGATACTGTAGATAGATCCAACTATGAAAATAACTGTTTTGTACAGAGCAATAACCATTTGGAACCGTATTTATTTTAATGTTGTACCTATTGGGTCAATTTTTGACATTTTGAGCAAATGTATAATTCCCCCTTCATATTTAAAGGTCGTGTTGATTTTTTGTTTATCTTTTAAAGAACAGTACCTGTCTCCCAGTATATAAAATTAAACATATTGTGCCACTTCCCCCCACTCTGTCGGGCTGGGGGATATCTCCTTTTTGGGAGAGCTAGACTGACTCACTCATGCACTGTCACCCGCAGCTTTTCCATCTCTTGTTTTTGTTTACCTAGTGTTATTCCTACAAGGCAAAACACATCACGCACTAACACATATTACAGATGGATAAGTCTTCGTTACAATACTTTATGCTTATCATTTAAACTTGTTTGGAATAAAATGTCTGACAATATTTTTGATGCATTCATCATTGTAAACATAAAAGGTATTTAAGTTATTTACTTTTCAAGGCTATTATCCAAACATGAGCCCCACACATTGAAAAGCAGCTGAAATTAAACCAAAAGAGCTCTTTGGATATACTAGATATTCACAGTTGAAACCCCATCATTAATTCTCTATGTTGAGCTTTCAATATGTCTTAAAAATGTATTAAGTCAGAAAGCTTGATGCTGTATGATGGGGACACCTTTGCATCTTTTGATCTCCTGCAAACTAAATTTAATCTTCCAAATAGCCATCTGTCCCCGTTACCTCCAAATCTGCCATTTCAGTCAGTTTACCCGGAAGCAGGAATTGATCATTGATTGAATCTAGAATGGAATGAAAAATATTTGATCTCCCTAATCCCTGATACAACCATCTCTTTTAAAGAAATATAGGAACGTGATTTGACAACAGTAGTCTCCGACAGCCAGTGAGAACAAATAAAGAAACGTGTACACAGGTAATCAATCTGTGCTAGACATACAATTCAAGGTGCAATACAGGGCTCACCTCACCAACAACAAGCTGGCGTCTGACACCTGTCCTGGATGCGCTCTCCAGCAGAACATATACACATATTCTGGATATGCCGTTTATTCATTTTGCCTGGGGTGGGGATATCTGGACACTGGTAAACGGACCTGGACAAATGGATGGGAAACGACGGGAGGGGATGTGATTAAAAAAAAGAAAAAAAAATAGCACGCCTGTTAAATATGAAACCCTTCTATAAGTCAACTGACCTCCACCATGAACCACAAATATATTAAGTCCGCAGATCTGTTCATTTGAGGAGGGAGCTGTGATCTCTACTTTATATTGCACTTGTCAAATTCTTACATAAAGCCAATTTTCGCAATGTGTTCTAGTATCCATAGAAGCAGGAATTGATCATTGACCGCAGATGGTTGCGTCAAAATAAAAAATATATAAAATAAGGATGAGAATAATAAACCAATAAATATAGGCCTAGATGAAACATTTGTGCAATGCCATGACATGCGCATCGGACTGGAAAAAGTAATTGACTAAGCAACTAAAATTTGTAGGCATTTGTCTTTAAGTGGAAAAGTATGTGAATGGCCACTGCACCAAGGCTGTGTCATGTTCATTGGGAAGTATAAATGTAATTTGGATTCGGATTCTGTCATAAATAAAACTCTTCGCCCCAAAATTGCATATGGATGCATTTACAGTGGAGAAGATAAGGTTGGAGTTGTCCAGTGAGATTTAGATAAGCAGATCCATGATGGTTTGTTGTTCTCCCACAGCTCTTCTCATCACTTTCCCATGATGTGTGAGTTTGGGCGGGATCTGGGTCACTTCAGTGGCAGATTGCCTTCAATGGTTCCAATGAAAATGCATCTGAGCTAACAGTATGTTCTGCACTAGCTAGACAACAACATTGTATGATTTTTCTGAATTTAAAAACATAAACCAAAAACACAAGAAACCGAATTATACCAGAGAGAACACAAGAGATAAAAATAAGTGTTAAAAAAAGAGAGCTAGACCCGCCTTCACCTGACTCACTCTCGCACTGTCACCCGCAGGTTTTCCATCTCTTGTTTTTGTTAGTCCTAGTCTTATTCTTACAAGGCAAAACACATCACACACTAAAAAGAGGGTTCAACATTTGTGGATCAAAAGTTTGGGAGAGTTACTGTTAACCACAGAAATATCGGTGGTTAAAGAGACTCAAACTCCATCTGAAAATATGTCAATGCAACCTGTAAATTAGCATTTCACCATAAAGTTATTATTAAAACTAAGCTGCCATTCAGTTTGAACGTTTTTTAATTTTGTTTAAACATAAATATTATTTACTAACTTCTTACGCCACAACAAAAACATAATTAATTAATTTTTCTAACATTTTTTAAAAATAAATAATCACGTAATGTTAAAAAAAAAACATGCATGGTATATATATATATATATATATATATATATATATATATATATATATATATATATATATATATATATATATATATATATATATATATATATATATATATATATATATATAAAACTTGCAACATAAAACACTGAGCAATAATAAAATGTGTAAGTGTCCAAGCTCATTAAACATTTGCTCTCACGCAGAAATATCGAATGTCCCCAGGTGAATTCGTTATATAGACTCATTAATCCAACGGATTCAATCGCAGCCTGACAGAGCCTGCCTGAGCAAGGCGACCATCCGAGGGACCCCCATTCTGATTACAATTGAAACCACAGGGGTGTTATGGGGTATATGTTCCCAGATTAAGACCAGAGATTTATGCAGATCTTACATGAGGTGAAAAGAACTAAGGAACAAGTGTAGCAGGAACAGGTCTGTAGGTCCAGCTTGGTACAGTAGGTCTGTTCATAGGCCTCTCCAAATTATCGCAGAATCTGCCCTTTTAAAAGTGACTTGCTTCAGTGACTTGCTTATAACTGATGACTTTGGGAAAATCTTGCTTTTACACTTATCAGCAGCTTTTGACACTGTAGAAAAATATTCAGTTGTAGTTATCTGGACTCTGTTTTAGAAAAACAAAAGGTTTCGACTTTCATCCAAGAGTCATTCTCAATCTGTGAATCGAGTCTGGAAACTCAGGTTTTATATACAAACTGACACCTGAACACATCTGCAAACTACTAGACATCCGTCTTAACACCACATACTTTCAGTTCCGGGGACAGATTCATGGCTGTGCCATGGGCTCGCCCGTCTCTCCCATAGTGGCCAACTTGTACATGGAGAATTTTGAGAAGAAGGCATTGACCTCCTTTTCAGGCATTGCTCCAAGTCTTTGGTACCGTTACATGGATAACACATTTGTGACAATCAAGAAACAAGAGCTGGAAGCCTTCTCAGAGCACATCAATGCGGTGGACCCGCATATCAAGTTTACAAGAGAAGATGCTATGGAGAACCGCTTGGCCTTTCTTGATGGTTCCACTATCAGAGGAGAGGATGGAAAGCTCCAGATAGAAGTATATAGGAAACCCACACACACGGATCAGTATCTGCTCTTTGGCTCTAACCACCCACTACAGCATAAGCTTGGAGTAATCAGAACACTACAGCACAGAGCACAAGAGGAGCCCACCAGCTCAAGGGTAAGAGGAAAGAGAAAAAACACATCTGGAATACTCTCTCAGCCTGTGGGTACCCGACTTGGGCTCTTAACAAAGTGAAGGGAACCAAAAAGCAGGACAAAAGGGACAAAAGGGAAACAGAACCAAGAAGAAAGGGTCTCTCCATCCCTTATGTCTCGGGACTGTCGGCAAAACTGAAAAGGCAACACTTTAAGACAAAAACTGGTTCACCCTAAGGACAAGATGCCTACACAAAAGAGAGCAATGTAGTGTATTCTATCCAATGCAGTGAAGAAAGTTGTAAAGACCGGTACATAGGTGAGACTAAACAGCCACTTCACAAGAGGCTTTATCAGCCAGAAGACACTCAAGTTCAGGATCCCAGAGCGCTGTGCATCTTCATCTTAAAGCCACAAACCACTCTATTGAAGACAGGGAGGTGGAGATTCTAAGCAGGGAGAAAATATGGCTTGAAAGAGGAATTAAGGAGGCAATCTTTGTTAAAAATGAGAATTCTTCCTTAAATTGTAATGGATGTTTAAGATTCAACCTTCTGGGAGTTTATAATGGTTTGTTGAAATCCTGGAGACGCCCGGGGCGTTATGATGCTAATCAGGTACTCTATGGGGAGGTAGAGAAAGTAAGTGTACAATAGGACGTAGATAGCCCATCTCAGGGCCGTTGGTAAAACAAAGGGATTAGTCTCAAGTGAAACCAAACCCCCCCCCCCCTCTCTTATCAGGAGGTCCCGCCTTATGGGCAGGGCTTCCTCAGAGAAGGATATAAAACCTGAGTTCCCAGACTCGATTCACAAATTGAGAATGACTCTTGGATGAGAGTCGAAACATCCAGATGACTACAACTTAATCTTTTTCTACAATGGAACACTCCTGGACGAATGAGGGATTACACCGACAGCTTTTGACATTGTGGATCACAGCATCCCTTTATCTCGCCTCAACACATATTCAGGCATTAAAGGTACAGCACTCAGTTGGTTTTGTTCCTATCTGTCAGACATGTGCTTTTCTGTTAATTTAGTACTCCTCTGTTTCTCCCTTGAACTATGGTGTACCCCAGGGCTCTACCCTAGTGCCTATGCTCTTTGCCCAATATATGCTTCCCCTGGGTGCTGTTTTTAAAAAGCACATATTTTTTCACAGTTTTACAGATGACATTCAGATATATCTGCATGTAACTACCACTGACAGTTGAATATTTATTTCCATTACTGAAACCTGGAGCAGAGCTACATAGTAATATTCCAGAAGTTTATTGTCAAAAAAGATTCAGTTGTAGTCATCTGGACTCTGAGAATGACTCTTGGATGAGAGTTGAAACGTTTTGTTTTTTCTAAAACAGAGTCCAGATGACTACAACTGAATCTTTTTCGACAATGGAACACTCCTGGACGAATGAGGGATTACACCGACATTCCAGAAGTTTGTTTTCATTGTAACAATCAATCTATTAATACAGTGATTCAAATTAATGTAAAAAATATGGTAAAAGATGGGTCATGCGGTGGTTTTTTCTTGTGAAAAGATCACAATTATCCCGCAAACAAGAAACCGGCAAATATTTATCACCAATAAACCACAAAGCAAACAAAAGACATAGTGACAGACTTGAGCCTCGACACTGTCTCTCTGAGCTGGATACATGTGCCGACGGTTGGCCCATTATTAATACTCAAGTGCAGAGCTTGCTGTAGCCTAACATTCTTATTTAGTGCAGATAAACATATTTTCTCTTGTATTTTATAGTTTTGATATAGTCCAAATATCAGGCTCCATTATCCCAACGACAACAAGCACACGTCACTGCACACACACACATGAACGGAGGCAGCCAAACCATCGCACCAGGCAGCAGGACATGCGGCAGATAAACCAATGAGAGCCGCAAATGCAGCTGAGCTGCGGCGAATCACAGCGCTTCAACCCACATGCTGTGCTGCCGTGTGTGCCTGGGAAAAAAATGATCCCCCTTCAAATCGAAAAAACCCCCCCTCCAACGTAAATAAATACTATAAGCCACTTCACAAGAGGCTTTATCAACACAGAAGACACGCAAGTTCAGGACCCCAAAGCTGTACATCTTCATCTCAAAGCCACAAAGACAGTGAGGTGGAGATTCTGAGCAGGGAGAAAAGATGGTTTGAAAGAGGAGTTAAGGAGGCCATCTTTGTTAAAAAAGAGAATCCTTCCTTAAATCGTAATGGAGGTTTAAGATTCAACCTTCCAGTTGTTTATAATGGTTTGCTAAAACCCTGGAGACGCCCGGGGCATTCGGATGCTAAATAGGCACTCAAGGTGAGGCAGGGAACTACAGAACAATAGGCCCATCCCAGTTTTCAATGGGCCATTAGCAGGAGGTCCCGCCCTGTGGGCAGGGCTCTCACAGAGTAGGATAAAAACAGGAGTTCTCAGACTTGTTTCTCTGATTGAGAATGACTCTTGGATGAGAGTTGAAACGTTTTGTTTTTTCTAAAACAGAGTCCAGATGACTACAACTGAATCTTTTTCGACAATAAATACTATAAGAACTTGTAGCCCTTGTGCTACCCTCAAAGGTAGTGCACGGGTTGAAAACACTTTATTCATTTTTTTCACTATTTATTTTTTAAAACATAAATCAAACAAACACACACACACACACACACAAAAACACACATTTTCATGTTGAGGCGTTCTACTACAGACGTCTGTGGGTCATCTAGACCCGAAGATAGCACAAGGGCTATAGAGCACATGTTTTAGTTAAAGGTGCACAATGTAACTTTCCTGCTTCCCTCTATAATTGTCATGGATGTTACTGCTTTGCAAGGATACAATATATATTAAGAAACAAAAACTTGCATGTCCAGACAAGCTTGTGCCGGCACTGCGTAACGCTCCATGCACTCCACCACGAGCTTTCATTTCACTTTTCCTTATTTATTTATGATGTGTTAGATTGTGGACCAACTTTCCTGCTTGACTTCATGGAGAAAGATGAGCTTAATGGAACATAACCGTGGAACATTCAAGGCAAAGCATTAACGTCACCATGGAGACAAGCAGGTGGCGAACCTTCCACTAGAGAAGTTACATAGTGCACCTTTAAATTCAACAGGGGTATTATATAATCTATAATCTAATCTTGGTTGAAAATTATGTTCCAGGAAATGTGTTTTCAGTAGCTAGTTTAATTTGTTACTGCTCTGGGGGAGGTCATTGTTGAAGATTGCAATTAACAGAGAGAAGTGACAGGATAAAGCTCTCCTCACTTGTTTTCCGGCCAATTGCACTGAAGTCAATATTTGGTACCTGGGGAATTTGGAACAGCGTAGTTGTGGCACAGACAGCAGATTGCCAGTAGTACAATGACAAATGCCAATTGCTTGGGGGTAAGGAAAGGTTTTCATCCAAATGGAAAGAAAAAACAGGACAAAGTCACATAAGCAGTAGGTACATCACAACATTCTATAATCCTATTGCTGTGTTTCAGATGGTATCACAACTTTCTAAAATATACATCTACAGCGGTGAGTTGCTGACAAAACCAACAACAAACTTTTGCGGAGATTTACATCACCTGGGGACATCTATCTGTTAAAGTAAGTGGTTTTGTCTCAAAGCTAATGCTAACATACAATAAATGTAATCAATAATGTTTAAATAACACCACAAACTGAACTATTGGGAAACTATTAATTGTATGGGTTTAAGTCCTTTCAACTGACAAAAATACTAATGTAAATTTAAGCTGACAGAGAAGACGCTGAACTTCATGCTAGAGTTTGTTTCATATGAAGCATAAACCAGGTCAACAAATCTACAATCTAACGTTAAACAGCAAATTTCACCATAGGGTTCTGACCTGTCTCCAGTTAAATATTATACAATTTATTGGTTTCAGGCAATTGATTCCTTTCTAATTTGCTGATTTTGTGAGGACCTTTCCCCATTCAAAGTACTTTATATTTTGAACAATGAAGGACCATTGCCATGAAAAATCCTAGAAGATCCTATAGGCAACAGATACTAACTAAGTGCCGTAGAAGAAACTCCGGAGAAAGTCCATTATATTCGAGTTCAATCAGAGTTTCAAATACTGTATATGGGTCCTCATCCTTAGAAGAAATAGAACCATGCTATATACGTTCCACACGTATTGTGTGGTGAAAATGAAAGTCGAGGCGACAGGAAATTTAATTCTGTGTATGTGTGAGGTGAGGCAACTTGTATATCAAGAGCTGATGCTGCGTTCCCACAAGCGCGTGAAAATGACAGCCAAATAGCATTGTTATGCTACAAACCGTATTTTATTTGATCTCAATCAACCTCATATTCACGGAGAAAGACGCAAAAAAGTGAATAAATGGAAGTGCAAACTGATGCCAACACAACCGACACGTGGAAGTGCCTGCCAAAGTCAAACTTGTTAGGGTAAAAGACAAACGTTATAAATATACAACATGACAACTTAAAACATAAGCAGTCCTGAGAAAAACTTTTTAGCCTGAGAGTTACCTGGAGCCTCTCAGTCCACCGGGAGAGAGAAAAAAGAGGGGAAGATATAAAGGGGCTGTGCAGCCAAACTCAAGGCCTGGGGGGTTACAAAAAATAAAATCACATCACATCATGCAGCCAAGTGAATGGGCAGTGACCTGCTAAAACAGTATATCAAAAATTCACAAGAATGTAGGAAATCACTTATGATTTCTTCAAAGCTCTACTTGTTGTGCCTCTGCTAATAAGCAAATAACTTGAATGTTGAACCATGTCCTATAGATTAGTTTGTATTGTATGTTAAATGTTCACACAATAGTAATTGCATTTTGTGTGTGCTGCCCGGTGGTAGAGTGATCAAGTCACAGCACACGTATGCCAGGCTCCAAGTGCAGCAATAGGGTTAAATTAACTAACTGCAAATAGTCAACTTCGGACTTGAATAGGTGTAGGGGCACAAACCTTTTTTACATGGTATACTTGTCATATCAGAATTGCATTCTATGGCCCAATAATATTTATTAATAATTATTTTCAGTGTACTTAATGTGCAAACAGACCTCGTAGTAATGACTACTGCAGATACTGTATATTTGCCATGTCAGTATTATCATTATTTAATGTTTTTGTCACCCAAATTGAAGACAATTTCATAATAAAATCAGGTCCAATCAACACATATTTAGGCTACACAGATGTGGGCTTATAATGAAATAAATAAATAAATAAATAATCAATAAACACTATAACATCTGTCTTGGGAACCAACATTTATGAATTCATATTTTGTTTTCACAGATACTTTACCACTGGCGATTCCCCATTAAAGATAGCTTTCTAGTGGGAGTCTCAACTGTGAGCAACATGGTTCCAAAATGGAGACTGACATGAAAGATGAGTTACAAAAATTGGTTATTTGATTTAAAAAAAGATGTAATAGGTTTTGATGTTTGCACGAATTGTTTTGAGGGATGCATTTAAAGCTTTGAAAATGTATGTTTCTTAAAAAGAGTCATATTTTTTTGTTGCAAATGATGAAACATTTAATACATTATTGTCTTTACAATATGATATATATATGTATAAATATATATATATGGAAAATATATATATTGTCGAAATTGGTAACTGTGTCTCAGACCAGATGCCCCTGACGTGTGGGGTGCCGCAAGGGTCAATCCTGGGACCCCTTCTGTTCAACCTCTACATGCTGCCGTTAGGTCAGTTGATACGCAGCGAGAAAGTGTCCTATCACAATTATGCAGACGACACTCAAATCTATGTTTTCACTGACGGCAGGTGAATATGGACCAGTGGATTTCACTCTGTCACTGCATCCAACAGATCAGATGCAAAACAACTTTCTCCAGCTGAACTCAGACAAGACTGAAATCATCGTCTTTTGGCCCACAGAAACAAAGAGAAAAGTGTTAACAGTCACCATCCAGAGTCTCGCTTCTAAAACCTTACTAATCAAGTTAGAAATCTGGGGTAATAATAAGGACTCAGCCTTGAATTTTAACAAGCCACGTCAATCAATTAATATCAGCAGCTTTTTACCATCTAAAAAACATAAGCCAAAATCAAAAGTATAGTGTCTAAACCAGACCTGGAGAGACTCATTCATGCGTTCGTCTCTAGTAGATTAGACTACTGTAACGGCCTGCTCACTGGCCTCTCCAAACGAGCTGTTAAAACAGCTGCAGTACATCCAGGAACGCTTGCTGCTGACTAGAACCAGGAAGTACGATCACATTAGTCCTGTGCTCAGGTCTCTGCACTGGCTCCTGTGGCTCAGAGAATAGACTTCAAAGCAGCTCTGCTTGTATACAAGGTCTCTCCATGGCCTAGCACCAAAGTACATCTCGGACATGTTAGTGCCATATGAACCATCTCGGACTCTGAGGACCTCAGGGACCGGCCTCCTGCTGGTGCCCAGAGTCAGGACGAAACATGGGGAATCTGCGTTTCAGTTTTATGCAGCTAAAATCTGGAACAGTCTGGCGTTTCAGATATGTAATATTTCAGAGACCTACATCAGACCCCCATGGACTAAGAAAGGGTCACAGGTGTGTCTGATTGATGATGCTTCAAAGCTCCCCTGCAGCAATCGTTTCATTTTAAAATGTATACACCTGCAAATAGCTCAAAGAGGAAAATGGTACAGCTTTAAATGTTTGACCCAAGACAACACAGCCTTTGTTCATTTCCAAATTTGAAAATGCTCAGCATGGAAATTTTACAAACACATTAGATTATCTAAAGGTATATTGATTTTGATGTCCCTATTACCCTTTATTGGGGCTAAAGCTGATCTGATGTATCTAATGAATGCAACTTTTATATTGACAATTTGCACAATAAATGTAAGTTTGTTTGATCCCGAGTTAGATTTACGTAGTCTTAATCTTTCACTCTACATCTGGTGATGGTCAGCAATCTGTCTAGTTCAGCAGCATCACAAAGCTATTAAAGGCTACATGAAAAGCTCCAAAATAAAGCACCATGCATTGGCATGAGTGAATGGTAACATTTATGTAGTTATGTTCTACCTTCAAGGCACTCAAAATGCTTTAATTCCAGGAACCACTCATACACACATTTAGTGTTTTGCCCTAGGACACAACTTCATCTGTAGGAGCCCGAATTGCACTGCCAGCCTGTGGGCGAGTGGATCTGCTCGCTCTGCCAATGATGTTTATATCGGGAGCAGGAATCGAACCACCAACCATCAGATCAGAGCAATGTGATACTGTCGCAGCCAGGTAAGCATGACAATTCATCAACACGTATTCTTTTTATAATTCCAGGCACGTTTTCCATGTGTTTGTACCAAAGTTGTTTGAGCTTCAGATTTATTTATTTTTTCTTCCCTCAAGAGAGCAGCTCATCCCCTTTTGTTTGCATGAGCTTTTGAACCCTCACCTGGCACAGAGCAGACTTTGCGGCGGAGCTAATTCCGACAGAACAAACAAGGGGTTTCTTTTACCTTTCTGCTGTTGTTGGCAACACTTTAATTAAGTATGTGCTCAAACAGAGTATGAGACATGGAAGAACATTTCAGCATGAAGATTTCACAAGATCTGCTAACAGGGAGAGCAATGGAAAAAACTTGACAATGTAATTTAGATATTAGAGCTTTCACCCCACATCTAAACTGAAATAAAGACATTTATTTCTTTATGTGCTCTTTTATAGCTCTAAAAAAAACTCCTCACTGTGAGTGGGCTTGCCTCTCCACAAACTCGTAACTTGGCTTGGAGGATGGCAGGTTGCTGCATGTCTTCATGGAGATGCTCCTGCTTTGTCTTGAATGTTCCACAGAATGGAATGAAAAAAAAAACAACTCCATGGATAACGTGCCAAAATTTGGGTTTAAGTTCCAGAGTAGTGCAGGTGGCCACAAGAAATCTAAATTTAATGGAGACCTACTGATGTTTAGGAGCTTTTAAGCATATTGGGATTGTTTTCCCATCTCATTAAACCACTTGAAGTTGTATTTAAAGAGATTCATGCCTGTTTGAGTAATCTTTATTCTCCTGCCCACCGATGAAATGAGAAGCCACTCATCAGTTGGGTTTAAACAACGTGGCTATTTTTCTCTTTTTTGGGGGGATAGCCAGTAAAAACACAAAACAAACAGCAAGAAACCTAACCCGGTGGTATGATCTTTTGTCATGGCAACAAAAGGCAGAGGTACAGAGCAGCATGAAGGCTCTTTGTAAAAAAGTTTGGGTGCTTTTCATGCTTTTGGTTTTTAGCTTAGATCAGTGTGAATGGAGTAAAAGTGTGAATGAGGTAAAAGAGAAATCTGATCGCTTGGATGTTGCTCATCTTTTATCGCAACAACGAAGGTAAAGAACAATGTTTCATGCTATAGAACAGGTATTCAACGCTAAAAACAAACCTAAAATAGAAATACTAACAACATGAATCAATTAGAATGTTATCGTCATATTTCAGTGCGTTAAGCAGTTCTCCATTTACGGAATAAAGTTACTGACATTGCTTATCCTGTCCGAATCCACACAAAAAATCTCATTTGTAAAGACGTCCCCACGTGAAACTAATCCCATCTGAATAGGGCTTTAAGGATATTGATAAATAAGAAATTGAAACGAGACCAATCAGATTTGGTCAGTAGTGGCCAGATCCCATCCCCCAAATAACTATATCTCTTGCAGCAATATATTATTCCACTGGAGCTGGGCAAAGATACAAGGTTGTGGCTGAATATTACTATGTAATCCGTTGGCTTATGCTTGCTTTCGTTGGCATATTCTATTGCAGGCATTTGTTCAAAAGAAAAACTGAAAGGAATCAATGGTATTTCAATTCCAATTGGGTCAGCAGAATTTCAGTTTCTTCAGGATCAATTATTAAAACAATGGGATTTAAAAATAGTTTGAAGATCATTTTTTTTCTTAATATGATTTTTTAAACAAAGAAAATCTCCCGGTTGAATCAAGGACCAGTTCCCACATTTGGTCGTTCACACTGGGAACATTTACATGCTCTCTTGATATATAATGTAGGTCCCTAAACAGAGTGATTCATATGGTAGCATAGTGAGTGGGGGTGTCTTAGAAGCAAGCGGGAATTTTGCCACAAAAATCAATGAGCAGTTTTTGCCATTTATATTTTCTTTCTCCTTTTGAGCCCTGCTTTCTTGTCCAAGACTAAGTCTGATCTGGAGAGGCTGAATGTAAACAAATCTATGGCAAAGGAATAAAGGATGTCATCGCACTGAATGTATTCAGCTGTGTATACAAAGATGTTTCCAAATGGATAGGCATGCTGTAGGCGGTGTTTTGTTTTATAGCCCTCCTCTTGCTCACAGAACAATCTTAGGACACTAGTCAGTGCAAAATTATTTTTTTCATTTTTAATATTAGTATTAGAGTATGATAAGGATAGGAGATGTCTCATGTGCAGATGGCATGGGTGTCGACAGTAGTGTCGTGAGCCCAAGTATACTATATCTGAACATCAATCCACTGAACCAGTGGTCCCCAACCTTTTCCCCCCAAGGACCAGTACAAAAATGTCTCAGGCTTCAAACAGTGGGTGGACGAACTAAACTCTCACTTCCTGAGATTTGATCAATCACCCACCCCTCCCCCTGCACAGCTGCTTGCTCTCCACCACTCCACCATGACTCACCCATCCCCCCAACACACAGTCCCCCGGCCAACCACTTGCTGTCACAGCAGCACAGGTGAGGAGAGAGCTGGAGAGGATTAAAACAAGGAAGGCAGCAGGACCAGACGGCATCAGCTCCAGGCTCCTTAAGTCCTTCACAGATGAACTGTGTGGCGTTATGGAGCATGTCTTCAACATGAGCCTGAAGCTGAGGGTGGTACCACAGGTCTGCTGTGTCATACCAGTGCCCAAGACACCGCGCGCCAAAGACCTCAACAGCTTCATGCCAGTGGCTCTCACGTCCCATCTGATGAAGACACTGGAGCGGCTGGTCCTGGACCACCTCCTGTCCACCGTGAGCTCAGCCACTGCAGTTTGCATACCAGCCTGGCATCGGAGTGGAGGACGCCATCATCTCCCTGCTGCACCACTCTCTCTCTCACCTGGAGAAGTCTGGCAGCGCTGTGAGGATTCTATTTTTCGATATCTCCAGCATCTTCAACACCATCCAGCCGCTGCTCCTGGGGGACAAGCTGGAGACGGCTGGTGTGGACTATGACCAGGCAGAGTGGATCCTGGACTACATCACAAACCGACCCCAGTTTGTGAGAGCCCGGGACTGTGTGTCTGACACTCGGACCTGCAGTGTGGGCACCGTCCTCGCGCCCTTCCTCATCACCCTCTACACTGCAGACCTCAGACACAATACGGACAGCTGTGTCATGCAGAAGTTCTCTGATGACTCTGTCATCAGCGGACTCATCACGGACAATGACGATGCAGAGTACAGAGGACTCGTGCAGAACCACCTCCTCATCAACACGGGGAAGGCCAAGGAGATGGTGGTGGACTACCGCAGACCCCACTCTGCTTCCCCCTCACCAGTGAACATCCAGGGAAGGGACATTGAGAGAGTGGACTCATACAAGTACCTGGGTGTTCATCTGAACCACAAACTGGACTGGACTCATCACACAGACGCACTGTACAGAACGCACTTTACAGGAAGAGCCAGAGTCAGCTCTTGCTCCTGAGGAGACTCCGGCCCTTTGGAGTGACAGGGCCACTCCTGAGGACATTCTATGACTCGGTGGTGGCATCAGCCCTCCTGTACGGTGTGGTCTGCTGGAGCAGCAGCATCACAGAGAGGGAGAGGAAGAAGCTGGACAAAGTCATCAAGAAGTCCAGCTCCGTCCTGGGCTGTGCTCTGGACTCGGTGCAGTAGGTGGGGAACAGAAGGGTCCTGGCTAAACTCACGTCTATACTGGACCATGAGTCTCAGCCCCTGCAGGACACTCTGTCCGCTCTGGAGAGCAGCTTCAGTGACAGACTGATCCACCCTCGCTGTGTGAAGGAGAGGTTTCGCAGGTCTTTCCTTCCTGCTGCTGTCAGACTTTACAACAAACACTGTTAGTCCTGAACATGTGTCAATTAGCTTTCATAATCCTATGCAATACTGTTATAACCCTGTGCAATACTGTTATACCCCTGTGCAATACTGTGACACAATGTCAATCATCCCTGTGCAATATTTTCTGTCTATATGACAGCTGTAAATAAGAGTGTTATTATTTTTAAGAATATAAGAGTTTTCTTTTTCTTTTTTCTAAGATATCTTTTTTTATTATTATACTTCTGCCTAATGTGTTTCTGTACCAAATCTTTGTTGCAACCATGGAATTTCATTTTAATTTCAGAGTAAAACATGATCGCCAGGGGATTCTAGAGGTCCAGACTAGAAAGAATGAATTACTATAATGAATGGATGACATGTAACACTTAAGAGGGTAAGGACCCTTGTAATAAAACTATTTCACATGAGCCTGGAAAAAAAAGTCTGGCAAGGTTTATTTAGGCAAACATGAAAGAAAGCACGCACACACGCGCACACACACACACACACACACACACGTTTTAAAAAAAATTATCACAATTGCAATGTATAATCCAACTGAAAATTAGCAAAGTAATCACAGACCCAAAGTTAGTAATAAATTGCACTCCAAGTGTTAATCACAAAACAAGCTTAATTGTACATATTGTAAACTAAAGTACTTGTGCTGTGTAAAATACAAATTCCAGAAGTGTAATTGATAACGTATCCAAATGGTAAATGTCTAGCATAAATGAGGCTGAAGTGCACTGAGTTTTCCATGTTATAAAGTGTACTGTGTTAAGCGCCTTTCTCTCCCTTGTCTCATCCTCCCCTTGTGTGTTTGTTTGTATCCTCCCCCCTGGGCGTGGCAATCAGTGGCAGCAGCTCCTTAAATCTGGCGGCAATTAGCAATCAGTAGCAGTATAAGAGCCTCAGTTCCACAGCAACAGTTCCAGATATCTTGACATTCTTGTCCAATTAACTTTTTTCCAGGACCAGCCGTTAGCCTGCCTGCCTGCCTACAACTTGGTAGGTGACACGTCAAGGTGTGTGTTACACATTTCAGATAGTGTGTTGACACAGTATTGAGACTGAGGTGGGGCACTCTATTGCGCCATCTGGTGGTCTAAAAATGTAAGCCTACTGCTTAAAGATCCTATATTATGCTATTTTTCCCGTTTCATAGTCGACCCTAAGGGCATAGTTGATAATAATTTGTGTTGTGCAAATAAACTTAACTGAACATAATAGTTAGAAAATATCACCCATATCTTGGACCCGCACACAAACCCGGAAGTGCAGATGGCTTAGTTGGAGATTCGCCCCGACCCTCGCGAAGAGCGATTTGCCTCCCCAGGTCAACGCGTGACGTAGTCTCAGCACGAGTATGCGTTCCCCGCCCACCCCGTGACATAGCCTCAAGTGGAATGTGAACAGAGGCGGAGTCGTGCCGGTACACAACGGCACATGTCAGCGCAGCAGCGTTGGATCAAAAGAAGTAGCATTTGAAGCTAACTGTGGCTTAATAGCCACGGTTTCTCTCGAGCGCGGGGGACGGGGGCATGTTACAGGTACAGAGTGCGTCCTGGAGAATGGGCTGAAACAGGGAAGCTTGCTGCAGCACTCACCAGGCTGACTCATCCTGGTGAGTAGGCCCTATTCGTCTTCTCATCCGAGGGAAAGGATAGAGAAGTCATGCTAAAGAGTGCAGGAATCAATCAAAAAAAACCTTTGGGCACACATATGAGGTACTAATAGCACTGTAAAAAGGTTAAAAGCTCTAAAGTAGATTTTGCATGATATAGGACCTTATTTAATAAGCAGACACTTTAACACAACACTGCGCTTGTTCATTCAAAAATGCAAACACTTAATCAGAATATCTTCTCAGGAGCCTGAAATAAGGGATAACTTGGTGAGAAGGTCACTCGATTGTAGTTGTTAAAGCAAATAAAGTAGACTCGAAATAAATATAAATTGATGACAGTAAAATAGGACTTGCAGAGGTTATTCTTGTGAAAGATCACAATTATCCCTCAATGAGGAACCGGCACATATTTATCACTGAACCACAAAACAAACAGACTTGAGTCTCGCGCTGCAGCTTCAGCAGCTCCTGACACGAGTGACACCAGCTTGGCTTGGCTTTCTCTCCTTCTCTCTCTCTCTTTTTTTTTTCAAACGGTATAGCGTAAAACACATTCTTTGAAGACGTACAACTACAGTAGGTGGCGGTAAATGCGACACCAAACAGTAGATGTGTTGGTTACGTGATTTTTCTTAAAGTGACACGCCGAGTGAAGTCTAGTTTATGCTTCCCCGTAAAATCCACGCAGACTTGCCCGACGCACACGGCAGCCGATTACAAAGGTTGCAGCTCTTGTCGTGTACGTGCCGCTTGCTTTCTGGTTGGCTGCCGTGTATATATTATACGGGGAAGCATAAACCAGCCTTGACACTGCCCGACACAGGCGTCACTTTCAGAGCTCGACACGTGTTGACGCCTTGACTTGTTTGGCCCATTACTACAACTTGCCCGCCTGTTACTTACCAGCTCATCTATGTCCGTTCTGGTCTCCAGCCTCCACCCATCTTCATTAAATCCACTTGAATCTTTTTACTTTGTTAATGTCTGCTTCTTTGGTCCTCTACTAATTGTGACACTTAGCAGAAATCTGAGTACATGATCCAGCCTCATGTCAAGCCTCCTCCACTCCTCCATTTCACCATGTAACAACAATGCAAAGGGAGTTATGAATGGGATTTACCTAAACATGAGCCAATAATGAGCAGGCTTGATTGACACACGAGACCAAGTGGGAGGGGCAGAGAGTCACTGCTGGCGGGCGGGTGTGGAGGCTGTATGTGTGTGGGCAGAAGAAGACTGGGGACAGAGCTTCAGAATCGGTCCGTGCCTATGACAGCAGGGTTAGATGCTTGCTTTAGAAAAAGTTCATTTCCAACTTCTGCTTGAATAAAACAAAATGATCCAGCACATAGTGAGTTCTTGTGCGCGTTGTTTTCGAAATGACAAACATTAACATGAATACAAAACATCCTCCTAATTCCCCTCAAAAGCAGATAAGGGATTAAATGAGTTGTAGTAAAGAGATCCAAATCTCGGTACATGGTGGACTAAACACAAACTTCCTCAAACTGACTCCTTCTCTCCTTTCTGAGAGCAGAGCACCTTCTGCCTCGTCTCTGAAACCTCACAGCAACAACCGCACAATCCCACAACAAGTTGTCTTTTTATGAATCCAAAACTTAACATGGAAAATCACATACGTTACTTTTGGACCCCATTTTGTATGTATGCCATCCATCCATCCATCTTCTTCCGCTTATTCGGGGCCGGGTCGCGGGGGCAGCAGTCTAAGCAGGGGCTCCCAGACTTCCCGCTCCCCAGACACTTCCTCCAACTCCTCCAGGGGGATCCCGAGGCGTTCCCAGGCCAGCCGAGAGACATAGTCCCTCCAGCGTGTCCTGGGTCTTCCACGGGGCCTCTTCCCGGTGGGACATGGCCTAAACATCTCCCCAGGGAGGCGCCCAGAAGGCATCCGGAACAGATACCCGAGCCATCTCAGCTGGCTCCTCTCGACTTTGAGGAGCAGCGGCTCTACTCCGAGCTCCTCCCGCGTGACTGAGCTCCTCACCCTATCTCTAACCCTGTGGAGGAAACTCATTTCGACCACTTGTATCATGCAATCTTGTCCTTTTCGGTCATTACCCAAAGCTCATGACCGTAGGTGAGGGTAGGAATGTATGCACCATTTATAAATGAGACCCCTGATCACCACTATGGTCTCTAGACACTCATCAGCCATCATCTGGCTCCTTTATCCCCTTAAACCCAGACACCATGATTTTTTTTTCAACACCAGATAAAGGATAGGTATATAGCATCTACCTATGCATTGCACCACCGCAAGCCAACAGCCCCAAACTCAAGCAGATTCACCTTTTAGTGAGTTTGCAATCAGTGATGGGGGTGGCTGCACACCTGGCATGTAGCGGTGGGAACTACAGTAGTTTATCAGGTAGTATAAGGACGTTGGGGTTGCCAGCAGATCCACTTTTAAATATGGAGATCGTTGAGAGAAAAAGGTTGGTGAACCACTTGAATAAGGCGTTGCAACCTTGGTGTAACCCCAACAACTAATGGTATATTGATACATAATTCTTCTTCCTCTGTACAAAAAAATCAGAGGATGATGACCTATTTAGCACTTCTACCTGAGAGGTCAATTGTGTGCATTATTTCTCTTTCTTCAACAACCACTTTTCACTATCTCTTACTTTACAAAGACTGTATCAATGCTTACCCCGACTGATGCACATACAACACAGGCAATAGTCAATCATGGCTCAAAAGATGCAGGAAACGGTATGCCATAACCTTTATCCAAGTGTCCACAAGGCGTGTACCTGTAAAGAGTCATGTCAGTCATAGGATACATCCTTGACAGTAGCGTAGCACTGGTCGAAAAGAGGCATTGGGCAATCTGCACAACATGGGCCAATGCAGAATGTAATCTCTTTCCTTTTGATATGACATAACAAAAGGACTCTAATCACAACCAAAATTAAACAGAGGTCAAGATGTGAGACCAGCTGACCCCTGAAAGGCAATAGTGCTAAAAATAAAAAAACAAAGAATTTTTTTTCCGTCACCGTGTAATTAAAATGTTTGTAGAGCAACAGCCGTGGCGTCGCAGGGCCTAACAACATTTTTGATTTTGCCAACAGAAAGTTAGAAAGTCAATTGGTCAACAAAAATAAGCAGATTAACCATCAATCACAGGAAATAAGCAAATTGAAAACAGTTCCAAGGCATTTTCTGGAAAAACTCAAAACCCAATGGGGAAAAAGGGAAAGGTCAAGGAGAACCACAGTAAGAGTTCCAATCCCATGGACGGACAGGCTGTTCTGTGTAACTGTTTTCTCAAACAATTCAAAAACATCCATGTATAGCTTAACTGCTGTGAAAAAAGTCCCTCCAAAGTTCCTCCAGTCATTCAAAACCCCAACTATTAAAAGTTTACATTAATAAATTGAATGTGGAGAGTACAGATCTTTTTGCCGCATCTGTCTGTCTGATGGTCACTGCACTGTGTTGTGTGTAATTGGGAAATTAAAATTATTACTGCTTATCACAATGTTGTTAATGTTGTTAATGCTTAAAAAATAGCTGTAAACTTTAAATATGTGTACAAGGTGATATTTCAGCAATTGGGATTCATGTGCCAGACATTATTATTATTATTATTATTATTATTCAAACTTCTAATGATTAGACATTAGTTGAAAATACTGGCTGTATTTCTAACCAGAGAGCTAGTTTGTGTAATGAACTGAGCAGTGAAGTGATCCATTTTTCCCCTACATTATGAATGGCAGTTTAGCTCAGCAAGATAAGCATTTGCCTTCTGCGTGTTACACCTGGGGTTTGGAATCCGCTCCAGCTCCTGCTCCTGTATATTTGTTTTTTTCACTTTTGCGTGCAAATGTTACCCACTAAATATTGAGTCTGCTTGCCCATCCTTAAAAGTTACCACTACTACTGTAAGACTGACCTTTTAAATTCCTTGTTTCTGGCAGATCAAAAATGGAGTCAGACATCAACACGGGCACCAAATTATTGGCCAAAACTTTATTTGCAGCTGGATTTCAGTTTTCCCTCATGCACATATTCAGGATGTATCATATATATATTAAAGCTGTGGAATGTAGCCAAAAGCCAGAGGGCACTGCCTCTTATTGACAAGTGACATGTGGATGCACTTGTTGACTACCGAGAGGAGAAAGCACATTGGCTTCATGGGAAGAAAATAGATGAGCGAAGAAGAGGGCAGAGGAGCGAAAAGGGCATGCACCCAGCCAGCTAAGCAGCTTTATTTATAAAATCTTGCAGTAATGGGAGGAAAGATACAAGACTCAGAACTCAACCATGTTTCATTGCAGTGTTAGCCATCAAACATTTAATAAAAATATCCAATGTTAAAGTGATCATGATTTAAAAGCCCTCTATTCATTACCAAACAGATCTCTGACACACAAACTCAATGTAAAGGGAAAGCCTGAATTGGTTTTATCATAAAGTGAAACTTTTGTAATCGACGTGGTACCTGTTTGCTGATGGTCCGCAGAGGCCTCATTGTCCTGTAGCAGAGCTGACCTTCGATAAACCACATGCACCCTTCCCTGGTCTTCCAGCTCTTGAGCCCCTCTCTCTAATGGCTCTATGAAGTACTCATCTGAATCTGTGCGGATCATCCCAGCCTGAAACACAGGAGTAAAGGGTCAGAAACGTCAAAGGACATACAAGTACACTGTTGAATGATTTAAACTGCTGCTTTATCACAGACAGTTTTGGGTGTAATTTAGTCATTTTTAGTTACTGCAATCTATAAAACATTTTGTGTAATCCATTACTGAGAAAATACTTGAAATTAATTTCAATTTACCAACAAAATACTTAGTAGCGCACTCAGCAATGCTTGGTAAGAGAGTTTAACCAACTTCTGCAATCTTACATCGTGACACAGTTAAAACAAGGCACTTGTTGAATGTGCTAAAAGTGAAAAACCCATAGACATGACTTCTGCTGTCAGGTAACCACCTCAACCGCAGAGGCACACAGCTTCTAGCAGCGTTGTAGAGATGTTTCCCATCATATTGTTGGTGGTATGCCATTTGAGCCAGATTAACAGACTCTTTACCTAGATATCAATTTCTTTACTGAAACATAAACGCCCATATTAGATTAAATTATACGATATACAAAATCAGGCTAATTAAATAATTTGGCATGTCATATGAAGGATGAATGAAAAAAGCAGCATCATAAGCATTTTTGTTATGTAACGGCATACATTTTGTTGATTGAAAGTAATCAGTACGTAAGCCAGATACAGTTTCCTTTTTTTTGTATTAAATCAAAGAATAAATAGTCATTCACACATCACTGTCCCCATATGCCTTCAATCCCACTGGGACAAATCAATACATTTCCACAAAAAATCTTGCCTATGGTATGCTCTTATTGCAATTACAAGTTTATTTCCGAACAAGTCACAGGACCTAATTGCCCATTCTACACAATGTTAACAATACATTGAGACTAAATTGCTTTCTGAAGGATACCTGCACCTCACAGATTTTGTGCAATCACTGGATAGTCATGTCTACTTTGGAACGGATAAAAGACCGGGAAACGCAATAACTCTCTAAATGTGGTTCTCATTTCAGACAAATGATGGACCATGGCCTGGTGGCATGTTCAAGGCAGACAAAATGGCGTCTCAAGCGCCACAATATTGGAATATGTATGCTCAAGCAGCACCAAAGCAAACTTAAATAAATTGTATCAGCCTTTTTCGTGAAAGAGCAACATAAAGTGGCACACAATTGTGAAGTGGGAAAATAAATTGCAAACAATTTACAGGTTTAAAAAAACAATAAAAACTGAAAAATGCAGTGTGCAAAAGTATTCAGCCTCTTTTGAAATGCGACCCATTTCTGACGGTAGTTGCCTGATGATTGCTGAAAGATTGAATGTTGATCTAATGATTAAGCAGAGTCCTTGTACTTGTGTAATCTAATCTCAGTATACAGTAAATGCACATGTTCTGTGAAGTCCTGTTCTGTGAATGTTGGGGAGCAAACAGCATCATGAAGTCCAAGGAACACACCAGATAGGTCAGGGATAAAGGTGTGGAGAAGTCTAAAGCAGAGTTTCCAAAGCGTTGAACATCTAATGGTGCAGGGACTTCTTGGGAGGGAAAGGACACCCTTTCCTGCCTATTTCAAAATTACACATAATGAGGAATATAATAACCAACTGTAACTTTGAATCAAAAGTGAGTCATCAAAGCAAACACTTTTGAATCTGGAGAACCTCTCTTTGTTAAAACAAGTGCCAGGCTTAGTGAATGGACATTGGTCATCAAACGGATTCCGATTCATGTCACACTTCAATTTCACACCAAAACCATTACTTTGTCACACATTAATCTCCACTTGAAATAAAATGTCAAACCAAACATTTGCAATCATGCTCTTTCCCCTGTTCACCTTTTCTTAACAGGGAAACGTTAAGCAAGCGAGCCCAAAAAGACCTTCTGTACTGGAGAACACTATATGCAAGTATCCAGTGTTCCTGATCCATCTTAGTGTGTTAGTTCTCTGTGGGCAGCTGATGGCTTGTAGTGCAGTTGAATGCCTAACTCTGTAGAGGCCTGTACAGTAGACACATGAGTGAGACCAGTTGTTGTTTCCTTGCTCATTCTTACTAATTAGACGGCTATTTAGGTCGGACTCCACAGTGGCGCAGACGTGACTAGCTGCGTACTGCGCTGTTCTGCCGGCAATTTCCTTTTAAATTCTCAGTTTCACCCACAAAACCCCAAAAGACGTGGAGCAAGACGCTGTGAGAGATGAGTAAACACGGAAAAACAAGGACGGTAAGAAAAAGAATCTAAGCTGACAGACTGTGACCATGGCAAAAAACAGACCCTCTCACAAGCTAATGATGCTAATGCTAACATAACTCCTGAGACGCCCCCTCGCTACACAGAGGGCGAGGACATGACATGGCATCCTCGAGAGCTGAGGTGCGGTCAAAGAGCAGCACTGGAGTTGCAGCTCCCCTTTAACTATTGACGTTACTCCGTTCCACTCACTTTTTCCTCTTTAATTCCACGCATCCTCCGTTGTAATTGCACTTCCTCTGTTGGTCTAAATGTAGAACGAGGTAAAAGTCTCGCCGCTAAAACATGCTATAAAGTAGATTAATTTGTGTAAAATGTCCAATGTTCATGTGACCAACAAGTCAAAGCACCGATTCCCTGGGTAGCCCAAAAACGGCTTTTTTGTCTGTGTAGAACTCATTTTCTCTCGAGGTCGGTAGTCCTATGTTAACTAATACAACCGGAAGAAGGATTAGGTCGCATGGCGGCGCCCAGACGGGCTTACGGAAGAAGGTGAATAGAGTGAGCACATAGCCTTGGCCAAAAAAAGACGAGAAGCTGATAAGCCACAAGGCCTGATAACGAGGCTTCCTAACCACCATGTGAAGGAGAGGCTGTAAAAGTTAAAGGAGACCTATAGTACAAAGGCAAGAGGGTACGTTCTTCACTTAGAACTGAATAGCAACAATAGCAATAGCAGTTTTTGGCATCTGGCTTTATTACATCTTATAAAGCAAGTATATTTCTTTTTGATTATTTTAGTTTGTTTTGCCAAAACATGAATTGGTTGTCACAGTGATGATATTGGAAGATGTATATGCATACATGCTTTATACATTTGAGCTGTTCATTTGACACCTAGTTGGGAGCTCCATTCTGGTTTTGTACACACACTCTGTCTAGTCACATGCACTCATCTGAGGGCTAAATGTGGGTGATTGGATGAATATATACAGAGGGCGGCGGAGGAGTGCAATGGTCTGAGGAGGTAGTATATCCAGTTCTTTGAGAGGACTGGTACCAGGAGTAGGCTGGGAGACGTTCGGGGGCTCTCCATAAGGAATGGGCTTCCCTCCATTTAAAAAAATATTTTATATGATCAGGTTTGGGGTTCTGTGCATGTTTTTGGCATGAACCTTTAATTTTATCTTTTCTTCTGTTTCATGTTTCTGTAGTTGTTGTGTTTGTGTTGAGTTTGACCAGAGAGTTTCGTAGCAAAAGTAAATTAATAAACGTAAACTTTATACAAACAATCCAATGGCATGGGAAAGCAGCATCTTTAAATGTAAACAGGATATTGACCCCAATCAAATGATCAAGATATTAACAATATTAAAAACAAATATTGTTTTTCACTGTTGCCTCTCAAGGCAACTGCTGTTGTGATTTTGGGCGTTACGAAAAAAAAAAAGAGAGTAAAAATGAGAAAAGAGAAAAAAGATATATTTACAAGAAACACATTTAAGCCATATAGAAAAACACTTTTGTTATAAATTTTTTTTACTATTTATCATACAGAGGCCAACACAAGAGGGGAGTTGCAATGGTTATTTCAAACCAAATCACTTTTTAACACAATTGTGAATGTAAAGACAAAGATGCCAGATATGTACTGGTAAAAGGAACTATTAGTAGAAAGGTTTTTTTACTTTGCTAAATGTATATGCTCCTGGGTGCGCGATATCACCATCTATACTTATGCAAGCAACTCTGAGGGAAAACTATATTGGATAAAACTCAAGGGGCACTGGTGGAGCAATAAATAACAAAATCCATAAATTAAACGAAGAATATTGGTCTGATATAGGGAGGGAGATGGATCCTACTGCACGCCAATACACCCATCTTTCTAATCTACTCCAGAATAGACTACTTTTTTATTTTCAATAAATATGCTCCTATCTGCATTACTGTAGACTTAGAGAAAATATGAAAAAACAACCTTTGGAGATTCAATGCCAGTCTGTTCAAAGAAAAAATGTCAAACAACATTAAGACTTATGTGGAGGAAAATGACAAGGGTGAAATTTGCCAATCCTCTAGGATGCTGCTAAAGCAGTTTTTGAGAGGTAAGATTATAACCATAAAAATAAAAAAGAAACAAAAGCTAATTGAGCAACAAGAAAAACTAAAACTGCTGGAGGTAAATCACGCTGAGAAGGGGAATCCTCAAGTGCTACGGGAAATTAAAAAGATAAGAGGAGAAATTAATGTTCTTACCTCACAGGAAATAGTTGCCAAACATTTTCTAAATTATTTGCCTGGAAACTTAGAAAACAAGCTGAAAGAACATTTTCTAAAATACGAGACAGGCAGAGTAATGAAATATTAACAAGACAATCCTTCTACAATTTTCCCCCCTGAAATTTCAGGAGTTAAATAAGATGGAATAAATTATTTCCTGGACACCTTCAATTTGCCCGTTATGACCAATTGTAGAAAAAGCTTCAATTGTAGTCATCTGGAGATCTTTCGACTCTCATCCAAGAGTGATTCTCAATCTGCAGATCTAGTCTGAGAACTCGGATACTTACCCTACTCTGAGTAAGCCCTGCTCACTGGACGGAAACTCCTGATAATAGCCTGTCATGTTTTTTAATGGAATGTAATGGAACAGCCCTGTAATGGGCCATAGCAATCTATTGTTACCTGGCTGCAACTCCCTCAACACTGGGTACCTGATTAGCATCAGAATGGCCAGGGCTGATGCCGCCCATGGCTTCAAAATGCTGCTGTACACTACCGGAAGATTGACCCTTGAACCTCCATGTACTAAATGAGCACCCGTTGACCAAAGGTCAAGAAAATTTGCACAAAACCATGCCTCTCTACATTCTCTAAATTTAAAAAATGTGGTGCGTTAGCGCCCCCCATGTACAAAAAATGCATTATGAGATGGGATATGGCAAAAAACAAATTTGACCATAGAATCATGAAATTTGGCGCAGAGGTAGAACATTTCAAGAGAGGTAAAAAAAAGAAAAAGAAAAAAAACAATAATATTACGGCAACGCCTTCCGCCATACAAATTTGCGAAGCACCACTCAGAAATGTTTCAAATGTTGTACTTTTACAAACTTCTCCTAGGGCATTGGCCCAAAAAAGCTGAAATTTTGTGAAAATAGTGTTGAGGAGTGGGGCATCAAAACTTATCCAATTCATTTTTATGCCTTGCACGGTCTTTGTGCGGCGAAGCTGCAAAAAGTAGCTACAATTTCTGAAATTTCCCAAATTTTAAACTTGCTGCCATTTGCACATACAAAGTCATATTTGAATCAGTTGTTAAACCCCTTGCTTGTACAAAGCTTATACATTTGAGGAGGGGAAAGGTTAAGAATGAAGAATGAATGGTGTTAAACTCATTTTGGGTCGCGGGCCTAATTTCGATGCTCAGGCTGGGTCGCGGGCCGAACATAACGTAAAAAATAAAACTATAAAAACTATAAGAAATAAATAGCTTTATACAGCCTTGTAAAAGGTCTTTGTGGACTCTGTTGCACAAATCTGCAGCAGGTGAAAGACTGAGTCCATATTCATGCAGCAGCAGCAGGAACAGGAACATGGACTTATGACTTGGGTTTTGAAAATTCTCTTTTAAAGCTGAAGGTAAATTCACTAAAAATGAGTTTTAGGGACTTGTAATAAAAGAAAAAATGTCCAGGCGGAATCCATATAAAAGTCCCATTCATTTGTCATTTTATTTTTGGGTAATTTTTACATTTTTACTACAAACTGACCCTGATGCTTCCCAGAATAATTGATTTGACTGGAAATAAGAGGGTTACAGCTTTATTTCTATGTACAGCATATCAAGCCGCTTGAGAGTTTTCTTTTATAAAATAGGGGACAAATGGAATAAATAAAGAAAAAGTCCAACGTCCCACACACTAAGCGTAAAGGGTTAATATGTTCGGTGGGCTGGATTAAAACGTCATGGCCATGGAGTTTGAGACATGTGGCGTAGGGTGTTGGACAATACACAGCTTAGACACTTATTGTAAACAGCATGCACACAATATGACGTTGTTTTGTCGTATCCAATATCATCGCGAATGCTGCACAAATACTCAGCAGCAAGGTCAACGGATTAGCCATCCTTAAGGGAGTCTGGCATCACATCCCAAATAACAATCACTTTTTGGTCTGTTCCTTCTATCGCTGTAAGCTCTGATGCAGCTCCCACCTCGTGATTGCTGCACAAAAACAACACGCCAAGCCAAAGGTAGTTATTACTCTCATTGTGGCAAGAAACGTTGTCCACTTCATTGAAAGGATTTGAGCCAATTAGTTACTTTGCATAACAGTCAAAACATTTCTTATCTTTCATGTGTTGTGGTGGCAGGCAGCTCATTGACCTCTGCTGAAACATGTCAAAACGTTAACAAGATATTAATTAGGGTTATTTGAAAGTCAATCCTTAATTCTAAGTGATTATAATTAAAGTCCATACAGAAGATTACATTTTATCATTTAAAAGTAATCCAAAGTTTTTGTTTTTAAATCATGTTAAAGTCATCCTAATATGTAGCAGAACAATTCATTTCATTGATAACGAGAGCAAAATCACGAAAATAAATGAATCTAGAAGGTCCAATTAAAATAAAAATGCAAAACACAATGTTCATTTACTCAAAAGACAACAATTTGTGCGCACCCAAACCAACCAATATTTCACACGTGAATCAAACAGGGGAAATTAAATATTGTAGATTATTATGAATCCTGTTGATGAAAAATGTACATGGAACATACTTTTATACTGGTATTTGAACACAATTTTCTCAAACGCACAACATAAAGTAATTTTAATTGCAGAGTTCTACACTTTTTAACGTACAGACGGCTGCATCAAGGCTGAAAATGTGACTTCATGATAGGACAGTTGTATTCTGGTATTGACGACAGTGAGAACATGAAATTCTAATGCATTTTGTTATTCCACTTAATCAAAACATCCTTTTATCAAACTTTTAATGGATATCCATGAATCAGGACGTGTCTCGTATCAAGTTCCGTGTATTGGGACTCGTATCGTACCGTGGACCCTGTATCGGGATTTGTATTGTATCCTGAGGTACTAGGCAATACCCAGCCCTAATTACGAAGTAGTTCATTTTATGTAATGATTAGGACACGTGCTTGTCCTTTGTTACATGATAGATATTTAACATTATTATATTTATGTAAAATGTATTATTATACATTTCAGTGAAACATAACAAAGGCATTGTTAACCAGTGGCTTCCAGGCAGCACATGAGGTAAACTGTCCTTGTCACGTTTTTAGAAACAAGTTGCTGTAATTCCTCATTTGTCCAGGAGTATCGTAGAAAAAGATTCAATTGTAGTTATCTGGACACATTTCTTTCTTTCGACTTTCATACAAAAGTCATTCTCAATCTGCGGGCCTAGTCTGGCTCTTTTAACTTTTTAAGAGCAACATGAATATTTCCTATTATAGATGCGCATCAGATTGAAGCACGTCCAATTCTCACTCGATGCACAGAATGTTGTTGTGATGCTGGGTAAGACAGGCTCCCGTCCTCACTGCTGTAACATGGCAGAAAGAATAGAAGAGATTGAAAGGACGTCTAATGTCAAATCTACCAAATCACTATATGAATATGAATTCTTCTTTGCTGTGGTGACCTCTATTGTGCGAATCCTGTCCGGATGATATCTACCCAATTTCAACACGCACGCCCCCCACGTCCTGCCGCCCCACTCGTCCTCTTGGTCCACATCCATCATGTGAGTGACAGACAGACTTAACCAATTAAAGTGATGTGGGAAGTTGCTTTATATACACTGCCTGTTAAAAAAAAAAAGGCACCACAGAACAAAGGGGCACATGCTCGAATATATTTTTGGCCTGCCTTTAAGTACAGCACACATTGGCTGTGGCCTGGTTTCAATAAGCTTCAATATTAAAAGATTTATTTACTTCCAGTGTTACATTATTTTTCACCAATTGATCTTGTATTGATGATGTGAGCGAGGGACCACTGCACAAACACTCTCATTGGGGTTCAGATCTGTCGTAGATTAGCTTCTGATTTTCCTGAGATGTTTTCTCTGCTTGATGTCAATGATTTGACCCTTCTCAAACACACTGACATATTGTCCATGACCACGGGATTTGTCTTTCTACATGGTTGTTTAGAAATGGGAAGCCACTCACAGCATCAGTTGGGTTTGAATACCGTGTTGCAGCTGAAAGATCCCCACCCATGCAGCAGTTATCCAGTAGGAGGCTCTACCTACTGTATTTGCTTAGTTGAATCCAAGTCCGACTTTTTTTGACAGGTAGTGTATAAATGTAATAAAAACTATATGATGCACAATACATAAAACAAGTACAGCCTTAGTGCTGTTGTTGTTGTTGTTGTTGTTGTTGTTGTTGCTGTTGTTGTTTTTTTCAGTAAATTATTTACTTATTTCTTGATTTCAGTATGGGAGAGAGCGTGTCCCTCGTTTGACAGTTGTGGTGGCAACTGAAAACATATCTTAAAGATAACAATGTTTACACTTTGAACTCACTAAATTGTTGTGAGAATCTGAAATCCCAAATCATTTTGCCTTTTATAAATGTAGCCATTAGAGGTTAGTAAAGGAACATATGCAAGATGAATAATGAGTTTGTATTATCTTTGTGCTTAAAGGCAATATAAAATAAGAATAATGATGACAACTTTGCATTCATATTGCAATGTACAAGTTAGACAAACCTCTCACACTGTAGCCTTTCATTCACTCCCCACACCTCTGCAGTCACAGCTGCCCTCGAGTAGACTGGCAGAAGCGAGGCAGCGTATATGCCAGCGGTCCTTCACACACTACGTCTACACCTGCAAGATGGTTCAGTTGTCTTGCCCATGGGCACAGCATGTACTGGTTCGAGCTGTGATGACACTACTGACTGTTAGATTGAAGATGACCGCACTTACCAAGAAATTAATATTGAGAGTTATGTTTGTTTTTAAGATTAAATAAAATAAAAAATCATGAATGATCCTGAATTTTCATATCACTCAGCCCTCTGCACTGGTTAGGTTAAAGTACACTATATTGCCCCTGTAGGGAAATTTGTCCTGTGCATTTGACCCATCCTTCAATGCCGTCGGGGCATTTGTTCAGGAGCAGTGGATGCGGGGACCCATCTCCAGATAGGCTTGGTCAGGCTCTTCGCTGGAAGATTTTACGCATTTTGCATAATACTGTATGCAAAATATTAGCCAACTTTTAAATAGAACAGGATGCCTCTCTTGAATAAAGGTTTTTTACGTCCAGCCTTTTTGTACTCTCTAGTGGAAACATAGATATAGAACCATGACAAAATCGATCTCCACTTCATTTCACAGGACTGCACCCCAAATGGTCAGACCGATAGTGTATTAAAGATTTGGGGATTAAGCTCTAGACTTTACCCACACCAAGAATCACTTTCCATGTTTTCGGTCCCACGCAATTCCAAAGGGACAATGATTTTGACCTAGGGGGCAGTAATTGTAATCATGCTGTATGTGCCTTTTTGATAGTGTGCCTCTTTGACTTCGTTATATGGGATGATTATTGACCTGTACATTTCAGGGTTAGACATGTTGGACATACTAAAGAGGCAAGCTGCAGGTGATAATAGAAAAACTCTGTACCATAAAAACTCAAATGGCAGTACAGTCTGAAAACTACAATGAAAAGTACGGATTTATACTATAGTTTAGGGCCTGACCAATATATCGCTCACTAGGCACTTGAAGAGAAATATTCCACCATGTTAAACCTCATTTTAAAGTTCAGACTCTCTAGAATACTACCGTTTTATCCAATTTACAGACAGATTAATGCCCCAATAGTTAGTGCAGCACCAATATTAGCTTGTGCAATAGTTTATTTGTGTGTCTGAGATAGCGTAGTGCACCTGAATGCAGCTCCTGAGTGATTCGCTTGTTTGCCAGGTCTGACCAGCTCTGACAATGGTTTGGAGGCAGTGCTAGATTTAAATACTCAGAACTCGCCTACTAACTCAAGAATAACATTTTCTTTCAGCACAGATTATGCCAGTAACAAGATACGACTTATTTTGACCAAAGTGTCAGTGTAGAGAAGAAAGAAGATTCTGGTCAGCTAATGTTAGCACATGCTGCTGCTGCTGCTGCTGTCAACAACAACATGCTGGATTATATTCACTACACGGACAATCGTTTGAAGCCAGGATTAAAATAAATCTTATTTGTGAAGAGTTAGAATCTGAGGTTGCCTGTCCAGGATGGTTCATTGCCTCTGTTCTCTCATTGGCTACTGTAAAGTGATTATGGCTGTATTTGTGTTTCCTGGACCTTTTTACGCAAATGCATTTACGCATATTAATGGTCGGGAACAACATTAACTAACCTGTTACCTGAATGAAAATCTAAAAAGCAACTTTGTGTCATAATTTTATCATTTACCAGTGTTTCATATAACATGTAAGACCATTTTTATAAAGGTGACTTTACACTGTTAATGCTCCACACTAAGGATGGAATTATCCTCTCAGTCCAGCAAGCAATCCTATTTAATCAGTGGTGTTCTGCAATTTTCATGACAAATATCTTCACAGTTCATCAAATCCATATATCAGTTCAATTCAAATCTGTTGCCGTATATAATTGACCCACTGGTCCTATTAATGTGTATGGAGAAACGTAGTCTACCTAAAGCTTATGATATGTGACAAGCAGTATTTTTGCCTTAGTTAGTGACATTATACTTTTTATATGTGACATTGATTGAGAGTTGAACTGAATAATGATTATAATGAGGTGTTTTTAAAAGCTGCATAAGGTCAGCTACGTTTGATACAGCTTTCATGTGTTCTCCAGTTATTCTCCCAGGATCTCCGTGAAGAAAAGCAAGTGACAAACACGTCCAAAACTGCAGAGAGATGGCATGCCTGATGAATGTCTATTTCACAACTATGCTATAATTAGAGTGGAAACAACAGCCCTAGAAGCCAAAGTCATATTATGCAATTTTGCAAGTCTAAAAGCATTGAGAGCCCTTTCTGCCACCTCCTGTTGAGGTAGAGCTGATTGGTCAGACAGCACATTTCAGCCTCGCAGTTATCTGATACTAAAAAGACAATGGCAGGTGTTGGACACAGAGTGAGCCAGGAGGTACCTGAGTTCGACCCTCCAAAAGGGATCAAGAGTCCTGTGTTCCATCAGTTTAATATCCAGCATCAGCACGGCCAAGCAGACAGCACTGCGCTGCCAAAGAAAACATATGGGATTCAGCTGAAGGGCTCCAGTTTTTCAAAACAGCCTCTTTCAGTCTAAACTTCTTAAGGAGGTTGCTATGAACGTCCTTTTGCTCCGAAAAAAAAAAAAAATCCTGAGGTACTGCAGTAAAAGTCTGGATTCAGCACGGACACTGCCACCTTTCACCCTGTGTGTTGTTCAAAGGTGTGTTTGCCTTCAAAATGTGAGCAAACCTTCGTCATCATTACCTGCCATTTTCATCCCCAACATTTAAAGGCATTTTTAAGCCAAAACATTTTAAGATGTTAGAGTAAAACACACAAAATACAAATATTTAATGAAGGCTACAGGGGAGCATGATCAGCTACACTCCATGAGGATTGAACTATGACGTTTACAGCTATAGAGAGTAATCTATACAATATCTTGGGAGCAGGCTGAGAACAATATGGCTGTTAATTTGATATCTAAATGCGGCAAAATGAACGTTGTTAGGACATCACACGTCTACATTTGCAGACTGCACTGAGTGGTCCTTGCTCACCTTAAAATACAACATGAATAACTCTCAATGTGTCTATGAAGTACGCCATTGGGTTTATATAGGTCAGGATTAAAAATGTCTCAATGTATAAATATCAATAAACGATCAAGTGAATGGTCAAGTGCACACAGAAAACTTGGAAGCTGCGCCTCCCTTGCTGAACCTCAAACCATATACCCAAACAGCTCTGGGGTCAACGCAGCAACAAGCCTTGGCTAAGTCAACAAGGAACATTAACAACTATTTGTGAATAAAACTCTTGTGCCATCTGCAGAGCACGGCAGACCCACCTGGCTTATGTTCCTGCTCCAATCAAAAACTATATTTTGTTTGCATCTTTGCTGCACAGCTGCTTCAGTAATGTCACAGGCTCTGCATCTCACACTTTTTAAATCCAAAAGACCAAAAGTTGAGTCGACTGAGCACACTGCCCTTTTGGATTAAGATGAACACATCTAGTTTCCTTTTCAGTGCTACTTATGAATATTAGCGTTGTAAGCGTTTCCTCAAAGGTGATGCTAACAGGATGAGAAAAGAATGCATTCAAATGTTACGCAGACTGACAGAGAAGTATCTAATTTGACCTGAAATACTCTGGAGCTGGTGGATTTAGCTCTGAAACGATCGTAAGTCAAGCAGTACCCATCAGCCTGTATTTACACTCTCTGCTCTTACAGCGCGCACTCAGCTGGGCCTCACTCATTTGGCTGGCACAGTCGATTATGCAACATGACACATTGCTGGCCGAGTTCTGAAGACGATGGTGAGGTAAAGGCTAAGCTCTATCAGGATAGCACATTGTGAAATGGTCAAGAACCAAATTCAAACTCACACCGCCGTGGATTTCTGTTAGCTCATAAATATGCAAATGATGAATAATTAAATAAAAAAATACCCTGAAAATATTCAATACAAGCAAAACAGGAGTGTTTAGCAGCAGCGTCAGTGTCTGATGAAAACAAATGTCCCTGCGGTTACCACTATTTCATGACTGCTTTGAAGTGTCTCCAGACTTTATGCATGACATTCTGCAATAAATGCCACTTTTACATATACTTACTTACATCAGGCAGAGGGATTGTTTGTCTTCGGAGCTGAAAGTTCAATAATCAGCGAGAAATTGAAAAAACATCAGTGCATTTCCACGCTATGTGCATGGAAGAATATCAAAGAGATGTCAGATCCCAGATTCAAATTAAATCTGTCAGCAAGTCATCTTGAGCCAAGGCCAGAACATAAGTCACTGCATGCCAGTCATTGTTTGATTTTCCTTTAACCAGACAGTTTAATTGTGTGCATTTTGAAATTGCATCGTTTACATTTTTTGAATTATTTTAATAACGACACACTGAAAAATTTCCTCATCTGTCCTTTAGTTACCCTGAGTGTTATCTTCAGTTACCCCGAGTGTTGCCTTCAGTTACCCCGAGTGTTGCCTTCAGTTACCCCGAGTGTTGCCTTCAGTTACCCCGAGTGTTGCCTTCAGTTACCCCGAGTGTTGCCTTCAGTTACACCACACCACACCCCGAGTGTTGCCTTCAGTTACCCCGAGTGTTGCCTTCAGTTACCACGAGTGTTGCCTTCAGTTACCACGAGTGTTGCCTTCTGTTACCACGAGTGTTGCCTTCTGTTACCCTGAGTGGTATCTTCAGTTACCCTGAGTGTAGCTTTCAGTTACCCTGAGTGTAGTCTTCTGTTACCCTGAGCGTTTGGGCCCTTCGCCTTTAGCTTCTGACCAAACCGCAATGCTGCCCTGTGATTGGTCCAATCTGAGCCTCACTGGTGATGTGTCTGGCCCAATTGCAAGAGTGGGAGAAGAGGGATTTTACTGAATTTGTGAACTCACAAACAACAGGAATTCCTCTTGCTGTGTAAGGTAAGATGACTGAGGTCATGGTCTGAATCAAGGTTTTTTATGCCCAGTTTGGGAGCAGACGGCTGAAACTGGCTTACTTTGTAAACTAGGCTCAAATAGGCAAGATTTATTTAGTTGTAATTTTAAGGATTCAAGAACTGCAGAACAAAATTAGCTTTAATAATCTGGTACAAGAATCTTATGTAACTATACACTGTCCTGTAATTAAATACAACCATGCAGTCAGTGCAATCAGGTATTGGCCAATAAAATCTTTTTATTGACCGTGTGTCACGACTATATATGAAATCCTCTAAAATATATCCAAATAAGACCGTTTTACCCCACTTCTGCTGCTGAAGCTTGGCTGAAGTCACCGTGTCTTTTAGTGGCTGCTACAGGCCACTGGGAAGCGTGATTCTTATTTTGCCGCAGCGTCTCAGTCTGTGACCGTCTTCAGAGGCCTGTTCATGCTCCGCTCTCTAACATAGAACAAGAGCGGACAGCAGCTTTTTTTAGAGGTCCTGCACATGCGCTCTGAGGACCACAAAGTCTCAAACCCATGGATCTATGCTCAAAACCACGCTGAATAAACCTGTGTGGGAATCAAGGATGTGTGCAGCTTTTGTCCTAAATTTTTGCTAAGTGCTCATGTGCGAGGAAGAAGTGAATCGCAACAGCAGCGCCAAGTTTCAACAAACAGACTAAAAAACTATCTTTTAGAGACAAGTCTTTGTTTGTAGCTAAGGCCCTGGTTCACGTTTCCAATTAGTTAGATGTTAGTTAGAAATAACAGGCAGTCAATTAACAATATAGAACGCTAATTTGTGTAATGAAATTTTCGTGTAAAGTTTAGCTTTATTTAATCCATTTAGCTACTGTTTCAAGGTAGGAGGGTCTGTAGCTCAGTAGGATAGGCGTTCACCCTTCATGCGGTAGACATGATGGGTGAACGTCACCGCACGCTACTGAAATACAAATACTAATTTTGTTTTAATAAACCATGCTCACGCTCACTTAGATCTTAGCCTGGTCCAGGGCAGGTTTAAAGGCTAGGCTTAGTCCTAATTCTTTAGAAACACTGCACTTTCATCACATTATTGAGGGTAAAATAGATGTATTGTTAATATCCCAAATGTTTTATAATATATGAATGTAAATTTACGTGAAAACTAATATTACAAACTCTATTATAACTATTACAAATTGTGGCAGAGTGAAACACTGTCCTTCTGAATGCCTTGTACAATAAGAGTATTTTTACTGAAAGGCAGTTTTTTGGTGAACATGTATCTGAGTTGTAATAATATTTCTTTAAAGAACCCTTACGTCAAGGAGGTTCCACGCATGCGACATTGGAATTTAATTGTATTTATTCCATTTTGTCCAACATCTGATAAAAAGGACCTTTGATATGTTGTACAGTAAATGAAAGCAGCAACCCACTTATTTCCAGTCAAATCAATCTTCCTGGGAAGAATCAGGGTCAGATTGTTTTCTAAACCCATGTCTGCCTGGACATTTTTGCTAAAACAAATCACAAAAACAATTTCTTTGTGAATTTACCTTCAGCTTTAAAAAAAATAATTGTCAAATCTCAACAAATGCTCATTTTAGTGTCAATCAGAACACAAAACTCCAGTAAATTGTTTGTACTCCAAAGGGTTCAGGAAAAGCTTCAGTTTGAATTGGACTCTTCCGTCCTCATCAAACAAAGGTGAAGGCGTGATAGTTTGACTGCTTCTTTGTGGATGTGTCATAGTTTGATTGTGCTGATTGTGTAAATGTCCTGAGCAAAGTTTGTGTATCTAAATATGTGAAACTAAGTGTGTAACAAAGTGTGGCTAATGCCGTTTTTCCATTAGTACCGACTCGACTGGACTCAGCCCTGCTTTAGCGCATTTTAATTTGGTACTACCTCCTCAGACCAGGTACTTTTTAAGTACCCTCTTCCCTCTTGGACCGAGTCAAGCCAAGCAGGGACTAAATGTGACGTCCACAGAACGTCAGACGCTGAAAGGGTAAAAGTGTAATTTTTCAGCAGTAGCAGGAGATGATTTAACGATTTCTAAATTTGAGACATAAAAAACAGACCACAGACAAAAAGAGAGTCTTATAACAATGGCATGATCCTCCGGGAGCAATAACCAAACTGTCCTGGTGAAAAAAGACTTTACTAATATAATAAACAAATATGGTGCTAGCGCTAGCACAGCTAGCGTAATCCGTTTCCTCCTATCCAGAGTAAAGCCACTTGCTTCGAGACGACAAAGAAAATGAGTGGAGAACTGAACTTTAGATGCATGTCCAAAATGTAATATCATTTTTGAAATGCGGCGCAGTAGGACAGATATAAGCTTTTAATGCACAGAAAGTTGACGATAAACAGCAGAGGAAGCGAGTTTACTGTGTAATCTGCAGCAGCTTCACCGACTTTTTCATCATGAATTAGAACGCTTCAAACTGGATTAATAGCGATGTTTGGTGGACTGGGCTTCATTGAATAGGGGAGGAGTTTATTTGTCCTGTTCGCAGTGGCGTGCAATGACTTTTTCCTTCAGGCAAGCAGAAAGGCAAGTTGTCACAATACTACAATTTCAAACTCGATTTTGAATTCTTTGTACGTGAACAATGGCAAGTTCCATGATGAATTTTAAAAAGCCTTAAAAACATCAATGCAGCAACAGCCGTGATAAAACCTGTCACTCCCAGATGCAAATCAAACCACGTCTTTCCTGAAGACACGTCTCCCTGAAGTGGAGTTGGTCCAAAACCACCACCAATTAATTCACTCTTCATAAAATGTCCTGTTATTCTTTTGCTGCTGTTGTTGCTTCATAAAATAGTGTTGTGTCAGATGAACGCTCCTGTCTTTTCACTTTTCAGGCCGGATCCTCCATTGCACCAAACTAACTCACTAAGTCATTAAATGACTACCTGTATTTTTAACTAACTTCTAAATCATTAGAAACACAAACATAGCCTTAGGTACTGTAGCGGTAGACTACTGTTCCCAGAATGCTTTGCAATACGTGTGTTGTGGAACTTCCGGTTGATGAGTAAACGAGTTACTAGACGTAAGTCTCTCGTGTCCCGAGTCTTCTATATACTGGTGCTCAGAATGTGTGCGAACTGTCAGTCTCCGCGCATTTTCAATGCATGTTTGCGATAACTTGCGGAAGAAAGTTTTCGGCATTTTTGGAGAGAAAATGGACCGTTGGCAGGCGAAAGCAGTCATTCGGCGCCTAACTAAAAGGTTGTGCGACTGCGCAGCCGCACCCACATGTCGGCGGAGGGAGCAAGTGCAGAGCAACGCCCATCAGACAAACTCTGATCCTGAACCGACCGACGCCAGGGATTTTGCAAAGAAGATGGCTGACCACCGTGCAAATAACTCCCCCAGAGACATTTATTCCACAGCCTACCAGATTGGCCAAAAAGTGATCAGAAGATTTGAAAGGTTTCGCATATGCAACAAGCTCTTGACAACACAGCCAGAGCAATATCAGCGTGAATTCGCTCTTGTACGCAATGGGTTGATGCATCTGACATTTTAGCTGTTTTTACCAACTGAGCGCATTGACAAATAAGAAGAACTATGCAGCAGTTAAAGCAGCATTTGATCAACATTATGTGGAAAACACAACGTGATTTTCGAAAAAGCCGCAGTTCAACTCCAGACGTCAACCAAGATTGTGAGAGTGCAAATCCTTTATCACAGCTCGTACACAAACTGTGCAGAAAATTGCTGGCATTTGGAATGCTTAAAGGAACTTATAAGGACAAGGTTGTAGTTGCATAAGAGACAAAAAGATTGTCAGAGCAGCTACAAATGGACTCCAGAATTAACACTTGCCAAAGCCAATTCAGAAGGTCAGGCAGAGTGAAACTGTAAAGAAACAACAGACAATTCTACACAGCAGTTCTGCAGAGACAAAGCACTGAAACATGGACACTATACGAACAAACATCAAACAGGCAATCTTCAAACATGGCTGAAGAAGGAACAAAAATTAACCAAGCACAATGAAAAAGATGCAGTGTTGTGGACGGAAAGAACAAACACTCTTGGAAAGACTGCCACTAAGACGCACAGTTTCGAAATGTCAGAGAAAGACATTTCTTGCTGTAGCTTGTCTTATAGAAGCAGCAGGTTTACGTATGTGACCGAAATCAGAATTATACAGATAGCGAACGTTCGTATTCTTAGGGGAAATAGGAACAAACAGGTCCGAGCCCTGGGTTCAAAAGGTAGAGTAAATGGGGAAAACGTTGAGTTTAAACTTGACTACAGGGGAATGTATCATTATTCCAGAGGAGACTGTACAACCAGACAGGACGGAAGCTGCATAGCCTAAAAAGAAAACTAGCAGGCAGTACACTCTCAAGTTAGAGCCTTTGGCGAGCTTAGTGAAAGCGCACTACGTCACAAGATGTCTACCTTGTGTCAGTCTAGTACATCCTTTGTTAAGCAGACAGCATGTGAGGCTTTAATATTGTACAGAGTAGACACAGTCAGTGAAACTGAGACAGATTTCAGATCTGCTTACCCAGATGTTGTTTAAGGTTTATAGCCAGGCTGAAGAGCTATCATCAATAGACTAGAGCATGGTGCCGTACCTGTTGCCCTGTCTGCCCCACGACGTGTCCCCTTCCTTAGAGATGCAGTTAGAACTGAGTTCACAGAATGGAAGACATGGGAGTTATTTCAAAGTAAACTGACCAACGAGTGGTGTTCAGGCATTGTGGTGATTCCTAGACCAGCAAGAAGCCCCCAGAATATGTTGGACCTCACAACCCTTGAACACAGCTGAAAAAGGAACGCCATATTCTTCCAGCAGTGGATCAAACACTGGCAATGATGAAAGACGCTAAAGTGTTCACAAAGCTCCGATGCTCGTTCGGATTTGGCAAATACCTCTCACGCCAGACAAGGCATCTCACGACATTCATAACACCTTTTGGGAGTTTCACTTCAATAGACTTCCCTTCGATAGCATCAGCACCGAACATTTCCAAAGGAGAATGTCACAGATGTGGAGGACTTTGATGGTGTGATCTGTCATGCCGATGATGTGATGGTGTATTGGGCAGGAAGACAGGAGCATTGACCAGAGACCATCGCGTGCTAAAATTCCAAAAAGAGGGCCTCACGCTTAACGAAAGTGTGAGCTTGCCAAAAAGAAATCATTTTTGTGGGACACAAATGTCTGCAAAAGGCATCGAGGCTGATCCACAGGTAAAGCAATCCAGCAGCTCCACAGCCCCAGAGTTTGGAGGATGTGCGCCGCTCCTTGGGCATGTTAACTATTTGCCAAGTTTAGTCCGCAGTTGGCACGATCACCACACCGCTAAAGGAGCTGCAGAAGAGAGGAACGATGTGACTTGGCAGAGCCAAAGAAACAGCGTTTCAAGGATAAAAGAGATCTTAAGTTCTCCTGAAGTGCTTGCTCAGTATTCCAACAATGCAGATACAAGAGTAGCGCATGTATCGCCATACGGTATTGGAGCCGTGCTCTCAGAAACAGTCGGACGGCTCGTGGCGGCCTAGACCTACATTTCAAGAGGACTAACCGACACTGAGAGGCGCTATGCGCAAATAGAAAAGGAGGCGCTCGCTGCCACGTGGCATCTGAAAGACTTTCATCTTACCTCATGGGGTTACAGTTCACGCTTATTACGGATCACAAGCCTTTGGTCCTCTTCTGAGTACAAGAGGCTTGGATGACCTCCTCACGCATTCTGAGATTCCGCCTTAGGCTGCTACGATTCTCGTTCAACATCATCCATGTTCCTGAAAAAATCTTGTCATGGCTGATGCTCTGTCACGAGCTCCCTGGCGGGTCCGCCCTCTTCAAGAACCTCCAGCTAGAGAAAGAGTAGAGGTTTTTGTGGACTGTGTAGTGTCGCATGTCCCGGTCACGGATAAAAACTGGTGGAGATAAAGGCAGAACAGGAAGAAGACAGACTGTGTAAAAGGTAAATTACTATTGTTTGACAGGGTGCCAGAAAAATGTAGACTAGATCCAGAAGTAAAAGGGGTCTGCAACACAGAATGGACTTTCATGTAGCAATGGTCTTCTCATGAAAGGGGAGAGACTTGTGATACCACCTTCACTGAGAGCAGATATGCTGCTACGTCTGCATGAAGGCCACCAGGGCATTTCAAAGTGCAGGCCAGAGCAAAAGAGGCTGTTTGGTGGCCTGGCATCTCAGCACAAATAGGTCAGATGATAGACAGTTGTGAAACATGTCAAAAACACAGGTTACAGAATCGTGAACCCCTGTTGCAAACATCTCTTCCTGACCGCCATGCAGAAGGTTGCATGGATCTGTTTTGAATGGTCAAAGAGGCAGTATCTTCTTCTGATTGACTTTTTCTCCAGGTACATCGAAATAGCTAACTCAAACACACATCAGCAGAGGTCACCATCAAAGCTGTCAAAGAGACCTTTGCGAGACACGGAGTTTCAGAGATTGTCTCGGATAATTGGCCGCATTTTCGTCAGAACAGTTCAGACAATTTGCAAAAGAGTATCAATTCACACATGTTACGAGTACCCAGATACCCCCAAGCAAATGGTGAGCGGGAGCGCGCTGTTCGTACTATCAAGGACTTGTGGAAAAAGGACGGTGACTACAACAGAGCGCTGCTGCTTACAGGGCCACCCACTGGAACATGGGTTCTCGCCAGCACAGTTGCTCATGGGAAGAAACCTGCGCACCTCCTTACCCCAACACACAACCAAGCTGGAGCCTACATGCCGGATTTGCAGGCTTTTCGAAAAAAGGATGAGAGAGGAGACGTGAGCAGGCAAACACTACAACCGTAGGCACCGTGCCAGACCACTCCCAAAACTATCTACTGGACAGAAAGTGTGGATTACCACTGAAGAAACCACTGGATCTGTAGTTAGACCTGCCAATGCTCCCAGATCTTATGTGGTAGAGACTGATAGGGTTTCCTGAGAAAAACAGAAGGCACCTCAGACGATAGGGACTATTACTAGTTCTGGTCGTGTTGTTTAAACCTCCTGATAGACTGAATTTGTAAATATTCCAGGTTCAAATAACATGGTTTTCCAAACAGAAGTTAAGGTAAATACAGCTGGTTATATACAAAAGGAAAATAAATGTTCAAGCTAAAATATGCTGTATATTTGTATGTTTATGTATTATGTTTGGTGTCTACTTTAAAATTTAACTTTAGCTAAAAGGAGGAGGTTATGTAGCGGTAGACTACTGTTCCCAGAATGCTTTGCAATACGTGTGTTGTGGAACTTCCGGTTGATGAGTAAACGAGTTACTAGACGTAAGTCTCTCGTGTCCCGAGTCTTCTTTATACAGGTACAAACAAAGACTTTCTTTGTAAGTCACTTTGAAAGTTTTCTGCATTGCCGTCTTCCTGCTGCACATGTGCAGTTTGGGCACAGGATCACAATCAGTTGACTTATCTGGGTTTCATACAGGTTTATTCAGCGCGGTTTAAGCCCGTGTTGTCCTCAGGGCACATGCTCAAACCTATAAAAGAAGTTGCTGTCCGCTCTGGTTCTAAAAGCTCATGTTAGAGAGAGGAACATGAACGGGCCTCTGAACACGGGCCGCTCTGGAAGGACGAAATCATGCTTTTCAGTTCAGTACTGCTCAGCAGCCTGCAGAGGCCACTGAAAACACCATGACTTCAGCCAAGCTTTGGCAGCAGTACTGACAGGAAAACGGGTTTATTTGGATATATTTTGGAACAATTTAAATATAGTTGTGACACATGATAATTTTAGATTTGATTGGTCTATCACTGATTGCCTTGATTGGGCCACACCAGAGAAAGAATTCATCCTATATCCAAATACTCTTTCTTCTTGGTCTTCTTGTTTTCGTGCCCCTCCTGCCCAGCCCTATTTGCCTCCAGTGTTTCAGGAATGAGGGGGATATACAATCCCCGAGAGCCCATCACTTGGGAATGGCCTCCTCAGTCTTATAATTTCACCACATCTGCTGCGATTCTTTGCTTCATGAATAAAATGCATTCAAATTGAAATGCACTCTATTCCGAGGCTGTGGTCCTTTCTAGTGACTACACTACTTGTGATATGTCACAGCCAGTCACAATTCCATCCAGGCCAGGTGCTGCAGTCTTCAACCATGTGAAAACACAACAACAGCCTTCCTAACTGTCGCTTGAACCTAGTCATCTGCTTCACTATGCATGTGCTGCTCTTGTTTAACTACAGTAAAAACAGCTGTGTCCAGGTGTATCTGCAAAGGAAACACTGTCATTATTTCGTGACCGGAAACTTCAATGGAGCCTCAAAAATCTTTAACAAAAATGTGCACATAACATGAACAGTTGCTTTGTCATTGACTTCTTTGAAGTAAAACATGTCAAATAAATATCTCAAGTTGTTGTCCAGACCTGATCCTATAGTCAAGTTCTAGTAAAAGGGATGGCAACCAACCTTACTGCATAAAATGTTATATTGTTCCCAGACCTGCAGTTAGTACTGTTGGCCTAGTTTCAAAATAACCCTGAGGATTTCTTATTACAGTATCAAAATGGTGTGAAAGATTGACCCAAAAAAAATCTATATATATAGGACTCAGGCCCCTTCCTCCACTGACTGCTGCTGATGGGACTTTGTGCTTCATAAGCATTTAGCATTGGGATGCTGCCCACCTGCCGACTGCAGTAAAGACTTCCAGACAGCCTGCGTGGCCATAATTAAGCAACAGTAAAACACATCTACCCTGGGTTTGTGAGAGCTCTCCAGATCAAAGAGAGGTGGCTTTTTCATCTGCCACCTCCAACCTCTGCCTGTTTGGTGTCCTGCTGCGTTTGCTTTAGGCTCAGCTCATTTTTCATGTGTTTGCACTGATTCCTAGTCATATTTTATTTATTACAAACTCAATATCAAAACAAATTACAGCCTCTTTCATCAATTACTTTATCATTCTAGTGTTAAGAGAACTAGCTACCGAGATTGTTGAGATTGCGTCATAACTTTCAGCATTCCCCTGTGAATCTTCTCTATGATGAACAATAGCTTGTATTTCTTAAAATGAATCATCTTTAAAGTCTTTAGAAGAAAAATACCTCAACAGCATTTGAAGTAATTTTGAATATCCTATGAATGTAAGACCATCTAAAAGGGAAAAATATCTCCTAAACTGAAGTGGAGGCAGCAGAAAGGTCTTTTTCACTACTGAGCGACAGCCTGACCTTCTCTTGGCGTCTCCAAAATGACATCCTGCCACAACAGTATTTAAAAAGCAAAATTCTCACATCCTGTGTGGCCCCCTCATGTGCCTCAATCTCCTGCAAACACCAACTATAAATGTCTCTTGGAACAGCTGAATCCTCCCTGATGATGAACCGCTTCCTCCTTCTCTAGTAAAAGGAAGTGGCCAAGGCCTCAGCTGAGAGTGCTGTCCCCCACATCTGATGCTCACTGTCTTTGTTTAAAAAGATAACGTTTGATAAAGATATAAATATATGACTAAAAGTAGATAGTTCTGTCCACTTAATATAAAAAGGAAAAAAGAACTATAAAGACCAGGGCTGAAACTAAATGGAAATATTAACACTGCTTCACTGTTACAATTGATATACCCATATGTAAACAATAAATCAAGTCATTTGGGGTACTGTTAAAGGCGCACTGTGTTACTTTTCTAGTGGAAGGTCTGCCATCTGATTGTCGCTATGGAGATGTTGGCTCTTTCTTGGAATGTTCATCAGTTGCCACTAAACAGTGCGCACAGTAACAAGGCTTGCCTTTAATTTCAAGCAATGAAAACTGTAATTAAATAAATGTGAGAACCGTGATGCCACACCGTGGAGCATTCTAAGCAAAGCAACATCATCCTGTCACAATTCCAGTCACAATCACCTACACACTGACTGAAGCAAACATTTTAATGCTGGGAAAGCAACTCTAGTTAAAAAGCAGTGTTTCATCCTTTAAAATGTCAAGTCATGTTCTTTTTTCTAAAACCACGTGTTTTGTTAATTAGAAGGCTGCCTGGATGTCACACAGTTTGAACATTGAAATGGCTGCACATTATGTTGGCTGTCACTACGCCACAGAATCAAACATGTGAACTACAATACATAATCATTTACACATCTCCTTATGTCTGTGATGTCTGGTTCTGAAACATGACAGAATAAAATAAAACCTTGAGGATCGCCTGAGAGCTAATGACAGCAGTTAACAGGGACCACACTGGCTTTACCCTGAAGCCACTCACTGCTGGGTGCCACAGATCTCTCAAGCCCTGCGGCAGTCTTTACAATCCCAACTCCAAGAGGCGCTCTCCAATGGCCCAGACAGAGCAGATTCACAGGTCCAGCTTTCAGCGACGTAGCAGCATGAACAACTGGGTCAAATTCAAGGTGACAGTCGTTAGTCTTTTCCTGTCTGCATCTTCCACATATCACCTCCATGTATGTGGGTTCAGTGTTGCTATTTCAGTTAAACTATTCTATTGCAAAATGGGCATCACGATTCTAGCTATAATTTCTTCACCTACGTGTTTTGTTGTTGTTTTTTTAATCCAATGATGAACATGTATTGCAAAGCATCCAATGTAATATTTTAATTATCTCAGAGATGAATGTGAGTTGGCCTTTTAAGGAGATTTTTGCTCAGTTCAGTCCCTTATTACTGGTGATGTGTTTTATGAGGGGTAATGGGGAGGACCAGTGTGGACACTTTTGTAGCACACAAAAGCCGCTAATGTTTTATGTCGGGAAGAGGTTCGGGTGAAGACATTACACTGGTCCAGTCCAATGAATGGCCACTCATCCGTGACAAAAAGCTCTTCAAGCTGTCTGCCTAAAGAATATTTAAGTGACAAAGCACAATAAAAATGCTGATTGCTGACGTAAAACCTGGTCAAGATTTACAAATGGCTAAAATCCCGGAGCTTTTGTTATAAGGGCAGGCACTACGAATGAAAAGATTCAAGAAAAAGAGGAGTGTAAAGAAAATAGCAACCAACATCCACTCACAAGCCCATCGCAGTTGTTGATGGCAACAGAGGCCCCAGGGACGTCCGTGATATCGCCTACAAATGTGCAGTCCGTCTTCAGTAGTTCCCTTTGTAGTTCAGTTTGATTCGCATTGGACTCTAAATCTGTTGACACATTTCCAAAATCCTTATTGTGCCATTCAACCACAGCCCCCGGTGCCACCAGGCGATGGTTGGGCCTTAGTCGCAGATGGAACTCTTTCCCAAAGGCAGTAATGTTGAAGAAAATGTTCTGCTCAGTTTTAGAGGTATCCCTTTTGAAGCGGTGTTTGTGAGTGGCCGACAGCAGGTGGGAGAGGTAGTGTCCATGAGAGTCGGTGCTAAATGGAGTAACAAGGCCGTATTCCTTCAGACGCTTCTTCAGTTGGTCTGCGAAACAGCAAAAACATAGTGAGAAAAAGACAATACATGAGAGCCCACTGCAGCACAGAAGCTTTTAAATGGTACGTGATAGTACCATCTATACGTGCAGTACACATCCATCCATACATGCGTAGATAAATGAAAAATGTGTGGTCCAGTGGTGTGAATATCAAAACAAATGAGCTGGTGTTGAGTTTTAGAAGATCTAAGCAGAAACAGTTCAGCTAGTCTCTTTCATTTACTACATTCATGAACAACCCACAAGGCACTGTCAGTTGTTACTTTCCGCCGTTATGCGTCACTGTGTAGCACATCCAATGCAGATACGACTGCGGCTGGAATCTAGACATTTATGTGAAGAAGTGCATCTTCTGCTAATGCCACATCAGAGTAGGTATGAGTTTCTTATTGTTGACTCACTACACTGATTGCACTAAGCCTCTAGATAAATCCTCCATCGATTCAACCCTGTTAAAATGCTGTGTCGATAGTTTCGCATGTTACTCCAGCAACTTTGCAATTTAAAGGCATGAGTTGGTTTGGGTAGCAGAGGGTAATGTCTGCCTGTGTGATGTGACTAGCCGATGATTGTCCAGCCTGTGCGATGCGTCACGCCTGCAGCCGACAGGAACAGTCCTTATCTCATCATGACGGCAAACATGTGATAAAATACATGAATGAATGCTCTAAATGCTTTCTTTGTTTTCTGTATATCAAACCAATTACAAGCTGTTTGTTTTGTTTTGTATGGAGATTGATGAAAGCTACCAAAGTGTGCACACCCTCAGGATATTGTTTGTGTTTGTGAGAAACTCATCGCTACACAACAGTTGATTAAAGAGAATTACAGGAGGTAGCCTTAAACCAGGGCAAAGCCACGTTCAGTGCTCCCAGAGGGGTATTCATATGAGTAACGCTTTCACTGAACCCGTTCGCACTTGAAAATCTCATTTCTATACTGTGGCCCAGCAAATTCATTGGAAAGTGGTCACGGCGTCATTTGTGGTCAAACGCAAATGTACAAGGAAATCCATGGGGCTTCTGATAGTTTCCGGGGATTGGCTTTCTTTCCACAATGTTTAAAATGCCTGAGATGGTTCAAATGAATTGGGGAACAAAAATAAATAAAAGTGTTTCATTTTCCTTAGGTTTCTGAAATTCAAACGGGTAGCAATAGTGAAATTACAAGTCGAGGGAAATGACATGGTTTTGAAATCACAGTGTGCATACGGCGAACACGTGAGGTGAAAATATGTGCTTTGGTAATGCTTCTAAGACAAGCCCTCTATTCAGGGAGACCATACTGAACAAGTGGGGACATTATTTAAAAGGTAAATAAAAACAGCATGCAAAGGTCTGCTCATTTCTTAAACCATATCCTCTCACAGTAAAATGTTACTCATGAAGTGTTCAAACTGGATGAAAAACAAGCAATGATTTGTTTTCTTTTTTTATAAATTAAATGTTAAACCGTCTGAATTCAATATGTGGTTTCCTATAGTGTTTCATATTATATAATCCAATCAAGCTATTTGTAATCCATGCTCCTGTTGGTAAAATAGTGAGTGAATAATCCCATGTCTAGATTTATTGTGATTACAGTCTCAGTTGCAGATCATTGCCTTTAAGATGTTCCTTTTCACTTCACACCGTGCAGAAACTCTATTCTGAATTGTGGTCAACTTTTTTGCATCCAGAATCTGCCTCATGTTTGTAGTTGATCATTTGTGGACAGAAATGTGTACCGCTATGTGCTATTTACAGAATAACCCAGAAAGATATCAAGTACGCCTTTGAAGGTGTGCAAACAGGATTGACAGTGTGCCCGTAGTGCAGTGTGAGCATAACTTTGAGTCATTGTACAACATGTAAGAATTATGTAATTTTATATAAGCGTGTATTACAAAGGTCTACAGTAGCTCCTTGCAGAGAGGAAAGAGAGGGAAAAGGTGCTGTGTGACAAATTATAAAAGCCTAAAGAGGAGGAACAGGCCTGAGGGAGCGGCTTTAGTGTAAATCAGGGCTTTGGGTGCCTGATCCTCAGGGGCCTCATCCATGACTAATCTTAAAGAGCCATTCTCCATCTCCCTGCAGAGGCATGGACGATAGCTCCGTGTTATGGTGTATGATTTGACCAAAACTTTAACTAAATCTCTTGGTAATTTGTCTGAGAGTTTCTTCAAATCTAAAGCTGAACAGATTTAAGTCATTTAAAGTCTCATAGTTGTGTAGCAGCTTTTCCACATTCAAACAGAGGCAAGATGAGTGAAGTATCTTGCTTAAGGGCACAATTAACATTCACATCTTTTTAAGGATTGTATTCAGAAGGGTGAGAAGATGGGAAGAATAAGTGTTTTTTCTTCTTCTTTTGTCTAGTTTCATTCTCTCTGTGCGCTTTATATTCTGTGTTTCATGTGTTTTAAAAAGAAAAATAATTAATTGTATTTATTTATTTTTTTAATACTGTATCTACTCGCATTAAAATGTATTTTGTAACTTATTCCAACATCGTGGTCCAATCAGAGTACTGCATTCTGAATACGTCGCGTTGCATTGTATTAGTGTGTAAAAACATGACGGATTCAAAACGGCTTTAGGCGTCTTGTGCCGTTTGTTCTGACATTTTTTATCACTGATTAGAAAAATAAATCATGCACATGCACACACCACGAGAGCAGTTTTATTTTCTTTCTTTCTTATTAATTCTGTTCAGTTTGAAGCCTGAATGGCGTGATCAATGCATTCCTCTGATTTTAAAAAAGTAACTGTATTGTGAATAGCACCAAATGGGGAAAGGTTGGGTGATCGAGTAGAGTGGCAAAACAATGGTGGATATGCTTGGGTCTAAAGTAGTTCATACTTAGATTAAGGTTGCTTATATACTTTTGTACTTTTACTGTTTGGATTTGATTAGATTCAACTTTATTGTCATATCAGTTTGGCATCAAAGCAGAAGTGTGATGAACATGCTCCATACATATGAGCTGCGATTACTGTTTAGGCCAAACTTGACAGATTCAAAGTTTCACATCTGAGTCACAATGCAAGGAAATCATTTTGTGCAGAAAATAGTCCGTAAGCGTAGTTGTTTTAGTGATTAATTTCTTGTTCCTGTGGAAGTAAAACGAAATCGATCCCTTCGCATGGCGACTTTTCAATCTGATTGCGGGAAGTCTTTCATTTATAAACACTCGTAGTTTAAACAGCAGAAACCACATCTAGTGGCCTGAGAGGCTACACCTGATCCAGTGAATGAATGAATACAAGCAAAGAGGCAAGCAGAATGAAAACAATAGGCTTAAAAGATGAGAAAAAACAACCAATTCCTTTGTCTGAAGAGGACATACGGGGGAGTGGAAGGCTTTGCTTTATTTATTTGTGTATTCATATTCTATTTATTTGTTATGACAAGAGATGGCTTGCTTGGAGAATACAATGATTTAGATACTACGGAATAGACTCAATACCAATTTGAAAATCTTTTTGTGCTTTTTTAGATGTTTTACTGACATTTTCAACACAAAATAATAGTACTAACAGTACTTTATGTTTTGGGGACAAGTTTGGAGAGGTAGGCCACGGCTGAAATGATATTTGACCCTCAACAAAATGACTATAGTCTAATGCAGTTTTGGGAGGAAGACACTTTCATCTCAAAGGGTTTAATCAATCTGCAGCCAACAATTGAACTAGAAATACAACATAACAGCTATTTCTTCTATCTTGCCGTGATGAGGATAAATTGGTCTCTTGAACATAAAAGTCGTGCGTAAGAGATGTTCATGGGAATTGGCGCAGTCTCTCCTGTGTCTGCAGTACAATAAGGATGTGTGAGATTTAGCCGCGAGCCCGTCTTTCCGGTGTTACAAAGCACTTGATGCGCTTCACTCATGTAATAGAACTGTGTTTGTGGAGGGAGAGAGCGCGAGGAGAGACAGGGCCAGCGCAAACTCTCCTCCCACTTTGATCTGAGTGCGCACCCAAGCTGTTCTCTTTGGTTTCCAAACGGAGAGGGGAAAATCTCCAACAAGGCGCTGCTTTGAATACGTTTAAAGAATAATTAAACTGGACTTACCCTCTCTATCTACTTCACCAGCCTGCAAAAGAGGAAGAAGAGGCGCGTTAAGGACAGTGCAAGCCTTTTTGATGCAGTAAAAACGTTCAGTCGCTACAATAAGATACTGCAGTGATTATTTGGTTTGGATACACACAGTGGCTCACAAAATGACACGCGTCTTATGTAATGGGCCGACAAAAGGCTCCAGTCATACGTGTGCAGTGTCAGCATGCATTTCGGAAACTGCGGAGGAAAATGCGAGGGTGAACGTGTCAAGTGAACGTAAACCCGTCCCGGCGTCGGCCCGTTATAAAAAGTCTTCTGAGGCGAAAAGAAATAGGCTTAAAGGGAGACACTTACCTTGGCAGCTGAAGTCAGGCTAAATCCTAAAAGTAGAATTGCTAGTGACAGGATGGCCATCACGGGTTTTATTCTCAGAGGAAAAATTTATCCCAACGTCAAATTCAAAATCAAGAAAAAGTTCACCCGGGACAAGCGCTCTGTACGCAAGCGTGACCCGGTTCATTCAAAAACGTTTTTCCAACTTCAAAGTGGATGTGCACTGTGCCCCTGTTCAGACTCCAAAAGCAGCGCGCAGCTAAAAGGTATAATTCAGGAGGCAAGCAGGCGTCACTTTGGCACGCGGGGATTTTGGTTCACAGAGTTGCTACTTTGAGGTAAGTCAGTCAGTCTCAGTCATCCCCTCTCTGCCGCTGCCGGACAGAGCTGCAGTGTGGAGCTCGTGAAACCTGGCACCAGGCTGCCCTGTCTAATAAAGTGCAAGACCAGCCCTGCGTGACGTCACTTTGGCCCTTTTCCGAAGTTTGCAGAAGTTGTGGGACGGGAGGAGGAGGAGGAGGAGGAGCAGGAGGAGCAGGAGGAGCAGGAGGACCCAGGCCCACAGGACGAGCAGCTCAGTATTTCTTAGCGGCTCAGTGTCCGGTTGGATTGAGGATGGCACACTTCTGCAGAAGCTTTGTGCCATGGAATTTAGGAATATTAGTCTGTGTTTCAATGATACTGTTAATTTCTATGAAAGAAGTTGTCACAGTTTTGTGTATTTACAATAAGCACTCCAAACTACCACGTCAAGTCATACAACTTGTTTTAATAATGCCACTATGCACACACCAAAACAAAGTGGGTACAATTACGTAATTAACAGTTGAAGACCCTGGCATAGGGGTGGGCAAACATGGCAAAAAAAAAAAAAAAAAAAATTGATCACAGATAATGTTTTCTCATCTTAAAAAGGTAACTACCCGGTAAAACCATCTGCTGTTTTTGAAAGTTCACTCTGAACTGTGATTGGAATCATAAACTCTCTGACAGGAGTGGGAGGGGGAAGTGTTCGCTTTTGAGCATAGAGTTGCCATAAACTAAAACAAAAGTATATTGTTACAGGGATGTGGTCACAATCCGATTCCTACCCTGGCAGAGATTTCATTGATGAAATAAATGGTGAAGATGAGGGAACACATGTCTTCGCTTATAGGGTCTATACGAGGGTAAATTGTATTGTTTGAGGTTCTGCTACTGGATTGGAGAAGTTTTGATGGGTTGGAGCGGAAACAAGAGGATGACATGAAAGACTTGCTGCAGCTCAGCCCCATGTCAAGTCTCATTTCAATTCACCAGTGCCGTGGTTTTACTGTATCTGACGACTGCCGTCTTCTGTCTTTTATTATTCAAAGCCTTCAATAGGTTATGACCAAATAATGTGCAAAAGTTCTTTGCACTCAAAGAGCAAATGTATAGTTTGAGAGGCAATGGAAATTTTAAACTACCTATTCTTCGAACCACTCGTAAAAGTGTTTGTGTGACTGTATGTGGGGTGAAAATATGGAATGCTGTGGATCACTAACAAAAGCAAAGGCAAAATATCCACAAATTTAAGTTTTTACATAAATACATGGTCTGGTTAGAATACAGAGAGAAACAGGCTTAAATGTATTGCCATAGTGCAGTGCTGGTTTGTGCTGCGTGTTGTTCCCTGTTTTTACCATTGTTGGTCATTTTTTCCTAATTGCTGTTATGTCTTTTCAATTTTCTAACTGTTTCTTATGATAATGATAGAACTCATATTTATAAATTGTTACCCGTAATTATTTGATACAGTTCTATTTGACACTGGAATTAAATATCATGTTGTCTTTTTGATGCTTTAATTTTAGACTGGGGTGAGATTCAAGTTTTTCTTCCCACTTCTTTTCGAGCTTGAATAAGAAACCAAATTCTAGAATTTTAGTTTTACTTTGGTACTTATAATATGAGAAAATAAAATAAATATTCAACCATCTGCATAAAGTTGCCTACAGAGCTTCAGCGTGTTAAGCAGTGATCCATGCATGTTGTTTTGGAGGCAGCGTCAGTTCACTGTTCAGTGCATCATTAAATACAGTCGACTCCTTCTTCTTGTCTCTGCACAGCTTTGACTCAATAAATGCCTGAGGGTAAAACAGGAGGCTGTTTTGCAGCATTTGCAGCCTCCTTCACTTTTTCTTTTAAGTCTATTTTTTATATAGTTATTTATCTTGTTTTTTGACTGGATATTTTCATATTTTTTTTTACTTAACTAGGTTGTTCTACTTCGCAATAGCAGCACTGAAATGTCCCTATTGTTATCGGTCTAGCACATGGCTGAAAGTGCAAGCAGAGTAAAGAAAGTGTTCCTATTTCAAACTTAAATTGGCTCGGTGTTAATTTGGCACTGGAACATCAGTGAGAAGATTAAATTAGGACACATCTGTTACTTTTGGTTGGACAGGAAGATGTATGCGCTAATTATAAGTGATTATAAATCTTGAGTTTGGAATACAGTGCAAAGAAACATGCTCTGTCTTAGTCTGTTCCCTCACTGTATCGTGATATGTATTTCATGGACTGTTTTTATCATGCAAAGCTAAACTGGTAGGTCCTGTATTCTCCTTATGTTTATGTAAATACCTGTTGAATGAGATGGCTGTGTGTGCCTGTATTTGTGTCAGTGTGGACTCTGAAATGATCTTATTGTTGAATGTGTTTTGATTGCATTGTATAATTTATTCCGTTCAATCAGGGACTGCAGATGGAAATTAGCTACTTTGCTACAATCTGGTGCAAAACATCTTTGTCTTTTACAAGTTTAATTCAATTCAATTCAATTTATTTTTGTAACGCCCAAAATCACAACAGTAGTTGCCTCGAGGGGCTACAGTGGGAAAAACAGAATAAAAACAGAATAAACACTGTTCATAGGGACTTGGTAATGTCCCAGCGTCCTGGGTCCTTAGACAGATGTCCCAAGCCCCCCTGTCCTTAGACCCTCCTTCTCGGCCAGGAAAAACTACCAAACCTCTTTGGGAAAAAGTAGAAACCTGTAGGAGTTCCACAGTGAAGGAGAGAGTCCGACTCCCCGACGGACAGACGGACACGCCTCAATTTGCAGATAAATGTCTTCAAATAAGGATTAAACTAAACTGTGGAAACATCTACTTCCAAACCACTAACAGCATCATTTATTAGCTCAAGCCTTTACTCACACATCTTCATAATTGTTAACAATTACAATTGAGCGATATTAAGTGTCGTTGTGAGAAACTCCAATCTATCATCCTCTGTCACTATTACTTTAGGAGTGTCAGCTACTGGCCGTGCTATGATACAAGTTTTCATAAAACACATGGGTTTGGTTTTCACTGCCAGCAAAATGTCAGTCATGTTTGCTTGTGCATTTTGCACACGCCAGGGCTCCCCCCCCTTGTCACCAGTTTTTTTCCCCAAAATTTTTATGGACAGAATTTCTGCAAACTTGGAAGGAGGGCTGGTTGGAGAGGTGTACTGTTGGACAGTTTGCAGCAGGAAATCCGTAGATCGTTGGTTGCATGGTCCCAGTGTGGCGACTCTTGTGGCTGACAAACCTTTTCAAATATTGTACGACCATAAATAAAAAACATTCCCAACATTGTTTTTTTCTTCCATTACATTTTTTTTTTGTTACTGCAAAATGAATGTACTAATAACTCATATGACTTTTGTTAATGCTTATTTTGTAAGACCACAACAAAAAAATGCATGTACTGGTTATATGGAGCATTTTGAGAAGGCACTGACTCCACACAGCATTGCTCCAAATCTTTGGCACCGCAACATGGATGACACATTTGTTAAGAATCAAGAAACAAGAGCTGGAAGCCTTCTCAGAGCACATAATGCGGTGAACCAGCACATCCGGTTACAAGAGCAAGATGTATGGAGAACCGCTTGCCTTTCTTGATGGTTCCTACTGTCAGAGGAGAGGATGGAAACAGCTCCAGATAGAATATAGGAAACCTACACACACGGAAGTATCTGCTCTTTGGCTCTAACCACCCACTAAGCCATAAGCTTGGAGTAATTCAGAACACTACAACACAGAGCAACCCAAAGAGGTGGCCCCACCAGCTCAGAGGGCAAGAGGAAAGAGGAAACACACGTCCGGAATGCTCTCTCAGCCTGTGGATACCCGACTTGGGCTCTGAACAAAGTGAAGGGAACCAAAAAGCAGGACAAAAGGAACAAAAGGGAAACAGAACCAAGAAGAAAGGGTCTCTCCATCCCTTATGTCTCGGGACTGTCAAAAAAATTGCAAAGATTTTTTAGACAACATGAAATCCCTGTTTATTTTAAACTAGGCAACACTTTAAGACAAAAACTGGTTCACCCTAAGGACAAGATGCCTACACAAAAACAGAGCAATGTAGTGTATTCTATCCAATGCAGTGAAGAAAGTTCTAAAGAGCGGTACATAGGGGAGACTAAACAACCACTTCATAAGAGTGGCTGTTTAGTCTCAGATGCGCAAATTCAGGACCACAGAGCACTGTGCATCTTCATCTTAAAGCCACAAACCACTCTATTGAAGACAGGGAGGTGGAGATTCTAAGCAGAGAGAAAATATGGTTTGAAAGAGGAATCAAGGAGGCAGTCTTTTTTTTAAAAAAGAGAATCCTTCCATAAACGTAATGGAGGTTTAAGATTCAACCTTCTGGTTGTTTATAATAGTTTGTTGAAACCCTGGAAACGCCAGGGGCATGAGAAGAAAGAATAATATTCCGATGTGATTTCCCATTTTTCAAATATCATAAACTATAAATTTTACGTCATGGTATAGGTCCCTGGTCACTTATTTTTGAGTGGGCTCCGCCCACTTTGTGTTATTGGCCTTTATACAATGATAATGTTAAATTTTTGCATTACATGTTTATATGCACAGAACCTGCATGAGTTGAGAAATGCATTCGTGAGCTACTTAGCGCAAAGAGCGCTTTCCATGGGGATGACAACCGCGAAGCCCGTTTACAACGGTAATGTTCAATTTTCCTACTACTAATTAGTATGCACGGGACGTGCATGACTGGAGGAGTGCTTTATTGAGTGTTTGGAAGCGGGCGAGCATTTTGCGTTCGATTTCGTGCGCACAAACTAATAGGCCTCTCGCCAGCTTGTGGCGCTTAGGCCTAATAACTACAGTACTAAAAAAAGGCTTAAATCTATCACATAATAAGCCCCATTCATACATAATTCCAGTCAGCTCTGACCTTCTTTCACACATGCTTCAGTCCCAGAACATTGCTGGGTTGGCGTTGTTCACACTTACCCTGTCATTTGTCTCTCTGCATTCTATCACCATAGAAATGTGCCGCATCAAAATGGAATTTAAAGTCTACATGATGGGTTCTCCTGTTTTTTTAATTATGACTTCGTTTGTTAAGATAGTACCTGTGGTAAATATTTCTCATAGTTTTACTTCCAGTAAGTTGCAGTTTGTGAAGAACGTTGGAAATAACAAAAGTCTAAAATTACAAGAAGAGTTGTAAAGTGGAATCCTTCTGTGATGTCATCAATGTGCCGCTGAAAACACAAAAATAAAGGTGTTATATGGTATTACTGTTTGTCAAATCAAAACTTTTGTGTCATTTACATGGAGTTTGGCTCTTCAGTATGGTTGCTGGGTAGCAGTTGTGGAATTACCTCTACCTATGTCATATTTGCTGCCCATGTCCAACCAGGAAGTACAAGTATAAACTTTACAAAAATGGTCAAACTGGGGGGAAATGGGCAAAATGTTTTTTAGTAAATCTGAAATACAATTGTTGGTGTTCACTACCACGACTTCTTCACTACTACTGCCAGGATTATCAAGGTGAGACAGAGAGGGGTGCAGCAGGAAGATGATGACGTCTTCCACTTTGATGCCAGGCTGCTACACGCACTGCAAGGGATCCATCGCTGAGCTATGAGTATCTTAAGGTCTTCACAAGAGAGTTAAGGATCAGCGGATTGATTCCCGGGTGGTACGGGGCCTTTCTGTGTGGAGGTTATTTATTGACATTTATTTATTGACCTTAATTTATCCAGGAAAGTCACAATGAGCTGTAACATCTCTCTCCCTCTGGGGGAGTCCTGGCCCCAGAGGGGAGGAGCCTATTGTACATGTTTTTAGTGGTAGGGGAAACCGGAGTACATGGAGGAAACCTATGCAGACACAGGGAGAACATGCAAACTCCACACAGAAAGGCCCCACGCCACCGGGGAATTGTTCCCAGGACCTTCTTGCTGTGAAGCGAGAGCGCTAACCACTGTATACCATGCCACCCAGGTTGCATGTTCTCCATAGTGCTCCGGTTTCCCCTACCACTGAAAACGTGTACAATAGGCTCCTCCCATCTGGGGCCAGGACTGCATCTCAGTTTAATAAACATCAATAAAAATGTAAAGGATGACGTAACTGAAAGGCAGATAGATGCAGCCTTAACTGTAATTTGGTCATGTAATGACTCTGGGTTATGACTGGAAGGACAAGATCCCAGATACAAACAGTCAACATGGATTTCCTTTGCAGGGTGGCTGGGCACTCCTTTTAAAATGGTCACTCAGTCACTTTGGATGAGCTTGGAGTAGACCTGCTGCTCATGCACATCGGGAGGTTAGGTGTTTGATGTCATTTGTAGCAGGTGCTGGGAAGACCGAGGACATGTTTTGGAGACACTTAGTCAGCTGCCTCCATAACAAGACCACCTTAAATAGGCAATACTAATCCAGTGCATGGCTTTAACTGCTTAAGTGCTCATTTCTGTAAAGGACTGTGCCAGATGGGCCTGCTAATGTCACTGCAGACTACGTGCAGTGTAAAGTCACTGCGGTAAAACTTCTCAAGCTCTCAGTGTCTTATTGACCTATGTGCACTCATGTTAAAGTGTATAGCTTGCACTGCACTGGCTTGTACACAATACAACGTGTGCACAAGGCCCAGATGGATCTCCACGTCTACCTCTTTTTTCTTGGGTGAATGAGCTGCCACATTGATGGAGCACTCAGACACTGTATTGCTGCTCCACTTTGGCTACAACAACACATGACCATTCTGTATATCACCACTTTTATTGGGCACAACCTAAGAAGTCTATGTTGAGACACTTTGTTCCCTCATATCTGTCCAGAATCAGGATGCTGGCGGCCAGTAGGAACACATGGCAGGGCTTGTTTTAAACAGGGCTGATAAAAGGCCCCAGAGAGACACACTGTCTATTGTCGGATTCAGCTGGACTCTGGTATGAACAGATTAACTCTTAACTAGTTCAGAATAACTGCTACAGTTTCTCTGTCTTTTGGTGGTATTCAGAATTCATCTACTTTTCGAAAATCAGAGGAATACATTGTTGAATTTGCTCAAGGAATTTAGGCTTTGAATTGAACAGAATTAGTGATTAAAATTTAAAATGTAGTGAGTGCATGTGTTATTTTTCCTTCTCAAATTTGTGATGAAGCTTATCTTATAAATAAATGCTGTTTTAATCCTATACCTTGTTTTTACACTATACTCTAATGCAACTCAACATGAAAGTTTTATAAGTATTCAGAACACAGTACTCAGATTTAGTAATGGTTACAAATTACATTTTAACACAGGTATTCAGTAATCTGTAACCAAATACATTTTCAAAGTCTTCTTCCCAACTCTGAAGACATTGGTTGAGGAGTGACAGAGATATGAGGCTCATTGGGGTGTAGCAACATGCAGTACATTCAGCAAGACTGAGGGTTTTCTGGTTTGTTAGTATATCTACTTCCTGTTGGTCCTCGCTGCAGACAAGCAGCGCCCCTTCATCCCACAATGCAACATCTGGAGTTCCTCTGCTGCTCACATCCAGAGAATTCTGCAACACACACGGCTAATTACAAACAGGCCAGCTACAAAGTACCTTAGGTAGCGTGGCACAATAAAACTTAGAAAATAAATATACATTTTATACATGGTGAGTATAATATGTTTATTTTGAAACCTTTCCAATTTTCTGTTTAGTGTTACTTGTATTTATAACACAAGTTCTTTGTCACAATGTTTTATTTGGACAATAAAGCTAACAGCCGGGGCCCATTTCCTGTTTCTTTCTGCTTTGCTTGTAAAACTCACTACATCCTACTCTAATTTGCCTTTTCATTTGTGGAACAAGCTTTCAAATCTTTGCTTGAAAATACTTTTATCAGAGGAAAAACAGCCATTCTTCAATTAGTTTGTTATTCATTTCAAACAAAAAATCTTTAGACAAAATGGACAATGCATTTTTTAATTCAAATGATGAAAAAACTATGTATCAAAAGTACAGCTTGTGACGGCACAATGGATCTATCTTTTGTTGGGCCAAAATGTCCCAACAAAATGGCCAAAATGTTTATGTTTAGTTTTAGGTAAATATTTTGCATCAGGTAAAGCATCTGGAAATATCCTAACCGCTTTTTGTACTGGCAATCCCTGGCAATGTGGGATTTCTTTTTCTTCAAGTGGGCTGAAAAAAAAAGCCGACACCACAACCAATAATAATAATTTTGTCCAAACACCATTGTTCTATAGCCTGATTACACAGCGTGAGCAGGGTCTCGGTCGGAATAAATGGCATTCATGGTTTCTAAAATGAGGTGTCTTAAACATATCATTTTCATTTGTATCTTTGTGCAGAGATGTGATCCTCCGAGAAGTGGCTCAGAATATCCCTAGACTGCGATGGATGGCTAACCTAATTACAAGACATAGGTATGTGCTTTCAATGTCCAAAACAACAACTACTGGGACAAAGCCGACCCCCCTTGCGTTATAAAAAAAAAAGGGAGAGTCCAGCCATTTGTGGGAGGGCATCTGGATTCATTTCTTTTCTTTCTCTGGCGCTTTGTCCTGATTTCCAAAAAGTCTCAGTGCACAATGACTGATGACGTCCACTGGCACAGTTATGTCCCAGTCACAATTTGCATTTAGCTGAAAAGCCATGGGGTCAGAGCTGCTTTTTTTTGTCCCTCAGCGTCTCCACAACACAGCAGAAGGTATAGGGCAATAAATTGTTCGACAGAAGACATTCCAGTTGAGGTAGAAGCTGATAGGACAACATTTAGAGCTAATATTATTTAACATGAATAGTTGGAGGCTAGTGGCATGATCATGTAAGACCCAGGATGACTAATAGGATTTTTTCAACATGCTAAAAATAAGCACTTTATTTTAAGATTTACATGAGGTTTTATGTCTCAGTTTTCAGATATATAAGGGTATTTGCTAAATACTACTGACTAATATTAGTATGTCAGAAACCTTGTCCTCAGGTGTGACTGAAGCTTTTGTCGTCATTCGGCTTGTTTGTTTTGTTTTGTTTACAACCTCACATTTTAGCAAATTCTTCAAGATTAGTCATTAAACTGCATGGTAAAGTTCTCATGTTTTTCTAATTATTTGTTGTGGGATTGATATCAAATATAAATACCGGTATATAGACACTGACTGGGGTATCGAAAAGTATCGATTCTCATGCTAAAATACAAAAATGGCAGGTTTTTATAACAGTTTTGAACCATTTTGAAATACATAGTTTATATTTTTAGTTTAATGGCACATATTTACTTAAAGAGCGGGTTAACCCTAACCCTGGAGCAAGGATTAAAAAAAAAAGGAGAAGATATTGTTATTTGTATCGGTATCAATATTGGGATTTATACCATAGTATTACTTATTGGATTGAAACAAAAATCACTGGTATTGGCCATCAATACTAATCATTACTTTGTTTGGTGGTATAGTCCCCATGTTAGATATTTATCCTAGTTTTACATAAGACACGTGCACTTTGTCAAGAAAAAATAAAATATGACAATTATGAGAACTAGTGTTGAGTGCTAAAACAGAATCTGAAGGGATAATTTACCCGCAACGAAAACATATTTTGACAACTTGAACAATAATTTTGTTTACATTATGGTTGCTTGGTAACAGTTATGGCATTACCTATGTCACATCTGTTGCTCATGTCCAACCAGGAAGTAATTTAACAAACCTCTGTCAATCTGGAAAAGACAGGCAAAAGAAAATCTTAATCTGATAGCTGGAGCCCTCATGAAGTTGGTTCCATACAACCCCCTAGTGACAGACTTCTGATTGACACTGGGAAGTGAAACAGAGTTAGTGAAAACAGACAGGACCCTTGTGGTCTGTAATGAAAAGCTGTCCCTCTCTCCGGAGAAGTGTCCTCGTCAAAAATATCTCTCCCCCAGGAGATGTCGTCGTTGAGCCCGTCTAAAGACCGTCTGCTCCAAAACAGCTCAATGGAGCGTTGGTAAAATGGAATGGCAATATGAAACATACTCACAAGCACTTCTTATTTACATATTGTAAAGTCAAAATGATGATACAATAATCATGATCATAATAATGTATTTATTTTAATACATGAATTAATAAAGATGCCGTGCATCATCATCTCAAAGCCACAAACCTCTTGTTTAAAGACAGGGAGGTGAAGATTTTAAGCAGGGAGAAGAGATGGTTGGAAAGAAGAATACATTAAAGGCACTGTCATAAAAAGTGTGTTTAATAACCCTTTCATTCTCAATTAAATTCTACCAGACATCTTGAAATAATAATCAGATTGAGGGTCAGTGTTAACCTCTGTATATGTATACTGTATGTAGTGTAGAAAAATATTCAGTTGTAGTCATCTGGACTTTCTCAATCTGTGAAACAAGTCTGAGAATTTAGGTTTATATCCTACTCTGTGAAAGCCCTGCCCACAGGGCGGGACCCCTGATAATGGGCCATCGAAACCAAATGGGATGGGCCTATTGTTCACTGACTTTGGCCTGCTCTCCTTGAGTGCATGTTTAGTATCAGAATGCCCCGGGCGTCTCCAGGGTTTCAGCAGACCATTATAAACAACCAGAAGGTTGAATATTAAACCTCCAATACGATTTGAGGAAAGATTTTCTTTTAACAAAGATTGCCTCCTTAACTCCTCTTTCAAACCATCTTTTCTCCCTGCTCAGAATCTCCACCTCCCTGTCTTCAATAGAGTGGTTTGTGGCTTTAAGATGAAGATGCACAGCGCTTTGGGGTCCTGAACTCGCGTGTCTTCTATGTTGATGAAGCCTCTTGTGCAGTGGCTGTTTAGTCTCCCCTATGTACCGCTCTTTACAACTTTCTTCACTGCATTGGATAGAATACACTACATTGCTCTGCTTTTGTGTCGGCATCTTGTCCTTAGGTGAACCAGTTTTTGTCTTAACGTGTTGCCTGGTTTGAAATAAACAGGGACTTTGTGTTGTCTAAAAATTATTTGCAATTTTTCTGATAGTCCCGAGACATAAGGGATAGAGACAACCTTTCATCTTGGTTCTGTTTCCCTTTTGTCCCTTTTGTCCTGCTTTTTGGTTCTCTTCACTTTGTTAAGAGCCCAAGTCGGGCATCCACAGGCTGAGAGAGCAGTCCGGAATGCTCTCTCAGCCTGTGGATACCCGCCCTGTGGGCAGGGCTTTCACAGAGTAGGATATAAACCTGAGTTCTCAGACTTGTTTCACTGATTGAGAATGACTCTTGGATGAGAGTCGAAATGTTTTGTTTTTCTAAAACAGAGTCCAGATGACTACAACTGAATCTTTTTCTACAATGGAACACTCCTGGACAAATGAGGGATTACACCGACACTGTATGTAGTGTTATTTTCTTTATTAATGTAATGCAAATAGATTTCCAGTTGCAGTGCTCCTCACATTAAATATTTACCTTTATACTTTACTTTAAGGACATGGCATAAACCAATTAATAATGTAATTAATCATTGGATTCATGTAGCACCTTGCTCCTCACTTGAGGGAGGTACACTACTAACCCATCACCACCAATCAATCAATCACACATTCACCACTTTCATACTAGGCAATGTGTCAAGCCGCCCCACTGTGTTCCAGCGGTCGCTCACCCTAGTGCTGACCAGGCCTTACCTACATGGTCACATACTGTTACAGCAGCTATGTTTACTTGCACATCAAAAAACTAAAATTATTATTAATTATTAATTAATTAGTTCTTGGAGTTTTAAGATGATTGAAATGACTGGTAAACAGCAAGTAATTTCATTTATTTCTGATTGTTCACACACACACCCACACACACACACACAACGCCTGTTAATGAGGGAAATACTGCAAAAAGGCAAGCTGCTATAGCAAAAACATAATGTGTAGTATGATTATTTTCACATTATATTTTTGTAAAGTTATATTTTGTTTACCTGTTTTGTGGGCCTCTTTGTCAATGGCCAATAAAAACGTTTTGAATATTTAAACCTTTCATCCCATTACTGCTTGCTCTCGAACTCAAAATGAAAACACAAACTGTTAAAATGTAAAGCATTATTTTAAAGGTAATTGCACTTCTGATGAAAAAACTTCAATAATTAATATAAATGTTTTGGCATAGCTGATTACATTAGTTATTAGTTTATTTTGCTAACTAACAAAAGATAATTCACAGATAAAAGGATGACCAAGGTTATCAAACCTTACAAAAGTTGTCATGTTAAAATGGAACGTTCTCAGATACAAACTGCAAGACTATTTTATTGAAAACAAAATTTGACATTGATATTAGCATCAAAATTATGTAAGAGAACATCCAAAAGTAAATAGAGCTAAAGTATAAAGCAGCAAATCTCTCTTTATCCACAGCTGTTGTGAAAAACCAGGAATTTTAATCCGTCTCATTTTAGTAATTCCTATCATTATGTTTATTTTATTTGGGTGTCATTTTCAAATTAGTGCCATTTTCATTGTTGTTTGCATATGTCAACATTTAACAAAACAAGTTGAACAATGCTAGGCTAACAAATGTGACAGAGGGTATATTTGCATGTCTCTTTTGGAGCTGATGAAACAAATTATCCGTGTGGCACATGAGAGTGCAACTGCTGCGTCCAGCATTCCTAGACCTTCACCACAGCTGTCTGGTTACTACGGAAACTGAGCTTCTAACTGCATTTCAACAGCTCTCTGCCTCTGCATCACGGGGAAATATCTGGCCATAGATCCACAAAAGACAGTGTGATGTATTCAAAGTAATAGTGGTGCCCCTCATAAAACCTACGGTAAAATGTTTAAAAAGCAGGAAACGTTTGAAGTGCATTGGGACAAAAAAGACATGTCCTTTTCTTTGCTCAAAAGCCATCCAGCCTTCATAGAGATGGTGTTGCTTTGCCTGGAATGTTCCACAGTATGGCATTATAGGCGCTGTACCTGATTTTTATTGTCTTAAAAATGTGAAAAACAGAAATCCTAAATATTCACCGCGATGAGTTTGTTTTCAACTCTCTAAAGCCAAAGCGAGTTTGCCAAACAACTAAACAACGATGAAAAAAAAATCGCATACAGCTTTTTACCTGCAGTTGCAAACAGTCACATGAACATAAATAAATCTAAGAAAAATATTGAGCGTTATTTTTGTTTTGTCTTTGGATTGGATCGGTTTCTACTGCCGTCTACTCTTGTGCCAAAGTTCACACCTGGACTAGTCCGAAAGCCAGAAGGAAACGTTGCAAAGCACCCTCAAAATATTGATACCTTTCATGTGTTGTCCCCAGCTTTTCCTTGGGGCGGTGAAGCTAACTGGAGTCAGTGGCTGCTCTGTCGGAAGCTGTGTTACTCAAATTAGACTTGAATCTGACAATAAAGAATTGATTTAATTGGAACTACAACGGGTGAGTTTATTTGTTCTGTTAAACAAGTCCCTTTTAAATAATATTAAAATCACAAAATAGATTAAGATTAAACGCCTAAACGGGACCATGAACGCTTGGAAGTGTGATTTTTGTGTGTCACTTCAAAGTGCAAATAGGTGGGCCAAAACATGTATGTTGATTTATTTGATAAAAAAAAAAAAAAAAAAAGTTTAATGGACTCAGCAGCCATTAAATTGCTTCTGCTTTTATCTGACCTTGGCAAATATTTATTTTAATCAAAATAGCAGCATGAAGAGATTGATTGAAAAGCATCACTGAATATTGGATTTGGTAAAAAGAAATATCAATACAGAACAATTTTAATTCTAATTGCACTGAAAAATGTGTTACAATTTTTTTTTTTTACAACAAATTATTTTCCATGCATATGGAACTTCATAATAATGAAATGTACACCCTTTAAAGTTTGCAATCAAAACAAGTAATAATGAGTAAAACACAAGGACAAAATAGTATTTCCTGAGTTACTGAATCAAATTAAAAATGTCTTATTTATCTTTTAATTTTGTTTACAGACAGACAGAAGTTTACGCAGAAAGAAGAGGCGCCATTGGACTTTTGAGGCATAAACTTCAATTCAATTCAATTTATTTTTGTAAGCCCAAAATCAACAGCGGTTGCCTCGAGGGGCTACAGTGGGAAAAACAGACTAAAAACAGAATAAACAGTGTTCATAGGGACTTGGTAAAGTCCAAGCTCCCCTGTTCTTAGACCCTCCTTCTCGGCCAGGAAAGACTACAAAATAGAAAGTTGATTTATGAGTGAACCTTTTCTATTGCTTCATTGTTGACAGTGAGTGTGGGAGAGGTGAGGTGTCCATGATGCAAAAGGATGACCATCGAAGAAAGCTATATATAATTGAATGAATGAATGATGTTGTCCTGATGGCTTCATCAAACCATAATCTGCAGCATGCTCTGGGATGGTTTGCCACCAAATGAAGCAACTTGGACGAAAACCAGCATGTCCAAATCTGAGGCCATGGTTCCCGGCCAGATAAAAAGGTGCTTTCTCTCAGGAGTGGGGCGAGTCAAGAATCTCGAGGACTTGTTAACGAGTGAAGGCTGGAGCGTGAGATTGACGGGCGGATCGGTGCAGCGTCTGCATCGGACTGTTGTGGTGAACAAGGAGCTGATTCGAAAGGCAAAACTCTCGGATTACCGGTTAATCTACATTCCTACCCTCACCTATGGTCATGATCTTTGGGTAACGACCGAAAGGACAAGATCACAGATACAAGCTGTTAAAATTAGTTTGGTCTACATGTGAAGAGGAGCCAGCTGAGGTGGCTCAGACATCTGTCCCCACATGTCCCACCACGAAGAGGCCCCAGGGAAGACCCAGGACACGCTGGAGGGACTTTGTCTCTGTGGCCTGGAAACGGCTTGGGAAGCGCTGGGCAGAAGTAAAATGTGACAGTTTATGTGGGTAGGGTGGGAGAAGTTTGGGAGGCCATTTGTTTATTATTATGACCGATACATGGAACATCACATTATTTCCAGTCCACATGAAAACTTCAGTATCGGACAAGGTCGTGCTTAATAAATGCAGGTTTTTCCCTCTTGCTACTTCTCAGTCACTTCCTACAAACCCCTGAAACAATGGTGTATAATAAGCAGGCAGCGTGACTTTATGGCTCACTTTCACAGCGGTTTAGGGGAAACACTTGTTAACTAGGCATTAAAGCCCTCGTACAAGTAGGTCATGTTCTCGTGTCAGATGGTCTGACGCGTCACCTTGTAAAGAGATCAAAAAGACTGCCACACAAGCATTGTTTTGCCTACTGTACAACACCTCACAGCGGCTCATTAAACCGCTTCCTGTTGTGTCAGGAATTATTCTCAGGTTTGGAATTAGCTGTATACGTGGAAGCAAACTTTTACACGTACCTGTGTGTACGTGTGTACGTGTGTACGTGTGTACGTGTGCGTGCGTGCTCATTCATCTTTGCCGTATTCCTCGAATACAATATATACATTGTTATATTAATATTGGACATGGTCTTTTTTTGTTTGTTTTTTAAAAAAAATGATAATGTTACAAATAATATTGTCTTGAAAATATAATTTTCCACACTTGAAAGCACCGAAACAAATTAAAGCAATGTCTTATGTTGTGTAGTTTATGAACTTTGGGTATTCAGCCCAGAACAACAGTTACTCTGTTTCTTACGTACTTACATGAAAAGTAGGTCTACTTCATGATCTAAGTCTAGGGTTTCTGAATGATGACAATATATGACTGTTGCCAGCATAGCAATCAACAATTTATAACAAAATAGAATATATTTTGAAAAAGTCTTACATAGAATAGAAGAAACCAATGAATAGGCTGGACCCGGCCAGGTATTCAGGAAGGAGGATATATTAGTGTATTAGTACATTTTAATCTCTAATGATGAGGAAACAACGTTTGATGAAATCAAAGATCAAATCAAGATCTTTCAAAAGTAAACTCGTAGTGGTAAAGTGAGAAAGACATTAGGTGAAAGTTAAGTGAAGCAGACAATTGATTTTGGCTGGAAAGTCTCATACATCCAGGCTTCTTTCAGAGTGCATTTTTAGAACCCCACTGAATTGCCAATACCACAGCCTTACATTATATATATATATTTCTCATTGGGGAGCCTTCCCACTCGGTTTAACCTTTCAGAAACCGCCTCCTCCAGAGCACTGCCAACTGCCTTCGGTGATTGTGCATTAAAACTGAAGCTTAGATGTCCAAATCAAATAATACACATGTTTTATTAACAACCTGCAGATGTGCTATGCCCAGCTGGAACTATAGATAGATATTTCATTTATATGTAATATGAAATATAAAAGCATAATATTACAAAAGTAGCAGCTGTAACTGCATAACATTTCCAAACATTGACATCTAAAAGAGTTCTATACCATTTTGAACAATGCCGATACATGCAGTAATTTTCAGAGAAGAATGATTATTTTATGTATTTTATATTATTTTTTATGTATTTGTCAACAACTTAAAGGTCACTGAGAAGGAAGAATATTTTTTAGATGTACTTCCTCTTTTATTCTGGTTAATGTGTCATTTCCCCACCGGCGCGCCTTCCCGGCTCACTCATGGCAGAGCTCTAAGCGTCTGCGGAGCGCCCGGTAAACTTGCGTCATGGCCCTTCACTTCCACACACTGTTTCCACACAGCCCGGACACTTTTCCCTGCTGCAGAGTGTTCGAGGGTGCACACTCGGCGCCTGCGCACCACACTCACCTGCCGCTGCTGTCGCTGCCCCCTGTCCGGTGGGCCAACCCGAGGCACTGCCAAGTCCCGGTTTAAAGGGCAAGCTGGCGCGCTTGGTCATGTCACGTGACCAAAGGACTCAACCATTTCATGTATTTTGGTTATTTATCATTGTCCCCTTAGTTATTGGTGGCTAGGCCATATGGGGGGCTATGGGGATTTCAGTCTGAGTTAAAGGGGCCATATGATTTTGTGGGTTTTTGTTGATTTATGCCATTTTGTGTTTCACCCCTATCAATTGTTTATTTGGTTTGCCCAGGGGAGGGGCTAGGGCAGGGATGTCCAAACTATAACTCGGGGTCCAAATGTGGCTCTCAGACCAATTTTTGTGGGCCCTCGAGCTTTCTGCTAAATTGGCCCAAATGACCAAAAGTAGTACTTTTTACTGTAAAATTGGAAAAATTCTGCTCCCATAACCTAATTAAACATTTTGATGTGTTGCAGACCTAATATGAATGTTCTGAGCCGTATCAAAGCTGTGGAGGCTCATCAAATCTACAAAAAATGCTAAATTTCAAATGATCCACTTCCTTGTCATGTTGTCTGTGGCCCTCTGCTCCACGTTTGTTACAATATTTGGCCCTTACGGAAAAAAGTTTGGACACCCCTGGGCTAGGGGGTTCTTTGTTGGGGGAGAGTGCCAAGGAGAGCACATCATGTCTGCTGTGAGACCCTCTTTTTTCTGTAAGTTTTTGGATCCTGTAAATACTTTGTTTGATTGTCGTTGTTTGTTCTCTGTAAATACATGACCACTGCTTTGGGACTGGGTGTAAATAAAAACCACGTAAGCACAAGTTTTTTCGACTGAGCCATCAATTTTTTTCATGGAACCTAAAACGAACCCGTTACAGTTACAGTGACAGTTACTAACATCTGTCTTGTTCGAGGCTGAGATTGAGTCACTAAAAAGTTTGACAAGATGGAGGTAGGATCTGAGCGCATTTGAAGAGTGCGATGCAGAGACGGAACAACGCATTTAGGACAACAACAATAAGAGCAGTAGAGATCAAACAAAAAAATCCATTACGGCGACAAGAAGATTCATTTCTCCTCACAAGTTTGTGAGGAGTTCAAGAAGAGGAGCTTTTCACATCAATTTGCTTTTGAAAGCACTTTATTGGTAACAACACATAGTCAAGGTGGAATGGCCACAAGGTGGGTGAAGTGTCTTGACCAAGGGCACTACAACAGTATGTGCTGGTTCAAAGGGGAATTAATCCACCATGGAATTTCCAGTGGTCTCCCTTCCCAGTACCAGCCAAACCTTGCTCACTATAGCTTTTGAGATCAGACGAGCATTCTCGATGTGGTATAGCCAGTACATTTTATGTGCACAATCATTTTGTGCAACAGTTTGTAGATCTAAATGGAAATGGATCTCTAATGGAAACGCAGAGCACAGAGGACAGAGCAGAAGCATGAATGTAACCTAGAATTAGTTTCTATCCTAAGTAGCTCATTGTTTGTGTCTCTAAAATGGCACAATAAGATCTGAATGTGTGACCTAAGGGAGCAAGTGAAGGGAAGCTTCAATAGTAGAAAGTGCTTTTATGAACCAGTGGGTTTGGGTGTGTTGACATGATATGAGACATTTCACAAATCCAGCTATGTGGCCATAGAAACACAGATTGACATTTGACATGTTAAATCACAACTTTTTACATAACTCATATAGGCCACTTTCTATGAGTTTGTTTCAACAGACTTGCTCATGTTAAATACTTCATAAAACATGATGCAAACTTTCCTTTTGGCTTCTTGTTTTGTGCAAAACTTAAATTAAGCAAGTGGCTCAGTTTTGAAAACACACTTATGCAATTTAGCTGTAGGTCTGTGCTTCAAAAATGCACATGGATTTAGAGCATGGAGTAGGATTTTGCAAGATCTTGTACTTTTGAAAGAAGTTTGTTCAAAGGAATTTTAGGACACAAGCAGCTTTCAAACTTTGCGAGGAAAAGTTTAGCATCATCAAACTAAAAAGGAAGACTAAAAATTACATTTCTTTTCGTTTGTGAACACACTTGTCTAAACTGAGAGTGTGCCCAAACAATTTTCCCAAGCACAAGTTTTGATGTAATCCCTGGATAAGATCTGCAATCATTACCCACAGTAGTGTCTTTCATCAGTAGAGATGGCCGTATTGAAGCGGGTATTTTGGCCCAGTTTCAAAGCCCCAAAGCAGATGCGCTTCTAAACACTACTCCAAAATGTGATTCAAAGCGCTGATCATGTGACTCAGCTGTTGTTTCATGGGTGTTTCACCAGGGGGCTATCTTTTCTCGAACCTGATTTCAGTGACAGGGCTTTAAATGAACCACAGAACAGTGAGTCCGTCTCAAACCTGTGACTATAAAGTCTCAATCTGCTCCACAAAGTGTAAAAAAGTTTGCTCGTCGGATCCATGTTGAGGGTTTGTGAAAAATGAGATAAGTAATAGTTTAATGATAGTCACATCCTCTAGCGTTTGTGCAACTTCCTTACACTGACACTCAGACAGGGTCACACTGGTGCAGCGGTTAGCGCTCGGGCCTTGCAGACAAGGCTAAGATCATGGCCCGTGTGGTACGAGACTAGTTTATGTGTCAAGTGCTGCCCTTTCCTTCTCGGATGTTGCTGCTTTTCCAAAGTAAGAGAATAAAAGCATGAATAAGTAAACTAAAATAAACCGCGTCCCTCCACAGAGGGAAAATGTTGGCCAATTTTTAAATAAAACCTTAAATGTAAAAAACATCCTTGCTTTTATAAAATATGATTTTTTAAATATTCAAATTCTAGAAACACAGTTGCATCAATAATACACACAATTAAAAGTTATATTATTGGCAACCATAGCACACAGAATGTGGTTCAAACCACTGTGGATGTGGTAGACTAAAACAGGAGAAGTGTTTCAAAATGTGTTGCGAAGCCTCGACTCATTTGGTCCAAATGCTTTCCGGGTTCATGAGGCTTCACTTTGCCCATCACTATTCATCGTGGAGAGAATGGGATTGTGACAGTTGCCTTGTTGGGAATCTGGCTTTAGGGGCCCTCATTTCATATAAAATACATGGTTCCATGGATAGAGTACAATATCACAAAACAGGATTAACACTGTATGTATGTATATGTATAAACACATATAAACATCCCTCGATGAAGGTAAAGATGATCTGGAAGGAACAGAAGAATCCCTGCCTCAAGTGGACGAGTTCAAGTATTTCCGCATCTTGTTTCACGAGTGAGGAGCCAGTTTAGGTGGCTCAGAAATCCATTACCGATGGACTCCTCCCTCGGGAGGTGTTCTGGGCGTGTGCCTTTGGGGGAACTATGTCTCTCGATTTTCCTGGGAAGGCCTTGGGATCCCCTCGTAAGAACTGGAGGAAGTGTATGTGGAGAGAGAGCTCTGGTTAGTGTTGCCAGATCCTCAAAATCCTAATATTGTACAGAGAGCCCGAAATGATCATTCATTAGACCAAATTATTGTACGAAACCAAAACATTCACAGTAGTGCACTAAAATCTGGCACCACATCTAGACTGCTTCCTGTCTCAGATCCCTGAGATGTACAGGTCCCGGAGAGATGGTGGGCCGATCACCTTCTCAGCAGCGTACACAATCTGCCTCAAATTTGATCTGTTTTACAGACTCGTGGCTGGACGTGCAGCAGTTGGTGTTACAGAGAGAAGAGCAGAGGAAAAAGTTCACATCCTTGTGATCCTAAACTTTTCTGACACGCCTCTGGTCCGTCAGGAAGTCAGTGATCCACCTGCAGATGGAGTCAGGCGCATTCAGTTATGAGAGCGTCGCAACCCGGCCCTGGCTAAGCGGAAGATTGAGTATGAAAGGATGGTTTGATGTTAATTATGTCATTTTCAGTCACTTGACTTAAATTAATGTAATCCTAAAGACACATTGAACCCCTTGTGCAAGAGGCCAGTGAAGGGACATGTTTTTTACCTGTATGTTCTACTGCCGGGGCCTAAATGAGAGGTTAAACTTTAACTTCTCATTTAATTTAACGGTTAAAGAATTGTGTTGTTGCCTTGTTTTGTATTACATGTTCTTTTCATAAAAATATGAGTCAGGGTCTAAAGGTCTGCAGCCCCAAGTAGTTTTAGCTAAATTGTAATTGCACAATAAAACACCTGTGAGCTCACTTGGAGATTTACATTTGGCCAAGTTTCAAAACTTTAAGAGTGACATCTAGTATTTGACTTGACACTAAAAGCCTTAAGGAATAATTTGCTTAGTTGCCACAGGCTCATGTGGGAGTCACTGCGTTCAAGAGAGGAGAGAACAGAGAGCCTGCAGCAGCACACTGTATTTTAATGACAAGCACACTGATTTTGCACTTGTCAGAGCCTGCGCAGCATATGACAGCCCATACCAGTTACAAGCTTCCAGGAGAATGAATAAGCACACCATTCAGATGAGAAAATAAAAGGCACTTTTGCTACAGTACATGTAGATGTAGGTAGAGGGTTCTTGACACTTTTATTAATACAAAATATTCAATATTAACCTTCTAATCATGTTCTGTGCCTAACACACAAAAAAGCCAGCATTAATGTGTTTGACTAATCCTTTACTCACACCTCCACTGCCCACACCAGATAACTCACCATTTTGACCGAATCGGACTTGAATTCTTTGTGCCCTGTTGCCTTCTGTGACATTGAGACAAGTGGAAGTCCAGATTAATTAGCTCAGCCAGGAATACTTTCCAATGTATTTTTAAGAGATGGCGTTTCTAAGGAGCAGATGCTGTTGAAGCTGCCGGGGCCCCTGATCTAACCGGGTCTTCAGTGATATTCCTACTTTATGCCATGAGGAGAATACTCTGGTCCTGAGTATGTTGATGAGAGTGAGATCAAAGTCGCCGAATACATTTTCCCCACCCCTCATTGAGCATGTTAATGAGGGGTCAGGGCTTTCACCCCTGGAGGAACAGAAGCGCTTTGCAGAGGAATATATTAAGATTAAAAATGAAACAGGTTTAACAGGTAAAGCAGGTTAGTTTCAAGTGAGAGATTACAAATGAGGAATTACACTTAAATAAAAATGATACGATAAGAGTGAACATTGAATAGTATTTAAACATAAAACACTCTTTGTAGTTAATTGGAAAGTTTTACGAATGTTTTTGTGTAATTGTGTAGGGAAATGTAAAACAAAAACGTATACATAAATAACTTTGTAAATAATAGGAGGTGTTTGGGAGAAAAATGCTGATGCTCCAGTTTCACCGTCCCATGTTTCTATGCCCAGTGTAGCGTGGTGGATTGTTTGGAGAAATGTTGTCCAAACCTCTAATTTGGCAACATCTGTACTTGCATCGGATCGCCACAATCTTCATCCTAAACACTGTAGTTCAGAGCAGCATGTACATCACTCCAGAGTCGAATGCATTTATATACAGGCAGTCGTTTTCTCACTCTCCAGATTGGTGGTTAGTGTAATACTGTGCGATGTTTGCCCCTCTGTGGCCTTCAGAGTCTCCATTCACACCCCTCACATGATCTGCATGAGGTCCACTGTCTGCAGACCCCAGAGGATTACTGGAATGCACGGCCCGGGTTTGCATTTACGCCTGCTGAATATTTGGTTAGGAGGGTATTTGGTCAGACAGAATCAAATCATTTCAAAGTCACTTCCGGAACTATTTTCTTTTTCAGTTTTTTTTATGTGCAGAAACAGATTTAAATGATGCCTTGTAGGTCAATAAAACCAGGCTGTACAGTAGATCATTCTGAGCAGACCCAATTCCCCAAGTGTTCTCTTTATATGATTATTATTGTGATGACTCTGGAACGTAATCATTTGTGCTAAAATGTTGGACAACAAGTTTCTCTTCAGAGTGCAGGAGCTTTATGGAATTCTATAATGAAACCTTTTGATGCAAGCAAGTCCTTTCAGGAAAGGCACATTCATTAGACCATGCTCTACAGAACGAGAGGGGTTCAATAAAACTTCTGCCGATCTTATCAACCAACTCCCGGCTACTGCTGATTTGCCCAGAGGAGTGAAAGAACAGCCCCCTTACACACGTGTTTAAATATATAACAATAACTGCTTGTAATAACTACCTGTAAACATAGTCTTTGCACTCCTAAATAACTTCTTAAACTCTCTCAGAAAGTGTTTTTTTATCCAGAATAAATGTGAAAATGTGCCCATAGAACCAGGGAGTACAGGACCGGGGGATAGGACATACAATCAAATCATCTTCTGAGCACTGACTCCTTTGAATGCAAGACAATACCGGATTACGCAAACCTGTATGAATCTGAAAATACAACTTCCCGTAAGCTATGAGAGAAAACCATCATGACACGGTTAAAAGCTCATCAAAGTGATATTTGCACATTGCTATATTCCTCTCTGCATTTCTTCTCACAAGTGCCCCTGCCATGCTGTCATGTCAAATTAACCCTAAACAACCATAAATCTTACCAGTAAAAATCTACTCACAAAATCTGTGCTCTTGTGTTTTGGAGTTACAAAGACGGTAAGAATGCAGTGGGTGCTGTGCATGGCAGGATGAGACAACAATGGAAGATGATTCATGAGACTGGCGCAGAATAGTTTTGGAAAATTGCCACACTTTTGCCATTGAAGCCATAGCAAACCAGCCCAGTAATGATCATAACTTTCACCATTTGCCAGAATAAAAAAAAATAAAAAAAAATCTTTGCAGTGTGGAGAGATAAAGTGTTCTACTTGGGAAACTTGACAGCTCTGATCTTTTTTCTCACTTGTGTTTGTCAAAATCCACATGTACCTGAAGATGCAGTGCTTTTTCTGCTGCTCCCATATGTCAAACATTCAGGAGGTCAGATCAGGTGGGAACATTATTATTATTCAGTGCAGCGGAGGCGTTGGATGTCGGTGGAGCTTAAGGCCCTTTCTGACATTGGAGGATTTTCATTTGAGAGTGTATCCAATGTTAACTGAGAAAGAATGGCACATTTCCCTCGCTGTTCTGTCTACGCATTTAGAACATGGAGTGCATCGCATGGACGCTTACGGTATGTACTGATGTGACCCATTAGCAGTACGCTACATATTTGAAGTGTAATACAAAAGATACACAAAAATCCATTTAATATATCTACTTTACGAAAACACAATGCAAATGGCCTTTCATTCATAGTGATAGCTTCTGTGATTAGTTTGGATTTTGAACCGCTGAAGAGGCATCCAACAAATTGGCACTTGCACAGTTGGATCAACACTCCATTTGCTCACATCTGCATGCTGTGGTTATCAGAGAAATCCTCTTTACTTTTGTGCCTTTCTTCCAAAGCTTTTCAAAGTTGTAGATTAATTCCAATGTCTGTGATTATGAACAACGTCTGCGCTCTTTGGGAAATCTGAATGTTTGATATATTTAAGACATAAATAGAGCTTCCGTTTACTTCTAAATAGTTTGTTTGTTTTTTTTAACACATAATTTACCCAGAAAAAGAGAACTATTTTGTTTTATGTAGCAGGTTTTATTTTTTTATTTTTTGCTTTCTAGGTTTAATACTTATGAGCTTGACTTATGTCTTAAAGTTTTGTGTTTTATTAGTAAGGTAAGATCACTTTCAATTGAATTCAAACTGATTTTACATCTCATCTCCCCTTCAGTAAAAAAACATCATAAAGATAAAGAGCACAAAAACAAATATATTAAATAAATTCCTTCCACAACATCCTCATTTATTAATGATTTTTTTGTGTGTGTTTTTAAAGACAAAGGATGATTCTGTCCAACACATCAGGACCAATCATTAAGTTTGTAAATGGTAAAATACATATTAATGTGTATATTTTAGCCTTACCCATTCAAAGATTTCCTAATTAGCAAATAATATTATGAGCAGCCTCCTTATATTCTGCGTTACATCATACAATTACATGAGACTGGTGTGTGGCTCTTGTTAACACACTGTGATGGGGGTGTGTCTTACATCAAAGGCCAGATGGCGAAGAGCAGAGAAAATGTTATCAGAAGGTTGGAGTGCTAAGCCAACAAACGGCAGGCATCGGAGAGCTCTTTTTACTCTCTGGCCACCTGTTAATATGGGCCTTTCTAATCCCAGGGATCTTTCAGATGTTGAATTCCTCCAAAGCATATGAGGGTATCAAAGAGGTCGCCCGAATACTGTCTACTAGCCACATACTCCAATGCTTTGTCTTTTGGTGCAACCTTCAAACCCCCAACAGAAGACAACTGGGTAGAGACAGGTGAAATGCATGACAAAAGTCCAACTACTTTTACAAGTTTAAAAAGTTGAGGCTGTCCGGCACCTTATTCCATACCTTCAAATATTGCAGTATGGGAAGATGGTCCATGTACAAAGTATAATATATTTTTGCTCATTCAAGTTGAGAATGGATATACTCGTAGAAAACAGCATTTCTTATTTCTTGAACTTGGAGAAATACAGTTTGATAAAGGAAGTTGCCGAACGTACACAAAGTACACTGACCTTCAAAATAAAAGCTTGAAGATAATAATACCCAAGGCACTTCCAGCTCCTCCGGTGGGTTCCTGGGACGTTCCCAGGCCAGCTGAGAGACACAGTACCACCTCAGCTGGCTCTTCTCGATATGGAGAAGCAGCGGCTCTACTCCGAGCTCCTCCCGTATGACTGCGCTCCTCACCCTATCTCTAAGGGAGCGCCGTGCCACCCTGCGAAGAAAACTCATTTCGACTGCTTGTACATGCAATCTTGTCCTTTTAGTCATTGCCCAAAGCCCGTGACCATAGATGTGAGTGCTTCGCATGTCTATGTCATGCTCTTTCTTCATCACAACAGTCCGATACAGTGACCAAATCATTGCAGACGCTGCACCGATCCGCCTGTCAATCTCACGCTCCATCCTTCCGTCACTCATGAACAAGAACCCGAGATACTTGAACTCCTTCACTTGGGGCTAGGACTCCCCACCCACCTGGAGAGGTCAAGCCACCTTTTTTAAGACTGCTGTCCGGAAGAAGATGGATGGATAATTACTGTATTACTGGAATGAAGTTGCAAAAGAAATAGCCTATTTTGATGACAAACGTGATGATTGAATTACGTGATACTATCACATAATTTCATGATAGTTTCAGGTTAAAACATCATGTTTTTAAATAAATTACATGAAAAAACATCATCCACAAAATATGCAATTAGTAATTATAATGTAATTACGTGATAAAAAGATGAAGTAAGCATGTTTACATTATTAGCAGGGCCTCGCTAAAGACCAGGCAGAGGGGTGTTTGGGGACACGTTGGCTGATGGTTCTGCTCTTGGAGCAGGTTGCTCGCATGTGGCAGGATGACAGTGAGAGAGTAAAATTATTGAAACAATTTCTGACCTGCTCAAGCAATTACCAACAATGCCTGTAATTCATATGGTGTGGAAAAGAAACTAAAACAAGTTTCAAACATCAATGTGACAGAGCAATTTGCGAAAACTAGATAGACATGGAACATGAAAGTGTTGTTTTCTCAGCCGTAAAATGACTGCATGAAACAGAAAATAATCTGAAATTTTGTCAGGATCTTAAAAATATGGGTTCCTCAGGCTGGTAGAATTCCATATCATATGCACTCTCACACCAATGAAGTCATGGTAATGGCAAATCAGGAGTGGTCTTGCTCGCTCGCTCTGCTCTTACTTTGCTCTCAAACTGCATCTCACTTCTGAAATGAATAACTCTTTGTTTCTGTGGTTTTCACACACCTGCACACACAGACACATATAATGACAATGCATGTTTTGCAAGGTATTTTTCCATTCATAACCTGTACAATTTAATACATGCAAGCTAGATAGGCTTATGTTTAATCGCATATTTATTTCTTTATTATTCATTTATTTGAACTGGGACGGTGCACATTAATCAGCATTTCTGTAAATGTGCCAGTATTAGCTGTGGTTTTGCTAGTTTCCAAACTTAGTCCCAGGCAAGCAATATACAAATCACACATTTACATTATATACAGTACAATTAGGATTAGTAGAACAATATAAAAGATTAGGAGTCCATATAAAAACAGATTGCAGGCTGAAACATGTACAGAGATCTGCAAGAGCAGAACAACAGACGACAATAACATGGGACAAGCATGACACTAGATGCAGACTCATGAGGCAGCAGCACAAGAGCAGCAGAGGAAAATTATATATTTTTTTAACTATGGTCACAGGTTTGGTTCTCAAGTAACCATGATTTCAACTTATGTTTAAAAGTTCTGTGTGTATTAGCATTGCGTATGTGCGATGGTATTGTGTTCCAAAACTGTGCTGCTCGTACTGAATTTGAGCTTCGTTTTGTGAAAAACAAGTGTTCTGTTTTTTTAACATTTAAATAGCCAAAAGACATTTAGAAATATGTACCATCATTTCAGAAAATGTTTTTGCTGCTTCTTCCATACTGTGGAATATTTCACTCAAAGCAACAATATCTCCATGGAAACAAGTAGGTGGTGAACGCTTCATCAAAAAGTGTAGAAAACAATTTTAAGAAAGTAAAAAAGTGATCTTTTACCCGATATACCATCGGTATAATTTAATTTCACACTGTAAAACTTGTACACAAACTATTTTCTAGGACACGTTTTTATTTTCTCTGAATGTGAAATGATTTACTTATGATTTAATGAAAATGATGGCACCTCTGAATGCCATCGCTGTCAATCATTGTATGTAAATCCATGTCGGAAGTTATATCCAAATCCTATTTGTCACTTATATATGTATTTATTAATAAACAGCAGTCTCCCCCCCTCAGGGTGCACAGTCACACTCACACCTTTTAGACATGACTATTCGCCCAACTCCTCCGCACTGTGGTTTCATCCCTGCCTGTTGATGGAGAGGATGTGGGCTGTCTTCTCACTCACACACACCTGATATTTGGCACATGTTGGCGTGTGAAACTGGATTAACAGGACTGCACCCTTCTCCTTCTGGCTCAGGTATTGGTGAGCTCCTCTTTTCTTCACATCAATCACTGCACTGAAGTGGAGAAATTCAGTGGAGGCTTCATTGTTTTCTCATTTCAAAAACATAAAAGATTTTCTCAGACTCTATCTTGGTTTCCTGTGGAAAGGCTGGACATTCAGGGAAGCTCTGTTGTAGCGCTCTTGACTACAACAAAAAATAAGTTATTGCATAAAATCCAAGAGATACTGAACCTTTATAGAGGGTTTTTCCAAGCAGCTGCGCTCTTGTCAGATGCAGATGTCGGAACACATAAGACTTTGTAAAAATAAAATATGTCCAGTGCTGATATTTCAAAAGAACAGAAAAGAAAGAGGACAGCTGTGTGAATATTGGATATATGACTGTAAGATAAAGAGAGACTTCATGCAAGCGTTTGGCATGCCTTGCTTAAGATCACACAACTACACGGTGCATTCTCACACCATCTTAAGCAATTTACAATATTTCATCTTTTGGATAAAGTCTTAACTGCTTGTTTATGACCAGCTCCTGGAAAAGCAAGATATACTCAGAGAACGATCAAGGATCCTTTTTCTCTTGAGCCAGGATGCATACACAGTGAATTACAGATGCTAATTAGTCCCAAATTGAGCCACTGGCACTGTGTGAACATGGCCAGGGGGAACTGGGTGTTTACTCTGACACTAGTTCTCTAATGTGTATAACCTTAAGACAGGACTGATCCGGCTGAGAGCAGACAGGCATACAGTTCAATCATTAGCTGTGTTTTGTGTGATATAAACATCCTCACAGCATGAACAAATACGCCACCTACTGTGACTTGTCAAGGCAATGACCTGCACATTCACGAGGCTTTCAATGAAGAGGCCCGTCCTAAACAAAAGCAGTGGATGACAAAGGCAAGATCTTTGTTTCACCAAGGCTCTGCCCTAGTTGGGAAGCTCGAACAGTTTCAACTGAAGTGATTAGTTTAAAAAAAGAAAAAGGTAAGAGGCTTTTAAACATCATTGTGATTGAAGGCGTGGATGCCTGCTGTTTGTTCCACTCAAATCAGTTTGTCATATGTACATGCAAAACTGGATTTGTCAACACACATTTATGCACTGACTTCAAATTACAAGAGACAGACCCTTTATATATTTAGCTAGAACATGGAGGCACTACTGCTGAGCCCAGGGTTTCCTATTCGATTTGGGATTCATGTGGCTGGGACCAGTCTGCTTGTACTTTGTTGATTGTATTGGCCTTTATTTCATTGTGATCACGACTTTCCAAATAATTAGACATGTTTACATTGCCTTCTTTGTTGAGTTGCCGGCACAAATTATTTTTCTAGACTTTCTTGGCTTTTATTTCTAAAGAATTGATCCGACAAAAAATAGTTGTTGAAGATGTGTTCTGCTCAAGTTGGTTATTGTATGTTTCCTTTGAACCCAAACAAAGACGGGTGTATGCAGGTGTACGCTTTGAACAATGCTGTATGAAAGTTTATTGTTTGCACTTTAAAGGCGAGTGGATCTCCAGTGAGTTTGTGCTGCTCTGGCATCGAGCCGATTCATAATGTTGGAGCATGCACAGACTCTGCTGTACTCTGCACTGGCCTGTTTAACCTGGCAGTGAAACCAAAACATCAAACAGATTCATACCTCTGTGCAAAGTTGACAAGTAGCACTATTTAAATAGTTGAAGAGCAATATATAGCATTGCGCTGTGAACCCACTCAGCAAAGACAGAAGTAGTAAGACAAATTTGTAAAATATAAAACGGATGAATTTACAGGTAACAAAATGCATTTAGATTGTGTCATGGGCGTGCACACAAGTATAACTAATGCCACTATAGTGCAACATTAACCATATCCACTTGGCACCTTTTGTAAACTACGATAATTCACAAAAGGTTCAATTCGTTGTTCAAGTGCTTATGGGAAATATGTTAGTGTCGCTTTAAAAAGTGCTCTAAATTTTAAATGCAATGAACACAATGTGATGTAGCAGAAAAACAACTCCTTCAGTGTCTGTTTGGCTCAAACTACAAAATTAGCTCTCAATGAAAGCTATTCGATAAAGTCGACCTGATGTTGGAAATAATGTGGTATTAAAGAGCCTGAGGAGATGAGTATGAGTGAGGCAGCGGCTTTAGCCTTTTATCACATGTGGCTCATATAAGTAAACTACTTGTGTCTGATTTAACTGGTCTACAGGCAGAATGGAGTTTGGGACTAATGTGGACATGCCAACATCATGACAGAACAATTCAGTTGCTGTGATTAGCCACAATAGCCACAATCAGAGACTAATACACCAGAGCAGGAATCCACTTATCTCTCCATGGCACACTGGGAATGTGTGCGCGGCCGGCTTGTTTGAGGGCCGTTACCTGTGTCTACACAAGATGCAGTCCTCAGATTTATATCAAGTGAATCAAAGAACTATATTTATTTAGGTGTTGTTTTCCTGCAGGGCTCAGCAAGGGACTTGAAGGTGTTTTAACAAACAACAGGCACACACCGACATTCACTCTCACATTCATTAACGGCAGGTCATTTAGAGTTAGCCTGGCCTAGAAGACTTTATCATTGTAGTCCCCAAGGAAATTCAGTCTGGTAATTTTGAAGGCGGGACTAACAAGCAAAGACTAAAGAGAGGATTGTGTTGTGAGATTGGTCGAGCAAATCTATTCCAAATGAAATCAGACCTCTAGGGTTCTTAACCTTTTTGACCTTGGGGGCCCAACTTATTAGAGACCTGGTCCATTTACTTATTAAATGCATTGTATTATATATTTTTTCCGGCCCTACCAAAAATCGCTGCTCTATGAACTAAAAGCAGACTGTACTGAACATCATTCTGCTCGGCTACATTTAGTAATATTTAGTAATACGTACAAAATATTTTGGATGCATGGCTGGGAGGAATACAATAAATAATCATAATTTTGTAAAATTCATTTCTCCTTTATCCGTTATATAAATTAGATAGTGAAAAAGAGCAAAACGTATCCCTTTTGGACAGGGTCTGATATGTTGCTCTGTTACATTTTGGGATGAGACCAAAATGGCTGCTGGTGGTTCGCCCTGCTTCGCTTTTCTGTCTGAAAAATCTGTGCAGATGTCCAGAAATGTAACGTATGTGAACAGTGTGTGTGCCAAAGGGTTTGTGAGAGCTAATTGTGGATTTAAAAATTTGCATTTTGAATTACCTATTCCTCCTTTAGCGGTTTCAAAATCAAGTACCCCAGTTTAATTATGATAAGGTAAAAGTTGACCATGAGATTTTTAATGTGTCGAGGCAGGCTGTCTCTCTGACAGACTCAATTATATATTATACTGGATCACGTTTTTTATTTAAAATAATAACCACAGCCTCAGACATGTCAAATCCATCTTGAAAGGACTGTCAATGAGTTCAAAAGGAGTTTTTATCATCATTATTAATTAATGTTACCCCCATATCTTGAGCTCATAATATTGCCTAAAGGGAATCCAGAGAAATCATCATCAAACTGTCAACGTGGTCGCATGGGCTGAAGAGCAGAGTGAATCCCATTGACTTTTGTTTACTGAAAGGAGTAACCTCTTCCCCGTTTTTTGAGGGGTAATTCAAACTTGAATGCCAAAAAGGGTTAGTAATCGCTTCTGACAGGCGACCAGAGCGCATCAGAGTGGCTGCATGTCTGTTTAATTTAGTATGGAAACTTTAGTAGGCTGCACACATTTGTACACGCTTTGGTGTATTTGTTTTACAAAGTCTAACAAGGGGTCAGCCCTATGTTCCCCGGGGCCGCTATTCCTCGTTCTACAGGGTACAGTGGTACCTCCAATCGTGAAAGGTACCGATGTGCCCCCTGGCTACAGGCTACTGTGGCCCGTCCACCAAGACAATATGATTACGCGCAGGTGATGCGGCTCTCGGTGGGTTATTCAAACATGCATGAATGAAATCAAATCAAACTTCAGTTTTGATGAGGAAACATTATACCATAGTGAAAGCTCATCACAATGTACTGATACTGTAGAACAGGGCTATTCAATTTTCCTGAGGTCCAGATTTTTGGAGGGTCAAGACCTTTGGGCCGGAGGTCCAGTACTGCAGCAACACTTTGAGTCGCACAAAATATTCCCAACACGGTTTCAATAAATTGAGTTAATACAATAAAATAACTGCTCCAATGAACAAGAACAAAGTTTACACATTCATATTGAAACATTTCAATTGTAGGGTGTAGTAATGTAATATCATTTTTAGAAGACCCCCAAAGGTCCTTGACCTGTTTAAAGTAGTACATCTCATCTCCAAATCCACTTCTTACAGGTAGGTGTTGAATAAGAGCACTTCAGCAGTTCATTAGGTGCACAAGAACATGTATATACAGGGCACCTTAGAGACTGACCTAATACTCAGCTGCCTCTTTATTTTTTCCCTTGACCTTAAGATATGTCAAGATATGTTATTAAAGGCCACTGCATGTGTTAGGCCCTAATTTGCATATTGTATGCATATCTGAATCTTTGTTTTATATCAAGTACAAGCTTTTTTTTAAAGAGCTAAAGGCGCACTCCCTGTTTTAAAAGCTATTGAAAATAGTTGAGAAGCTCTGCTCCAGTTGATTTGTGAAAACAGCAGCATATTGAATAGACAAGAGGATTCTCAGTCATAAGCTGACAATCTGCCCAGCAGGAGACACCGCGCATTTTCATTTAGGATTCACTTGAATGGAGCTTTCCTCTTTCTGCCTATGTGGGAGCCCTTGATGTTTCTGTACACTTCGTTTCTCAAGAAGTATTTTAACTTTTTTACAAACAAAAAGGGGGGAAAAGTCCAACATTTGTGCCAAAAATGTATTTATTGATTTGTATGTGTGTACTTTCATGAGAACATTTAGTGTCAACCACAATCACTGTTAAAGCTGCGATTGTGCTACCTATTATCTTCTTATCTGATTATATTATCCCCTCAACAAGCCAAAGATGATGCGTTAAATGAGCACAGAATAAATAAAGAGAATATTTTTAAAAGTAAACGATTACCATGCAAGTTAGCGACATATTAGCAAGATTTTTAGAGCTCAAGTTTAATTATCCTCATCATTGTGAATTCATCCCACTGACTCAGCTTTTTTTTAATTGATACCAAAACATATCACGCCAGTTCATGGCAAATACAGGATCATAAATAAAAAGTCAGATTTTTCATTTTTCACAATCAGGAAAATCTGAACCAAACACATGAAATGTCCTGCATTCTAGTGAATTTTAGCTTGTGAATTTTGTTTTTGTTTTTTAATCCTGTAGTAGTAGAGCAAACAATGCAGACCTCAACCTCTCCAGAATGCGCTGTCTGCTCCGGAAAGCATCTTCAGTAACAGACCGACGCACCCTCGCTGTGTGAAGGAGAGGTTCTCTGTTTCTGTATAAGATTTAAAGCCCCATTCACACATGCAGCTTTACCTTGGAATTGACCTCATTTTACCAAAGCAGCGACATGTGTGAATGAGGCCAGAGTGATCTGGCCTCATTCACACATGTCGCTGCTTTGGTAAAATGATCTGAGTACTAATGCAGTGATGGATCTCGAAATGCTTCATTGGGCTGGCCAGGCAGAGATGAAAGCTATTACAGGGGTGGCACAAAACCTGGCTGGGTCTGGGGGTCCTCCACTGCACGTGTACAAGTACAATTACCGTAAGTGGGAGCCTCCATCAGCTCCTCATCCAAGAAGGCGCAGCAGAGGATGTACTTTCTGCGGCAGCTGAGGAAAGCCAAGCTGCCAGCGCAGATGATGGTGCAGTTCTACACGGCCATCATTGAGTCCATCCTCACCTCCTCCATCAACCGTGTGGTACGCTGGAGCCACAGCCAGGGAAAACAGAAACTACAGCGCATTGTGCGCTCTGCGGAGAAGGTGATCGGCTGCAGACTTCCATCTCTGCGGACCTGTACGTCTCCAGGGCTCTGGGACGAGCAGGTCGGATCACAGCTGACACCTTCTCACCCTGGACATGGTCTGTTTGAACCACTCCCCTCAGGCAGGAGGCTACGGTCCATCCGGACCAGAACTCCGCCACAAGAATAGTTTCTTTCCCTCTGCCGTTGGACTCATGAACACTTCAAAACACCTGTCACTTTAACTGCAATATTCAACCACTCACTGCACTGTCACTTTCTGCACTATAACTTTAAAACATAACTGTAAACTTGTGTACATAGAAATGCCTATTTTTATTTTTATTGTATAGTAATTTTAAATTGTTTCCTAATGCATGCCTTTTTGATTGAATATATGTTGTTTTATTATTACTCAGTGTTTTATGTTGCACTTTTAAGGCCGAGACAAGTTCCTATGTTTTTGAATTTTGTTCATTGACAATGGAACATAAACTCTTTCTGATTCTGATTCTCTGACAAGCAACAAACGCTGACAATGATGCATGGAATGCTGACAGTGCACGCAGGATCAATGCAATGTTGTGGTCATGTGTGTTATTTGTCTTAGACATGAGGACACCAAGAACATGAGGCGCAGTATGAATTCTTTGCATGTTCAGAGAGTCCAATAATAACACTTCTGCTCGAAAGCATGCGCTGTGGACACATGGCAAAAAGCACTTGGTTATTTCCCTGACTGCGAGACTTGATACATACGACACATCATCTCAACAATAAACAAACAAACTCGGCTCTCCACAGATCTGACCTGTAACTTGGCATGGTCGCATCACCTGCTCATGAAATTGAATTATACAAATATATCCATTTAATACATGACCGAAATAGTAAACCTCTAACAATGGATATGAATTATTATAATATACTGCATTATAAGTTCATGATAACTGACACATTCACACTCAGACATTGCTTTCAGTGGTATCCTCACACCTTAATCAAGGGAGAGCCAATTAAATGCTAATCAGGCTCTTAACAATTTGGAGGGAGTATCAGACATATACACAGAGGATTGGACTGTCTAACAGATAAACAAAGGGAGGTTTAGAATCAGGTGAAACTCCTCCCTGAGGCCTTATTCAGCTCAGAGCAGTGTAAAGTCTGGCTTCTCAAGCTCCATCAGGTTGAAAATGGCTTTCAGATATAAGTCGAAACATTTATTTTAAAAGCATTGTCCAGAAGACACCCTCTGATGCGTTTTCCACTCAGATAGGGCTATTTATTAAGTCAATATACAGTACTTTAATTGAAATTGAATTGAATAAATGAAAACCTTTCTTGAAAAATACATGCATTATCTCTTTGGACAAACCACTCTTTTGAGAATGGCCCTGATGGTTGGTTCTGTGTGAATCATAACGGTTTGTAATAAAAAGATACTGCATTATTTCAAATGTTCCAATAGACAAAATACACGCTTTAAACTACAATCCTTTTTCATGACTTCAGTAATTAAATTCTGTTCTTATCATAAAAGTAAAAGCTCATTTTTAAATGTCCCTGCTTTAATCCAAATGTGTGATGCTAATGCACCTGCTGTCTGTCCTTGCTCGATTTTGCCAGTTTGTGCTGAATAAATGAATATCCTTGTCACGACAGCGGTAACTACAACACATCCACATCTGTCTACAAGGAGAATGATACCACAGTATTTATGAGCAGCTCCTATACTCTCACAAACAGAAGACGAAGCTGTGGGGGGTATGCATTGGTTCAGGAGTTTATATTGTTTACACTGTGATGTCCTCCTGCAGAACGAATGGAGCTGCTCATTGTGGATGCTGAGGAAAGAGCTGAGAAAAGACCAGGGTTTGCAGTGTCGTCACCAGATGCTGCACTCCACATTCATACTTATGATGGAAAATCACTTGGTGGTGGGGTCCTGTTTGTCTCCATGGAGATGTTATTGCTTTGCCTATTTTACATTTATCCAATTACAAAATGATTGGAAAAACATGCATTCTCACAGCTGGGCTATCCACAGATCTGACCTGTAACTTGTCTCCCTGAAGGCAGGTTTAATTCCGTACTGTGGAACATTCAAGGCAAAGCAATATCATCTACAAGCAATATGTGGACAATTTTGCTGCTGTTTAAACGTGATCGCTTTCATCCAAATATGTATGGCTCTCGTCTTCTCTCTTTTAACATTGTGCTCACTTTTGACCCTTCTCACCCTGGATATGGACTATTTGAGCTACTCCGCTCAGACAGGAGGCTACGGTCTATCTGGATCAGAACCTCCCGCCACAAGAACAGTTTCTTCCCCTCTGCCGTTGGACTCGTGAACACTTCTTAAACACCTGCCACTTAAACTGCAATCTAATCAATCACTGTCACTTTCTGCACGACATCAGTAAATTTAACTGTAAATTCCTGTGTACATAGTAAGTCTATTTTTATCTTATACTATGGTACATTTTAACTGTTGCCTAATGCATGCCCTTTTGATTTCACAACATTCACAAACATAGGAATTTGTTTCGACGTTGAGGTGCAACATAAAACACTGAGCAATAATAAAAACAACATATATGAAATCAAAAGGGCATGCATTAGGAGAACAGTTTAAATGTATAAGATATATATATCGGGTCTGGATGACCACAGGTGTCTGTAGTAAAACACCTCCCCCCTCCCTCCACGACATGAAAAGTGTTGTTTTTGTGTTTGTTTTTGTTGTCTTATGTTTGAAAAATCAATTGTGAAAAAAGAAACAGTGTTTTTAACCTGCACACTATCTTTGAGGGTAGCACAATGGTTAAATAGCTACCAGTCCGGTTTTAGACCAGGGCATAGGAACTATCACAGCTTCTACCAAAGTTATAGATTATATTGCTATTGCGTTGGACAATCATGAAGAATGTGTTGCTATTTTGGTTGCTTTGTCAAAGGCCTTTGATTCTGTAGATCAGGGCTATTCAACTTTATTTTCCTGGGGGCCGTGGCCTCTGGGCCGGATTGGCCACTAACCAGGTCGGAACCAAGACTAACCCAGAATCAAACCAGGGCTAAAGCAGGTCCAAACCAGGTCTAAAGCAGAATAAATAAGGACTAAGTCAGCACTAAACCAGATTTAATCTTCTATTAACCCAGAATTAAACCAAAAAACAAGAAAAAAAAAAGTTTTAATATTTGGAAGATGGGTCGCGGGCCGGATCAGATCGCTTTGGCGGGCCTGATCTGGCCCCCGGGCCTTAAATTGAATAGCCCTGCGGTAGATCATTGTATTCTCTTGGATTGTTTGGATGCTATTGGGCTTGATTCAGATTCAGATTAGCTCACAAATAGAATTCAAACTGTTTCTAGTTTTCAATCTGAATTTTCTCATTTTCTAAAAGGTGTTCCTCAAAGGACAATTTACATAATCTCAACAGGGCATAATCTAAAACACAGTTACATCCACATATATGCAGATGATGCGATTCCATATGCTTGGGCGCCTTCTGCTGCACAAGTGATTCAAAATACCTGAGTGGATTTTCACTCTATTCTACAATACTGTGTTAATTTTAAAATGATAATGAATTCAAGTAAAACAAAATGTATCTATTCTTACGCTCGATGGTAATGTGATTGAACCAAGTATTACAGTAATATAAATACTTGGGCATCTGGATCGATGATAGCTCATGTGTTTGTTGAAAGAGTTTGACAAATAATCTTAAAGCCAGACTGTCATTCTTCTTTAGAAATAAAACGTGTTTTCCTCTTAATTGTAGAAAACAGTTAATCCAGGCTACATTTCCCTCAGTTCTATATTATGGTGATATTATATATATACATTCTACAGCAACAGTGTTAAAACCTCTGAACTCAGTTTGTCATTCAGCATTAAGGTTCATTACAGGGGAAGGATGGAGAACTCACCACTGTCAATTATATATATTTTTTTACTAGGCTTGTTAAAAACGCTGGAAAAACACTGGAAAAACACCAAAATTGAGGAGTAAACAAGGACGAATGTGGTGGCTTTTTTTCCTGCTGCCAAAAGTATATTCCAAAGGTGTGTCCATGGCAGGAGTACATAGTACAGTCTGCAGTGCATTGTGAACTTCAATCCAATATTTTTGAGCAACAGGACAGTCCCAAAACATGTGATAGTGGTTTGCATTTCCTTGTGAATAATGAGCACTTTGACATGGTGTTGTGAAAAAATGTGACACATTTTTTTCCCCAACAAAATTCCCTTCAGAAATACATTCTAAAGCAGGATGGCCATTATTGGATGTGAGAAGAGAACAACAGAGCCTTTTGTTTCTTTATAAGGCACTTATTGTTAGCTATTTTGCTCCCTGTCTGTGGACTAAAACCCAGGAACTTTTAAATTAAATTATGTTATGCCTTTTTATGAATTCAAAGCAGTGGGTAGAAATGACACTGCAAGTGCCCCTGCTTTGTATAATGTGTTTTTATGTATTTGTTACATTTTATTTATTGTTTTATTGAATTTTATTGAGTTTTATTGTATCTGTATTTATCTGTTTGTTTGTTTTTTGTTTGTTTGTTTGTTTGTTTCTAATGTATGTTGCCCTTGAAAATGAGAGCTTGCTTGTACTTGGAAACATTGGCCAAATATAATAGACTATTGGAAACAACATATGGTGTCTCAATTGATGGGACAGAACATAAAATTGCCTGCTATGCAGATGATGTCCTATTATATCTGACCAAACCAGAAATTTCCATACCCAATGTGATGCATTTTCTTCATGATATTGGTCCAATGTCTGGATACAAATTTAATGTACAAAAAAATTTAATTCTCTCTTACCTCTGTCCTTTAGACAGACTTAACAATTTAAATGGCAAACAGAATCTCTTAAATATTTAGGTGCGGTACTCATAGAGACCTATCAATAATCTTAGAGAAAAACTATACTCCTCTTTTCTCCACTATAAATAAATATCTTGAAAAATGGACTCTGGTTCCATACTTAAATCTAAGTCAAAGGATTGAAATGATGAAAATTAATGTTTTTCCCAGATTTCTTTATCTATTCCAGACTCTCCCGATTGCCATCCCGAACCGGTTGTTTGATGAGTGGAATAAAACACTTTCAAGATTTCAGAATCAGAATGATAAAAAGGTTTATTACCATTGCCAATGAACAGAATTCACAAACATAGGAGCTTGCTTTGGTGATTTGGGGGTGTTCATGAGTGTTCATGAGTCCAACGGCAGAGGGAAAGAAACTGTTCTTTTGGTGGGAGGTTCTGGTCCGGATGGATCGTAGCCTAAAGCCTGAGGGGAGTGGTTCAAATAGTCCATGTCCAGGGTGAGAAGGGTCGGCTGTGATCCGATCTGCTCGTCCCAGAGCCCTGGAGACGTGCAGGTCCTGCAGAGATGGAAGTCTGCAGCCGATCACCTTCTCACCTGACTTGGCTTTCCTCAGCTGCCGCAGGAAGTACATCCTCTGCTGGGCCTTCTTGATGAGGGAGCTGATGGTGGGCTCCCACTTGAGATCCTGATTGATGGTAGTGCAGAGGAAGCGGAAGGAGTCCATGGTTGTGATGGGGGAGTCTGTCATGGTGAGGGGGGCTGGGGAGCTGTGACTTTCCTGAAGTCCATGACCATCTCCACTGTCTTCTGGGCATTGAACTCCAGGTTGTTACCTGCTGCGCCTGGACACCAGCTGGCCCATCTCCCTCCTGTAGACAGACTCATCCCCGTCCGAGATGAGCCCGATGAGGGTGGTGTCGTCCGCAAACTTGATCAGTTTTACGGAGTCGTGGCTGGAGGTGCAGCAGTTTGTGTCCAAGGGAGAAGAGCAGAGGAGAAAGTACACTGCCCTGTGGAGATCCTGTGTGCTGATAGTCCGAGTGTCTGAGACATTCTTTCCCAGTCGCACTCACTGCCTCGATGTCAAGGGGGGGGAAACTCATATCCGATTAAATCTCTACAATTAGCAAAAGAAAAAGGAGGTTGGGGTTTACCTTGTCTGAAAAACTACTTTATTTTAGCTCAATACTTTATAGGAAGCTCAATGGAAAAATACTGAGATTAATGTTATGCCGGGGGTTTCTGTACAGGCCTTACTGGCAGATGACAAACGGTTGTGCCATTTGGAGGATGTTGAGAATCCCTGGGTAAAATCTGTACTTACAACTTGGAAGGAGCAAAACATGCAAAACTAATCAAAGATGTTAAAATCTTAACCCGTAAACACCAACCTATTTTTCCCTGTGCACAATAGTCGGACATCGATTTATCTTGTTGACAACAACTGTGTAAAGTTTCAGATCTTTAGGAAAAGGCATTTTGGTGCTGTTGACCTTTTTGAATCAAAAGTATATTCGGAACAAGTTATCCGAATATGTGCCAACTGTACCAAACTGTTATACTACAATTTTAGCTCCTCTATGATCATAAAACATATATTTTGATGTTTTGGAGACTACAAATACCTATTATAACTGCAAAAAACAATGTATGTTAGAAAGTGCAAACATGTGTAACCATGAATTTCCCAATAGGATGTGAAGAAAAATTTAATAAATGTGTGTATAATAATACATATATCAAAGGAAATGCACGTCCAAAAGGCTAAAGATCAGAAAACGTAGTGCGTAAAGTCTTGGCAGCGCTCGCCGAAAAGCTGGCTGTTTACGACCATTTCGCATCTGAATAGTTTGCTTCCCATCTGGCTTATTCCTACAACCCACCCGCCGTTCGAAAGCTTATCTGATTGGCTACAATAATATGGCAATCAAAATGCACAATGTCACTTTCTAAGCGCGCTAGCACCATGGATCTATTATAATAGCACGGGTAAAAGACCCATCACCTGTGCGCCGGAAGGTGATGCTTTGTTTATCTAAATGGCTATACCAGACGAATCTGTGAACAGAAAACTCGTGGATGTTCTCATTTTGTAGCTGAAAGTGTGAGGAAAACAAACATACCAAACACCATATTGGATCTTTAGCCGGTCTGTTGGTATGGACGGAGAGAACTGTCAGACGAGCTTTATTTGTGAGTTTTTTCACAGAAGAAAATGCTGTTTACTGGACTATTTCTTCAAATGTGATGGCTTCAGGAAAAACACAAGTGGACATTGATTTTCTTTGGATTATTACGGACAGAATGAGTACAGCTACTGATGGATTGAACCCCGTTGAGTCCGTCAGAACCGGAATACAGGTAAGAAATGTATAATGGAAAGTTGATTTTTATCACGAACTATTGGTAATTGCTTAATATTCAATGCGGATCAATGACATATTCGTTTTGTTGAGAAAATAATCTTTAAAATTATGTATATCTTGCTGGTATTGACAATGAAAATAAGAGTGACGATAAAATAGAACATCTAAAGTCCGGTTTTTGCCCTTGCACGGGTGGGCGGATGTCAGCAACAGGTTGGTTTATGACCAAAGTCTTGTACCAAATAGAACTGACCTGAGATTCAGGGACTGGATTACAAAAGTATAAAAATGTTTCACAGATTGCAAACGATAATCAACATGAAAAGCTTTGATAGGTTGAAAAAAATCCTTTGACATGGAGAAACAGGACCTTTATATAAATATTTTCACAAATTAAGTTATTATAACCAAAAAATTTAACAAAACAACTCTGACTGAACCCTTTGACTGAATTTTTTATCAAGGTTTATCAGAACTTTCAAGGGGAATCATATCTAAATTGGACCAATGCATTGCTAATCTGGATAGCTACTAAATATATTAAAAACAAATGGGGGAAAAGAGCGTAACCTTGTTTTGACGGACGAAGAATGGGAAAACGTGCTTACATCCCAGTGGAGGACCACAAAATCACATGGAGAGAATTTTGCTGGAAAATTGTAACGTTGTCAACACCATGTCAAAGTACCCATTATTCACAAGGAAATGCTAACTGATGGAGAAACTGTGGCATCAGGAGGCAAAGCACTATCACATGTTTTGGGAATGTCCTATTGTTAGAAAATATTTGAATGAAGTTAACATTGCACAGCAGACTGTTGTTGACATTGCCATATCTCCTAATTTTAGAACTGTGTATTTGGACCTCAAAACTCCTTCCATGGACACAATATATGGGTGCCTTTGGCGGCGGGAAAAAAGGCTGTCACAAAGAGGTTGCTGACAAAAACCTCGATCAACGATCAAAGACTGGACTGACATAGTGATAGACATCGTAGGCTGTCTCAATTCAGGGTCTGCACACTCCGAAGGCTACATTTGAAGGCAGGTTGCGTCACTTCCTGCGCGACAAGGCTGTCCCATTTCATGCAGCCCACGAATGCGGCCGACGTTTCCATGGAGATTGGCCGTGAACGAAGGCTGTGAAAAAGCACACTTGTATATCCCATAATGCACTGCGCGGCGCTAGTCAGATGTTTTTAAAACAGTGTTGTCATAAAATAAGGGCCTAACGCTCCCAAAACTGTAAAAGAAGTCTTGTTTTAACTGTAAATTGCAGCTAATTTTAATATGTTTTCTGTAACACATTAATATAAAAGAGACCACTTAAGCTAATGAATTGGGGTGTAAGTAAAAAACTTTAGTCTTACATTATTTATGGTTGACTGCCATAAGTGAGACATTGTGACCATGACAAACAAGCTATATATGATCAGAATAGACTATATATATATGTCTATTCTGATCATTAAATATATTTTCACAGATATTTCTCTTTATAAACTGACTTAAATGCACATATCACCCTTCATGTATTCCCTTGTCATTATAAAATCCCATTCTGAAATTAAGACGGCATATTTCAATACTTTTGTTGAAACTTCTAGATCATTTTGACAGTTATCACAGGAACATTGGTAATTATTATATTTCACAAGAGCTGAACATAAAATGCTGTTGTTTGGGTGATATGAACATAATCTCTTCGATCAAAGTCAGACTATTTTATCCTTGCAGCGTTCTCTTTGCGTGGCGTTAGCATGAGCAGCTAGTCTTGGTTGCTAGGTGACGGAGCTGCTCAGTGGGCCTGTCCCATTTCAGCACGGCCTTTGCGGTCCACGGAGGCTACTTAGAAGACCAGCCTCCATCGGCTGGGTCCTTCGGAGCACGCAGACACGGCAACAGTCTGCTCATCTCCTGTCAGCTGGTATCATCCACTCTGCCAGCCACACCTCCTCATCAGACCAACCCCCCACACCTGTCTCAGCTTTTTTCGCCTTCTTGTAACTCCTGCTCTCTGGTCTTGCTCTTTTGTGTGTGTGTGTGTGTGTGTGTGTTTTTAATCTGTTTTATTCTTTAAAAAATGAAAAAAAAAAAAAAGCTGGGGCTTTGCTCTCAAGGGCCTTTTCTGTATGAATAAAGGTTAATTATAATTTAGTGTACTATTCAAACTGGACGTCATTCTTTCCCGAATCATTGATTCGGGAAATTGACTGTAAATAAGTGGGAAATAGTGTTTTGTTTTTATGCTTGTCATGCCCAAAACTTCATAGTTCCCTTTTTATTAGCTGGTTGACAAAAATAAATCAATTAACCGGACCCTCTGAATTTGAAAGGGGTTTAATGCTGTTTTAAAGGCATACTGTGGAACATTCCAGGCCAAGCATTCTCAGCTCTCAATTTCGATTTAACATCTCCATGAAGACAGACCCGCCACCAGAAAATAGTGCAGCAGAAATGCAACTTCAAAGTATTTTTTTATAATCAGAAACAAAACAAGTTCAAATAGCTAAAACTAACTGATGCTAAAAGACGCAGTAGTGATAGTAGTAGTAAAGTTACAAGTTGTGTCAGCCTCTGTGGCAAAAGCACGAGTAGCAACAAGCAAGAAGAAAAAGTGTCTTCTGTTGCTGGTGGTTATGGTAACAGCAATAGAATAGGCCTAGGCTTTTACAGAAGTATTGATTACTATTATTATTGTACTCTTTATTTTTATTGAGTAGTCTTGTTATTACCACAGAAATAAATGACATAATTGTAGATTTTAATGTATTCCTAACTCTAATTGCATAAAGAAAGTGGTGGGTACAAAGAGGTATTGAATGTCCAGAGGAACTTCTTTGCTGTCCCTCCTTGTCTGATATTTCCAGGCAGCACCAGGACTCTTTGCGCCACAGAAAAATGTGTCTTTTCCTCGATCATGCGTTAAACTGATAGTGAACCGGGGAATCCAAAGGCACACAAAGCCTTTTGGTACTGGTCCTTTTAAGTTGTGCATGCATTATCATCCGTGTCTCCTGTGCGTCCCCCTGAGCCCCTCGTGTAGACAGGTTACCAGAATGCTGCACCTGGGCCTTTCACATCAGCCAACAGAAAGGAAAATTCCCTGATTCACTGCATCCACCTGCTAGAGTCAGACAAAAACGGGAAAGGCGGGAATGACATTTTTCCAACTGACATCCCTGGCACTCAGACAAGGATTAAGGGCCAATTTGCCCCATCTCTTTCCTAGGCTCAACTTTATCCCAACAGCTCGGGACTTCAAAGTCGCAGATAAAAGTGGAGCAATGGATGCTCATTCTTCAGTGCAGTTTGGCTTAGATAGGCTCTGTTTAAATGGCGAGAATACAGAAAGGAAATGTGTTTTGATGTGCTGTGGAGTGTGAAGGACCAGGCCAGTGCAGGCACAGCACACATACTCCAACCTGTTGTTGACCGCCTCCGTCTGGTCAACAAGCAGAGACGTGGAACCAACAGATGCAGTAAGTATATTCAACAATGATGGCAACATTCAACTGCTAAGAAATTAACATTATTTTGGACCCAATATTAACGTGTGTATTCTTTTGTTTGAGCAGGGGAGTGTTTTTATTGTTATTCATGATTAGATGAGTGAATATTTATCATACAAAGTATGACGACTTATAGATCCAAACTAGTGTTTCAATGTTCTATTTATTTTGATTGCAGATCATGGTATATTTATGGTATACAGTATTATAATTAGAAATGGTTTTACTTTTTGTCACACTTAGGGTCATTGTCAGTGTCGTACACTACTCTTCAATATTAGAGTTAATATTTTTCCTTCGTAATATATCATTAATATATGTTGTTTGGGATAGACACATGAGACATTATTACAACAGTGGGACATAGGAAAACAAATAAGATTCAATATATGCACATAGTGAATGTTCTGACAGGTAAAGTAAATAATACATATCTTAATACTCAAATGAGAAAGCCAAATCAGAGGTGGTGAAAACATCACAAAATGGCCCATTTTTTTTAATAAAATCTGAATACAGGGTGAATTTGTTTTCCCCTTTTATTACAGTCTCTCGGACATCAAAGATTAGGAACAACACTGGCTTTGTTGACCCCCCTAATATACCTAATATATAATAGGGCGCACCTGCTTGCTTGTTTCACATCAGCGACCTCAGCGCTAATCATCTGCTCTCCTCTTCTCATTCTGTTCACCCACAACAAACTGCATCACCCACTAAAAAAAAAATGGATTAGTCATCGTGTCAAGTTTTAGTCTCTGCCCATGAGGGGAGTTTATTCTTGTTTCTGATTTGAAAATGTTTGAAATTAATGTAAATTAAAAAAATGTATCCAGACAAAAATGTTATTTGAACATGTTTACTTTATCTGAGAATTACAGACAAGTAATGTTATATGAAATCATTATGGTCAAGGTGACCATTTGTCTCCCTTGGGAGAAAGTTAGTTTGGACCAATAGCACTCTTTTAAATTCCTTTCTCATCGGTCACCCTGTCTTGGCCAATGAAAAAGCGGCAACAGCGCCTCCCCTGGGCTGAGAGGACGTGGAGTGACCGCTATGTGACAGGATGCTAAACAATGGCCCATGGTCCTAACGCCACACTCTGCCCGAGCTACAAATGTCAGATTGGATTTGTTCTTCGTGGCCTGGTCTGGTCTTACCCACAGGCCTCAGCTCGCCACCCACTGCTCATTAGTCTTAGAGCGCCAAGAATAATGGCCACTTAAGTCACCATTGTACAGGTTAGATTGAGTCCCAGACACGGATACAATGGCTACAAAAATAATGAATGAGGTGTAGTTAACCTGAGGGGGCCAATTCTGAAAGCCACTGTTGAAAGTGAACAATCATCACGTCACTTCACTGGTCGAAGTACTGAGGTGGCTTTTACACATACTGCGTTTGAGTCATTTGTGAAACTTGTTACCAACCTTATTGTTCTCCAGTACACCCTAACTTGTGTAATGCAATGCAAACTCCCAAAGCACATTTATATAGTTCAGTTAATAGTTCATATCAATCATATTTTGTGAATTTTGTTGACCGACGTTTTTTCCTATTCTCATGTAAAAATGGTAAATGTATAGTTTAAAAATTGTTCAGCAAATAAATCTGTCTCATGCAACTTTTTTTAACTAAATTTGTATTCTTTTTTTTTCTTTGTAATTGTAACTGTATTGTGACTGGTATTTAATTATAACATTATAATTCTGATGTATGTTTACTATCCACAGTGCATGCTGATTTATAAATAAAAAGAATTTGTGGCTCACGGATGGAAAAGGAACACAAGTACGTGATCCTAACAATGAAAAATGGTGTGGGAAGACAATGTTGGCAGAGTAAAATTATTGTGCACTCGCACTCTCAGAGTTCTAAAAAAAAAAAAAAATTGCTGAAATTGAAAAATAAAAGGTGCAATCTTACACGGTCTGAAGGAGTCCAAACTTTCTTAAACACAATTGGTCAAATACAGATTGCTTTGATAACATTTATGGTACTTTCAAAGAGAAGGAAATACAACCATAATTTGTGCTGAAAATCTTTTCGATTTTATTTGCCCTGGGCTATGAGATACAACCACAAAGACACTGTGCAAAGAAAGCAAGGGTTAACACTTAAGGACAGCCGACTAGCACAAAACACAACTAAAATGAGGAGTACACAGCAAAGGCATGCTACACCCAACATATAATTCCACCATGAAAGGAGGGCTCAAAATGCTTACAGAGTAACATGTCATTCTAATGTTTAAAATGTACCACTGGATTTAAGTGGAAAATGGAAACACGTTATCTGAGCTTCAGACGGTGGATTACAGCAGTGCCATGTTTCTCTTCTACATGTTCTGTGAAAGCGTTATACTGTATCTGATGTTACATAGGCCCTAACATTGAAACGAACCAAACTTCAAAGCCCCATAGACAAATTGATTATATGGGATATAAGAGCTAGCTCGCCAGTAGCTTGTGTACGATGAATGATTAAATGCTTATAATAAAGGCAGTTTAAAAAGCTAGAAGCATGTGGCCATGTTGACTACTTTTGCAGAACTCACCTGTTGTGTGGAGTTTTTGGCTCTAACAATTCAGATTATTATTTTTTCACAATCAATATGTCTTATGCTTTTGTTAAATCATCTTTTGGCAGAGTTGAACAAGTGCTGAGTGTTTATTGTGATTGCCCATTTTAACGTTTTTTTCTTTCATGTTAAATATATTTTCTTTTTAAAAAGGTTCTTTAGAATTTAGATATCATAATACATTTTAAAAGTGCATGCAAGCTGTAACAAATTATGTAAAAGCAGGTATACTACGACCTGTTTTTTTGAATTGTCTTAAGCACAAAGTTAAAAAATAATCATACAAAAACTTTGTTAAAAAGAGGGTAAAATGCAGATTGTTATTGCTATAGCTCTTATAGTTGTGGGACATACGTTTCCAAGCACTGCACTAGAGACAAAAGGAGACTGATTATGTATGGGAGTTTCATCTGTGCTATAAACAGGATCCAGGCGACGGCAGCATCACTCATAATCGCTCTTGCTCATGTCGGACTGATCCTGTAATGAAAGGAAGAGAGGAAAAGATAAGGGCGGGCTGGCAGACGGACATGTGCCTTCACTGACTGTGGGAAATATCAACTTGAGGCAGCATGGATCATCACAAGCAGTGGAGAGATAATGAGATCGGGAGATTTAAAGGAGGCCTTGTTTCTTCAGCTTCAGAGACATAAAGTGCTCTAACTTTTAATATGTTGTTTGCGACTTCATATAAAAGCCGGTGTGTCCCTAACGGGAATTACAACCTTCCAATTTAAACTAACATGGCAAACGTGCATCTTTTATTGCGTCGTTCACATTGCCTCACAGTCGGGAATCTTTCGGTTATTTTGATTTCAACTCTGATTCTTGATCCAGAATCACGGTAAAGATGGGCGACACTGAAAAACATGAATCTCTGAGAGTCGGTAGCGATATTCAGGCAATGTTATGTCAATCCAACAGAAATGTGCTAAAACATGTCTTTAAATGCATTAGTTCAGTGTTGAATATTAATGTGAAATGACAGTGATATTTCTCTTTTGCGGTGATTATACTTAAGTTTATACCCTTATTTAGAAGTTCACAACAAAGTTTTTGCTGCCCACCATTGTGCGATAGATACAGCCATTAGGTAAAAGTGTAGATATAAATTCTTTCAAGTCACTCGTTATGAAATGTATCATCATCAATCTTTTATCACGACTAAAATGTCCTTTTTAGAATAATTGAAGTGAAAGCCAAGTCTTATAAAAATGTGTGATGGTTCCTGTCATTTATTTATTGATCATCTTAAAAAAGAAGACATCTTTTGCAATGTAAATGAATCACTGGTGCTGCAAAGAGGACGGTGTGCGAGAGATTTCTTCTTTTTCAGGTCTGACGAGCTTTGCGCTCTCTTTCTTCTTAACTTCTTTTTTGGAATGAGCGAGTTTTACCTATTTTTATTTATTTGATCAACAATAATAATAATAAAGATCCACTTCTCACACTCAAGGTGACGTTTCAGCAGCAAAACTGATCAAATATTTAGTAAAGATCTGGTAAGTTGGAGAGAATGCGTGATGAATATAAATATAGATACGGATAAATCAAACAACTCCGGCAGCGGCGCAGGGAGTTCTTTGTTCAATACAAACGACCCTCATGGAAATTGTAGTGGACTTCTGTCTATGTGGGGAAAGAAAATGGGTTTGATTCATGACTCCAGCAACACTTCAGGTAAGACAAGGATATTTCTCAATGACAAGAGGATTTACAAAAGGCACTGCCACGACAAACATGTTTTTCCCAATGTGAACTAGAATGAGCTCAGAGTAATGGAAAAGAGCAACAAGGACAAGAGCCTAGGAGCAGCACTGTGAAAAGAACCTGCCTCCACTGGAACAATCACCCGGTATTAAACTGAACCAGAGAAGAGCCAAAGGAACACATGGGCTTGAAAAAAAGACTATAATAGAGTTTGTGGAAGGAGTGAAATGCACTTACTTTCAGAAAAGAAATAATTAAAGTAATTGTTTTTAGATTGACAAAGGGAATCCAATTTTAAGCAACAGCCAATCAACAAATTGCAAGTGTGCTGTTGTAAACTAGTGATTAACTGTTTCTGAATGATTGAAAAACTCAACGTACTTACTGCCAGCCCTTTTCTACCCTGTGGCGCATTAGTGTGAGAAAGTGAAATGTCATGCAGTGGAATGACCTACATCCTGGTCCTCGTCACTGTCGTCGTCGCTGACCACCGGCTTGGCCTTCCCGCGGCTCGTGCGCTTCTTTCCTTTATCGTGGCCATGTGACTCTTTGCTCAGCTTGATCTTGACGCGCATTGACTTGGCTGTGTGAAGAGGAACAAGAGGAGCAAGAGGCCATGACACCAGCAAGAATGACAAAATACTGCAAGTACATTTAAACGCATTCATAATAATTGACTGTTTTCAGATTCAGAAGCCAGTCCTCAGTATTGTATATTGTGCACTTTAACTCACAACTGATGAAACAGAGCATTTACACTCGTGATTAGAGCCTGGAGAATGTTGTGATGAAATCTGAACCAATCACCAAGGCCATTTTGACATTCTTTTGTAAAGGCAGAGATGTTTGAAACGACACTGTCGAAACCATCTTTCATAATACCCCGAGTGGAAGGGGACACGTCATATTTGGTCTCACCGTCAGACTCCGACTCGTCATCCTCGTCATCCTCGTCCTCGCTGTCGTCCTCGCTCTCCTCTTCTTTAGCGATTTTCTGTCTGGCACTTTTGAACACAGACTGGAGCACAATGGAGTCCTCGTAAATCTAAACGCGAGACAGAGACACGGGACGATGGAGTAAGCGGTTCTACAAAATGTTCTCTGCAGTGTTCAGTGGAAAAGAAAAGGCTTGGGAATGAAACTGTTCTCGTCAAAGTCAGAAGCATTTAACAACAGCGTGAAATGAACCTGAGAGCCCTCGAGGTTGAAGGTCTGAGCGTTGTGACAAAGGAGCATCACGTCCTTCTCCAGATCTCCCACATTTCGATATTTATGGTTTCGCACACGCTCCTATGACAAAAACAAGACTGCATTAACTCTGTGTCTCTGTGCACTTTCTATTGTCTCTGTCGTCGTAAGAAAAGCTACCTTGATCTTCTTGAAATCCACAGGTTTTCGGATGAGCTCATAATATTCTGGGAGCTCCTTCCGGGAAGGTAACTGGACAAAGACCTCACTGAGCTGTCTTCCTGATCTGTTTGAGGGAGAAAAGAGCGTAAACCTACAACTTAAGTGTTATTGTGGTCTAAAATAAAAACAAAAGAAGCAGAATCCTTAATCCTTAAGAATCCAAACGTTTAGATAAGTTCTTGCATTTGTGGATGTGTTATGAAAAGCATGTGAAGGTGCTAAAATAAAACACAATTTTATTATTTAGACAAATCTTTTTCTGCTTTGATTTTGTCTTTTCCTCTTTGGTCTTGTTTTATTTGTTCTGTTTGCATTTATAAAATGAAAAATAAATAAATACAAACAAACAAAACAAAACTTTGCTTCAGGCATGTTCCCCAAACAAGAAAACAGGTATCATGACAGAAAACCAGTATTTCTTCTTACTTTAACACTGCAAACTCCAATATTAAATGTAGAAGATAGGACTAGTTTATTTTCTACTTTCACTGCACGTCCAAGAGAGAGCTGGAAAGCTTCTAGCAGCATTCTGACAGAAATACCCCAGGAGCCAGAGATTACAGTGCAAACTTTCTCCTGTCATTTGTACAAATGATTTAACCTTTCATGGAGCAGCAAAAGAGCTGCGGAAGCATGTTTCAGGGCTCTCTTGTGTGGGCTTCACATTAACAAGCTGTGAAAAACCCTGTCGTCCCCGAGTTCTGATTCTTCTGGTTCACAGAGAAAGAAAAGAGACTACAACTAATTTCCCTTGAGTTTTGCCACTGCTTAAAATTCTTGATGGGAAATGTGTTTTCATTACTCTTTACATTAACTTTCTAAACAAGGCAGCCTTATTGTAATGCTAATTTTTGATACATTTGAGTTTCTGCATTTGAGCTTTGCATAAACATAAATATTCACAAGATCTTGGCAATGTGGAAAGTCAGTGAGATTATTTTAACTGTAAAATAGTTCTGGATGGAATGTGCAAAAGTTGTCTACGTCAGCTTTAGCGGAGCCGAGAGAAGGACCGTTCACTGAGAAGGGAAAGAATGTGACTTTTGGAACAGCAGGTAGCAGTTTCCTGGAAAAGCTCTGATATCGCTGTCAGCCAGAGCATACTCGAAGGAATGTAAGTGCACATGTTCTTCCATACTTACGTTATGTGTGCTTTTGAAATGTGTGAAATGTGCTGGAGAGGGGGACGAGCGAGCTCATTTTGAGTGGTTAGAATGCAGTTTAGGTCTATTGTCTCGTCTCAAGAGTTTCCCCTGATCATCAAATTGCGCATCAACATTTCTCTAATGGAAACATGTACATTTTGAAATAGGTTGTTTCCTGGGTGAACCAAAAATGTACTTATTTTGCAAAACAGCAGTGGAAACAAAGAGGACTGTCTTCACAGGACTGGCTAATGGGTCCCAAGTTTTTTGTTTATTTTTGGAATATGATGTTTTATCTTTAATGATGCCTAATTTGCATAATTAGTATAGGCTGTTATAAAACTGTTCAGAGGGACAGTACAACAACAAAGGCTCAAAAGGTTTAAAGTGTGAATAAAAACATCTTCTCTCACCTGCTCTGTTCTTCACGACATGCTCACAAACACAGCCACACACCAATGCCTATTGAGCAGCAATAGGCATTGGAAAAAATATATATAAAATATATTTTTTAAATTTTTTTTTTCATTTGTTTTACATTGTTTCTTTATGGTAAAAAAAAAAACTATTTTCTGTTCAATGGGATTTTCATCCGTGAATCATCTGTCCAAAGAAAAAGAAAAAAAGAAAAGCTTTTCTGTCAATTTGAGCTAAATTATAAATTGTAGGTGTGTGGCCTTCAGATGAGCCCTTTCGGGTTTCTGTCACACTCATTTTATTTTACGTAAACTTCTGTATTTATTAAGTGGAAAAAAAACTGCTTTGTGTATCTGCTGTTTCTGACACACATGAGTCGATTCTGTCAGACAAAATATGAGTGGGACTCTGGACTTGAGATGTTTAGGTCGGACCACTTGATCAAATTCATAATTTCATTGAAACATCCTTAATGTGAAATTGTGTTTTTTCGACATTTGGAGGAGATCGATAAAGTTTTGTGCAAAAGCGCAATGAAAACTCAGCTAAAGTTTCCCTATTTCAGAGACATGGTTGGACAACTATCAACAAGATCTTTACAGCCAGTGTTGTCAGAATACATTGTAAACTGTAATAGATAAGCACATTTTTAAAGTGCATAGCAAACCATAAAAATACTGTTTTGCTAAGTGTTTAAAAGCTTGAGCCAGGACTGAAGCAGTGGCAGCTTTATCTGGTGGTGCACCTGCAGCAGCAACGCTGTCGCTGCAGTGGAAGTCTACAAACACAACAAAATGACAAACGCACTTCAAATGCATATGATACACAACCAACTGAGAGCACGAGGCTCACAAAGGCTCAACAGTGAATCCATGCCCTCAATCTTTGTGCTTTCAAGCCAAAATAAGTGAGGTAGAACTTCTACCTGAGTGAGGGTGAAATTGACAAACATGAATATGTAGTTCATGTAGTTTTTGGAGGATTTGTCTGATTAAATACAATAAAACTGGTTAGAAATATTAATTTCCAGAACATAAACAAAGCACAGGTTTAATCATTTATATTTAACACAAACTTCCTCCACAGTCTGAACTCTGATCTGAACCCCACACATATTTTCATTCTGACAGATGATAGGTTGCTTATTATTTGAGAAGTCTACAGCCAAACAATTATAAATGATTAGAAATCTCAATCTCAATTCACATTTGATTAAAATGCACAGCTCTAGCTGCCGCTTTGAAATGAGTATGAGTGAGTCTTTTCCCTACTCTTAAATGCTAACAGGTAACAAGCCCCCGGGCTGTGGGCATTTGAGTCACGAAAGCACAAACGCTTGAGCCTCAGGAGGTTATAGAATGATAATAATAATATGAATAATAGATTGGCCTGATACTTGACATGATTATTAAATGAAGTACAGCCCCTCTGGAAACATGTATGATGTGTGAAATTGCCCTTACCCATCCCTGTAGTTGATGACAGTATCGATGATGGTGTTCATTTGTTTGGTCAGTTTCGGAGGATTGGGAGAGAACTTCTCAGCTGGTGGACGACCGCGTCTTTTCTTGGCTTTGGTGCCGCAGTCTTCTCTGCCCGAGTCTTTGTCCTGGCGTCTCTTACGTTTGCGCTTCTTCAGCCTGATCTCCTCCTCCATCTCTTCCAGGTTTCCATCCTCAATGGCCTAAAAAGGTACACACAGTGTCATGTAGAATAGTCGTACTTGTCGTAATTCACACATTTAGCTATATTAATGTACAGGTAATAAAGCAACGGACCCAAATTACACTGTGAAAATAACTAACTTCAGCAACAGTATCATGTCGATTCACTCTTTAAATGTATTCATATCGATCAACTGCCGCATCACAGTTGCTCTGAGTTGAACAGCAGTGTGGTCGCAGCTCATTTTGCAGCTTTAATTGGGTCTTGACAAGTCAAAGACACTGGCACCTCATTCAATCTTTTCCCCTGAAACATCTGAGCTACAACCAATTATGTGTGCGTGTGTCACGGCGGCGAAGTTTCCCCGGGGGCCTGTCACATTGGATTTGGTTTGGGGAAAAAGGTGCTCCATCAACATGAGCTGAACATAGACTCTTTTTCCCAGTCAATATCATGCATATGGAGAAGTGCACTTATATATAGTCTGTTGTCCTATTTATATACTCCGTTATGGCTTACTTGTGAATGTCAATGTAGGACCACAAAAGGCGTTATTTAATGTTGAAATGTCTCTTCAACTTTTTTTGTAAAACAAGTAGAGAATTATATCCAGTCAGTCAGTCAGTCCATCAGTCTGTGACCCTTTTGGGGGGTTTATTGGTCTGGAGGACTCATTGCACTGATGAAGATTTTCTCCTTAAAGTGACACTAAACCCCCGTGGCAGAGCCTTCTTCAGCCGAAAGCAACATTTGAAAAATACTCCCCTGTGGGCAGAGCCTGGAGGTTTGGAGGGGGGGGGGCTCTCGCTGGGTGATTGAAAGCAGACATTCACTTGATGCTAATAACAATGCTAGCGTGTCCACGGCGTTCTCCACAGTGTCCTCCGCCCTCCGCTCTCACACGTCACGTCAGACACAGGGGCGGGGCTAACAGGGGGTCAGTCGTGACGTAGTGGCCAGGCTTATGATTCAGCAGCGGCCGCAGGTCCAACCGCGAAATTCAAATGTGGTGGCCACAGTTAAACCAGAGAGGACAATGCAGACACAGCTTTTTTTAACAAACATGCACTAAAATGACAAAATAAGGCCATGGATGTGTATATATATTTACAGTTATTCAGTTAAAACATGTGGTTTAGGTGTTTCGTGGCTCTATAAGTGAACAGACATCAGCGGTCTGGTTCGTGTTCACATTTTTCTGTCAAATGAACTGAACTGGCCGCGGGCGCAGTACCAGCATAAGCCAGGTGAGGGTAGTGTTGAGAGCAGTGTTTCGTGTTGGATAGAAACCTGAAAATAATACAGCAGACGCACACTGATTGAACAGATACAATTCGAAGCATCAAGGTGACTTTGATTCTTACTTAGCACCACATGTAAATGTTTCTAAACCGTCTGCTCGACTGAAGTCTAATTTCGTATATTTGTGTGTATGCTATTTCCCACTTAAGTCTTTAGTTTTGTGCGCGCAGGTGCGGGGCTGGAAGTTTAATGGATCCAGACCTCTGATTTCAAATGGACCAGATGTGCGCTTGTTTGGTGTGAATCTGGTTATTATTTTGCAATGTGTGAGCAACTGTGTTCAAGTAATTTCCCTTGTGGATTATTAAAGTTTGTAAAACTAAATAGAACCTGGGGGTGCACGGTGGCAGAGCGGTTCTTGCCTCCCAAGAAGGAGACTATGGGTTCGATTCCTGGGCCAGACCAACATCAGACCACCGTCCAAAGACATGCAATTAGGTAAATTGTGAATGAATGTGAGAGTGAATGTTTCCAGGGTGTACCTGGAGGTACCTAAGGGCAAACACGCAACCCCTAACGGGAACATGGAAATGAATGAATAAATCAAATCTAGTTTGATCGCATGTTGACCCGCAAATACCCGGAAGTCTTTGCTTCAGTCGAACAGAGTATGAAGCAAGATTGAACCGATCTAATACAACCAAAGTGAGTAAACTATAGCAGACACAGCTTTGTCCAAAACAGAGTCTTCTGAAATGGTTTTAGAATTTCAAAGGTCACTTTACCCGAAGCCACTGTTTCTCAGTCAGAGTGTCGCTGTAGTCCACGTCTCTGCGACAGCGCGAGCCGCGACCAAACAGCTTGTCCTCCTCATCTTCATAAGTGAGACGCTCCACCTCGGCATCGTCTTTGATTATCCAAGAAGGCAACTCATCTTCCTCCATCAGACGCGGTTTACGCTTTGGGTTTCTGGAATCTTCTCTGCGCCGATCCATGTCCATGCGCTAAAAACATGAATATAGTTGGTGTTAGGTGAAGGACAACACAAACCTGGCTCTTTTACCACATCAACTAAGAGAAATGTGTGTATAATACAATCTCCCACCCACAACTGAGAGGTGTGGCACCTAAGAGGCTTTGATATGTTCAGCTCATGAATGTAATGCGTGTATATGAAATGCTCTCAGAAGTTTCAGAAGATATATACTCACCATAAAGAGCTCAAACTCATCCTCGTTGCGGGCAATCATCTGGTTAAGAGTTTCATCATCAGGCACCTCGTCTTCCTCCTAAAGTGTATCAGTAACAAGAAACAACAAGTAAGATGGACATATAGGTTGTGTTCACGTGACATCACAACATGCCTAATGTTTAAATTAAGATGACAAGTCAGAATTCTGCGGTTGCAGTTGCCTTTTAATGGTTTATGGTTCATATCCATCTCTATACTGACTTGTACCCACATGAAACAAAACCTGGCACACAGTTTAACGTCTTCTCTGTCAACATAAATTAAGAAAGTTAGTATTTTTTTCTCAATAGCTCCAGAAATTGGTGCCTTGATTCTACCCCAAATGTGTGATAGTTGTCAGTTGAAAGGACTTTAAAACAGATTAAGATGACAAGTTTGTGGAGCTAACCCTCCCAAATAATGCTGTGGGAGATTCAGTTTTTGAAAGAAATATCTGACAATGTTGAACCTTATCGTTATATAGGCACCTGCACGCAATCTGAAATTATGACCAAATTCTACAGCGTGAACGCAATTTATTAAAAGGCACCGTGTGAAAGGTTTCATTTTCAAATGTCATAAACTTGACCAATCTGTGTCTCAAGATACAATATAAACATGTTCAAATAACATTTTATAACTATTTTAACCAAAATTAAAAACATAAAACAACGAAAACAAACAAGACAAGACAAGAGAACAAATTAGGTAAAAACAAAGTCCAATGTCTGTCTAATTTGTCCATTTTCAAGTTGAGTCTAAATGCTTTTTGTAAGTCGGTTATGATGTCAGTCCAGCCCTTAATCGTCGGGGCAGAACACTTTCATTGCTGAAGTGAATTGTTTTGAAAAGTAGCTGATCGTCATTCTACGTGTGGCTTTTCATCTTAATAAAAAAGAAATGATGAGAGACAGCTTAGTCTGTACCTCGTTTTGCTCCTCGTGCTCCAAGATGGCCTGCAGGAAGACGCGGCGCTCGTGGCTGGACGACTTCTGGTCAAACATGCCAGCCTGGATCACCTTCTGATCCACATTGAGCTTGTACTTGGCAGCTGCCAGGATTTTCTCTTCCACACTGTTGACGGAGCATAGTCGAAGTACACGCACTTCATTCTGCTGACCAATGCGGTGCGCACGGTCCTGGGCCTGAAGGTCCTGCAGACAACAAATAAAAGAAATGCCATGTAGACTTTGGGCAGATAAACAGAAGACGAAATACAGCTGTGTTCACCACAGGATTTAGTCTATTCCTGCTTATTGAGTTATTCTCAAAATAAATATGGTCTTAGTTATTGTCCCAAATGAATACTTTCCTTTTCCACTATAGTCTTATTCCATTGATCTCCAGCCTCAGAAATACGTACAATAGTGTTCTATGCCCAACTATGATCTTAGATGGACCAGTAAAAAGAGAGCACATATCAGCAGGGGCTTTAGATTTTGTGATTTCTGTCATGTCTTTGTGATTTTAATGCATTTTTTTCCTGTTATGTGAAGCACTTCGAATTGCCTTGAGAACGAATTGTGCTCTACAAATGAACTTGCCTTGCCTTGCCTTGCCTTTATGGCCCTACAGTAACAGTGAACAGACCTGGTGTGGGTTCCAGTCACTGTCAAAGATGACAACAGTGTCAGCTGCCTGCAGGTTCAGGCCCAGACCACCAGCACGAGTGCTCAGCAGGAAGATGAAATACTGAGATCCCTCCTCATTAAACTTCTTCAGAAGCATGCCTCTGTCCTCTGCCTTTGTGGTTCCTGTGACACAAAACACATTTAGACAAAAGCTGAAATGACCTAAGCTTCACTCATTATCCAGGACTTCTACAACTGTAGGAACAATTTACTCACCATCGAGTCGCAAATACTGGAAGTTTCTGTAGCCGAAATAGTCCTCCATTATGGTCATTAGTGTGGTCATCTGGCAAAACAGCAGAACTCTGTGACCGGTGGCATGTAACTTTGGCAAGATCCGGTCAAGAAGCTCAAACTTCCCAGAAGCTCGATAAAGATCAGGGCTGCGAGAAAAATATATAGTAAAATAAAGAATAACGTGAAAATTATAATTGCAATGTCTATTGATGAAAATGTTCATGCTTACCCACTAATGATTCCATTAGGATAGCCCAAGTGCTCAGCAAAAGATTCCTGAAAAAGAAAAATACTTTGTTCTTTAAAAATATATACAGAAAAAAGGAAGTTGAAAGATGTGTAGAGATTCAGAAGAGCCGAAGAGTCAGTAGAGGAAATACAAGCCTCATTCATGTATATTATGCACAATGAAATTCCACTGGTTTGACTCTTTGCTCACCTCAATGTGCTGGAACATGTATGGGTGATTGCAGATCTTTTTCAGTTGCATGATGGTGTTCATTAGTGTCTTAGCTCCACCTTTTCCCTAAGACATTAAAACATATTAAACATTAAAACATATTAAACATATTAAACAAAAAGAGTGCATAATGTATTAGTGTTGCTTTTCGTCACGACACAAACTTAAACCAAAGAACAGAGGGAGCGAGGGTCTAATTGTATTTACCTTCTTGTCTTTCTCGGAGCCATCGGTGAGCAGGATACCTTTTTGCATGTGGCGGTACAAAACCTTCTGGATCGCAGACATGTCACATTTAATGACATATTCTACCTACAAACGCAAAGTGAAAGACCATTTTAAAAAGAAAATAATGCTATTGATCGTTTATAGTATAAATGAGTCAATTATGTACAAAAAAGATTTGAGCCACAAGAAAACAGAACCATGGTCCCCGAGCTTCATTTCATGCACTTGCAGTACATTGCCAATGCTCAGTGGAATAACACTGTGCTACATAAATAGAACCACACAACTCCTGTGGCTCCTTTATTAATGGTGTAAAATGCTTGAATATGGCCAGATGTGTGCTTTGTTTACAGTTGCCTGTGTGCAAGAGGCTCCTTCATTGTTCATCAACACTTACAGCTGCATATGCATCAGCACAATTCAAGATTCCATTATCTAAGGAGTTAAGTTTGTATACAGTAGCAAGTCAAGGGACCGGACCCATTTATATTTTTATAAAATGGTCTGCAAATATATTTATGATAAAATTCTCTTCCGTTTTTGTGCTTATTATTTTATGAGGGTTTTTTTTCAGGACAAAATGTAACCAAAATAGATAAACCCTCCCTGCGGGCCAAATTAGACCCGTGGAGGGTCACGTTTGACCCGCTGGCTCCACTTTGGGCACCTCTGGTTTATACCATTGCAGGTACAGCAGCTGGTAAAGTGACAACACGGGCTGTGTACCTGTGGGGGTAGTTTATCTGTGACAAACCTTTTCTGGTAATTGAGACTCCACTTCCTTCTTTAGCCTGCGGAGCAGGAACGGGCGCAGCACTTTGTGCAAGCGGCGGATGATCAGGATAGTTTCCTCTTCATTTAGATCAACCTAAATGCAAGATACAATACAATATAAACTAACTAACTATACATACTGAATACGTATTAAAGGCAGTACAGTTATAGTCTAAGAGGTCTGACCCGCTCTCCTGTCATTGCAAACGGTGCATTAAACCACTGCTCAAAGGTGCTGCAGCTCTTGAAGATGGTGGGCAGAAGGAAGTTGAGCAGTGCCCAGAGTTCAGGCAGCTTGTTCTGGAGGGGAGTCCCCGTCAGAAGGATACGCCGCGGAGCCACATAGTGAGTGTTTAACACCTGGGTCAGTTTACAATGATGGTTCTTCATGCGGTGGCCTTCATCCACTATCATGTACTTCCAACGGATCTGTTCACAATGTAGAAGATTGATAACAACACATGACGCATGTCTGGTGATTGCAAATGCCCTCTTCTGTACGTGCAATTGAAAGTACAATGAAACACACAATGCTCCCTTTACTCACCTTGGCTAGAATATGCTTGTCCTTGATTATATATTCATAAGTGGTCAGCAAAACATTGAATTTCCCACTGCGTAGTTGTGGCACCAATCCACGGCGTAAACCAGGTGTTCCCTTTTATCAAACCAAACAATCAAGAGTTGGACAAAAGCAATTAACATTAATTCAACAAGAATCAGCAGGCAGTTTTACCTTGTAGGCAATTTTAACAATTGACGGTGCCCACTTGTCAAGTTCATAAATCCAATTTGACAGAGTGCTGAAATGAGGACAAAAGATATTAAAGAGCCACTAAACACCAAACACATTTTTTATAACTGATTAACTGTGTAAATGGGTCTAAAATAGATATATATCTACTGTCCTTAATTTGTCCTTTTAGTGCATATATGTTTTGGGTCCAAGGCTGTGCCTGCATTGTCCTCTTTGGGTTCAGCCCAGGGTCAGTTTGCACTTTCATTCATTCACTTGTATGCATCTTTCTCTGTGACTATGAGGCTGATTGACATCAATTAAAAGACATTTTGTAGCAGAACAATGCTATGTGGCTGTCATTTTCCCCAGTGGCCTTGAGCCGCCCGCACATCTCTTTTTTCTGAGTCTGATTCTAAACCTAACCAAACCCACTGCATGCTGCTCGCGTTCCATAGTAAAGAGAAAACAGAAAAAGCAGAGGTGACACCTCAAAGAAGCGCTCAGAGACGTGACTGTGGAGAAAGAGGAGAGTAAAGTTTGTGCTGGCCACACTAAAAGGACACTGAAATGTTCAGTTTTATCACAAAGCACAAAGCCAAAGGTGTTGCAAGTTCTGAGCGAGCATGTAATTTGCCATGCTGACTGTTGGAATGTGCATTGCATTGATAAGCCGTCTCCAAACACGTTTCAGAGAATTTGGCAGTACATTCAACCAACCTCACAACCACAGACCACATGTAACCACACCAGAACCTCCACATCCAGCACGTTCATCTACAAGATCATCTGAGACTAGTCACCTGGACAGCTGCTGCAACAATTGGTTTGCATAGCTAAAGAATTTCTGCACAAACGGTCAGGAACCATCTCAGGAAAGCTCATCTGCATGCGTGTCATCCTCATCGGGGTCTCGACCTGACTGCAGTTCCCATGAGTGGGCAAATGCTCACATTCAATGAGGTCTGGCACGTTGGAGAGGTGTTCTCTTCACGGATGCATGTTGCTCAGTTGTAAACAACCACTTTACAAAATTGATCTAGAGACTGTGCAAAACCCCGCCATTAAGGAGTCCCAGATTTGGTTTGGTTTCACCAAGACAACAAGGGCTAAAGGAGAAAAGGAGACAACAAACAGTAGCTCTGCTGAAGAACAATGTGATACTCATGGATCCATAAAATACTTGAGAAATACGAGCACCATGAGGACTCCTTTGACTAAATGGCACTCAGAAAAGTTCCAGAAATTCATCAGATAAAAAGTCCTCCCCAGGCTAAAAACTTACTAAAAAGCCCTGAACAGCACAAGGTACAGACCTGAACAATACACAGCCAGAGAGCATTAAAGATCACATATTATGCATTATTTTGTATTATTATTGGCCTTTAAACATGCTCTTGAGTACCTTTAGCTTGGGATCTCATGCTTTAGAACAAAAAAATTATATTTGGGATCTCTGCTGATTAATCTGGGACTACCTATGTTTTGGCGCCAGCTGCTGGCTGCAGAGGGAAATACACACAGTTTAATATAAAAATGTCGGCGTCAATTTGAGAAATTCACAGAACGAGTCTGGCGATGAGTTATGGACAGCAGAGAAGATTCTCAGAGCTTCGTCACAGATCGATATATTTGACGCTGGAGAGGATTTTCTAACCCTGATTCATCAAACTAGCGTGACTGAAGCTAAATGCTACTGCAGGTATGTTTTTAATGAGGGAACAATGTTGCAACACAGTTAAACGTTTAAAAACTCAATTTTGCATAATATGTGTCCTTTCATATAAACTTAACGGCACAATTTTTATTGGGCTTTCAAGAAGAACGTTTTAAAACTACAAATTTGCAATTATCGCCTCGTCTCCGCGGACCTTTTAATGCGCATCAAGCTTCTTCACATCCAGAGCATAGTAATCGTTTTATATTTTCATCCCAACGAGGTGTCAAAATAATAACCAAAGAAATGTCAGAAAAACAATTCGCATGCACCTATTCTATTTGTGATTGGTCAAGTTTACAGTCACTCATTCCTCTCAGCCAATCAACATCTTTGTGCCCCTGCTACATAAAACTGTAAAGAAATGTGAGTCATTTGGAGAGTGGATCTTCTCCTCTGTGGCAGACCAAGAAGCTGACAGATATTTCAAACACACACACACACACACACACACCTGACTAGTGAGTTATCAAGAGCCGACCTTTGCCTCTTTGACAAATTAACATATTTTAGCCCATTGTGTGAGTAGTACCCAGCTGGAAGTATATTTCAGGGGGTGAGAAGAAAAGGTGATAACGGTTTGTGATGAATGTTGGGTGATGAGTACTCACGAGAGGGGGACGATGATCAGATACGGCCCGTTGAGCCTCTTGTACTCCATAAGGTAGGTGATAAGGCCGATGGTTTGGATGGTTTTTCCGAGGCCCATCTCATCAGCCAAGATACCGTTCAGATTGTTATTGTACAGGGACACCAGCCACTCTAAGCCTTGGATCTGAAAGCATAAAATAAATGGCCTCTGAATAACTATGTACAATGCTTCAGATATTTTTGTATGGTCTTTATAGTCCGAACATCTGAAAGAAGCTATAACTTCGGGGAAGTATTTTAATAGTGGTCCTGCAAGCAATTCTAAATGTCATGGTGGCATTTGGTGGCTGTCAAAAAGCAGACTCATTTATGGGGAATGCCAACCAATTAACAGCACCAAACAACATCAACATAAAATAAACACATCTTTGGCGAAAAAAGAATGTTATAACACTTCAAGAAAATAGTTCAATTCAATTCAATTTCTTTTTTGTGACGCCCCAAAATCACCACAGCAGCTTCCTCGAAGGGCGACAGTGAAAGATAGATTAAACAATGTTCACAGGGAATTAGCAAATCTCCGGTCCCTCGGCCCTCCTTTTCGGCATGGAAAATCTACAAATCTTTTGGGAGAAAGTAGCCTCGGGGAGAACCTCAGTGAAGGAGAGATCCTGCTCCCACAGACGTGTTGAGAGTTCCAAAAATATAGTATATAATGTGTAACATGTGCAACAATTGACGCTGAAATCACTCTAATCCCCCCAAGGAGTAGCCTCCACACCTCATTTAAACATATCATCCATCAGAAGTGTTCCACTGCAGGCTTCAAACAACACCAAACTGAAAGTTTCTATCTCAGCCATCATTATTTTTAGAAAATCACCTTGTTTCTTAAAATGTTTCTCTTATTTTACCTTCATCAGTGGATCACTAAGTATTTTTTAAAAGAGAGAGCTACATAAATATAACATCTCATCTCAGAATAGGGGGGGTGGTTAGAGACATCTAAGATAATTTCACATTTTACTGCTGAACGTAATGTGTGTCTATTGGTTTTCTGCCACTAATGAAGGTATATTTTTATGAAAGTCAAGTATTAAATGTCTATTTTGAGATGTTTGAGCCTTGAGGTGAACGAACCCTTCATAAGGCAGCCTTATTCCTTATGGCATGTGTCGAGAAAGCAGTTTCAGAAAGGGTCAAAAACAAAAATGTGCCAGCTGGGCTCACTTCTGACTCCTTAACTTAAAACAAATGACTAAATTACACCATAATAATGTATTAATTTTATTATTTCTCAGCTAATATCATGTCAATTCATCATGATTGATCAGATTAGCCAAAACATTCCACATGTCCTTCACTATTCCTATCATTTAATTTGCTCATTAAACAGACACATGCCAAAAGTGCAGATAATATTCAAGATACTTTGCAACCACAGTATTCTGAAAACATGATGCAAGTGAATGTGAAATAAAACATTACATCAGGATCTGTGGGTATGATGAGTGGGAGTCAGGTCACTACCCAGAGGCAACCATTACTATGAGCCATGAGCTTCAACAAGAGACTTTCTACTGTCTACCTCAGAAAGAAATGCCACAGAACTCTTATTTATTAGTCATTTTGTCATTATATACTTATATTCACATAATCGAACTGTCTAATTGTGCAAAGAAGACAACTTTTTCTGCGTTTACTGTTGTTTAAGAGCTCTATTTAAACAAGAGATGATGATTAAACTAAAGCTAATTAGTACCTGGTAATGTTTGAGTGTGCCATTGATGAGCAGTGAAGACTGCTTGTCCACTTTCTCCGTTACAGCCATGGGCCACACCCATAGTAGGACTGGGAGCAGGTAGTTCCAGTATCAACACTGTACTCATCGTCTACATCCTGCTTGGCTGACCTGAGTGTGTGAGTGACAAAAAAAAGAGTTAGACTACTGTGTCGTTGGAGCATATTTAGTGAAGAGTGAAGTGATACTGTACTCAATAATGTTCTTGGCATTTTTCCCAGACACTTTCTCTCCATCAATTTCTTCTTCTCTTCTCCTTCTCCCTTGGATGCCTCGTCGTCCTCCTTGTAAGGCAGCAAACATCGTTACTACAATGTTATCCTCCCACAGCAAGGAACTAGACCAGGCATGTCCAAACTCACGGCCCAGGGGCAAAATGCGGCCCTCAGACCAATTTTTGTTTGGCCCTCCGGCTTCCTGCTAAATTGATCCAAGCAACAAAAAGTAGTACTTTTAACTGTAAAATTGTACAAATTTCAAGCATTTTGATGTTATATCAACCTAATATTAATGTCTTATTGAAAGTCTTATTAAAGGGTGTGGAGGCCATCGAAACCAGGTCAAATGCAAAATTCTCTTCATTGTCGGATTGTCTTGTGGCCCTCTGCTCCGTATAAGTTTCAAAATGGGCCCTCAGTGAAAAAAGTTTGGACACCCCTGAACTAGACACAAAGTAGTCTTAGGTGTACATGCCGCTACAGCCCTCTAGTGGGTAAATACATTATATTTCATTATGTTCTTTTCATTGAATTAATATGATTCTAAATGTAAGGAAATTGCCCTAAATCTTGAAGGGATGCAAGATTAGGTTTAAGGAGGTTTTCACTGACCTCTTCTTCAAAATTCAGAGCCACTCTCTTCACTGTCTGAACGTGGGCAACTTCATAACTAATAACATTTAAAGGCAAAAACAAAACAAATAACATCAGGCATATATTCAAATTTATGGTAAATTGGAGTTGTCACAAAAATGACAAACACTTACCCAGGATTCATTTCTAGCCAGGCCTCAAGCTGGCTGGACTTGGGAGCATCTGTTCCCTGCAAAACTTCCCAGTCTCCCGTTTGGAATAACTTTGACTGGAAGCTCACTCATCTGACTGCTCTCATACCATGGGCTGCACCATGAGAAAAGAAACAACCAACAGAACAAAGTTATATGTTACCAGAAGACAAGTCTGTGAAGTTTGTTCATTGACAATGCAATAAACCCCTTTCTGATTCTGATTCTGATACTGATATGTTACAGATCAAATACATCAACAAACACTTCTATTGCACTACAGACTAAAACTTAAACACTTCACAAAGTAAAAAATAATTTGAAAGTACATCATTATGTTACCTCTCCATCTGGTCCAATGGCACTGGTGCCTTCACCTTCTCCATCCACCTTCTACAAATGACACAAACGCCCTTCATCATTCTCTTCATGCAAACTCAGGGGCCAAAATTAAATTTAAGTCTGAATTAGGGCTGGGATAATTATTGCATTAAGTATTTTTTTCCTTTAATTGCATTAAAAATAATTGATGCTACAATGAATGTGCCCCTCCTCCTTCCTACGTGTATGTGTGCCAGGCATGAGGACATCTGTGTGCACGAGGACACAAAGGTACTGCTCTGAATACTCCCATTATCAACCGTCTGCTCCGTGGTGGTTTCTACTGTGCGCGCACGTGGCTTAATGAGGGGAACTTTGGCAATCAGCTGCTTGGGCTTTGACACGCGGTTTGTTCGTACGCTGAACAATCTCCTTTGCTGAGTCAGTCCAATGCCACACAGAAGCTAAACGAGCCACTGTTAGGAGTGGAACGGGTCCACTGTGAATGATGCGCTCTGACTTTGACAGGCTGAGCAGAACCTTCTCATGTTGAACAAAAGGAACAGGAATAATGAAAAACCTATCCATTTGTGAGATTTCTTTTTTTTAAGATTTGTAAGTAATGACTTTCTTTTTTAATCATTCGATTCCCAGCCTTAGTCTGAATGCATAATATTCAATCAGTATGATCCATTTGACAACCTTTTCTTTATAAAATGATATTTTACATATTTAACAGCAAAAAGTCTGTTTTACATGTTCATACCTTCTTTTTTTTCTTTTTCTTCTTCTTGTCCTTTGCAGCTTGAGCTGCTTTATGTTCATACACCAGGGTGGTGAGATTAGCAACATATTCATCAGTCTGCTGCAGCAAGTAAGCCAGACGTTTGTCTTTCTTTTGGTCAATTAATTTTCGGTAGCCTTCTTCATCTTCTGCCTGAGAAGGCACAATTTAACAACTTCATTATTATTTACACAGAACAGGTCTTCATGAGCCCCACCTAGTTTCATACTAACCATAAGTCTCCTCATTCTCTCCTTTTCAATCCTCTCAGTCTCTTTCTTCTGCTCCCTCTCTGTGTTGGTGTGCCATGTGGCAATTGCTCGAGTCAGCTTCTGGATTTTGCCAGTGACTGACCTGTGGTATTCTTTAAAGTCTTTTGCATGCTGAAGGATGCTATTCAGATATTCCTGAAACAGAATCAATGGGTTTAAGTTTATATAACATAACATGCATATACATACATGTAATACATTTAAAAATAAAAACATGAGTATTTTACCTGATGTTTTTGCCTGCGTTTCTTTTCTTGCTCCAGTTTCTGTTGCTTCTCCAGTTTCTCAGTCATACGTGCCTCTCTCAGTGTCTGCCTCTTACTTCGTCTGTAGGCCTTTGAGTTGAGAGCGGTTTCCAGAGTTGTGTCTCGCCTCATGCATGCCACAACATCTTGTCTCAGCTAAAATGTATATTTTTGTAATTATTGTAACTACACCACTCATAAAGATTATAGATGTTCTTAATTGTCATTTTGTAATTTCATTTTTAATCATGCAGAATGAATATGAACACATGGATTTGCTTTGACTTGTACCTGGCGCTGAAAGTTGAGCAGGCGCAGTGCTTTGAGCTCCACAGTTGCTTTGGTTCTTAAGTCAGGGGGCAAAGAGCCTGGCAAACTTTCTAGTTCCTGTATACGATGTGCAATCCTTGCCTGCAGTCTTGGAGAGAGAGAGATTTAGGCAAAATGTTATTTCATCTAAACCGTTTAAAAGATCCACATAAATATTACGACAAATACGTCCTGACAAATGCACTACCACAATATGGTTTAAACAGGACTTGTGTGAGAGACGCTCAACGGAAGGAAGGATCCGTGGGTACATTCAAATGGCCAGAAAAAAATCTGAGATCTAGAATAGAAGGTACCCCTAAAACAAGATCTGATTTTTGGTTTGTTTTCATCTGATCAAAAACCAGTGGCGTGCAGTGACTTTCATGAATGGCCAAGCAGAATAAGGGTGTTCAAAATTTAGTAGATAACACAAAAATGAAAAATAAAATAAAATCTAATATGCAAAATGGGGCTTTGAACCCCAACCTTCAGGGCAAAAGCCTTTCCTACTGAGCTATACTTCCATACCTGAGATAGATGCTCAATATTATTAAATGCTTGTATTTCTAACTAACGTCTAATCTTTATAAACATGAACAGAGCCTTAACTACAAACAAAGACTTAGATAGATTTTAAGTCAGTTTGTTGAAACTCGCTGCTGCAGTTGCTTGTTGCTGGTTGCTGTCAAACCGGCAAACATCCGAGATTCCCACACAGGTTTATTCAGCGTGTTTTGAGCATAGATCCATGGGTTTGAGGCTATGTGGTCCTCTTGAGCACATGCGCAGGCCTCTAAAAAAAGCTACTTTCCGCTCTTGTTCTAAAAGCTCATGTTAGAGAGCGGAGCATGAACAGGCCTCTGAACACAGTCACAGACTGAGACGCTGCAGCAAAATAAGAATCACGCTTCCTGTGCAGTACTGCCCAGTGGCCTGTAGCGGCCACGAAAAGACACCATGACTTCAACAAGCTTCAGCAGCAGAAGTGAGGGGAAAACAGGCTTATTTGGATATATTATAGAGCAATTCATATATAGTTGTGACACACAGTAATTTAAGATTTTATAGGCCAATGCCTGATTGCCTTGATGTGTCAGTAAATTAATGGATTTTTAGAGTATTTGTTGTATTTGGAATGCAGTGTGCAAAATAACTTTTTCAATCTGAAACATTTTTCTTTCATTCGAGCCCTTTTTGAAATACCGTATTTTCCGCACTATAAGGCGCACTTAAAAACATTTATTTTTCTCAAAAAAATGACAGTGCGCCTTATAACCCAGAGCGCCTTATATATGGATTAATTCTGGTTGTGCTTACTGATCTCGAACCGATTTTTATGTGGTACACTGTGCTCAAAAATCCGTCAAATGTTTTAATCACAACTTTGGTAAACTACAAAGCCGCACCACTTCCAGCATTACGGTTACCGTAGCGAGGAGCGTCGCGGAGTATACTGTGCTTCACCATAACATTACAGTGTGTGTATAAGGAATTTGAAGGATTTGTGGACGAGTGAATACTCTGAAAAAGTGAGTGTATTATGTTTTATTTTACGTGATATAGTGTTAACTGAACAATTTTGAGTTATTGTGAATACGCCAACGTTTAATTTAGCGGTATCTGACTGTTTTTTTTTTAACTGTGTGTACCTGAGCCATTTTGAGTTACTGTGAATACGCCAACGTTTGATTTAGCGGTATCTGACTGTGTTTTTTTACGTGTTATACCTGAGCCATTTTGAGTTACTGTATGTGAATACGCTAACGTTTGATTTAGCGGTATCTGACTGTGTTTTTTACGTGTTATACCTGAGCCATTTTGAGTTGCCGTACTATGAATACGCTAACGTTTGATTCACCGGTATCTGACTGTGTTTTTTTACGTGTTATACCTGAGCCATTTTGAGTTACTGTGAATATGCTAACGTTTGATTTAGCGTATCAGACTGTGTCAGAACGTGTTTCCATTGAACAAGGTTGGACTGTTTTGTTTAGCTTAATGCCCTTATCGTCCGGTGCGCCTTATACATGGACCAAAGTTCAAAATAGACCATATCATTGACAGTTGCGCCTTACAATCCAGATGCGCTTATAGTGCAGAAAATATTCGGTAATTGGACAGGTGTAAGCAATCAGAGAGAAATCAGATTACTCACATCAGAAGTGACATTTCAATTATCTGATAGCTCCAGAAATCAGATAATGATCAGATTGTTGGGGGGAATGTAAGTTTAACCACTGCAATCTTAATTGAACTAATTGCTTTTTCCTTTAAGGCACAGGTGTCAAACTGGTGGCCTGTGGGCCGAATGTGGCCCCCCAGACGTTTTAATCTGGCCCGCCGAACATTATATTAAATTATTTCCGATAACATTTTTATCGCTAGAACTACATGTCCGACAATCCTTTGCCGCCCCTCCCCCGCGCTGCTCTGTACTGCTGTGGGCTGCCGGTGCAAGTGCGGGGGTGGTGAGGTATTAGAAGTGCCCATGAGGGCCGCACACTTTACAGACTTGAGCAGAGGAAAGAGACGTGTGGTTTTGGGAAACACGTGGAAGAAAGAAAGGAAACGGTTTTGTGGATGTTAGAGCTGTGCTAAAAGTGGAGCTAATGTGGAGCTAACAACAAGAAAACAAACTTCTGTGATGACAGCTCTGGGAGGAAAACATCAAAACCATTGCAAAACCTGGACAGATCATGAGCCACAGGTAAAAACACAGGTCAGAGTGTAATAAAGTATGAACATGACTGTGTCCACTCATTTGATTCACTACATGAAGAATTTGACACAAAGATAAGCTTAAACTAGAAAAATAGTGACCTCATATTGAGTTTGTGCAGCAACAACCAACAGGTCTGTGATATTTACATTTCATATCAGTTATCATATAACAAGTCCAAATTCCTGCTGCTGCTGCATGAATATGGACTCAGTCTTTCACCTGCTGCAGATTTGTACAACAGTGTCCACAAAAAACTATTACTAGGCTATATAAAACTATATATTTCTCATATAGTTTATCGTTTTATTTTTTACGTTATGTTCGGACCGCGACCCAGCCTATGCGTCGAAATTCGGCATGCGGCCAAAATGAGTTTGTCGCCCCTGCTTTAAGGCATGCACAATTGCACAACTGTTCCAGTGACACAACAGCTTGAGCCACAAAATATGTACCTGTACTCTCTCTCCTGTAGTATTCCTACTGGGTCCAAGCCTTGGGGTTTCTGGATTGGAGTGACTCGGTTTTGTTTCTGTTGCATCTGCAGCATGGGGGACACTGGCTGTGCAGAGGGCTGGGGGGTCACTGAGCTGCCTGGCATAGGTCCAGGTGCACCAGGGGCCTGAGGAGGTGCAGGAGACGGCCTCCCACCAGCAGCTGGAGTCAGGTGCTTTTGAGGAGTGCTCTGACTATCTCCGCTCTGACCTGGACATCAAGTATTAGAAAAATTTTAAGCATTGAAAGCAAAACTTCCAAACCACATACACTGCACAGGAAAAGTATTATTAGAGAAAGTAGTAGTATGTATTATTACTTCCGAGTTAGTTCCTGATTTATTACACAGACACTGCAGAAGTGAGATAATCACAAACTTACCCTCTGGCCAAGTCTTTGGAACGGCACTCTGGCTGTGCCCCTGCATTGCTGGTGTTGCACAAGGACTTGACTGTGGCCCACACATAGGTGGAACACCCATTCCTTAAAACAAAGGCAATTTGTCAAATTTTATAACACATTTTGACAGATATGTAGTTTTGAATAAGTAATTTTTTCATACCTGATCTATTATAAGGACTAGACCCAGGTGCCTGTTGCGGCTGCTGCTGCTGCTGCTGCTGCTGCTGTTGTGGCTGCTGTTGCATTGTGGGAAGACATCTTTTGCCCTGAACTGCCAACTGAAGGTTTTCAGGCAAGGGTTGCCCTCTGCCCAAGATTTTATAAGCAAGAATCTGAGCTCGCAGCTGTTGTAGTTGAACTGGACTGAAAGCAGAGGGTCCTCGGCCAGTCATGTTTGGCCCCATAGTTGCCTGGGGTTCCATAGACACCAGAGGGCCTGATTGTGAAGGAGGAACATGAGGAGGCGTGGGTCCTCCTCCACCTCCTGACATAGGACTTGTAGTATGTTCATGCACTCCCATGGGTGACGGATGGGGTGACATGTATCCTAAATTTTACAAAACAGTAAACACATAACACATTGGTTTTAATGAATCTCAGATTGACCAAATGTTGTTGTCTGACTAATAGACTTGATACCTTGGCTATGTGGGTCCATTGGACTCTGTGGAGGTCCCATACCACTATGCAAAGATCTCATTCCCACATTTTTCATGTGACCAAAGTGCATTGGATCAGCCATGGGCTTATCATTCATTCCCTCCATGGACTGAGAAAACAAAGTACTATTCAGTACACCTTGTCAATTTATATCAAAGACATTTCTGTTCTGGAGGCAAACATCTAACTACTTTGTAAACTTTAGTACACATTAGTTACCTTATGCATCCCATACATGCCATCTTGGGAGTACTCTCCCTGGCTCTGAATACCATGGGGAGCGTTAGGAGTTCCTGGGCCAGGGCTGGGTCCCATCATGCTGTGAACAGAACCTGGGGAGGGGTCTGGCACTGGGGACAACCCGGCCCCTGGGGAGGGGCCAGCATGGGACATTCCACCTGTTGTGTCTGGATGGGTGGACATCTACTGAACAGCCAGACAGATTGTAGCCAGCTACAAGCACAAAAAGGAGGACAGATTAATTAGTTGTTTTATTAGTTGTTTTTTGCATGCCCTATTTGATTGAATATGTTTTTTTATTATTGCTCAGTGTTTTATGTTGCACCTTAGGGCCGAGACAAGTTCCTATGTTTGTGAATTTTGTTCATTGACAATGGCAATAAACCCTTTCTGATTCTGTTTAATTGCCTTTATTTTTATACCTTTTCTGCACACAAATTGCCCCTAAGGATCAATTTACAGATCTAACGTGATCACTCTTACTGCTTATAACGCCACACCACCAAAACAACTAACGACAACTACGATATTCAAGCTATACACGTTAAAATAATAATAATGTGGTAACGATAGTGCATGATTACTCATGATTTAAAAAATTTGAAACATTTGATACTCATGTCAAGTTGATAAAATCTCTCGTTAGCTACCTACTTGTTGTATGTGGTACGGTGCAGTGACAGGAGGATTTTGGGCACATCGTTATAAAGCTGTCACAGAAATCGCGGACCTTGCTCTCGTTAGCATTGCATGAACATCAGAAAATATGTGGATTTGATTGGGTCGTGGCTTCTACCAAGTGACAAATCATCACATTTTACGAACAGAATGTAAGTTTCGCTTTAAGTTAAAGGAGTAACAGCTTAGTTGGTTAAATTTAAGGCATGTTGGTAAATTAGAAATTACATCTGTCTCATACGATGCTGCTGACAACGACAGCAAGGCGTTAGCTCAGCTGTTTTCTCGACCGTTTGGTAACTTGGCGCTAGCATTAGCATTAGCTACATCATGGCTAGTGGATGTAGGTTAGCATAACAAGCTATCCTGCATGCTAATGGATGGCGTTGGTTGTTTTCAACTCTTACCAGTGCTTAAATAAGTAACTTTGCACAATCACCAGTAAAACATATAATGACTATACAATTACGAATTAAAACGCTTTTGGCTATCGATGTACCTTTAGGCAGGCGTGAAACCAACAAGCTGTCAATAAAAGAGTGTTTCCCCAAAATATGACTGCTGCCCACAAGTTCCCTCCCCCTTCGTGCTGTTTGCTGACATATTAAATAATTTTTGTCGGGCTCCTCTGATTTGTCAATGTCACCGGATATCCCGCCTTATCTTCAAAATGATAGGCTGTATCAGATGTCATTTAGTACTTTTCTTCTTTCTTGGGTGTGTATCCTTTCCTCACAACTTTTTGGACATGTCCCCCTTTTCTAAGTGCTACTGTGTTTTTATATTGTGCATTTTGGCAACTTCAACGTTTTAAGACATTGTGCACTAATGAAAAACATTTTTTTTGTTGTATTAGTAGACTGCAAATGCAATGAATCAATCAATCAAAAGCCTGCCCTAAAATAAGTAATACGTGCCCACAAGCTCCGTTGTTACTTCAGTAGAACATTACATTTTGTATCCGTTCCCCCAAAAAGGTCGGTATTTTTAATAAGCCAGTTGGAATAACAGTGTTGGACAGTTGTCATTTTGGGCAGTGATGTGGGTGTCGTACACACAGGCCAGCACAAGGTGGAAGCATTAGGCTACTTTTCAACTAAAGGAATGCTCCTATCTGCAAGCTTCAGCACGAGAAAGATCAAGCTCAGTTTTATAGCCTACATCAGCGTGGCTATTTCTGATAGATTATAGTAATACAATATCTCATCAAAAGAGCAGTGCATGCAAATCATGATGTCTAATATGTTCAATCTTATTTGCATTATTTTGACATTGGAAACTTTGTAAGTTTTCTTTATGAAAAATAATTATTAGCATGTGTTAGTTTATACAGTGCAGTCAGTTTGCTTTATATTTCGCCAGAATCAATTTACAGCAGGCTAAATGCAAATTATCACTTGCACACACACACACATGGACGCACACACACACACACACACACTTACCTCCACATAGGTGAATACATATTGGAAACTTATACATTTAAAAATCATTCAGTTATTCAAATTTATTATGCCTATAGTCTTTCTGATGCCTTCTTTGTAGCTCGAAAGGGATGCACACTGGGTTCCTGGATGTAAATTTTATCCAAATAAACACAATTAGCTTAGTGGTTGAGACCACTGCAGCTTTATATTCAGTGAGCCAGGAAAGAGCACGGCCACAGTCATTTGGCTGTGAAAAGACCAGTGGTTGTGGCTTCCATTAACCTTGAAGCCTCAATACTGGCTTCAGTGCATCATGACATCTTGAGTCAGTCTTTTTAATGAATTAACTGGGAAAAGGAACCAATGCAAATATAGTAGTTTTCCATAATTTTTAGATCAGAGCAGTAGGCTTTTAACGCCTCAGTCTTACCATCTGTCCATATGTCTTAAATAGCCTAAACAAAAAACAAAACAAAATTAAATTAAAATAGATATATATTAGGATTAGATATTAGATGGTTTTAGTCATCACTAAAGAGATTAGTCATCACATTCAAGAGAAAGTTTTCCACATAACCCATAAAATCATGTGCAGTTATATGAGTGAAAAAAAGCAGGAGATACCACATCATTAAGAACCAGGATCAGAAAGGTTTATTGCCAATGTAAATGAGCAAAATTCACAAAACATAGGAACTTGCTCTGGTGATTCGGGGGAACATACAACAATGAACAATAATAAAAAACAACATATATGAAATTGAAAAGGGCATGCATTAAAGAAAACAATTAAAATTGACTATAAAATAAAATTAAAATAGGCTTAGTATGAATACAAAAATGTACATGTACATTTACAGATTAAGTGCAGAAAGTGAACAGTGCAGTGCATTAAAGTAATATTTTTAAATATTGTCCAAATGGAGCACAGAATTCTTTATGTTTTTTATAGCTTTGGCGTTGAGTCATGCAAGTGTGCGGACATCTTTCATGCAGGGGTGGTTTATATTTAGTTTTACATGAGCCACTTTGCAGGTGACATGTTTGTTTTGCACTATGCTATTTGATATCTTAATTTGAATACTTCTTATATACACCAACAATGAGTATAGGCTAAATCACTTCTTGATGTATGAAATCTGATTTATATTACACAACTTTCAAGTAAACATCATACTTTTACAAATTAAATACCAATGAGGCCTCTATATGATTTTATACAACTACACTTTGTAGGCTTGTCCAAATCGACACCCACTAAACAATACTATATTGAGCAGGTATCAATACTGAACCAATCTAATAAATAATAACAATGATGAAGTTCGATCTTTCCTGAACAGTTTTATTATCAGAGATATTATAAAGATCAGCATTTATGTATGGAGCATTTTTCCTTGTAGTTAAAACTCAAGATGAAAAAAAAAAAAAAAAGGTTTTTTTTTCTTCTCTCCATTGAATATATTTTAACATGCACGCAAGATCCAGAATGTGAGCTTTCACTTTCTGTAGCTTCCTTATTTGTTACCTGCTGACTTAAGCTATCATTTCTTTCCTAAATATATTTCTGATGAAAGAGTCTGTGGTCAGATTTACAGTCAGATGTAATATGCCCTCCTCCTCCTTCAGCGATTGAGCCATCCCCGGGGAAGCAGTGTCCGGTCAGAACAGTCCAGTGGAGAGTTTTTCCAAGATGGTTCCCGGGTCATGCAGAGGCTGAGAAGAAAGGAAATGTTGTCAGCGAACATCTCTTTGTAGTTGCCTTTGTTGCAGGTGCTCTGCGTTCATTTTTAAAGTGTACTGTTTAATATTACAGCCGCTCTGACATCTGTTGCCTCGGCCTCGACCAGGCAGCGTATGAGCAGATAAGCAAATACAGTAAGCTGCGCCGGCCCCTCTGAAACACACAGTCACGGCCTGACGCTGCACTCAAGTCAAGTCATTTATATTGGTCAATAGCCTCCCTATTATTGGTGATTTGAAGAGTTGAAGTAGGTCCGTTTAGGATTAATTCAGTTTATTTTATATTTCAATTTTATTTATTTTTTTAAGTGCAACTGGTTCTATATATAATATTATATATTATATATCTATATATGATATACATATATAATAAATATATATATATATATATATATATATATATATATATATATATATATATATATATATATATATATATATATTCCCCACAAATGCAAATAATAAATACATTCTAATACATTTTAGCAAAAGTGCAAATACTAATACTTAATCATTCCTACATTTTTATTCAAATTGTATACATTTATGCAATTTCAAATAGTGCTATTAAATATTCTAATGTATGCTGCTTTTTAAAAATAATAATAATAATAATAATTATTATTATTATTATTATTATTATTATTATTATTATTATTATTATTATTATTATTAATAAATTATAAATATGAATTGTATTACTGATTATTTTTTTTTAAAGGAAATTCAGTCTGTAAAGAATGGCTGATTTGAAGGCATTTTGCAATATAAAATAATCAATATAATTTTCCTACAATAAAAATTAATTGCTGTATAATACTTACTAATCTAACTAATCATTAGCCAATTAAAAATGTAGTTGTGGCCTGGATGAATTGGATGAAACATGTGAAACTGGGCCGAACTTTTAGCTTAACGTCTTTCCATTTTTTCCCTTCAGATTGTAGCAGAGTTGCTCGGTGGAAAGTGTGAAGCTGGCATATGTTTTGAGCTTGTCACAGTGAATCTCTGCTTCTTTGGGGATGAGGTCAGAGCCTGAATTTCTGCCCACCATCAGAGCCATCTCACTGAGCATGTGTTAAATGTTAGGACCATCCCAGACTCGACTACAGCTTCAGAAACATGTGGCTGTGTGTGCTCTTTAAGTGTTGGAAAGGACAATATGTCAGACTCTATTTGCACAAGTATATGTCTGTTAGGGTGGGACTCTTTGAACTGCTGCTGGAAAAAGGATGGTAAAGCATGGTATGTGTGTAATGACCATGCTATGACTAATTGCTTGTTTCCACACAGGACAATAACGACTACAACTTGAGTCTTCTCTAGGAGTGGCAGACTCAAATTCTGTACTCAGGTAAAAGTACTTTCATACTGTATGGAAATAAACCACAAGCAAGTGTAGAAAGTATTCTACATCAGAAGTTATTTTTATTATTTAAGTGGCAAATAAAAGCATAAAATCTGGACTTGTGTACTGTATATTTTACAATATTTTTAGTCTTGCAAGTTATAATGATGTTGTAGGAGTAAGCATGTAGATATTACTGATGGAAAAGTCAAAAAATCACTGTTTTCACCTCTCAAAAATGACAATTTGCTGTTTGTTTTACGATAAAAGACCATTTTGGACCGTTTTCTATGACTAAGCCATTTTAGATCAATATTGCTGTTTACAATGAACGAAATGTCAACAGATGATCTACTTATGTTATAGCTCAACACTAGGTACCTGGAAAAGCATAATATGTCTCCTTTAAACCCCCTCCTTACTCTAACGCTTTACCCTTTAAATTTAACGGCTACTTTTTATTTAGAACAGTTGGAGTTCTTTGCCTGCCTTTTCCGTTTGGCTGAAAATAACGATCTGCTTTTAAAGAATCACCCACCACTTCCAAAGATGTGACTTTTTGTCACCCTTTTCCTTCACCAAAGTCATTCTGATCATTTCAGAACTCAAACACTGGATGGGTCTCAAAACTGAAGATAGCAACTACTGTTTTTAGCCACAGTTTATGCTTTGCTCATTAGGGGGATCATGTTGCCGTGGCATTACATAAGTTGTTTCTGACCATATTTTAACATATTTGACATAATATAATGTGTAAAAGTCACTTAAGTGTTTCAAAGAGCCTATTTAATAAAGCAAAAAACAAAAGTAGGGCCTTTATGATAGAAAAGTATTCATCGCGCATTTATGTATCTGTTATAGTGTCTTACTTTCAGTACTTTCTATAGCAAGTTTACTAATATCCAAATATTCTCCTAATGAATTCATTGAGAAATGACACTAATCTGGTTGTGTTAATGTAATGTTTGTGTGTGTCCATGCCTGTAGCACTACTTGACCTTTAAGTGATTTTAAAGTAGGGGTCAGAGGTCAGGCTTTAACATGCCCTGGGTATGTAGCAGCACCATGTGTTTCGGAAAACATTTTGGTGACATCTTCTTTGTTGCTGGGTGTTTCCTTTTGCTTTCCGCTGTAAATACGCTGTAAAAGGCTTCAAAGCTGCCTAATCAGTCACACACACACAAAAAGCCAATTAAACTCCAATTTCTTCACTTAATTAGGCAATTATAGAAAAGCCATTATGTGATAGCATTTGTCAAGAAACATATAAACTGTGTATACAAATATATGTTGTTTTGTGGGTAAATGAATTATTAATTGACTATTTATTCTTTACTTATTTCATTGACAGTTTTCAAATTACAGGAAAAATATAAATGATTTAATAAGGAATAAACCATTTCATATAGTTGAAAAATGCTCATAATTTTGTACATGACAGAGCCTTTACTGCTCCTCTGCTAATATCAGTGGAATTGAATGTTACAACAGCACCTGAAATGCACTCGTGGGTGAGACAATCCCCAACATGTGGAAATATGATGGGGACATGATTCCACTTTCTATTTCACTCTGTATATCCATGGGTTTCAGAATGATGAAACATTAGGACAGATGCCACAGCCATTAGCAATTACAAACAATGTATTCTATCTTTTCAGTGGGGAAAAACGTTGTCTAACAGGAAGTTGAAACTCATAGGTCGCGATCATTTTCCAGAAATATTCAAACTTATGATCCCCAAAAGTTGAACCTTAAATCGTTATTTATTATAGATATAAGTCCTTTCAAGTGACAACAATCTTTAGGTTGTTTTTGTTTTTACAGGGCAAAAGCGACGTTGAACTTTGTGTCAGTTTTTGTTTCATGTGACTAGACCCAATAATCACAGCAATTTTAACTATTAACTATTGTCAACTTCCTATAATTGTTTTACATTTTTCTTCCAAACCACCACTTGAGTGATGTAAAACTCTATAGGTACAGATACTATTCCTCAACAAAGTACTTGAAAACCAAACCTGTCATATGCACTTTAGCCTCAGATATTTTTATATTGCATTTTCTGCTTATAAGCTACAAAATGTACTAAACTGATACTATACGTTACGTTCTTATATTTTTCATTGTTGGCTGAAATGTGAGAAATTGACTGAAAACTGTATTCATTTAGTCTCGCAAACATCTCAAACTATGTATCACGATAGCAGTGCCATGTATCAACTTGTGTACAATTCACTATATTTACATTGCGAGTAGGAAAGCTGTTTGTCATCCTATAGTACCATTCAACATTTTCAGAGCTTAAAAGCCTTTACTGAGGCAATGACAGATGTGTTTTTGACGAGTGGGATAATGTGCTGTCTAAAGATACACCTTCATCTTTCCACCAGAGGCTCAGCACTCACTTAAGAAGAACAATTGATGCTTTAAGTGTTTTGTTGTGAATCTAGCACTGTGGTATTTTGCACTCCAGACTTAAAGCAACAGCAGCCTCAAAACTAACACCAGAGTTCTGTACTCACAAAAGAAGTTGCGCCCCACCTCGGCTCTCGAGCTTTTCACACAAAAGTCCTGCCACCTTTCCTTTGCAGTCACAGAACTCAGCGTGCATTTTCTCCCAGGGCATATCTCATCTAGAACTTCTTCAATCTGAGCTCAGGTATTAACTTGTCACGGACAACCTTTCACTTTTCCATAAACCTTTTGCTCAAAGCACTTACTCATTTGTATTAGTAATTACACCATTGCCCCATGAAGAATGCATAGGTTTGTAAAAAAAAATTAATAAAAACATTTACAAATCTGGAATAAAGGCAAAAGTGAAGTTGAACATAACGTGATTTCAATGGAGAAACTATAGGATTAGCAAAATATGGAAAATCTAATGAAAATATGATCAGATATCAGAGCCTGGTTTAAACACATCTACAGTTGTATTTTATATCATTTGATATTTAAGGGGAATTATAATGGTCATTTAGCATTTTTGGAGAAAGTACAATCATAAGCTTCTCGTTTTACAGGGAAAATACTTTCAGAAATGTTGACCCCACAATAGTTTTTCATTTTATCTACAGACATATTACATGTTTTACCACAAATAATATTTTTTGAGAAGCTCAAATACAATTTTGAGGCTACATTTTTTTTAATATAAATTTCTTTTCAACTAATTGAATAGCAAATTAACGGACATTTCGACACTGGAAATTCAAAATTGTTGCTTTTGTGTAATTTCTTTTGTTAGAAAGACTTAAAAACATTTGCATTGAATCTGATCTCAGTTAATCACTGAAAATGTGTTATGTTTACTTCACATTGCTCCAGTCGCTGCCAATCTGTAAAACGTTTTAATGATATTATTTTAAATGGTCTGTTAGTTTATAATTGCCCACAATATCAAACTATTTCCTGATTAGAATCCTGTATCACTAAAAGGTTTGCGTGCATGTCCCAATTCAGTCAAATTAATCTAAACAAGTGAGGATGAGACAAGATCTTGTACCACATTATTTACAGTAGTCGCTCTGGAAAATTATCTTGAGATATTTTTTCAATTTGCCATCAATCAAATATGGTATTGGTCAGTGTTTTTCAAATCGTGATACGCGGGACCCTCTGCTGTTTAGTAAATGTTTAGTTTTATTTTCTGGACAAATCTATTAGGGTTTTTGGTTTAATCCTTATTTACAACAAAACGTTCCATGGTTTTGTAACTTTAAAACTGGTTTAGTCCAATTTTACCACATGTTAACTCCACTTTAGGCCTGACAAAGTACGAGTTTGGATCTTGTTAAACTCTTAAAGCCAAATATTAAGGTGGCACTTCGTTCGACCATCATTCGACACAAAAATCATAATCATTTGCCAGGGAACCAAGGCTTTTAACTAAAAATGCAGAAGAACAAAGCTCAATAAATATAAAGCATATTAAAAAAGTATATTTATGTCTAATGAGTGTCAATATTGTGTCTTGCTGCATCGCCCGGTGGGGTTTGTGTTCTGTCGCATGCACTCCTACTTAGATTTATCTTTCTTTCAAGCCTTCAAGAAATCAAATTAAAAAGAAAATATGAAATGACCGTTTGCTCCAGCTGAATACAGGCAAGCTTTCCCATTTTTCTTCTTGTGTATCTTTGTTGAAAGGTTTACCCTCGCAGCACACATGATCTGACCTCCGAACAGACAAAGCGCGGTGGCTTGTTTTGAGCCACTCCGCTGATTTTGTGAGACGATGTCGTTTATCACGTTCACGCAGATGAATAAAAAACACTTTACATTTGACGTCATTGTTTAGCGTTACTTCAATGAAAATGTCTTGATTCGAACGGGCATGCTGACGGCAGAGTTTGTGCATTTGGTGTCGTACTGTTACTTTTCAAATACTTGGAGTTAACGGTAACATGGTGAGACTTAACAGGGAACAGGTGGACCTCCTTAAGCTGTAAGAAAAGAGCGAAAGCACAACGCGGCCCCTGTGGCTTCCTAAGTGTGCCCTCATTTGGCATACTTACCCGCATATATCAGGGTTATAATCATTAACAGCCAGTTCACATGGAGTTCACTGTGCACTGGAGCCCTGTGGAAGGCCGTCCTGAGTGGGATATTTGGGTTCGCCCTAAAGCCCTCACCACAAAGAATGACCGAATGTTATGGATTTCTTGTTTCACACAGCTCAATGGGAAAGATTTCCTTTCACTGCACACAAATCAAACGGGATAGGATTGCAAATAATGGCTTATTTCTCCACCGTTTTTCTTGAGGTTAAAGCCAAGTGCTGAAAATGTCCCTCAGTGGCAAAAGATTTAATATGCATTACACAAAGTATATAGGTTTTTATGTATAAGTACAAGAAAAGAAAGTTAATAGTCTGGTACTCCCCGAGGCGCCATCGTCCCACTTTGGCCCAAAATAATGGTGAAGTTGTCTATCAAATAACAACAGGGATTTCAAATGGCGACATATTGTCTTCTAAACAAATTGTCACTGTGTGAAAGAAACAGCAGCGATCTTTCTAGCACACTTTGATATTTCATGATATGTTCCCCGTTCATCCTCAATATGCAATGTCATATGTTTTAGTTTTATCAACTGTTATCTGCATAGAGCATGTGAATATCTCTGGAACACAACAAGGCCTAGTTACATGTCAGATCTGTGGAGAGAATGACCCTCAAGAATGTATGTTTTTCAATGTGTTTTTTGGCCTTAGAAACCCCTGTGATTGAATAAATGCAAGATGGAGGATTAATGCAGGGGTGTCCAAACCTTTCTTGTGGGGGCCACATTTTACAGTATGGACATTCTGGAGGGTCACTGACTGGGGGCCAACACAGAGCACATCATTCAGACGGATCTATGCAACCACGTCTTTATTTACGCTTGTGACTGTATTATTTGTTTTGTCACTCATAAAAATGTTTTTTTTTATTGAGCTTATGCTAAGACATTTAAGATTGCAGTAAAAAAAAGTACTAATATGAGTTTTATCCATTTAGAGGTTTAAGTGCAACTAAAATTGTTCTGAAGTCCACATTTGGCACCTGAGCCATAGTTTGGACACCACTGGTTTAATGCCATATGTGGAACATTCCAGTTAAAGCAGGTTACAGGTCCCTCATTCGAAAAGTTATATAGTGCACCTTCAACCCACTCATGTCGATATATTATATTTCTATTTACAGTGCTAATAAATTGCATTGGTCTATGGACGACAAGGTCTCATGTTGCAGTGATAGAAATAATGAGCCCAGATGAGGGTCTTGAAGCTTAAGCATTTGTCCCTTTAAATCTAAAGGCTACAGACATTAAAAAGGAGATGCAGCGTTCAATGCTAATGCTGTCAATCACTCGCCCTCAAGCATTTTGAGAATTCTAGAGGCAGAGTTGCATTTTTCTTAGCATTTTTTTTTTAGCATTAGTCCTCGAAAATTAAGAATTATGAATTATCTAGAGGGTTTTGGCGAACATGACGTCAAAGCCTAGTTAATCATGATCATTGAGTGTCCTTGTCATTTTTTTTTATTTTAATTTTTTAAACAAATAGCATGTAAAATTGGAATCTGAGCCTAAACATTTCCTGATGTGTGGTTCTTTTAACGTGTTGTTGATGATGAGACATTACATGATGCAGTTATCATTCGAACTTGTTGTTGTAAATGGAGACTGACATTATTTTGTGTGATGGTGTGTTTGCTGGAGATAAAGAATTGTGCTCCTTCTTTGTGTCTATGTCCTCATGCTGGAGTTCTCTTTGGATGCAAAACGTAACAACAATCAAACTTGCGAACACAAAACCAATTACATACAACAGTATAACATATAAGCTCCGTAATCAAAATTAAAAAATCAGGATAATGTCATGTTTGCCACTGCTCCAGTCGATTCCAACTATTCACTACAATACCCCAACTGTCCAAACCATGCATGTTCCCATTTCCATAACACCTCACCCTTGCACTCTTTGACCAAGTGTCTTTCTTTTATCTCTGTTTTTCTTTTGTGTCCAGATCATTCTTGAGCATCACGCACAATCCAAATTCCTGCGCATGACAGCATCGTGGCTAAACAAACAGGGTTTATTCACAGTGACTCCAGATCCAACAATTACTTCTTTCATGATTGGCTAATCCTGAAATATGGGCCAGTGACTAATGGGAGAGTTTAGCAAGAAATCATCTCGAGTTTCAGCAGCCTTTTTACCTCTTAATGTCCGATGCCTGTAGCTTAGTGATGAATGGACGTAAGACAGTGTCAGCTTTGCTCTTCCAAACTCCTCGTCTTTCACTGTAGCTTTTGTGGGAGTGCTGATGAAACATGTCAGAGAAGCACGCAGCAGACCGATGCCAGGACAATAAGCCGTGGTGTCAACAGTGAGGCTGAATGGAAGCTCGTGAATGCATTATTTCTTGTTGTTTTACTGGGTGAGGTGAAATCTTTTATGTGGCTGTCTTCATTAAACCATACCGTATTGTATTTGTTTTGAGCCCGTCCAAACTTGTGCTGAAATTCGCTACAAGGTACAAAGGTATCGCTCTTGGTTTGCACTGCTAAATTAAACAAACATGGTATCAATCAAGGTGTGGCAAAGGATTTGAGAAGATTTATCCATCTCAAGTAAGCGGCAAATGCAGGAAATCACACAAAGGAGCTTGAACTTATTTGTGGTTAATAAAGAATATCACTGCTGGGATGTGTGAAATAAAGTGGAATTAAAGCCATCCTCAACATATCTTATTTAGATTTGAACCAAAAGTCAGAATAATGATGGCTAAAAAAATTTAAATAAACAAATAACCTTTTGTCCTTGAAAGTACACTGAAACTTCTACTGGTCTCACTAGATATGTAAGATGGACTTGGTAGAATGTTCTCCATATTGTAGATATTTTTGTGAGGATTTTGTTTTTGTTTTATGTGTTTCATTGCGTTTTACTATTCAATATTCATTCATATATTGTGCAATTGATTAAAGGTTGTTTGGTTGATGAATTGGTGTACAAGCTGCCTCTTAGCAGAAAACTATTTTGTCTACATTTTAACTTAGCTAAATTGTTTGATGATGATAAACACATATTAAACAATATTCTTCTCAGCCATTATAGTCTTAGTAATTTTACAATTGAAACAAACTAAAAAAACACACTCCCTAACAACATACACACCAAGTGTAGAATTAGCGGTAAGCTATGGCAATATTTATTCAGTAAACAGAAACGCTTCTATGATTCCTGAACAGCTTGCAGCCTGCACTTATTTACATAATACGCTGAACCACAACAGCTACGGCTGCCACTTGTTTGATGTCAAATAAGAAATTCTGATGAAAGAAACGGTAGCCTTTATAACTGATGTTGTATAAATACTGATACCAGCTGTGCTCTTTATTTATCAATATAAAATATCTTTAAAGCAAAACCCAAATACAGGTATAATGTGTAATGGAAACGTTTACCTGCTATTTAAATAGAAGTTCAATGACTGAATGTTATAGTGTTTTTGAAGTCATGCAGAACGGGAATATTTCATAATGGCAGTTGCAATGTCCATTGTTCCGCCTAAAACAACAGGATCAGTCACGCTCCCAAAGCCCAAAACGCAAATATGATCAGACTTCATTTTAAACAATGCAAATCAAGTCTTAAGTCATGTACAATGGATCTTGGAAAGTTCGTCCTAGTACATCCAAAGTAAGTACACTTCTCTAATGTCTGAAATGAATGTGTTGCTATCTGGATTAACCTCTCCTGTTTGGAAGCGTCCGGTCACTTTGTACAGACACTGGATCTGCTCTTTATTGGTTTGTTAAGTCTCTGTATGAAGTCCGGAGCTGTATGATGGCCCCCGCGGGACAGAGGCAGGAGCTGAATGAGGCAGATCACAGACGGAGCAGCTGCACTGGCTCTTGACAAATGCACCACGGTCAGAATTTGCTGTGGGTGAAAGGAATAAATAATGGATCAAGCAGGACTACACCGTTATTTGTGTTTCCACTGTGGGGATTGAGACGTGTACTAGTGATGGACTGACCAAAATATTTACGATACTGACAAGGTATCAAAAAGTGTTGATTCATTGTGTATTTTTCATTTTCTTTAAACAATGTTTTGGTATTGAATTTGTTGAATCACTTCAGGTTGATGATAATAATATAATGACAGCGTCTACATATGCATTCAGTATTGTAGAGGAGTTACAATGCATTTTAATTCAAAACTAATTGGGATTATTACTTCTAATTACTGGTACCGGTCATCACTAATGTATATGGGACCTTGGGCTCTGAGGGGACCAAAAAATCAGGTTTCCATGAGATAAAGTAAAGCCTTCAAAATAAGTAGTATTTATTGTCATTTATTGTGTCTTTTTGGTTGATTTGTGTTTGATTTTGAGTATGATGAATGTCTGGATGAAACATTTATTTTCAAGACAAATTCTAGCCTCAAGAGGTCAATGAAGAAACACATTTTTGGAGAAGTGGATTCCTCACAACAATATAGGAAAATAAAAAAAGAGGCAATATCCCTGCTGGTCTTTCACAGAATAGTTTTGGAATTACATCTTTAGTATGGGTTTCATGCTAGAGGAGTTGCATTCAATCAATCCGTTTCTTTATCTCCTTTGTGCCCTTATACTTCTCATGCAGGTATTTGGATTGTAAATGTATAATAAATGATGTTCACCACCAAAGTGGACACACACGAGGAACACTTTCAACATCTGATAGCAAAGATAAAGACATTTCATTGGATATGACGCTACATTTTACACACTTCTGTAGTTTGTAGACAAGTGTGATCTTTATCTAACTGGCAAACACCATGATGCTAGAAAGTTTAGCATGAACTATAAACTGTCTTGTTGATTTGCAGAGGGGAAAATTCCCACCTTGCTTTGATCATGGCCACAGAAAGACTGCCGCAGCTTCGACACCTGCGTCCATGTTGTTTGGCCACGCTTCACTGGACGTCCATCACTGTGAGTGCTGAGAGACGGCCAAGACATCAACAACAAATGACTCTCCAATGTGTGGGAAAAGCATTACAGCGCACAAGTTTACAACCTAGGTCAAGTTTACAAAATAACTGAAAAGTCAGTCATGGTGCAAAAGAAATCATAATCATAATTTTAAATAAACAGGCTTACTCTGGACATACGCCCTGGACAGGGGTCAGCTCGTCGCAGGGTTAACACAGAGACATAGACACACAGACAACCATTCACTTTCACATTCATTCCCTAGGGACAGTTTACCTAACACATGCATGTCTTTTGAGGGTGAGATGAAGCCGCAGAACCTGGAGAGAACCCACAGTAACATGGGAAGAACAAGCAGACCCCACCCAGAGTTGAGGGTTGGTCTGACCCGGGAATCAAACCCGCTCTGCCATGGTTTAATTGCAAATGTTATTGTCCCTGTACCTTTGATTAGTTTTGGAATGCATTGAGAACTTTCACCTGAGGAAAAGCTTTCTGTTCTGGTTTATGAAGACCTATATTGATCTCTGTCCCTGTACCTATCGACAGACTTCACAGCACCTAGAGTTAAAAGAATTCTGAACGAAGCAGTCATTTTTATATGATTTATAATGGCACAAAGTGCACTTCTAATCAGAGCTGTGACTGGAAGAAAAGGTGGTACACATTTAAAGCCAGCACATGTGGAGTGAGTGCTCCTGCTGTGTGACTGATGGGATGGTATTTCTGCGTGTGAAACACATAGACTGTCCTCTCTGTAAGATACTGCAAATGAATTTATATTAAACATTCACATTTTAAAATCCAATTTATAACAAAATAATAATAAGAGACAAAATGTATTCAATTTCAATGTATTCTTCCATTTATTTCTGTAGCGCCCAGCAGTTGCATCGAAGGGCGACAGTGAAAAACAGATCAAATAATGTTCATAGGAAATGAGCAAATGTCCCAACATACCCTGTCGTTAGACCCTCCTTCTGGACAAGGACGAGCTACAAAACCTCATAATACATTCATTTAAGTAAAGATTTAATTCTTTCATTGTTCACATCATAAAGAAGTCAGTGAATTGAGCAGTGTTTATTGGAGAGAAATATGGTTGCAACCCCTGTGGCATGAAGAGCATGAGAGAACACCTGCCTCGTAGCTGTGTCCAATGCTGCAGTGAAAGACTATTATAAACCTTCACTCAGACACGCAGGCTCTAATCTGCAGGTCCTGATGTGTCCAGAGTGAGAGCTGCCCCTGGTCTGGATCCTCACTTAAAACAGACCCCGTGCTGAGCTTCTGTACCAAAACAGTATCCTCATGCCTCAAAGTGCAGCTGGTTCAGCTCATAGGCTCTGTTAATGCGCGTTATCTCCTGGGTTTATCTTACCCAAGAATACCTTTGAAATCTACATAACCTGATGTGATAGGAGGCTGTCAAGTGCAAAGCAGAGGGCGGAACCAAACGACTGTAGCGGTTCAGATGGAAGAAGCTCAGCGGTCTCAGGGGGGTGATTGCTCATGTACTCCAGCTCTTGTGAAGTGCTTTTTAGTATCAGGTGCATCATCTTGAAAACACATCCAACATTCCTGGCTGAATTATCCTGATATTCCCACATAGAGACAAGAGTCGGCTGAGCCAGGTGCTTGTGCACTGCTCTGTAGAACTAACACATTTTGCATGTCTCTGTTGAAATAATGCTAGTTTTTTTTTTTTTTTTTACAAGGTAGACTTGTTTTTTGCAGTAGACCCTTTTAATTCAACAAAAAAGACACAAGTTCTATGTGAAAGGTGGTACAAACAAATAAAAAAACAAACAAACATGTTTTTAAAAGCTATATTCCCTCGCATTTCACACAGGTGAAATCACGTGTAAAAACAATTGTGAAAGTCAAAGTTGGAACCATACAATGTACATTAACCTGACAGTGAAGTCTTGCTGTGCACACATGTTCATTACAGTCTCATGTGGGCCTAAATAAAGCAGTGTGCACTTGTTTTAATCCAGCAAAGAGCTGGATCTCCTGGTCTGCTTCTTGTTTTCCAGATTCATAATTGTGATTGTCCACATGTTGTTGTGCTCAGAGGTATTTCAGTTTGACTTATGACTCCATCCTGAGATGGGACAGCTCTGGCAGGACCCCTCCCCAGCTGCACCTCCTCCTGCTGCATGTGTTTCTACTTGGTTCCAGCGTGAGTGTGGCAGATACTTGTTAAAGTGTGGTATGTGCCTGATGTTGCACTTGCTCAGACTCTTCTGAGCTTCCCATGTTTTGCTGCTAAATTCAGGGGCATATGATACCCCTTTCTACAGAAGCCCTTCGCTACAATACTCTCTTAAAATGTTGAAAAATGACCATTACCTCACATCAGCCCTGCGTTGAATCCTCAAAATCTGATATTTCTTCATTAAACTTTAACTGAGTGACAACACAGCTGAAAGCCTTTACTTTTAAAGGTTGTAAGATGTGCAGCATTCAGGTGATTACAGTTTGTTTAAAAAGTAAATAATGCCTTAATTAATAAATGTTATTTAAATCTTTAAAAGGGTACATTTTCCCAACATTAATTCCTCCGCATTTGAACTTGATCCACAAATGAGTCAATCTGAGCTGACATTTGCTCTGAGTTAACGCGTAACTTCATCATCTTTCTCCTGTTTTTGGCTCGGCTCGGCTCGGTCCACAGAGACTACTCGCTGTGGTCCATTTGTCCAAACCCTGCATCTCTGTTCAGCTCCAAGCAGCTGACATCCAGGCCAAACCACATTGTTCAGTAAAAGTGTAATTTATGACCCATTACCAATGTTTTCTTCTCTTCTCCCATCTCCTGCTAACATGCACCAGCTCGTAACATCCTAACAGAGTCATTGTTTGATGGTTTCTCATGATCCCTGTAAAAAGCGTATTTGCAGTGATAGCGTCTGTTCAGCGTGAAAGCCACATGGGAAAAGGCTGAGATGGAAACTGAAGAACTCATCAAGGAAGTTCATTCATCTTGTGCTGAGAAACTGTAAAGCGGAGCAAATGTCACCTGGCCTGATCTGTCTATGAATCATATTGGCTTGCAACAGGAAAGCCACTGTAAGTTTGTGCTTCTACAAGAGTGGCACGAGGAGCCACATTCCCGCTAAGTCCCTCCTCGGCTTGGCAGCGGATAGCGGATGTCGCTGGCTCACTATCAAACAGGTACTTCACAAGATTGATGTGTTTTTTTGTCGCCTTCGCAACACAGCAAATTGGATGAGAATTGACGATGTGAAAAGCGATGCCAAACAGGCCAAATCTGGAAAAAGAACCACTACTGCCGCTCTCCTTATCACAACAACACAAGAACGTAAGGCGAGACCCTCCAGGCAAAACCATTTTTTCAGTTTTAAGCTTTCACATTTCCAATCTGCACCTAAAGATATTTTATTATTTTATTTAGTCAACTTGCACCCTATGGGACATTTAAATGTCTGTTTTCTGTATGTATTCTTCTCCCATAAGAACATGAAGATCAACCCCTAAAATAACACATACAAGCCAAACTTTATGCGCTAAAATAAAAATGTTTACATCCATTTTCAGTCAAATTTAGTTTCCTCTAAAACAAGCTAATATATCCAACTTCTCCTCAGTACCTTTGTATCGAATATGTGCACAAAATGTAGCAAGACATTGTTCAGATTTTAATGACATTTTTGACATTTTTGCACATAAAATGCCTTATTCATGTACACAAATATTATATGATGAAACACATGTTTAAACTTAAGTAAACTAGAGAGGAAGTTTCAAATTCCTCTTTCTAAATCTCAGATTTTGACTTGTGTCAGAAAAAACATCCTTCAAATTGGTGCACACAAAGGGCATTGTGTTGTTTTCAGTACATTTTCATCATTCACTCCATTTTCTAATCCAAAATGTTTTTGGTAGAAATGGCTGGAATTTACTTAAAAATCACTGAATGTGTAGATTTTTTTTAGTACTTGGTAGAACAATATACTTTTACCTGTGCACCCCAGGAACCCAAAAAATGTCCGTCAGTGTCATTACATATTTTTAAATTTCTGTTTAGTAATTTTGTCCTGGAAAAAAGATGCCCAGCACTTTGAACAATAGAGGCATAAAAGCATTACAAATAAAATCAGGCTAAAAGAATGCCCAAATATTCCGTTATTACCCAAGGGATTAAAGATACTGAAAAAAGATTCAAATATATTAAAAGTCTGTATGCCTTTTTAAAATGGGCACAGAGCTGCTTGTCCGCAAACAGAGGGGGACATTATTCCAGAGCCTGGTGCAAATGTGGAAGAATGACCTCGGTCCAAAGGCGGCACCGCAATCTGACGCTGTGAGCACGGTCCAGTGTTCAGCGTGTGTTCACTGATGGTGTTAAAGTCACCAGTGTGGGGGAAACTGGGGTTTTTTTAATCTGGAAGCAAAACCTGATGGACATGCTCTTTCGTTTTCAAACGTCTTTCTTGTTCGTAAGATTTGAAGTAAAACATCTCCGAAGCCCATGTGCCACCATGAATGACCTCTTGCCACACTTTGCGAACCCTAGATTAGGGCAAAGTCTTCCAGTTCGGGGATGGACACAGACAAAGTGGTCCAAATGTAACACAGGTGTGTTGGATCTGTGTGCACTGCTCGCTCTCTCCTGGGACTCGTAGTAGTAGTTCATCTCTTTCATGCACAAGCAAATCAATCGGCGGCTGTCACCCTGACGACTCTGGAGCAGGAGGGATGGACGTAGTGTGAAACGACACCTCCGGCCGCTCTCACTTTCTCTGATGTGTTTCTCCAGTTGTTCTATGGTTTCAGCGCTTTCCTTTTGACCACACCGCGACCTCTTCCTCCACTCACCTGCTGCCTAACCGTGCCTAACCCGCCTTCCCCCCTCCCCAGCCGCTTCACCCAATCATCCTCCAACTGGAAAATCCACCAGCTTCACAGGTCAAAGACATACCTCAACGTTTGACATGTTTGTGCACTGACACAGTAGGGGGACATTGTTTAGTGCGGAGGGACAAGGAAGATGCTCAGTTGCTACATGTGGAGTGAAGGACTCTTGCAGCTTTGGTCTTAAATGAAAAGTACAACCTGGATAAGAACAAAGTGCTGCAGAACAAGCCCCAAGAGACGTCCCCTCGGCCACTCTTAAAACATTTGGAACATTTACACAGACTTAAATTCCTTTGCTCTTTTTACTCTGTCGCCCCTTGATATTTCGTCCGTGCAGTGAATTGGGTTTGCCAGAACAATTCGCTGCTCTATTGTGACTACCTTTTAAGTACATGTGGGGATTTTGTGGTCGTGGTGTTAAGTTTCGAGATGCAATTTACTGCCTTTGAATGAAATAGGTCACGTCAGATTTGAGGTGACTGCTGCAGCGCGTTTCAAAAGGATCTTAATGTTATGTTTCCACGTGTTGTTTATGTGTAGGGATGTGGACGCAAGTTACTGCAGCAGAGCGACAATGAAAAGATCAAATCCCTGTGCTCCTGTAAGTCTCGGCAGAAGGGATTTAGCGTGTTCCAGCTCCCTGTCCAAATTATCCTCGTCTAAATGTAAGAGGAAACAGCCTAATTCTCCACTGGCTACTTTAACTGCTAATCGCGGCACCGGGCAGCTCAGGCCATAGAGGCAATTCCCATGAAATTTGCCGATATTTCTTTCATTTGTTCTCTGTTCACAATTAGTCGTGGTCAGCCTGATCAAAGCCGCAGGCCAGGAGCTTGCATGTGAACCGGCGTCCGCTCGCAATGACATCCACAAACCAGAATGAAATATGAAATCTCAAGTTTCCACGCATGTATGGACTTGTAAAAGAGAATCTGAGGAAGAGGAGGGCTTTCACACTGGGTAATGTGAAACATTTGGTGCACGTTGTAGAGAAGACAGAGGCCAGAATGTGTGTTCCAGTAAACCCAGAAGTTAAAACAACTGCTCTCACTAAACCCCGTTGATTTAGATGTCATTCTTACTGCAACGCACGCCACTATATTCTCTGATAAAGAAGATATACAATCATTATATTCTTCTCAATGGACTTAGGGTATTTTTGTGTTAAATCGTATTAGTTTTAGTTATGATAAAGCTCAATAATATAACAAAGTGCAAGTGAGAAATGTGTCTTAGTGTAATACTATGTCATTTGATAGAAGTTAAAATCCCTGAAGAGTTCAATTGCAAAAGCACATTTTGTCAAAAGGTAATATTTTATCAAGGAAATATATTTTGATTGCAGTAAAAATACATTTGACCTTTGAAAACATTGCTACACAAACAGTAAACTGCAAGCCACCGATTACTTTTTAAACGGCACAAATGAACTCTTCAGTCTAAATCAAGAAGTATTTGTCAGTAAATCTATTTTCAATAACTATGAATCCACTTTGATTTGTTTGTCGAATTAGAGTTGAAATGAGTTCTCCTTAAAGACATGTGCCTTGTCTGAGCGCTCGACTCAGATGTGCCACAGACAGGTGTTGTAGATGCCTCGGGGGCTTCTGCAGAGCCAAGCTGTGAAAGTAAATAAATAGTTGTGAGTTAACAAGGGTCAGCGGGCCGAGCAGGGTGTAACACAAACAGCTCATACCGCTTTATCTGTTTAGCAGGCGCTCTGTTCTGAAGTGTCTCTCTGAACACGCTCCACAACAAACACTTTCATTACTTCCTATGTCTTTCCCATCTGCATAGAGAGTGTCGTGCCTCGCTCTGCCTCAGGGGGGCGCACATACAGAGTAAGTAGCAGGCTCAAATATGTCACTGCAGCAACTCTTTAATATATTAAATGGATTTTTTACATCGTCGTCTGTAAAAGGTCATTTATTTGGTTGGTTTTGATGGCAGAAGCCCTTAGGAAGTTATTTAATGATATAGGCCCATAAAGTTCTGTACTTCCTTTGACATCATTTTCCAAGTCCATATTTCTTTCCTCTTTTGCCAGTCCTTACTTATAATGAGTGTGGCCTCTATCAAATAAAACAATATAATATTTTATATTCAAAAGCCACAGAGGCAATTTGATGGTGGCCTTCAAATAGTAATGGGAAACAAATTAACAAAAACTATTGAATTAGAAGAGACCGAATTATGACATTTTAATTGTGTGGTGTTGTCGGATGAGGAACAGTAATCGTATTCCTGTATAATAAACACATTGTTTTCTCTTCACTGAGCCTGGTGTGGGTTTGGTAAATACACTTGAACAGCTTGGCCTCTTGGACTGTCATGGCCTCATCTAATATGACACATAGTGTTTGAAATGAAAACACAGCGTGTCCAATTTTCCACTGTAACAAGAATTGTCTGTGTGATGGAAACTTCTGTAGCTACATTCGTGGAAAGTCCCCACTTAGGGAAATGTTTGGAAGGGGCCACCAGCATCTTCCGTTTTGCCACAAACACAAGTGTGTCTTCCTCAAAACACACCCATGTATCTGCAGAGCTAAAGCCAGCTCACCTCCACCATCACAGTGATGGACCTCTGTCATCTCCATGGGTTACACTCAATTACAGCCTATTGCATTGTAATGCCAAGTGTATCGCTACAGCACACAGCACACACATCATAGTGCAGTGTATTAGGCCACAGTGTATTACAGTACACTTTATTACACTACACAGTGTATTACCATCTTTCTATATTCTATTATCTATAGAGTTTACAGTTTCTTTCAGTCGACAGTTTGTATGATGGTGGAGGCGTCAGGAGCTGGGCTCACAAAGGTCTGCTGGGGTCAGTAACATGAGACCTACTTGGCTTTTGTCTTCTAAGCGTCAGTAACACAAGACGCTGGGAGAGCACTCAAGTATTTGAGTGTAAAGTATTAAAATTAATAAGCGTTTACTGCTGACATTAGCACTTCATATTTTTGAGTTCTTTCTTCTGCTGGTTATATCTTCATGTTGTTGACTCTGTTCAGATGAATAGATCGCATCCATCACACTTGTCAACGCACAGCAATACGCACACTTAAGACAGCTTTTAGTGTTGACTTAGAGGCTGATCAAGACAAGTACATTTGCTGTTGTAGTTCGTATCTGATGCATTTAAGGTCATGTTGTAATAAGTTGTTTCTTGGACAAAAGGTTCTTTCTAAACTTCTTGAACTTTGGTCAGCTTCTGGAGCGTGACACTTCAGTACATCTGTAAACCAGTGGAAATACCAACATCTTTCATGACTCTTTCATTGTTACATTGAAGATATGATTTGCACTACCAGCTCTGCTGCTGCAAACCATTAAGCGCAGTAACTGATGGCTTGTAAAATATGTTTGGAAATCCTGGAGACACAGCAGCAGGGATGGGATGGGGATTCCACATGGTTATCCAAGGAGATGATAAACAAAGAGAAGGTGATACTGGCCCTTTGATATATCGGGCACATGTGGAATCTTGGAACCAAAAGAAAGGGGGAAAATGTTGCTTTTGAAACGTGTGAGCCAGAGAAAGCTGTGTTTCGAGATGACTGTATCTGGTGAGGAGCATTTCAGTAGCTAATATCATCCTACATGTTCTCAGTACATTTCTCCATGTCTCTCTCAGCTTCATTCTGAAAAAGCGGCGTGAACGAGAGAGACGTCAGAGCAGCCTGTTGAAACTGAGTCCAACACATGCTTCAGTCCGTCTGATCTCTGCACGCCCGAAATCACAGGAGAAAAAACCTCCAGCAGAGATTAATGCACCGCTTTATATATTCTCCGATCTAGATTCCAGACCCTGCTTGACTTTCTTTACGGCTTTGCGAGCATTCCTGTTCCTATTGTAACCTGCTTGCACGGAAATGGCTGCGTCATAGTTGCCAGGCCGACGATTCGGAGGCAGCAGAGGAGCAGATGGGGCGTGCCAAAAGGATCTGGGCAGGTCATCAGTGAGCACTTGAAATCCTCACTGTTAACTGTTTTATGACAAGTGTTTATAGAAGGTCAGGCACATCGGCTTACACCTTCACTTTAAGTCATCTGGAAAACATGTGTCCTGTTTCCTTATAATGACAATATACAATATTCATAGATTTATCTGGTTTCAGCTGAAATAAAGATTTATCAAACCGAAGTATTATTATTCTTGCTTTGAAATCACTTTCCTTTTTTCTTTGTTGTTGTTGATGATGAATGCAATATTTGTATTTTTATTTTACTCTTAAAGGTGCACTAGGCTATGTTCCACAGAACGGCATTAAACTTTTCTTATCTTCATGGCGACAGGGAGATGATGCCAACAGTCAGTTTCTGAAAAAAAACCTGTGAAAATTAATTTATGTTGCAATCATGTGTGTATTGTTGCGGTAATTTAAATGAACAACGCACAATACAAAGTGCATCTTCTATTTCCTCACTGACAAAACTGATACTTGAATAGTCCAGCATCATCTGCACATCATCTGTGTTACGAGCTCAAGGAGGGACACAATATTTGACGGTGACTATGGCAACTTCCAGAATAAGGTGAATAGTCTTAAATACAGAGAAGGTGCTTTCTTTAGCTGTTTATTTTTGTTTATGTTTACATTTTTTATTAAATATTTGTTGACCTTTGCATTAAGAGTTGTACTTAAGATCGTTTTGGAGTCAAGAAGCTAAAAGGGGTGTGATACACAACACCGCTGCAGACGGGAGGGTTAGACACGCCCATTGTTACTTAAACCTACAGTTACACTACTTTTATTAGTGTAACTTATAGCTTAATTTTGACAGATGTTCAACAGGACGGCTAATTATGGATGACTGGATTAACCACCTCTGCAAAGCGGTTTTAAAAACATGAAGCAGAAATGTAGCCACAGCTGCCCAGGGGCTGACAAAACTGTGGCTGCCAACTACCAACTACTTCTGCACCCACCATGTAACTAACTAACTAACTAACTTTAGAGAGATCGCCATTACAGCAGGGAAGATCTGTGAAGGCCAACGAGCCTGAAATTTAGCTTTTGGAGTTCATCTTTGTCATTAAGTGAAGCCGTAAATAACAACGCGTCTTAAAAACTTGGCTCGATTTTAAAGAGTATATTTTGTGTAAATCGCACCCCAAATCACACGTGGACATGCGATTCACCTTCTGATATCAAGACGTGTCCTGGAGACGTTTGTGAGAAATACACTCTATTCTCAAACCCTGTCCATGTGTTTACTGATATTGATTATTGGATAAAACAGTGACATGTATTCTTCTCATGTGAAGCTATTGTCCATGTCAACAGGCCAGTTCTCCCATGGCAATGGAATCAACACCCCAAAACCAGTTCTCCCATGGCAATGGAATCAACACCCCAAAACCAGGCCATGGCAATGGAATCACACCCAAAACAGTTTCTCCCATGGCAAATGGAATCATACACATGCTCTTTACAAACATGTTTAGCCCAGTTGTTCCAAGCGGCCAAACCAGTTCCTCCCAGTCGCACATGTGATATCAGAACACACCAACAAAACCAGTTCTCCCATGGCAATGGAATCACACCACCCACAAACGAGTTCTGCATGCGCAAATAGGACATCAAACATCCCCAAAATCATTGTTTTAACTTTTTGTCTCTGTTGACTTTTACAAATATAAAGTAAAAAATGAATATTCTAATAGAATTTAATTTTTCAGAAACTCACTGGTTTCTCGTCTCTCCTCTCCTCTCTCCTTCTCTATCTCCGTCTCTCTTCAATCACTATCAATCGTTTCTCGTTGTTGTTACTCAAAACTCTCTCATCCATCTCATCACCTCTTCGATCAATCTCTTTCTCTCTCATGGTCCTCTCTCATCCCGCCCTCTCTCTCTCCCTCTGTCGCTCCCTTACTCTCGCTCTCTACCTTCGCTCTCACTTCCCCTCTGCTCATACTTGCCTAGTCTCTCTTCCTACTCCTCTCTCCCCTCTCCTCCCCCTCTCTCTCTCCCTCTCTCTCCCTCTCCTCTAGACTCCTCTCGTATCGTCTTCTCTTTGACGCTTCTGCTCCTCCCGCCTTCTCTCTCTCCCTCCTCTCTCTCTCCCTCTTCCTCTCTCTCTACCTCTCTCTCTCTCCCCTCTCTCTCTCCCTCTCTCTCCCTCTCTAGCGTCTTCTCTCTCTCCTTCTCGTCTCCTCTCGTCTGTCTGTCTCCTCTCTCTCTCTCTCTCCTGCACTCCTCTCTCCCCCATTCAGGCCCTCTCTCTCTCCTGTCTCTCCCTCGTCTTATCTCCCTCTCCTTTCTCTTCTCCCCCTCTTCTCTCTCCCTCTCCTCGCTCTCTCTCTCTCCCACTCGCTCTCTCTCTGCTCTACCACCACGCTCCTCTCTCTCTCTCTCGTCCCCTCTGTCTCTCCCCCTCTCTCTCTCCCTCTCCTCTCTTCTCTCCCTCTTCTCTCCTTCCTCTCGCTCTCGTACCTCTTCATCCTCTTCGTCTCTGCTCTCTCCCTCTCCTCCCCCCTCCTCTCATCCCCTCTCCTCCTCATCTCTCTCCTCTCCCTCTCTCCCTACTCTCTCCTCTCTCGCTCTCTCTCCTCCTCCGCCTCTCTTCGTCGTCCCTTCTCCTTCTTCTCCCTTCTCTCTCTCTCCCCCCTTCCCTCGCTCTCTTCGCCCTTCTCTCTTTTTCTCTCTCCCTCCGACTGCCCCTCTTCGTCTTCCTGCTTTCAGGGACCACGCGGCATTCTTCTTCCCGTTCTGCTGTCCAGCTCCTCCTCTCTCTTCTCTTCCCTTCTTCTCGCTCTCTCTCTCGTCTTCGATTCATCCTGTTCTCCCTCCCTTTGTCCAGACCCCTCTTCTCTTCCCTGTCGTTCGCTCGCTCTCTACACCTCTATCTCTCTATCCACCCTCTCTTCTCTCGCTCCGTCTAAACTACGTCTCTCGCAAATTCGCTCGTGCTCTCTCCTATACACACCATTCTCTTCTCCACCCTTTCATCCGCCTCTACCCTATCTCGATCTCTCTCTCCTCATCCATTTCTCTCAACTAATCTCTCATCCTTCTCTCTCTCTCCCTCTCTCACCTCTCTCTCTCACCCCTCTCTCTCTACCCCTCTACTATCTCCCTCTAGCTCTGCAGCTACATGTCAATCAATCCTCCATTCTAAACACTTTTAAATAGGAGGCCCTGCCCTCTTCTCGTTCCTCTCCTTAATCGACTGTCTCCCTTACATCTCGCTTGTCTTTCTCTCTCTCCCTCTCTCCTCGACCGCTCGTTCGCTCTTCCGGCCCTCTCTCTCTCCCGAGTCTCCTGATAAATCCGCTTCTCTCATCGTCCTCATCACTTTATCTCTCTTCGTCATCATCCCATCTCTCTGTTCTTTAGAAAGCGTCTCTCAGATGCTACGTCTCTTTCGAGCACCGTGCTCGAGGGCCACGTTCCTCTGCTTTTTCTCGCTCGTCTCGTCCTCTCTCTGCTCTCTCCTCCTCTCACCCCTCTCTTGCCTCTCGCTCCTTGTACTCACTTCTCTCTTCTCCCTCTCTTTCATCTTCGTCTTGCTCATTCTCTTCTCGTCCCTCTTCCTCTCTCTAAATAATTCCCGTCTCTCATTCTCTGCTCTCTCCCCTCGTGAATCTCTTCTCCTCTCTGCTCCCTCTGCTCTCTCTTCTTTCAGCATGTCCCTCTCTTGTCGAAGCGGCAGTAGGTTTCATTTAGCTAATGATTGTTGCGTAAAGCTCTCATTCGATGAAATCACTCCTCTCTCTCTCTCTTAACCTCTTTTCGCGTTTTTTCTGATGCTCTGTTGCGTAGATCATGACTCGTCGCCTCTCGCTTCCTACTATCTCCTACTCTGCCGGTCGTTCTCTCTCATCGCCTCTCGTATCTCTCAGTCGCTAGGTCTCTGCCCTGTCGATCCTCTATACTAAGCACAAAGCCGTCTTTATTCAGACAGAACTCTCAGGGTCTCGAGTTTGAGCGAATAGGGTCTCTCAGTTAGGTCATTTGAGTGCTCTATCGTCCCTTTTCCTCTCTGCACTCACATCTCAAAAATGTTTCACCTATACCTCCAACTCACTCTTCTTCTTACAATCCTAGAATGATTCGTCGCCTCCTCTCTCCTCTCTCCTCTATCTCATCGTTGTGCATCCCTCCTCTTCCCTTCTCGACTCCCCCTCATCCCTCTCCCTCATTAACCTTCTCGAGCATCTCTTCATGAATATCCGAACTTTGCTCTAGTGTGTATCTCTGTCTCTACATCGCACTTCCTCCTGATGTCGCTCTCAAAGCATCATTTCTACATCATTCCTGCCCTCAGATTGGCAGATCCCAGTACGCATACTACATATTTTGTCGTCTCGCTACGCGTTAATTCTCAGACTTGATAATTCAATTGCAATCACACCAATGATGCAAAGTAGGGCTCTATTTGATACAATGGTTAATACAATTCCTCTTCAATAAGAAAAACCTGCAGAGTTCATGCTAACAAATATCAGTATTTTGTGGTATGCTTAACCTGATCCATGACACATCCCAAACATGCTCAATGGGTGTCTGGGATATTGTTTTTACACTTTCCAGGATGATGTTGGTACGGATCATGTTAGACTGCTGGGAGCCGTGCATCCTCACAGGACTAGTCTGTCTTATAAATCTTAAACTCTGAGCCCGCTGCGTAGAGGTGTACTGGTTGATCGAATTGGCACCACCATCTACAATGGACAATGTCACCCAGAAACACACTGAGCACCAAGTTAGAGCATATGCTCTTGTTCTGAGAATTGACTTGGGTAAGTATATAGACGCTGTGTGTTCCAGTTCCTGTGCTTTGGGTGCGCCGTTTCTGTATATCTTGTGAATTCAGGGTTCGATAATGAAAAATGGTGAGAAAAAAGCAAAAGGTGTGGCATTGCGTATAGTTGTTTGTTCAGGGTGGTTTGTAACATTATGATGTGTTCTCGGAAAGGACAATCGCGTGTTACCTTATTTTATGTTTTTTCTATCCTGACTAATCGGAGTTGAGATGTGTTGTTAACGTCTTGTCCTTGTTTCCCTCCAAATGTCTTTGTTTTGATAACAAAACACATTTTTAGCCGGTTGCTGTGGGTTGGTTTCGGGTCCCAGGATTTACAGAAGTCTGGAAATTATTTATTTACTGCGTGTGGAAATACAATTCATTGCTTGGTCCTGCATGAGATTGATTTTCCTGCGTTTTCGTGAGGAGCTGCAGCGTTAAAGTAATGGGCGACCTACTGATAGACAAGACCACCAGAGGGCAGCGATGCAGAAGGGGATATGGCCCTACATTTTACAAGGAGGACCACGGCTGAGCGCACCCACCCGACTAAGTTCTTTGCAGTCATAATTCCATGTAAACAGAACATGAAAACGGTCCCTTTACAGGGGTGAAGCTAGAAAAGCCTTGAACAGCCCCTGCGATACATATTCTTGGATACCCGGGCAATTCTCTTTTTCTTCGATTCTTCTTCTTCTTCTGTTGAACAACTCACCGTTATGCCCGCCTTAGAAACTAATAAACTACCGAATCTTCCTAATCACGTCAACATCTTAGATTAGTTCTCATTTATTTCTGGGCTTGATGAACATTATTCTCAGTGTATATTAGGCAGGAATACAAGTACTGTGTCTATGTTGTACGCTTCAGAAAACTCCTTCAATAAATCCGAAGGCCTCCAAACGGATGGCTGCTAAATAAGACTTACATAACTGACATATTCTATAGTACAAAACACATATATGTATTGGATATTATCACACACACACATATAGATGCACAGCAATCCGACATGACAAGCCTGCCTTGACTATATTTATAGTGCACTGTGTAGCTCTTTTTCTGGTGTGGGGTTTGCTACCTGCTTGTGTCCATGGTGATATTGCTATGAATGTTTCACATGGAAGTATGGCATTAGATAGACCTTGCATCTATTCAACTACAGGTCTTTTTATTGCCCAAAATAAAATGCCATTAAAAACAAGCATTCTTGTGCCTGCCCCGGTGGTGGACGGGTTAAGGCACGGCACACGTATGCCAGGCTCCAAGTGCAGCTGGCTGCCAGTGTTGTGAGTTCGAATCCTGACTCTGACAATTTACTGCATGTCCTCCCTCCCTCTCACATCCCCCATTTTACCGTGTTTCTCCTGGCATTCTTGTTGTTAGCGAGTCCCCTACCCACCGATTTGATCTGGTGGTGTCACCTGCTTGTCTCGCAGGGAGATAAGATATGTTTAAGGCCCATGCTGTGGAACATTCCTGATGAAGCAATAACATCTCCCTGGAGCAAGCGCTAACATGTTACATATGGCACCTTTAAACACAAAATAAAAAAATGTACGAGATACTCTGTTGTACTACTGCTAATACTGCTACTTTCTATGTGGAATTTACATGTTTATTCTTCATTTCTTAAAGCCTTATCTAAGGCACCCAGTTTTTTGGAAGAAAGGGTCAAAAGTAGAGAACAAAAAATGTATAAACATAAACATATACACAGATGGAACTATCACAACCAATGACATAAACTTAACTGTGAATATTGTTTTTCTACCTCTATTGTACTTACGACTGCAACTTTGAACAAAAATCATGTTTTCAGAGCCATGAAAAGCTTCAAAGCATAATGTTTTAAATCTTAAATTTTACACATAATTCACCGTTGGTCAGTCTGAAAAATGTTTTTTTTGTTTACTTTTTGAAATTATATGACATTGATATGAGGTCTTTTTAGTTGTTCAGAGAAAGAGAGGGAGAGAGGGAGAGGGAGAGCGGGAGAGGAGGCAGACGTGGAGGTTAGAGCAACATGATTCTGATCCTAATTATTGTGAGGCATGTCTTCGAAGAAAAAAAAAAAAAAAGAACTCAAACAACGCGAGAAAGAAGAGGTGTTATGGAGAGTAGGAGTGTGAAGATTTAAGTTTGGACATTATGTTAATTCCACACAGGCCTGACAGCCGCGGGAGGCGTGGGGGAGGAAGAGGCGAGCGCTCCTCTCCGCAGTGCTCCGTTTGACTAATCCACAGCAAAGCAACAGGCAGAGGTGGGAAAACCTTTTAAAAGATTATTATAATAAGAAATATTTTTGATTTCTGATAAAAAAAAACACTATGCGTGGCCTTCAAAGTTCACTCATCTCCATTTATCTAGATATAACGGCTTGTGAACATCTATGGAAGTTATGAAAACTGGAAAAAAACCATTGTGTGAATATGTAATAAGTAATCAGTATGCCACGGATCCAAAACCAAAGATGGCGCTTCAATGACGCTCTCACCTGTGCTGTTTAATGTGCCCTTGGGCAAGACACATAACCCACACACTTAACTCCGTGCGTATGAGTATGTGTGTGTAAATGAGAAAGAAGGTCTAAATCGAGACTATTTACTTGAAATGATTCATATTACGACCAAATGAAACAATATTTACAGCTCACAACTAATGTCACCATTCATTTTTAATAAAGAAAGTCTTCATGGTTTTACTGCTGATTCTTGACACAACCTTCTCCATTTATACATTCTGGGATGGCTACAATTAAGTCACAATTGAAGTAGGTATGACTAGCTGCAGTAATGCCATGCAGGTGCGGAGCCAGCCCCCCACAAGACATTTTTTTAAAAAAAGACAGACAAATATGCCAATAGATCATGTATCAAACTATAAGCCTAAAGGACATTCTTTTAAATGTAATGTTTAACTTTTTTTTCCAGGTTAAAATTTTTCAATTCTATGCATACTTTGCGCCTATAAAACCAAGGGAACCGTCTGTCGCTCTGAGTTAGAACATTGTCATTTTAAAACCTTTTCATAATAAGGCCCTCTGTGCAGCTCGAATGGGCTACGAGTTACTGTTTAGTTGATGCTTGTGGAGCCTTGTCATAGCATCATAACATAAGATACACCTCTATTGTTTCCGTTGTTGAATTTGTCCTTTGCACCACTGCGCAGCGCCCGGGGACAAATTTCCAGATCTAGCTCGGCTTGGTCAGGACAAACAAGAAGATTTGACCTATTATACATGTTTTGGGATGACCCATTCGCTTCCCATCTTGTGTCAAACAACCCCAGACAACAGCCCAAGTGGTTGCAGGCTGACTGCCACTCCACCTTTGATGTCACATGTTAATGAGGATGGCGTTCATATTTGTCATTTTCTTTTCTTTTTCTTTCTGCATATGAGTACTTGTTATAGCCCCTTCTTCCACCTCAATGCCGAGGGCTTGGTGCACAGACTCGGCTTCACTCTGGGCCTATGAGCTCTTTAATAGGGCTGTTATGGGCGCTAATTCCCAGTAAACAACACACAAGGGCAATTAGAGCTACAATAAATGGGCTCCAACTGCGCATCCAATAAATTACTTAACCTATTTGTTAAAAAGGTTTTTTAGGATGCTTTGGCCTTCCCTAAAGACAACAATACATTCATCAAAGAAACAAAAGGAATTTCTATTTTAAACCTTGTTTACTTGATGGTGGCTATAAAGCTGCACAGAGCGGTGATGTAATCTTTATACCTAGAAATGAGTTCTCCGTCATTGATGGATTAGTTTCAGCTGTGATTGTGAATTCTGAAGGCAGTCTGTCATTTCGATGGGTTGAAAATCAAGCAATAGCCACTACTTTTACACAGGATGTGTTACTAACTTAACCAAACATGAGGAACAGAGAAGAATGAGGCAGAGATGGGAGACAGACACGAGCAGACGTGCACGTCGGTGTGCCCTGCCGAGAAGCAGGTACAAAACACTGAATACAGCTGTTCACTTCGCTGTTGCAAAAAACAAAACTAAAAATTCCCTTTACACTGGTCCAACAGAGTAAAAAACTGGACTAAATACCCCATTTCTTTTTATATGAATGTTGTTTTGTCACCAGTGTCAATCTAGACTTTGTTATATCTTAAAACAAATTTGGAGTAAAAACAACAACATGATTTAACAAAGTAAAATACTGATGCTTTAGATTTGACAGTGCAGCCCTACTGGTGGCTGAGAGAAGTGCTCTCAAAGACGCTGTCTTGCACTAAAGCTATTTTTTTAAGTATTATTTATTACTGGGTTTTTTCTCCGAATTGCCCAAGGAGCACTTTAATTGAATCCTTCTCATTGTGGTCGATAAATGTGTCTGAACTGTGTGACACTTGAGGACAAACAGGACTGTTAATAGCACACAATGATTTTAAAGTGATGGTTCTTAGGAGTGTACAGTCAATATATAAGGCTGGAACCTGTCCAAGAGAAAGGTGCAAATGCAAAGGACAGTATCACAGTACAGTTAAAGATAATTCATTTTATCTGCAATAGAAGTGTGCTGGAATGAGTACTGCAAACGTTTCAAAGTTATTGTTTATAACAAGTTGAATACTGGATCAAGAGAAATAAATGCAAGCGTTACTGTACAAAAGGTCGTATAATTTCTGTTTCCCATGCGCTTGTAGTTAGCGGAGCATCCAGTAGAGGGTGCTCCAGCCTTGGCATGATAAGCGTGCTTTATGATGTCACCTGAATTCCTTTCCGTTTTGCATGATCGCGTGCCTTGTGACATCCCTATGCTTGATGACATTGAATGTGGTTTGAAGATGAGGTATATCAGCTGCGGTACGAGCCCGCTATATATCTTTTTATTGGAGTCCGAGATTATCAGTGAATCTGTTAGCAATCTGTGTGTACCTGTTAGGTTCAATAAAGTTCCTGAACCCACCCTCGCGTCTCCTCATCGTTTCTATCTTTCCAATTATCCTTCAGGGCCTCAAGTAGTGCTCACCTCATCAGCACAAGCCAGGGTAGGTCCACCCCAGCCAGATCCTACGGCCAAGGAAGAGGACCGGGCATCACCCCCTCACTGGCAAGTTGAGATTAAGCAGGAAACCGCATTACAGCCCGAGTTCTGTGTACCGGTCCCGACCTCGTTCCCCCACTCCTGTAACATCGGAGGGCGAGTAGGACCCAGAGGAGGAAAGATCAGGCCCCGGTCAAAACACAGTTCCAGGCCCCGATGCGGTTCTGGATCAGTTGATCCTGCGGAGTTTGCCATCTGAAGATTGCACTAGGGGAACTATCAATTCAATTCAATTTATTTTTGTAACGCACAAAATCACAACAGCGGTTTCCTCGAGGGGCGACAGTGAAAAACAGAAAAAAAAAAAGAATAAATAGCCCCTACTGCCCCCGGAGAGTACCGAGACCTTCAGGTATCGGATCCCCTTGGATCATTTACAGCTTGAGGAGGCGAAGATTATAGCTGATGCATACCTCCACTCTACCACACCCTTCAGTGACACCATGAAGGCCCTGACCAACAAACTGGGCCAGCCCCACCAACTGGCCTTGGGAAGGACCGCCGCTGTGATGAAAACCCCTGACATGCGCCGAGGGGATGCGGCCGAGGGGATGCGCCGAGGGGATGCGGCCGAGGGGATGCGGCCGAGGGGATGCGGCCGCGTTTGCACGATTTGCCATCCAAGTCCAGTCACTCCTGGCCATCCTGAAGACCCGGGCCCAGATGGCGCTGTTGAACTCCAGTGCAGCTCCCATGTGGCTCGCCTCCTGAGCAAGCTCCCCACAGAGCAGAGATCCGAGTTCCGCCGGTACGTGCACAACCGCCCAGGTCAGATGCGCACCCTCGTAGACCTGGCCGAATATTTGGAGGATGAAACCTCATGTCAGGATTTCGTCGGACTGTCCATCCAATGAGCACGACAGAGAAACCCGTTACCAGATCAAGTAAGCGTTCCATCACCGTCCTTCGCCAACGGGATAACTCTGGGAAAGCTAAGGGCAGCCCCACCGTGCTTTTTGCGACAACCGTATCAACCACCTGAGCCAGTGTCGGGACATTGCCAATCTTAGCCAAGAGCAGCTGACGGACTGGATCAAGATCAACAAGCGGTGCTGGCGCTGTGGCCGCTCACATCAGGCAGCACAGTGCACCTTGCGAAAACTCTGCAACCTGTTCCAGCATCGCCACCTTCATGTCCTGCACCAGGTCAACGCCAAGACCCCGGCGGCACCTGCCCCAGCTCCTGTCCCGGCAAGGGAAAGGGAGCAGAATGTCGGAGTCATGTACCTCGACCGTCTGACAGAGAGCGGCCACGTCCTGTTGAAGGTCGTTCCAGGACATTATTTGGACATTACAGGGCCCATCCAGCCGGCAGACGTCATTCTAGTGAAGGAAGGCAAGGTAGTCACCCGCTCAAGAGAGGACAACTATGCCATTGACCTACTTTAGCTAAAGACAGTTCGGGAGGAAGTGGAAGCCATACCCCGCTACCCCACCCCTCTGCTCCGTCACAAAGGCATGCCACACCTTCAGGTTACCCCTGATGCTGTGTTGCCCAATCTGAGAGGGATAGAGAGAAGGCTCTGGAAATTCCAGAGCTAGCTAAGATCTACTTTGCCGAGATAGATATGTCAGTCCAGGCTGGTTTTGTGGTGAAGTTGTCCCCCTCGGAGGTTGGCCAAACCGATGAGTCATGGTACATCCCACACCACCTTGACAGCAACAACGGCAAGCATCACCTTGTGTTTAACTGTTCTTTCCAGTTCCAGGGCCAGACCCTAAACAAACACCTCCTGCCAGGTCCAACCGAAGGGGCATCCCTGCTCGGTGTCCTCCGATTCCGAGAGCATTCGGTGGCTGTTAGCGGTGACATAATGGGTATGTTCCACCAGATCCACCTTCTCCCCGAGGACTGCTCCCTTCTGCACTTCGTGTGGAGTGATCTGCATCCAGACGAACCTGTTGCTGTCTTTGAATAGCGGGTTCTAGGACCTCAGATCTACCAAAGCCAAACTGCGGCTTGCTCAGGATAACGTAGACTCCCCTGAACCAACTCTGGGCCTCAGTTGGCACTTCCACACTGACACTCTAGGCTACAAACAGAGCTTAGTCAGATAAGGTGCTCCCACAATGCGCAACATCTATAAAGTCCTACAATCCTCTGGGATTTATCCTACCCTACACCACCCGGGCCAAGATGCTGGTGAGGCACCTTTGGTACCAACCAAGAGGATGGGATGACCCTCAGTTACCCCAGAACTACTGCAGCAGTAGAGAACCTGGGAAGTAGAGTTGCAGTTCCTCCCGCAGATTCGGTTTCTGCGCCCTTACTTGCCCAGGCACATCCCAGCCTTTGTTGAAGAGAGGGAGATTCCCATATTCTGTGATACGTCGGAGCAGGCCTATGGTGCAGTGGCTTACATGAGAGCAGTCATGAGTGACGGCAGTTCATATCTGGCTTTCCTGATGGCTCGCTCACTTGTTTCCCCTAAACACTTGCTCTCCATGCCCAGACTAGAGCTGTGTGGCACCCTCGTGGGAGCTCGGCTCGCCAGCCTCCTGGAGACTGAACTATAAATTATAGGTGGCCAACATGTTTTGTTGTCTAGCCTGAACTTCTTCAAGCCTTATGTGGTGCAGCGATGTTTGTTTAGCTCTTTTCTGGAGGATTTGGGGCAAACAACCAGTCTGATAGATCATGTGGTTCATTCATCTTTGTTCCTAACCTGTGTCCACTCCGGTTCGCCTGGTGCAGGGCTGTAATCCACATGAGTCTTAATATTTGCTTATATTTGAGTTTACGCAACTTCTACCTTTCAAAATTCGCTTGAATTGTTATACACATAAATCAAAATCCACCTCCAGCGAGCATATAAACTTTCATGCGAATATTTGTCGTTTCTACCTCTCGTTACTTATGTAATGTCTCCCTGCTCTCTCCCTCATTTTACTGTCCAAAATTGTCAAATCTATAGCTTTTTACATAAATAGATTATCCAGGGTCCAGTGTTGTTTTTTGTACTTTAGAATTTGTCTCATTTTACTTGAAAAGAAAACTTTTCAAGTGGATTTATACAAGAAATTATTAGAGGGATGCTTGCAGCTGTACTTCAAATTCAATACTTTGATGCAAGTTGTAAACTATCATTTCTTCTGCTCTCGAAGTCAAGGTAATAATACTCATATCTGTGTATTTTAACTATTCAGCCGTCACGCTTTGGTTTTCTTAGCTAGTAAGTAAATATACAGATTAAGTAGATTTTGTCTGCACATCACCAGTAGTGGACATTTCAGTCTTCAAAAAAGTCTGCGCAGTGAAGAGTGAGAGGGGGCGGTTCCTCTGCACTGAGAAGGGGGCGGAGCCGGCCAGAAGGCTTTAGAAAGCTTGATCAAAGCCTATATTTTGAAATCACTTACTTCTCCATTAGTTTGATTAATGGGGCCAGGCTCTCCATCAGACAGTGGCAAGGGCCTTGAAAAATGATGCAATTACAGCATTTTGAATAGAGGGCTGAAAAGGCACGTTTGAGAGGGGGATCTGCAGGAGATTGTGTGGTGCGTCCTGGACATGAGAGCGGCTCCTCTCCATCCATCTCTCTATCCACCCCCCACTGCCAAACACTGCCCCTCCAGCAGCTCCGGTAAGGCACATGCTTCACCGGCACCTCTTCTCACTATGCATTGTGATTAATATGTATGTTCTACCTCACTGTCCACACCACTCTACTCCCCATATGCAGCACCCAAATTCATCTGTATTCTCTTATATACTGATATTTCCTCAAACCACCATCAGCAGCATCAACAGGAGGTTATGTAAGCACTCCAGCGATAATAGAAAAGTCTCAAGTGCCACTTACCAAGATGTTACAATGGCACATCAAGGCTTAAATACTTGTCCAGTATAATTGAGGTGAAATAATTAGCAAACAACGTAAAAGATGGCATTTGTGTCATGTAAGAGGAAGATGGAGGTCTGCTTAAATCAAATCAACAAATTGTTACTTTCAAGTACACAAACTATTGTTACTTCAACACTGCTAACATTAGTATTTCTACACAGAGATGAGAAGTACACAGTTATATATGCTCAAGTACAATTTTTCCTAATATAATTTGTAGATGTCAGACACCGTAGTTTTACCTCCACATGAGTATTCCAGCAGTGTAACAATAGGCTGCATTTGAATCAATATTTTGGTCACTTCTCCCACTGTAAGTCCAAGTGTCAACATGTACAGAACATGTGTGTCTCTTGCACTTTTATTTCAGATATGATTTACCTTTGCTCATGTTTGTGGTCCGTCTTAAAAATCCAGTGTACTTATGCCGACCCACTAGACATTTTCTGCATTTATTCTGCATATTTGTCCACCATCTGATACAAAACTAACTATCAAGCTCCTGGGAGGGTAAAATATAAAAAGAAAGCTTTAACCCACTTTATTTCAGTCAAATCAACATACAAATATAAATAAAATACCCCAACATAAAAAAATAAAAATAATCTCTTTTAGGTAAATTTACTCAATCTACTCTGAATCGCCCAACAGTTTTGCTCCTTCATATATTTACCAAAGAAAATCTAGGCAGGATTAGACATTTGATTTCCTCTGTTTTTCCTCTGGACAGTCCAGACATGTGTTTGTGCTCCAAAGGTTTCAGGAACAGCTTCAGTTTAATCAGGCGTTCTAGGGAAAACAGCCCAAATGATGAGTATTTGAGCATCTATTTATTCTAAAATAAGATATGCAAAGGTGTTATACTATTTCAATCAACTGTTTTGGAGAATAACAGATTTCACTCAAAACACCCTAAAAATAGTGTTTTAATTAGATACAGTAAAGAGCTGCATTTGTGTACTGTGGGCGTTTCCAGACTGGAGAGCCAAACTTCAAAGGTATATCTGTTTGTCCTCCTATTAACTTCTTAATTGGAATAATTTACAAGAAGACCTTAATTGTAAACTGTAGTGACACTTGATAAGTTCTTTAACATTCCAAAAAGTTTGATGAGTGTTTGTTTTTCTTGAGAGATTTGTTTTTATAATGTAACATTTAGTGATTTTCTGTACTGTGATGATTGCGTTGATTGTGCTCCTTGGCCAGGTCTCTCTTGCAGAATCTCAATGGGACTTTCTGGTTAAATAAACTATAAATGAGATGTTACACCCAGACAGTTATAGTAATTCTTACTAGCGTTTTTGATTTTTTACTGTCACTTATTGGAGATTTTTATTATTATTGTAATTCTACTTGATAATATTTTAAAGTATTTTTTTCTAAAGGCCACTGCTACTGCTGCTGCTGCAACTGCAACTACTATACATGCTGTTTCTTTCTTATTACTTTTTCCACATCATTACTATATTCCTGTTTTATCCTCATTTCAAACAAGCCTTAATATTGTATAGTCTTGTTTTAGTCTGGTCTGTATCTTGCTTAATATTTTCCAGCACTGTTTTCCAGCACTGTCTAGTATAGTATTAGTATTATTATAGTATATAGTAAGTACTTATTATATTCAACCAAAAAAACCATTGCATTTTGATCTCATCATTTGTAGTCCTGAATCCAGGGGACAATCAGCTTTCTTTGGCTGTGTTTTTACGAGACTGCGTGGGCAGCAGGACGGAGGACACCAAGTACTAAATCTGTTAGTCGCATTCACGTTAAACTAATGAGCTCCATTACTTCAATACAATGACAGGGAGGCGCTCAGATAACAGCCCAAATGAGCCGAGGGAGACAGTAATGCATTTGAGCCTGCGAGCCAAATTCAGCCAGAAGTCAGGACTCTCTTGTCAAAATCTTTTTTATTATTCTATGTATTGGAATTTTTCACTGTTGTAAAGGCCAAGGCGAGTTCACCTTTGGTCTGTGTGGTTTTTTAAATGCCACCTGGCCAAGGAGTTTAGAATAACTTGTTTTAGTGTTTCAGATGGAGACAGTAATGAGAATAGAAATGTCTAAGTGTTGGGTATAAAAAGTCCAAAAGGATTGTGTTCAGAATTTTGCCACTTATTTGAATCTTTGGGCCAGCAGCAAACCAAATGAGATAGATAGTAAGGAGTTCCAGGTAAACAGAGCTCAATCTGTTTTTAGATATTACCGATAAATGACTCACTTGTATGTTGGTGTAATCCCTCATTCGTCCAGGAGTGTTCCATTGTAGGAAAAGATTGTAGTCATCTGGACTCTGTTCTTAGAAAAACAAAACGTTTCGACTCATCCAAGAGTCATTCTCAATCTGTGAATTGAGTCTGGGAACTCAGGTTTTAGGATAGCTAAAAGCACTTGACTGATTCAGGCCATAATTTCCCCTGTGGAAAGATCAGGGATGAGTGGCTAGCACTCATGCTTCACAGCAAGAAGGTTCTCCCTGTGACTGGGTGGGTTTCCTCCGGGATTCGGTTTTACAGGTCAAATCCTCCAGCTACGGTCCTGACCAGGCTGAGATCAAGAGATGGGTCCCTTTTGCGGTTAGCGGTTGCCTAACCCATACCACTCTGAAAGTCCTCTCTGTTTAGTGATTATATCTCTGTCCGTCCCAAGCTTGGATAAGTGAGAAGGTATGAATCACTTGGACATGCAGGAGGTGATGGTTGTGGTCTATTATTACTTTTAATAATGTGTGAGCTGAAATTGTAAATTGGCAGAAATAAAAATGTATAGTGGAAACTGGTCATTTTTTGCAAGTGCAACGGCAGTTATCAGAACAAAAAAGAGAAGTATTCTTATTGCCCAAGCAGTGTTAAACTGGTGCAGTGTCACAGTGTTTCTGCTGAACCAATATTTCAGGGTTATTGGCTGTAACCGACATGAAGCAAAGCAAAGCTAAAAAGCCATTTCAATAAAAAATGTAATTTGCACGATGTGTTCACCGTCAGACTCCAAATGAAATTCAAATTTTTATTTAATGGAAGACATTTTTGTACTCCAAATAACTCCTACTTTCCTATGTGTTCATTTACACATTAGCATTTACAGTAATTCTCTTCAGAGATCTTTTTTCTTTTAACTATAAAAATCACTTTCAACGCTCCTCATTCACAGCTTTTCCGCTAAAGCAATTTGGGGCGGCCCACAAACCTCCTACCGGCTCATTGAAAAAAACTCTTTACAGAACGCCTTCACCAATGTCCCACTGATTACCTGTTTCCGGAGTAATGGCTTTATTCAAAGATTGCACTGGAAATATGAATGTGAAGCTGCAGGGAAACGGTATGTTCTGAGTCACTAAATAAACAGTAATTTTGCAGCAAAAGCTAAAGATGATGAACATTTGAGTATCTATTTATTCTAAACTAAGCTATGCAAAGGTGTTATACTATTTCAATCAACTGTTTTGGAGAATAACAGATTTCATTCAAAAAACACCCTAAAAATAGTGTTTTAATTAGATACAGTAAAGAGCTGTATTTGTGTACTGTGGGCGTTTCCAGACTGGAGAGCCAAACTTCAAAGGTATATCTGAATATGTATAAGCTCACACACACACACACACACACACACACACAGGCACTGTACCAAAACAAGTGAGAGAACATTAGACGGTAAAGAACTGTAATGCTAAATACTACAGTTACAAAGACATATTCAGGTGTCTGGTAGCAAACACTCACATTAATAATTATAACTGATAAAAACATGCATATGAATAGAAAAAATCATGACTGGTAATAACTACGCTTGAATTAGCCTCAATAAAGCATGATGATTCAGACTCCTATGTCATCATTATGAATAAAGTCTTTGTTCATGCCTAATTAAGGTGGATTAAGGTGTAGTTATTATAAAACGTCTATTACTATGACTCAACACTTAAACAAGCCTTGATTTCTGCAGCAAATCAAAGTTGAATGATGCCAACAGGACCCGTTTTTAGAGTGAATACAATTTGCTCACAATATCACATTTTAGTGTTACGGCATAATGGTTAGTCACAATTACTGACACATAACAAAAGTGAAATCTTTCATTTGCGTTCATTCTAATGCATTACTGTTCCAATATTATGTGTCCATGCAGCTTTACGAAATCCAACTTTCTGAAAGCAAATGTGACGTTATAGTGATACAAACAGCCACATAAACAGAACTATACATTAACATGTGCTTTCGTGGAGTAACAATTGCATTGAAAAGACTTCATTTTGCTTCTAAAACAGTCACGATTATCAGTTTTGTAGTTTTTATGCTTATATTGCGACCTGAATCACAATTATTGATTAACCGAATAATCTTGACATCCCTATTTGCCACTCATCGAATTAGTTTCTTCCCTTGTGACGTACAGTAGCTCTGGGAAGGTACTGCCATTAATATTTCTGTGACAGGAGGAGAAAACTACTCTGCAACTAGCACATATTTACCAGAGCTGTGTCAGAACTGTGGACGCTACTTAGATGAAAATATGTGTCCATTTGACAGAATTCAAAGGATTTCAAAGGATTACAAAGACATCTTTGATTTCTCCACCTGCTATCCCATAATGATACTAATGTGTTTAATTATCTCTGGTCCAGTTCACTGAAGTCACTTTGCCCGCCTGTTTAGTCTGACCATTATCATAATTATTGTTCATAATAGTTTTGCAGCCTTAGGTGCAGAATTGTTGCTCTACCTGCACAGTTTGTATTAGACTGACGTACATTTTAATAGTTATTTATGTGGATTGTTTTATTTATTGCATGTTTCTATTCCCCTTCTGTTCTTGAACTGCAACACTGGAATTTCATCGTAGTGGTACAAATAAACGTTCTTTTAAATTCATTTCAAGAGTTTTTTACTACTAACTGCTCCTTACTCCTGCTTCTACAATGTGGGCGCTCTAACTTTTAGATTACTTGGGCAAACGTATTTTCCAGATCGTTCAATAAGCGCACAAGCACACTGAATACTGCATAGCACAACAATAGTCAACTTAAACCATATACATTGAATCCACTCAGGTAAATCAGGGCCACAAGGACAACTGGTGGCATTTCTATTCCCTCCACTGGGGCTGCTGCACTTTAATTGAACATTTTCTCCAGAGCTCCAGCGCTCTGATAGGCCACCTTCTGGTTACCTACTGTAGACTTGTTTTCGGAACGGTTGGCTTTGCAATTACCCTTATAAACTTGTACTGTATTTTGGGCCGGCCACTTGGGAATTGGGCAATATTCCGGAGCCCAGAGCAACAATTTCACAGACATAGAACTTTCCGACATTATTGTAGGATTTGGGTATAATTGCATCTCGTATTATGCAGCAGGGAGGCAAAGCTACACTGTGATATGAAGCTATTAACGCTTACAGACAAAGTGCAAGTCAATAAGAACTATGTACATTTTACTCAAAGATGAAAAATCTGTTAGTGCCTGCACAAGCAGCTGGGAGCAGGATTGAAAAATTGTGTTAACGAATAAAGTTTTAGTAATTACAAATGCATAAGGAGCATTTTTGGTCAGTTAGAGCAATAATTCTTAAACTTTTTCAGTCACAACCTCATTTTTTCCCTTATGTCAGATGTTAATTTAGTAGAAAAGCATCCAGGAAGAAATGAGCTGTTGTCTTTATATTACTTTGTCTATATTGAGATAGAAATAGTGCCTTGGCAGATCATTTATAGTGCAGTATATTAGACCCAATACCAATATTTGTTCTGGACTGGGTCCAGTCCAGAAAAACATATTGGATCTGGTATCAGTTCCAGGATATCGATTAGGTTCCCATAGTAGCCCCATAAATTATCCTACTTGATCAGTTAAGTGTGTTTTGCAAAGAAAGAACTCAACGTCCAGTCTCTGCATTGTTACTAGTTATTTAAAACCAACATATAGTTTTAGCACTTTGAGGTCGTTTTGAAACAAAAGTGCTTTAAAAACACAATAATACTTTTCTCATAGTATCACACAAAACTAGCAAGTTGATTTTCTGGACAGATCTTCGTGAGTGGTCTGTATTTTGGAGTGACAAGGCAAAACGGTGCCATTTCCAGCCGTTGTGTTGCTGCTGTACGTTCTGCGGTGCTGCTCCAGAGGTCAGTGGATAAATGAGAGAGGCTGGGCTGGTCGCCTTTATCAGATTAGGCATTTCCCACACGAGGAAGTACAGATTGCTCAAGAGCTTTACAGTTTCACAAATGCTAAGTGTGAGCCATAATAACATACATCAATCACACTTTGTCCCTCTCTGTCACCATCAGAATGTTTTGGGGCTGGATGAGAAATGAAAACTGGGCTGTGAAAGGTGTACCATGTACGTTTTTCTGTTAAGGGTTTGTCTCCTTGTTTCATGAATGTTATTGCTTTACCTGAAATGTTCTACAGCATGGTATGATCTTCTGTTTATTCAATTAACTACAGGCATTTTTATTGACAAAAGACCATATTTTGAGGATCTGGAACAGATCTACAGAGGAACTCAGAGGTTAAAGCAGCACTAAAGGTTGCACCAACACTCCATACTTGATTAAGCCCCATTCACAAAAATAATCTTCCTTTAATTCAATTTCAAATTGGAGTATTCTATATCAGGCTCATTCCTGACAGCATAGTCCCCTTTTTGCTTGTTAATATTGAACTAGCATGATTCATGCGGTGCCCCTTGTCATCCCCATATATACAGACCAAAAGGAAAAAAAGTTCAATTATATGTAACGCAGGGGGCCACAAGGTATGTGATGGTAATTGGGCCAACTATGCAGACACATAAATGTTACCAAGGAATGTCAGGTCATGAACATATTATGTTACTACATGGAGGCTTTTCAGCCAGTACAAGTACACTCGCTCTGATGGATGGTTTGGCAACCTATAAAAATGTGTCTTGTTACAATGGAAAAGCCAGGAATTGTACCTGCCCAACAACTACTGACACAGAAACAAGCAAATCGAATATTTGAGAAACTAAATCTTTGTGAAAGCAGTGAACTATTTTGTCACATATATTTATATGTAAATTAAACTTTGTCAAAATAACTTTAGATATTTAAGATATTTTTGAGTATTCATAACACTTATAATTGAATAAATGCTCTACATTTAAGTTTAAAGCTGAAGTACCCAACAGTTTTCTCATGAATTAGTAAATTCTGTTTCCCCCCAAAGAGTGAATTGTGAATGCAAAACTTTGTGACATCAAATTAGAAAACATTTTCTCTTTTGGAGGAGCCTTTTGAGTCACTGTGATGCTGTGGGATGAGAGCTGATTGGCTGTGCAAGGGTGGTCCTCCTAGCTTCACTTCTCCATCTGAAAAAGCTGTGCTAACAGACAAAAATGCACACATGTGAACGTTAGCGATGTGCCAAATGGTTTGTGAGAGCGAAGAATACGTTTTAAATATCTCTAATCAGGAATCGCAGCTTTACGGCAGGACTCTCAGAAAAGTCCCACATTAATTAATTCCTTTGATACAAACAACACACATTGAAATTAAGGAACCTGGAGATTTTTTTTTCATTTCAAAAGCTTTGAAACGTTGCTATATCAGATGACACCATCTTAAGGTCATTTGATTGTGACTTTGCCTGCTGTTCCTATGTTGAATATATCAGTACGCTGCTGATTGCTGCTGTCGGAGCCATCACCCTTTGCATTATGTTAAAACATCCTCCAGCTGTGTCCTGTCACTACGGCAACCATCAGCCTCGTCACTAACACAATGTTGAAGTTCTCCCTTTTCTTCCAGCACTTTTAATACCGTCTGACACTGACAAATGCTTTAGGATAAGCCACCACCTCGTACGCACCACAGGTTTAATTCTCTCCTATTACTTATGAAAAGCCAAATTATTTATGAAAAGCCCTTTAAATTCAGCAGATGATTCATATTTGAGCAAGTAATAACAATCCATCACCCAAAGAGCTTACCCCCAGTTCAATTTGAACACTGGAATTTGAATATACAAGAGTTGGGCGTGATTACTCCGCCTGCCTGTGAAAAATGTAACACAAGAAGAGGTTCTATTTCGATTCTTTTGAGTAATTTTCGCTGTGGCAGTTGAAAAAATAGCAGTTCAAAAGCAAAAGGAGGTTTGCAGGAAGTCAACCAACGTCCAAGCAATTCAAGTTCAATTTTGCATACCATCCCATTTCTCAGTCACACATATTGTTTTGGAAATCACAGATTCTTAAGTTCTGGGACCTAGTAGAACATGAAATTATGTTTTATATATATATATAATGTTATAATTATTTACCAGAAAATATGTTAAAAATATCTACAACCATAGGGCAAAAAAAGCCTTACATTTAAGAAGAAATATAAATACATTATATTTATAAACTATGAAAACAATGAAAAGTGTTGAGTTGGATATAATTTATTGAATGCATTATTAACACTTAACAGGAAACTGAAAGAGGGTGGAATTAAATAAGTCATACTTCTTCCCACTCTTTTTTGAATTTAAAGCTCTGTAACCTTTTTACATAAGCTCTGTAACCTTTTTTACAGCATCTTTAATTTTGACTTGCGATGTCGTTATTTGTGACATGATCTTGTTTTGACAGAAGGTTAAGCAGAAGTGACCTATTGAGAATGTTTTAGGTTGATTGATGAAACCAGAGGGAACTCACAATTACATGGCGAGAATGCCAAACACTCAGCCACAATCAATTGCGACATATAACAACGAATATTAACTTGAAGTAGAAAAATATAGAGGCCTTTGCCAAGTTTAGTTTGAAAACACTTCACATTTCATCACTAAAATCGTTACTTTTGCTGAGCGTTGACGCCATAACTTTCTCTGCAGATAACAATCGATCATTGACAGAACAGATCCAGCATTTATTATTATCCGTCACGTTGCAGGATTTATTCATCACACAAAGTAATTAATGTCTTCTTGGTGCCTGCATGGTTCATGGTAATAACACTTTGCTTTTAATGGAGAATAATGGCGTTGAGTTTAATCACAGCCAAGTAAATTATTTTTGCCTTCACCACAGATGTTTACACGATGGTGTTTTATGTGCCACCAAGGTACCATCACCCCATTATAACAGCTATTCTCTTGGTGTGAAATGACTGTACTATAGTCACGTACGAATCTATACCATAATGCATCTGTCAAAGGAGCATGCAGAACAAATAAAGTCAGAATATTATGGCAGAAGACTGAGGAAAAAGTACAGTAGATAAATCGTAAAAAGAGGGATGAAGAAGTCGCGCAAAGTGTACTCGGCAATAAGACCCGAGATGAGGTTATGAGCGAGACGGGGGAAAAAATAAAGATAAAGCTTCCACAAAGCCAATATAAGATGAGAGGAACATGAAGAGGGGGATGTCCTGAGAAAAAGAAAAAAGAAAAAGAAAGCCAAAAAGAGGATGGAGCGGAGGGCAGAGTTAGGATGAGATGCAGGACAATGATAGATGGTTTTCTGGCAGCTTCAATTTGTCATGCTGTTATTGGGAGGAAAATGGAATGGAGGAGTAGCGGGGGTCAGTGGCAGATAGAGAGAGAGGGAGAGAGCAAGAGAGAGAGAAGGGGGGACAGAGGTGAGATCCATAAGACACAGGGGAGTGAGAGAGATAAACTGGGCACAGCTCGTAACCTCTCCGCCGTACAGTAACTCCGGCGGTGATGTGGTGATCAGATATAGCGAAGAAGATGCTTAAAATGTCAAGCGGATACATGAAATCCTCAACTCAGAGTAACTTAAGACTTTAGAAATAGTAAAGGGAAAGCAATAGTTTAAATTGTTAAATGGAAATTGTGCATATTTACTCTCAAATTGCCTCAGATTGTACTGCTTCTGCGACTTGTTTTAAAAGAGTTACGCACTCTTCGCAGACTCATTCTTATCACGTCAGAGCCTTCACTAAAACACAACTTTGAAGACGGCTGTTCTTGTTTTAGCTTCATTTCAACTGCTTCAAAATTTCCTACCCCTTCTGCTGGTCATCATGGTGAATTTCTGAAATTAGGTTGGAATAGGTTGCGTTCACGAGACATCAGACATCATAATGTTATAGATGAATTCTGTTTTGAGCTGAAACAAAAACTAAATTATGTTTTTACAATTGTTTTAGAAAGTGGTGCCATTAATGTTGAGAAGGGTTTGTTTTACTATGCAACACATTTTTCAGTTTTTAACCATGTTTTAACATTGTTCCCTCATCAAAAACACACCTGGAGTAGCATTTCACTTCATTCACACTAATTTGCTGAATCCTGGTTAGAAAATCCTCTCAAAACACGTTCTGAAACTCTGCGATAACTGACATTTCCTTGATTACTGACGTGGCTCTGACGTCGCCAGATTCGTTCCGTGAATTTCTCCCGTCTAATCACGATCAGTACAACTGCTTCCCGAGACCAGGAAGTGAGAGGGCATGCTGTATGCAGTGTTCACCAGGGCTATTCATTGATATTTTCCAGGGGCCCAGATTTTTCAGAGGACTATTGTCTGCGGGCTGGAACACAATTTTATTATATACATCCAATATCCACAAACAACTTGCAGCGGTAATATTCAACAGAAATCTACTGTTTCACTGAAAGAAAGAAAGAAACACTGCGCTGTCACATAAAAACAGGACTAAAGCAGGCCCAAGACAAACACGGTGTTGTTCAATAACCTAGAATTAGAAGCATTAGAGCAGCTCATAACTGCTCATCTAGAACCAGACCTGGTCCTGAACCAAGACTAAAACTAGTGTTGGTCTATTTGGATCACATCAGGCAAAAAACAATTTTGGACTATAAGGTCTTAAAAATAAATGGAATTACGACATCTGATTCTGCAGGAGACAGCGTAGTTTACACAGCAATATGGTCCAGCCCATGGCCAATTTTAACATGATGGGCCGGACTATTAATCTCGAGGCTAGTTTGTGGCACCTTGCCTGCCATTCAAGGTGGGCCAGTGATGAGGCGTTTTCCAGGCTTCATTGCAATGTAGTCCGTAATGGGCCGGACCAGAGCTAGCCAAAAATACCATGTTTACAAACGTGCTACGTATTATTTCTTATGTCTCTGTGGTTCCCAAACTACGGTATGGTATCAGATCAGAATCAGAAAAAGGTTAATTGCCATTGTCAGCGAACAAAATTCATAAACTTGGAACTTGCTTCAGCGTGAAGGTGCAACATGCATAAATTAATAATAATAATAACAGCAAAATATATAGTATAAGGCATGCATAAAATGAAGAATTAATTAATACAATGAAAATAGACTTGTGACAGTGAATCTGGAATCATCTCTAAAGCACCCCTAAAAGTGTCGCCGCTGGTTCCAACCAAATCAGTTCTTTCTGGTCAGATTGTGTTAAACTGAAACTCAGATTTGAGTCCAATTTGAGTAAACAGGGCTTCAGACAAAGCAGTACCTCCAGTTAGCGTCACTCTCCAGAGAATGTTGTCGGAAAAACCTGAAAGTTATCCATGACATCATCAAATGACATCATCAAATTCTCCGGGTGAACACAACCATATGAGAGAAAGAGCGTGCATCCAAAGAGAAATGCCACTCATGGTCAAACAAACAAACTTTTACTCATTCAATTATGTTTTTGTTTTCTATCATCAGCAAGTGAATTAGATCAGCAGTAGCCCCTATGATTCACTTAGCACCTTCTCTAAGTCTCTACGGGCATTTCCATTCACTAAAAGATTTTCAGTTATTCCACTCCTCACACTGATATGCTCTGAAATGCAATATTCTGTGTGCCAAGCAAATGGGAGCTCTGCCAAAGCCACTACTACTGATACAATAATTACATAAAAAATGACAGATGCCTGCTCCAAATATCTATTTTCAGGCCTGGTTAACTCAAAATTGTACATCTAATCTAATTCTGCTGGCCAAAACGGCAAAAAAAAAAAAAAAAAGCCTAAAACAAACAAACAATTAAGATGCTTATTCATTTATTATCGACAACTTGAATTAAAAATCTAATGTGCATTTGGCTAATTGTACATTTAAAACTAAAATAATCGAATTAAACATGGGATGCAGCATACCAACTGTTTTTTATAATAATATATACTGTGAGTTCATTCAACTATGTTATGCTTTCAAGCTGTCAATTTGAATTAAACTAAATAAATTGACATTTTCTAAGGTTTGACATTAAAAATTGAATGGGATATATTATGTAAAATCGAATTGTATGAGCTTTTAACCATGTTATGATGGTGCCCCATCATTAACTTACTCAAAATTGTATTTTGATGGATTCATGCATTTTTGAGTAATCCTTGATTGTCATTCAAGACACGAGTGGTCAGAAAATTGCCGTTTTCACCTACCCCTGTTCCCTGTACAGTATTTCATCACCCTACTCACACATAATCTGACCATTTTGAGCATGTTTTTTGCCAAAATCAACCATGGACGAGATAGGTAGGCAGTGACATGTACACCTGTAGATTTGATAAAATAGCGAGCATAGGCACATATCATATTCAAAATACAGGGAAAGCATGTGTTTGTTGTATTTGTGCAATTACCACCAGAACAATGTATTCCTGGAGCAGTTGTGTATCGTTTGAAGGAGCCCAGTTTCAAAGAGACCTTTGAAAACCTTGGATTTGCTGTGAGCAGCCTGCACATTCAGTAAATACAAGCCTATTTAGTTAGCAGTGTCAATAGGCGCATAGTCAGGTTTGAGCCATTTTGCACGGAAAAACACAGAGGCAGAGCTGCATGCAGACGGCTGTGGTTTTAGAACTTTATGCAAATAAATACTGATGCTGCCAATGTGTTATGGCCTTGTACCTATTATGATTATTCACAAAATGTATACATGTCATAAAAAATGTCATGTAGCCATGTTTCAACATAAAAAAGTAAAATATCTACCTAAAAGTACCAGTTACCATCATTGTCGGTCTTTAAGCTGCTTCTTTTTTCCCGCGCTTTGAACCCAGCGGCCTATACAATGGTGCAGCTAGTTTATAGATTTTTATTGGCTAATGGCTACCGGGGAGCACTCTAGCAGGAAGCGCAAGCGTTTGACACACTGTAGAAGGAGACTTCGGTGGAGGCACTGTTTGGGGGACTGTTCAGACATGTTCTCTGTATTTTAAGTTTCCAAACCTTGTGTGTTTTGTTACAATCCAGCTCATATTCACTGAGAAATTATTCTAACAAAGAACTGAATCTAGACGCAGCTAAACACAAAGACATGTGGAGTGCAGACATGCAACATACTAGGGCTGGGTATTGCCTAGTACCTCACGATACAATACGTATCCCAATAAAGAATCCAAGATACGATACGAATCACAATACACGGAACTTGACACTATACGCGTCCTGTTTCATGGATATCCCTTAAAACAGGTGTTAAAAGTTTGCTAAAATTATGTTTTGATGAAGTAGAAAAACAAAATGCATTGGAATTTCATGTTCACACTGTCTTTAATATCAGAATTACAACTGTCCTCTGATTAAGTCACTTTTTCAGCTCCTCAGATTCAGCCTTGATGCAGCAGTCTGGAGGTTAAGAAGTGTAGAACTCTGCAATTTCTAATGACTTTATGTGGTTTAAGCGTATCATGATACACATCTCTGTATCGATACACGTATTGCCAAGAAGTCCGTCACAATATATCACGATATTGATATATTGAGCATAGCCCTACGGCATACGGCGGTCTGCAGTTTACAGCCTGCCGCATTGAAATAAGACTTTCTTGGCCCGACCTGACTCGCGGGTCGAAAGGCACCCCGTGCATCACTACCGTGGACCATCTTTCTGTGTAAATATCTCATGTTACAACGTGGACACCTGCAGCTTATAGACAGGTGTGGCCTATATATGCACAATTATTTTTCTCTTTGTAAATTTCCTTGGTGCGACTTTGCACTCTACGGTACTTTAAACTATCAACCATGTACGTAAAGTTTGTTGCCTTAAATACTTCCCACTTGTTTAGCAAACCTTGTGGGTCACTGAAAACATCCTTTCCCTGTACAGTACAAAAAGTATGTGCAAGTCATCCAAGACCTTGTGGATCTTTTAATTGCCTCTGGGGCATCCACACAAATGTCAGTGATGGATTCTGTCTGTGTGAACGTGGACGCGCCGGTGTGCGTTCTTGCGGAACGTTACACATGTTGGAGATTTGCATGTGCGTTTAGAGGGATAGCTAGTTTGTTTGTGCCAAGAACATGCTCTCCTGCTCGGGCATAGCGCTCTCCCCGTGTCAGGTTAATGAGTCGTGCGGTGATAAAAACCCTCCAGGTCACGGATAGCTCGGCTCTGTCTCAGTGAGGCTAGTCCAGGTGCCAAAAACACAACTGTGGGTGAGAAAATATGATGAAAAATGACAAAATAAACAGGTTGAAACGCTTGGGTATTCGAGCTATGTCTGGCATTCAAACAGTCATCGTCTTTGAAATGTATGAATGGAATGTACTATTCGGGCAGAGGATGTTTAGAGTTCATTTTTTTTTATAATTTTTGATAAAGGGTGTGATTGAATTTGATATTTGCTTTGAAAGAACAGAAACCGAGTGTGTTAATTTGACCTCAGAGAATTGCAAGAATGAAAAGCTAATAGGAATTCAACAACAGCGCTTATCTATAATTTAGGATATATTAGCCATCAAAACATCCTGTACAGTAGCTTACCTAAAAGGAAAACATTTTTGAGAACTGTATCAAGTTTGAAAAAGAGGGTCAGAGGGTGGACGCTCAGTTAAGATTCAATTCATTTTGACTGCACGAGATCAATGCTGCGCCCAGTGTGAAATAATCCACTCTTTGGACATGGTGGTTGATGTCGATAACTAAACATGCTTGCAGTGAGCGGTCACATTATTGAAATTTAATTTAAATTATACCCATCCGTGAACCAGAAAGCTTTAAGTTCAGATGTCTATGCTCTATTAATAAAAAAGCGTATTGATACAGCAGAAAATCAATGTGCATATGTTTTTTCCACATATCTCTCATAACCGGTGGCAAGATTTTTTTTTGCAGGATTTTACTACCTGGGAATAAGACTGTATTGTAAAAAAAACAACTGGTGTCTATTTCTCTACTGTGCAAACATTTTATCAATTGGATTGTCCTAACAATTTTATTATTTATTTTACTAAAGATATAATTCACAACGTCATTCTACAAGCAACAACAGCTAATTAAAAGTAGGGTTAAATGTAAGGGATGTTATTGCTTTGCCTAAAATGAATTGCCACTCACTTTAAGAATGTATTTTTTTTAAGGTATTAATTTGGCAATAAAAGACAAACTGTTGGACATTGCAGGCAATACTAAATTATCCTGAGGATTGTTACTGGCCTCAAACTGCCCTGACGGGATTGGCTGACTCTACCTGCTGAGTCCTGTTGAGCTGTACAGAGACATTTGTTTGAGCTTTTTCATTATTGTATTTAACTGCTCAATGTGAATTGCGCCTCAGGGACATATAAAGTTATATTGATTGATTGATTGAAAGCAATAACACCTCTGTGGAGTAAAGAGGCACAATATATCACAAAAGTGTTGATATTGTTAATTTGGTTAACACAATAATCAAAATACATTTATCACAATGACACCAAGATCCTCCATCGAACAGAAATGAACTGTTTTGACTGAAAAATTGTATTTATTTTATTCATAATTTCCTTATACTATATATATATATATATATATATATATATATATATATATATATATATATATATATATATATATATTAATCTATGAAACATGATCTTCCAAAATATTAGTTTTATTATAATTTGTATTATTATTATTTTTATTGCACATGTGCAGCAGGAAGACGGCAGCGCAGAAAACTTTAAACAAGTGACTTTAACGACAAGTCTTTGTTTGTAGCTAAGGCTATGTTTGTGTGTCTAATGATTTAGAAGTTAGTTAGAAATACAGGCAGTCATTCATTGACATAGTGAGCTAGTTTGCTGCAATGGAGGATCCCGGGCTGAGAAGTGAAATGACAGGAGCGTTCGTCTGACACGGCACGATTTTATGAAGCAACAACAGCTACAAAGGAATAACGGGACATTTTATGAAGAGTGAGGGAATCGGTGGCTGTTTTGGACCAACTCCGTTGCAGGGAAATACAGGACATTTTTCAGTAAAGACGTGGTTTGATTTGCATCTGGGAGTGACAGGTGAGTTTTATCACTGCTGTTGTAACGCGTAGATGTTTTTAAGGTTTGTGGCAAATGAGGCATCATTATAAGTGCACTCTGTCTGAACATTACGCTGTTGTGAGTATCTCTCATAAATGTTGTTTTCTGTAGTTACTCGTAGTGCTAAAGCTGTAATATGTCGTTTGTTCAAATTATTTCAATGACTGGGGCTAATTAATTGATGCATTGATGAGGTGAGTTGTCTTTGAAATTCATCATCGCACCTGCCATTGTTCACGTAAAAAGAGCATTTTAATCTAGAGAAACAAGTATTTTCCTTTCCAGTATTGAAATCGAGTATGAAATTGTATCGTGACGACTTTCTGCTTGCCTAAATGAAAACATCACCGCACGTCACTGCTTTCTATATACCTGTATTTTTCTGTAATCATTTAAAATTGGGAGTGCATGAAGAGCGCACATGCATGGGCAAAAATTATCAGGAGAGAAAGTCACTGAAACAGGAAATGAGCATCTCTGGGGAATCTAAGCTGAGAGTGCAAAATAATTTCAGCTCTCTTCCACACATTGATGACTTCTGAATAAGGTAAAGGCGGGAATAACCTTTGCATAGAACGTTGCGGAGAGAAATCTTTTTTTGATGCTACTTTATTTTGCATTTGGGATTCGGGACAGGTAGCGGTTGTTTGGTAAGTGAGAGACGCGGTACACTGTGACAACGTGAAGGACACAGTTATGTGACTAAGAGAGAGCTTACTGTCAAAAAGCCATCTATAGCTTTCATGACATCAAGTTGCCAGAGTATTCCCACCGCCAAGCCAAAAAACATCTCTGAATCGCAATGAGCCCGATAATGTGTGTCTGTCAACACCGGCCGCTTTCAACAAGAAGACAGAAAAGTCCTTGGCTTCATAATGCAATCAAAGGTGAACGTTTTTTATTGCAAGACGGACTATAGTGTCATGGCGGTTCATTTGTGCCAGCTATTTGTTGACAACTGATGTGTTCTGTTTTTTTGTACGGGATAACACGAAGCCCGTCTCGAGTTGGGCAATGTTGATTTGTCACACAGGAAGATGGATTAAAAAACAGGGAGAGTGAATAATAACAGAAGTTGTACTGGAGTACCGTCATGCCAAATTTACTGTGTTTACGGTGAAAAGATGATCTTGAAGGAGAATCCCAAAAAACTGCTAAGTGCTGTGATAAATTGTGATTGTTGATATATTAGCATTTTTCAGGCATTGTTAAAGCAGTTAAAATCAAAATATTTCGAATGGAAAAATTCTAAATTCTTCAAAGGAATCATTTGCCTGAAACTTATAAATACTAACTTTATACATTATACACCAATGTCACCTGTCTACTACTACAACGACTGTCCCCTTTATACTAGTTATATTTACAAGTTTGACGCAAACCACCAAATTAGTTCAAAAACTTAACAAAAATGTACTTACTAATTATGTAAGCTAGAGTCGAGATACTAAAATGGCATAATCAATTTGCTAACGCTACACAATGAGAATGAAAAACAAAAATGTTCTAAATTTTCCACACAAAATAATAGTCGTTTCTATCATTTTACCATGTGATCTTATACTAGTGTTCCTAAATATATATTCAGGAAATGTAAATTGTTATTCTATTTATGTGATTTTCTTCTGTATGGATACTTCAAATAAATACTGTATTTTTCAGGCTATACAGCACTCCTGAATAAAAGCCGCGCACACAAAATTTATGAAAAAATAGAAAGTGTACATATACGGGCTGCACCTGCCAATAAACCGCAGGTGCCCATGTTGTAACATGAGATATTTACACATATACTACACGGTAGTGATGCATCTTTTGAACAAAAAGAAAACACATCACAGCTGTCCCTACTGTTCCCTCTGTCCTTGATTAGAAGAATCAGAAAGAGTTTATTGCCATTGTCAATGAACAAAATTCACAAACATAGGAACAAACATAGAGCACTGAGCAATAATAAAACAACATATATACCGTTTATTCACTTCGTATGATGATTCATTATGAATAATGAAATGGGACACCAAAAACTATACTATGCAACTATATCCAACACATGCAGTAATATTTTAATCTGACTATTTCTTGCATGCAGTGACTGTCAAACTCAGTCTGACAGATGGCTGGGCAGAGAATTTTTGTAAACTTGACATTGACAATGCAGATGAGGACAACTTGTTTTCATCCCTGGAAAAAAAGCATTTTTTTTTTAATTGACAAGAACGAAACATATCACTGTAACATTCATTTTTCCTTCCAACATTTAAAATAACACAAGCGCTTTTATTTAAACGCATCTATTTCAGAAAACCTCTTTCGAAAATCCTGTATCTGTTCAGCCTTGATGGCTTTCTTTCAGCAGTACAGTCTATTCAGTGTCACATCTGGTCCCAGTTTCCCCCCCTCTTCTTTCCATTTTGAAAAAACAAGCCGAAATTAATTGTCTGCAAACAATAACAGGTCTTTTATCAGTGCACCACGGCAAGATTTTGAGCAAATTTTCCTCTCTGACAGACTTTGTCACAACCTCGTTAGCAGTTAGACACCAACCTTTCCTTATACTGTTTTCAGAAAGCCATACCATATAAATCCCTGGCTAAAGATGCTGTCCTTCGTAATGATAAGAAAAACTGTCTTGTTTTTTGAACCATACTTCAAGTTTCCAGCACTCGTTTCATTTGTCTTTTTCAGTAATTGCCGTGAAGAAGTGCTTTATACAACGGAGGGACGTCTTTGGCATGACTGCAGCTGTTCGACCTTTCCTCTCTCCATCTATTCCAGTCTGTTCCCAGGTTGTCATCTGTCCTATGCAGTTCAACCATTCAATTCCATCTCAATTCAATTCATCCTTATGCCTGTCACTCTGTAGAATATCTTCTCTCAATGACAAGAAGAAGGCAAAACGTGTGAGGGCAAAAGGCAAAAAGGCTAAAATGTGCCACTATTGACCAATGCAATGCCAAATGTTATAAAGAAATCTGTGATGTCGCTGTTCTAAAACATCATATTATGTGCCAAAAGTACTAAATACATCATGAATTTCTATGGGCTCAACATTTGGCTGCTGCTACTGTAAATGAGGTTATTTGGGAACATCCAAATGACAAAAACACGAAAACATCAGCGTAACACATTTAAAGTAAGTCTTTTGGCTGTCGTTCTATGGACGGTGAATTAAAGGTCTAGCAGAAGTTAAACAAAAGCCCAGTTTTCAAGTCATTCGAGACTCATTGTCATTGACTGACATGGTCCTGTATGGGTGGGCCTAACCTTCCAGTTAATTTTCCTTCCTTTCCTTCATTCCTGTGCATATTGTAGAACAGGGGTGTCCAAACAATGGTCCAGGGGCCAATTGTGGCCCTCAGACCAATTTTTGTTGGCCCTCAGGCTTCCTGCTATGTTGGCCCAAACAACAATAAATAGTACTTTTTACTGTAAAATTGGAAACATTCAAACATTTTGATGTTATGTCAACCTAATATTAATGTTCCAAGTCTTATTAAAGGTGCGGAGGCCCATCAAAACTATGTCAAATGTAAAATGTTGAATTATTCACTTCATTGTCATATCGTCTGTGGCCCTTTGCTCTGTATAGGTTTCAAAATGCTGCCCTCGGTGCAAAAAGTTTGGACACCCCTGCTGTAGAAAGAATGAATAATGCAATGTAAAGTGACAAAAAGCCTGTATAAATCAGACACATTATCATTTTTTGTATTTGTGAGTAAAAGTAGATGTCCATAACTTGAGGAGCTAGCTATGGCACTCTGAAATGCTGCAGACCTTTTACGCTAGTGCTACAAACTTTGAACTCATCACCAACCAAACCAACACAGAGGAGTTGTTTGTCCTGAGGGCTATTACTCCCCTCAAACTGCCCGGACACACGCCCGGACACACGATTTGCCGACCCTTTACCTGATGAATCCTCCTGCTAAGCTGCACTGAGACCTTTGACTGAGATGCAAAGGCCACTGACAATCACAGGGAAAATCTTTCTGCAGCTGAATTAGAATTGTCTTCAAAATTCATCCATCCATCACGACGTCTTCAAGGGTCAGTCTTTCTTACACAGTTTCACGGATTCCAAGTTATCCAAAACAGGAATAGCCATCGTTTGTATCTATTTATCGCTCTAAGTTGTTGTAACTTGCACTTAAGTTCATCCAAAGCACAGCATATTTCACTATATTATGTATGAACACACAAACTCCCGCTGCTGACCCAGGATGACCCTTATGGCCACGGTCCCATTCCAGCATTTCTGGCTGTTTCTCAAACTTTAAAAGAAAAAACAGAAGTCCGTTAATCCACAATTTCGACATGAAAAATTGTACATAACCAAAAAGCGATTTATTCATAAACACATACAACAAATTGATTAAGTTTGCATCCATTTCATTGCTCCTGAAATTTTGCATTCAGCACAGGTATCCCCGCAGTTTGAGGCATTTTAATCAGTGTTTGTGAAAATGAATGACTATCTCCCAAAGCCAGAAAGACATACAGCCAAAAATCTAATTTGTGTGTCTTCAAGATTTACAGCTTGGAACAGCTCCATCAACAATTAATTGGAAGAGTGACTTTGGCAACTCGTGAAAAATGTGTCCGTTATTTTGTGTCAAAAAAATATGTGTCATTGATGTAAGTGATTTAGCGAGCGTCACAAAAAGTCTAAGGACAGAAGACAGTTTGAGACATTTCTTTTACATAATAGCAGAGTCCTCAGATGGCTCAGCGTGACGTGCTCATGAAGCAAAAGGGTGTCAAAAATGTGCTGGCTGCGACCTGACAGAAAACACGGCCTTCCTCTACAGTGAGCAGGAGTCTGGCCGCGATGGGGATTGACAAGAATCTCATATTTCAGCATAAAAACTATACTAGCAATGACATATCGTGCCGTGCGTGCTAAATCAGACTTTTCCCCAGGCGATAGACTGCAAATGTGACAGAAACGCTGCCCTCCATTAACAGAGAAATTGATCAAATCCATGGTGATCGAGGTACCTTTAGGACCAAAATAAGTGTGCTATGTTGATGCATGGACCAAAACTATAAAACTGGTAGAACTAATGAACTCTTCCATGCTTATAGTTCCTAGGTCCTTCATTTTCAACCAGTGTGCCGAGGACGTACTGCCAGGTGTGCCTTGAAAAAATATCTTAAACATGGATTTAATTGAATTATTTACCATTTTGGGGTGTCATGAGCAGATTCTTCAACAAGAAAGAAAAGAAAAAAACACTAATACATAATTTAAAGAACCAGACACAGTGGTAATGACAATATTTACTACATTAAATTAATTCTAACTTTTTGTCCTTAATGGTGTGATTTATATATTTTAGCAGGGGATGATGTTTTAGAATCAAACAAAGGGTTCCCGTGACTCATAAAAGGTTGGTCATGTTTATATAAAACCAACTGAATAATAACCTTTGAAAGCACATTAGAATGGTTGAAAACCGAATAAAGAGATGTTAAAAAAAAAAAAAAAAGCTGGACAATTTGATTGGCCCAAGTTTTGCGGACTTCCTGTCACATACTTATGGCCAATATTAGGCCAAATGCCTCCTTCCGTCCTTGAAGAGGATAAAATAGTAAAGAAAAGTGAATGAGGAAACGGCAGAGGAGCAGTGAAAAGGAAAATAACGCACTAAAATGAACCCTGAAACACACACGCCATGAATCCAGAGGAGAGGCACACTCCAGCCCACAGTCCACAGCTCCACCTGGCCAACTCTAAATCCACCGCCTATTTGCATTTATTAATAGTTGGGTGCAGAGTGGCAGAGTGGTTAGCGCACCTGATGTAATAAAAAGGGGGTTGTGGTTTCAATTGGTTGGTTCAAGTGACATTGCAGTAAGTTAAAATGCTCCTTATTACAAATTTAGCTGGAGGGCAGGTCAGAATGTGCCTGGACAGCCAAGATACACGCTTCTCCAATACAAATACCATAAATATCAGAATCAGAAAAGGTTTATTGCCATTGTCAATGAACAAAATTCACAAACATAGGAACTTGTCTCGGCATTAAGGTGCAACATAAAACACTGATCAATAATAAAAACAACATATATTCAATCAAAAAGGGCATGCATTAAGAAACAATTTAAAATGACTATAGTATAAATAAAAATAGGCATTACTATGTACACAAGAGTTACAGTTAAATTTACAGTTTTGAGTGCAGAAAGTGACAGTGCAGTGAGTGATTGAATAGTTGCAGTTAAAGTGGCAGGTGTTTTAAGAAGTGTTCATGAGTCCAACAGCAGAGGGAAAGAAACTATTCTTGTGGCGGGAGGTTCTGGTCCGGATGGACCGTAGCCTCCTGCCTGAGGGGAGTGGTTCAAATAGACCATGTCCAGGGTGAGAAGGGTCAGCTGTGATCCGACCTGCTCGTCCCAGAGCCCTGGAGACGTACAGGTCCTGCAGAGATGGAAGTCTGCAGCCGATCACCTTCTCAGCAGAGCGCACAATGCGCTGTAGTCTCTGTTTGTCCCTGGCTGTGGCTCCAGCGTACCACACGGTGATGGAGGAGGTGAGGATGGACTCAATGATGGCCGTGTAAAACTGCACCATCATCTGCACTGGCAGCTTGGCTTTCCTCAGCTGCCGCAGGAAGTACATCCTCTGCTGGGCCTTCTTGATGAGGGAGCTGATGGAGGGCTCCCACTTGAGGTCCTGGGTGATGGTGGTGCCCAGGAAGCGGAAGGAGTCCACGGTGGTGATGGGGAGTCTGTCATGACGAGGGGGGCTGGGGGGCTGTGACTTTCCTGAAGTCCACGATCATCTCCACTGTCTTCTGGGCGTTGAACTCCAGGTTGTTACCGCTGCACCAGGACACCAGCCGGTCCACCTCCCTCCTGTAGACAGACTCATCCCCGTCCGAGATGAGCCCGATGAGGGTGGTGTCGTCCGCAAACTTGATCAGTTTTACGGAGTCGTGGCTGGAGGTGCAGCAGTTTGTGTACAGGGAGAAGAGCAGAGGAGAAAGTACACAGCCCTGTGGAGCTCCTGTGCTGATAGTCCGAGTGTCTGAGACATTCTTCCCCAGCCGCACGCACTGCCTCCGATCCGTCAGGAAGTCAGTGATCCACCTGCAGGTGGAGTCGGGCACGTTGAGCTGGGAGAGCTTGTCCTGGAGCAGAGCAGGGAGGATGGTGTTGAAAGCAGAGCTGAAGTCCACAAACAGGATCCTGGCGTAGGTTCCCGGGAGTCCAGATGCTGCAGGATGAAGTGGAGTGCCAGGTTGATTGTGTCGTCTACAGACCTGTTGGCTCTGTAGGCGAACTGCAGGGGGTCCAGCAGGGAGGAGGTGAAGGACTTGAGGTGGGGCAAGACCAGGCGTTCAAATGACTTCATGACTACAGACGTCAGTGCCACTGGCCTGTAGTCATTAAGTCCAGTGATCGGGGCTTTCTGGGGACAGGGACAATGATGGCAGACTTGAAGCAGGCTGGGACATGTAGCATGACCCAGGGAGGTGTTAAAAATGTCTGTGAAGACGGGGTTAACTCTCCTGCGCAATGTCTTAATGTAGCGGGAGAGACGCCGTCTGGTCCAGCAGCTTTTCGGGGGTTGGATTTCCGAAATAGCCTGTGAACATCCTGTTCCTGAACTGAGAGAGTGGTGGGGGAGGTGGGGGGGACCAGGTTTGGGTTGGCGGAGGTGGCCACCGTGGGGGAGGGGGTGGTCACATCAAACCTGGAGTAGAAGGTGTTGAAGTTGCTCAGCCAGTTTTCGATTGTCTATGTGCAGTCTGAACCTTAGTTTAACCCGCCCGAGTTCAAATGTGTGTGATTGAAAGCAAGTGGATTAGCCAATTAGGTACACATTTATAGTTTATGGTTATTTTTGTCACTATATAAAAGGAAACATATTCATCTTTTTTTTTTAAACAGCAATATTGATCTACAACGGCTTGATAAAAGAAACAGGTTAACTGACTTCCTGTTCAAAATGGCAGAACTGGTAAAACGAATATAAAAACAACAAAATGGCCCTTTTGAGACTGAATGTGAAAGTAAATGGCTCTATGGACTTCTCGCTCGCTCATTTAGAGCTAAACTTCCTCTGGGTTCAGCTCCCTGTAGTCTGTAAGCCTAACTAATGGCATTTGTCACATCAGACTCTGCTACGGATTAAATCATTTAATTAGAGCTCTAACCACTCTTTTAAAACACAAATACACCATTAAAGTTACTGATATCTCGGCCGAGCGGCCAGCATATACTTATGTTGTAGTTCTCTGGAAAAAAGACTCATTTCATACGACACAGTATGGAAAGTAAGTCAAATTATTGATCAAAGGCACATTTTATCTTCAGGTTTATCTCTAATGCCCTCAGGTCGGCGCATCCGATGCCTCCAATCAAAACTAATTGCTAATCTACTCTGAGGATGACCCTTTTTATTCATTTAAAAATGTTTTAATACATTGAATGAAAACTCTCATGACATATACTTGTACCTGCTACATTTGTGTTTTAGCAGTTGGCTATAAACTGCTCTTCAAGGGACTAAGGAAGTTTTCTGATTCTAATTCTGACAAGCAGCACTGGGACTTGAAAGGCGAGCAAAGGATCATGGTCACAGTAGTTTTGTCTATTATTGTTTCTTTTTACATTTTAAAGGGTTGTACAATTAGAAAATAAATGTTGCCATTTTATTTTAGCTCGAAGCGTATTTGTGTCTGCATTTTCCTGGAAGCAGAAAGACAATCTGATGAGACACAAGGGACAATGGATTGAACACATACAATAACATCTACTACACCCTTCCACACATAGATACAGACACACTTTCATACAGAGCCTGCACCATCTGGAGTGTAGGATCTCCAAGAAGACAAGCAGGTGACACCAATGGGCCCTGTTGGAAGTCAGATCTGTGGCGAGGCGACAGAAATAAGGCATGTTTTCTAAGGTATTTTTAAGCAATAACACACCCAAATGAATGAATGCAAGATATACAAGTTTAAATTCCAGACAAAGCAATAACATCTTCACGGAGACAAGCAGGAGACAGAACCCACACCAGAGAAGTTACACAGTGTATCTTTAAAAGCATTTTTTGTTGCAAGAACCAACTGTATTATTATGTATGTTTTTCAAGGCAATATCACAGAATTACCTCTAAGCATGTATTATAAAATATATAAAAAATCATTACAAAGACACTAAATCCATGGCCACTTGACTCTCCTTTATGATTCCCGAATGTACACTCTATTCAGGCACTATTTACATTCTCCTTCTGACAGGAAGCAAGCACAACAAGGCTCTGTATTAGCAAAGCTTTGATGAATGAACCAATCACAACTTGCAATAGATATATTTCCATATTCAAAGTAGCTCCGCATCCTGTCCCCACGACAATTCATGCAGAGTGTATGAGAGACGATGAAGACTATAATTGGTAAGATTAAATGAGAATCTTCATAAGAACAGCCCCGTGCACAAGCGAGGACATGTGCCTGCTGATATAATCCACTGTTACATAGCAAAAAGATCAAAGCGTGTGTTATTAATCAAAGTTGAAAGCCTCCAATTCAACTCTTTATTTATAAGTGATTTGCTTTTACTGATAATGAAGAGGATTTACAAGAAGTAAATGGGACGCAACTGAGGCTTATCTTGTTTTTGTTTGGTAACATGTTATACAGCCAAGTTAAGAGACAGAACCGGCACCAGATAATAAAAATAAATATTGCAATATCCACCATCAATACATAAAGTACTATTAGTATTATAGGGAAAAAATTTCATATCAAAGATGATTTTGAGTTTTCCCCATTGTTTTATAACAAAAAGAACACTTTGAGGCAACACAATGCACGTTGTCTGCATCTAATTGTAGAAGAAAAAATAAAAAATAAGCAGAGCTTGTTGGGTATGGAATCACAGCCCACCTTGCTTAATTTTACTGCCTGAAAAAGCTGCTCTAGACTTCCGGGATGATGCCTGCTAAGTTCAGACAGACAGATAGACAGACGTGTCTCGATATTTCTACGGGGGAGCCGACATATAATGAGTCTGGACACATGGCTAAGAAAAACAGGAAAAAAACAGGCTGACAATGCTACATTTAAACTAGCTAACTCCGCATTGGCGCCAGTCCCTCAGGTGTGGGCCCCTGGTCATGCGCCGCATCTGCACAAGCTGCCGCGCACCCATGCCCCGGCTCAAACTCAGCTGTTACACCGGCCGCATCACATGCTCACTCCAGCTCCGATTCATCTGTGGAGGGGACCAACTGTCCTGTTGCTCAAAAACATTCACAATGCACTGCAGACTGTTTTTGACATTGCCATCCCTCTGAACTTTAGAACTTTGTACTTGGGCCTCAGGGCTCCTGCCAAGAATGCAATGGATGGATACCTTTATCTGACATTAGACAAATGAAAAAAATTACTGTCAGACTTCATGTGGAAATGGACAAATTTACTTTGGACGAAGTGGGACGCTTATTTGGGTTTGTATGTGCCGTGATTTTGTTTCGATTGATGTGTGGTTGATGTCTACTTGTGTTGTTTTGTTCTGTTCTATGTTTTAGAACAGAACATTTTTAAAAAATATAAACGTTTTTTTAAAATGATATATTCCTATAAAGTAAGCTGTACTGTGCATACCCCATCAGCAACAATGTGCACCCTTCACCGGCACCCCAATGTATACCACCTGCACCCCGTTTCCTCCATGACCCACTTCTGACCATTTCTGACATAACACCCAACAACAGTTAAGCCTTGGACACATCTCTCCTTCAATGTTGTTCTCATTGTTGTCTTCAATGTGTTTAGTTGTCCCTCACTGAAGAAGGGTCAAAGGGCATGACGGAATAATTGTTGTTCTATTGTTACTTGATCTGTTTATCTGTTGGGTATAGACTCTTTAGGAGTGACACGTTTAGAATAGTGTCGACAGCTTGGTACCAATATAAATGTTTTATTACCTGTAGTTAGTTTGGTTGGTTCGATGACATCACAACATCCTAAAGGCCAATTCTATTTAATACAGATGGGGGGCAGTTAAAATTCATTCTTTCACTAATAGACATCATCAGGTTAAACATTTGTGAATTTAGCTTTTAAATATTTCATGGCTAAGGAAAATGTGATCAATATGGAAATCTACATCTTCTAAAGGAAGATTTACGGTGCTTGAAAACAAAAGAAACATTTAACTGTCAATCTGTTATGGCTCGATACATTTTTGGTGCATTATTGTCCAGCATAATTAGATTCAAGAAGAGTTTGTTACAATAGTTGTTAGTATTTATGCAAATTCTGACACTAATTGTCAAGCCTTTAGAATGCAGACGTTCTGTCACCAAACACCACAAAGGTTCCCGTTATATGCAACAATACAACAATTTGAGGATGTTTTCCCATTCAGAAGATTATGGATATCTTCTCTAGATCCTTTTTGTTTTGACATATTATTTATTCTTTTCTGCAATTCTGCAATGAAATATGGCCACAAAAAAGGTTATACTTTTGTTGTCACAGTGATTGTAATGTTATGATTGGTGCTATACAATGTAAAAAAACAACAATCGGCTCTGTTTTTCTGTGGTAATCTCTGAGTTATTTTAGCTTTTCCTCTGTGTTACATCACTTCGATTGATTTTTCCTCTCATCCCTCCCCTTTAATCATACAGCTATGGGCTTACACACTTCTACACTGTTAGTAGTACACTTCTCCGATAAGACATTCTTTATGCTCCTTCCCTCTTCTTTATATGTGAGTGAACTTGAAATCTACGGTTACGTGCGAGGGAAAGTATAATTTCAGTCCAAAGAGATGAAAATACAATTCCATTTAACATGCAGGATCATTTCAGAAAGAGTACGTACGCTTTTATCTTTTCTGTTATTTGCAAATCCAAGCTTAGCCGCTCGATGAAATATGCTCAATGTTCTTTTAATTACAAAATGAACAGCGGTAATGGTCTGCCCCTGATGTCCTGACATTTTCCTTGACATTACTTTGACAGAAATAAATGGTTGGTGATGTTGTTTACATGGTGCCCCACCATTAGCCCAGCCACTCTGTGCTATCATGTTTCAGTTTGAACCGCCGCATATGTTTATGTCTTTAAATAGTAAATAATAATTTAACGCTCACAGGTTACTTAATTTTAAATGGATTTTCACTCATGCAATTTAATGAGTCAGTGTCATTATGTCACACAACTTAAATCTACTTAATGAGGAAGTAAAATTATGTTTTACAAAAGACATAAACTACATTTATTTTTTTAATTGCTTTTTGAACACCCAAAGACGCTTTGCATTGCATTATTCGTGGCAATCTACAGCCCCTCAGACCACATCCCATAACTCACACACCACATCCCTACATAGTCAAGGTGGTACAAGCTACCCTACTTCAGGTTGGTGGACGAGTGCCCAAACCACTGAAAATATGTTTTCAGTCGCTAAGTAAAGTCATTTTAAGTGCATATGGCAGGTTTTCATGTTTTTTTTTTGGTGGGACTGTACCTGTGGTTCATGGTTTTGCAACTTGACTGATGTAAAGCCCATCCCAGTGACTTTAGGCCTAGGCGGACAGGGGCCAGCTCGACACAGGGTTAACTCAGATACTCAGACACACATACAACCATTCACTCTCACATTCATTCACTAGGGGGCAATTTAGAGTTGCCAATTGAACTAACACAAGCCGGAATACCCATGTGATGTTAGTCTGGCCCGGGAATTGGAACCATGATCTCATTTATCATTTATTTATTGAAAACAGTTTAATAAGCAGCTTATTAAAGCTCTTAAAAACTTTTTGTGCATGCTTAAGTAATGAAATGCAGTACATTTATACTTCTTATTTCCTCTTCTGCCTAATTTAAATCTTCAACTGTGACCAAATTAAAACACTGTCATGTGTATTTTCTATCTAGGTGTATGTAAGAATAACAAAATGCTCCCGCAGTGTTTCCCTCTTTCATCCTAACCAGAAAGAACCACACTGCTGCAGGTATTTACTGGTGAAGACGCCCCAGTCAGCCTAACCCTAACCCGTTTTTATGTTGCAGTATCCTTCAATAACTCCATCCCTGCCAACGTCGTACCATCACATTCTTCACTCACGGTTAAGCACTACACTTTTTCAACACAGTTCGACCAGTTGTTATCATGATTGAAACCTCTGCAAATAATGAAAACAAAGAACCCACTCCTGGCGTTCCCGTTGGTGAGGAGCGTCCAGACAGACACTTGCTGTTTTACACCACAAGGAGAATTTGTTATTAGTTTACTGGTAATTAGACATGTTGAGCCAGCCATGGCAGGTCATTTATTTGGAGCTGTTTTTGGGAAAGGCCATCCGATTAACCAATGATATAAATAAAGGAGGTAAGCTGGAGGAGCGGTGGTTTGGAGTGGAGTTGAAGCAGGCTGTGTCAGTGCAGTGATTCCTGCGAGGGGGGCTATTGATACTTGAACTCTGGCCAAACAAACACCATTTTCCATTCAGTGATCCGTCTCAGCGGTTTAGTCCACTGCAGGTCTGAAGAATGTGCTTTAGTGCTGTCGGCAACCCCACGGTGCAGCGCTAACAAAGGAGTCCTAAGGCAATATTCATTTCAATTTGCCACTCCTAATGTGCCACTATTTGTGGGTAGAGTCCGTTTTGCGTTTGAGCCACAACCAAACTGGCTGATTGTATTGTGTGATCATTTGTCTTATCATCAAAATCTTTCATCATTCACAATGACAAGTTATAGACCTAAAAATAATCCTCATGGTTGTAGTTCTGGGATAAATGCTCAACCTTAACCCATATGCTAACTTGTAGAAAAATAAATACAATGATAATAGACTGCACTGTTTTCTTGCGCCTACGTTTTTCACAACAACAAAAATCCATAGGTAAACAAGGCAATTTTAATGTTACAATATTGTAAACAATTTCAATATTTTTGTCTCTTTTGTACATTTAATGAATGAATGTGTCGATCAAATGACAAAGGTTTATTGATTCTTCTATTTCTATCTATTTCTCCTATTTATTTCTATTTATGTTTTGTATTCACCTTTTACAAAGAAACTTCAAATAACGTCTGGTTTAGGGTTAGTAAACTTTTAGTCATTTACAATTTTGAGGGATAAAGCACTGGAATTTCAGCATTTGGGAAAGATATGTAAAAATATGTCACATTTAAATGTTTGTGATATATTAGGCATTTCATTATTTGGAATATTAAACATGGTTTTATTACTAATATATTTCAAGAATTTGGAAAAGTGTAACTTAATAGTCCTGAAGATGAGTACACTACCGCTGCAAACATGTAAAATACTAAAGAATTGCATCGTTCCTTACATGCCTCTTCCAGGCTTGAGTTACTAGGCCGATAATTTGTCCCTCATATGTGGTTAAAAAAATGCCCTTGTGTCTGGTTGCTCGGTAAGAATTGGAATTACTTCTATTTATGTCACATCGTAAAACACTAAATGTCACCAAAATTGTCAAATTAGTATATATTTTTTCTAACATAATTAACACGCGTCATTAAGTTTTTGTGGATTCATTGGTCTAACCTGTTATATGCACATTAAATTAGGCATCAACGAATGGATAATATATTGCTATTTTATTTGACTGTTTAAAATGCTTTTAGTGAGTTCCTCAAACTTCATGTTAACATACTGCATGCAACATCACAGTTCTAGTTCTAGCGAAATGACAAACTGCTTGTACATGACATCAACAAACTTCCCCAAATGTCCTGAAATCTGTTTGCTGCATATGACGACGGCTGGCCACCTGCTATCACCTGTTCCGAACCGCTCATTAATAAGAAAATATATGCAGCATGAATTTTTAGTCGCCCATGCTGCAAACCCAACTCCTGCAAACAAACTCAAGAGCAAAGTTCTGCATGTATTCTGTAACGTTTTCTGAAACATGGGTCACTTCATTCTAAAATTATATCATAGTGTAAAAACAACAATATAGGATTATAACAGCTTTATATGTGTTGCATCATTTGTTATATAGTATTGTATCACTTTATCACTGTAGCTCTGTTGAAGAACAGCGTGGCAATCGTGGAACTATTGAAATATCTGGTTGTTCTCCTCTGGAAATACTAGAACAATGAGGACTCGTTTGACAAAATGACATTCAGAAAAGTTTCAAGAATTCATTAGAAATAAAATCCAGCTCCAAACTTCTGAGCAACAGCGTGCCACGGCCGCACAACAGCCAGGGATCCACGTCTTTCTGATGAGGATAAGAACTTTATTATACACTTTTCTCCATAGATTGCATTAGGGCCTTCAACTTATATATGAAAAAAAGTCATATTGAATTATTCACGGTGTAGGTTCTTGACATAATGTGGCTTTTGCCCTTAAGAAAACGAATCAATGAATAAGAATGAGAGGATAATATGGCTGACGTTTATGATTATTGAGCGAGCAAAACCTCAACACGATGGGCCCTTCGATAATACTGTGAGCCTTCCCACAATATTGCAATAAATACCGTACCATGAAGTTCACACCGTAATAATATCCTATTGTGGGATTTGCATATTGTCACATCCCTCCTGATTAGCAGAGGAGAATTTGCACACGCACTCACTCAGAGCTGTGTTTTCAAACGTTTTTTTTTCTAACGATGAGCAGTTTGAAGCCAAAATGACATGATCAAATACTGTAACGCATTCCTTTGATTTTAAGAGCGTGTATTCTGAAGATCACCAAATGAAAGAGTGACTGTACCAGAATGTTACTCAAAATGTGTATTCTGAACATATATAATTTTGGTACTTGGATGGTTTTTAGTTACTTTCCAAAACTGGCCCAAAAATGTCTTAGGTTCAAAGTAGAAACTGAAACTATAAAAAGATGTGGGAGACTCAAAAGCGCAGATAAAAAGAGCAAATATCTAAGAATGTGCAGACGATGTTGTAAAACCCTCCAGGCTTACACACACACACACACACACACGCACACACACAATGGACTTTACCTAGTGTCAGTGTTTTGCCTGAGGTTTCAAAAACGGTAACAGATCAGGAAACAAACTTCCCCTCCCACTTCCACAAGAAAATAGAAATCAATATTTTACTGTAACTATTCCAACATTCCATGTTTAAAATTCTGGCACCTTCATTGGGGCTATCTTCTGGCCAATTTTACCAGCCAACTGATCTCCGCCATCTGCTTTGGATATTGTCAAACCTCGGTGCGTGGAGTTTGGAGACAGTTGCAAGTTGTTTCATCAGTTTTTAACAAGGGAAAGGTCGGGAGGGGAGAAGTAGGCGCCAATTACCGCAACACATTTCAGATCCGGGTATCAACATGCTTCTAATTTACCACATAACAAGCAATTAACAGGGCAATGTAATCTTGTTAGGCGTTTACTTTGTAATTCATGTACAGCTACATGGGCACCAAAAGCGTTCACATTCTAGAGCCAGAGAGAAGCAAACAAAACATAGAGACACAGCGGTAATGACATACTTGGTAGGGAACAGAACGAACTTGAAAGGGTCAAGAGTAGCCATAGGATATTGAATTTGTTGAGAACTGTAGTCCAGAGTAATAGAAAGCAGAATTAAGCAAAAGTATATTACGGATTACTATATTTTCAATGATAAATGTCAAAATTATTCAGTTAAACCATAATCATTCTGCCACAATGTAATCATAATCATTTAGATAATATAGTGACACTTGCAAAGAAATAACGGACCTTGCCTCAACACTTGCAGAATAAACTACAAACAAAACATTGGATGATGTGCCGTACCTGATGGATGAAGACCTGGGCACCTCTCGGGCTCATCAGCAGCACGGCCCTCCTCAGCGTGTCTCGGTAGCGGTTCAGCTCCTCCGTCCTCATCATGTTGAACAGGTCGTTGAAGACCCGGCTCACGTTACGGTCCACCCTTTGTAAAGACACGTCCAGCCCCAGACGCGACGCAGAGTCCATGAAGTTCTGCAGTCCTCGGATATCTGCGACAGAGAAGGTCAACAGGAATGAGTCCTAACTGCGAGAGATGTAAAGAGGCAACTAAAGACCTGTAGATGTTTGAGGTTTCGAAGATTTGTGACTAGGGCTGAGGAATTTAGCTAATCGGGATCGAATTGTGATTACATTGTTGTAAACCGACAATGTTAAGCTTGTTTTTTTGTTTCGACAGCTATTCCTCGGTCACACACTTATTGATGCTCTACTGTAGTGTTTCCCAAACTGTGGTACATGTACAATTAGTGGAAGGAATAATTGGAAAAGGTTTATCAACAGCTCACTGGGTTCCTCTTATTTAAAAACGAATTTTATGTTTTCCAGTCAGGTTTTAGACCTCATCACAGCATTGAGATTGCTCTTATTAAGGTGAAAAATGACATCCGCCTGAACACTGGCAAGGGCAAATTCTTCAGACCTGAGTGCTGCTTTTGACACTGTCCATCATCGTCTTTGGCCCACAGAAACAAAGAGAAAGCGCTAGCAGTCGCCTCCTGTGTCTGCCTCTAAAACCTACAAATCAAGTTAGAAATCTGGAGGTAATAATGGACTCAGACTTGAACTTTAACAGCCACGTCAGATCAATAACATCAGCAGCCTTTTGCCATCTAAAGAGTCGAAACCAGACTTATCCACCCGTTTGTCTTCAGTAGTTCTTGGAGTTGAGAATTACAGTGGCGATAATGTAGTCCACTTTTTAACCTGGTTTAGTTTTAGATTAGACTTGGAATAGTCCTGGTTTAGGTCTGGTGGTCCTTGGAAAGCCAAATATGTTCTTTGGTACTTAATGAGAAAGGTTTGGGAAATTCTTGGAGCTTGTAAAAACAGGTGGTTTGGAGCAGAATTGGACTTTGGGGAAATAAAAAACAGATTGAATGGCAACATAGTGAAAAGCATTCATTGTCGAAGCTTAGGTATATTTAAAAAGTCTGGGTCCATGAACCTTTATATGAATACTAAAATGAACTATTATTCGAAGAAGAAATTATTATTACTGTTACCAGAAGTAAGTTAGGTAGAAATCAAATTGAAACACCATTCAGTTTTACTACTAGTCGGATTCAGAACACTTTGATCCTTGATAGAAATTGTTCAGTTGCTGTAGCTAAAAATAAGATTTTTTTTCTTGTGTTATTAAGTGCAAAATATAACATTTCAAAGGCCCAGTAGAGTGCGGTGACTTTTACGGCTGGGCAAACAGACTTGGGGTGTTCATCAATATTTAGTGGATAACACAAAAGAGAAAAAACTCTCACACCCAAGGGTGGGTTGAACCCCGGGCTTCCAAATGAAGGGCAAAATGCCTATCCTACTGAGCCAAACTCCCATACTGCATTGTGCCGAATGGATTAAATAAGACCACTTCACATAGTATATAAATGCACAAAGGCAAGTAGAGGGGCTGGAGTTTGTGAGTGTATGTCATTTTTAATCTGTGCCTGGTAAAGTGAGCATTGTTGACTGATGCAGTGTTCAGTTTATCCTTTATCTCAAATTTGAATTATGTATTGTATGTTATTTGTTGTCTTTATAAATAGTCATTTCACCAATTATACGGTCCTTGCCTAGGGTAAGAAGAAGAGTAAGAATTTGATAAATTACATGTTTTCCAAAAGCACTTTATGTGGCTGCCTCGTAGACCTTTACCCACAGCCATCAAATGCAGACCATCATTCAAAACAGTCACAAAGGCAGGGTCGGTGAAGTCTTGCCCAAGGACATATCAAGAGATCAAGTGCAGTGTCTCCTAAAAATAAGTTAAAGTATGGATCTATTTTATTTCCCTTCCAACAAAAATGATAATCCCTTATTCTCTGCTATGGAGATCTATAAGGAATCCACTCAAACATCGTCCGACCACTTTATACTGTGCAAGTGTGCCATGCAGAGGCGTATATATCCGGGGGTGTCTCATCTAAATTTTGGCTGCACATTGTTACCACTTGCACACCAGCACATAGACTTTTATATTCGGGCTGCGCTCCAAATGCTCCAAGGCAGGTCTGTTTCTCCTATTCCTGATCTGAAGCGTGACAAAGCACCAACAAGCGATTCTGTCGGTCTTTCACAGGATATGAAACTCCAGGCAGGTGTGGCGTCCCCCTGGGGTACGCGCATGTGTGTGGGTTAGAGAGTGGTGTACAGAAAAAAACACTTTTAAAAAAAACTGCATTGGCGCGCCATTCAAAGGTAATGCGCAGCAATAGGGTCATTATGCACGCAGCGGAGACAGGGGAGCGGCGTCCCAGCATGCGCCAAGTCATGGGGGATTGTGTGAGGAGGAACGGCGGCATCTGTAACGGAGGTGTATTTTGGGGAATGTTTTTGTGCTTTGATTCTGCCTTTTATCTCATTGTAGACTGCGTGACTCATTCACTGTTTGGGTGAAATGCTAAAATTGTCACTGTGAAAACAATTCATCATTCATTAGCCTACGGGCATATGTAGGACAGTGTTTTGGAGTGTTGAGGACTTCAACCCATCCCTCTTCTGACCCTGTGCTCCTTCTTATCCATGCCTGTAAGAGGAACAGGTCTCACTATGAGCTGCTGGTAAGATATGTAACTCGCTTTGTACAATATATTATATACAGATGCACTATGTATCTTTTATAGTGTGGGGGGGTTTGCAACCTGCTTTACTTCTTGCAGAATCTGTTGAATACATTGCATTATGCTTCATTTTAAGTGGTTCATTTGATGTTAACCTGTAATATGAAGATGTATTACTGTTGTATCCCGAATGAACGTATTCTGCAGCTAATTAGACATCTACATTACACAATGTACAACACTTTGCTATAACGGTTATGCAGGTGACATCACAACATTCTGAATTTTAGCAGTGAGTGGCAAAAACGCATTGAGCCCATTGTGAGTAACGCATTTTCTCCTGTAAGAGATTTAAACACAAGTGAAATGTGAAAAAGCTGCTACAGTCTAATGACAAATATAAATGTTTACAACTCTGCTGAATGTTTCGTTTGTAGCTGACTTCTAAATGAAGAAAATCAAGTAAATCAAATCAAGTAGAGTTGTAGAAAACCAGATAAACAACAGGAACACTGGAACTTCACTCACTTTTATCACTGATATTGATATTCCACCCCGCCCACTTTTCCCTCTTTTCCCACGTGATCAGCACTTCTGTTGTAAGACTCGCCACTAAAACATGCTCACAAGTAGATTGGTTTGTGTAATGTGACCAAGAAGTCAACAATGCAGCGATTTCCTGAGCAGGCCAAAAATTGCTTTTTAGTCTGTGTAGAACTTATTTTCTCTCGAGGTCGGCAGCTCTATGTTAAGTAATACAACTGGAAAAAGCGGCGCAAAGAACGTGCTTCTGGAATAGGGTGAATAGACTTGCGATCACACGCAGTTGAACTGATTACCTTTCTCACTTTAACCCTGTGCACGACAAAATGCTAACTACTGGAAGCAGAGGAGGAAGTTGAAGTAAATGTTTCTGGCTGTATCATTTACACCGTGGACTTAGGACAAATCAAATGTGCTTTAAAGTCAAAGTTTTTATTTTGCTCTTTAGCTGTGTATCAATCTTTTTTATCCCTCTTTTGGAATCAAACGAGTCAAAAACGGACGTAGACGCCGGTTTTGGAGGTTATTTGTGACGTGGCTGGCTTGAATGGAAGGTGAAATGTTATGATTTTATCCATGTGACTTTTGTACTCTGTTTATACACGGGTGCTGAATCGAACAGTGAATCATACGAATGGTAAATTCATAGCTGATTGTGTGTGAGGATACCACAATTACATCCATATTTAACATACCGTATTTTGCGGACCATTAGCCGCTACTTTTGTCAGATGTTTTGAGCCATGCGGCTTATTTAGAGGCTGCGGCTTTTCTGTGGTTTTTTTCTTTCACCGCTAGGGGAGAACTAACCGGAATTAGAATCAAAACTACAGAAAAGTTAAGCAAAGAAGCAGATGTTGCTTTTTTATTCAGCTAGCAAATAGAACACGGACGACAAATTACCAACTATAAATTAAACTATAAATTATTTCCAAATTCTTCCCCATCATTATGGAACCCAAACGAAGAAATTCGTATGAAGCAAGTTTTAAGCTGAAGGCCATCGATCTTGCTAGGAAACCGCGCGGCTGCACGCAAGCTTAACATCAATGAATGTACGGTGAGACGCTGGAGGGGACGGAGGGGACAGCGGGACGAGCTCATGCGATGCCAAAAGTCAAGGAAAGAGTTTCCTGCGGCTTATACAAAAGGTGCGGCCTATGTATTGTTTTATTATCGTTTTTTTAAAAATAGAGCAAATGCGGCTTATATAGGGGAGCGGCTAAAAGTCCGGAAAATACGGTAATAAATTTTTTAAAATTCAGCAAAAAGCCGTCAAGTGCGCCCCCTTGTGTTAAGTGTTCTCAATCATATTCTCCTTTTTTATGTTATAGAAAGAGTCAGGCACGTGTTCCAGAAATAAGTTAAGGACGAATTAAAGACTCAAGCTACAGTTGGCCTTTGTTTTAACTCTGTTTGAATGACCACATTAGTCACACAAAGAAATGAAGTCTTCTTGTAATGAAGAGTCCTCCTGTCAATTATTATTAGGACATCCCTTCTCCACAGTCTGATTCTCTGATCTTTGCTACCGCTTCAACCAGTTTAATTATAGTGGGTCTGTCAAACGTTGCCCCCACTTCTGTTTTAGACTTTTGAGCATAATATATAAATGTTTTCATCATCTTAATCATACTCTGTTACATTTGTCAATGTGCAAATCTAAAATAAGGGTTACACATTTAGAAAACTTTCCCAAATGGAAAGAAATAGCAGCATTTTTTTTTCAGTTTAACAGCAGTTGTACAGTGCTTATGAACCATTAAGTACAAGCATGTAGTATTAAACTTGATCACAAACAATACTTTATTTCTATAATGGAATGAACACATGCATCCGTGGATATTCAGACATATTTTGAGAAGCATTTTGTAAGGAAAACACCTAATTTAACTAAATTACTTAATCTGCACAATTTGAAATAAAAGTAGATTATACCTGAACATTGTGATACATTTTGTGACTATATGTAAGCATTAACACCTGTTTCAAATGTACTCTGTAGTAACAAATCTTGGATTACATTAGAGTAAGTATAATGGCACTCACAAAACGTCTCTATAACAAATACAACTTGTCACATACATATAGAAGTAACTGCTTCCAAGCTCAGTCCTTCTATGTAGAGACATTTTTACTCCAATAATTGTATTGTTTAGTCTGGGGCACCCTGAGTGGTGCACATTGTTAAGGTCACAGCAGCAGAGACACTTCACTTGGACAGAGCCTTCTTCTTCACAGCCAGAGCAGAGAAGTCTCCTCACTGATATTTGCAGTGCGTTCCTGTAAAAGAATAAATGTTGTCAAATATTCCTCACATGATGGCATTGATAATATCAGTCATAAGGCATTACCTTACTCCCTATGTTGAGCTGCAGTCTTGTGTAGTGCAACACCAACATCCATGGGATTTGGTCTTCCATGACAGATGTAACCTAGGTTATTATTTTATGATTTTTTGTCTATCAAGAGAGGCCGTTTTAAAAATGGCATTGTTGTGACTCACCGTTGCTCTGGAGTGGCCCAGCGTTGTCCTTCAGCTGCAGCGGATGTGAAGATCAACCCACAGCATGTGAGAACGGAAGGGACTGCGACAACAAATCAACACATGATGATGAAGCAGTTTATATCAGCCATCAGATGACTAAATAAAATTCTAGTTGCAGTTCAGAAATAATAGTCCGAAATTCATTACATTTTAGTCAAATGTGATTTTGTTCAACATATTAACTAGCATCAGTGTTATATCTAACGTGAGATTAAATAACCCTGCTGGTTAGTAATACTGTAACAATTCAATATTAATCTACATTAAAACAGACTCATTCAGTGTCAGAATGGAAAGTATATTGGACCTGAACATTGTTAAAACAGCAGTAAATCTGTGAGCTGCTAGTGCCAAGGAGAGAGCCATGAATTTAACTAGGCACTCACTTTTAGGATGGTTTTAGCATTTAGCAAGTCTTAAATCAAAAAACAATTCTACTCCTAAAATGTTGCAAACATCAAATGTGATTTCTATTTCATGTAACCACAAAGACAAAGTAAAATAGTGTCAGACCGCTGGCATGCAGACATTTAGCTAAAGACAGACATTTTACCCGAAATGTTAGCTGTTGTGAACGTCAGACTTACCTCTTTATTTTGCAGATATTTTGAGATGCCACTTTCACAGTTTGAAGAAAGGTGCTGTTTCTTCTTAATTACTTGCTGTTCTCGCTGTACTAGGAAGATTAATTACACACATGGAGCAGAAATACGAGTGAGAGGTGAGGCCGCCTCCCGTTTCAGAATGCGGCACAAATGCTAACTGGAAACACTTTTTTCATCTTGACTTTCAAAACTGGAACTAGCATTTGCTAATGTGCACAGGGTCTATAAGAGGTTTCCGAGTCCGTGTGTTGAAGAAATTAACAGTTGTAAGGTGAGTTGAAGTGTCCTTTATATCCCCCTGCCATTAACAAACAGGCTAGCTAAGCTTTGCACAGTAGTAGCAACAATGGAGTGACGACTTTCCCTTTTGCCGTAAACAAAAAAAAGTAATTTGAGAAAAGAAACATTTATTCAACATTTTATCTGTTGAAGAGCTTTTTTCTAATAAAATAATATTTGTGCATAACCTCACTAAACACTAAAATCCCTATCGCTGCTTTTTATTATGATGTTATGACATTTTTAATAAGTAAAAACAAAATGTAATGTGGTATTGTATTACAAGTCCTTAACAAAAGCCTCATTACCAAAAGCCTAATTAGATCATGATTCATGTACAAAACTGCCATAACATCATACTAATAAATATTGCTAAGGAGTTTATTAATAGGAATGTGTTAGTGAATGTAAATGTAGTTAGATGTTCATAAGTGTACCCTAGAATAAAGTGCTACCATGGCATTTAGTACAGTACAGATGTTTTTGTTGGAGACATTTTCATTCTTACTGTGAGTGGGCTTGCCGCTCCACAGATCTAATCTGTAACTTGGTCTGGTGGAGTCCCCTTCTTGTCTCCAAGGAGATATGAGTGTGTATCACCATGGAGGCAGGCAGGCAGCATTAACTCCTTTAAGCACAACCATGATTGTGCTGCACACTACACCTCTGCTGAACCTTGTACAATTAACAAAGCGAAATAGGGTGTCATTTTGCAGTTTCTCTAATTAAAAAAAAACAAACAAAAAACACCTTTCATCATTATTTGCTGTCAAATTTAGGCACGGAAAAGCTTGAGATATTATTGTGTTTTTGTTCATATTCAAATAATGAAGGTGATTTTGAAGAGCATGTAATTGTAACCTTTCTGTAAAAAGCCTGCAATTAGTTCTAAGGAAATACTGACGGACATCAACACGGCTATTACAGAAAGTTACATTCAAAAACTAATACCCACAGATGAATTGCCGTGGAGAGGGCAACAGAGGGTGTTTCTTGCTATCCTCAAATAAATCAAGAGGAATGCCGTCTGATATACGCGAGATGAACCACATAAATACCCCTAACATATTGGCTTTTGGTTTCCCACCCGCCTGTGGAAAGAGAAAGTGAAAGGAAGACATTTGTCAGTTTAGCGTTTACCACAATAAAACTTGTTGTACAGAACTTCCTTACATAAGCATTTGGATGAAATTCCGGGGCCAAAACATTTGCTCGACAACTATCAATAACGTTGTGTCTTGAATAAATCTCAGTAGTGCGTTTAGCTAGGTTTGCATAAAACTTGCAGGGTTGACGGCGGGGTTTGTTTTGGTAAAATATGGCAGAGCAGTGAGCATTTTTAATATTAAATTTTTTTATAGGAGTGCCGAGGAGGTGCGCCGTGGGCTGTGATTAGCACTTCTCCCTCACGGCGCGACAGATTCATGGGTTTGGACTTGCTGGCCGGACATGTGAGAGCAGTTATCGTCTTAAAGGATAAGACAGGTATAGTTCTGCTTTAGACCTGTTTTAGTTCAAGGTTAGTCCTGGTTCAGACCTGGTGGATCTAGTCCAGGCTTGGTTTAATTCTGGTTCTGGATGAGCAATTTTGCAAAGTTGGTCAAGCATTTTGTTTGTTATTTTTCACAAAAATCTATCTGTAGTTATTTTATTGTATTAACTGATTATTGATACAGTGTTGGGGATACTTTGTGTGACCCAAAATGTTGTTACAGTGGCGTATTGTGCACCTCCAGCCCAGAGGCCTCAGTCCTTAACCTGAATAGCCCTGGTATAAGACATGCATTACAAAGGATACGTTAAGTCTGAAATGGTCTATAAATGTGAAAGTCCATTTTCAGTATAAATAACGGGATTTATTAAGTTCTTTTTTGTAATTTGATTCCAGGGACACCACAAAAATAATTTAACTTGGTCAATGGCTTTCCTTTTCATCTATCAATGCACAAAGAATGGACTAGACAAGACATTACACTCTTTTGTTAAGACTTTATATTGCAGAATTACAGCCACAAACAGAAGTGTAGTGGAATTTGGCTGAGTGATTCTTATTTGAATGTGATACACACAGACTCAGAGGCTTGAGGCAAAGAGTGGAAATTAGGCTAATAAGAAAAAGCCTTGACCTGGTCTGATCACTGAAGCAACATATTGGTTTCTTCTGTCTACGTCTTCAGGCAAACAGAGGAGCCGCATGACTCAGGACAATATCAAGAAAATCACAAAAATAGGATGCAATGTTCGATTTCCCCTTCTGCTGCTGAATGGCAATTTATTTTGGAGAAGCATAAATACTTACTGTTGCCACTGGATCCCTTTTGGAATAAAAATGTTCAAAGAGCAGAACAAAACGTAAAATTAAATCATTCATCATCCTGATGTGACTCCACACTCAGAGCAGTCAAGTGAAAACTGTGCTCTCTCATGATCCCACTCTTCTGAGGAGGTCTAAAGGGCCACAGCTCAGTTCCTGACTAATGCTCTGCAGGTACAGCTCCAGACCTGTCCAGGCATCTTACCAATTTCAACCCTCAAAAGTTCATTTACAAATGCGTGCTTTTTAACTTCTCTTGATGCAGCAAGAAAGCTGACATTCACTGACAACACTTCACTTCCCCACGTTTGTTATTTAAAAATAACTTACAACAACTTCCCTGAAAAACTTCCGATCATAAAAAATAAACCTTTGGTCTGTGCTGAATCGATGAGCAAGACAGGTGTGAAACCGGAGAGGCTTAGCAGCTATATCCAAAGGCAAGTAAGCCGTTTCTAAGCAGTGATGAGTTTTTGGAAAACCTCAAGAAACTTGGAAAATGCAGACAAGAAACTTGTACAATGTTCGTTATAAACAAACTAGTTCTTAATCCCATATGGTTCTACGGGAGAGCTACCATGCCACTCGCAGAAGCCAACAGAAACAGTGGACTTGAGAGGCAGTGTTCCGAAGCCAGAGCACTGACTGCGAACCGGCCTGTGGAAAAGAGGATTAACGGGGAATTAAAGTCTGATTTCTGGACATGTTTACTCGGGTGTCAGTCTACAACACAAATCTGCTTCTGAAAGTTTCTGATATTGAAACGTGAATCCTGTGCGGTTCATAGATGCAGCAAACTGCAAACAGGGAAATTTATCTGTGATCAATTTGTCTTTATGTCAGTTTTGGGGCTGAAGCACTAGTACTGCAATGTCACCACAGATCAAAGTCAACAGCTTCAGACTACAGGTTTCAAGGTGTGCTTGAAGCCTAATGCATTAGAACTTATTACAGAACTACTCAGTCTATCGGAACCCCAGGCATTTAAAGGGACACCCAAGAAAATAATCAAATTATTTACAAACATTGAGAATAATTGTATTCTTAAGTCAATTTCAGATGTTTTTTTATTTTTTTTATCAAGTCTTTTTTTTTTTTCAGGTCCAACGCTCACTGTGGCAACAGACTAAAAGTTTGAATTTGAAAAATATATTTGACTGGAAACCTGAAAAGATGATCCAAAGGTGAAATACAAATTTTAACTAAAAAACTAAAAAAAAGGATCTGAAAGTTGAGGAACATTTAGAAACTTAAAAATATATATTTTGAATGTCAACTCTGAAAAAAGTCATTATTTTTCACAGTTCAACCTTAATTCGGTTCAATTAATTTTTTGTAACAACAGTGGGTACCTGGCGGAATTGCTGAATTTTACCAGCAGAAAGTTAGAGAATCAAACAATGAAGCAGTCACCGGTCAAAAATCAACACTTGAATTCCTAGTTTCACGTTTTGTTTTTCAGTTTCAAAGATTATGGAGCTCTTTTGGCTCCAACATCCAAAACATGCTTTATTACTGGAGTCACCTCTCCACAGATATATCCATACTTTGGAACATTCCAGGTGGTGCAATAACATCAACGTGAAGACAGACAGTTACATTTTTAAGTACCAAAAGATCGGGAAGACAAAGTGTAGTTCGACTGCTGTCTGAGGTCGGACTCCCACGTGGATTAGGAGCGATGCACAAATGAGTTCGGATGATCAAAGAGCAGTGGGGTTTTCACTGAGCTGTCTGACTGTGCAGCAAACAGAGCGGAAGAGCGAGAGGAACAGCTCCGCCACCAGCCTGTGTTTACTCCACACTGATGAGGCTGTTTAACAAATCACTGTTATCCTGCACTTAATTATATGCAACAGGGCCTGATTCACATGTGCATGGGCTTTCACTACAGCTGGGTCCATCACACTTAGACTATGATTTTACAGAGCAGTGATGAAGTACAGCTCAAATGAGTACACATTTGAAACTAACAGCATGCATATTTGACAGCACAAAAATTGAAGTATTTGGGTTGTATTTTCCATTGTAGTGATTTGTACCATGTCTGTTGGAGAGTAAACCAAGCTTCTCTCATGGAGATGACATTGCCTGGTCTGTAAAACTGTATTAACCTATGTTTCAATCAAGGCAAGATAGGTAACTTTAATGCCAGACTGTGGAGCATTCCAGGGAAAGCACTGATATCTCCATGGAGACAAGCAGGTTGCCGACCTCCCACCAGAAAATTACTTATAGCGGAATTTGAGGAAGTCAAATGTTTTTGTCTTATTCACTTTCTTCTGCCCCGCCCACTTCTGATAGCAACGCATCGGCAACATCCTTTGTTTTCGCATTTCCGATTGAGTGGGAATTCCTTTGGTTTAATTGGAGAATGAGGGAAAAGTCTTGCCGCTAAAATATGATAAAATTAGGGATAAAAATTACGGTATACTAAATTTAACTTTTGCATATCTTCAAAACAACATTCACGATATTATCTAGATTGGTTTGCAACCTAATGTAAAAAAATACAACTGGAAGGAGGGACACAATTACTGATGGCGCCTGTGGAAACATTCGGAAAAAGGTTAATACAATCTACTACTTCTTGCATATTTATCAAAAACCGCCACAAGAATTGCTGCACCATACGATTTTGCTACGTATTTCATACTTTTGCACTTTCATTATTTTGGCAGCAGGCATAGTTTCCCTTCTGAGACAATCGTCTGTAAATATTTGGGGTCTAGAACTAGGACAATGAACCTTGCTATTTGACTGATACTGGCTTTTCAAATCCCTTAAATATTTAGTAGTAGTCCTCCATAAAGAACTATCAACAATCTTAGAGAAAAAATATACTCCTCTTTTCTCCACTATAAAGATCTATTCCAGACTCTCACAATTTTCATCGTTAACCAGCTGTTCGATGAGCGGAATAAAACAATCTCAAGATTTATATGGCAAGGCAAGAAACCTTGAATCTGGTTCAAAACTCTACAACTACTAGAGGTTGGGATTTACGCTCAAATCAGAGCGTTGCTGTACCGGTGTGACCCAGATCGCAATGGAAAATATTGAGAGTAATGTTGTGCCGGGGATTCCTGTCCAGGCCTTACTGGCAGATGACAGACGGTTGAGTCATTTGGAGGAAGTTAAGAATCCCTGGGTAATACCTGTGCTTACAACATGGAAGGAACTAATCAAAACATACAAACCACACAGAGATGTTAAAATCTTAAACTGGTTGGTTTATGACCAAGCTTTTGCACTAAATAGAGCTGAAAGGTCTGGATTACAAAAGGTTTAAACGTTTTTCACCAAATTGTAAAAAAATAATCACATGAAAAGCTTTGATAGGTTGAAAGAATCCTTTGACTTGGAGAAACAGGACATTTATAGATATTTACAAATAAGGAGATTTTAAAAACAAGAAATGAAACAAAGTAGTGACCATAAAACCCTCTGACTGAATTTTTTATCAAGGCTTATAAATCAGAACTTTTGAGGGGAATAATATCTGAATTATATCAATGCATTACTAATCTGGACAATTACTCTACTAAATATATTGAAAACAAATGGGAGAAATACCATTCAGACTTAATTTGGAAATGGACACATTTGAAAGACTTTGGACAAGTTGGGACCATTATTTTTAATTTAAATATGCCATAATTTATTTTTTTATTTTTATTTAGTTGATGTTTATTTTCATTTTCATTCTCTGGTCAGTTTCTGTTGTGTTCTGTGTTTTGTTTGTTCTGTTTTTTATTTGAAAACTGAAAAACATAAAATAAAATGAAAATAAAAATGATATTGGCTTTTCAAGTTCTTTGCACCTTTGTTATTTAATACATTATCCTTCTCAATAACACCCTCTAGATAAATCAGTGGATGCGCTATCCTTTTTGAAACCAGAACAAAGCTGTAATGAATTTATTGAAAGGAAAACACAACAACAGCATGGACAAAGAGCTCCTAATGGCTCTGGGGCCTGATAAATATGTTCTGTTTGCTTGCCAACAGTTTCCCCCTGCTCCTCCTGTTTATCTGTGCTCATGTCGGACGTGTTTTGTAAAGTGCAAATGCAACACCTTGGTGAAGAGGTGAAGGCAAACTCATTATGAACCCTGGACCTGTGAACACCATGGCAACAACTGTCACAACAGTACTTAAACAGGCTCCGGAGTGAAGGCCTGATCCGGACCTGTGGCAGCCAGCAAACGCACAGGCACATATAAAACAATAAAGTCATATACTCCAATAAAAAAAAAAAAAAAAAAAAACTCGTCTAGGTTAATTGTGCCATATTAAATAGTGCTGATGGTGCTGAGGCCATTTTATTGGCTGTACAAGTGTGAGTTTGTGGAAGTACTGCAGCTCTTTGCGCACAATTGCCAACATTCACTCAAATTACACTGTGTCACATTTAACTTTCCTTTAATCCAGTTTCAGTATTTGGCACACATTTCTAAGTTAAATTGTCTTGATTAAGAACGGTCCTGTTTATTTAATTTCAAAGGTTCCTTTTTCATACCAGACTTTGTTGGTTTGTTTTTCAGTTTCGACGGCTCATTCACAATCTTCTTCAGAGTTGATTCATTCAGGTTTTGACGCTGTCTTCCTCCCGGTAGAGGCAAAAACCTGTGTCCCATCAGCTGACAAGACACGTCACGGCAACATTATGTGACATCTCTGAAGAAGATTACCGGTGAGCAGTAGAAGCTGCCTTGTATAAAAAGCAAACAAACTTTGGGCTGAAAAACTAAAATAAAAATGAATTAATTATCAGCAGACTGACTGAACCTCACTGGACTGTCCTGCTTACTATTGATCACACCAGTGGACAAGAAGAGGCTGAATTTGTGAAGCGTAACAATTTAAAGTCATGGTGTAATATCGGAGTGGAAGAAGGGTAAGAGCCAACAGATCAAACACTATGTTCCTCACTCATAGATCAAAATCAGATACAGGGTTTTTAAGGTAAACCTGATCAATCTGTACATTTTATAAACAATGCATGTCATGTCATGTCATGTCTAGAGGGAGTTATACCAGAATGTTGGTGATTATACTGCAGATATAACTTAATAAATAGCCATTCTATATTTGTTTTGCATATAAACTTAAATTGGGTTTCATTCAACTCCAGGTTTCTCTGAGTGTGTTTTTGTTTTATGACCTTTAGTTCATTTGCAGTACTAAAAAACCCTGCTTTAACCCACTGAGACCTTGAAGTGATTTGCATAAACTCCCTGTGGTAGAGTTCAGAAACACTCCCAGCTCTTTTATCTTGAACAACAATGTTTGAACCAGCCTCATATAGTAAACAGACCTTCTGAAAACAATCAAAGTGGGGAAAAAGAGCTTTAATTGTGTTAGTTGTCAGGGTGAGATAAGAGATAAGAGATTTCTCTTTCACTTTTATGGACTTGCAAAATATTTACTAGGTTTCTACTGAGCTGGTGTTATACGGCTGGCCGTCCAGGGCAGCTTTACTATTGGTTTTGTTTTTACTGGATTCAATTTATACGATAACACAAAATGGCTGAAGGAAACAAGGGCTTGGGCCTTGGGGCTTGTTGATTGGAACACCAAGCTAAAGCAAACTGAAAAATAGTGGCAGTGTCTGTTACACTTGTATTATCAGTTATAGTCTCCCCCTGAGCATATTGTGGGTGTATTTTAGCAGTGTTATCTAAAAAGGCAGTTACTGGAACATGAGCAGAGGGCACTGCAAACATAATTTGGACAGTAATATAATACAGATGTGGGGACTCTAAATAAATATAGTTAAAATGCAGATTTTTGTCGTAAGGTCTTGAGATCTTCAGTTTAGTCACTAATTATGTAACTGCGTGTGCATTATAGATACAAACGTTCATTCAGACTGGTTTCAGTAAAGCTATATTGAACAATGACACATAAAGAATGATTGCATGGGTGTTAGAGAGCGCCAATGCATTCCAATTATAGATCTTCTGTCTATATATTCAGTATTTGTGTTGCTGTGCCTTTCTGTTTCTGTCTGTGTGCAGTGGTCTCACAGGTCCAAACTAAAGTCCTCTCAAGGGAGACGGATAAAGAAACCCTGAACCTTTATAGAAATGATCAGGTTCAACATTTGTAAATACACCTTTTAGCTATTTCATGGCAAAGTACAATTCTAATCTAAAGAGAAAACGGTCAATTGCCCCCCATCTGGGAGTATAACATCACAGTCTAGAATCTGAAAACAACCAATTGCTGTTTTCCCGATTGATAAGAAGTGAGAATCATGCTAAATATATTCTTTTACTGAAAGATAGATTCATTTAAATCTTAAAAATAGCTTGCTTAATTTCCATTTTTAACAATAATAATTTTAGCCCCGCCCCATCTGCATTACATAGTATAGACCTATGTAGTGACAAAAACAACTAAAAAGTGCAATGTCATCATGTAAATAAGAAAGGATAAAATGCTTTGAATGCTAGCTACCTTAGTAAAACAAAAACAAACAAACAATGTGACTCATTAAACCTTCAACAATATGTTAACATAGATGCAATATTTATGCGTCTTGTTTTGCGTCAGCCCCCTTTGTTCATTTCCTCCTCCCTCCCATTCCCTGTGCCAGTTCTTAAGAGAGGCTAATGCACCTCCTCTGCCGGCTGCATGAGTGATCAAACAGCCTGCTACTATCAGGAAGAAAAGTCTCATAATGTTTGCCTAAGTCTGACTTTTCTTTTCATTTGACTACTTTTGATCTTTTCGGTCTATTTCATTCCGAAAGCCAATTACATCAAGGTTAGAGTCTCACTGTGGAATTACCTGACAAGTTAGTTAGCGCCGATTCTACAGCTTAATTAGGACAGTAAATGAACACTGGCAGAGGCTCTTCGTCTGCTGATTTCTGTCATAACCCTGACTAAAGGTAAAGACTAAAGGTCGTCATTTCTCTCTAATTACTACAATAAAAAGCACGGAGGACTAAAGGGTGCTCACGTAACATTGTATCAAGCACATACTCCCCACTCCCTTCCATGATTTATTATTCAAATTTAGCCCCCTGAAGTGAGTTATAATCTGAAATGTGGAGTTTCTTGTTTTAGAGTAGCTTCATTTTGCTGTTGCCCTTTGAATATTTTTTGTCGAGATTGTATGTCATATGAAAATGGAGTGAAAAGCCTTTAACAGAAATTTTAAAAGGAGTTAAAGAAATCCAATGTATTCGCAGAGAAACAAAGTCAGTCCTCGACTCATTTTATATATGAAACACGTACGATCAGCATTGCTTTGAGAAGTGGGGGAGAGTAACTAATTACTAATACTCACATCACTGTAATTGACTAGATTTTCTTTAGTAATTGTGGTTTTTTGAGTAGATTTTTAAACTTTACAATTCTAGCATGTAATTAGCGGGGAACTCTCTTTTTTATATCAAATTTTGTGTTTTACTTTGTGACAAAAATGACTCAGCTGCAGACTGTTGGTTGTGCTTGGGGGGGTCATTTCTCAGGGAAAAAAGCTCTTCTAAAATGAATACATGTAGATATTAATGATGTGCCAAAGGGTTTGTGAGAGCTAGGAACAAGATAGACTTTTTTTTTTTTTTTTGCGGTTGCTGAGTTCTGTACAAGTCCAATTACCCACGTCTCTCTGCTCCTTTTTACTCCCACAAACTCACATAACTTCAAAAGCGTCATCTGCTCTGATTGGCCAGAGCTCTGAGAATATGTGAATTGTGGTTTAAAACAATTAAATGTATTAAGCTTTGTATAAAAGACTGCTAAAATTGCATCAAAATGTAACTTATGAATAGTATTTCATGTGTGATTTTTACTTTTACTGAAGGACAATTTTGGCAGCAGTACTTGCTCTTGTAACCTAGTACATTATTAGCCATGTACCTGTACTACTAAATAGGGTAGATATTGGCTGTACTCCACTGGTCCACCACTGGTTTTGAGTGTGACTATCAACCGTATAGAACATTTTCAGATCAATTCAATTCATTTTTGTAACGCCCAAAATTACAACAGCAGTTGCCTTGAAGGGCGATTTTCCACTGGTTCTGTTGAATCAGGAACAATTAATGGTTAAATATGTCACCAATATTTGCTCAAAAAGACTGCTCAAATTAGGGTTTGTCAAACTTGAAGACTTGTTTGTTCAGATATGTTTCTATATTTTGGTATAAGCAGAACACAGTACTGTTTTCAGTTGTCTGCCTCCTGCTCTCCTGTGTTTAGTCCATAAGCACCACTGCCAATCACATCCCAGGCTCTATAAGTGCAGACTGTTTTGACAAGCAAATTGGATATTGCTGTAGAGGTTTTCTTTAACTTGTTATGTGAAACATTTGTTGTTTGACAGAACAGACAATAAAGAGGAAATACGAGCCTATTTACTTTTGTAAAATCATGTCTAATGCTACAACTAAACAGTGGGTTGACAGAAAATGTGGTCAGGCAGTAGTCCAAAACTATAAAACGTATAGTTCAAGGAGTGAGCCTGCAATATACTTTATTATTATTATTACGTTAAAGGTTTGAACAATTACAGCTAAAGCGAACAATTAAAACAGTTAACAAGTTTACACTTCACTGTGATTGTTTAAATCCAGCTGTCACTCACTCAAAGCCTTGCTGAGTCTAACCAATAGGAGAAATGGGAAGGGAAAAGAGTGTGTTTGAGCAGATATTGACATTAAACGAAATCACCATTCGCCTACATTCATCTCTATGGAGACAAGGAGGTGGCACCATCAGGCCAAGTTACAGGTCAGATCTGTGAAGAGGCCGGTCCAATCAAATTAAGAATATACTGTACTTTTTGCACTTTAAGCTGCTTCTTTTTTCCCACGCTTTGAACCCTACGGTCATTACAACGGTACGTCTAATTTATAGATTTTACTGGCTAATGGCCACCGGGGGGCACTCTAGCAGGAAGCGCAAGTGTTTGGCACACTGTAGATTCTACAGTGTAGAAGAAGACGTCAGTGAACAGTGGAAGCACTGTCCAGGGGACATGTCGTGTTCTCTGTATATTAAGCTTCAAAACGCTGTGTTTTATTACAATCAGACGCATATTCACAGAGAAATTAGTCCAATGAGGAAGTGAATCTAGACACGGCCAAACGTAAAGACACACGCCGAGCGCGGACATGCGATGTATGTCGGTCTACAGTTTAGAACCTGCTGCCTTGAAATGAGACTTTCTTGTTCCGACCTGCCCCAAGGGTCAAAAGACAATCCTGCATCTCTACCGTGGAACACATGTCTGTGTAAATATCTCATGTTACAACGCAACACCTGCTCGCGAAGCACAAGCTCAGGAGCAGATTAACCAGATGTGAAGACACAGACACTGGTAAATCAGCTCACACAGAGTAATCAAGGACAGAGGGGACAGTAGGGACAGCTGTGATGTGTTTTCTGTTTGTTAAGCTTCAAAATGAGTGTGTTATATTACAATCCAACTCATATTCACGCAAAATTAGTGGAGTTAGTTTCGCTGCGGAGCAGGTGAGCCGCGACATCCCCGGTTCAAAAGACAACCAGTGTTTTGACAGGTGCAAATACATAGTCCCAAAATCAAATGGGATGGCAATGTCAAATACAGTCTGCAGCTCTTGATTTCAGTCCAATATTTCTGAACAACAGGACAAAACATATGGAAATGGTTTGCCTCCTGGCTTCCACAGTTTCTCCAACACTCTGCATTTCCCTGAGAATAATGGGCACTTAAACATGGTGTTATGAAAAATCCGGGTCCTCCAAACATGTGATTTTGTGGTTTTCCACACATTTTCCCTCTTTGTGTCTGTCAAAACAAGATTACCTCCTTTCCCATTTGTTTATAAAGTATATAGTGGAGTAGCTGTCCAGATTTCAATACAATGCATTGAGACAATTAGATATTATTCCCCTTTAAAGTTCTGATTAATATGGCCTTGATAAAAAAAATTAAGTCAGAGGGTTATAATGGTCATGACTTTGTTTAATTGCTTTGTTATAATAAGTCCTTAATTGTAAATATTTATAAAAGTCCAGTTTCTCCAAGACAAAGGATTCTTTCAACATAGCAAAGATTTTCATGTGAACATTTTCTTACAATCTGGTGAAAAACTTTTCTACCTTTTGTAAACCAGATCTTAAATCTCAGGTCAGTTCTAAAACCAACCAGTTTAAGAGTTTAACATCTTTGTTTAGTTTGTGTGTTTCGAATGTTGTAAGCACAGATTTTATCCAGGGATTCTTACCTTCCTTCAAATGACTCAACCGTCTTCCATCTGCCAGTACGGCCTGTGCAGGAATTCCTGGCACAACATTAATCTCAATATTTTTTTAATTTGATCTTTCATATTCTGGTCACACACGTACAGGCAACGCTCTGATTTGATCTGAATTTAAATTCATCAGATTTGGAATTTTAGATGCAGGCATTTTTCGCTTTTTTTTTTTTTTTATCCCTGAATAAACATAAACACAAATGTTTTATTTCAGTTGATTAATTTTGCAGCAAAAATGTTGAATGTGTTTTAATGAAAAATGCACCTTTTAAATACTGAATGCATGGCTTGACAAGCCCTCATATTCAACCGTATAAATTCAGTTGTGAAATTTGCTGTGAATTTAGCAGCGCAAGACATTAGGACTGATCCAAGTGAGTGAATGTTGGCATCTTGAATCTTTGCACAGTGTTAATTTAGTCTGCTGAATTTGAATACCTGAATGTATGCATTGATTTAAAAATGTAATTTATTATTTAAATGCTTTATTTTAAAACTGTTTAAAAAACAATTAAAAACGCATACACCCAAATTCAGAGAAAGAAAATTCAGATAAATGTTTTTTCCAGGGTTAAAAATATCAGGCAGTATTTAGAATTCAAAAGCAAATGAAACAAATTTAACATAGTTTACGCCATACTGTGGAACATTCTGTGGCAAAGCCAATACATCTCCATGGAGACAAACGGCAGACATCCTCCTGTAAAAGTAACATAGTGCACCTTTGAAGTACTTTCAACTAACAACAATCAAGCAAGTGTTTGAATACTTTTTAAAACTAATAATAATAATTTCACATGAATTCATTTTCTGTGACAAAGAAGAAAAGAAGTTCTTGTTTTCTGTCAATATGCCCAGGTCAAGCATCTACATTTTTGTCAGTTTAGCAGCAAACTCTACATGAAAATCTGACCTGCTCTCCAAGGTTTGCTTCAGAAAATCACAAACTCTATTACTGAAAAACTGAAAAAAACACTGTGACAAGGAGAGATGTTGGAGCTTTAGAAGTTGTTCCATAATATCTCTTTTATGCGGCTAATGCGCTGGTGGAGACACATGAGTTGGTTTCCCTGACACAGTTCATTACCTTCTGCTCCTTTCTGCCCTGAAGGTCAAGGAGCCAGCGGTGTGAACTGTAATAAAACACCGAACTCTCCTGTCCTCTTCTACGACGTTAACACAACAGAAAAAATAAACATGGAAAATATGATAAATTACATTGGGTTACGCTCCATAGTTGTACTGGGAACTGAGGATTAGGGATGTTATCGGTGCTAATGTCGGTGAAATTGGGTTTTCGGAAGTCTGCTCCATTACTGATATATTGTAAAAGCAGCTATTCGAGTCAAAATGAGACCACAAAGTGCATTTTATTCCAAATCAGGAAGTGTGCTAGTTGTTGTTAGCTTTACCGTGACAGAAAAACTCAGTCTGGCCTCTGAAAGTTGTAAAAAGCACTTATAAACTTACTGTGGTGAATAATAGTAATAATAAAAATCAGGTACAGCGCCTTTAATTATGCAAATTGAAGCACAATGAAGCTAAAGAGATAGCTACTAATTATTTTATACCCAAGATTAATAAGTGTTGTGTGTATCTTTACAAAAGTGACAATTTGGCTACGTTCACATTGCAGCTCTTGATGCTGAATTTAGATTTGTAATTTTTTTTTCCAAATCTGATGTTTTTTGGAGAGATGGTTCACGTTGCAAATAAAATGTGACTCACATCAGTTTTTATGTGTGATCCCAAACAGTCCTGAAGTGGTCTGTGTGTGCAGAGGAGGACAAGACAAAACCAGAAGTTGTGCTGATGTTCCATTATGAGTCAGACTATTAATGAACCTCTACGCAAAAGTTAATATTGTATCTTTGTCACACATTCTTTCCCAAAATACCAATTAAGTTTAAAACCTCACTTTGTTTGCACTTTGTAGCTTCACTGCTGTTGTCTGACAGGCATTGTCATTTTAATTTTGTTTCACTGCTGCCTTTGCCAGTGAAAAAATGTGGCACGCGCAGCACCTGAGCGCTGTAGAAGTCAGATAAATGTAATCTGTGTGTTCAGACTGCAGTCAATTTGCAAAAGATCAGTATCTGATTTAGCGCCACATATGAAAGTGACCTGGGTTGAATTTAAAAAAAAAATCACAACGTTCAAAAAATCATATCTAGTTCACTTATGGACAGAAAAATTCAGATTCAGTGTGTGAACGTAGCCTTTGTGAACTTAAATCCAATTTAACTCAATCTAGGCCTTGCAACGGATTTTAATATATTGATAATATTAATATCAGTGCCAGAAAATATTGGTTATTGTCCACAGCAGCAGGACAAATATTGGATATCATTATCAGCTGAAAAAAAAAATCTATATATGACTATATTGATGACACAGCCGTTATGCACATTATGCTGTTATCACATCACACTCCCAATCCATCTCAGCGGAAGAAATAATACATTTGACATTTGTCTGATAAGGAATATTGGCATTTACAAATGTGCAAATAAAAATACATTTTGCCTATCGATTTGTAATGGTTAATAACAATATTTACATTCCAGTTTACAGTTTCAGGGTGCGTTCACACTTGCACAAACATCACATTGAAACAAGGACTAAACCTGGAACTAAACATGGACAAGGTCAGGGCTAAGGACTAAGAGTAAAACAGAACCAAATCAAGCCTACATCAGAATTAACTGGGCTCAAACTGGGACCAAAAAAAATAAAAAAGCTAACATTGTAAAATGTTGATGTATACTGTTGTGACACTATCGATTCTACTGTATCAGTATGAATAATTCTTTATGAACCATTTGTTCATTACCGTTATCATTAAGTCTTTGTTCATGCTTTATTAAGGCTATTAAAAGTGTTATGGTGAAGTATTCTATTGTGTTCTCTTTTCAACAATTCAACACAAAATGAAATGGAAATCCAGCGCTCACAAATATGTAGCATACAGTCAGCTGGAGAAGTGCATAATTATATTTGCCTTGAATCTCTCCTCAGAGGCTGCAGCTGTCAATCACCACAAGTAAGACCGTAAAATAGTTTAGAAGGGAATTTTCAGTAACTACTGAAAAGGTCCAGATTGCAGTTATACAATTATAATTCACACATAGCATTTTGACACCTTTTTTTCATACATTTATAATTATTAATTTATTTCTGTTTTTTTGTTCATTTTTAACTCTGCGTGTTCCTATTGCTGTTAATGCAATAGGAACATTATAAATCCCAGAATGTTAATGTATTGCTGAGGACTATTATACTAGATAAGTGCTTGAAATTAATAGATTTCGGAATCTTTTTTTTTTTTTTTTTTTTTTTATTTTGAAAAATTTTTTGTATTACCACTCAAAGGCCCAAGGTTTTCGATAAGCTGTTGGAAACATGTTATCAAATGGAACAAACATTGGCCTTGAGAACTGCCCTTGGTTCTGTGGATTTTATAAAAAAAAAAGAGCTTGGAACATACATAACATACATTTTTGTATTACAGTTGTTTTATAGCTCTCTTAGGATCTCAATAAGCTGCTCGTTTAATGATCATTACAGTGTTGCCAGGGGTTTTCACAAAAAAACATTAAGGAAAACAATGGACTAACATGCATTCAGACATAACAAATGAAAAGGATGAAGAGAAAATAAGACATTTTGATAATAACAAAAAAATACCAACATGAATGAAAACGTTTCACTCAATATTTCATTTTCGCAAACGCTTTCAAGGACAAAAGTCAGAACTAACATGGGTGCTTAAGATTGCGTCCGCATCTGGGGTTGTGGGGAGAAGCCAAATTGCTTTGTTTTGGAGAGGACTTTTCGAACGCCAAACTTTCACATTTTTCAACTTCCTGTCAGCATTGAGCGGCAATCGAGAGGGTGGAAAATCTCCCTGGAGAGCCCCTCACCATCTGCGGCTCTTCACTGTTCAGAGCAGCTCAAATGAAGGTTGTAAGGCTCTGGTCGTTTGGCTTTGGAACTTCCATGTAGGTTGTTTTATTGTCCAAGGAAAGGCTTTGTTAATGATTGATTTTACAATATTGCCAAGCCATTTCGTAAGCATTAAAAACACTACAAAATGAAGCATGTCATGTTTGAAGGTTATATTGTTGGGTATGAAAGAAAGCTGAAAACAAAATTCAAATGACGAAATTGCAAAATAATTCAAGTTTTAAGGTGTTATACCTTTTCTGTAGTAAGTAGTAAAATGTGCTTATTTTAGGGAGAAAAAAATCCTCAGACTTTTCAGTTAGCCTGATTTTAGACCAATGGAGATGTTAAGATGCTAAATAGTTATTTTTAGCGTTCATTCAAAAGTATTCTGACTCTATATTGGGACAAATGTAGAGACCCAGCAGCTTATCAGGTTTTTTCGTCAACGTTCGAAGGGGGATGAAGCTAACTGGAGGCACTGCTCTGTCTGAAGCTCTGTTACTCAAGTTAGACTTTAATCTGAGCTTTGCTTTCACATGTAACTGACCAGAAAGATCTGACTTAGTTGGCATTACGACAGGTGGTTATGCTTAAACCTCCTGGCAACACACTTCTTTGTTTATCTTCTTTCTGCTCCTCCCTCCCTCTCTTAAAGGGGGCATATTATGCTAAATCGACTTTAAAGAGCTTTAACCTTGTTTCAAAAGTGTTTCCTCCTAATTAGTTTACTCAAAGTTGTATTCTCCAGGGTGTTTCAGTGGCACTGGCCCTGCAGTTCCTGCTGCTTTGTCTCAGTTTCTTGAACTATACTATTAGAACTGTGTACGCTGGAACTATGTGAAGTGCAACTGAGAACTGAAAGCTAAATGCGTACAAGAACTGAAGTGGAATTCACTGTGGCACAAACAAGCATGAAACAAAACAACTTAAATCTAGCCAAATAAATATTATGTAAATGGATCACCTCCTGTAATAGATGTACTTACCTGTACGCCTTATTTCTGAGTTCAGTTTATTTTATTTCTTTTCTGAGCTAAGCCAGTCAAACGTTGCCAGCAAGATGAATTCTCACAATTTTTGTGAGTTCGCAAACTCTTGAGAATCCATCTTGTTAGGCTCCCGCTGATTCGCTTGCAGTCCGCACCAGTGGTTCAATGGGCCAATCCCATGACATTTAGGGCCCGCAGGCAGGAGCGGAACCAATCACAGAGCAGCATTGTGATTTGGGCGGAAGTCAAAACAACCCAAACCAAAAAAAACATGGCGGCGCCGACGGCCTATTTTAGGAGAAAAACACACTTTGGTTTGTCAAAACCACAATGGCACTTTGTACATTTGTGGATGAGAAAGAAGAATGTGCTTTTCTGAACACTGGATTTAACACAATTTAGATTTGTCTACTTCTTCCGCTGTTGTGACGCTTCAACCAATAAGTGTGAATTATATTTTAACAACCCGACGGCTTTCGGCAAAGGCCTTCCCAGAGCCTTCCCAGAGCTCAATTCAGAGTGAGCCAAGTTAGAAGTTGTGGTCCTTGCTAGTGAAATGTTGTTAAACAAGTCCCTCAATCACAAGCTATCATAAGTCAATTAGTCACACTCTTTTTGTTGATTATTAAATCCATAATTGAGACCATGAATGCTCGCATTGACTATAGGCTCCTGAAAGTCTGTCTAAAGCATCTCAAATCAAGCTGTGTTGTTTGCTAATATGTGCATTGTGTCACCATGGTAACAATGGAAAGGTCCTCCATACGTACAAGTTATCCCCCAGTGTGATGTCACTGCAAAGTATCAATAGCAGTAGTATTAGAAGAAGCTGAAGTGACAATATAGCAGCAGTATTGGCAAAATAGTAGTCATATTTTATTATATTGTATCCATGCCGAGGTTTGAAGCCTGTCCTTCCATTCTTTGTATACAAATATTTTATAACTACTTTATTAGAATGACTGTCTTTTTAACACACTGTAAGGCATCATTACTTTCACTTCACTCACTCCATTGACTCGGAGTCGTGGGTGTCTCCTCGCATTCACTTCCATACAGTCATGCACCACTTTTTACTCCTATAACCTTGATGCAGTTGTAGTGTTGGTAGTAGTACTTATGAGGTATTCTTGCCAAAGTAGCTTAATTTGTGTATGCTAGAAAGTCAGTGTGATTCAGTGTCTGTGCTGTATTCAGGCTAAACTTAGCAGACAGAAGTGCTTTTGACAGGATCACACTACGGCTACTGTGAGCCAAGAGCCGAGTCACTTCGCATCAACTATGTCCCTGTTTGATGGGCTGCCAGGTGACATGCCAAGCTAGATATGATGGGCGAAGTTTGGAGTCTTGATTTTTTCATTTGAGGTTATTTTTTAAGACAAAACAAGAACTGTTAATGATGGAAAAAGTCTGTGTGATTAATTATAAGTCAAACACGGCCTTTCTTTGAAGACAATATGTCACATTAGTGGAACAAATTTGAGCATTCGCGTAGCAGATGTTTGAGTGCTGGGAATTAGAGTTAGAGCTAATTAAATGCATTTTTGACAATTTTACATTGAGTGTACAGAAAAAAAGATGCTAGATACAGAAATGTGTCTTTTGGGGAAAGGATTAAGTATTCTATGTGTTCCAAAACGTTTAATGGACTTCTTAGGCAAAGTATCTTAAGTATAAGCAGTTAACAAATATCTACTACCACTGATACAACTACCATTAAAGTACTGATGGGGAAAGAGCACTATAGTGTACCAAAGACACCTCCAGCTCCTTTGTTTTTATCACCAGAGGTATAATACCGTATTTTCCGGACTATAGGGTGCACTTAAAAGTCTTTAATTTTCTCCAAAAACTTCAGTGCACCCTCTAATCTAGTGCGCCATATATATGGATTAATCCTGGTTGTGCTCACTGATCTCGAAGCGATTTTGTGCAGTTCACTGCGCTCACGGCGCTCTGTAAAATGGTAAACAACATTACGGCTACCGTAGCCAGGTGCACCGCGGAGTGATACGTACCCCAAGATGGCACCTATCAAGGGACACGCTTATGACGCGGACTTCAAACTTAAGGCTATCAGTCACGCAGTAGAACATGGGAAAAGAGCAGCTGTGAGAGAATTCAACATTAATGAATCAATGGTGCAGAAGTGGAGGAAGCAAGAAAATGACTTATAATCCAGTGCGCCCTATAGTGCGGAAAATACGGTACTCAACAACTTACAATGTAAGCACAGCCAGTCTTGAATGTTGAGCGTTCAAGTCTAGCTTTGCTTCTGTTGTAGGGAGTATTATGAACTTTATAACTTTTAGGCCGGATAACAACAGACTGAGCTGGAGGTGTCCTTGGTACACTTGTGCAATTTCCATATCAAGTACTGCAATAATAGTAGCAATAGTAACAATGGCTGACGTAGAAATAGTGATGGCAGATTCAGGGTTATTGTAGTTGGATTTGTGGTTGTTGTTGTAGTAGTAGTAGTAGTAGTCGTAGTTTAAAGGTATTAGTATTAGTAGAAGCAGCATTAGCAGTAGTACCAGTTCTAGTATCACTTTCTTCTGGCATACAGTGCCGGCCTAATAGGGTCTGCTAATAGGGTAGGGCCGGTACTGCTGACATGCATTTAAAGCATCTTGTAAATAAAAAGCAAATACACACTGTAATTATTAATGTTCTTGTTTACCTGTTACCAGCATGTACTTGCCAAGTTACTTCTATTTAACTGGACTTTCTCAGCAGAGTTCGGTAGACAAATACTGTAGATCAGGGCAGTGAATGCAGGCTGTTCTGTGAGGGAGATCCTAATTAGCCCCTACACTCTTTAATTAAATGGCTGCAGAATTAAACAGTGTAACACAAGCACAAATGTCAGTATCGGGCCAATTGGTCGACCTAAAAAGGACAGTTTATTTCTCCTTTTATGGCTGTTCATTATTTCTCTGCAGTGTCTAGTCAGAAACAGTCTTTGTGAGTTTGACATAAGCTGCAGCTTGTTCTGAGAGGCAGTGCAGAGGCTATCTCACCCTCAAGGCTGCGGTGTTCTGTAATGGCAAGTTTACAAGAAATCTTTGTTTTTTCTCTGTCTAGTTGGAATATTAAAACCTTTCTTGCCATTCAATGTCATTTGTTTCCCTGGCCATTTTAAAGATAATATATAACGAGAGCTCAAATTACTTGGAATATGGCAACGCGTTCTGATGCCATTAGCTACACTGAAGACACTTCAAATAAAAGCCCTTTTTGGATTTGTGGCAGGCTGTTTTTAGTTGCAAGATCTGGTAACCCAAAGTGAGGCGCATGGAAAGTTGAAAGTGAGCAGCTTTTTGTAAAATGTACTTAATGAATAAATCAATACTGTTAGGTTTACACCATGAAAAAGGCTTTATGAAATACAAAAGTAAAGTCCTACATTAACCACTCTATGTACTTCAAATGCTTCAAATGCTTCACTATTACTGATGAAATGGTGGATGGATCTATTGCAAAGGACACATAACTCAATCCATCAATATAAACTAAAGTAAGTATTTGGTAGCAGAAGTAACATGTTATTGTTTCCACTTTAAAAGAAAAAGAAAAAAAAGAAACTATGTTCATATTTAAATAAAGTACTTACTGCTGAAAACTGCCTGCTAGACCAGAAAGGGCAAAATCCATGTACTCTAGGATGAGAACATGACATCCCCAATAGAGTGCACTCTGTGAGCGTTCCTATAGAGCAGAGGCCGTTCAAAAGTTAAAATGCAGGGGACACAAGGGAAACACAGCTAGAAAGGTTCCATCCACAGGGCTAGTGATAACCCTTTTACCATGGGGTGACTCCCATAGATCCCACATGATGCTGAATGCACACTTTCTTAAAGGGGCACCAATATCAGATGTAGTCAAGGACATCTTGTACATGTGAAACACCAAGCGTGTTCTCCTTTAGGGCACAGCTTTAGTACGCACTGCATCACTAGCCAGCACTGTAAAAAATAAATAAAATAAAACAGATTTACACCCCCTTCCAGATTGCACTCGGCTAAGTAGTAAAAAGATTAGCCAGAAGTGGCAAAGTATCATCACAGGAACGTCAATGCAGCACTGCGCTCTCCATCTGCCTGCCCTTGTAACGCTGTCCTGTGCCATACTGCACCGAGCGCTCTGCCTTCTGCCAAATGTCTTTCACCTCGGAATACACAAATAGTTTTGAATATACAAATATGAAATGTGTTTAGCATAATGCTCACTGCTCTAAGCTGTATTTACTTTCAAATAGAAAAAAATACTTTATTTGTTAATTTGCATCTGTATAAATAAGCATGAACGGTCTTTCTGTGCAGACTTTCTCCGCGTGTCTAGGTGAGTTTCCTCCGGGCATTTTTCCCCATCAGCCCAAAACATGCACAATAGGGAATCCTCCAGCTGAAATGATGACCAGGCCAAGATCTGCAGATGAGCCCGACTGCACTGTTCTGCAGAAGCTCACTGCTCCTGACATGTGACCCTAGGATGGGTCAAATGCAGAGAATTCATTTCCTAATTTGATGTTGTTGCTATACTAATAATATCTAGACCATCAAATTGGCAAATTGCAGCTATTTGAAATTCAAACTAGAGTATTTTTTGTTACTTTAAGCTACAATTTGAAAGTTTATTTGACATTTTTATCATTGGATTACTTCCCTGTTCCACAGCTGTTTAACACATGATTGTCAGCGTGAGAAAGTTGCACACACTCTGGAATCATAAAATTATTACTTATCTCTCTTTTCACTAACAATCAACATGGTTCCGACGAGCAAACACCTTTTTTAAAACTTTGTGGGAGAAAGGAGACTTTATGGAGTCGTAGGTTTGAGACAGACTCCGTTCTGTGGTTTGTTTAAAGCCCTCAAGGAACTCAGGTTTGAGACAAAAGCCCCCTAGTGAAACACCCGTGAAACAACAGCAGTTCATGAGTCTGAGTCACGTGACAAGCTTCATGAACCATCTAAGTCAGGGGTGTCCAAACTTTTTTCACCGAGGGCCACATTTTGAAACGTACACGGAGCAGAGGGCCACACACAACCCGACAATGAAGTGAATCATTCGAAATGTTGCATCTGACCTTGTTTCGCTGGGCATCCACACCTTTAACAAGACATGGAACATTAATATTAGGTTGGTATAACATCAAAATGCTTGAATTTGTATTAATTTTACAGTAATAATACTACTTTTTGTTGTTTGGGTCAAGACTGAGGGCCAACGAAAACTGGTCTGAGGGCCGCATTTGGCCCCCGGGCTGTAGTTTGGACACCCCTGATCTAAGTGATGTTTCAGAGCAATGTTTCGAAACTGTGCCAAAAAGCTAGTTTCAATATGGCCATCACTAGCACCTGGTGCCGCCTCGGTCTTTCATCTTAGTACTAACCAGGCCCTGTCCTGCTTCGCTTCAAAGAGCTGGCAAGATGCCAACACCATATGTAAATATGTATAAAAACATGCTGCTCTTTGCTCAGTGCAGATCATCAAAAAGTAATGTTATCTGTCTTCAATATCGAAAGTGCCAGTTACCTTTAAAAACGATGTAACTAGGACGTAACAATACCAACAATGGAATCAATTGATAGATACTTGTGGAATGGACTTTTCCTTGCAGAAAAGAAAAAAAAGGAATAATGAAGATATGGATGCCATGGACGGACCCAGCTTTCAAGGACTGGATTGAAATAACATTAGATAGTTCCAAAATGGTTAAATGTACTTTACTTCAAAATGGACACGTTTGGCGGACACGAAGACGGATGGGACCGAAACATAGACATGCCTGACTGATTTGTTATGAATAAAGTTGACAGTATTCTGTTTGTTCTCAGGGTCTTGTTCTGTTAGGCTTCACTATAGGCTGAATACAGTTGTCCTATGGTCTTAAAAAGCTCTTCTTACTTTTAAGCAGCCGAGTCTGGCATGCAAGCTATCCAGAGAAATTGCAAAAAATGTGTACAAGGAAAGTGATAAATACCTCCTATAGAAAATAAACAATAACAGATATAATATACCGTTGTTGCTTGTTTCTCTGATTGTTATTATGCTGCCAACTAAACATCAGTAAAAAGTTAAAAAAAAAAAGTTCATTATGGTTCTCATTTCCAACTCTTCATCTGTGGTAGCCTATTTATAAATCCAGCTTCCTTTGTGCTGTTGTCTCTTGCCAAAGTGTTCTGCCTTTTGCCAAATTCAAAATGTCTCGTTGGCCTATGGGACGCTGGAGGGACCCACATGAAATAAAACAAACCAGCCTATGAGCCAATTAGACAGTGACTTGCTCAGAGGGGCGCTAATGATGACTACTTCTCCCCATAATTCTGAGACAAATCTTTTTTAGCCTCATGCACAAACAGCTCGTGAGTCTTTATCCAAGTGGCGTGATACGTTTTCATCTTAAGCTCACTGGATCCTCCTCAGCACACACGAGCAACGCTGCTTCAGAGTCGCCCTGATCTTCACTGTCTGTCGGCCTGACGCTGGAGACGCACATTCAAGAGTAATTATGGCATGCGCGGAACATCAACAGGAGATTTAAGGGCAACAATTGGGCTTTAGATGAGCACATTTTACTCACATTGCACACAACTGGATTTGGAGAGTAGTGTGATTGTTAAAAAATGATGGCATGTTATAAAAATGACTTTAAAATGGTGAATTTTACTTTGAAATGCATATCGATTTAGCAAACCACACTAGACTAGTGTTAAGTTGTAGAAAAATAGACCCTTTAAAATACTGTGTCATCAGAATGTTCGATAATTGATGAAAACTGGAGCCGACCATATTCTAAACCCTGACAAAATTAAACAACAATAAAACATTTCCAGGTTATAAATATTAATTAGTCTGCTTTTCCAAATACAATTATGGAGAAAATAGCACAGTAATTTACAGCCTCAAATGTGCAGATAATCATTGCAAAAGGGACGTTAATTTGCAGATAAAATGAAAAAATGTACATAAAACTCATGATTTTGTGTTTATCAAAAATGTGAAAGTGTCTATTATAATATCCTCTTAAACAAACATAACAAGGACGATTATACGAGACATGGTAACAGCTATGATCCTTAGGTGGGCTATACTCCAGAAAATGGCCGTTTGTTGGTCATCTTTATTGCAACTGTAACGACTTTTACAGTCTTAAAGTCGGTTGTAAAGACTGTCACAAAATATGCAATTTAAACTAAAACCCTTTTTGACTTTGTCTGTGTGCCGTCCTTTTAGTCTTTTATGGGCGCCGTTAGTGTCCAAAATAAGGTTTTGATAATGATGATGACTAAATGACTGTGGTAATATTGTAGCGGTGCAACTATAATCGCATGTGAGAGATTTTGTGGCTAAAGTAGGATCCGGAGCAGGATAGAGAGCGAACTGGAGCAACCCACCTACTTTAGTTTAGAGTCCTACGCTGTAAACTAAAGCAGGTGAGCTGTTTTGCATAAGTTCTGCTTCTTACCACGAAGTCACAGCATAAAATAGTCATACATTATTGAAAATAGCAAGAGCAAACCTTTTTTTTTTCCCCCCGAACTAATATTATGGATTCAACTGCATCCCACGCATTAAAAAGCACCTCTGCAGGGTCAATGTAATAATCCCGTATCTTTGTGTTAGAACCCACTGCAGTATTCACCCCGTCACAGTCACGCACTCACCGTAGTCGCTCTCATAGAAGATGATGAACTTCTGCCAGTACAGCTCGCCCACCAGCGTGAGCAGCACCTCGTTGAGCCGGACAGGCGGGCGCGCTGCCAGGGTGTAGCTCTCTCCGTCTGGGCTGGGGCTGAAGGGGCAGGCGGTGCGGGGCGAGCCGTCACTGCTCCTCTGGATGAACAGGTGCGGGATGTGCATGGCGTCCGTCAGCGACTGCAGAGCCAGAGCCGCCGCACAGCCGGTGGAGGTGACCAGCGCTAGGATCCCCTGGTTCATCAGCTCACATGCTGTACGGGGGGGCAGAGGAGGGTGGAATTCATTATCCAATCATGCACAAGGATCGAGTCAAAGTTAATGTGCGGTAATGGTGTAAAGCGTAAAACAGCACGAGGATGTCTGAGCTTAATTTTCATTTAGGCGAGGTACGTAGAAGCTGTGCAGCAGAGGATGAATCTGTCATGCCTGATTTGACGCAGTCTGGTAACAAAGTTGCAAACTTGACATACAGAGAAAGTGAATCATCAAGCGGAAAGGCACAAATGTTGTAATTCAATTTAAATTAAACCAAGAAAAGCATACATTTTTAACAATTGTAAAGTGCAGACTCCTAACAAGAGTTCTTTCATCTTAATTCCAAGCTATGAATCTACTCTTCAGGGGTAAATACTCTAGATAGAAAGCTACTGTTTAATAATAATTTACAAGCAACATGTCGTCCCCTTGTGATCAGAACCGTTTTAACATGTTTTTCCTTTAAGGACGTTTTTCATCCTCACTCAACCATAACATTTATCTTAACTACAGACAAAATAAACCTTGCAACGCATAAAAGCCACTGATTTTTTCATTCAAAACTAAGTGAAGTGAAAAAATTAACAAAATGAAAAGATTGATTTAATTTCTTCTTTTCTTTAATTAGTAATTTATTGTTTTCCTTCAGTGACAAAACCAGACATACAAGACAAAACATACAGATAAAACCGGGGGGGAAAAAGGAGGAAGCTGTCTTATAAACAAGAGGATTTTTAAATTTGTATTTTTTTCGTAAGGCAGGGAATACAACATTATGCATTCTGATACATTTCTGTGTCAATCGACCAATCAATCATTGAGATAACCAATTCAGCAATCGAATAATCATTTTCTTAAACATACCATGAAGAATTCCACAAAAATGACACACGATGTATTTACGACTTTCACTGGTTGACATAACTTCTCTTCCATTCTTCCATTCTTCTAAACATTTCCCTACGCAAATGTTCATTTGTTTTAGTGTTCTAGAACCATAATTATGCATTATAGTCCCTTGTGACGTCGCAAGTTCTTTCAACTGTTGCCAATCTGTAACACATAATGTGAAAAACATGAGGTGCTAATGACTTAATGTGTCATCGGCGTGGGAAGTATAAGTTTAACTAAAGCAAGGGGACCGCAAAGGACGTTTATTTTACTATCCTAACTGTTTTGTTTGGATATTGAGCAATGTTTGAAAGCTCCATGTTTGAGTGGGATTAACGAGTTCGGATATTCTTTGTATATCGGATTTGGGATTATGTCGGTGCTCGAGCTGATCACAGAGGATCCAGGGCTGATGCGGAAGTAGTTGTACAATGTTTAGATGAAATATTCAGTGGGGGGTAACTTCTAATCCCCATCTCAAATAAAGGGAAGACGGCTGATTAAGGCGGCGATCCTGCTAAATGTCACAGCACTCGAGACGCAGCAGCTTTGGGGACAAATCCGAATATTTTAACGGACCAAAGAGAACGAGACAATAACGTTTTAAAGAGTGGATCAAAGTTTGCTCTTATAGACATGTAAACGATGACTAAGGGTGAGAACTGTTTATTTGGTTCGAAAAATGTCACGATACAGTTGGTGAGGAAGATGGGGAGGATGAAGAGGCTGGTGGTTTTACTGTTGCAGTGAAGTTGGGGACAAAAAGGGTGCGAAAAAGGAGGGTCCAATACATTTTAAACTCTTCAAACTCTACAACAGTACTATTAAATAAGAAATGATTCAAAGAACAGCAAAAATGTGACCTGTAGTAGAAGTGAAGAGACGTCCGGAGGACCAGAGGAAGCCTGGGTACCACAGTTTGAGAAACACGGTCCCAAGTAAAGTTAAAATGTACATTTATTCTGTTTATAATGAGGCTTTACAGTAGCAGACAAAAGACAGATTTATTGTTTTTTATGCTTGCTGAGATACTGATATTGAATTTTTAGTTTCAACGCTTCTTCTGGTCGGTTTTCTATAACAAAAATAATAATTCATCCTTTTGCGGATGAATACAAGGTTTATTCTAATTCTGATGTATTCATTCTATAAACTGATCATATTTATTGGTGATAAGGTTCAGGTCAAATGAATATTGTTCAGATCCACATTTTTACAGCGAATTCTAGGAAGAAATAAGAAAAAAAGTTGATCAGGTTCACTTTTGCTCTTCTAAGTTTGGATATTTGTTGTGAAAATACCAAATAATTAAAAGAAAAGTTGTCTCTATCCGGGTGCGTGACATCGCCGCACCGATCGCAAATCCAAATCACCAAATGAAAGGCTTTAAGAATTAGGTAAATATTAAAGTTTATCATATTTGAGAATCTTCCCAACTTGTTTATTTACACATGGTCCGCGTACTCAACATCGTCTCGGAAAATGTCACTCCTTCTTGTGTTGCAAAATGCCACATATTTCTTAAAAGATGAAAATGCCATCTTGTGCATCATTACCAGATCTGACGCCAGTGTGAGAGGCTATTTCTAAATATTTAATGGCTCCAGCACTAAAAGAATAATTTTCGCTCTTAAAACACCACATCAGGTAAGCGCTTGGCTAAAAAGGTGCAGTGGTCACACAAACAAAGATGGGTTTAACAGGACTAAAAAGTAAAAGCGCTCTTTTCGACTGTTTTAAACCAGCTGAAATGGCCGAGGGGTTATTTTTAGCTCGTTCATCATTTGAGTTGAGAAATATGCAAATCAAAACAGCGATCGTGACTCGTTTCTGTTGAACAAAAATCTGCAGATTGTTTTATCCGGGCAATTACTTTTCAAGCTTTAATAGTTCTCAAAATCTGTGTGAAATATTTTACTTTTAACACTAACAGTACATTTTGAAATAGGTACTTTGAAAAAAAAATATTTTATTTTTCCATGTTTTCCTTTCACTTGAGTAAATATTTGCTCCTGTATCTGTACTTTTACTTAAGTAACAAAATTGAGTTACCACTGGTGAAGTGTCTTGCCCAAGGGCACAATGACTGAGCCAAGCAGGGTTCAAAACAGAGAATACTGAGCTACTGCTGCCCCACTACGGCATGAGTATTTACAGCACCCTCCCATCCATTACTAACCAGCCCCCACCCTCCCACCCGCCCACCCTCCTCAGCGTCCAAGATCAGACGAGATTGGACATTCTCGAGGTGGTTTGATCTTACTTCCTCTGGATTGAAATAGGAGTAGAACTTTCTGACAAAATGCTACAACATATGCCCTCCTGGAGCCCTGGTAAATATTTGAAGGTCTTGGACATCCTGTAGACCGCACTGATACAACCATTCAATACTCTTAAAACACTTCACTTGGTGATTGCTACGCTTAAGACATGGCTCAGGAAATTGACATTTGTTGAGGAATACATTATGCATCTATAACCGTTGCTTTCATGTCATCTCAAACCACGTTTTCTCTGCCAGGCAGAAAAATAACAAATTAATACAGTTGAAACAGCCGCATGACTTATAATTTATTTCCTCTTCTGTTTGAAACCAGCTCGGATAAGAAGTATAATTGCGTGCTATGGGGACAAATTAATTTCATATGAGGCGCTGGAAGCGAGACGGTTGTAGGAAACTGTACGTCAATACCTTGCTTTTAACCTTTAAGTCGCACAGGAGGCGCAATTGTTTAATGCCCAATCCTTTCCATAAGCTTTTCAGGGACTGAAACTGGGGGGAGGGAAGACGGGGCGTTACCATGGTGACACAAGGCACAAATCAGCTCACCTGTTGTAGTTTTATTCTTTGACAAAAACACTCTCACAGTAAATACGAGCATATGTGGATGCTAACCGGACTTCCGTCAAATTGAACGTTCCTTCACATACAAATGACTGGTGAAACCGTTCCCATATCAAACTATAGAAAGATGTATCTGGTCTCCTCAGTAACATGTAAGATGCTTAGTGGTCACGAGATTCTTGCAAGAAACGCATAAGATTAGAAATCTCAATTTAAAGCCAGTTAGCCTTTAGCTCAAATGTCACTTTTACTTGCTAATCCATATCTAAAATGAAACACTAAAAGGTTTACACACTCAACAATGACTTTAAACAAGGCCTAACTGTGCATGGGCGATGGGTTGGTAGCAGCCCAAACTTTCTTGATTTGTGTTTTTTTGCTGGCTAATGCTAATTGCTGTAGGCAAAAATAAGAAAGACTGGCTCCAGAGTTCTTTAGATCTTACCGGACAGGCCAGTTCTTCATGGTCAGATTAAGTTAAAACACGGCTCAGATTGATGTCTAATTTAAGTGACAGAGCTTCAGATAGAACAGTGCCTCCAGTTAGCTTCATGCCCCAGGATTAATGACATCAACTGAAAGTTTTCAATAGAATCGTGCACATTGCTCATATTCCAGCAGAATACATCAACAAGAGCCCTTACAGGTATCCACGGTAATTTAAGAGAGCATAAAATATGTGGATTAAGGGGGCAAAAAGCATTACAGATGAGAAGATGAAAGAGCATTAGACGACTCCACGCAGGAACAAGGCCTACTGCCTGTAAAGTGGAGACTGTATATGAGCCTTCCTATGGATGGACTGTACATGGAGGACTACTAATGTGACAAATGATGATTTCATCAGCTGACTGCGAGCGTGGGACTGCATTAGAGCAGGCTGGATCAAGAAACCAGGCCACTCAATAACATGAGGGAGAGTCAGTGTTTGAGATGCTTTGATAGCGGTTTGCATTCAGCTTCCTGAGTAGAAACGCCATTTTGAGAACCTTTTACCATTCAAAGGATATACATTTTCATTTTGTATTGTCAATCGGTATTGTCATTTTTTGTTGGAAACAGGGATAGGCAGAATGACGGAAGTTCTTTGTGAGTGAGTACAGGTCTTTAGTCGGAGGCTCTCAAATGTTTCACACGCGTACCACCTGATCAAAAATAAACTTACCACCAGATCTAACCCATCTTCAAAATAGGTCTATTCCAGGTCTAAACTGGGGCTAAACCAGGTCGACAGTGGACTACAGTGTTGCAACAGTCGTTTTACCCAAGCATCTACCAGACGGAAGGCAAAAATGTGGATGAAATCAACTCAAATGAAGAGATGTTCCAATTGAAAGTGTAAAATAATAAATCTAATGCTATATCAACTGCTGATTTCTATATAATGCACAAGCAATTTGAAATAAGCTGAGTAAATACTTGAAAATGAGCATCACAGCAATTCAGAAAAAAATTCATAGCGAGGTTGAAATTAACATAAAATGCAGTGGGTGAGGTTTGTTAACAAGAGTAATTACTGTGCTACAGCTTTGGGATCTGGCTATGGTTCTACACTACACATATCATCTAAAACATCTAAATTAAATCAATATTCAGCAGATGCATTGTAATTTCATTTAGTTCCTAGTTGACATTTCATGATTGTGACCAAAATTATTACAAAATGCATTTTCTCAGACTGGCTCTCTGTTCTTCAGCCATTTGATGTGGTCTTCTCAGGTAAATCTAAATGTGTTTGCATACGTCTCTGTATATGCTGTTCATCCTTATCTCTGTTTCTTAAAAAAACTGTGGAAATATTTCTGTATTGCATCTTAAGCAGCAGCCGGTAGCACTCTTTCAGTTGCCCACATTAATTGCACCTCAGAGGTATTCTTACAGTGATCAGAATAGGTCTTGGTCATATTGATTGGCAGGTTGTATTTTGCGCCTGCGGTGTTGGAACAGCAGGGTTTCATTAATTAGCTCGTCTTGTCCGTACTTTATTGGACACTAAATATTGACTTTAGGACCTTTTAATGTCAGTTTTAAATACTTTGGAAACAGACAATTTCCACTTTATGTTTTTGTGTGTGAAGTAACAACAGTGAAAACATTATTAGCTATTTTTACGTGTTTATTTCACTTATGAAGGTTTAATGAACTTAGCATTCCTGCACATTTTGATGAAAGTCTAAACATGTATTTCTACACGTATATGCCTTTCATTTTTCTCTTGGACTTTTGCACGGTTTCACACATATATATTTTTCATCCATCTTGCCGCCACTTTTAATACTGCGGCTAAAGTGCATTTGTGGCCATTTTGGCTCCATAATGGACAATCCGGGCCCATTATACAGTAGACGGCCCACTGACAGACACGCCGAGGCCTCTATATTCTTTGGCACAGCAGATAATGGCGGAATAATGACTCTTAAATGTTCCCCCCGAAGTGGACGGGGGCCATCACTCATTTCCTGCCAGCTATCTGACGTGAAGTGTCAGTCTGCTCCTGCGCTCCTGTAACCACAATGTGCTGGGATAATGCGCGCAAACTTCCCCTAAATCATTCCGCGTATTATTATTATTATTATTATTAGAGATAAGAGAAAATGGAAAAGCGGTTTATGCGTCGATTATGTGTTTGCCTAAATGACTGTATCAGGTGAAAAGGAGCCGCTGAGTCCACTATAATTATAATATGGAAATGCAAACAACAGCTTTCTCATGCGGATATAGGCGTTTGCTAATTTATCAAAGGCATTGTGGAGAAACAGTCATTCCTCAGGCCACAATTTTCATGGATGGGTGATGGATTTGTTTGAGATAAATTATAGATTACTGCACCTACTCAAAAGTGCCATTAACTCTCAATACCACACTTACTAAAGCTCAGTTTGAATTGATCCTGCATGTTATCCTTTTTTGTTGAATATCTTGATCATTTTATTTGAATTATGCGAGCGGATAACACTGAATTTCATAATCCGAGCCTCAATAGCATCATTAAGTTTGGGAGAAGAGGCTTTCAAAGGTCCAGCCAGAAGCATTTGAAACCTTTTCCACATGAACCAACATGAGGGATTACCTTGACTTGATTACAAAAGAGCAGTTTTCAACCACTCCTCAGTTGTTGCACGTAGCAACAGCAGCTCTATGACAGACTGACAAAGATGTGGATGCAGTCCTGTGCGTATTATTGCCTTTCTTTCTGATCTTTACACCTCAGCTTTAACTTAATTTCCGACAGGCAAAACCGTCTTGAAGGACACACCGCATTGATCTGGAAACCCTTCTTTTTTTCTTTTTTTTTTTAGTAAACCAACCTGCTGTACTAAATGCATGCGTTGAAAAGCCATCTGCTGTGAGGATTTTGGAATCAGCATCACGAGCAGTAAACCCTCTCTCTTGGACCAGTTCAGTTCTGCTTCGACGAACTGAACTGAAAAACCCAAATTGTTATCAAGACACCAGCCTGTAAGAAGACATCGCCAGTGTGTCCCTTGCAATCTGTTCTGGCTGGATGTCATCAGCGTTCTTCCTCGCCCCTGGTTTTATCAACATCATTTGACAAAGCGCGGCTCTATTACCCGGGTGAATATTGCATAAATTGGCCCCGTCTGAGTAGTTTTATACAGGATGATGTGGAAGCCGAGGCTGGTGGCACAACGCGAGGTAGTCGATGTTGAGTCGTTGACACGGTTGTACCCCACAGTGACGATGGAGATGCTGGGATCTAATCAAAGCGGCTTGTGAAACTCGCTGCAGGTTCAAACTATCATTTCAGTCGCGCACAAGTCAATCACAAGAAAACAATGCCTTGGAAAATAATCAGGAGTTTTATAGTGCAATGACGTGCGGTGGAGATAAAAGGAATACATAAAGCAATACATTTGGAGTTGTGGAGGTGAATAGGGAGAGGAAGGGAGGCGTTTTAAGCTGTCTCCTCCAGGCAGAGAAGACACATTGGAATCACAGTACTTTAGCTGTTGAGTGAGAATTTAAACTTTTGTACTCAAAAGTTAAGCTATAAACGGGAGTAGGTAGGCTTTACACTTTACCTAGATTATTCAGTTAATCGATGATCGTGATAATTGAGCTGAGTCACATACTATTGGAACAGGATTTCACTAATAATAATTGGGAAAAATCTTTATATTGTGATGTTTTTTTCGCTCACAATAATTGGAACACTATAATTTTGATCCCTACTCATGCGTTTTGGCAAATATAGTCTACATTTTGGACTAAAATTGGATGTACCATTTCGACATCAAAGTGTAGGCCATTACTGGTGTCATCGAGGATCCGTTCTGTGTAGGGTTGAATGTCACAACTCGCCAGTCGTCTTGGTTCACAGCTTTACTGAGCACACAGATGTAGTTCATTCCTGTCCATTGTCTGATGTTATCTGTCCACATTAATCGCGGGCTCGCTCTGCCCCGCTCTGCTGCTATCCTCTATTCTAGAAGGACGCTTTGCAAGGCATTGAGACGGGCAATGAGGCCAACCTCAGTTTTCTTTTCTGGATGATGTTGATGATGATCTTCTTTGTTTATCCATGTAAAGCGCTTTTCTATAGGTCCACATCTCAAATGCTCTCAGACGATCCATCATAAGTTTTGATATGGTCCATGTTTCTGATCCATACAGTAAAGTAAAGACCATTAACAGTGTAGAATTCTTACCCTGGTCTTTAAGTAAATTAGAGGCCTCACAAGTAGTGCAGTTTTAGCAATGCATAGATAAGACAGTTTAGCTTGAAAGGGAGGACATACAACACATTGTTAGAGCCGGGAATAGAAATCACAACGCAGCAGCCTGGCATGTGTGCTGCTGCCTTAACCACTTAACCACAGGGCACTCTTTGCATTCATTTTCATTTGAAACACATACAAATTAGAATGTGTATGACTGGGATACTTTAAGTAAAAGATTTCAAAGGGTTCTTCATAGACATTTGTGTTTTTTCTTTTTCAATTTCAATTTAAAACTCATGCTTATACTCCCTGCGGATGTAGTCAAACTTGTACTGGCATCATGGCCTTACTTCCCGTACGAAAACAATGAAATGATGTAATTTTTCCTGTAGTATTGCAAAAAGCATAACACATCATCTGAAACACTACACATCCTTCATAGCTTCAGCCAATCTTGTGCTCTTGCAGCACACCAAAGCAGCCTTGGGAGCCACATCGAGCTGACAGAGACGAGAACTGGAAGTGTTAGCATTTCTGTTGCGTGCGCCCGGACGAGACACTGACAGACAGCAGCGGAGATCACCATGAACAACGCAGTGATGAGTTCATGGCATCTCTGCGTGCCCCTATATATGCCCAGCACCAAAGTATAGTTTGTTCTACACATTTCTGGAAACACATCTTGTCTTGTCAGAAAAATGCAAACTTTGGGTTTCAACTTGACCTACTTGAGTCAGCAATGTTTTTTAATAATGTAAAGAAAATGTGGGACAGACAAAATATTGCCATAGCTTTAATGATCATTTAAATCATGCTATTTTTTGTTTGCACTATAGAGAAAATATGTCAGAAACCAGTTTGACACAAGACTCTTGGGAACCTGCAACACACATTTTTCATGTCACTTTCTCTTCCAGGCACTGATAAGACTAATATAATTTTGTTTCATGAAACATTTTGTCAAGTTAACCTTCTTTAGTCAGAGATGTTATTGAAGTTAGAATGCGGAAGTAGGCCTGTGAAAGATTCATCATAACTTAAACAATGACATCCTGACGAGCCGCGAGAGCCACGTTAAGTCAGTTCTTATCACAGTGCGAGCGTTTGGCAGCAGACTGAATTTGAAAGGCTGACTTCGTGCTGAGTTGAATGGTGCTCTGATGCTGCACTATGAATAGAAGCTCTGTATCTCAGCCGTGGAGTTTCTTGATCTCGCCTTGGCCTCACTTTTGTGCAGATAAAGTTCACTTTACCACACTGGCTGCTGCTGTCACTTTAAGATAAGAACACATATCCCCGTCAATACTATTGATAGCATGACTTCTGATGTCGCAGAACATCCACTGTAAATTACACTCTCCAGACGGATGGAAAGGACAATTGTAAGAGAGTCTTTACAGTGAAGGAACCAGAATTTACAGAGGGGGAAAACTCAATGTGAGGATAAAGGCACCTGTTCACCTGTTCTATCCAGGAAGATAAGAAAAGGTTTTATTCAAAGCTCATTATATCATTCCTCATTCACTCAGCTAATTCTATTACTGCCTCTTGTTCAATTCTATTATCATTGATGATCATGTGACACTGATCCATTTGGCATTGGCAATATAAAGTCTGGCGGCCAAGACAGTTATATAGGACATTGGGACAAAATGTACTTTTATGCCAAGCGAAATATGCCAAACTTATAATGTATACACGTTTTGTTTGCTTTCCTTTGTGTGTCTTGTTGAGCATTATAAAACTACTAAAAATAAATGAAAAAAAAAAAAGCTTGCATTATATTGTTTTGTGAGAAGATAGCAATATTTGGCTTGATGATGTGGCGGATCATATTTTTCAATATTTACGATTTAAATTAAATGGCAAGACCCACAAGTTGAAGTAAGGATCACATATAATCTTTTGACTTCAGTAAATATATTTTTAAGGGATATACAATGATCTTCTATTTCCATTTTCACTTATGAGATTTGTTAAAAAAGACAAATGTGATGCACAGAGGATGGACTAGGAAACCGCCCCAAAAAATATTGGCGCAAACTATAGATTTTCCCGATATTGGTGAAAATCTGTCATATCGGTTAAAACCAATATTGGAATCGATATATTGTCTATAACTATAAATCAATCACCTGGCTTACAAACTAACAAAAAATGTTGGCTGAAAGTGCTGTCCATTTTGAATACTTTGTTCGTCGGGAACTGCTGCTCTGATGCGTACAACGAAAAAGTTCCACAGCAGTCCCAACCTGGATGCTTAAATCTTTAAAACAAGATACTATATTACATAGAGACACTTTGTGGAACGTCTTTATTTCTGCATCGTTAGCTGTCCCGCGTAAATCCTGAAAACCCATCCGGCATAGCCTTATTGATGGACGGTTCGACATCTTGCTCATTGATGCCTTTGTTTTCCGCCTCACCGTCCCCGATGTTAAACCCACTTTTGAGCCTTGTTTTGATTATTTCGCCCATCAGAACTGACGGAAGACGAGAGCTGTTGTGTCTGGTGAAATTTGTGCTGGAGGATATTTTTCCACTGCAGTGTACACCCGGGATCGACTTGAATCTTTGCAGCCTGCGAGAGTATCTTGACCTGACGTAACTCCATGCACTTTCTTAGTTTATATCATGGGTAAATAGCCGGGGAAAATACAGCAAATAGAAATACTGCAACTTTGTAAACTGTACACGGATTTGGACAGGAAGATTTGACAAAGCTTTTGCTGCTGCATCGTCTTAATGCATTAGTGTTGCGTTGGAGGCAAACTGTGGTGACTTAGCCGTTGGCCCAGACCACATTATAGACTGAATACGGATGAGCAGTCCCGAGTTTCCATTAAACAAGATTATGATTTGACTTTGTCTTTTTGTTTGATCATGAAGACGAATGACATTCTGCAAACAGCTTTCACATAGCTATATTGCCGTTTCAATGAATCACTGTCAATTGGCTGTTCCTCTCTTGCCCCCAACTCAACTCTCGTTCTCAAGCCTCCGCAACTTCTGTCTATTTCAGTCTACCTCTGCCAAAATGTGGACGAGAGAATAATTTGCACACTATTGTTTTGGACGTTTCGATGGGCAATTGTCAGGAGTTTCCACACTATTGCTACGGTTCCATAACAATCCAGTGCTTTTGTAGCAATTGGTGGCAGGTTTTCCCGGAAATCAGTGTTACCTTCTTCATGAAAACGGGAATGTGGTTCATTTTAACAGTGATCGAAGAAAAAAATAATAATCATCTGGACACTGTTTAAGAAAAACGTTTCATTCATGACTGGTTTAACAGTGGTTCAGTTTATAATAAAAAAAAAAACGAGAATCCATATCGAAAGACTAAGTAGGAATTTTCTTTAATATTCTTTATCTATATTAGCGCTGCAAGATTAATCACAATCAAATCAAAGTCGCAATTTTAATGGACCAATCACAAAGGTTTTTTTCTTTTCTTTTTTTAAACACCAAACAAAACAATAAAATATAATTTTGCATTAAAAGTGCTAAACCTGTGCATATGTACTACTGGACTTCTTCAAAATGTGTCCAAATGTCTAAATGTGTCTAATGTCTAACTCTTTTGTAGATATTTTGATTAATTTGTTGTTTATTGAACAGGAACAGTGGAAATATTCATTTACCGGTACATTTTCAGGATTTCATTTGAATGTCCAAAATCATGCCCTCCAACTACACTCTCCCCGCAAACCAAGCATGCTTTTGTTTTTTTGTGATCCAAGCACCAAAAATGATTCAAGAACCCTTTCTCCACTGGAGCTTTGACTACTGATAATTTGATTCAAACCCAAAGTCCAAAGCGTCTCGACCAGACAGTACAGGTGTGATTAGCCCATTTAACAATCGTCCCAAAGTGGTGCCGGGACACGCTGCCCCGCTAACAGCTACGTGCTTGATTCTCCAACAGGAAAAGCCTCATTAATTTATGGTTCAATGTGTGTTTGGAGTTTTTGATGATTGATTTGGATTGTGTTATCAGGAAGGATTGGCCGTTATTGTGGGCGGATAATGACGAGGCAGGCGCCGCTGGGACAGGGACAGTCTGCTGTTTGCTTGTCTGTAGGAATTAGGAGTCATCTCGTCTTTTGTCGTTTGCAAAGATATCATCGCTTCCTTTGTCCCTTTTGGTGCGCCGTCGCCTTGTCAGATTCTCCATCTGCAGAACTCTCTCTCTCCTCTCAGTCTTATCCGTGCTGTCCTCTTATATCATTCCGCTGGTCTCTTATCACAACTTTGCCTTTTGTGTAGCCCCGAAATACCACAGTATTAAAAATGTATCGCTAAAACTTCACTTCAGGGGTTTGAAAGTAGAATTAATCTAATGGTGAATTTTATAAGAGAGAACATATAGTAGTAAAACAATATTCGTCAAGTAGAAAAACAGCAGAGTGGGTCATTTAGTATTGAAAGGATTGTCTTTATGGCTTATGTCTTGTGATAACCTGGTCCCAACATTTTTAAATGTACTGCTGTCCAAAAAAAAGAATTAAATCTGTTTATTTATTTTGGTGACTGAACTAAGATAAGATAAAATAAGATAAACTTTATTGTCCCCAAGGGGAAATTTGTCTTTGGCTCTCGGCCCGTCGCAGCAAACAAAGTGCACACACATGCATAGTACATTCAGCCAGAGACAACAGCAGTCTGGGCCTTCAAATATAAAGGAGATACAATTTAAGTGCCTGTCAACGATGATATAAACCATTTACAGCATTACAAGGGCTCAAAGTATATACAAAGATAGACTGAATATACCATGACTAAGAACGCAACGCAATTTGTTAACAGCTTTGTTCAAAAGAGACAGAAATAGGCACAAATTAAAGTTTATATCTGTTGCTTTTAAAGGTATGCGCTCGATAGCTCCTGTCTTATGAAAGCAACTCATATCCATATAAATGAAGCGGATTGCAAACGATTTCTTTAGCATGAGCAAGTGCAGAGTTTTGGAAAATGTTTTGGAGAGAAGAAAACTCTTTTCTGCCAATCACCTTCATTGCCTTACTAACCTCTTTTCCAAATTTGGTTTTACATTGAAGAGTCAAGGAACTGAACCGGGCAACCATAGAGTATTGTATAAGACTCTCCAAAACTGCGTTTGTGCTCACACCAAAGAGCCAAACCCTCCTTAAAAAGTGTCAGCTTGGAACACAGAAAATCAACATTTCATTTAAGCATTTAACTAACCAGATTCCAGACAAATCCTTCAGCACTGGGATTTAAACCTGTCACAGGCTCAACTTGCATTTGACTCCAGAGAAGTCTGAGCTGAGTAATCCTGGTGCACCTTATGTTTCTAAAAGGAGGCTCTTCTCAAAAGTGGGAGCTGTTAATATTTATGTGTAGCAGGTATTGTTCAGTGCACTGAAAGAACTAAAGAATGAATTAATGACTTCAGTTACGTCCAATTAGTTTCACAACGAGCAATTATTTTTCTAATCAATTATTTAATTTAGAATTCTTGTCAGACAGAAAGTAATTTCAATGGTTTAACCCGACACCACACTATCACTTTCTAGTACACATGCATTGCATTCTGAGAGCTTGGTTGTTGGTTACAATTTGCTATTGCTATGTCCTCCAATCAGCCTGGCTGAAACACACAGCCCCTGTGCCCACTCCAGACACATGTGCCCGAGCACAGCCAGATGCCTGGCAGCACACAAGCTCCATGGAGATACCTGTTTCACTGTTAACATGCTAACTCCACTGGCTCCATGAACCATTCTATTCAAGACAGATGTTATAGCCCTCATTCAATAAGCAACACAGATTATGGAAAACCCTTACAACTGTCTGCTGGCATTATAAGTAACTCCACTTCGATCTCTCATATTCAGTACTTCAGTGAGTATTTTTCCACCGAAATAAAGGTTAGTGGTTTGATACCAGCCCCATTCGAAGACACTTCACCCACCTTGGTTGTGTAATTGACTTGAATGTGATTTGAGTGTTTAGTGTTGGTTGGAGTGGACATATGGCCCAGATTGACAGGGCAGATGTGGCTATAGATGCGTGCCACCCCTAAGTGTTAGGGCAAGGTGAATGAATAATGCATGACGACAGTGTAGCAGGATTTGTTTATTAAATGCACATTATTTCTGCGCCCCATAATAAAATACATGATAAAAATACATGCTAATATACATTTGATACTGTAGGCTACATAAAATAAGAACAATGTGGACGCATGCGTAATGTAGTATAGTTGGATAATATCTATAATTGTATTTTATGGATTGCTGATTAGTTGGATTCTTGTTCATTTATATTTTACCAATCTTAAAGCAAACAATCCTTCATACCATTTTTAATTATCAATCATTTGGCCAAATTTATTTTGTTCCTGTAAATGCTATTTCTTCCTCTGCTTGTGGTGAAATACCCAAAACATGTCTGTTTTCTCTTGATGGGCCAAAACAGTGGCATCCTTCCCACTTAACACCGGCACTGTCTGGTTGAAAAACAAATTAGGTCATTATCCTGGTAAGAATATGCGCACAGGAGCAGCACGTGTGACAAGCCAACCCACTGGATGTGCCAAATCCCAAAATGTCAACATGCTACCTTGAGAGTGCACATTAAACCAAGGCGGTAATGGCTGTCACAAGACACATCCCCATTATCAAATCCATTAGGGCAGCACACTCCTTCCCAGTGAAAGGAATGACGAAAAACATAGAATTTGAAAGTTCACAATGTCCATCTGCGGATAAATGCCAAGGTGACGCAGTTGGCTTTGTGTGGCCAACAATGCATTCAAGGGTACATTGTTCATCTGAGGTTTAACCAATGTGGCAATGTGCACCAAAGGAAAGCAGGACCCAATTATTTTCTCAGATACAGAGGTGAGCTGGTGTGTTGTTAACCGACGTGGTCCTCTTTATATTGTGAGAAGACCATTTGTGCTAGTCCCAAGCCTAGATAAACACATTTGTCTCAGGAATGAAATGCGAGACATCAAAATGCCCAAAACAATATGCGAAAACACTGCTTGCAGATGTTTTGGAAGTGAAATGTTCAGTAGTATTGTAAAAGCATGGCACAGTGAGGTAAATAAATAGATAAATAAAATGTATAGCTTTATGAGGCTGACCTAAGAATCTGATTAAACTATAAAGCATTTCCCACAACGTAAAAAAAACACAGCTAATCTGATTCAATCCACAATCCAATTTCCTAATCACCTTTCTCTCCTTTTCTGTGTTCCACACTCAGGAGTTTATTCATTTCCTCTTTTGGAAGATGAGTTGTGGAAGAAAAGAAAAACATGAGCGTGAGAGGGAAGCCCCCTGGTGCATGAAATGAAGCCCAGCCATAGCGTCCTGTATGGGGGTGACACTGACAGATGCTCTGCGGTCAATGTTTGCATACGGCGCGTTCAAATTGGTCGAAACAGCCACTTTTTTCCATATTACCTTCATTGACTTTAGTATAACGCCGGCCCATAGCACGAGAGAGAACGCCCCGTTAACCACTTGACAACAGTTTCCCTGGTAACAGAGCCATCCAACCTGATCTGTGTAAGGAAAGGATATGTTCGAAGTTTGGTGTGAGCAGTTCAATCTGTCTAGACTGCAGCTAAGAAGATTACTTAGACATGTAGCCTTTGACAGATTTTGTGCATTTATCATTTCAAAGAGACTATATGGATTCTGGTACAGCAAACAAAACTTCCTAATCTAGTTCTACTTATGTTTGGTCAATTCAGGCATCCTTATTTCAAGTCCGATTACAATCATTAAGTCTTCACATTTAATAATAAGTTTAGGATTTCTTATAGTCAGGCCTGTATTTTTGTGTCGTACCGTGACATGTTTTGGCTACACTTTGCCACCATCCTAAGAAGTGTCACTGGTGTTACTGTGACATGTCTGGTCATCTGATTTAAACAGATTTCCCTGCTACCATATGGCGCCGTCAGAAGTCTGACTTCTTCAGAACCGTATCCCAGATATGAGAACCATCTTTGGATCAGGGAGCCCATACTGTAAACCGTGTAGACAAGGGGGCATATTACCTCTCTCACACCTGGGATACAGTTCTGGAGAGGTCGGACTGCAGATGGCGCTGTTGTCCAACTGCTTAAAGTACGGGGACAACGCCAAAATCTGTCGGAAACGAGTCAAGGTCCGGACTGTAATAAATCCTACATTTCTCTTTATTTAAATTTCAATTTATTGCAATTCATCCATTTTCCTTTCAGTAACTAATCAAAATACATAGGCTCTTTTCTTTTCTAAAATGTTGCAAACTAATGACTCATGGTCTGTGATCAATTCCATTACAAAACTCCCACAGAAGGAAGAAAATCAAATCAACTCTCCCACAAGAAAGGGCAGGACATTGTCAGTTCTGTTTTAACACTTCTGTCTACCTCGAGACAAAGCAATTTATTTCAATAACGAGCCACAAATTTCTATATAATCTCAGAGGTCATCACAGACAGGATTAACCTTAATGTTGTGTCCATATCTCCAGGGGGTGCAAATCCCCACACAACATGCCAGTTTACGACGGGATGCAGTGAAGACACGCAGGCTCGCCCATATGCTTGTACACACTGAGCTAAATGCGAGCAGACAGAGAATCTAGCTGAAATATGATTTCGTTTATGTAGTCCCTAAGTAAGCTGTCATAACCCATAATGCATGAAGGGAGCTGGCAAAAGTAGGTCTATTACCATGTTGATAACATCAATTTCAAGTGTCAGTGCGGGGTGAGCTAATACCCCGTCCTGTAAAGCTGCATGCTCATCTCCACGACCACGGGGTTTCTGCTTTGATTAAAATCACACACTAGCCATTCTTCCATTTACCTTTCACCCCACCACCTACAGCAATTACCTGTAATATCATGCCACACTCAGCCACCTTGCGTTTTAGTCTAGCCCACACCAGAAGGATTTGTAAAGCCACAGGAATTGCAAAACGCTGGACAACCGTAATTTCGACAAGTTGTGGTCAAAAGTCAGAAATGTTTTAAATCTGAATGATCAGGAATGATAAGCCTCTTACTGAAATATGCTGGATTTATTTTGCATTTAAGACGAAAAGAAGATTTCCTTCATTTTACACAATCATAGTTGGAAATATTGAATAAAATGACTTGATAATATTATGGTTGAAAATGCTTTGTACATGCTAAATGAGGACAGTATTTGCAGAATGTCCAGAACGATCCCTCCTATTTTTTTTTAATCTGGAAAGACGATTATAAATATATATATTGCATTAATTATAAATTGTATAGTTTTATAAACTGAATATCTACTGCTTTCCTTCTCTTAAAACCCCCACATTGCAGCAAATTCATGGGATTGTTTGTGTAGCGGCGCAGCATTAGTCATAAGGTGAACGTACAGTCAAAACTATATTGCACGGATTGAGACGGATACAAAATCCCACATAATGGGATAATGAAGGGCATTGTTAAAAAAGTAAAGTAAGCATATCTATGTAATGTACCTAGCACAGTTTCTTGTTTAAGGCTATATAAAAGTCACTGGCAATGTAATATTAACAGGCTTTAAAATACCCCAATGTTCAATTATGCTCCCCTACCATTTCCCCAGCAGTGAGAAGCCTGGCCTGATTGTGACGCATTGTAATTCACTAATTAACTATTCATATGGGCTATAAAAGTGTTAGACCTCTGAAATATTTTGTGCACGACTCAATTCCTTTCCTTATAAAATACAGGGATCTTGGCTTGGGCATTAATGAATTTACCTTCCTTTTGTTGCAAGCCATTACCTTGATTTTTCTCTTTTTTTTCTTTCCACTTTACTGCATTGTTACTTTAGCTGGCTGGAGGCGCAGGTGGCATTTTGCTGAATCACTGTCTTCCACAGCGTGCTCGGCTGATCACTGATGTGGATGACCCAGTAGACCCGGAGATGCCATCTGCCAGAGAACTCCTGCTGTTTCCGTCTCACAAATGCTGCGCGTGTGATGTTTCTCAGCCCCATTCTCTTTTTCCGCCTGCCTCGCCTTCTTGCCCGCACCTTCTTTCCCCATTCACCCTCTCTCCTTTGTCGCTCTTGTTACGATTTGATCTAACTGTGACTGGGGCTGTTTACAGGTGCTGTAAAGGCTCGCCACGCACAATGCAGCGCAGCAGATAAATCACCGCTCATTAGTTTGGCAAGCAAACTTTGTCCTAGAAAACCAGTAAAACTCCTTTCATGGCTAAATGTTATCAGTTGCCTTGCTGCTGCATCTACATCAGTGGAACATCGTGCATATTCAAGGTCTGTCTGAGATTTTATCAAGGCCCTTGCTGCATAACTACACATTACCAGAAATATAGCATAGACTTGGCTATATGTTTCACAATAACCAAATTCTAATATTTGTCTGGCTTTGTCATGAGCAGCATTGTGAACACTGCACGTCCACGGAAAAGACAATTACATTCTAGCTCGCAGAATGTTTTGCGGACTGAAAATAATCCACTTGACATCTGTAAGAAGAGGGAAATCTGTTGTTCATAAGAAACATTTGATGCAAGCCAAATCACAATAATCAGGGTAACTCTTTATAGCTGGCAGACAAAGCTTACCATTTCTTTTGTCCCCTGTGCTGTGGACATTCTGAACGCAGCAGGAGTAGGAACACAGGAGCTACAGAAATTAACTGATGTTTTATAATGCATCTTTTTCATTACTGCTTCTATTTACTGTATGTCTTATGCTTTTTAATGTGGAGGTGAGCAGAAGATGAATGTCTACACAATAAAGTTATTCTTTTCTATTCCATTTCCTTCTTTTGGTAAACATAGGGTCAGGAAAAGTGCAAACAACATTTTTCAAGCTTATCCATCAAATGTTTTTTCAGATAAAAAGTGGACAATACTCCTAGACAAGAAGAAAGAACATTATCATCTAAGCATCAAACACAGTAGACAGTAGCAGACTATCCATATCTCATACAATGCTCAAATTTGCACAGTGATAGAACGTTTCCTGGTCCAGTGCACAAATCTTTGCATTCACCCAAGCAATAAGTCACCGCAGTCACCTCAGCTCAGCTCTATCTACAAGATGAAAAATATTTAATATTAATGTATGGATTGTTTACTGAGAACATGTGTGCACAGGAAGTAAAAGGTCACGGTTATACATCTCCACACTTGGCACTGGAGAGCGGGGAATTGCGACTTGCCTCACAATTCAACCGCTGTGAAAAGATCAGCAGCACTTCGCCACTCTGCACAGGAGCCAGCCTCTAATGCATGCAGAAAGCACTCAGACAAGGCCCTCTTCAAGAACTCCGCCCACTCCAGCCCCTGCCTTTGTGTACCGCTGCCAATGCGTTCTTGTCAAGGCCTGCAAAAGGTACTGCGACCACCTTTCTCCAAGGCTCGCCGACAAACGTGGTTATGTACAACTCAGAAGTAAAGTTTCAGCTGGGTATAATATAAGCGCTTAAGTTCTCATTCAAGCCTCCCACACAGCAAACAAGTTCCATTTGGACATCTGTTAATGCTGGAAAACACTTGAATTCTCTCCTGGTTGCTATGCATCTTGTGAGAAGTACTGCCTTAATTCTTAAGAAAAAATATAAGATGCCAATAATGGCTTAAAACATCCCAAAAATCTAAGCATGGACCTCTGCCAAGGCACTGGCTCTGTGCCACAATTAATAGACTATACATAATCCTTTACAGACCACACTTAAACTTAAACATCACGCTGTTATCTGCGTAATACACATTTATCTCCCCAAGTACCATGTTACAATGCAATGGGAATCATTGCCATATGAATCATTGCAATCATACTAATCATACTGTGCCAGTGGTCTCTAGGTCACCAACAAACACAACCATCATTTAACCACATTCGTACATCTGTATGTTCTCTCCCATGAGCCACAAAATCATGTATGTATTGAGTGAAATTGCAACTTCAAATACTCTAGCTGCATTTTCCACACCGGCCAAAACATTGTGCTCTGTAATGTTGATTTTTTACCGCCCCCTTCCCCTCTGCGCCTTGGCTTTCTTTGCTCTCTATTGGTGTATTGTAAATGAGTGCAACAAGCAAACAGTCTATTTCCCTGTTGGCTTTGTGGTTGTTTAGCCCGGAGGTCAGAGAGCAAGCAGAGGGAGCACAAACTGAACCAAGCAGCTCAAGATCCGCAGACTTCCAGGGCTCGTGAGGGAGCTTACAGGATTATTTTTCATGCTGCTTCTTACAGATCGAAATTATAAGCGGATACGCATATGTTAAAGTTTAAATGCAGATGTGATATACATGGCCTTTGACTGATTATTATGCTGAATGTATGTTGGCATGGATCTATAATGCATGAGTTATAGTTGGAGATTCTGATTCAGATTTACAACCATGTTTGAGGCTTCCGTGATTTTTGTCTCATTTATTCAGTCAAAACTACACATGTCTGTGATTATAGAGCAATTTCCCACAAACTCCAGGGTTGGCAGTTAGATCCCAGGACCAACCAGTGCATACAAGACAATAACAGAAATATCAGAACAGCACTGATTTATGACTAATTCACTTTTCAAGAAGTGAGGTGCGACAGGATCATGGAGGGCTGGGAGATCTGGTGATACAAACCGAAACATGAGCTCATTCATGTGACGAGCAGCTTTTTTTTTGGTAACATAACATTTTCTCCTGAATGCAGCAGCTCTATTCTCAAACAAGTATGCTTTTCCCACCCACACCTCCTATTGGTCAGCCTCATCAATGCTCTGACGGGATGACAGGAGGATTTAACTATTTGCAATGAAGCGTGAACTTTCAGCGGAAGCAACGATTTTTGACCTCAAGTTTACATCAATCAAGATCAAATCTATATTGTGAAAATCGTGACTATTTGCCATATCGCTAGTTCACGTGAAAGCTGTGCCTCTCCCCAACTAAGGCCCATAGTCGATGAGAGCGTTCCTGGCTTAATTTAAACCATACACCTTAAGGGAATAAAAGTAAATATTATGTCAAACACATAATATTGCATGTCTAATCACCCAACCATCTCTAAATCATCCCCCTCCCTGTTGACCTGGTTATAAGGAATTAGTCTGTGAACAAGTTGTACAAAATCATTTGAATAATGCCCACAACGAATTGTCTGCTTTCAGCCGTATCGAAACAGCTAATACATGTGCTCTCGCCTCTGGCTCTGTGTCTGCCTCTGTATGAGCCCTTTGTTACTAATTGGTGAGGCCTGCACTCTCGGTCAACTACGCAGCGCCTGCCTGGAGATTCAGAGGAGATCTTTACAAGGAAATCCCGATCTGTGACTGAAACTATATTTGGCAGTCAAAAATCCCCTGGTGGTATACTCAGTCCCCAAAGGCAGAGTGATCTCTTTAAATGCATTTCAGTGGAGGAACAAACGCTCACCAGACTGACGCTGAAATCCAGGGAGAATATTTTAACACCCTTTGGTGCATTTGAGACCGGTGTTTTTCTCAACACGGATCAAAAACATATCGTGGCTTCGAGCCTGATTTTTTTACCGTATGAAAACGGAAAACAATAGATTTAAAGCGAGATTGGAATAAGAATGAGGCAATTCCAAAGACAAAGAGAGCTTGGGTATGTTTGCCTCATACTGGGTGCTGTAGTCCACCATGCTAACTGCTCGGTATGTGCTGGCAATGGGAAACGCAGCCAAGACTGATGCGTGATTCTCATCATCCCACTCGGTTGCAGTAAATAACACAAATAAGTTATGGCGTGATGAGTTTTACAGCATGTGTGTTTTGATGATAAAGTGTTAACAAATGGCAGTAGGAAGTGCCATTGGTCCTGTCTTTCAGTTGTAAGTATTTAAGGGTTTACATTGTTTTTAATAAATAGACTTTTAGAGTTGGGATGTGCCATTAATCACATTTGAACTAAGATCAACTGGCCGATGATCAGCTTGGGTCTTTTTAGATAAGAGGCCCCCAGTACATCCTCAAAGCATGTGGTATGAAGCAAACTTCAGACTTCAAATTGCACTGACTAAACATTTTTGTTAAAGTACACTGTGTTACTTTTCTAGTTGGGGGTCCACTACCTGCTTGTCTCCATACATAAGTTATTGCTTTGCCTGGAATTTTCCACAGTATGGCATTAAAAGTTATACAATAAAACAAGCTAAGTATCCATGGGTTTTAGTCACGTGACTTATTTGTTGTCACAACTGTTGAAGACATCGTTTAATCTCTGCTGTTAGATATACATGACAAACAGTGTATAAAACTGAACATGAAAAGAGCTGATACTTTAAGAAGACAGAAGTTATGGGTTTTGATCCTTATCTACAGCGGTAAGTCGCTGACACTTAAAAGCAGCAACAACTTGCCACAACAAACTTTTGTAGACATTTGCATCTAAGCTTCCTTAGATGTCCACAAACTCTCTGCACTGGACATTCCAAACAAAGCAATAACATCTCCATGGAGACGAATGGGTGACATACCTTCCACCAGTTACATAGTGTGCTTTTAATTCAGAAATAGTTCAGAAATGATAAATAATGATGTCAAATTCAGCTCAGGACCTCAAGAATCCGAATGAAATGAAACCGACAGATTTTTACAACAATGTTAACAGTCTATTAACATTATCTTTTATTTCCGCTGTGGTCATTTATATTTATTTTTACTGACCTTTATTTAAACAGAAAAAAAATCCCATTGATATTTGATATTTGTACATGTTTGAGTGGTAGTGGAAACCAGAGCACCTGGAGAACGTGCAAACTCCAAAGGCCAGTTCCCAGGGAGTCAAACCCAGGAACTTCTTTCTATGAAGACGCAAGCTAACCACACACTCATGAATTCATGAATGAACTGAGAAGCCTGCCCAGCCTATCCGTTTCCTTCTGGCTGGGCCGTATAAAGATCAGGATGATATTTTTAGCTGACGAGGTTTGCCCCAGAGACAGACACACTAAAAAAAGATTGAGCTTTGTCAAAATGAGCTTGTTCAGCAGAAGGCCAATCTTTCTTAGATTTGCTGCACTTTTCTTAAACAAGCGCACACAGTTTGTGAGGAGACAGGTGATGTAGCGTGGGGTTTTACTTAAGTCTGTTTGGGACAATGATGATTATGACATTTGGTTACTGCTGGATTATGTGTGGTTTTTTTTTACTGTTATATACCACAGAGCCACCTGTACCTAGTTGCACAGCTAACCATCCAATCTGGTGCTAGCAAGTGAATCTATACAGGCTGACACGCTGAGGGCATTTGGGGGTTTTTGCTTTGCAGTTTCTACACTGGAGAAAGGAGTCAGAAAACTTTCCAGTCAGACCTGGGAACTTTTGGAGAAAAATAAAAGACATCGAATGAAGCTTTTGGCCTACCGAATGAAGCTTTTGTTTTCTTAATGACTAATTTAAATATGCCCCGCAATACATATGCTGATTTTAAAGCGCCAACTTCTTCAATGCAAAATAATTTACTTTATTTGCTGTGAAAATGTGAGCAGAGGGACTGGGTAGTTCTTTTGACTCTTTGACAGGAGCGTTACTGGAAGTACTTTGTATTATTCTTTGCAAAAAACATTTTTTTGTTGTTGCTCATTATATTATTCTTCAAATCTATACCACCATGAGATTTCAGAACAAGTTTTTCCCTAAAACAACAATATTTCACACTGTTGACAGCTACTATTTCCCCTGACTGTACTGTACATTTCTTATTCCAAAGACAAACCGCTCCAGGCCTATTTCTGCTCTCCCATCAGATTGTGTGTCAGAAGATGCTCAGAGTTTCTATACATTCTAACTTCTCTGCTTCATATCTCCTTCATTCAAAGGCACTTCCTGATTCCTTTATTATCAGTGGGCACATCAGCTGTTTAATGCGTGTAAAACTTGGCCGTCTCATCCCCGTCGGTCCCTTAGGCCTATTTGTTAGCTGTCACCGACTATCTGCCTCTATCCTGCCCCATTGTGTTTGCCGGCTCACGCTACGCAGGCAACTGGATCTGTCAAATGCACGTCCCCGTAGGGTAATAGCAGAGCCTTGCATTTTGTTCAATCGATCCGGAGAGACGTATAAAGAAAAGAGGAGAGAGGAAGATTGCGTTAAGAGGTGGTGCCGATAATGCCGCAAAGGGGAAGCTAGTTAGGAGGTGAGGTCCAAATAGACAAGCTGACAGAAAATACTGATAACATACTAGTGATGGGGAGATGAAGCCAGAGGAAACGGTGGGGGTGGTTTTCGCTGGTGCGGAGGCATGTGACAATTCTGAAAAAACGTGTGAGAGATTTTTTGAACAATGGAAAAATGTGAAAGTACAACTCCAAAATTGGAAAATCTCAAGGACAGTGAGATGCAGGCAGGTCAGAGCAATTGTGCCACCAACCTCTCTACAGATCTGACTTGTATTTTGGCCTGGAGTCATCACCTGCTTAGCTTCATGGAGATAAATAAGTGCAATGCCATACCTTTAGAAAATTCCGGGCAAAGCAATGGAGGTAAGCAGATGGCAGAGCTTCCGTTAAACAGTAACATACATTATACAGTGCACGGAAATGTTATGATATGGAAAGTAGCCAACAGGCCCAACATTAACCAACCCCTGCATATTTCTGCATATAGACCACAAAAATAAGGTGATATAACACAGGTGGTCGAGAAAAAAAAGTACGTATCTGAAAGCCAGGGAGGTCATTAAATAAGGACAAAGAGGAAAGTGGGAGAAATAAGGTGCATTTGTGGCGAGGAGACGCCTGATGGCAGCCTGCGCTCACTGCCATACATCCTCATTAAGAACCCTGCTGCGTGCCCAACAGCCCCCGCCGCGCACGCCAACACACACTGCAGAGCAACGGACATGCAGCAAGAGAAGAATCTGAGGGCAAGGAGAACAGGAAGACATCCAAGCTAGGTTAGATGTTCCTCATCCATGCAATACCAGAACATAGATTTGACATAGAGGACGGGTGGTAATGCTAAGTGTTCTTTTCATGCATGTTGCTCTTAATTGTTCAGCGTTGAGATGACTAGAACTCTGGGTGGGCTTTACATTGCATCCTCTTGTTTACCATTGTTTTTAATATTGTTTTGTCTAACCGTTTTTTCCCCCCAAGCTTGATAACATGTGTCTGTGGATGGTTGCAGCCTGTGTTCACATTCTTTCATTACATAATGTGTTTTTCAATAACTCTTAGCGTGCACTTATGTCATATCATATCTGTTGGTGCATCGAGTGCATGGGGATAATAATAGTCAGACAAAATTGTTCAAATGCATCAGGATTGTGCTCAAATGTATCTGTAAATGTTAAGGTTCAAGTATGTAGACAAAATGTGAATGGACCATTAACATGAAAAGGGCAAAATATCACTTTATACTCTTTTTGTGGTTATTTTTAATAGTTTTAGTCTAATGTTCTAATTTTGCATATCCAAAATAACAATTACCATATCTTTTTTTTTTTTTTTTTTTTTCAAACAACACCCTGTACCTCTGACCTCTACTAGAGATACCTGAACCAAATTTGATGCTATTTTCTTGCAATATGTTGAGAAATTAACTATATACAAGCAGGAATGGATTGGCTCATTTTAATCTCCAGCTCCTATACTCACACTTTATACACGCGATATATATGTCATCATCCGATGTTGTAAATTGGGACGTTTGGGGTGTTATTTCCTTTGACAATCCTTTTAAACTCCTGTCAAAATGCTGGAATGAAAGTTACAGTCTGAAAATGTGTAAATGTAGGAGAATAAACAATCAATCCAAGTTTAGCAATTTTCTGTCAAGGGGCCACCCAAAGAAACCCTCAGTTTAGATTCACAGAAATAATAGTATTCTCCTGAAATGTTCCTATGTAATTTGCATAGAGAGAGGTTTCTTTTATTCGCAGCATTGGTTTGGTTCTCTCGTCACATGATGCTAGCACACGCAGGTATGAGTGAGCGGATGAGCATGCCTGGTCGCACCGCTGTCTGACTGGAGCTGGCTGCTTTTCCTGGTTTGTGAGGGCAGATAGCGTTGTGATCTGACAGCAACAAATCTCTTCATCTCGCTCCTTCTCTCCATCTAAGTCTCTCGCCCGGACTACCTCTTTCTGTTCTCCCAGGCCTCGGGGGTATTGATAAGAGCAGACATTTTAATTTGCCAGGTCAAAACAAATGCTTCAAGACTCTGCTGGCAGGTCGTAAGGGGGATGGGGAAAAAAACAAACCAAAAAAAACTAATGGGCTCTTGAGTAGGTCACTGGCAGGGAGAACGAAGACATTCATAGTGTATTAGTTTCCCCTCAATGTTCTTCCTTGTCATCATTCTGTAATGGGGTGCAGAGCCAAAGAACCTGAATGAATTTAACAGAGAATGTAACATATAATCAGAGCTATCAACATGATCTTTACTTCTGACAATTTACAAGAGATGGATGAAGGCTCCGGACATTCATGTGAGGAGATCATTCCAAAACATTTGTATGTCCTATGGAGGCTAACGTTTCTGGTGGGTGCTTGTCACCATGGAAATGTAATTGCTCTGCATGCTCCACACTATGGCATTAAACTTACTCTTGCCTTTTATCAATTAGAGTTGTTTTTGATGGCTTTTATGAAACATGCATTTCTAGTGTGAGCAGGGTCACAAATGGGGTCCAAAAGTAACCTACGTGATTTTCCATGTTAAGTTTGAGATTTATAAAAAGACAACTTGTACACTGCACACACCCCTGGTGTTTCGTCCTCAGCCTTGACACACTCAAACTTCCATGTGCATGTACAATGCACACATCATGTGAAATAAAACATAGGCCCCGGTTTCGAGAGCATTAAGCCACATTTAAGCACAGGTAAATATTGGCTAAAAAGCCATGCATTTGAGCACTACTTTACTGTTTTGTTCAAATGTTTAATGACAAAGGAATTTGGTCAGAAAATCAGAGTTTTCACTAAAGATCATATGCCTGTGTCTCTCCTGCAGAGACTCTCTGCCCCTCCCTCTTGGTCTCCATGTGTCAATCAAACCTGCTCATTATGGGCTCATGTTCAGTTAAATCTCTTTAATCACTCCCTTTGCATTGTTCTTACATGGTGAGATGGAGGAGTGGAGGAGGCGTGACGAGAGGCGGGATCATGTGCACAGATTTCTGCTCCAGGTGTGATCCGTGAGGAGGAAATGACCTGCTGGAGTGCATATGGAGGGTTTCATGAATCTGAATATTTGTCTATGGTTTTGTCCCCACATACTCTTTAAGTCAGAGTTCCACGTTACTGTTTATAAACGAGAGCCTTGACCTGTAACTTGGCCTAATAGTGTCACAAGTTTGTCACCACATGTTTAATTCCATATTATAACATTTATGATTCCAGGGAAAGCAACCTTTATGTAACCAGGAAAGATGCAGTACATGTTTTTAGTGGTCGGGGAAACCGGATTACCCGAAGGAAACATATGCAGACACGCGCAGACACACAGAAAGGCCCCACGTCACCTGGGACCCGAACCCAGGACCTTCTTGCTATGAAGCCACAGCAATAGCTTCTCCATGGAGACATACTGGTGGCTCCACAAAAGTTCCATAGTGCACCTTTAAGCAGGAGATATTTGGTCATCACAAGTAACAATCAAATGTCAAAATCAGCTCACATTTCGATGTACACAATTTCAGATTTTTTTTATTTTTTGTTTAACCCTTCTTAGCTCTGTAACCAGTAAGAACAGTATTTTCATAGGATGCTTTGATTTGGTGAACAATGGTACAGCACTTGAGATCCTCTTTAGATTAAAAGAGGTTGACAGAAACATCTCCTGGTGGCTCTCAAAACCTGGGTTTTACAATGTATTTGGCCCCTCAATTTATAGTCCTCCTCTTGCTGACACTAGTCGGAAAATGATTATTTATTTCATTTATTGTAATATTGTACAATCATTTTCGTACAGATTTCAACCTGTAGCTATGCTATGTAAGAAGAATTGATGACCCCGCCAAAAGGCTCAAAGTTAGGTTCTAGTAAAACCTAAAGGAACAAATCCAAAAAAATAAGGAATGTCATGTGAGAGACTGCACTAAGATTCTGAAGAAGTGAACAAGCAAGTAGGAAAGCTAGCCTCAAAAATACACAGACATATTGAATACCACAAATAGTGTTGTAACAATGCTAATATCTCGAATGTGATTCGATACCAAGGATTATACTCAATTCTCAACACCAATTTCAATACCACAATAATAATTAAAGAAGGTCAAGGTTTTAGAACAGACTGACATTTTCAGCACTACATAATTGCACTTTCTTCCATTAATTATTAATTATCATTCTGAAACTGTCCAGGGAAGGTAAAAGGGATTTTTTGGAGTATCGATACTTGCTCAAATGAGCATCTCGTTTCAATACATTTTAATGAACAGTTGGGGCTTATTACCCTTGCAAACACACAGTAAATAAGACAATCTCAACTAAAAATCACCTACTTTTAAGCAATAGGGTTGTGCATTCACCAATATTTATTGGAATAAGTCATCATTGTATAACAGTTTTGTTTGTGTCAAAAGGTCATTCTATTAAATACAATCCCAAATTATTGTATTACGTAAACATGATCACAATAATTAAATACAGAAGCATGAGAACATAATCTGGTGAATAGCAAGCCCAAACCACATCAAGCACACTTCCAGCATAAAGCATATTTATGGTCATGTCAAAGCTGCTAAAATGGATTGCTGTAATATTTCACAATGCCATTTGACATATAATAACTCTTGGTTTAATAATAGATGTGTTGATGGTAATCGTATATGCATCACTGCAGTGGTTTAGAATCACAGACAGACAGACCGTCAGACAGAGGTCTTAACAGCGCCCTCTGAGTCTGAATCAGAATCAGAAAAGGTTTATTGCCATTGTCGATGAACAAAATTTACGAACATATGTTTTGGCATTAAAGTGCAACGTACAATGATGAACAATAATAAAAACAACATATATGAACTCAAAAAGGGCATGCATTGGAGAAAACTATTTAAATCTGCTATAGGATCAAATGAAAATAGGCTTACTATGTACACAATTACAGATGCAGTGCAGAAAGTGATTGATTCAATTGTAATTAAAGTGGCAGGTGTTTAGAAGTGTTCATGAGTCAAGTGGCAGAGGGGAAAAAAAACTGTTCTTGTGGCGGGAGGTTCTGGGCCGGATGGACCGTAGCCTCCTGCCTGAGGGGAGTGGTTCAAATAGACCATGTCCAGGGTGAGAAGGGTCAGCTGTGATCTGACCTGCTCGTCCCAGAGCCCTGGAGACGTACAGGTCCTGCTGCAGAGATGGAAGTCTGCAGCCGATCACCTTCTCAGCAGAACCCACAATACGCTATAGTCTCCGTTTGTCCCTGGCTGTGGCTCCAGCGTACACAACGGTGATGGAGGAGGTGAGGATGGACTCAATGATGGCCGTGTAAAACTGCACCATCATCTGCACTGGTAGCTTGGCTTTCCTCAGCTGCCGCAGTACATCCTCTGCTGGGCCCTCTTGATTAGGGAGCTAGTGGTGGGCTCCCACTTGAGGTGATGGTGGTGCCGAGAAGCGGAATCCAGGTGGTGATAGGGGGTCTGTTTAAGAAGTGAGGGGGGCTGGGGAGCTGTGACTTTTCTGAAGTCCACGATCATCTCCACTGTCTTCTGGGCGTTGAACTCCAGGTTGTTACCGCTGCACCAGGACACCAGCCGGTCCACCTCCCTCCTGTAGACAGACTCATCCCCGTCCGAGATGAGTCCGATGAGGGTGGTGTCGTCCGCAAACTTCAGTTTTCTGGAGCAGTTTGTGTACAGGGAGAAGAGCAGAGGAGAAAGTACACAGCCCTGTCGACATCCTGTCCTGATAGTCCGACTGTCTGAGACATTCTTCCCCAGCCGCACGTACTGCCTCCGATCCGTCAGGAAGTCAGTGAGCCACCTGCAGGTGGAGTCAGGCACGTTGAGCTGGGAGAGCTTATCCTGGAGCAGAGCAGGGAGGATGGTGTTGAATAAAGAGCTGAAGTCCACAAAGAGGATGGTGTAGGTTCCCGGGGTGTCCAGATGCTGCAAGATGATGTGGAGTGTCAGGTTGATGGCGTCAGACCTGTTGGATCTGGAGGTGAACTGCAGACTTGAGGTGGGGCAAGACCAGGCGTTAAAATGACCTTATGACTCCACGGGCCTGTAGTCATTAAGTCCAGTGATAAAGGAGACTAGTAAATTGTATACAGGTAAGCTCAAAATCAACTACAACAACTGGAGCATGGTGTTTATTTGCAGTTGAAAAAACTAAATTCTGTCACGACGTTTGAGTCACTAAAATTCAAAATGAGTTGTTTTTCCCAAGTTTGTTATTGTGGAAATATGGGAAAACCTTTGCCCTGTGATATTTACATAGAATTTTACATTATTTTCTCTCGCTCTCTCTTTGTTAGCTGGTTTGTACTTGAATAGAAAAGATTGTGAATATTCGTGGCCACTTTAATAGCCTCTTTAAAATGCATAACAATCCTGCAGTTGAAAACAAGTACAGTCTCCTGGGTTTCAAAATGTTCTCTCCGAATTACGTGAAATGACTTTCGAATGGTGCCTCTCTTTTAAACATGGGTACCAAACACACACTGCTCTGGTGTCTATGACAAAATAAACCAAATTTTTCCATGGCGTCACCCTTTCAGCTAGAACTTGTATTTGAAGTAATCATTGACCACATCAACACAAAACTATTTGAGCAGTTTGAGAAGAAGGCATTGACCTCCTTTTCGGGCACTTCTCCAATTCTTTGGTACAACTACGTGGATGAAACATTGGTGACAATCAAGAAACAAGAGCTGGAAGCGTTCTAAGAGCACATTAATGTGGTGGATCCGGATATCAGGTTTACAAGAGAAGATGCTAAAAGAACACCTCAGCCTTTCTTGACTGTTCCAATATCAGATGAGAGGACAGGAAGCTCCAGATAGAAGTATATAGGGAACCTACACACAGCACAAGCTGGGGGTGATCAGGACTTTACAACACATATTCCAAGAAATGTCCACCAACTCAGAGGGTAAGAGGAAGGAGGAAAAACATGTCCGGAATGCTCTCTCAGCCTTTGTTTACCCTGCTTGGGCTCTAAACAAAGTTAAAAGGGCAAAAATCAGGACGAAAGGGAACTAGAACCAAGAATTAATGGAGTATCTCTTATGTGTCTGGACTGTCTGAAAAACTGAAAAGGATTTTTAGACAGTGCAAAATTCATGTTTGTTTTAAAACCGGACAACAATTTAAGACAAAAAATGGTACATCCCGAGGACAAGATGCCTACACAAAAACAGAGTCCCTCTTTAAAAAGAAATGGAGGTATAAGACTTAACTTACCGGTAGTGTAAAGCAGTATTTTGAAGGCATGGGGCGGCATAAACCCTGGCCTTTCTGATGCTAATCAGGTACTAATCAGTGATGAGAGAGCAACATCCAACTAACAATAGGCTTGATATGGCCCATTACAGGACTGTTAGGGTAACAAAGAAGATTAGTTTCAGAGGGGGCTTAAAACAGTGCAAACAAATAGATATACAGGACAGGCTATCATCAGGGCTTACGCAGCGCTGTGTAGGATAAATACTTGAGTTCTCAGAATAGATCCACAGAGTGAGAATGACTCTTGGATCAGAATCAAAACGTCTTGTTTAAAACTACAACTGAATATTTTTCTACAACACAAAATTTTGTCATTTTAGTAGCGAGAGCAGTATTATTCAATTACTCCTTGTACAACCAGTGCTTAAATAGCTCTTCAGTTAATTAACAAAGAGCTTAAACTTCTGAGTACACAAGAGCAGAGGATTTTGAGCGAAGTGCAGGCAGCGGGGTTCACTTTGCCAACTAAAAATATTTGCTTATGTGTTAGAAGCTTTGACAATTTTTTTTTTTCCATCACGGATAGAGCACAAAGACTGCACGCATAGTCGTTATGAAGGCTGTGTACAAGCGAACAGTAAGTGGACTTATGAAAGCAGTGGCAAAGGCAGAATGTAATGAGCACTGCAAATGTGCAAACAGCAAATCAATACACTGCTGTCATAAAACCTGCGGTGGAGAGAAAGGGTCGACAACAGAGAGGTGTTATTACTGTGAATATTGACATGTATTTGTGCATTGGGATTAATGAAAAGAAGCAAAACTTGAAGTGCTGTGGCCTCGTGTCCCAGAGGTAAAGACAGTGTCCTGACCTGGACTGCAAAATTGATGTATAAAACTATAAATTGGGGCATCAGTGTATAAACCAATGTATGTTAAAAGAGCTGAACCCGATTTTTTTGAATGAATGAATGACAACAAAAAAACATTATACAAAATACAAATTTCTGTCATAAAGTTACATGTTATGCAATGAAGTGAAAACAACAAACTCTCTCTCCTTATGTTGAAAAGCGTGGGATCAAGAAAATCACTTTTCATCAAAAAGTTCAAAAATAATAATAATTAAATCCACAATTCCAGATTACAGAAGAACACAAATATAAAGGTTCACTAACTTCTTTAATGTGGCTTTGACAACACTCCATAAGCAACACTGTTTCTTCAGCTTCATATCTTATGAAAACATCATTTGAACAGATTTGTATTTACCATTTTTACATAATTAGTTTTCTCTGGTCTTGGCTTGTTTTGTTGATTTATATTTTTTATTTAAAAAAAATATATATATATATATATATATATATATATATATATATATATATATATATATATAATATATATAAATATTATATAATATATCTAAGATATCTATTATAATATATATCTATTATATATATATCTAAGAGCGGACCACAGAACCCAGTTATCATCGTACAAATGAACCAGTTGCTAAGAAATGGGACACACCCTGAATGGCTTATCCTGATCCTGAAAGGATCCCTCCAAGGGTACAGTCCCATCCAACTATCGGCCAATAACCTGTCCCTCCACAACATGGAAGCTCATGTCAGGCATCATCGCGGCTAAGATAAGTGGGCACATGGATCAATACATGAGCAAAGCACAGAAGGGCATCGGCAAAGACACCAGAGGAGCCAAACACCAACTCCTGGTTGACAGAACAGTCCCTCAAGACTGCAGAACCCGACACACCAATCTGTGTACTGCCTGGATTGATTACAAGAAAGCATATGACTCAATGCCACACATGGATCACTGAATGCTTGGCGATGTATAACATCAATAGGACTCTAAGAGCCTTCATAGCAAACTCGATGCGGCTGTGGAAAACCACCCTTGAGACCAATGGTAAACGACTTGCACAAGTGTCCATCAAATGTGGCATATACCAAGGAGACGCCCTGTCCCCACTGCTGGTTTCTGCATAGGTCTGAACCCTCTCAGCCAGATAATCAACAAGACTGGCTTTGGATACCGACTCAGGAATGGGGCCACGATGAGTCACCTCCTCTACATGGATGACATCTGTACGCTAAGAGAGAGATATCGACTCTCTGATCCACACGACCAGGATCTACAGCGCTGACATTGGGATGTCATTCGGGTTTGAGAAGTGCAGTCGGATGGTGACATAGAGAGGGAAGGTAGTCCACACGGAAGGGGTCTCACTCCCAGAAGGAACAATAGCAGATATTGAGGATGGCTATAAGTACCTAAGAATACCACAGGCAAATGGCAACCTTGAAGAGGTAACAAGGAAAGCGGCAACAGCCAAATACCTACAACGAGTAAGGCAAGTCCTAAGAAGCCAGCTCAATGGTCAAGAACAAGTCCCAGGCAATAAACAGCTATGCCCTGCCAGTGATCAGATATCCTGCAGATAATAAGGTTACCAAAGGAAGAGATACAGATCACAGATGTTAAGACGTGAAAGCTGCTCACTATGCATGGAGGGTTCCACCCAAAATCCATCACCCTGAGACTGTTCACTAGCCGTAAGGAAAGAGGCCGTGGACTAGGGAGTGTGAAAGCCACTATCCAGGATGAAACATCCAAGATCTACAAGTACATCAAGGACAAGGCCCCAGCAGATGAAGTGCTCAGTGAATGTCTCAGGCAATGGGGAACAGAGGATGAGGTGCTGGAGGAGGGACCATACTGGAGGAACAAGCCCCTACATGGGATGTACCACCGGAACATAACCGAAGTGGCTGATATCAAGAAATCCTACCAATGGCTAGAGCGGTCTGAAGGACAGCACAGAGGCACTCATCATGGCTACACAGGAACAGGACCTGAGCACCGAGAGCAATAGAGGCCCAGATCTACCACACCAGACAAGACCCAAGGTGTAGGTTGTGCAATGGGGCCCCCCGAGACAATCCAGTACATAACTGCAGGGTGCAAGATGCTGGCAGGGAAAGATTATGGAGTGTCATAACTGGGCAGCTGGCATAGTGTACAGGAACATCTGTGCGGAGTATGCCCCAAGGTCAAAGTGGGAAACACCCCCAAAGTGGTAGAGAATGACCGAGCCAAGATCCTGTGGGACTTCCAGATACAGACTGACAGAATGGTAATGGCAAACCAACCAGACATTGTGGTGGTGGATAAACAGCAGAGGAAAGCCATTGTGGTTGACATGGCGATACCAAGTGATGAAACATCAGGAAAAAGGAAAACGAAGAAACTAGAAAAATACCAAGGGCTCAGAGAAGAGCAGGAGAAGGCGTGAAAGGTGAAGGCAAAAAGTGGTGCCAGTGGTCATTGGAGCACTCGGGGCAGTGACCCCCAAACTGGAGGAGTGGCTACAACAGATTCACTGGAAAAACAACAGACATCTCAGTCCAGAGAAGCGCAGTACTAGGAACAGCAAAGATACTGCGCAGAACCCTCAAGTTCCCAGGCCTCTGGGAGAGGATCCGAGCTTAGAAAAAATGTTTTTTTTTCTTTTCATATACAGTGATCCCTCGTTTATCGCGGGAGATTGCGTTCCAAAAAATAACACGCGAAAAGTGAAATCCGTGGAAGTAGTCAGCTTTACTTTTTTTTATTATTTTACAATGCAATACTGAACTATAGAATTAAACCAAAATTTGTTTAAAACAATCATTTTAATATAGTAATACAAGGTTGGAAACATTGTCACTCGCGTATTTCACAGTCCCAGCTGTGCCTCTTCGTCCTGACTCCGCTCCGCTGTAGCGTCTGTTTCTACTGAAGGCGCAGGAGTCTTTCTCCGAGAGAAGAACATTGTTATGGGTAGTTGTTGGCGCTCCTTCTTTTTCTGAGCAAGAAGATTTTTATAAACGGATATGCCACCTTCGATTATCCGTGAAGCAGCGAAGCCGTGAAAGATGAAACGCGATATAGCGAGGGATCACTGTATACATAAACACACATACACACACATATATAAATATATATATATATATATATATACATACATACATACATACACACACACACACACACCGTTGGATTGAATATATGTTGTTTATTTATTATTAATCAGTCTTTTATGTTGCACCTTAATGCCGAGACAAGTTCCCATGTTTGTGAATTTTGTTCATTGACAATGGCAATAAACCCCTTCTGATTCTGATTCTGATTCTGATATTATACAATACAACACCACCGACAGAAACACACATTTTTCCTTGTGGTGCGAACACAAGTCATGTTATCTGTTTTTCCCCAATGTAGATATATTGTAAGAAAAAAAAAGGGAGAAAGGCTCTTGAGACCGCTGTGTCCTGCCTAAATATAGGCTCTATATTTAGAGCATTTTATTCTCTGTGAAGCAAGAAGTATGCTGCTAGCATGCTAATGTTACTTTCCTTTATCGTGATGGCCTCTGAAAGTTGTGAAAAGTGCTTATAAATTGAGTATAGTATAGTGATAAGTGGGCATTGACTTTGCGAACAGATGAAATGAAAATGTTCAGTTTTTCATGTTTTAAGACAGTAAAAATAAGAATCCACAAAGCTCTATTGTCTATAGACCTCAAGCAAAATTGTTGAACATTCAGTGTTGGAATAATTGTCATTATGCATGCTTCCTTCCGCCTCTGTGTGCCAGTTGCCTGACCTGCCAGTCCATCCTACATTCTGTTCCAAAGCAGAAGCGTCTGGAAATTGGTCCTTAAAGGGCCGTCAAAAACTCTTAACTTAGGATCGTCCAACCAACCGCTAATTTGTACCATGTGTCTCTCAAATTCTCAAAACATTCACCTCAGCTTTACAGAGTTTTGAACTTTACTTTGCTTTGTTACCATGTTTGTTTAGGCACAAATGGACCATGTGTGTCAATTACGCTCCAATTTGAAGTCAGGGAGACAGGATATGATTCCAGACAAAAACGTATTTGTAAAGTATTGTCAAAGCGTGTGGTCTTGGCTCATTGTGCAAGCTCAGCTTTGCACCCTCTTCCGGCCGTTGGTAAATAAAACAATTATTTCAAGCACACCTTTTAACCAATGGACAAATATTACGCATTAATTGCATTGTTCGTGGCCTTTAAACATGCTCTTGAGCACCTTTATTTTGGCATCTCATACTTTTCAACAAAATTACTTCATGTCACTCTGGCGTTTCCCATGCCAGGAATTTACTTTTGGCTCCATCTATTGGCTGTAGAGGGAATTACGTCGGTGAGATTAAGAAATGCTATATTACCTTCGACATGCTAATGCTACCACCCATTTGTAATGATCGTGATTTGAGGGAAGAAATGCTCAGAACGAGTCTAGCGATGAATAATGGACTTCAAAACAGTGCAGAAGATCTCGGAACTCGACCTATGACAGCACAAAACTGGGACATTCAGAATGGAGTGTTTTTGACGCTGAGAGTGGAGAGGACTTACAAGGAGGATTTACAAGGTCATTATCAACAGCTTTCTCTCCCTTTCGCTCTCTCCTTCTCTCTTTTTTTTTTTTACGGTAAAGCGTAAAACATACTTTGAAGACATACGACAACAGTAGGTCGAGGTAAATGCACCTTTCAGCTGCCAACCGCCATTAAAAGTAACACAACAACAATCCTTATCAACAAGCGTGAATGCAGCTACATTTTATGAGGAAACAATGTTATAAAATGGTTCCAATTTTGCGTGATGTGTCCTTTAAGGTGTCTGGAAGAGCCTGACAAATGTATAAAATAGACTTTAAATGATATACACTTGCTCATATAACTGTTGCTGTTGATGTTTTAGTCCAAATTCTTGTAGCATATTATTTGCAGGAGCAATTAGCCATACACAGTTATAGCTTCTCCTATTAAAATTCTAGACAAATGCTTGCTTTTTACCAAATCCAAATCTTGTGCACACAAATTGTATTTTTTTTAAGCAACTACTTTAAACAGTTCCCTTCGTCACACCAGTATTGAACCTCTCTACTTGCTTTTAAACCTCCGACATTTCTCTACCAGACCAAAGACTTTTTTCTGCCAAGTCAAAATTGCATGGCAAAAATAGGCCAGCGACCATGTGCCCGAGTTGATGTGCTTCTGTTTAAGAGTAAATTTTGTGCAGTCTTTGATTCCTGCTCTGCAGCTGTGATCCCTTCTAATGAGCCCTTCTTTCTCCAGTAGCATTTCAAAAGCCTCCTCAAGCTCACACTGACAAGTCATGGTCACAAGTCAAGACAAGTGAGAAAAAAAGTCTAATTTTAAGCAAAAATGGGTGCTTGTGGCTACTTTTCACCTTCTCCAATAGCCTGGACCCAAATCTTTTATTTAAGTCAGCCCTAAATAGATTATGCAGTGGCTAACAACTATTGATCTCCATCTCCCTACATTGTTCCTCTGGTGCAACAGGACCATCCTCCAGTAATCATCTGTACATCTGATGTGTGCTCCATACAGGCAGTGTTTTTTAATTGATGGGGTCTTATTGATGGAGCTGTGAGCCATAGAATTAACACAGCGTCCGCAGCTGTTCTCACACGTGTGAGCTGATAGAAATCAAACAGAATGGCATTTTGCATGTTTGTGTAGCTTGGCGCTAACACAATGGATGTTCTGTATGTGCAAATATCTGAGCGCTATACTCCACACAGACTGCCTGCTGTGCGTCAGTACGTTCTCAGCCATGTGCATCCATCTTGTCCTTGAAAGAGATACCAAACTTTGATTTATACAGATTTTGGTCTGACTAATGGCTAATAATGTTACCACCTGTTGTTTCCACACAAGTATGGAAAATGGGAAACAATCAAATGAAATGGACAATTTTGGGGAGTGAGTTACTTACTTTCTTGTCCATTAAGCAAGAAGGTTTTAGGTTCAATCTCTTTTAAAAGTGGAAACTTGATATGTTGGTAAGATCACTACCATATACAAACAAGTGTGGAAGCAATATATTAATCAGCATATTAAAATTTGCAGATGACACTTTTATTGAATCACTTTAAATGGCTCGGATACTGAACTTGCTCCTGTGAGGTCAGTTTTTAACACTTGGTGTGAATCCTCTTTCTGTTTCCATGGCCAAAGAGATGCATGTTGATTTATCCTTTCCCTCCGTCCAGCTTGTTTTAACTTGCAGCCAGTTGAAGTAGTTCAACAGCACAAATATCTGGGCACTATCATTGATGACAAACTGACCTTTGAGGCCCAGGTGGATGCTCTTTGCACTAAGGCCATAGGTATAGTGCTCCTCGAGCTAGAAATATAATATACTCTTATTCCTGTTGCCATTGGCATTTTGAACCAGTCACTATGATATTGTATTGTTTGTTTTATTTTGTATTGTATTATTATTTCTATTTTTTTTCCATGGACCCATGCAGATGTCATGTCTTGAACCATCACAATACGATGAAGTAAAACCAACAATCCTGCGTAGCTTTTTGGATATGCCTATAAAAGGATGGATAGATCATGCTTTAGTAGTTCGGATACCAATGCAATTACTTGATTTCTAGTACGTTAACATAGTTGGTTCATGTACCCAATATATGTGGTGACTGAATGAAATTGGTTGTTTTAAATGAAGGTATGGCATGTCAAAATGTTTTTTTTTTTTTTTTGAGAAATAAACACATATACACCGAACATAGAACATGATCAGAGAGTGAAACCAAAAGACAAAGAACATAGGAAGGACATAACATCTAAAACAAATACATCACTGCAACATTCAAAATAAACAAAAAAGAGTCCCGCCTAATCAAAATCTGTCAAATCCATCTGTCCATTTTCAAATGAAGTCCAAACATAATATTTCCATTTATTGTATGTCAGTTATAATTTCAGTCCAGACCTTGATCGTTGAATCAATTTGAGTCCACCATTTTCTTGTGATGGCCTTTTCCCCTGCAGCCAAAAGATTTTCACAGAGCTGAAGGCAAGACTCACAATTCATTACATTTGTGCGGACATGTTTAACTTATCCAACTTAATTATTTAGACCATTAACATAGTCGGTACATTTTCAGAACAGATCTTCTGAAAACTTTGAAATTGCTCATCATTGGATCTGTCCACTTAATGCTCAGTCACCATCATAGTGACACTTACATTTTTAAAAAGGTGTAATTAATTCAAAGCGCTATAACTGTATAAATGATCGCAACCTGAGATGGGGTACATCGAGCATGTGTTATAAGGCCATTTAAATGCGCTGAACTGCTGATTATCTGCTCACATGGAGACACCTGTGGACATGGGGTCACATCTGCAGGGTTCATAATGACAGGCCCTTCATTAAGATGACAGTCCTTGTACGTTTATATGCCGGATTTGTCACACAGTGCAGAACGGTGAAGTCAGGTGATGGGGTTCAATAAAGATACAGGAGGCCATTTATGTCTGTCATGAACTTTACCTCAATTATGCATGCCACGATCTTGTCAAGCTGATGTGTAATGTCGTCTTCTTGTCGTGTGCATGTTGGGAAATATATTTGAATATCTTATACCCGACTAAATGAGAATACATTTCTCTTGTTTTTAAGTAATACGTTTTGTAAGAGTATTGACTTGGAGCCATTACTTGGTAAGAAAGCTTAACGATAAAGCTGACTGTGGTGGAAGCTCTAAAATAATCCCTTCTGGGTTTTATGCCTCTTTCTGCACCTACTCTTCTATTCTTTCTTTTTTCTTTGTTAAATGACAGTTAAATCAAACACAAGTTAAAAATCAAACATAAATGAAAAACAAGTTATTCGCAAACTGTATACCACTAGAGTGTTGTGTGGGCGTCTTCTGCTTTTCTACTCTATTTATTTTTAATATGATACAGTTTTATGCATGGTTAAATCCTGCTTTTAATGTGGAATTGCAGTTTAGTCACAGCTTGGTTTAGGTTTGGGCATACGTTTGTCCTATTGTCGATCTGGTTTAGTCCGTCTTTTGTCTTGGTCTAGTCCTTTTGGCACTTAGAACATTAAATAAAATATCGAATGAATGGTATTTGGTGTGAAAATGATGAAGAGGCGAAAACGCTCTCATTCATACTGAAGGCAAGGGTGAAGTGTCTTGCCCAAGGACACAACAGCAGGCACTGCTGTCCCACTGTGGCACATGGTTTTTCCAGTAGTCTCCCATCCAGAAATAACCAGGCTCAGCTTAACTTCTGAGATCAGACAAGATCGAGTATTGAGAAGGGGTCTATGGTTCTGGATAATTATTACGCTCTGTTTGCACAATGTGAAATCGCACAGCTGTTTTAACCATTAAGTCAAAGGGGAAAAGAGAGACTGGGCATGCATTAAAATGACTAGTAAATAATGAAAGGAGCAATTGAAATAGCAGATTTGAGAAAGCACCATGACTGATCAGTAATGCCTCTTTTTGTTCATTTTCATAAATACACTGGTTTAAGTGTGCACATTATCAACAAGACTAACCGTACTGCTGCATTAAAGCCCCATATGTCGCCCACTCCCGGAAGTGCTGCAAACATACATAAACTCTTCCATTTATAACATTTGTACATAAGACCGATGCAGACATTGGCAATGACCACATTGTTGTTTTGCCAGAACAAATGCTGCTCTAATCCCAATTAGGCTTCTGTAATGAGGGAAGCCTGCACACAAGGCCCAAATGCCAGGTCGCTTCCCCAAAACTCAATTACAGAGCCATCGAGGCGAAGGAAGGCAGGGACAGTGGCCAGGCAAGGGCTTATGGTCATTTGCATATTTGTGTGCAACAGTAAGAAAATTGCTCTTTAGAGCAAAGGGATTGTGTGGGTGGTCAAAAAATAAGGCCCCAAAAGCAAAAGTGAATTCAAAGTGTTTACAAAAAAAGCTGAGTTTTGTGCATCAAGCCTGAATCCAGAGGCAGAGCCCACTCGGGGAGGAATAGAGAAGAGGACAAACTTTGTTCACTGGTTGACACATGAGACTGGCTGGAAGACAGGAGTCAGCAGAGGGTCAGCGAACACACACATCACAGGGCAGAGGGGGGAAGTGTTCTGCTCACAGTTTTTCAAGAAAGAATTTATATCTTGCAGGATTGGTTGGGGCGTCACATCTCAGGGACAAAGTCTCTTCTCAAACTGTGACATTGTGACACAGTGCCAAAAACCGTTCCATATGTAAATAGAAAACTTCCCTAATGTATTGGCTTCAACTTAAGCCCAACTTCAACTAATTGAAGAGTTTTTTAGGGTTCTTGGACCAAGCGAGGCCCAAGTTGAAAAAAAAGATCCCTAACTTGTATGGGACCCATGTTTACACTAATGACAAATAAGAGAAGAAATAGGTAGCAAAATAATCACAGAGGAGGCGTCTCAAATGATTCATATTCTTCACTTCTTCACATGTGTTTTCGAAGCTCTGCAGCAATTTGCATTAACATTTGGCAAACAGACTGATCTTTGTTTATTTTAGAATCTGGAACAAACCGTTAACCTGAGGAAGATGCTCCATCTGTCACTGGAGGAAACGTTTTGGGATTTTTTTAAATATAATTTTGTTGCATATCTAAGTTAATATCATTCTTCCAACTTCACATAACACAAACCAGGGGTCTCGCTACGTACATACAGGGGCCGCATCCCTAACATGATCGATCAAATGCCCGCCATCCGATTTGACATGGGGGAATAACCATCCTAAAACTCAACTTCATTCAATTTTTGGTTAGCAAATATCATATTTTAGGTAGCGCCATCATTACAATACTACTTCAAATAAACAAGTCTTAGTCCAAGTCTTAGTCCAAGTCTTAGTCTCAAGTTTCAAAACGCTGTGTGTTTTATTACAATCAGACTCATATTCACGGAGAAATTAGTTTAAAGAGGAAGTGAATGTAGACGCGGCAGAATACAAAGACAGCGCATGCGATTACGGGGATCTGCCGCATTGAAATTAAACTTTCAGTTTCGGAAGGAGCACTCCACGATGCAAGCCGACAACACAAGACAACACCGGAAACGTAGAACGCTCACATGAGTGAGGCGAGAGAGGAGAGGGAGTCAGGCCGAGGAGCAGGAGGATCCTTCACAGAGCAGTTTGTTATTGACGCAACCAAAAGGAAAGCTGACTTTTTCTACGTCTCAAGCCCCTCCTCCCAGCGTTACCATGGAGCTTGTCTTATTATAATAACTAATATTATAGTTAAAAAGTGCTTCAAGTGAGGTGTTTATATTGCATGTCTATACATACAAACAAAATATTATTGGGCACAATATAGGCCTATATACTGTTAATAGCATGTTTAGGGTGCATGTACCTTTAGAAATAATGACGATACATTAAACCATTCTTGGAGGAAAATGCAACCCCATAGGCATATTTACCATCCCTTTAAAACAGGCATGTCCAAACTACAGCCCAGGGGCCAAATGTGGCCCTCAGACTAATTTTGGTTGTCCTGCTAAATTGGTCCAAACAACAAAAATGTGTACTTTTTACTGTGAAATTGGGAACATTCAAGCATTTTCATGTTATACCAACGTAATATTGATGTTCCTAGTCTTATTAAAAGTGTGGAGGCTCATCAAAAATAAGTCAATTGCAACATTTTTAATGATTCACTTAATTGTCTGTGGGCCTCCGCTCCGTATAAGTTTCAAAATGTGGCCCTCGGTGAAAAAAGTTTAGTCACCCCTGCTTTAAAAGATTCTGGGGAGAGCACTGTACACTGAAAGTATTTAAATATTTCTTCATCCCTTGTCCAATGTGCAGTTATTGGATGAATTCAGTGGGATACTTGTCACCTCTGGTAATTTTTTTAAATTTTTATAATTTTTTTGTTTTATGAATAAATTTTATGTTCACTCAAGTCCAAGTTACAGTGCAAAAAATATATGTATAGGTTTTTATGAAGGAGGTTGAGAAATATTGGCACGGACTTTGATATGTTGAAAATCTATTGAAGCTAAAAGATGAGTAGCAGCAGGTTCCCCACTTAACAGACTGTACTGGCCCTTTTGGTCCAGGGAAACTGGACTGTGAACAGTGAGTGACTCAAGACGACCAAGTCATTCACACTTTGATTAGTGGCTTTAGTGAGAGGTCCGGGGCATTGTGCAGACTGTCTCAGCTGTAAGGGGCGCCTCGAACAGTGCAATGAGAGCAGCCGATTTCATTTCAGCCCCATTAGAGAAGCCCTGATCACAAAATGACTTTAGAGCAGGAGATTTCACACTCCGGTCAGAAGCTCCCGATGAAAATATTAGGAGTGATTTTGTGTCAATGTATGCATTTGGGGATGCAGTTCTTATAGCCATGTTACAATGGTTTTCCTCATCATTGGTGTACTTGGAATAGCATTTTGGTTGATTCATACATGTTTAGTCCCTCATTCGAACTCAGTGCTCAGAGATTTTCAGTTTGCACCTATCACAATCCCTGCCTAGAAAGATTCGTACAAATTATTATTTGTTTATTTGATTGGTGGCAGATTACAATAGGCTAGTTTTCATGATCAATTTAAAGGCTCATTCTCACCAATACAAACTCCCGCCTTTCTTCTATCTACATTCAGCAACGTTCTCACTGCAACAGCCATAATGTAACATTCTGTCTGTCTCTGTCTGTAGCATACCATTCCACAACATCAGGCAGCACGAGTGGCTAAGCTATGCAAAGAGGACTTTTAAAATCAAAATAAAATATACTTATTAAAAATGAGTGCAACCAACATAATAAATGATAGAACGGAATACATAAAGGAACAGAACAGAGTGGATTATTACAGCTTTAGGCCAAAGGAGGAGCAACTTCCGTCCATTTAAATGCAACTCTTTTCAACCTCTTGTACCATCTTGTCCTTTCCGTCACTAACCCAAGCTCATGACCACACGTGAGAGTACGAATATAGATGAATCGGAGGCACTTATGTTAAAACAAGGTTAACGCACAGGTAAGCTAACTGCAGTGTAGATAGAAGAATCAATCTAAAAGCGATGTGCCCATTCCGGAGACATCTGTTACGTTGGCAATGTCAAATAAATATTCACGTCAGCAAAATTGTTAAATTGAATGATTAGAAATGAAGGTTTTGTGCTTTCTGTCATGACTTTTTTTTTCTCTGTTGTGTGAAGCACTTTGTGTACGAATTGTGCTCTACAAATAAACTTGCCTTGCCTATTATTGGCACGGATAAAAGATACATGCTGAGAGTCGTTTTATTTTAAAGGGGAATTGAAATCGAAAGGGAATATTTTTTTAAGGAACAGGAAGCCAACAAACACGGCCCTTGCTTGACGACAAATCCTCCAAAAAAAACGCCCATACAAACTCCTCCGCGCTCCTCTGAGGTCTGATGTTCTTCACACTCCTTCTATACACGGCGTACACATGGGAGGAACGTGAGTAAACCGTCTTGCCTAAAGGACTGCACAAAGCAGGAATCAAACCTCAATCGTGTGTTTATAGGCAAATGCTTTACCGCTGAGCCACTGCTGCTCGGAATAATGCCGTTCTATATAACCTTCCAATTTCCATGGGCTTGGAGCAGCATATGGCTCAGTGCTCTCCAGCTAACGGCGGGTAAATGTAGCCTGACAGTGGCGTGTGTGGAGTGTGCGGAGAGAGAGGAGTGAAGGTGTCTCCTCTAAAGGTCACACAGTCCGCGATTAGACACATCAGCCGGTCATTAGCGACACCTATCTCCCACCTCTCTCCCCTCTCTCATACAATCAATGCACAGCCCGCCATTGGAAAGGACACTCACCAGTCGCACCTGCCCACATGAGAAATTAGTCAAAAATATGTCTTTCTTTTTGGACTTTTATAAGAAACTGAGGACATTTGGAATATTTGAAGTTATCGACGCACACTGTTGGATTTATAAGTGCAAGGAAACCCTCTGCAATGTCTGAAAATATTAGTTATGGGGAAAAAATATACAAGGATTAGATAAAGAGCACTATTTAGAACTTCATAGGTGAGGTTTGCTACCTGTTTGTCTCATTATAATTTCCGGAATGTTCAAGCATGTCGCATTACGCTTTCTTGCATTGTACTGATTATAAAAAATACATTTGCTTGCTGCATAATATATGCTGTTTAAAGGCATAGTACATAACTTTTTTGCCAAAAATATACTAAAACAAATGCAAGATTTTCAGAGAAGAGAAAGGTCTGAGCTAAAACAGACTTTAAATTTCTTGTTTCATTTTGTTGACATATTAGATACAAACAAATTTACAGAGGGGATTTTTGGATTTCGTATTCCCTTTTGGAGAAAACTTGATCTGACTGAAAATTTGCTCAGGCTTAGTATTAGCTATCAAAATCCTTCTGTATGTTCAAAATCTTTTTGAGTCTAAGATTGTAAAGTTTGTTGCGTTTAAGTGCTATGTTAAGGGCTTATCTTTATGTCCATGTTTACGGGTTAAAATGCATTTGGAGAAAACGGCCTTTGAAGTTTAATAGGCCTTGCTTGCCCTGACAAAGACCCATGGGGGGTCCAAACGCGTTGGCATGTCCCGGTTCCTTTAAAGCATTTTCATTATCCGAGTGCTTAAGACCTTTCTCTTCGCTGTATGACTCTTCCATGGATTATTGAAAAGCACCTAATTTCTAATCTGTTACTGATAGACCCTGTAGCACTTGTGTATCTCTGTTTTATTGATAAGCAAGATTGTGTTCATTTTAGTTTGTGCATTCAAAATGTATAAACAATTTGTCCTTGCTGTGAGCGGTCTTAAAGCTCAACAAACATGACTCTTAATCCCGTGCATGTTTCCATGGAAATGTTGTTTCTTTAGCTGTAATATTCCACAGTATTATAGCTAAACCAACAACACTTTCAACAATAAACATACTTATCTGCACGGAGAAAGTTTGGTTTTAACATTCTATTTCCATGGAATTAAGCAGGTGACTTTCTAAATTACATACTGTGCCTTTAGTTTAATTAAGATAAATTCACTTGTACACATAACACTTACAGTAGTATTCGTGTGTGAACAAGTAAAAGCAAGTTAGTAAAAGAAAGCAAAGGCGTATGTGTAGTGAGGGGAAAAAAGCCATTTAACAGCACAATCAAAGGATAGTTGTAGTTTGCATTGATCTAATGATAAATGCTCTGGATGTTTGTGGAAAGCTCCAAACTTCAATTTAGCTTAGTGTTTCACAAGGTCAAAAATGGCCCAGTGTTAAATAATGATGGTGAATTGAATGTCGGAAAGCTGCAAAGCGCTGCACACATTACACATTTTTCTATCACCCAACAAAAAGCAAGTCGAAAATCTGGTAACGTTGCTTTAATAAATACCTTGAATGACTGTGTAGATAATGGTTTTGTAAATCATCACAAAAGGTGCAAAACGGAACCCGCTTTATCCCCGCTTTGAATGTGTGCCTTTTTTATTCTCTTATCATTCAACAATTTCGAACAAACACGCCTTTGAATTTTTGAAACCCCAATCGAAACACCTCAAAAATAACTCACCTCTAAATCCCTTCACACCCGTGTGCACTGCCATAATTGAATTCCTGCTATTTTTCAGAGTAATCTGCAGCAAGCCCTCACCTCTAGTTTAATGTGCGCCTTGGTGCCATTGGAAGTTTGGATGACAGTGGCATTCTGATGAGCTGCCTTCATGACGTGGTGCACGCCGGAGAGAGGGCAGGCAACCATGTAATCTATATGCATGTAGAATCAAACAGACAAATTTATCTGTCAGCAGGTTCCTTCATCACATGCTGCCTTCATTTGCACCGCGCCCTTCAGCAGATACGCCGCCCAAAACGTGAAGAAATGTGCCACACGTGATGAAGTACGCCAGAGGTCATAGGAAATCTTTTCAGGACAAGTATGAGGTCTAGTAACGAAGTGACAGACAATCAAATATCAGCTCTGAGCGGAGGATAATGAACAACATGTCATCTCCTCCGAGGGGCTAGGAGGGACAGAGAGAGAGAGGATCGTTTCGTGTACACATAAGTCTCATCCAAGCCCCACCCATTTGATACCAGCCCTACTCAACCAGAGGCAGGGGCTTTTATATGGGGTTGTTAAGTGATGATGTCTTACTCTTACTTCCAGGTCCAGCTCTTTTCATTATAATTGCAGTTTGGTGATTTTAAATTGCTCCAGGGTCTTCAAAGCTGTCTTAAAATGTAAAACGGCACAAAAAAGGAATTATATAAATATTTTTTCCATTTCATACCAACCAATTGCGTTCATGTGACATCACAACATTCAAGAATGCCTATAGTTTTAAATATAGTTTGGAGGACAAGTACGAAGTCTGTTGTTGAAAAATGAAATTTTGTTGAAATTTACTGTCAGATTGTTGACTTGGTTCATCCACTGGGTCTATCCACTTGAAATAAAAACTAGCACAAAGTTCAATGTCTTCTCTTTTAGTATGAATAAAAATAAATAGCCTGAAAAAAGTGGCAACATAATTTTTGGGACTTTAACATTTGTGTGATTTTAACCCGGTCCAAGGTTTTGAACAAAGCTGCTTTGAAATTTTAAACAGCACAAAAACGATCCAAAACATTTGGACTTGTGATGTCACACTTTTCACACAGCATCGATCAATCCATGCTTACCAATGCCCGAACTCGCCAGCTCTTGGTAGCTGAGCAGGACAGTGCCTGGTTAGTACTTGGATGGCTGACCGTTGGAACACCACAGTGAGGCGGCTAGAGGAAATATTGTTGTGTCCTTAGGCAAGACACATCACCCACACTAATAGTTAAGGTGGAAAAGTGCTATGTAAATACTACACACACACAATTCAAATAGAAGTCTGCATTGTGTCCCTTACATGTCACAGGGTCCTCTTTGACTCCTGTCGTCTCCTCCCACTGTCCAAATGGTCATAGTAAGAGACCAATGTAAGAATTGCATATCCTGCCTATAATGAACAAATATTCATAGGGTTCTGAATGAAACAGTTTCCTTTTTTGGTTGCCATTTTAAGGACCTTTCAAAAATAAAGTACCGTAGTGACAATTTGATCTCTTTCTTTCTGTTGCAGTGCCCCTACCCTACTAACACATTCACGGCACGAGAGAGAGAGATAAAACTTTGATGCTGGAGCAAACAAAACCCAATTACTCACTGTTAAATTTGTGTAAAGAAGTTTATTTTTGCACTCAATAGCTAATAATTTGATCATTTCCCAGTGTTTAATTTGCTCTGGTGACGGTGACTATGGAGAACAAATGCTCTATTGTGAGATATTAGTCATCAGATTGAAGCTATTTGTACATGTCAAAGTATTGGAAGCAGAGAGAGCTATATGAATTAACAATTTACCTAGATTCAGGGGTAGATGTTCTATATATTGCTTTCCATATTTTTCTATCTCCAATTAGTAACCGTAGATACATTATGAATTTATTCTTTTCCTATTGCTATTATATGCAGCACTTTGGAAACAATCTTACTGATAAAATGTGCAATGAAAATGAAGTTGGATTGGATTGTAAAGTCGGAATCATATTAATAAAAGGGACCTTGGGGAATACACCCGAGGCACACTAGATCTGGTACTCCTTCTGAATGGTTTTGTGCATTTTGTTCATCTAATCTCCCCCAGCTTTGTCAGTGATGGTGTAGATTTGTAACCATGTTCTGAGGTGAATATTTTTTGTCATCAGTTCAACAACAAAGAAAAGCCTGGCAGATTGTCAAATTCCAGACACCATTATCCTAACATAACCTTTCACCAGGGGGATTTCTGTAATTGAAAAGAGACAAAAACGAGGAAAAGGTGCATTTGCGTCAACTGTCAAACATGGATTATTGAAATTTTTTTTTTTTTTTAAGCAAACTGTATTTCTGAGCTAATAGCCTGGTTAGAAAGTGGCTCGTATCTATTCAGACACAGGGTCAAGTGGGGACGGCCGAGCTGAGAGTGTCATCATAAATCCCTACCTTCTTATCTTGTCCACTCCCTAATCCTTCTTCTTCATTGTGGCCTTTGTTTTAGATTTTTTTCCACCTTTTATCTTAGTAAAATGTTCTTTGAAAATAAAAAACCGAGCCAATGTTAAGACAACACAATTAATCCAATATTAGCAGGTTTAATCTTCTTGCTTTCTTTCTTCTCGATTGCCCCCGTTACACCTTGCACTTTCCTGTTATCCAGGACCCACATGGAAACGAAGCTGGCTGGTTATTTGTGAATCTTAATTACAAAGACGGCGTAATTAGAGGAGAATCAAAGGTCTTGCAATTACAACAGGCAGCATGCTTCATCTGTGGATTGCTTTAATAAGCTTCTACTGCCAATGCAGTACAATTTCTACACCATTTCGATTCTCATTCTATCAGGAACAATGGCTTGCCTTTTTGGCTTTATGGGATATACAAAGCGAATTAAACAATGATTTTGGTGGTTTTGCTGCAGTGCTCGAGCAGAAATGTACTGCCAATAAGCACAATTAATAAAGTGCTATGCTCGATAAGAAAAAAGTGCCCTTACATACAGTGTGGAGTAATTTTAGAAATATATGTGTAGTAGAAAAGAATGGAATAACGCAGAAAGCCCGGGGCACTTCTGTCCAAATGCGTGTGCTCTTATTTTTTCCCCTACACAATGCAATTAGCCTTGGACCTATTTTACGTCACTACGACACTGCGAGCAAGGAATGAGAAGATGGATGAATTTAACTTCCAGAGAAGCAAATGTTCTACTGTATTCTCTGCTCACTGCCGTAAACAACTTTGTGGGGGCTGAATCCGTAACGATATTGGATTTGGAGCATAAATAAGTAATTATATCACTGTACATGGGTTATGTCCGTTCAGATAAATTACAACAGGTTTGGTGGATAAGTAACTTTTTTACTTTTGCTTGAGTTATTTCATGAACCTCTACTGTGTACCTCTACTTCAGTAATATTATTTTGAAGTAACGTTACTCTTACTGGAGTAAAATTTGCTGTTACTCTACATGTCTTTTCAAACTCAGCATGTGCAACAGAAAAAAAGGCAAAAAAGAGAAAAACAGTGGCGATTTGGAAATTGGTTTGTGCATATTAGCGAAATCATAGCTCATCTCGTTCTCTATTCAGGACGACTATAACATTCAAATTTCCAAATACCATTCATATTTTCCTCCATAATTATTCCTTTAGTTTGATAATTGGCACTAGCGCTGAACGATGCATTACAGGCACTTGCCGCGTTCCGACGTTTGCGTCCCTTTAATAATTAAAAGCTTAAAAGGCCATAGCCTGCTGCCAGCTATGGGGCATCAGCAGGGGTCTGACATGCACTGCTTGACATTTGACATTCATACCCCCTCCTGGTCCAAGTCAAACAACAGGGTTTCTTCGGCAAAAAAAAAAAAAAAGTGTCTAATCCCTTTAAAATGTTATGGACAGTGTAAATGCTGATTATATGTCTACAGACCAACCAAGCAGGACAGGGATTGACATTATCTGGCCTGGTGCAGTTGGCCAGAGAGGTGAGGGCTAAGCTGTTGGATTTGGGCGCCAAAAAAATAGAAACTGGAGATTAAAAAAAATAAAAAAAACAGCCACGCTTATCCAGGCCAAGCTGGCTTAGTGCGTTCAATGGGTGATCGCATTTGGAGTCTTTCCGAGGGAGGCCCCAAAAGCATCGGAAAGTGCTTAGTCGCCAAAGTGGATACAGACAGTAGTGTGACATAAACAGTGGTTGGGGATGTAAAAAGCAACACCCCTGACGGACCACGCTAAATTTGGATCCATCACAGGCGATGAGAGTTGAACATCAGGACTCCACTGGCACCGGAAAGTCAAGAGTGGTTTAGATATTAGAGAATTAATGTATACAAGAATAAATCCATATGTTAGTTTTATTAAGATGTCAGTGGAAGAAAACTTTTGAAGGAACTAACAAAAACATTCAAACGTTACATTTAAAGGAGGCAAGCGTTTAACATTGTTTAACGGTTTACTCATCGTTAGTTTACACAAAGTTGTATTCTGATTAATTCCTGCATGTTTGTTTTATTCTGTATCGTCCTGCAACTGAGGCCCGAGTGCTCAGAAAAACCTACCACCTATCCCCGCCTACATCTCTGTACTTAGTTGTGATTATTTGAAAAAAGTTGACTCCCAGTGGTACATGAAGGGGTCTAAAATGTCACGTAGCCACTTTTGAAAAATAAAAAACATGTAAATGATCTGTTGCGTGTTACAGTGAAATGTCACTATGAAGAGGCGGGGCTTATCAGTTCTGCAGTTTTGAATAGAAAGTCAATGTAAATTGATGAGCTACTTATGCTATAGTTCAATACTAAGTACCTGAAAAAGTATAATAATGTCTGCTTTACGTAAATTAATTTTGAAATTATTGAATTATTAATTAGCAATTAATTTGTAATGATTACAAAACCACAATTACTAACCACAAATCACACACAAGCAGTGAATCTAGTGGAGAATAAATGATGGCATGGCACTGAGCCTTAGTGTTATCATCGTGAAGTCTGTCTGAGCTGACATAAGAGTCTTTTGATAATGAGAGATTTAAAGAGTCAAGATCTGTATTAGTTCTCCAAATGTTGATAACAATTGATCTGCCAAGTTCTTTCCCATGCAGTGCAAGAAGGCCTCCTGTTTAAAAGTTGGTTCAAAGCAAGGAATTTATATTTTTTCCTGTTTGTATGGTTTGTTTTGTGCTAAAAGGTTTAGACCAGACTTTGGACATCAGAATGATAGGGATATATACATTCCTCTTGGGGAAATGGGCAAAGTTATATCATTTTCAAAAACAAGTGTAGAATGATAACAGACTTTTGTTTAATATTGTTCTGCAGCTTGGATTTTTTTCCAACTTGCAAAAGTGAATTCTGTCATTGCAACTGTGCATTTAAGGTAAGGTGATGTTCTTTTATATAAGGATGTTTTATTATGATTATCTCCTCCATATGGGGATAGTAATATCACTCCAGGAAATGTCTTGGGCATGTTATGTGCACTATTGAAGTTTGTTAGTTATGATTCTGGCCTTTCACAGAATGCACCACACCACACCATCAATGGCATGATCACAGAAATCACTTAGCAATTGTGACGACGCAAGATGTCCGAAAATGAGCTCCTCAACGCCCAAGTTAACGCAAAGACCAGGGGCAAAACACGGCCCATGGAGGATTGTTTCCTTGTTTTGTCTCAAAGCAAAGAGCAAAGTCTAAATACTAGTACACCCATAGTCTAGAGTTAACAGTAAATTCTCATCAAATAGCCTAGGCCACAGTTAAAACATGGGCCTATAAGATCTAATCAGGACAGTTCATGTCTACTTTGCACTGTCTGTCCACATAACATTCAATGGGAAAATGTGAACAGGCTGCAGAATGATTTTAATAGTGCAGAAGGTCTGCTGTTGAGAGAAAAAACAAAACAACCCGGATTTAAAGATAATTTAATATATAATAGTGCCTGATGTATATTCATTAATTATATATTTTTTAAAAACGAATAGCTGATTTCAACCGTAAATCAGCTATTATTTTTTCAGTTACCTGGCATCTCCAGGTTTTCAGCAAACCATTATCAACAATGGGAAGGTTGAGTCTGAACACATCTGCAAACTACTAGACATCTGTCTTAACACCACATACTTTCAATCCCGAGGACATTTCTACTGACAGATTCACATGGGCTCTCCCGTCTCTCCCATAGTGGCCAACTTGTACATGGAGCATTTTGAGAAGAAGGCACTGACCTCCTTTTCAGGCGTTGCTCCAAGTCTTTGGTACCGTTACGTGGACAACACTTTTGTGACAATTAAGAAACAAGAGCTGGAAGCCTTCTCAGAGCACATCAATGCAGTGGACCCGCATATCAGGTTTACAAGAGAAGATGCTAAGGAGAACCGCTTGGTCTTTCTTGATTGTTCCACTATCAGTGGAGAAGACGGGAAGCTCCAGACAGAAGTATATAAGAAACCTACACACACGGATCAGTACCTGCTCTTTGGCTCTAACCACCCACTACAGCAGAAGCTGGGAGTGATCAGAACACTACAACACAGAGCACAAGAGGTGCCCACCAGCTCAGAGGGCAAGAGGAAAGAGGAAAAACACATCCGAAATGCTCTCTCAGCCTGTGGATACCCGACTTGGGCTCTAACAAAGTGAAGAGAACCAAACAGCAGGACAAATGGGACAAAAGGGAAACAGAACCAAGAAGAAGTATCTCTGTCCCTTATGTCTCAGGACTGTCAGAAAAACTGCAAACATTTTTTAGACAACAAGAAGTCCCTGTTTATTTCAAACCAGGCAATACTTTAGGACAAAAACTGGTTCACCCTAAGGACAAGATGCTACAGAGCAATGTTAGTGTATTCTATCCAATGCAGTAAAGAAAGTTGTAAAGAGCGGTACATAGGGGAGACTAAACAGCCACTTCATAAGAGGCTTTATCAGTACAGAAGACACGCGAGTTCAGGACCCCAGAGCACCGTGCATCGTTCAAGGAGGCAATCTTTGTTAAAAAAGAGAATCCTTCCTTTAATCGTAATGGAGGTTTAAGATTCAACCTTCCAGTTGTTTAGAATGGTCTTCTGAAACCCTGGAGACGTCCAAGGCATTCTGATGCTAAAAAGCTATGCTATTCTACAATGGAACGCTCCTGGACAAATGAGGGATTACACTGACATTATATACTATACCTATACTGACCAATATGCTGTGGACAATGAACCTTTCCATTAAAAAGAAATATTGTGCACTGTTGCCCCACAGCCATTATCGTAACAGTAACAGGCTCTTTAGTCACGACCAGTAAATAAAAGGTCAAATGTGAGATGGGATGAAGATCGAAGTACACTAGACTCATTATTGTATTGCATGTGCTTCTTATCTGCAGGTCGTACAGGTAGAAGGGCAAAGCGCCATTACTAAAGATCAATGTCACTTATGCTTCCTGGTGACCAACCTTCTTAAACCAAAGAGAATGAAAGAGAAGCACTCAGCAATCTTAATTAGTCAAATATTAACGTGTCTCCTATGCTCTAACGGGCACTTTGGGTTTGATGGATGGACCAAGCCTGGCAATCCCATTGTGGTATCATAGCAGTGCCCCGACCCGTTGACCCATCACAGGGAGAAATGAAGAGGGTATTGGACAGTGGGCGGTGGGCTAATCGAAGTGATGCAATATCTACTACTACGTGGCTTCATGTCACCAGTTAAAGCTGAGAAAACCGACTTTTTCTTGTAAATGGGTAAAGAAAATAAAAACAGTGTACAATGTTTTATAAGACGACGGGTGTCAAAATCAGGGAGGAAGTTTAAAGTACCATCCTGTAAAACCACGAAAGTACCTTTGTTCCTGTAGCCATCAGTGCTTTGAACAAGTGATTTTATTTTTATTTATCTTCTTTATATTCCTCTTGGCACATTTTTACCATTTTTAATTGCCTTTCAGTTATTCTGGCCTGCACTATGCACTGTTGTTGCGCAGATGCAGACGCGTGTGGATGAATGGGCTGACTCACTGCCAAATATAATTTTCCTGTTGGTACGAGTAACTTTGACCAAAAACAGAGAGATGTCTGGACTTGTAACAGGCTGTAGCAAAAAAAGAAAAATGTCTAACTGTAGTCGATGGGCAGGTTGATGTTAAAATCTAAATACAAAAAGCAAAAAAAGCGATCTAAATAAAAAAAGCAGCACTTTGTGACAAAATCTGACTGCGCTGTCTGCGTCTAATGATAAAGTATTTTATCTTTCAACAACCTGGAAGCAAGAGGTGTAAGCAGCATGAGCTTTGGCCGCCAGGACCAGTTTCATTTCGCCTTCTGAAAAAACAGTTCAAAAGCACAGCACAAGCCCGAACATTCATGGAAAGGAATATTAACAATGTGCTAGAGGTTTTGTGAGAGCTAGGAACTAGGCAGATTGATTTAAATACATCAAATCAGGTACCCCAGCTGTAGAATGGTATACGACTAATTATAATTGCGTTATGGCAAATTTACTTCCGGTTAGTGATAATTCATAATTCATTTTTCAAACAGCTTTGCAATAAATTGTTGGTATGCATACTTGCATTTTTATCATTTCTGCAGCTTGTCTTGGTCTGTAGATGACCTTCTAATAGTTTTAAAGGCTAATCGGAGCAAAGACTGAAATAGATGCTTAGAGCTGCAATCAAGTGTTATCAAGGGTTAGCCAGTTAGCGCGATATACATTTCACAACGATAAACAAGCATTTGTGTAGCGCTTTAATTTGAACAAAGAAGCACCAAGCAATCATTCAAAATACAAACATTTAAGCCAGATACCCTACAATTTTTCTCTCAATGGTATATTACTTATGGCTAATAAAACAAACGTGGGATCTAAAACAAAAAACCCGATGAACTTTTGTTATACTGACTCCCACAGGCCGGAGTTTGTATTGCATTAAAGCCAAAATATTTGAATGGCACACATCCCTTTTGAAAGCACCAATGGGCCAAAAACTAGCACAAAAACCTGATCACGACAACATAGAAACAGGATGAAAAAGTCAAGGCTTAAAAGTCAGTGGACCTCTGCAAGCCTCTTTCTCCTGTGATGACATTACAATCTTCGGTCCTGATGGTTTAAATGTAGGCTGTAAAGTGGAACGGCCAGGTTTCCAGCCAGTGCCTCCCTCGGTTTCCTGGACATAATGGTAAAATCGTTGAGAGCTAAATGTTGAAGCATTAAGTCTGATAGGAACATCGGGATTTTACTGCCATAAACAATTGAAAATCTAATTATATTGTGCATAGTGGCATGCTCAGTCAAATGGCCCGTTCCATGGTCTGGCCTTTTTATTTAGCCATCTAGTGTTTAAGAAATGCTAATGTGCATGCTTGGCTTTTACATCGCTGTCTACATGAGGATTTCCACTATCTTTAAGGACACAACTGCAAAAGTTTTCAGATTACTTCTATGGTAGTGAAGTCTCAGAGCCAAATGAGCCGTTAGCGATCTACTGCCCTCTAAAACTGCTTGACAAAAACAGAAAGGTACAAGGAAACAAAGAGATAAAAATATGCACAATTAAGTTTTGCTATAACAAGGATTCATGTGATGGCAAAAAGAGCAAGCAAACATCAGATAATTTACTCAGAACAAACAAATAACGAGAAAAAAAAACAGAGAATCTCTTTTTTTCTCTCGATAATCTAAGTTGTTTCCAATGGGCTGACATTCTGTAATAGCTGAATTTGTCACCTGAAAATGTTTGCTGTCTTTGTTTATGCACACATACTATTTCAATCTATTTGAGCAAGAAAGTACATGATTTCTATAACTGTGGAAGTAATTTTAGCACACAACTCAAACAAGTGAAAAAAACGGTGGATTCAATTCCTTCCCAAACAATAGTCTCGACTAATATATTTATGACTCAGTTGTGCTGATGACTCACCTGCAACCCAGCAGCCATATGTTTGGTTTAAAATGGAAAACACCAAACTCCACTAGGTTAACAGCGTTTTATCCAGGCAAAAACAATTACAGACCAGCCGTGTTTCATCCAATGGCTGCATACATGCAAACAATATATTCCAATTAAAGTGCGACAGCTACATGCATCATGTGTCATTGCCCCCCTCCCCAAAGTTTCCCGGCCTTCATATATGATTGATAGCCGGCACCAGTGTGATTAACGTGTTGTCCGACTCAATTAGCGAAGATGAATGGCAGTGGATTCCAATAGTGTCAGTTGTTTGTGAAAAATCCCCTCCTGAAGCCCAGCGTTAGGAGGTTTCCAACCAGAGAGCAATGGAGAGTGAAAACACAACACCTTCGCCAATGCAGGTCAACATGAAAGACGAGACAAAGTTAAGCCAATGAGAGCACAAACTTAGAGATGGGCGGGCTCTTCCGTAGACTTCCACTGCCAGTCTACTAGTCAGCTGCTCATCAATCAAAGGCTGTGTGCCATTTCCCGAATCAGCCACGCTCTATAATCATTCTAATCATTCACTAAACTTTCCCAAAATGACCCACGGGGGATTTGACCCGAGAGCACCGCCCGGCAACTTCAATTTATCATTCCTCTAATGTATTGGAAATTGCTTTATGGCGCTGGAATTTTTGCTGAGAATTCTGCCTGTCTCAGAGAAATGAATGAAAAACATCAAATTAGAATAAACGGCATGCGGACAAAAAGCATTCTCAGAAGACGAATGTTGAGGAATCAGTTTGAGAAAGCATTTTTTGTTATTTATTCATTTCAGTGCTGGTTTAGTTGAAGATGACTAATATACCTGTCTTTATTTGGAGCCCATTATTGTCCTGTGTATCCCACGCTAATATTTCTGTCTTGTTTAATAACCTCTCAATATCAAATTGTTCATTTAACACTTGATAGGGTTTCCATAAAATGGTACTGTTTTTTGTTTGTTTAATTGAGCTGAAGTAGTTTGGAGATGTTTACATTTTTTAATTAATGTGAAGAACAAACACCACAATCGTGTCTGAGGCTTTTGTCATTTTAAACCACTCGGGTTTCAACATATTAACAACTGTAAACTGTAATTTACTTTTTTAGTGATTAATATTCATTATATTCTGCAATTTTGAATCTGCCAAAATGAATACATTACTTCCTATAAATATTCATTAGTTACAAAAAATCCCGTTTTAGCCCAGCCAGCAGAAATAGACATTACAAAGTTCCAGAGTGTGGTTTATTGAACAAGCCATAAAACCAGAAAGTGAATTTACAACAATGATGGCGGTCATAACACGCTATTTTGGTGAATGTTATTTCGTGAGTCAATGCTTCCTGGTTTAATGCAGCCAAACACAAGAACTTTTCTCCATTCTCTCCTCTCAAGGCCTCAGTCATGCTCTGATTCAACCGATCACATTGGTGAACCTTCAGAAGAAGCAGATTCCTCTTAAAAGCAAATATAAAAATAAGTATATTTATATATTTTTTTTCCTTTTATTTTATTTATACAGGGAAAACCCAATGAGAAAATGTCTCTTTTTGATGGGGACCCTGTTAAAACACAACACAAAATAAACAACAAACACAGGATACTAAAACACAAATAAAACATTCAGTAAAAGTAACCAATACATAAAAACACATTTATACATACAATATGAGATCAAATGATGTAAAACAAGTGCATGGGCACTGCGGGTCGTCCTTGACCAGTGCTTTAAAATCATTAAAAGGCATAAAATGATTTAATTTTAAAAGTCTCTGTGTTTTGTTCCACCGGGAGGGAGCAAAGTTGCTAAAAGCCTTTTTTTCCTGTCTCTGTGTTGACACGATGGGATTGTAAGATAAAAATGTCCTGAGACCTCAAACTGTGAATACCTGATCTGATGTGCAATAAACCTGATAAATAATCAGGCAAAATGCCAACTAGAGCTTTATACATAAACAAAAGGCAGTGCTGTTCTCTTCGTGCATCCAATGATTGCCATTCTACTTTAGAATATAATTGACAGTGGTGAGTTCTGTATCCTTCTCCTGTAATGAACCTTAGAGCTGAGTGAAAAACCGAGTTCAGAGGTTTGAACTCTGTTGCTGTAGAATGCATATATATAATGTCACCATAATCTAGAACTGAGAGAAATGTATCCTGGATTAACTGTTTTCTACAATTAAGAGGAAAACATTCTTTATTTCTAAAGAAGAGTGACAATCTGGTTTTAAGATTATTTGTCAGCTCTTGTATGTGTTTGTTGAAGGAGAGTTTATCATCGATCCAGATGCCCAAGTATTTGTAATGGGGTACTTGTTCAATCATATTACCATCAAGGCTGAGAATAGATATATTTTTTGGGTCTTTTGGAGAACAGCATACATTTTGTTTTATTTGAATTCATTAGTAATTTTAAATTATTAATGAGAATCACTTCCTAATAACTAAGGGCTGTCACTAACGATGAATTTAGTAGTTAACTAGTCAGCGATTATTTCTGTGATAAATTGACTAGTCAAACAATTATTTCTATTGTACATGGAGACTTTCAAATAAACATTATCAAACAAATAAAGCCAGAAATTGGGTGACGAATGGCTTCTACATAGAGACGATTTATGAATAAAATAAAAATTATTATTGAGTGAAAATCTATCATTTTCTTTTGACATTTTGATTTGATAATGTCGCTGTCTTTGTCTTTTAGAGTCTGTATAGTCCAGATAACAATCACTATGAGCAAAACACAATTCTTTTTTATTGATGACTTGTCACTAAGAGTTGATTAAACGTTGCAGTCCTAAATAACTTCAACATCTTAAATAATTCAACTTTATTCATAGTCGCTGTTTAGTTATTTAAGCTGCCCAAACACTTTATTGACACCTAACTCCTAACCCTACTCCTTAATTAAGTAGTTCCTGAGCCTGACTAATTAAGGTGTAGTTACTGAATTACAAAGATAAGTATACACAATGTGATCAAATCAAAATCAAGGGTGTGCAAGGATCTCTAAAAAAAAAGTCATAATCATAACTAGAACCTTCTCTGACCTCGCTTGTGTAACTCTGTCAATTTGCATGCTTAAGACAACCGCACATTTTGCATAGACTGACATTAATCCCAAATTGGTTGAACATTTTGATAATTAAAGGACCACAGTAACTCATCTAATCTATTCCAGGTCTCAGCTCGGCAGCTCAGATGTGGATCATTCACCACAAGTGCTCTAAACTAAAGTAACATACACACTCAATAAACTTGTCCATCCCAGTGCAGCGGCGTAGCAGTTCCACTCCATTTTAACTCAACCTTCATCTCCCCAGCAGCAGCCGAGCAGAAAAACACATCCACGCGGCAAATAAACAGTGGCACATGCCGTCCAGTGTGAAGCGACCCTATCTCGCAATGGGTCAACAGGGATCAGTGGATTATGAAACATATCAGACAAACACACAGCTGTGATGAAGAAAATTACCATTCGTTCTCGTTTAATGAAGCGCAAATGTTTGTACACAAAAGCGCAAGATTCGTATCATATCCCATGATGCATTGCTGCGTCGGGACCACATCACGCTGTGCTAATAGAGCCTCTAGCCTTTTCATGAAACGGTTCTTTGCAAATGAGCCCTAGCTGTAAACCCGGAGTACACGGATGTGCATCAAACAAACAAGAAAACGCGTGTATGAAAGCTGGGCTAACACCGGGGTGATCTGACAGACGCTCATTAAAGCAGGGATGGATACACAAGTGAATGGGTCCGCTGGGAGTGGGAGGCAGGACCCCTTCACTTCAAGCTTCATTTAGCCCATCAGGACGGGTGGCATCGGAGTGACAGACAGGCTGGTGTAGTACCACATGGCGTCCTGAGTGGGATACAGTCTGCATGTCAAGGTTTGAGGAGATACGGCGGGTGTAACTTTTTTGACAAAGAAAAAGAGGGACGATTTTCTTGGTAGCGAAAACAGCAACAGTGAGTACAGTATGCTGATTTGAGTGCGAAATTAAATTATTAGATGACGAGTAAACAACGTGGTCGACAATTGACCGATTCATCGACTAAATGACTGAAGGCAAAAGCCCTGATTCTCAAAGTTTGATGATGTTCATGTCGAGGCATCCAAGCAAAGTTCACTTTTCACCCATATGGGTATCGGTCACCTTTCTGATATTGATGCTCGGTACTGATATACTTTTAATACTTTTTGAAAGAGGCAAATGCGTTCAAATGGAAATAGAAGAGCAATTAGGAAAAAAATATAGCTAGTCAATATATATCAGATATCGTATCGGCTCAAAAAAATCCATATCGGACCATCCCTATAACAACCACAGAAATGCGACGCCATAAACCACTACACCACCGGCGAGCACCATAGCATACTTTTGAAACAGAACTTTTGATTAACACTTTTCTTTTTATCCTTATTGCTTCTGAGCTTTGTTTTGTTTGTTTGTTTGAATTTTGTCTTATTTCTTTTAGCAAGGCGCTTTACCCAAAATCTACTATTTATGGTATTTAACAGAAACATCCATGTATAAACCATGCAAAATGTGTGTTGCTGAGGTATTCCCTTGCGATACTTCTTAGCTAACTGTGCTACCATGTTTACTGCCTATTCAAACGTAAACGGAATAAGATATGGCGCACAAAAACATGAAATATACAAGTTAAGAGGCTCTGAGTACTCCTAAATACACTGTAATCCCAACCTGTTCCAGCGATTGACTGTAGCCTCATCCAGAACTTCCACAATCAGTCCTCGCAGGTCCTCTCTTTGGTCTCCTGTATTTGTTTTATCCAATTGACCATAAAGGAGAATCTATTACATACAGTCCTCCTCAGTCTATCCGCTGGTCCGTGAACACACACACGCTTTGTCTCACAAGGGAGCGGAGTGAAAAATTAATCATTAAAGCATGTGACAACCTCTGCCACCGCTGGCTGTCAGTGTGGGAACAACAGTTAGAGTTGGCCCATCGCGAGGCAGAATAACACGGAGGACCTATGACTCCCCTGACCGCAGCTCCACAATAAAGCCATTATTCGCTGCTGGATAACAGTCATGTCTTCCACGCAGGAAAAATGGAAAATCAACCAAGGGGAAAAAAAAATTGACCAGCATCAAGTAGATAATAGAGGTGATGAAAATAGGCAGCCGGAGTTGTCACAGATGAAGGTGGAATGAAATAGTATCTCCAGTAAGTATTACCGAAGTTGTGAAAGTGAATCTTTGGTTATTTGCGTTGTAATGTGAAGGTGTGAATGTAAATGTTTTGTGAAAATTAGATGACGGTAAAAGGAAGCTTCGGAAAGCACAGTATGTAGAGAAGTTCTATTTCAGTGGTGGGGATCTTTTCCTATTTTCAAATCTTTTCTGAAGATATTTGGAAGTTGATTGCAAAACCCACACAGAACGTGAAGAATGCGTGCTCTCGTTTGGTCGGACGCAAAAATCTTGTTTTTACTTGCTGCAGCTTTTTAAATGTTGCAACTTGTGTAACGCCTACATTATGCTCTTCTAAAAATAATTGCATCGTTGGTTCTGTGTCTTTGGAAAGACCAAAAAAGGCCTAGAATTTCAAGCACAAATTCAACTATTGTACCAGCCATTTAAAAGGACAATACACTAAACCATACAAAATAAATCACTTAAAAAAGATCAAATGTGTCGGCACAACACCAACCAATACATATTGTAAAGGTAGCTCATTGGGTCAAAATACAGCCGCTGTGTGCTGTCTCCATGAAATTAAAGAACGTTTTGGCCTCTGCAACCAGGAAGCGCGTCGTTAGCATGCTAGTTGTTGTCAGCATGATGACAAAACTCAAATCTGAAAGTTGTGAAACATGCTTAGAAAGTCATCGCAGTGAATAATTAGGATGCTCAGAATGCTGTTAAGAAGTGAGGAATAAGTTTGGACCGCTAAAAACTGTTTCAAACAAACTTGTTCTGTTTTTCTATGTTTTAAGACGAGAAAAATACATTTGAGTGAATTTGAAAAAGACCTAAATTCTGTTGACCATAAGTTATTTAACACATTGCCGCACTGAGGCAAGATGGCAAACGAATAAAAACATCCAGTAGAGCTGCTTTGAAAGTCAGCTGGCTCTTCACACAGTTCTCTAAGTGAATATTTATGCAAAAATACAGTAATCAGCCACAAGCCATGTGCCTGTATTCGTCATCCACGCCTGGGTAGACCTTTTGTGAGTGAAGACATGGAGGTGACATGTACATTTAGAGGCGCTGCAGCTGAGCACATGGGTTAGACCCTTCATAATGAACAATATGCAAAAGCCCTGACAAGATGTCCCTCTCTCTCAGGCCCTCTAATGTCAAATGTGCTTCAGCAGACACAATTATGACAACTGCATTTGTCAAAAGGGATCAGAGGAACGAACCTATACCTTTTATCTCAGATCAGTAAGCAAGAGATAATAATTTTACACATTGAAACACTGTCCTTTTGTCTTCATTTATGAAAAAAAAAAAAAGATAAAAAGGGTAGAAGAAAAAAGTTGCCATATACCTTTTGAAGCTTTTATCCATGTTTTAACATTGTTTCCTCATCAAAAACATACCTGGAGTTGTATTTAGTTTCATTCACATTTGTTACATTAATCCTGTTTACAAGGTCTTCTTCTTTGAGCCTAACTAAACACTTAGAGAGCTCTGAGATCTTCTGTGCTGCTTTGCTGTCAAATTGCGTTCATTACAACTGTGTGCTTGTACGAGCATGCAAGGGCATACTAGCTTTTGTTTTTCTCCCCATGGTAATTCCCTCGAACACCAAGTAATTGCAAACACCAATCCTGTGGAGGGATTGCCTTGCTAGTCATGTGTTTTTCAAAGTATACATTATTCTAAGACCTAAAGCATGAGATGCCAATGCAAAGAGCATGTTTAAAGGTCAATAACAATACAATCAACACATAACATGTGTCCTTTAATTCAGGCTATTACTATTTATTTTATTGACATTAGTCTCTTCCTTGGATAACGGATAATACAATCTGACTAAGTCTTGTGTGCAAAAATGTATGATATGTATAAAACACATGTTAGTGCAGCATCAACAGTGATGCAACTGTTACTCCTCAAATGTTTAACAAAGCACTCAAATCTAGTAATACTTTTAAGTAATGTCTCACATGTAATAATTCAAATATTTACAGTTAAAATGAAGAACAGCTGAAGAACTATTTGGACATATTTTCTGTTGTTCTGTAATTAGAGGATATGTGCGAACTAATAATGAAAAAAGTCATGCATTTGCACTTGCTCTAAACCAACTGAAATTGAGGAAACGCGACTGAGCGATGACTGTATTGAAACCATGAAAAATGATAAAGCTGCAAAATGTCTACGGTTAGATTCAAATATTTGGTAATTTAGTGGAGGTTTATGCATTCATGCACTGTTTCAACATAAATTTGTATTTCCATAATACAATTCCTAATACTCAGCTCGCTCCCCTATGTCTTCATGCAAAGGATTATTTATGATCTGAGCCAGCAGCCTCACTTTGGATCTCTGCAGCGCGGCTTCCTCCAGGAAAACAACCTTAGCTGAAAAACAGATATGCAAAACAACCATAGCCATGAGCAGAAACAAAATAGTGCTTATTTTGTAACCCTAAAACCAAAACATTATGGATCGCACACTGCAACAATTTAACGCATATAAGTACTGCAAAAAATAGTAATAGAAACAAAAAAAGATTGGGATTTTCTTCTGACAAACATTAAGAATAGATTTTCTTTTTATATTTTAATAGTAGAATTCTGTCTTTTGTTCTAAACCCAATCAAAAGTAGTATATTTTGAGAGAAAAATGAAATAGGACATTCTAAACTAATAGAATGTCAGAGGAAGACGTTTAAACCACGTGATGAGACAGGATATTTTGTTATTTGCAAAGGAAATATTATGTCATGAATTGTTTGCAGTGTTTTGAGTTCGATTCGATTCCGATAAGTTATGCATCAATGATTTGGAGCAATTTGCACACTTTTGAGAAAATAGCCAAGTTTAGATAACATTCATTTTGTCTACTGCTTGTTACCGTTAGGGGGTGTGACTGGCGCCTATCCCAGTGACTTTGGGCCTTAAGGCGGGGTACACGCTGGACAGTGGCCAGCTCGTCGCAGGGTTCTGCTAGATAACATAGATTATATAAAATAAACTAGATAATAATAATAATAATAATAATAATAATAATAATAATAATAATAATAATAATAATAATAATAATAATAATAATAATAATAATAATAATAATAATAATAATAATAATAATAATAATAATAATAATAATAATAATAATAATAATAATAATAATAATAATAAAAACAATGATTAGTAAAAATCATAAGAGAACCTCAAGCACAATTGCAATTTGAATAATAGAACATGTAATGAAATGTACAACAGTGCCTTGGCAGAAGACTTTTTGTGTATTTCTTGTCATTGATGCATATTTCCTAGTTCTTTTTGCCTCCATAAACAGAAACAAACTTGACTACACTTTTTTCACAAGCCCTAAAACAACAGTAATATTGAACCTCTGCATGTGTATAAAAAAGCCAGCCCAAGCTGAAGTAGAAGGCTGTTTGTAGCTGCAGTGAAAATACTGATAGAGAAATCCATAACGTTCACACTCCGCTGCCTCCTATCTCTATATTTACCCCCAAACCCCCACGTCACATCTCTGTCTGGGCTCCTGATCTATAACTTCCTCTGCCATGCTGTATTCTGCCTATATTTTCGAACGTAAACCATGCAACTTCAACTTAAGTCTTCCATTTCTGATCAATAGACTTTCCATGCACTAAATAGGCTGTTTATTTAATTCTAGCCTGTCCTTAGCATGGGTGACCACACATCCCTGTCACCTCACTCTCTTCTCTGGATCGTCTGAGGCCAGGGGCTTATTACAAGCAGCAAGACCCAGCGCTTCAGTTTGGGAATCTCAATTAAGGGTCCGCAGCGGATTCCAAGCGTTGTTAATCCGCACTAAGAAGTTATATTGTTCCTAATACAAGCTTAAGGTTTGTGCCCAGTGGAGTACATTTAGTGTTGAATAAAACATAAGCCATAACTTTGGACAGGGGCTGGAAAAAAATATGATTGATAGATGCATTTAGAGAATAGAGTGTACAGATTGAAAGTCCAAAAAGCCGCTAAAGGTCTGTTATTATGAATTATTCAGGCTTTTAAAACTATATTTGGACATAATGTATACGTATGGAAAACAAGTAAAAGTGACTGCGGCCTGAAAGTTGTGTGTACAAAACCAAAAAAAGCAAATGCCACCTGCTGATGAACTGAAGAGTGAAGCAGTTGAAATGAAGCTAAAACAGTAGCTGTCGATCTTGAAATATTAAAACATGGACTGGGGTTGACAATATGACATTAAGTGAGACTGAATAATAAAGTAAGAGCGGGGTTGAATCTCAAATTAATCCAGTTCTTGATTGTAATTTGTGTCATCCTTTTTTTTTATCATGTAGCTCTTTTTTGCTGCTGCCAGGAGTATGCTCCAGAGGTAACTGTTTATTGTGCCCATGGCAGGAGTCTTGTATATATATTCCATTTAAATACACATATTCAAATACTTTGACCTTTGAACTTTTCTTGCACCTCGGGTTATTTCAACAAAGTAACAGGGTACAAAATAATCCACTTCCTGCTCTGTAATTTATTCTGTTCAAATATTGCTCACTAAATACAGATCTTGATGAAATGCAGGTTTTTAATTGCCATTTATATTTTTCTTGCCGTTTAAATCCCTCAATTCAGGACATGCATTGCATTGCTGAATAACAGTAAAAGGAAACATTTATAAATCAAACCAAAGATTAATCAGATTAGGTTTTGTCTTTCCGCATTAACATAAAACTGGGACCTGGGTTTTTTCAGCGGATTTGGGCAGGTCTGGCCTGAACAAGTAAAATGTGTTCATTTTAGAATAATCTCAATGAAAGTCCTGAATTTCAGAGATCACATCCTCATCCAAAGCTCTGTGGAGCGTCTATTTGAGCGTGACAGAGAGGAGGGACAGGGCTGTGTATAAATACAGCCGCGCCGGACATTCCACAGGTTTTTGGGATTTTTTCAGACACTTGTGCGGGGTTTGGTCACTGAAGCCTGGCAACCAAGAGACTTTAACCTTCTTTCTTTTGTTGAAATGGAATTTGTAAAAGTTATCGTATTTGAGCAAATCAGATGAATAAAAAAAAAGCAATGATAACCAAACCCGGTTTCCTGTGTAATAAATGTGTTTGGGATTTCCACATTTTAAAACTGAAAAGTCTACTCTGCTCACTGCAAGATAAGATTTATAATTACAACATTTGATTCAATGTTTCTACAAGATATTCCTGTCCATCCCTTGGCCCTACACAATTTACATTTTCAGGGCCTTCTTTGGGAATTCTACATCTCAGAATACATTATACATTATACATTATAATTATACATAAACACCCACCCCCACAAGCATCTGCAGAGGCCAATCAAAGTATGGACTAGACTACAGTATATTCTGCAAGAGTTATCTCATGTGTATATGCTTGACATGATCTAATGACATTTATCCCAAGCCCAAAAACACTAAAGACACCAGCCCCACGGTGCACCACGGGGGAGTCACACTCACTCTTATGTTGGCGCGCTTTATAACCCTCTATAATGTACACACACATCTGTTTCTCCTGCCCCTCCTGTTCCCAAGGCTGTGCGCATCTCATTATATAAAGCACAGAGAAAACAACCGACACTGCTTTTGAGGCATCCAGAAATTATAATTATGTGCACATATGGGCCGAGCCTTCCTCCTCTTGTGTCGAGGCTTAGTGCTGCTGGATTATGACAAAGTGAGCTGGTGTGATTCCATCCAGCTTTCAAGAGTGTGGAGATTGAAATGGTTTTTAGAATATATTATAATGGGTCTGCGTTTGGACTGTGGTTTACAAACTCTGCACACTAAAATCAATCAATCTGGAAATCAAAATATGTTTAAAAGGTTGCACTAGGCCTATTCATGGGTCCGTAGTGACGTCACACACTCGTTGCTACTGCCATCTTGAGGACAAAAGCTACATGTTGCACTGTGGGAAAAAAAGTCTCTAAACAAAAGGTTTCTCTTCTGTAACATCCTCAAGGCCCCATTTGTGGCCAGAAATGGATTACTGTGGTCAGGAGAGACCAGTGAACTTACATAAATCACTCCAGACTGAGCGATGAGCTGTTTGTTTCAGGAAGTTAGCAGCTGGCTATGCTAACTGCTGTCAGCCTACTTGCAGACAACGAGCCTAGTTCCAACTGTCCGGGTGTTATATTTTAGGATCAGACAGTCACGCACAAAGGCCATGCCCTTGAAAGCTTTGAGAGCTTGTCCAGTGCAGGGGTCTTGGATGCAAATGTCCGTAAAAGTTTGTTGTTTCAAGTTGTCTCTGCTCTCTACGTGTTAGTGACTCGACGTTGTAGATAAGGATCAAATTTCATAACTTCTGTCTTCTTGAAGTGTCAATCCTTTTCATTTTCAAATCGATGCGCTGTTTTTCATGTCTATCCAACAGCGGAGAGGCGACAGCGTGTGTGACGTCTTCAACATGGCAGCCACAACAAATTAGCCCCCATGGATAGCGGTGAAATGATGGTCGAGATCTCGTGGGATTCCAAAATCGGCAAATCGATAAATCGTTTGGGCCACAGACAAAACAACAAGTGGGTTATATGTTTTACTACATGAAGACATTACGCCATTATGTTACCTGCCCCACAGTTTGAGAACCACTTCTGTCTGAATATTTCATGATAATCAATCAACCTGCTGTTTACCCTAGTGACCCAAATGGAAGTGTCGCTCGCTGCTGGATTTACTAGGCTATGCGCTCCCAGGACGACTCTTAAATTATGAATGTGGTGTGAAGTGTTATGTTGATTCTGCACGCTCTGACACTTGGACATAGCTTTTGGTTGAGTGGCATGAAAACACCATGTAAGTCTAGTTGCTCTACTACAACAACTACTCATGCTACTATGTATTCTCTACGGCCTCTCCAAGACATACTGCAAAGGCTGATGGGAATTGTTTCGAAGCATATGGCCCCGTTTCACACCATTGCACACCAATAGAAAGCAGCACAGGGTGAAGTAAGAATGCTAATATAGGCAAGTGTATACAGCAGTTCTAAGGTTTGGGGCTTTTATGGGTTATCGAGAGAATGTGCGGTGTAATAGAACAATGGAGAGAATAATTTGTTTGTCTGTGGATGATTTTAAAATGTTTCTTACCTGGTGTAGCGAAGGATGGCAGAAATTGAAGGGTAGATGGGCCAAGGGTGGGACGGATAGGTGAAAGAGAGAAGAGAAAGAGAAAAACAAAACTGTTAATATCCTGTGTGTAATATCAAAGTGACATTATAATAACAATTTAGGGAAACGACCAGGAGCAACACCATAGAGGCAAAACTACTATATTAAATCAAACAAGAGTAACAACTTCAGTGTGCATTATAATGCAATTTCTTACATATTTTCTGATGTTGCAAATGGAAAAGATTTGTGGTTTCATTTAGGATAATGACAAGCTTCAGGCAAGAATTTGGAACTTAACGTTTTGGGATAATTGCTAGGTATATTAAGCCACTGAATCAAAAACAAAGAAATAACGCAGTCATACACACAGTTCCATTATTCAAGTGGAAACCATGACTTAAGAGAGTGTGTCAAAGCAATGGGTCTCATTGTGGTGAATGAGTGGAACTGCGGTCACAATCATGAGCACTAACTATTCAATTCAATCTGAAAATCCCAACAGCAGTCGCCTCGCAGGGTTTAACCAAACTGTTTATTAAACCAACAGAAAGCAAGAGACTCAAACAATTAAACAGTCATTGGTCAATAAAGACAAGCAGATTAACCAACGTTCAAAGGAAAAAAGCAAATAAATGACTGTTTCAGAGCATTCTCTGTCTTTAGACTGCTTCTCGGCAACGAAAGTCTCCAAAAAACCCAGTTGGAAAAAGAGAAACCTCAAAGAGAACTACAGAGGAGAGATCCTAATCCCATGGACAAACAGGCTGTGGATGTGACCAGGACTGACACGCATCTATTTGAAGATAAAGACTAATTTATTCTCTATGTTCGGGATGCATACAAGGCTTCTGTTCATCTTCTGCATCGTTCTGTCCGTCATTTGGTTCGTATGTGATTTGTATGCTCAGGGCCGGCCCACCCTATAAGCGAACAAAGCAGCCGCTTAGGGCCCCGAGGCGTTCAAAGGGCCCCCAATCTGGCAACCTGATTTATGCACTTTGCATAAATCAGGTTGTAGTGCTGCCAGCGCACACAGCGGTAACATATAATGCACAAACAGCATTTATTTGTCATGACAAACTGGCAACCAAGGCAGCTGACCTGCGCTGATTGGTCAACTTCATTGTGCGCGCGCGGAATGAAAACAAGACATAAACACAGCAGAACGTGGTCGTCATGTCCAAAAGAATATATCCCTCCGGTGCCGAAAAACTAAAGAAGAAAAGACTTGACGATGAAAAGAACCGCAATCTCCACAGCACTCTCCAGGTATTGTTGAACTCATTTTACAGAGAGACTGTTAGTGCTGCTGTTAAAAAGTACATGAGTTTGTCACGTTAGTGATAGCGCCCTGAGGCTGGCGGCGAGACGAGAGCTCTGGGCAGGGGCCCTGCCATGGGGGCCCCGCACATACCTGTGTTAGCGAGCACTGCACCACTAATAATACGTTTGAATGAAGGCTGCTAAGCATAACATTTACACCAGCCTGGTAGTGTTAGCAGCATCTCCATCTCTCTCGCTCCCTCTCTCTCGGTCCCAGCACCCAGGACCCCAACACCCACGTGCCCGTGCATCACCGTGCGCCAGATCGCAGCGCTCCGTGAGAAAGCCTTCACAGCAGATCAGTCCTGACTCGTGATGTCTGTTTTACTCTGAGTACTTAAGAAATGAGCGCAGCGCTGACTGACGAGAGGAACGTAACTGTTTCTGCATGTACCGCCCATCAGCCAATCACATTGCAGCATTGCTTTGTGCAGAGGAAAGTCAGAGTCCAGTGTGTGATGTTCTGATCTGAACAAACGTCTCATGTCAGCGTTATATTCTAATCAACTTTTAATAAAGTAATAAAACATTTCAATTTATTTAAAAAGCACCACTTGACTATTTGTTATACATTTTAATAAATTGGTGAACTGCAAAAAATAACTAGGCCCATTATAATTATCTATGTTATAATATAATAATATATGATAATATAAAAGTGTTCTGTTCATTCTCTGTGGGAATTAACATTTTTGCACTGCGTAGTTTTATCAGTGTTAATTGTTAATGCAAATTACCAATACATTTGTAAGGATAACTATTACTCTTACATTTTCTGATATATAGAGAATGTACATTTTAACTTGTTTGTTTACAATTATATCACTGTTATATTTGTAGTTCGGCTGATGTTTGGTCAGATTGTACTTGACCTTCCTTGTGTTATGTTATGATGAGTCCATCCATCCATGTTAAGTGGTGATTGCTTTAATTGTCTAATAACAACATTAGCTATTAGCATTAACAAACACATTGTGACCCTCAAGTGCTTCATAGTTCATTATGGTATTTAACTTGGTATTCGACAAATAGCCTGATGTTTTAGGTACATTTATTTTGTTATGAACACAATTTGACCCTAACTATTTCTCAGAGCCAATATTGTATTGAGTTATTAAGTACAGTGTATTCATAACTTCACTTTCTTTTTTGTCAGTTCTCTAACAGACTTCTACCAGAAAACAGCCTTGACATTAGAAATGGTTGGAAGTATAAATTAAGCTACAGAAACTACGCTTCAAAAGCACTGATCTGTTTACGTACGAAAATGGATCATAAATGAGCCTGGGGTACCTCATTTTCTCACAGCAAATCCGGAAGCAGATATTTAAATGTACCGAACAAGTTCCTAACTCTCACATATCCTTTGGCACATTGTCAATATCCACAAGAATTTATTTGACTTAAGAACTGCTTTTTCAGGTAGAGAAGTGAAACTCATGCCGATTGCACCAAAACAGCAAATCACAGGACAGCTCTGATTTCCGGGTTGATGAGACATGAAATACTTTATTATTATTAGATGCAGACAGCCCACAGCAGTGCGCTTTTACAATACATGTTGAGGGGGAAACAAAAATGCACTAATTTCCAGAATAAAAGTTCTAGTCATAGAGCCAAAATCCACTCAAGACAGAGATATACATCCAGACAATACATACATCTACCAATGACACAGATTCAGTAAAATGTCCATAAGGCAAAAGACGTGTTTGCACTGGTCACATTTTGCAACCCAGCACTTATCTAATAGCTCCTTTCTACTGCTATTGCTACTCCATGGATCATCATGTACTAAATCATGTGGTATTCCTTTAAATCCGTCATTCACAGAGAGTCGCATCCATCAGTGTCACCGCTCCTAGTGTGTAGTCCTGCCCCCATTAATCACACAGAGGGCTGGTGTGCTTCACAATCGCACATGCAAGCCTCAGACCTCTGATTAAAATGGGCACGGACACCCTGTGGAAATTTGTCCCAAACTTTATCTTGTAATGACAGGGAACTTTTCTTGAAAACCTGCATTTAACAAATCACCCCAAGCCTTTTAAACACTTTCATGTCAATTGTAAGTAATTTTATTTGAGAAAAGGCAATAGGCCTTCCAGTGGTTTCATGTCCGGGTGAGTAAAAGGCCAGATGAATAATTTAAAGTTCAAGAATCTCATTTGAAATGCAATGGGGTGGGTGAATATTCATATTGGTTTAATAGAAGGCCAAGGAGCAAGGGCTTTGGATAAGTGGAAAGTAGCCCTGCCCCTGATCAGTCCACCACCAGCCTTTAAGATATTTCAACACTCTACAATGTGGACTGAAATGCTAAATTACACTTTATTTCAATGATGATAAACTAGAATAATGTAAAATAAGTTTTCTTTTACTTAAAATTTTCACTTGGAGGTAAGCGCATTCTCAACTGTGAGGTCAAAAATGTTGAAATAAAGCCAAATGAAGTTGAAATGATAGTGGGGCTTTATGACAGGGAACTATGAAGAAAAAGTATTACTTTTGCCACTTCTTACAAAGATGATGAACTGCAGCAAAAATCTAAAATAACATCGTAAGTAGCTCTTGGTTTCACTTAACATTTAGTTAAATGTTTCAAATGATAATAAGAGTTTAATTATAGTCTTTTGAAGTCAGTGAAGTTTGTCTTTGTAAAAATAGATGAGATATGACAGATAAACAAAAGAAGCTAAGAGAATATGTTGAAAGATAGTTAAATAAATGTGCAAGATTATAGAATGTATTGCTAATTTTCTCTACAAATAAACACCAAATGAGCATAAGAAATATAACCGCTGACTGAGCAACACTTAATGGGGCTATTACGAGGAATATATGTACAGGAAAAATGAGCAACTCTTATAGAGAGTTTGATGACTAAAGTGGAAATTAACTGTGTCAGAGTATCTTCAGGACTGATGCTTGTGTAGATTGTTCCTAGTTCCTATCAGAATCAGAAAAGGTTTAGAATCAGAAAAGGTTTATTGCCATTGTCAATGAACAAATTTCACAAACACAGGAACTTGTTTTAGCATTAAGGTGCAACATAAAACACTGATCAATAATAAAAACAACATATATGAAATCAAAAGGGCATGCTTTAAGAAAATATTTAAAATTACTATAGTATAAAATAAAATAGACTTACTATGTACACGAGAATGTACAGTTAAATTTACAGTTGTAGTGCAGAAAGTGACAGTGCAGTGAGTGATTGATTAAATTGTAGATAAAGTGGCAGGTGTTTAGAAGTGCTCATGAGTCCAACGGCAGAGGGGAAGAAACTCTTCTTGTGGCGGGAGGTTCTGGTCCGGATGGACCGTAGCCTCCTGCCTGAGGGGAGTGGCTCAAATAGTCCATGTCCAGGGTGAGAGGGGTCAGCTGTGATCTGACCTGCTCGTCCCAGAGCCCTGGAGACGTACAGGTCCTGCAGAGATGGAAGTCTGCAGCCGATCACCTTCTCAGCAGAACGCACAATCACCTTCTCAGCGCTGCGCTAGTCTCTGTTTGGCCCTGGCTGTGGCTCCAGCGTACCACACAGTGATGGAGGAGGTGAGGATGGACTCAATGATGGCCGTGTAGAACTGCACCATCATCTGTGCTGCCAGCTTGGCTTTCAGTCATTTCTAATTGACTGAATCTCAAAATCGAGTCAAAGTCAAACTGTACCAATGCTATCAGCTTCTTTTATTTCTGTGATGCTTGTGAAACAAAGACGCTCCTTGGTCATCTCTCATTTCAACAAAATCAAACTACTCTCACCTAAACTAAATATGAATGTGTGCTTCGTGCATTGATTCTGCAGAAACCTGTGATATTTTTCCTCTCTTTAAACCCGTAAGCGGTCATATTTGTTTTGATACTGGTAGACCATGTGCGGTAATCACGCCCTCCTGAGCTCAGGGGAAGGTGAACATGGTGACCAGACAGATATAGATCAGTAAAAAAAACACAGAGAGATAGCACTCTGGACGTTCCAGGCAACCTCAGTCCCACAGGGAGTAAGAGAGTCCCAGCCCATATTGTACCCAATTGTACATTTTCATAGTGGTGAGGGAAATGGAGCACTCAGAGAAAACCAGCCGCAGACAAGGGGTCCACATACAAAGTCTGTGAAAAGAAGACTTTCTTACGATGAGACAAACGTGCTGCTAACCACTATGGCGCTGAGCAACCTGTTCTCCCATGATTAGATTATAGATTTCACTTTCTCAGTTCATTTCACAAATTCTAATTACCATTGCACAACATTGATTAGCAATTTAAATACAGTTCTCCTTTTTTAATCGAAATCAATGTATTTAAACGGCTGCTGGGCCATTGCCATGCTCAAGTATATGCGTTTTGCAGACAACATTTGCCACTGTGGCGAGTTACAAAGTCGATTCATTTTGTCCACTTCCGTCCCTGTGTGTGTGATAAGATGGCCATTTGGTGCAGACCATTCAGTTGGCGTCTATCAGCTGTCCGATCGGAGCACTTTGGAAATGGGTGGCGCGGTGAGTAAACGTTTCCTCGCTGCCTCTCTCTTGGCCTTGTCATTGCGGAGCTCAATTAGACTCCATGGGCCCCTAATCTGACTCCCCTTTTAGCAGGCTCTTGTGAACACCTTGACTGTCTGTGACCTTCCCTATCGGCCGTCTGTCTGGCTTGATGAGACACACACAGTTGGAAAAGCGTATCTGATTAATCACAATTACGACGCAATTATGTCCCAATAACATGAGAGCATCTGGGTTTGTGTATGCAGGTTTTACAGCTGAGTGCCTCTTTAAGGCTCCAAGCGTATTAAGATTACTGGGACCATTTTACATAAACAATAGGGTAATAGTTATGGCAATTTCATATTTCCACCCAAGCTACTTTAGGACCAGAGATATTGGTGCTTTGACTTGGCAGAACTGGAAATACTTCTTAAACATAGTGCGGGTTTACAGCCGAGCACATCTTAAAGTTTCTAAGTATATACGATTACTGGGAGCACTTCACATAAACAATATTCTAGTAGTTATGGCAATGTTAAAGTGCAAATGGAAGGTTAGACTATTCATTTCTCTGAGTCATAATTACTGTATAATTTAATATTGTACTTAAAGATTTGCCTAGTTTTTTTCAACTTTTTTAAAATGTTGGTGACGTTTTATGATTTCACTTCCTGGTTGGACATGGGCAGCAGATGCGACGGATGTAGAGGTAATGCCACAACTGTTAACTACGGCAACCATAATCTGAACACGGGCCAAAACCTGTCTAAATTGCACAACAGCTATGATTCGACGCCTCCTTGTTGCTTATTGATAACATAGTCTAGACAGAGGGGTTCCTGTTCAGAACTCAGAACTACTTCCTGTGTTTTTATACTTTTCTTTTCAACTTTTTTCCACAAACGTCTACAATACTGATGTAAAACGATGATGAAAATTGACCGCAGGTTCTATCCTTGTAAGTAATGAAAACCTGTCACATGCACTTTAATTTATTTCTACCTAAAACTAACTCTAGAGCGTCTTCCGGGCCGGAGATAGTGGTACTTTGACTTGGCTGAACTTTAAATACATCTTAAGCATAGTGGGGGGCCAACTTCACAGGATCTTTTTACAGAAAAAGACGCAACAATGCAACTTGGGGAGCCAAGAGGACTATGTATGAGAAATATTCCATTTTTAGCGTTTGAAGTCTTGTTTTATGCTGGGAAGCCTTTAAAGTCAAATGTCAAAATATGTTTGCACATGTCAACCTGAAGCCGTCTTCCCACATACATAACAAAACATTAGTTCCATTATTATTGCAGCAAAATTATTTTAACTTTCTAAAATAATAATCTTTTTAATTTTTGTTTTCTCCATTTACTCCCCCATGTCGACTGATCCATGAATTAAAGTGTGTGTGCTTCGTTTCCTTGCAGTTGTTGCACCAGTGTTGTGTTGTTTGGCAAGACACTCTTCTTGCCTTTGATGTGTGACAGTATAACTGATGGCGGTTCGATAAGCCGTGAATGCAGACCGGTTACGGGTTTCCATGCACACCAAAAATATGATCGTTATCTGATTTCTGGAGTTATCAGATTATTGAAATGTCATGTAAACAGTTGCATACAGTATGATATGAATACATTGCACTTTTTCTACCAAATTTAAATTAATCTAAGAATCCACAAATGAACAGACTAGTGTCAACGGGTGTTTCTCAGATTTCTCCCGTGCATGTAAACACACACCAAAAATCTGATGTAAATACAGGCTTATCTGATTATTCTAGTAATCTGTTTTTTCTGGCCATGTAAATGTACCCAGTGTGTATCCAAATTCTTGTTTTAGAACAACACACAAAAACTAAAAGTTAACTTTCCATCTCAAATCACAGGTTTAAACCAAGACCTTTTCCAGTGGAACTCCAACATTACCAAAACATGTAATTATTGAAACTGGATGAAAACAAACCAACAGATCACTCAGCTAAAAGTAACACTGAGCAGGCAGGTTAGGACAGACTGTTAGGACAGACTGTAATCCTCCCATTTGTTTACGAAGCCTGGGTTTTCCATTACAGTCAGAATCAATCAGAGCCCCCTGCTCATTTAAATGGATGGCACCGAACTATGTGGGAACAAAACATCACCCAAGGACACCTATTATTAGATGTTTGCAAATGTGGCGGCTGCTTGCTCATCTCTCCACAGCCTCACTCCATCACAAAAGCGGCACAATAAAATAGAAAAATGACAGGCATGCATTTTTTTCCCCGCAATCATGAGAATGCTGAAGAAGTAAAAGTAATACACATATCTTTTCAGAATATTAATGATTTAATTTACGATGAAGGAAATTAGTAAAGTGCTTTTGACTCGTGGTTTTATATGAAAGACACATGAAAAGATATTGCAGAGGTCGGAAGGTCTTACATGCACTAAAAATAATTCATTTTGAAACTTGCATCCGCAGCTCTGTACAGTTTGCGTTCAGGCGGAACTAACTCACGGGGTGAGCGGGGGTGACTCGGCGCAGAGATTGATTGGATTCACGGCCCAAATGTTTTCCCACTTGGATTCTCTGTCCAGGTGACTTTGTTATTCTCTTTTGTCTATTGTCTGTTATATCAAATGCATACAGATTCCAGCTGGAAATTAAAAAGGAGCACCAGGAGGATGGTCAAGTGAGAAGAGCATTGTTTTCAAGAAGAATGGAGGGAACAAGTTTTGGTGGAAAAAAAACAGTTTTGTTAAAGGTGCCCTGTGCAACTTTTCTAGTGGTGTGTCCATAGAGTTGAACTTGTGTTGCCTATGTTATGTCGCATTTATTCGATTACATATGATTTATAGTTTAAAAAAACAGAGGTTCTAACTGTAAGCGGGGGCCCCTCTACGCAAAGTAATAAAATCTCCACGGAGGCAAGCGGGTGGCGGACCCTCCATAGAAAAATGTCATAGCGCACCTTTAAAGCAGAACTAAATAACATTTGCACCTTATTGAACATCTTTGTAACTCCCTGTGATGGTTGAATATTTATTTTTGGGGAGTTTGAAGTGTGAAAAAGCTGTCTTTGCGTGAAAAACCAGCCTTGCAACATTTGCCGGCGTCGACCTGAAGATAACTCGCCTGAGAAACCCTGAATCTTTTTTTTTTTACATTTGGCAATGTGAAATGTTTTTGTATGTGACTTGACTGTCTTATTGTTAAACAGAAAAAAGTTACTTAGTCCGGCTTTAAGTGACTTTAACTTAAACTTTAAATGTGATCTTATTTGTTTCAGAGTTGTAATTACTAATGGAAATGAGGCACAAAATATTAAAAACATTGCACAAGCTTTGGATTTGCTAGATCTTTACTATACTTTACTAATGGGACCTTGCATTTAACCCTTTTTCTGTACACTCAAACTTTTCAAGATGCCAGTTCCTTGGTGAAGGTGCTTTGTTTTTATTGACTCTCAGTATCTGTGCCTTCAAGGCGTTGCCAGAGCTTAGTGTAACCCATATTTAAAGGTGCGCAATGTAATTTATGAGATGTTACAATCCATTGATTAACCAATATGAAATCACATGTACATTGCAAATGAAACCAACATACTATTCAGAAATGATCACTATACTGTATGTAGCTATTATATGTTAGAAAATATACATGTATATTAATGGTGCAATACATAACTTTTCTGATGAGGGGTCTGCCACATCCTTGTCTCCATGGAAATTGCTTTGTCTGGAATGTTCTACATTATGGTAATAAACAGAATTAACTTGCATTCATTCAATTACAGGTTCATTTATTGCTCAAAAATATCTTGAAAAACATTGTATCATTCTGTGAATGGCTCGCCTCTCCACAGATTTGTGTCAAATTTAGCACCAACAACTCTACGGCGAACCCTCCATCAGAAAAGTTACATAGTGCACCTTTAATGTACTGTATATGTACATTTTCTACCACACAGATCAATAAATGGACATACAGTAGTGATCATTTCTGCACAGCATGCTAGTTTCATTTGCATAAATACAAACCAAGCTGTGTGTGAATCTTTGGCTGGAAAATATTAAAATGCTGTACAAGCTCTACAAAAGTTACATCTTGCCGTCTGCCCAAAAAAATGACTCATCCCCCTATGGCATTCAAATGGCAAAACCAATATACGGATGCCCAGCAGATTTGGCTTGTGTAATAGATAAACAAAATATCATTCAACTTCCCCACTGCGATATTGTTGGCCCAACTGCTGCGCGTGTCATCTGCAGGGGAGGAAACAATACCCAAAAACTCGTACTAAAGTTGTTGGTAACCTTTTCAGCATTCAACAGTGGCATGCCAAAATTGTACCATATCTCATTTATTTTTGGCATTTTCCAGTCTGATTCCATCTCTTTCTGAAAATGATTTGAAATATTTTGCGCGCCGCAGCTTTTTCTAATAACAAGACAAGACGGCTGGTGAGGAGATAACAGATTTATTTTGAGCCGATTTAATTTTGCCATAAAAGCGTCTGTTGCTGTTGTAATCATTGCGATGTAATGTGTAATCATCTGCAAACTTTGTCAGACAATTGTGTGCGGAAAGTCCCTGATGAGAGTTTTCAATAAAACAAATATTGTATAGTCACAAACAGACGGCTCTTTCTATGAGGCCTGACATATTAGCGCTTCTAAAATGATCCCCTGTAGTCATTAAAAAGAGGTTTATGTTCCCTTCATATTGAGGCTTATCTGTAAATGGATTGTTACAATATCCAAACTAATTTCTAGCTACAAAGCAGTAATAAGTTATAATTTTTTTAATAGCAGCTTGTCACTTTCCCTTTGAGAATAGACATACAGTGCGGCCCACAACATAATTTGCTGACATATTCAAACTCTTAATTTTTTTCCTCCTCACTGTTTTGATTCTGTAAAACAAAAGGGGCTCTTAGTCATTAACTCTGTGTAGCTGTGGGACACTTTGAATGCCATGTGCTATATTACACGTCACGTTATGCGGCACAACAAGCACAAAGGCCAAATACTGCCGGCAAAATGCTACTTCGGGCCAATTCATGAGTATTTGACAGTCCGGAGGAAAACGCACGCTCTGCAGTTTGCGTAAGAGGCCAAAAAGAGTTATGGTTGAAGCCTTCAAGCAAACCTAGGGTAAATTTTAAAGGTCCAGAGTGCTCAATAACAAATGACAAATTTACAACGATTGGGTCTCAAGAGGCAGTTAGTCCAAGTAGAGTGTTCTGAAAGTGTATTGGGACTAACAAACCTTTACGCCTAATTTAAGTTGGCAATGTTAGTTTACGTGGCACTGTAAAAGCTTGCTAACTTAATGATCATAGCTGTAATGTCAGTAATGCCCACACCTGACATAGACTTAGGATGTCATAATATCAAACTTTAGTGTTTCCGATTATTGTGAAAAGTAACATCACCTAGTTATAATTACTCCCAATTTTTTTTTTAAAGGAAAAAAAAGAAAAACATGTTTTGCCGTGCAGATGGAATTGTAATGACTTTTCCTTCCGAATTCTCAAGATTATCATAATGCTTTTAGTTCCTAAAATTAAACTGTGACCTGAATAATCAGGATTACAGATTTAAAACGAATTACAGAATTAAAACCGGAGGGTGGTGGGCTGCTGGTTAATTATAAAAAATAAAGCGTAACCCACTAATTTCCAGTCAAATCAGTCAAAGTCCCTAAGTCACACTTTTAGTCAAACTAGCTTGGCATGGGCAAAAAACTCAACAAATGCTCAAACTAGTTTCAATCAAACCATCCTCCAGACAACAGCTTTACTTCTCCTTATCTTTTCCAAAGAAAATCGGGACAGGATTTAAATCCGCTTTTTCTCTGCATGCACAAAACTTGTAAATCAGACATCAGAGGCCAAAGAGACCAGCCATTTGTTTGTACTCCCTCCAAAGGGCTCAGAAGCAGCTTCAGTTTGAATTGAGGGTCATTTTAGTCAGGTGTTTTGGTAAAAATAGGCCCTGTTGACAGGTGGGAAATATAACTTTGGGGTTTGGCAATCTAGTCTGACAGGAGCAACTTTTGCTTTCACATAGGATAATTAGGTTAAAAAAACACAAACAAATAAACACAAAATCCTTTTATATCATGTATTCAACTTACTATATTTGGACCTACTAACTTTTTCTTTTATTGTTTTATTGTATTTATTTACCGCCCCCTTGAGCCATTTTGACATCTAGGAGCAATCTAAGCCATCTAAACACACCGTAATTAGCATAATATAAAAATTGTTGTAGTTATTGCACTGGTTCGTTGACAGAGAATCCCTTCTTTTGATGACACTGAGTTTGAAGGCCTGATTTTCAACAGGTCGGGGTGATCTGTACTAACATACTGCTGAATGATCTGCTTCTGAGTCAGACAGCCTAATGGGAAATACTGTTGGCTTATTTCATACCAGCTTTGATCAGCATCCTGGGATTGTCGGGCAGGTGTTCAACTGACTACAAACTACCTCAAGTACTTCTGCACCAGCACAGGAAGCTCACATCCGATCCTTTGCGTCTATGTAATGCTGTTTGTTCATTCTCTTAAAGATGCACCTTTTCCCCCTGCTAAATGCCTGTTATCAAAGTTACACTATTACCTGGCTATAATCCTTACTACATCTTAATAAAATCTACCATGTAAACAAAAGACAAATATGGCGACGGATGCGATAACAACAGAAAGCATATGCACTTATAATCCAGCAGTCTGCTCCAGGGGCCAAGACAGTTTGAGTCAACAGCTTTGAAAACAAGGCACAATGTGGGAGAAAACAAGATGTATGCACTTAACCTTTTTACAGCTTGCGATACAAATGGCTTTGTATTTATCACTATTACCCAACAGGCACATATTATGAGAGAGGCTGGTGAGTAAGATGCATTTATTATATACTTAGAATTTATATACTTAAAACTTATGTTCATATAACGATTGTATACACCAGGCGGTAGGTTCCGTCTTACCATCAAAGCAGGGGTTGTTAAAATTTCAAATTGTTAAACCTTTTCTTTCTTTTTCAGTTTTTAAATGTATTAGAATAAACAAAAGCAGCAAAAGACATCCAGTTAAATTACGGCACACATTGTCCTGCATAAACATAAACGTCTCATTCGGTTCAAAATATTGTCAAATTCGTCAATTATCAAATTAAGTCTGAACGTCATCCTCCCCCCAGTTTTCTTACGTCTATTCCTATATATATTGATTGTCTGTTCCATTTGTGTAATCCATTCATTTGTGATGGCCTTTTTCCCTGAAGTCTGTTTTAAAGGTATCCATTTATTGTCTCCAGAGCAGGAGTTTTGAGCCCAAAGCTGTTAAAGGAGTTTTAACTGTTAACCATGGCTCTAACTTGTTCCTACTGCTCACAAACACTTTGGCGCTAATATTTATGTGAAAGAATTCTTCAGGCGCATGCACAGCTTTTTGAGAGGGTTAAGGAAAGCAGGTTGAATACCATAGCACGGCCAATCCAGTCTCATCCCCAACTCTTTCTACAAATTCACGGTCTATAAAATGTTTTAGATGCATACAGTGCACAGCGTTTTGATTATGACAAATCAACAAAAATAATCTTGTGTACCCCAGCTTTCAGAATCAATTTAATTACCATATTACTGTAGTCCGTATTGTCCGGACTATAAGGCGCGCTTAAAAGCCTTTAATTTTCTCAAAAAAAACGACAGTGCGCTTTATAATCCAGGGCGCCCTATATATGGATTAATGATGACCTGCACCAAGTAAAGAAGAACACATAGAGTATCCGAGGGAACAAAGCGAGATGGCCACAGTTAGAGGACAACATTGAACAGTGGGTTATCGAACAGAGCAGGTAGAAGCGTCTCTAAAGTCTCTATTCGACTGAAGGCAACAACGTTAGCATGGGACATGAATATCAATGACTTTCGAGGCGGTCCTTCTTGGTGCTTTCGTTTTATGAAAATACGTAATCTCTCCATCCGCACACGAACTACTACGTTTGAACAATGTTGAGCAGAATGAGTTGAACGCGTTTAATAAAGTTTAACTGACTGACTTGTCTGACTGTTTTGTTTCGCTTAATGCACCTTATAGTCCGGTGCGCTTTATATATGAAAAATTATCTAAAATAGACCATTCATTGGCAGTGCACTTTATAATCCAGTGCACCTTATAGTGCGGAAAATACGGCATGTGAATTGCGCCGTATGGCAGTAACTTGACGTGACTTTTCTTTATGAATTTATGAAATCTCCATAATAATCACACTACTGCCGAACATAACACAAAATACCGATGAAAAGCATTAGAACAATCATTTACTTCAGACCATATGCTTCCATTAAACTCGCTTTAAACTCTGATTTATGTACTTCCCCTCATTGTGGTCACAGACTCCCAGTAGTATTATTAAATGATAAACCAAATGAATCCTTCTGGTTTGAGAAAAAAAGAGGAATAAATGAAACAGAAGTTTTAAGCTCATTATTTGTAGGTTGCTTTGCCTACTTATAGTGCCAGCTTATCCTGCAGAAGGTGCCAGCATTAGTTCCGCTGCCAATATTGTTTAACACTGCCACTATGAAACCCAAGGCCTCTGCTGACTTCAGAATATGCGAGTGTGTAAATTTCACACTATAGATTACACATTTGGTTGACAAATTCCTGATCCAAACTTTTAGATGGCCAACTACAGAAAATTACTTGTAAAAAAACATTACATATATATATTTTTCTCTTATTTTTAGCAAGATTTTCCCATCTACCAATTATTTTTAACAGGCATCAGTTAATATAATCCCTCATTCGTCAAGGAGTGGTCCATGGAAGGTTTCAAAAGGTAGTCATCTGGACTCTGTAAAATCAAGACATATCAACTCAATCTGAAGGTACTGGTCTGAGTAGGGCAAGTAAACAATGCCACGGTTCAGGCAAAAATATCAGTAAAATGTCTGTATGTCTGTTCTAACCCTTCAAAGAACAGGATGGGAAATGTCAATGTGAAATTTGCCTATCCTTTTCGTTCTAGTGGCCCAAAAATTGTGTTTCTTTAGTCGAATTTATTTCAGTTAAAGATGTTGTGTCCTTTTTTTTCATGTAATAAAGCTGTTTTTCCACAGTACATATATATTGTAAAAGCATCTATTGGGTTTTGGGAATCATTCAGATGCTCAGAAGGCATTAGGTAAGTGAGGAATGCATGTGGACTGTTGCGAAGACTTTAAAACAAACTAGTTCTGTTTTTCACAGTTTTAAGATCAGGTAAAGAGCCTATCAGTTGAATTACCACAAGTCAAAAAATGGCCGTTTCCATGGAAATCCGCCATCCATAGAGAGACATGGACCAAAACAATGTAAAAAAAAAAATGTAAAAAAAAAAGTAGTGGAACTATCCGATAAAACTGCTGGGTCACCACTGCTACAAATAAATAAATGTATTTGGTGTTGGAATATGTTTTAATGAACGCTAGGCTTAAAATCTCAATTGGTTTAACTGAAAGTTTTACGATGTCCAACGTCACAATCCCGCTAGTAAGTGCGCACAGCCCGTTTAGCAAAGATAGCTCCTTTGCTAACCTACTGGCACAGTCATGGAGTGTTTGCAGACAAATGGACACGGGCATGGCAGCTTTCAGCACTCGTTACCTAAGGAGCAAACTCAGCTTTAGCGTCCGGAGCGGAGCCAAGCCTCTCTGCTGACTCAGACCCACACGTGCACGTTGTGTGTAAGGGTGAACGCAGGCCAGCCGCATCTGCAATCTGGACCTCAATGTCAAAACACCGTTGTAGCACGCACCATTGACAGCGTTTGGAAAGAACTCATCTGTGGGGTATAGATTGAGGTGGGCTTGGTACGCTGATCATATTCTTTCTGTTGGTCACTAAATATAGAACTTGCATTGTATAAAACGAACCCATGGGAAAAGGCAAATAAGCCTACATCAATGACAGGGAAGCGGCAGAAATAGCATATGTCTGAATGGTGCGGTACAATTTCACATAGAGATTTTGACAGATGTGATGGTTCATAACATAGAAAGGTTGTGTTATTCACAATACAAGGTTTAAAAATGACTCTGACAGCATGAGCTTCAGCTTGTGAATTATGAACGCCGCACTGCAAAAGTATAGCAGGTTATTTTTACTGATAATAGGTCAAATGAACAGAAGATATGAAAATGTGTCTTCTCTTATATCTGATTTGTGCTTCTTTTTTGAGGTGAGCATTTATTGGAATAAAAAATGTATAGGGTGAATATCTATCTGACAGCCAAGTATTTTAACATCTGCTTCTATTTCTGATCAAATGTTCTTGAATACAATCTGCAGTACATTTAATGCACCAGTAACTGCAACTCATTTCATTTGCAATTGTCCATAAACTTTAGGCTATTGTTACATTCTACACACAAAGAACACAAAGTTAAATTGAATAGACATGTAGGCAATGATCCTACTGTGCTTAGTATAAGTTTAAAAAAAAAGAAAATTGTCTGTGCCACACTTCTTTAGGTAACATGATAGATAACGTGACATTTACATAAAGTGGCAAATGTTGACCAGTACAAATGCATTGTTCAGTATATGTGCAGCTTCATGGAGACAAACAGGTGGCTAAAGGTAACGGCTATAGAGAGGCGAACCGGCTGAAGAATGCATGTTTGGTTATTTTAAGCTATAAAATCACCTGTAATTTAATGAATGCAAGATAGATATGTTAAATGCCATAGTGTTGAATATTCCAGACAGGTACCTTTAAAAACAATATTTAAAACATACAACTTGAAATAAACGTATCATTTTTAGCTTACAATGCTTATGCATTTGGCAAGGCAAGGCAAGTTTATTTTTTAGAGCACAATTCGTACACAAAGGCAATTCAAAGTGCTTCACACAACAGGAAAAAAAATGCATTAAAACCACAAAGACATGACGGAATAATTTAAGACATAAAAGAGAAGAGTGCAAATAAAATCATTTCAGTCATATGCACAGCCAAACAAAACAGTTTTTAGTTTAGATTTGAACATTGCCAGAGTAGAGGCCTCTCTCACATCCTCAGGAAGACTGTTCCAGATTTTAGCTGCATAAAACTGAAACGCACATTCCCCATGTTTAGTCCAGACTCTGGGCACCAGCAGGAGGCCGGTCCCTGAGGTCCCCAGAGTCTGAGATGGTTCATATGGCACTAACATGTCCGAGATGTACTTTGGTGCTAGGCCATGGAGAGATTTGTATACAAGCAGATCTGTCTAGATCTGTCAAGTCTATTCTCTGAGCCACAGGGAGCCAGTGCAGAGACCTGAGCACAGGACTAATGTGATCGTACTTCCTGGTTCTAGTCAGGACCCGAGCAGCAGCGTTCTGGATGTACTGCAGCTGTTTTACAGCTCATTTGGAAGAGGCCAGTGAGCAGGCCGTTACAGTAGTCCAATCTACTAGAGACAAACACATGGATAAATCTCTTCAAGTCTGGTTTTAGAGGTGACTGCAAACACTTTGTCTTTGTTTCTGCCAAAGGCGAGGATTTCATTCCTATCTGAGTTCAGCTGGAGAAAGTTGCTTTGCATCCACACACTGATCTGTTGGATGCAGTGACAGAGTTAATCCACTGGTCCATATTCACCTGCCGTCAGTGAAACATAGATCAGAGTGTCGTCTGCATAATTGTGATCTCGCTGCGTATCAACTGACCTAACGGCAGCATGTAGAGGTTGAATAGAAAGGGTCCCAGGATTGACCCTTGGGGCACCCCACAGGTCAGGGCCATCTGATCTGAGACACAGCTACCAATTTCAACAAAGTACTTCCTGTCTTCCAGATAGGACTTTAACCAGTTTAGGGCAGTCAAAAGCACTCAGATCTAACAAAATTAAGACTGAGGCTTTGCCCGCGTCAGTGTTCAGGTGGATGTCATTTTTCACTTTAACAAGAGCAGTATCAGTGCTGTGATGAGGTCTAAAACCTGACTGAAAAACATCAAATGAGTTGTTTATTAAGAGGAAATCAGTGAGCTGCTGGTAAAGGACTTTGTCCAAAATGGCAGATTAGAGATGGGCCAGTAATTACTCAGTACTGCGGCATCAAGACTGCTCTTCTTTAGGAGAGGCTTTATGACCGCAGTTTTCAAAGAAATTGGGAATGTTCCAGATTGAAGCGACATGTTAACTATTTGAGTGAGTGGTGCTAACAAACTGTTCAGCACAGACTTTAGAAATCTGGTGGGTAACACATCGAGGCAGCATGTAGATGAACTCAGACTGGTGATGATCTCCTGGACAGTTTTGTCAGTTACAGGTGCAAAGTGAGTCAGCTCTAAGTGTGTAGGTGGTTTTAGGGTTATGTTTTTGCATTGTAGAATTTATAGCATTTTTAATGCCCTGAACTTTGTCATTAAAGAATAATGCAAACTCATTACACTTGGATGTGGAAATGAGTTCTAACGGCAGCTGAGCTGGAGGGTTTGTTAATCTGTTTACTGTGGCAAACAGGACACGCGAGTTATGCGAGTTAACTTACTAATTAGTCAAATTATTTTATAAAAATATCTTTCCCTAGTTCTACATAAAATGAGGTTGTACATGTACAACTTCTCTCTGTAAATCTCCTTTTGAACCTGGAGCTTTGACTTGCGCCATTTTCATTCGGCCGGCTGCACTCCCTTTTCTGTGCTCTGACCGAATCATCATTTCTCCATGGCGCCTTCTGCTTAATTTGAACACTTTTAGCCTTCATAGGGGCAATGGTGTCGAGAACATTCAAAACACTAGATGTAACAGAGTTCAACAAATCATTTACATTAGAACATAAGACATTTTCAAAGTTAATAATTTCCATAAACAGTTTTCACGTGCTGTCATTTATGTGTCTCCTCCGGACAACTGCAGGACCAGCTGGTGGTTTGGGAAAAACAGACAAAGAAGACACAGAAGTGATCAGTCAGAGCAACATCAACCACATTGCATTGACGTTTGAAATATTAACCCCTTTTGTAATTAGAAGATCTAGAGTGTGTCCACTGCTGTGGGTGGAGCCACTCACGTGCTGAGTAAGACCGAAAGTTTCAAGGGCAGCATGAAGCTCTTTAGCGTTTCTGTCACAAATATTATCAACATGAACGTTGAAATCATCAAAGTCTGTGCATACAGTCCGTGCATACAACTGAAAGCATCTCAATAAAATCATCAATACAAAAAAAAAAAGAAAAAAAAAAAAAAAAAAAACTTTGGCACAGTACTGGGTTGGCAATTAGACAGGTTAGACTACATTTCACTAAAACGTAGTGAATATATTTAAGATTTTACAAAAAATTACAATTTTGGTGTCATTTATAAACACACTTCCTAATTGGACATGGGCAGCAGAAGTTTTTTTTTTTGTCATCAATAATAACAGCCTTTCATAGACCTAACTAGTAAGATATGATGTTGTAAGCTTTCCCAAAATCCAACTTTCGACCTTTGTTTTGGAAAACATCCTACCATTTTTACTTCACCGTTACATCGGTAATTAAACACTAGTGTGTGGTCTTTCTTGCGCAAATCTGTTGCTCTAATGATATGGACAACTTCAAGTGTCAAAGTCGGGCAGCAGCATTTGGCCAGAGTTCTTTTCCCAACTTTCATGTGCATTTTTTCCATAAATGTTACCAAGCAACTGTTTTGTAAACAAAGGCCGAAATACAAATAAATTACACAATAGTTTTGATTTGAAAAATAATAATACCTGATAACACCTTTATTTTTTTAAATTATTGTTTAAACTGTCAGAAAGCAGTGTCGTGTTGCATGTAAATTGTCCCAGTGTTTTCAATGTAATGTCAAATATTGATGACACAGAGGAATTCAGTTTGACAACTTAACTTTACTTCCTGTCATTTCCAACTTTTAAATGTTTCTTGACTGATGCAAAACTATGATAAATACTCTATTTACCACAGGAACTATCTCACCAAGCAGTCGTAATTAGAAAAACATGAAAACCAGTCAAATGCACTTTAAATTAAGCTCTCCACCATAAAACATTTCAGATCAGACCAATTAATTCCAATTGATTTCCCTGTTTACATTTGTAATGACACATTTAAAGACCTCACTGGGCGACAATAGCACGAGCCTGTCTCCCTTTATCACCGGAGTGTGGTGTGACAAGGCTGAGAGGTGCTTTTTGTTCTGAGTGGATTTCAAACAGCAGGAGGTATCCAGTAAAGAGGAAGCGTGTGCCTGTATCTATGTGCGCGCTGGTGTGGTGATGAGGAGGGCAGATCTGAAGTCTGTTTTCCTGCACTCATAATCCTCCTACTCAGAGCCACACTTGAAAGGAGGTACAGAGAGAGACACACAGCTGTTTGAAGCAAAAAGTGAAATGGGATGCAGAGGCCGGCGCAAAGCAAGAATAACAAATATTGAGGTGTTAATACTTGAGTGGAGATTGCGTCAAAATTCGTAGCGTTATGCTTTGCTGATGACAGTTATATGGCACCTGCACACACACACACACACACACAAAAAGAAAAAAAATAATAACTCATAAATATTCAATTTTCCTACAGTGAAAACAACAAGTCCTTGAAATTTGAGGGTCTTTTTATGATAAAGACTTCTGTGAGAGTTTCTCATGCATTTGGTTATTTTTTATCTGTCCATTTGAATGCCGGGTATTTTGGGACTGAAAATTATTATAATTAAATCAGAATCAAATCCATTTTAGCTTAAAGGTTTATCAATGTTAAAAAAAAAAATAGAATAGATATATATATAAAAAAAAAGCTTATGATTTAAATTGAAAGATAAAAAGATGTATGTAGACTTTGAGTCAAAAATAAACACATTAAAGTATTACCACCAGAGTTGTTTTGTTGTTGTTGTTGTTGTTGTTGTTGTTGTTGTTTTTAAACCCAGTTACTAATTGAAAACAAGTACACTGATGCGAACAAGTAACAAAACTGAAAACAATCTTGAAAAAAGACAAAGTTGGAACTTTCCTGAATTGTTTTAGAATTGTCTTGATCTAGAATAAATCAGAACTAAGACCGTGTGCAAAAATATTTAGTGTTGAAAATCATTTTCTATTGTCTCAATTGAATATCAGTCTTGAAATGTCAGTAATGTAGTACTATCACTGGGTTTAATTCAGGTGCTTTTGACTGTTATGGGTGTGATTAGGTTGCGTGGAATCCAGAACACTTGTACAAAGATGTGAGTCTGGTTTCATCTCCCTGAGTTCAGATGGGCGTGATTGACAGGTAGATCAGCCAATCAGGGACAAACAAGTGGTCCGTCAACATCACAAAGGACTGAAAAACGATGCCGATTTCGATTTAGAAAAGCACTAAACGTTTTTTAATCTGAGGTGAGAGGAATTAGATATTAATATAAATGTTTGGTCATCAATGAGCTCCTTTCTTCCACATTCATTACTTAAATAAAGAAAGCTGATTGCACAGTTCAGTCTGAGTTTGGCTCGATATGCAATGGAGGGAGTGGTGACCAAACTTATGTCCCTCTGTATAAAAAATGCTGAGATACCATTCTGGACTCACCAGGTAAGTGATTCTGAGGCCTTATGACCATTAAAAAAATTGCTTTGAATAAATAATTACTGGGCAAACTGGTATTTACATTTCAGTCTTTTTGTAAAGGGGATTATCACATGGAAGACAGCGCCTATCCTTGGAGCTCAGTCACGTCATTAGAATCCATCTCCTCACATACAGTGTCCTTCCTGGATGTATTATTAAAGTCCTTCTTGGCGGAGCGATGGTTGATGAGCACAGTTAATTAGCGGGCGGCGGGTCGACTCTGGGGTTTATGTAATGTTACACCCTCTCTGTCAGGCCAGATTAGCTCCGTACAAAGGGGAAAAGGCCACGAACAAGCAAATGAACAAGGGAAATGAAGAAACACATTGCTTCCAGTCTGGCTAACTACCAGGCTGTGAAACTCCCAATCCAGTTCACATCCAGCTGGAGGGAAATTGAAAGTAAATTTGCCGCCTTCGGAGAATGTCTGAGAGTGTTTCACAGAGAACTTATGAAATGATTCTGAAAAAAGGTCTTTGCGGGGCTGCCTACTTTTAGCTACAAACTGAAATGGCTACTTGAACTTACACTTGGAAGCACACCAGACAGAGAGTAATGTTTCTACTTTATCTGAATATTCACCTAAGCGGGGAGGATGGCATCTACCTCACTTCTCAGTTACATTAACGTTTAAGTTGGTCTTAACTGTTCAGATAGCATAGTATTCTTTGCTATGTATTATGCACGTGTTTATTTACAGCTAATATACCCGTTTTCTTTTTTCTGTTTGTTCAGAATGTTAAATGGTCAAATTTGAAGGAAAATGAACAGAACAGGATTTTTTTTGCTGTTTTCGATTTGGCAAATTTACTGTGAATTTTTTTGATGAGTTGGAACACAAAAATATATATTTAAAAAATGTTGTACAATCAACCATATAAGTTGAGAAATGAGATTGAGCTGGATAGTTTATAACTGTCGTCCCGAGGTGTAAGTGTAAAAGGCCAGCACATTTTTATTATATAAATTAAGGCCACATTAAAGCAGATTTCTGAATCTGTGCAAGAGCACAAAGATGGCTCAAGTCTCTCAGAACGAAATTATTTTTCAAATACAGCACTTCCCCTGCCTATGCAGCCTTGGAAGGAAACATACATGCAGCGGCAGATTTAACATGAACTGCCAAAAGTGAGCGGGAGTGGCAACTGCAGCAGTATTCTGGGAATAAACACAATTGTGTAAGAAGTTATGGTTTTGGGGCTGTACTGACAGCCTGTTAGCCTTCTGCTGCCGCTTACAAGGCAAGGAAGGGTCTTTGTTCTGAGGCTATCTTGGGGGAACTTCTGCAACAGGGTTCTTTTCATTAAATACTTTTATGAAAGACATTAAACAAAAAAGCTGCTCTTGCTGCTTGCATTATCGTTAGGGTCTATCTCTTCTACGTCACATGTCATCCCCGCTTCCTGGTTTGCTGCTTTGTGCAATTCATTACAAAATAAAGCCTACATGGCCTTCATTAGAGATGATGTATAGCCTGGGACGACCGGGGTGAAAAGTAAATAATTATAAAATCTCATGTTACTGTGATCGAGTAAATCTTTTGAGTACTGAGTAGGTTTTTAAACATGTACTTGTACTTGTAATTGAGTAAAATGTTCGCATGTAATAGTAAATACCGGTAGTTATATTTAAAAATCATGTGAGTATTGAGCCGCACAAGTCCCAATCAGCCTTAGTCACAGTTGACTCTGTATCTGCTTCTTTCCACATCTACAAACACTCAAAACGACACTGTATCACTTGAGCTGACTGACCAGATGCAAATTGTTGTTTAAAATGACAACAATTTCCTTGAACTTCTCCGTTCTCCTTTTGAGTACCACTCTATTGTAGCTTTCCATTGTTTTGGTTTGTTTTTTTGGAATGTATAGTTGACAGTTCTTTGAACTGATATTGCTCAAATAGATATATTTAACTGGTCTGAAACATAAATTGTACTTTTCTTTTGGTTTGAGTATTTTTTTTAGCATGTTCATGGCAACATCCAATTTAAACTAGAAGCATTGAGAAATGGATTGATTCAAATGTACTTTTATTAGCACTTTTATAGCCCACAGATCTGCACAACTCTTTGTCAAAATCACTACAGTTAATGCTTTAATGGTTTTCAAAATCTGTGTGAAATACATTTACTTTTTACTCTTGAAGTACAATCTCTAAACAGGTACCGGTACTTAAAAACTTTGAAATTGACATTTACTTTACTTTTTTGCACACGTAACTGTACATTTACTGAAGTAGCAGAATAGATTACTTCTTCCACCACTGCTCAAAACCAAATAGTGAAGTAGCCCATAATATAAATCATGCAATCTCTCTGCTGTATCTCATGTGCGCACAGATGTCTCCGCAGATACAGTAAGGTAAAACCTGGTAACAAGCTGAATCCCTCAAAATAGAATGGCTATATCTCCAAAATAAATACGCCCCATTACTTCATACTGCCATGAATACCAAATAAAGATGGTAAATCATATTGGAACAGCACGTAATGTTCCTGAAAATATGAAAATACAGTGTCTGCTCGTGAATGCACCGCTGCCAGTCTGGTAAACACCTTTAGATAGCACACAGGAGGGGGCCGTGTAAGGCGTTATATAGGAAGTCTACAGTTCTGCAACATCTGCTCATAACCAGCGGCTGCAACTTCAACCCACACTAAATCTACAAAGTTACTTTTAAAAGACAATCCAAGTTCAAGAGATGGATAATAGTGACTGTTACAAGTCTGATTTTGTGAAGTTAAGAAAGTACATTGTCTTTTCATTTCAATACAATTTATTACTACAACACTGCCTGGAGCGCAACATTTAAAAAGGTAACAGATGAAGCCAGAAGAATTGAATGTCTTGGTCAAAGCAGATATATGCATCAAGCCAAGTTGAAGAGGAGATAATAGAACTTTGGATGTAAGTAAAGATAAATACGTTAAAGGTGCACTATGTGACTTTTTTATGAAAAAGAAAAAAATGGCATGAAGTTCAATGTCTTCTTTGTCAGCACAAATACACAAAAGTGATATTGTTTTTTTTCCCAATAGCCTCAGGAAAGTCATTAAGATTAATATAGTTATATAATAAAGTTTGTAGAGCCGAACTCAAATAAATAACAATAACGGAGCGTTCACACCGTGGCGTCAAAGCATCCAGTTTACATTCAAAGTCTATGTGGACGCGCATCCTGGGCATCCAGCGTTTTTGCAGCGCATTTTGAGTGTTTTTGCGGCGCAAATCCTGTGTTTTGAGCGTCGGACGCGGCGCCTCAATACCTCAATATCGAGTCTCCCGATAACGACAGTCAGATGATATTAAGTGGAGGTTTCATTCTCAGACCCATGTGAAATGTATGCCAAATTTATCCAAATGTCCAAAATAAAATAGCCTTATTTGGAAGTTTACAAAATGACTTTTTTTCCGTAATCATTTTAATCTTCTCTTTTTGTAGCATTTTTTACTGTAAACAATGTACTTAATTTAGCATATCTTCAAAACAAAATTAATGATATTATCTAATCTTTCATATACTATATCATCATATATAATATACCATTTCTACAGTGCATGCAAACGAGCTAAATACTTCTCAGTGCCCGCTATACGTCGTTTGGTATTGGCTTTTCGAGGCCCCCAGTGAAAAGTAAAGACTACGAATAGTCCAAAGTACCCACTCCCCACCAAGGCCAAGCTGTGCACAGTTCACTGAAGTCCAAATCCAAACAACATTAGAAAACAATGGTAATGCTTTTGTTTAGCGCAAATGAACACAAATTCGATTAGGCCCAGATAGGCTTTATCATGAGAATGCTAAACAAGTTAGGGTGAGAGTCTAAGAGGACACAGAGGATATACAAAGCCAACTATGGGGTTGCAGTCTTTCTCTTGCTCCTAATGTGCTCTTCCAAAGACAGAGACACAATTATATTCACTTTGCCGTTTTGACTTGTACAAAAGCTTAGCCAAAAGTTAAAGCGTCTTAAACTGTCTCATTTGAATAATCCTGGCAGTGGAAGGAGGCATTTACATAACTACAATTTGGATTCCATTCAAGCCAGCGCATCTGTTGAAGGAGATTTGTTCCAACGGTGTGAAATATCTTGATAATAGATTCCTGTATAGTGCTGACTGCTTTTCCATATAATCATTTGATATAGCCCAACCAGCTTAAGTAAAGGTAGATATTTTATTCATGCAAGCTATGACCTGTAAATACCAATGTTGTGCCCTTAGGCTGGATAAACTTCATCCATATTATATATAAATGTGTAATATTGGTGGTGGTGGTGGTGATTCGATCAGATTGGCAGTCGTTTTCCCACCAGTCAGCCCCAGGACAGCTTTGGCAACAGAAGTAGCCCAGCCGAGTCGTGCTAATGAACCTATCCCTTCTTAATCCGACTAAAAGTGACAAGATCGTCAAACCAACTCACAAGAAGCTTTGTTATTGTAAAAAAGTTGGTAACAGATGGTAAGAGATGTTATAAAATGCTTTGGCAATGAAACATGTCAGTGTAAAACAGCAGACAAATGGAAAAAATGACATTCGTAGGTCTGATGCAGCTCAAGTAAAGGACTGGTTTCAATATTTATTCTGAAGGGAGGAGTTAACAAAACTAACCCACCCTAGTTGTAAGAGTAGCTGTTATTTGTCCATTGACCTCCCCTAAAAGCTGATTTACAGTTCAGCGTCAATTCAACGAGGAAGTGCTGCAAAGCTCCGCGGCGTACCTGGTAGCCAATCAGAAAGCTTTCCAGTGCCGTGTACGTGCACCTCGGCCAAAAAGTCACTCAAGTGCTGCACGCAGGCCGCAAAGACTTTGTGGACGGCTGATTAAAAACGGTTTAGAACTGCTAAAGTGAAATGTCTGCACACGAGCCTAATGGGATTTGTTGTTGTTGTTGCAGTAAATAAATAAATGCAAAATAAAGAGTCAGCATGTGACTTAATGGAGCCTGGCGCTGGACTATAAAACAGCCTTAAAGTGTGAACGGTCACCTGAGTCATATTTTGCATAATCGTTCCCGGCCTTAGTGACAGTAGGTGCTAGATGTGCCAGAGCTGCGTTAAAAATGAAGAAATTACATGGATGAGTTGCAGAACGTATTCACTATAAAAAGTCCATTTAACAGAATCCAACCCACTTTAAACAATGAAACCACAAAATATTCATGTATTTTTCATTTCTCTCAAATAAGAAGCTGATCAGCGGGAACTGAATTGATATCACATGGAAAAAGATATAAAAAGGTACTTTGTTTCAACTGAGACAAACGCATCCTTTTTATTACAGTCGCATTCATTTTGCAATGCTGATTATTATTGAGGTAAGGACATGATTCAAGTTTCCAAACTGCGCAAAAATGAACTCTGTGACTTGTGCTGGCTTCTACCACCGTGCCTCTATTTTGATCAAAGCCCTGTCCAGCCTCCGCGAGTCGAGGCCGGAAGATCTCCAGATAGCTGCATAAATTAACATCATTAATGGAAGCGACACGGCCATTTAATTGTGGCCCTTGTATTCTGGATGGCAGGCTGCCGATGAGCTGTCTCTCGCTCTCTCCCAGTCCCTCTCGCTTTCTTCCCCTCTCTCTGCTACGACAAACTGTGCAGACAAAAGGAAGAAAGACAGAGTTGGCAGATTAGGTGAGATGTTAATTTGGTACACAGCCACTTGTTCATATAGTTAGGTGCACTCGATAGGGAGGATAATTATGAAGCGAAAGTACAAAGATGGCCGAGGACCTTGAGGTGTTGTGTTGCAAAGGCTAATTGGAGAAAGATGAAGAGTGGTCACGGGGAGCCTGCAGCTGATTTAGTTGTATGGTTGTAAGAATACTATTGATTGCAATGCCAACATTGCGCCATGTTAGAAAATGTAATTAAAAACTATTTTTTTGCTGATATACAAAACTGCACTGTATGTAGTACAAAGAATAAAGGGTACAAAAATAGAACCACACATGACTTGACGATTGGTGTGGAGATATATTTAGTTTCCATAGGGACCAAGCAGGAAGATCTGATTGTCACGGCCATGCTCAGATGTCAATTCATTGATGTGGGATGTTTTTAGAAAAATTGAATGGCAATAGTTTGGTTCTGTTCTCATATTTTGTAATTTGGTCAACTGTTGGAAGTAATGGAATTGATATTTACCCCCAAAATACTGCCTCAACACCTTCCATTGTGGTGGCACCATGAGGTGGCCCATCAGATTCCTGTTCCTGGGGTGTCCTGTGCTACTCCTGGTCAATCTTGGACACGCTTGATGATGGAAAAAACAGGAAATGCAGAAAAAAATCCAACAAGGAAACATACAAACCTCTTGTGGTCATACTTGCTTGTCAATGCCCATTCAGATCTTAGAAGCTAAGCAGGTCGGGACCTGGTTAGTAATTGGATGGGAGACCGCTGCTTGAAGACCAGGTGTCACAGCGAGGTGGACAGAGTGCCGTTATGTCCTTAGGCAAGACACTTCAACCACAGTATGAATCTGGTGAGATTTGTTGGTGATTGTTGGAGGGGACTGCCAACCTCTCTTCTGTCAATCTGCCCCTGGGCAGCTGTGGCTACAACAGTAGCTTACCACAACAGAGTGTGGAGTGACTGAATAATGCACTGTAAAGTGCTCCCAGTGCCCCAAGTCTTATATAGTCTGGTCACCTTGAGCTAAACTCAAAATGAAACGTGCAATCAGATTTCTTTATTTCAGTGACGTGTGTGAAACAAATGAGCAAATTGGTCATCATCATTCACAACAAAACCAAATTGCTCTAAGTTTTGCGCTCCGCTCAGTGAGTCTAAATAAATCTGCGACATTCTTCAGGCCCTCTCTTTTTTTTCTCATTCGTGGCCATATTGGTTTTGCGTGTCCCTGATTGGCTAATCCCAGGCAAGCTTTGGAACATGTCCCAAAAAGATTGACTTGTTGCCGTAAATATTTTCAAAACCTTATTATAACAGTTTATATAACTCTTAATGCCCCACTATATCACTTTTCATCCATTTTTGATGCATTACACAGTCACTATTAGTTTTTTTTTTTTTTCGTCATTCAAAGGTCATTTTATAGATATTGTTTGTCTGATTCTTTGCATTGCTGTCGGTATTCCTCGGTCTTGTCGTTTTTGCGGGATCCGTTGTCAAATTAGAAATGTTTCCTATCTCTTAGAAGAGCAGGATGGTGATGTTGCGGGATGTGTGACATCATCGTCATGGCATGAAGCCATTGCAAATGCATGGCCATCTCCTGTACAGACGGTTATGTCACACAGCACCAACATTCTGCGACATCGAGCGGCAGTCACTCGCAATGGCTTCTTGCCTCTGCACAGCATCTAGTTCGTTGTCATCATATCGCCTAAGCATTCCTAGTTTATGAATTGAAGGAGTTTCCTGGCAATAAAGCTTTTTCTGATTCTGATTGTGGATTTTAATTAGTGACTGAATGGTACAGAAAGTACATAGCATATTGCATGCTTTCAGGCTCTAAGCATTAAATGAGCAGAACAGAACAAATAACCCAGCATTTACGCAGTTGTACTCACATCAGGAAAATTACTTGTTTTCCTCATTTAATCACTATTACTTTAACAAAGATTTGGAATAATGCTGCCTTGGTCCAATCAAAAGATTATTAACAACAATGGCCCATCCCTCTCTTCCCTGACTCCACATGTATCTGAAAACTGCTGCTTTGCCCTCTTCCTCGCCCTCTCTTTCATCCATCTCTCGCAGACAGCTCGCCGCAGCAGATACAGAGCAACCAAATGCCACATGACGACACGCGGGGGGCGGCCATTTCATTTACCCAAGACCAAAGCATGACCAACGCGGGAGAACACTATGAATAAATGACATGCATTATTTCTCATGGCTCCGCTTTGACTTTTACCATTTCCGATGTTATTTATTTACAGCTGCCTTTCCCCTCTTATATGGACTAATAGAGACATGTGTGAATGAATGCAAAAGCCCCGCCTTCTCTGTCTGCGTGTCGCCGTGGTAACAAATTTCTGCTGTAGATGTCCCCTGCGTGGCTGATGGATCTGCTCAGTCTGGAGTCAACAACAGGCCCTGATTGAGTTCCCCAACATCAGATTAATCTTATGGCCACACAGCGGACCACCTGAGGAACACATTGTGAGCCGTACAGTTAGATAGACTCGGAGAGATTAACTTGGGAGAGAGTCGGAGGAGAAATTTCAACGTTGATTTTTGTATGGAGGGAATGTGTGAGTTTATTGAAGCCATTAAACACTTATTGTGATCAAAAGGGCAAAGACAAGGACAAACACAGGAAATTTGCATCTTTAAAGGGGCAGGGGGGTAAGTGGTAACACTTTGGAACATGGCTGTAATCATTGTAAAAATGGAGGCTAACTGGAAACAAACCGCTGTAAATGCACTGAGATTTATGGCAAATGATAATGACTCTTCAGCTGATAAGGTAAAAAACATGATTTTGAAAAACATCTACAACTTACTACTACTACTTCTTTTTCAGATCCCAACCTATTTCTTCTTTTTCTTTCTTGTCTTTGGGGAAATGTTGACATTATTTTACTGCCATTTCATTACCTGACTCTTCTTATACGGAGTATGGCATAAAACGTATCTATCTGCATTGAGAATACCAAGCGCTCAAGACGAGCATGTGCGGAGAGTTTCTGAAACGAATGTTCTCAATTAAGACCAAAAAGAATGAATAAAGGTTTAAAGCAGGAGTGCAGATGACAACTGTGGGTCATGTGATTGCTCTTCAGCTCACATTCAAGATATGATAAGATCACCTTTATTTGTCCCACAGTGGGGAAATTCTAGTGTTGCAACAAAGGGTACAGAAGCAGATTAGGCACAGTGTAATAATAAAAACAGATAACTTAGAGGGAAAAAAAAAAAGAAAACTCATATACTCTTAATAATGATAATACTCTTATTTACAGCACTGTCATATGGACAGAACATATTGCACAGGGCTGATTGACATTATGTCACAGTATTGCACAGGAGTATAAACAGTATTGCACAGGATATAACAGTATTGCACAGGATTATGAAAGCTGAATGACACGTTCAGGACTAACAGTGTTTGTTGTAAAGTCTGACAGCAGCAGGAAGGAAAGACCTGTGAAACCTCTCCTTCACACAGCGAGGGTGGATCAGTCTGTCACTGTCATTTAGTCAGTTTACACCGTGATTTTTTCTACCACAAGGGTAATTCCAATGAAGGTTTTCTCCTGTCGATGTTGCAGTGGCATAAAATGACAGTTAACAGACCTGTGCTGCGCATACACTCGATGTGGAACTGACTTAAATTCCATACAATGGCTGCGTAATTACTGCGCAGTGCGTGACGCAGCAGAGCCGAGCTGCATTATGTAGAATCAGCCTTTACCCAATAAACAAAAAAAGAAAATACTTGTTATAAAAATTCTCTGTCTAACAATAATGCATCTAAATAATTAACAATGCAAACTCTATTAATAGATGTCGATTGAGCATATAGTTAACCTTCATTATCCTGCCAGAGTAAAATTCTATTCGAGCACAACCTCCAGCACATTAGTAATAATGGCCTGTAATGTAATCAAGTATTCTTAATGTGGAGCATGGATGTTTGGCGACACTAATCATGAAAAGTCAGTGAGCAATTTTGTTTGTAAAAGGTGGGAACAATGAAGGTCTCACAGCGAGGGGAAATGATCTGCATATCTTTCTAAAAACAGTTTCCACAGCATTAAGCCAGTGAAGGCAGCTCTAATGCAGGTAGCAGAGTCAAGATGGAGTAAACATAAGGAGCTATTTGCCGTCCAAGCTGAATGAGTATAATAATGATTTATATGAAAGATGCTAACAGTTTCAGGACTATGGAGAAATAACTGTAAAATACCCATTTGCCTTAATAGTTGGGCGATTTGAAGGATTAACGCATTTTTTCCTGGTTGCCTGTTATGTGTCTACAAGCTTCAAAGCATTGAAAGCTAGCATTGTATCAAACAGACAAATGACATAAACACTCTGAAAAGTTAATGACAAGATAGTGTTTCATAATTACATAAAAAGGACAGTTCTATCACAACTCTGTTTCCTTCTCCAAAACTCAAGATTCATGCCCATATCAAGTCTGGAGAAAACTGGCAGATTATAATCCATGAATCTCCTTCTTGTTTTTAAAGTCCACAGACCCTCAACAGACTTCAGGTCAGTGCTCAAACTGCCAGAAATTTGGCAAGTCACGGCTTTTTCTTTTCAGCTTCAGGCAAACTACTTATTGTTTCAAAGTGCCTGCTGATGTCATCCTAGTGCCCTCTGCTGGTGTTTTATAGTCAAATGAATGTAAACAAGGTAAATAGTTATGCAGGTAATGCCGATACCAACGTGACCAAAGTGGAGACATATTATGCTTGTTTTCCAGGTACTTACATCGAACTAAAACATAAGTAGATCAGAATTTGACATTTTGGTCATTGTTTAAACCTCAGTATTGATCTGAAATAAAAATATCATAGAAACAGGTCCATTGACTTCCTGATCAAAACTGCAAAAATGATAATAGTGACATTTCGAACATTTTAAAAATCACTCTTCTGGTCTTCATTTTTTAAAACATTCCGATCTAAGTACTGGGATGTGGCGCGGGGATAGGGAGCAACACAAGTTTGAGTAAACTGATGATGAGGAAACGCTGTTGTAACAAGGTTAAATGCTCATTTAAATTTTTTTGCAAATATGTCCTCTTTAAAAAACAAATAGAGCATAATATCAGCCCACTGAATAATCATAGCGTCTGTGTGGTATTGGTCTGTCGGGCATCTGTCAAGGATTGTGGAGGCTCTCGTGAAGCCCTCTGTGCTGGTGCATATGTTTGTGTTCACAAATCGCACTGGACGGAGCACTTGGCTCTCCACACATCTGTCAGAACAGGGCATCTGCTTAGTCACAATCACACCGACTGACAAAGAGTGTTGCGTGATAACACTTTGAAAACATTTAATGATTTTATGATGTCATACCGCTAATATATCAGAGGAGTGGGACAAAAAAAGTGTCTTGCCAAATGACACAGTGTCAGATTCACACTGTTCAGGTTCAGTCTTACAATTAACACTATATCCACTATGCCTTTGTCAATACTGAAGTTTACACTGGATTTAAAGAGAAGGAAATGAAAACAAAGACATTTTTATAGGGAAGATAGTGGCCAGATCCGGATTCAAACCAGAAGTCTTCTACTGTAATCTTTGAGGAAATAAAACGTCTAATCAGGTCTAACCAGAAGCTCTAATTGAACTAATTTTCTAGGGATTGGCTCAGAGGGGCTGAGACAGTAAATTTACCGTAAAATTGAAAAAATACATGGATATCTTTAATTCTTGTTCTTTTAAATTGTTTGTTCACAAAAAAATATGAAAGAGAAAAGTTACATTTTCAAGAGATTATAAAGATTTGAGCCAGCCCTGGTGCCACCTTTGAGCCTCCCCAGTGAAAGAAGTCTGGACACACCCAAGAAAATGACCAGTCCCAAACCAAGAACGAATCAATCTAGCATAAGGACATGGGATAAGAAAGACTTAAATTGAATGTGACCGCTCTGTGTGCCATCAAAATAGTTTCTTTCATCGAGAAAGTCATGTTTCAGTTACTGAAAAGGAACCCATATGCCCTAGATTCCACCATTCATTTCCCAGACAACAGGCTTTTTTGAAACACCACACCAAAAATGGACTACCTACTTGTATATTCACCTTGATATGTTTGCATGAGAGAGATCATTTTGTAAGAATTAGAACTTCATGGAGCAATATCTACAACCCAAAGTGCCGTGCTAATGACTGACACTCACCTGCAGGGCACATACTTAAAAATGTAGCCACCCACAAGCTCACTTCAATCAGATTTTGGTCATAACATGGTGCTGATGGAATAAAGAGATATTATTAACAACAATTTGGAGTTAAATATTCTCCCCATGATCATTCAATTAGCTCGTATTTCACCAATTAGTTTTACAGCTGCGATAAAAGTGAATCAAAAATGACATGCTGCACAGAAGAATCACATGAATTACCTCATGGCTAAATCACTGCACCTAACCAGACTTAGTCCCTGAGCGGAGTAGCAGGAGTTCAGAGAAGTGTATTACCTATCACAATAGATTGTTTTTGTCAATTTATGAAAATGAAATGAAATAGTTGATATTTCAATTTGGCTCACCTTGAGTTGAGAAAATGAAAGTCAGTTTGTCATATTTGTCTTCTTTTTCAAATTAAATGTCACTTTTCTTCTAACAAGACGGTGGCATACAAGCAATAGCTTATTTACCTGACATGTTTCGGAGGCAGGACTTCCCCCTTTGTCAGCTCTGTCGGACTGACCAACGCCTGGAAATAACATCGGATAAAAGACACGTCACAACATCGGCGGAATCGTGTCGCCCAAGACGTGTCAGGTAAATGAGCTATCGCTTGTATGCCACCGCCTTGTTAGAAGAAATGTTTTATTTAATGTGTCTTGCAACCTAAACAAACAGCCAGGTAAAAGTGTTTGACTGATGAAATGTTACCAGGGAAATTTGGGGGGCCAGACGAAGTAGGCTCATATGGGCGTCCTATTGGAAAATGATTCTTGGCACCTATGTCTCTGGAGCAACATACAGCTTTGCTCCACTTGTCAATTGCACTGACTAGTTTTGCTGTTGTCCTACACTGTCTGTATGTATGTGCCAGGGAAGTACAGAATAGCATCTACATCTACTCTACAAACTGCCTCTGGTCATTTTCTCATGAAGTCAAGTCAGGTCAGTCGGCGCTCTTGATGTGGTGTAATAGCCCCATTCTCAGTATTGTCTGTTTACTGTGAGTCCATGTTTGGGAAAAATGATATACTTAAGCCTGTGTGTCATAATCCGGACGTTGCCCCCAAGCATAAAATCCATAACAAATAGTGCGAGATACCCTGAAAGACATTAACAGTAACGACCTTCTTCATTTGACGCCATTACAATTACCCGGCCTAGGGGCACCGTGACTCTTTTCTGCACTTCCTACTCAAACTCCCTCGCTCCCCTGCAGAATGACTCAGAGTGGCTTATCACTCATGCATCATCGCGGTCAGAGGTATCTTCATCGGTAACAAGCCCAACGCACGAGAAAGACCGGACAGCAGTAGCACAAAAGGTATCCATCTTGTACATCAGAGAAGACGCTCAAACGTGTAGATTAGTGCAAAAGCGTCCCCCCGAGTAATTAGCCCGTGTTCTGCAGAGGAGAGGAGCGTGAGGGATGAGAAGTGTTTAACAGATGATCTATACGCAGGGCTGCACAGCGCTCATGTCCCCCACAGAGAGAAATTATGGCTGTAAACAGGAGCTCGCATCTCATAAATGCATCTCCATTCATTTGAGTTGACGTCGCAGACCTCTCCGTGCCATCTTTGGAGGTGGGCGAGATCTGTCTCACAGCGAGCAGCGTCGGACCATCGCCATTCAGGGTGCAGCCAGGAGAAATAAACAGGCCGAGGGAGGACTGAAATGGCTTACCATCTGGTGCAAAGGCAGGCGCAGAAATGCCAAAGTCCAGTGATTAAGAGGTAGCACACATTTTTAGAAGAGTATTTTTAAACAGGATCAAAGCTATGGTGGAAAGATGTCTGTTTTATTCTAAGTTCAAGCAGCAAGTTGACACCAAAATGTATCAAACTAATTGCGATTCCTTAAAATGAGAAATGAAACAAAACAAAGCATGCAAATTGGAAGAAACAATAAAGCCAATTTGATGAAGAACTCGATTCGGAGACAAAGATTTTTCTAAATGTACCGACCATTCATGCGGTTTTTTGAAAATTGAAATTATTTATCCCAAGAAAGTGCTCCTGAAACTCGTCTATTTTAGGAAATCGTGCAATTGCTGTTGAATGTTTTTAGCGGCAAGACATGAATCGTTCCAATCTTCTGTAATTAAGGCGCCTTTTAAATACTTTTGATCGCAGCCTGTGCCACTTCTGCCCGTATTGCTATTTTAGTTTCACTTTGTACTTGAGTTGTTGCAATACGAAAAAAGGAATGAGCTTAATATTTGACACCGATTTCTATACCACAATGATAATAATGAAATACAAAATATTTTATTTTCAACACAAAATAATACTCTTTATAAGGTTATCATGTCTCATAATAGTTCTGAAAAGTGCAAGAAAAAACTATTCAAGAAAAGTCCAATTTGGCCCTGTTTTTGTTCAAATGTTTATCTAGTTTTGATACTAGTTTTAGTGTCCATTTGTATCTGATTTTCAAGCCTTCTTTCGACCATATTTATTCTATTTAACACATTTGTCGATTGCATTTGGCCTTTGACTGCTACGACTATGATGTGCCACTTGTTCTATGATGAAAGTCCGCCTGTCTGAGCTCCAGATCGAGGCCCTGCTGACTGTAGCCAAGTGGGCAAATATGCGCTCTCGACCTTTGACCTTGTGGAGCAAGCCCCGGGCCTCGCAATGCCCCATTTGTCTTATCCGTGTGAGTGACAGTCTGTCCACGCAGCAGGGGCTCTGAGGCGTCACCGCAGCCACTGACCCGCACTCAACATAAAAAAAACGTGAGTCCACCGTCTGCCGCGCGGGCCGGGCCAGCCTCTTTTGGCATGTGCTGCGCCGCTCGAACACAAACACTACATCGAGGCGCCATCTTTAACTTGTCTGAGCTGGCAGTGAGCGCTGAGCTAACACCACGTCTCCCACCATATGGACATCTAACCTGCCGCGGTGCCACTGACATAAAGTGACATGGAACTTAAAGTGGTAAAAATGACTGGAAAACATCAGAGAGCTTCTAATACGTATAAAGATTAACGAGTGTGATTTTTTTTCCAGCAGCTTTTCATTTTGCTCTTCGATCTCAGCCAGATTGCTTTAACTTTGGTTCCACCGTTTGATCAGTTTCACTCCAACAGTGCCGTGTGTCATGAATCCAAGTGCAGCTAAAAACTTCCACTGTTTTATTTTCTGAAAATGGAATTGCCATTTACGTGACATTTTTCACAAAGAGCTTTTCTAAACAATTCACCTGAAATTCTGTTTTACTTAGCTTAACAAAATATAATAACGTGTGTTGATATTCAATTTATGTTGCTGACAATATCTTCAGTTGTTTTTATTTTCATGGATTATTCTGTGCCAGTTGTTGCATTCCGTGAACTCAAAGTGCAGAGTCCAAATTTGTGTCAACAATATATGAATCTGTGTTAATTAATGGGTCAAAAAATGTATTCAGCTAGAATATCAATTGAGCACGCAAAGACTATATTAAGTGCTGTCTTTAGTCAAGTGTTTTGGTGTCTGTTCAGTACAAGTTAGAACAAAGAACCTCCCAAGAAGGTTAGGTTGAGTAATTAAGTGTTAACTTTTTATTAAGAAATAAAATGCTTTCTTAAAGATCCTTGAACAAGTTAAATGCAGAGTGGGACGCTATTGACGAAAATAATCTTATCTCAGTCGGTCAGATTTGTTGCACCAAAGGATTTAATATATTGCACATTGAACATTTATGATCATCTATGATATGATAATAAATATCTGACTGAAAATGTATCATTAAGATTTGTAGACAATGACATATATGACATTTGCCTGTGAAAAGTTTGTTTTTGCTGTGCCCTGGATCCTCATTAACCCCATTCAAATGAGCCACTTAGAGAACGAACAGAGATCAAGACCTTCACACAGATCCATTATCCTGCCACAAGAACAGGACTCTCATCTGCTTGTCTCCTTGTAGATGTCAGGCTTGCATTTATTATAATTGCAGGTGTTTTTCTGCATGAAAGCATGAAAAACATGCTTTCTTACTGTGAGCGAGGTCGCCTCTCATCAGACCTGACCTGTAACTTGGTTGCCAAGGAGATAGATATATTTAACGCCATACTGTGGAACATTCCAAACAAAGTGCACCTTAGAGCAAGTTCCTCTACAAAATGCAATACTTGATCTAATTTTAAATCTGGGAGTTTGTGTCCGCACTTGACTTGCACAGTGCCTTTCTCTGATAAGGATATGAAAGTCTGTGGTAATAGGAATTTAGGAAAGTCCTTTTAACTGATGTGTCATTGAACTATCCCTGAACTTTATGGCAGATAGAACCACTATTATTCTTCCCCCATTGCAGTTATCTTTATTGCAAAAATGCCCTCTGAAATTGAGGGAAGTTGGTGTTCTTTCTCACATATAGATGAAATATAATGTGGTTGGTTTCCCCAAGCCATCACGCAATCTTTCTATTTCAATGTGAATGTTCCTGCTACTGTTCCCACTGCAACGATAAATTAAAGGTGCACATGTATCTTGGCATTAAACGTATCTATCTCCATGAAGACAAACTGTCGACGCCACCAGGACCAGTTACAGCCAGATCTGTGGTGTATTTCAAGGTGTGTATTTGTTCTATAAAAACATATGTCATTGAATTAAAGCTAAATAGATTGGCCTAAATTGAATGCCACTTTCTTAAATACTCGACCGAGATGAATAAGACTCTTTTCAATACCTACATTCCATTTGGCTTTAACACTACACTTGATTGTCCTCTGCATTTGACCCATCCTTTAATGTCGCTGGGGCATCTCCTCATGAGCAATGGTCGCTGCGTGCCGTTCCTGGGGACCCATCTAGGCTTGGCCAGGGCTACCTTTGGAGGATTTTACCTGGTGCATGTTTTGAGTTGATGGGAAACACACCCAGAAATGGGGAAAAACATGCAAAACTCCAGCAAAAAAAATTATGACAATTGGTCATTTATAAAATGGAAAGACTCTCTTTTGCACTGAACTTGAAAAAGAACACATTTGCTGGACATTGGAAAAAATGGGACAAGTACCAATGGGAACATATGCCAGACTGGCTTCCAAGCAAAGCAATAACATCTATGGAGACAAGTGGGTAGGTACATAGTGAACCTTTAATGTTCCAATCAAAAACAAATGAATCCAGACTCCATTAACCATTCTCCAGATGCTTCCCATTTGTCCACTTTTGTCCATCAAATGTCCAAATCAGAATTACTACTATTGTAACAGCCCAGCGTCAACATTGCAGTGTGAACCATGCCGTCATAGTCAGGTAATTGTGTGATTGTGATTAAAGGCTTATAGCAGACTCACAGCTCAGTCAATAAACAGCAGGTTGAGGGAGAGGGGTAAACACAGTGGTGATTAACTTCATGTGCCACAATGATGCTCAGAGTCAGGGTGAGTGGTCTGAGAAGGCAGCATTTAAAAAGTCCATAAAGTCCATTGGGTCAGGAGCCACTGCTGGTCTGAGTTCTTTTTCCAGTTTATTGCCTTTTTTTAGTCGAGTCCATTATGCCAAAAAGTGCAACAATGTACTTTTTTATCACGGCAGAAAGATCAGCAGCATAGCAACCGTAGGCCAATCCAGGGCAACATGTTCTTGCACAACAAACTAAAGAATATATATGAAAAATCTAGAGTTATTTCCCAGAAAACATTATTTATCGAAATCTTGGAAATATGCGGCCAACTTTTAAATACTTTTTGCTTGTCTTGTTTTTTGTTGTTGTTTTTTTTTTTCTAATTAGGCAGTTTGTGTGCAGCTAAAAAAAACACATTTTTGGGATTAAATCAATTCAATATCTAATTGGAACATTCCTCACAGCTGCAAGCACTTCATAATGATACCTACCACTACCCATAAATGCATTTTTCCATTTATGAAAATACCAATTTATGAGGCATTCAATTTTTTCCCCCCAAAAACAACCACATTCAGCCAGTGCCAACCGAGATAAAACCCACCGTCAAATCAGTGGTGGAAGAAGTACTGCAGTCAATTTTGTTATTCAAGTAAAAGTAGCAAAGTAAACGTAAGAAATCGACTTTAGTAAATGCTTTGAAGTGTCCGTTAAAAATCTACTTGACGAGTAAAAAGTAAAAGGGTTTCCCACTTTTTTGCGAGGACTGCTAAAGCATTCAATTTAGGGATTTTGACAAAGATTTGTGCATTCATATCTGATGTTTATGCGTTTTTGTTTGCTCAAAGCTGGGACTTGAACTGAACACGTTTAGGCAGTCAGTCAGTCAGTCAGTTAAAAAATCTAGTGGAGTATACACACTTCAAAATGTAGTGCAGTATAAAACTACTTGACTAAAGCACAGATAGCTAAACGTTTTACTAAGTAGTTTTACTTTTCTTCTTTGTTACTTTTCCACCACTGTGTCAAATAATAATACGTAATGTCAAAGTGTATTCGCAGTGATAACTATTCATGGCACAAATCCACAAATAAGTATAAAGGCTTATAAAATCTGGGTAGCACTTCACTTTGTACATGAGTTCAACTTGTAATTATAAATAAAAAGAGCTAGATGTGGTATGTCCTTGGTAATAATATGGAAATAGAGCTGCAGTGTCTTATGTTATTCCAGTAATTATGATAATTCCATCGTCCGAGTAAAGTATACAACCAACAACTTGCGTCATCTTGGTTTGACAACTGTAAGACATCATAAACAGATTCATTCTTGATTATTCTCTTGGCGTTTTCTCTGCGTCGACTGTCAGAAGTTGCCTCCATACTCTACTGCGGGTTTGTTAAATGAGTGTCACGCCGTGCCTTCACACTGGGTTGTTGACATTTGGAGAAATCCCTGCTGTGTCATTCCAGGTGAAACACGATCCCCAGCTCAATAATCATTCATAATAGATAAGACTTATGGACCCAATAGGTTATCATCCTGCAGGACGTCCGGCTGGGTCACAATAGGTCGCTCATCTGTAATTATTTACCCCGTCAACAGGCTGCTGGTACACAATAAAATAGATCAGATGAGTTTGTCAGATGAGCAAAGCAAACCCGCCCTTCAACGAGACATGAAGAACAGCTATAGTATTTATCTTTATAGAGAATGCGTCCATTGGGTCTGTTTGTTATTGGTGCGCAAGGGAGAGAGTTGATAGAATACGCAGAGCAAAAGGCAAATTGTTGTGAGATTTGTTTCCTGAATGAGATGGATGATGTTGTCAGTAATAGTGTGGGCAGGTGCGGTGTTGTGGTATGGTTTAAAGACAGTATGGTGCGGGAAGAAGAGGAGGAGGAGGAGGAGGAGGAGGAGGGAGGAACTGAAATGAGTTTTTAGTTTCAGTTTCAGGCAGGAATACTTCAGATCATTTATTTTAGTTTGGGTTTGGTGTGGTTTAGTTAGGTTTGGGGTTAGTTTTGTTTTTGGTTTAGTTAAGTTTAGGGTCAAGTTAAGGTTTATGTTCATTGTTACATATTTAGTGTTATAGTTTAGTTTTGGTTAGTTTGAGTAAGTTTGGGTCAGTTTTGGTTTTGCTTTAGGTTTTTGCATAGGTGGTTTAGTTTAGTTTTAGTTGACGAAATGCCATGTAATAGATTGTATTCACAAAAATTCCACATCAAATTCCTCCTAAACTCGCAACTAAACCTGGACAAGAACAAGACCAAATCAAATCTAACTCAGGATTTGATTTGGCTCAAGTGTGAACGCATCATTTGTAGTCAAATAAAAACTTTTCATTGAAATTATGACACTGCTTCACGGACCTGTACAATAGGATTTAGTCACATTCTACTATTTTCATTTCCGTTCAGCTTTGATAAGTTGTCAAATCTATATGTACATTGTAGGCATCACTGATTACTTTTTATACAACATTAATGAAAACTATAATTAAAAATAGATTAAATTAACATTAGTGTAGAGAAGGAACGCCAAACGTAGCGGCGTATACGTTCAAGCTGGAGGTCTAGAGAAAAGACCAAAGTGGAAATTCGAGGATTTGGAGAAAAAGAATGACAAATGTCGATGTGAAAGATGGATGAGACTGATAAAACCAACTCAATCAACAGAAACAAACTAATTAATTTGTGCTGATGATTACCATATGTGCGAACAGCAGCCAAACTCATTTCAAAGTGCACAGTGGCACAAGCACGAGGGTTTGTCAAGCAGCATGTTTGGATTAAGAATTATTAAATGTAAAGCAGCGCAGAAGCTGTTTTTGACCATCTGTTCAATAAACGGGGACACTTTGGTTTAAAAGCTGACATAAACTTATGTATGTACCGCACAACTGTATTTTAAGAAATCACAAGACCTATGAAGAGTAAAGGTAGTTAATGAGGTACCGACATTATGTATTAAAAGTATATATTAAAAAAATATGGTACTGTAAATGCAGCCAAACCTGTACTGCAAATACTTTAATTACGACTGCCAATATGACACTTCTATAGTACTTTACTCTATATTATTCCTGCATGATTTACTTCTATAACTAACTAAATAGCGTTTTATACATGTGCATTATGAATGAATGTGTCTCCCCTGAATCTTTGGCAGGTTTGGTGGGTTTATGACATCTATTTTAAAGCGTTTACAAAAAGCTTGGGGATTACAATGCCCTTGTCTGTTCCTGCTGTTCCTCTTCGCTCTCACAAATGACTAATAGAACAATCAATGAATCACCGCGGTGCGTCTGCTCAAAACAAACCCTGATTGAGCTACAACTAACACAGGTAAACATTTGGAGATTCAACAAGAAACATTCTAATTGTTTGGGTCAATTTATCAACTTTTGCTTTCATTCAGCAAGTGTCTCATTAGAACTTAACTGTGTGCCTCTAGCAAAAATAAATAAAAAAATAAAGGTTTGACAGAATGTTATTTCTCAAGATGGTACAAAACTAAGCAATGTCTAAGTTTGTTAAAATGTTGGGGAAGGGCCAGTAAAGACTACATTATCACAGCTATGTTCCTCTTTTCCTTAAATTAAAACCATTGAATGGACTTTAGCGATTTTGAGAACATTTCATACATTATAAATATTTGCCAAGTTGTTATTTTAATTTGCACAGTTATTAAAAGCATATGCTTCAAGACACCAGAGATCAATAGGGTCAATGGGGCGCCATCCAAACAGCAATTATCAAGGCAGGATGAAGTTTCTAAAGTTCATCTTAATTAATTACATGGTAGCAATAAGATTTCACCCTGGATCTTGGGTTTTTGAAAGTGTGTAAAATGTCCCTCTCTGTGCTACCGTAATTATGTGACGCTGCAGTAACAGTAAATTGGCCTATTAAAACCTTCGGGTGGCACATCTTTGTCTTATTTTAGATCTAATTGTGGTTAGTATTGTCTACGTAAAATCTAATACTGAATATAGTATCTGTTCTCCATGTCTTGATGACAATTCTGTTTAAAAGCCGCACTATATAACTCTTTTGCAACAGTTGTTGTTATTATTCTGTTCACACAAAGGACACATATGTAAAATTGACACACTTGACATTTTCTTTTGTTCCCTCATCAAAAACATTTCTTCTCCCCCTCCGACCGTCATAAACACTCTCGATCAGTTACGTGGCTCTGTGAATCTTCTCTGCTGGTTTTTAGTCCATAAATCATTGCCAGACTCGTTTTGTAAATTTCTCCTGTCTAATCACGATCAGTACAACTGCGTGCTGAGACCCGGAAGTGAAATGCCAGCTTGAAATACAATGAAAAATGTTTTATCTTAAACTGTGTGTAATTCCCGCTGCAGCCAGTAGATAGGGCTAAAACTCAAAAGCAGAGTGTGTATAAATGTGTATTAAAAAATGTAGTACTTTTAGATTGAAATGCCAAACTAAAGGTACTCAAGAGCATGTTTAAAGGTCAATAATAATACAAATAATGCATGATATCTGTCCATTAAGTGAAGAACAAGAGAAATGGTAAAATATGAAAAGTGGATTGAATTGTGTAAAATGTTCAGTGTTCATGTGCACCAACAAGTCAACACCGCACCGTTTCTCTGGGTGTGTTGAAAACAGCTTTGTGTCTGTGTAGAACTTATTTCTCTATAGAGATGAGCATGTGGCGAACCGTCAGCCATGATTATTGAACAATGCTTCAGATGCAACTCGGCGTAATCCCTCATTCGTCCAGGAGATCTACTGTCGAAAAAAACTTCAGTTGTAGTCATCTATACTCTGTTTTAGAATACAGATGCACAAAACATTTCGTAATAATCTCTGACTCCACATAGAAAATTGGGGATTACGTTGTAGTGTTAGTACGTTTTGTTGATTCTGAATTGCACTGTCTTTAAATCCCAGTCCTTTGTAACTTGACTCTTAGTAGCTGAGATAAGCTCCACACAAGCCTTTATATTGTAGTGATAGACAGAAGAAGAATGAATGAACTTTGAAATCCAACTCTTCATTTTGAAAGCCCTCATAAGTACCTCCCTCCTCCCGCCAAAGCGCATTGATCAACCCACTGATCAGGCATCATTCCTTGGGAGAAAAAATAAAGGAAAAAAAATAATACTCCTCAGCTGCCAGTCCCTCGAGAACATCCCACTGTTATTAGAGGAGGTCTGTTGCTGCATCGTAAGAGCCTATCATTCCTGCCTCTCTCTTCTTTCCCATTCCCCCGGCAAGCGGTGACAGCCTATTGGACATCATTACAGGTAGCTTTCAGTGGCTTCTGGCATCATAACGAATGCCTTTTCTTTTCTTTTTTTTCTAAGAATCACGGCTGGAAATGGTAAACAGAACAAGTTTTTTTCACCTGTCAAGCTTCAATAACACGCACCGATCACACAAAAGCGCACAAAGAAATGGATTGGCACCTGTGGCTATGCAAAAAGAATGAGATGAACGAATTACAATGCAAATGTAATGGTGAATATGGCTGTCATGCGGGTGTATACATTTGTAAGCTTTAGAGGAGGATAGCAATATGAAGAGTCGACTTCAGAACACATTATGCTGATTTATCTCAATTGGACTGAAATTGCAATTTGAATAATCACAAATTAGCAAATCTCAAAGGCTGGAATAATTCTGTCAATGTAATGTCCTCCACACAGAACTAAATGTCCTTGTGTCTCCATAGGGTCTAGCCGTCCTTGAAGTTCCCATCTTCCGAGTAAAAATTCACTCTCAAACATTATTTTATAAACTGGAAATGTAATCATCATGTCCGGGTCAATAAATCACAATTCTAAGACCCACATTTTGACTGATTTGACCTCTTTCCTATCTTTTATTACTTGATTAAGGCGTTGTTACTGTAATATACGGTACTGGTAATTGTTTTTCCGATTTGACGACCTAAACACAAAAAGATCGGACCTTTTTTATAGAGGTTATGCAGATGACATCATAGTATTTCAAAAAACACAAGCAAAATGTGAAAAAGCAGTGACGGCTTGATAGAAGTCTACAACTCTGCTTAATATCTAGTCAGCACCTGATAGCTAAAAAAAAAGAAAAAACAGTTGTAGAAAACCAGATAAACAACAGGAACACGGCAGCCACGCTCTGACTTTGTGATCACACACACACTTGAACTGATTACCGTACCTTAAATAAGATGTTTCTGAGTCTCTGTGTTGAGGAAATGAATGTGGCATTGATGTGTCCTTTATCTCCCCCTGCCGTTAGCACACAGGCTAGTTAAGATCTGCACATTCAAAGCAACAACAGAGAAACTACTTTAAGCTTCCATTTTGCTGTAGATTGTTAACTTGAGTGAAACAATAGCTCCACAGACAAACATTTTGGAAAACTTTTTACAATTTTTGTTTATTGTGCTGCCCAAAATTCTGATCCGTAATGTTTTCAAATAAAATAATGTCAATGTGCATTACATCGACACAGTAAACCGGCTAACCCTCTAGCTTAGACCTCTATACAAACCAGCTCTGAAATGTAATGTTCACTACACCCTGGTATAGTCTACACCACAGCGACATTGCCCACTCCCCTCAAACTTTGAGTTAATCATTTAGAAATAATTAAATTCAATAAAGCAGAACCGATTAAATAACAAACAACAACTGGCCAGTGAGGGTGTGCGGCTGTGTTGTGGCTTCCATTATCTTTGAAAGGACAGCAGCAGAGAGGTGATGAAGAGGCTGACATAGCAGCAAGCAAGTAAAAAAGGAAAAGAAAAAGAAAAAAAGATAACTCATTTGCATGCTCCTTAGATGTTAATTGCTCTTTTAAATAGGCAAAGGTTTATTGGTCAATGGGCTTTAGTAGTACCGGAATAAATAACATTTGAATGCAATTGCTTAACCATTCAGCCAGAAAGTCAGTAAGTAGCTAAATGGAAGGTAAATGTGTCTGGCTTAGTAAGTTGCTTAGTATTGCATACAAAGCATTTACTAGAAGTGATTTCGTCAATAAATGATAACTTGGTTGCTTTCAAAAACATTCAAACACTTAAAAATTATGTTGATGACAGGAATAAAATGTTGTATTCCTAACATGTACTAAACAGCTCCAAATGTTGCGGTATTAACATTGATTGTAGTAGCAGAGGTGCTGACAATAGCAGTAGCATCAGTGAACACTGATAAAAGTGAGAGTAGAAATAAAAGTAGTAGCAGGGAGGGCATGAAAGTGAAGTGCCTGTCAAAGCTTGGTTGAGGTTCAAGTATCACACAAATATGATATTTGGCCTTAAAATGAAACACAAAAGTGCTGAATATTTCAGCCTGTTTAATAGGCTGCAGGTTTCTGTGAAAAGTGCACTTTATTGCTATGCAGTGCACCTCTGGGGGAATTTTATGACAATGAAAATGAAAAAAAATCTTGAATCTGAAAATCTTGAATCTACCACTTTATAATAACTACATATCAAATAGCCATAATAAAGCATGAACAAAGTCGTTTATTAAGAATGATTCAGGTTTAGTAATTAAGGGGTGAGGGTAAGAATTCAGGGTTACGATATATAAATAAATACGAAATGTCATTATGAATTCAGTCCTTGTTCATGTTTTATTAAAGCTATTAAAAGTGTAGTTATTATAAAGTGTTACAGTTTATTTTCTTTTAAAGATTTTTTTCCCCGTAGGCTTTATTAGACAAGAGAATAAAGTGTGAAATGGAGGATGGGAGAGAGAGGGAAGGACACGCAGTAAATGTCGCAGTCGGGAATCGAACTCACAACACTGCGGCCTTAACCCCTCGACCACCGGGCAGCATGTATTTACCACTGATTCGAGAATAAAAAAACGATGTACAACACTTTATTTTCTTACCAATGCTGTGCAGTCTAAAGCCTTAGAATAAATATGCATTTTCAATACTTGTGTACTTAGTTACTTCCCCGCCCTGCATGTAAGTGGTATTGAGTTGCTTGCTTGAACATCCCACAAAACCATATCTTTTCATTTTTACACGTTATCACAAGAGAATATTAATATTACGAGTCAAATATGTTGGTTCATATTTGTTCTCTCCTCTGATATATTCACCATACCCACAGATATATTTCAGTGGTTGTTGGAGAAAAGAGGCCGTCTGTCATACCACAAAAGATAAATGCATCAATGACAAAAACATATACGAGCACTGGGAAAATTGGGATTCAGCCACACAAAAGCCACAGAGAAAAGTAATGATAGGCGCCGGAGGACTGGTTAAATATTCATACAGGCGCCGCGCTGATGGGCGGTGACGTCGAACTTGAGGAGAGAGAGGAACGAAGCCTGGTATAATAAGCACAGGAGACAACCCATGCATTGCTTACTACACAGCTGGAGGCTTGTAGGACCACTATCCAAAACATGCAATTACAGAGGGCAAAACATATTAAGCCGCATGCGAATGAGTACGGCGGCTGCGGGTAGAAACATTGTTAGCGAACGGAAAAGCTATGTTAACCTAAGTATGTGCAGTGTGTTAGCGTTTGAGCTTGTTTTGGCTTTTTAAGTCTCCGAACTGAAATGTTTTGACCGCCAACATTGCATAAGTATCGAGCGGGTAATTATTCTTCATTGCTAATGGCTACACGGTGAGGCTGAAGATCGCTAAAGGTCTCGTCAAAATGTAAAGATAATATGTCACAAGAGCCGGGGGGTTTGTAGTCTTCTGATAAGCTTGAACCATTTCATTCTGGAAATTCGTAGCACCAGTGGTAGTGCGTGTTGCATCAGCCTTCATAACACATGATTCAATATGTTATGAATATGTTGCCATTTGTTCTGGTTTGTCACTCTCTGTGTTCTTCTAGCTCAGTTTAATGTCGCCCAATTTTTTATGTTTTTCCGATTGACTTCTTCTTGTGAGTTTCCAATCATCTCTCTCATCCGTCCCAATGGTCCACAAATTCATCACTATTGGTCCTGTATTCCGTTTCTAAAGCACTAACCTTTTCTGACACAATCGTCCAAATTTGTTACGGCCTTATGTTGCGGTACTATTAATGGGACCTTTGACCTTGCTCATCCTGTTTCCAGCCCGGTCACCTGCAAGCCCCACACTTTTTCTTTATTTTCTTTTAACTACGACACTACACAAACATACTCTGATCAAACATGCACATAGAACAGGTTGTGACAACTAACGAACAACCGAAAGAAAGTGTTCTTGCTGTATAGGTTAAAATGTTGCAAGAACAATAGTTTCACAGTTGACATTTTAGAACTATTATGTGTATTATGTGTTATTCTGAAGTTCACTCACTGTATGCAACACTCTTGTTCCAATCTTTACATTGTGTCGGGACATGAAGTGCCTTTGCTATTGCTTTCCAACCGATGACTGAGGCGTTATGCAGGTACAAGAAGGCTTCTGGGTAATAGTGGCTGTTAGGGTTGCCTTTACGTCTCCTAACTTTTATCATGAATTCGTATCCGTCCGGCCTTGGGTTGTTGTTCTACTTCTCCAGGGCTTGTCTAGGCTGATTTTACATACGTCTTTGTCTTTAAAGGATGTGTTGTGTTGTCCGAAGACGGGCGTGGAGTGGAGGCGTGGTCCTGCTCACGAACCTCAGCGAACATACTATCTCCTTTGAACCTCAACAAAAAGTTCAAAGGTCAGCTGAAGACTTCCACTGCCAAAAACACAAGTAATATTTGCACATAGTGAATGAATCCAAATGTGAAGTAAGTCTTTCTCCAATGTCTGGAAATAAAGCCCTTGTTTTTATGCATTTTTTTTTAGGCCAAAGTCAGTATTGTGCACCAGACAATTCAATATGACTTCAAATGTTGCCAGGACACAAAACAATAATATGGAACATAGCAAAAAAAAAAAGGGCACACATATGCAATAGACATGACCCATTCACAAAGGAGTATCTCGGTAATGGATTCTACTAAAGTTCACATTGTATTGTTGCACACATTGAGGTCATCGGGGAAGTAATTGCTCCAAGGGCCAGTGCGCAGTAGATGGGAGAAAACAATTACGATGACCAATAACTCTCAACATACCTACTGCGTATACGGACTCAGCCGAATGCAAATAAATCCTATAAGAGAAATAAATGGGGAGGCTTAGAGGAGAGTGGCCTCCTTCCCCTGAGGTAAAACAGCCTCAGTATTAACCTTGATAAGACCATCTTGGTTCTGAAACGGCACATGTGTTAAACACTAGCTGAGGTTCAGTCACATATAAAAGAGTATACACTTGTTCAGTCAGAGTCAGCGTTATTGTGATAATTAAGACACATATATATGTATTTATTTATGTAAATAATTAAAAATCCTTAGGCTCATTGCTAGTATTCAGAATGTATGCATTTTTAGCCGGTGAAGGGAGGCAGGGATGAACTATAAATGCTCAAATCGATGGCAACTCACATGGCTCTTACTTCCAGGTTTGCATCCAATAAAATACTTCATAATTAGAAGCAGACAGCCGGCTGATTTTCACTAAATGCTGCTTTTACACTATATTCTATGGGTGAAAAAAGAAATGTACTGTTTAACAACAATAAACTTGTGTATCAGCTTTAAAGGACTTATTACAAATATGATGCATTATTTGTATTGTTAGTGGTATTTTAAACAAGCCTTTGAGTACCTTTATTCTGGCATCTCATGTTTCAGAACATGTTCAGAAATTGAAAAAAACTAAATGATTTATGTCTCTCTGGCGTTTCCCACACCAGGAATTGACTATTGGCTCCATCTACTGTCTGCAGAGGGAATTACATGCTAGCCTCTGTCCGACACGCTAATGTAAGCACGCAGTTGTAATGATTGTCATTTGACAATGGAAATGCTCAGAACGAGTGTGGAGATGAGTTATGGATTTAAAACAGAGCAAAAGATCTCAAAGCTCGATCTGGCTCCATCACACATTGGGTAAATTTAGAATGGAGTATTTTGACACTTGGAGGAGAGAGGATTTTCTTAGCTAACTACAATTACAGGTCTGTTATTGATGAGGGAACAATCTTATAACATGATGAAAAGCTGAAAAAAGTCAATTTTGCATGATGTGTAATATTCAACACTTTGACTTCTCAATGCCGCGCTTTCTTTAAAAGCTTAAAGATGTGTTGCTACTATGAACACGAAACAGTAGTGACCTTGATAAAACAGCTCATGTGTTAGCCTATCACTTGTTTTGCATTCCCAGCACAGATAAGAGATGAACTTGGTGCTACCTATGTTGCTTTTGATAGCAGATGATTTGTGGGTGTTTAGTCACGCCTGACATGTTGCCTTTTCAATTATGTATCATTCTGAAGCCGGCTCGAGCCGTGGTGAAGCCCTCTTGGCCTGGCAGTGCAAGAGGAGGAGGAGGCTATTGAGCGGGCAGCCCTGGCTAGGACATAAACAGTGTATTAGTGTGATTGGTTGGAGGGAGCTGATCCATGCTGGGGGCAGCCTGTCTGCCTGCCTGCTGCTGCTGCTGCTAACCAATCTCACAGGGAAAATCGGAATTCAATTAGTCTGGCCAGAGGAGCGATCGCCGACTCTCATTCATATGTGTGTCATCCAATCTCTTGGCCAGATTTGCGAGATTTTCCAGACTTTCCCTCCGCTATTCCAAATCCCACTTTGCATCATAGACCGACTCAATAACTGCGTGTACGTGCTTCTTACTATCTGTTGTATCACCCTCCATATACTCTCCATGCATAAGCTTCTGGTATTAGCAGCTCAACTGTTTTTTTTTTTAAACATACATGACTATTTACCTAATAGAATTATCGGGCTGCATAATATATCACAAAAGTATCAATATTATGGCTGATGCAATAATTGTTTTAACTAAACTAAATAAATCTCAAATTGAGGCGCGTCTACCCGTCTGTCCGAGGGAGTTAGATCGCTCCTTCACTGTGGACCTTCTCCAGGTTTCTACTTTTCCCCAAAGAGGTTTGGTAGCTTTTCCTGGCCGAGAAGGAGGGTCTAAGGACAGGGGAGCTTAGGACATCTGTTTAAGGACACGGGATGCTGGGACATTACCAAGTCCCTCCGAACATACTTTATTCTGTTTTTATTCTGGTTTTTTTCCCACTGTCGCCCCTCGAGGCAACTACTCTTGTGATTTTGGGCGTTACAAAAATAAACTGAATTGAAACTGAATTGAAAAAATAAATTGAAATTGAAACAAAGATTTCCATCTGTTTGTAAATAAGAAAGGGTAGATTTATTATCCAAACATCCTAAACTGACCATGATTTAATCTTGGTTTTGGAAATGTTAAGCTTTTATTTTGTCTGAATAGTAAGATAAGGAATGCACATTTTTGTTTGAATACAACCTAAATGGAATTATTTTGTCGAAAGTATTGTAAAATATTGTTCAAAACATTCTTGGACAAAACAAGCTACTGCTACAACATTTGCCTTCATCTTCTCTGTACAGTAAATCCTCGTAGATGCTTGGATAGGGAATGATGATGATGGGGATTTAAGCTAGAAGAACCTGGAAGAAAAACCTGCAAGAGGAAATGTAGACTGATAGCCATAAGAAGCGGCTGACAACCAAGGGGCCATTAAATAGAATAAAGCAGAAGATAAAAGAGGAGGGAAGGGGAAGAGCTGGACCAGTAAAACACATGAGGAGCTAATGGAGTGAGAAGGTGACAGGTTTAAATAAACTGTTATGACGACAGTAAAAAAAACAAAAAACACAGACATACCTGCAATGGGCCTCGTATAAAAGGTGTTACTTAAAAAAAGATTTACATGATGAACTCATGAGGGAGTCAACAGTAATTTCCTCTACTATTTACCTACTCTGCCGCTAAAACGTACCCAAAGGCTTTACTGATGGATTCACAACGATTCAATGAAAATGAAATGTGGCGAATGGGAATTTTGACATTAAGTTTGTGATCTAGTATAAGAAGACAACTTGACGAGGAAATGAGAGGTCTGGGTAAAAAAAAGCAGCAAAAAGGAAGACGGACTGAGAATGAGGATTGGCGGAGACAATACCAGAAAAGTTACATTGTGCACCTTTAATGTTATAATTATCCACCAAATATGCACATAAAACTTAAATTAAAATTGTATTCATCAACATGGGAAATCAGTTGGACACAATAGCCCAAAGATTGTAATAAATTACCAGATAATTAAAAAGGTTACAATATTGAAGGTAGCAAAAATGAAGACGTTTCAAATTGTTAAAGTAAATACAAAATATTTAAATAAAATAAAGATAAATAAATACATATTTTTATATCTAAGATGAGGGATAAGTCGATACAGTGATGAAAATGTTCATTTGACAAGACATTAGGTTATCTTTGACATAAGTGAGAGCTGTTCAGTTGTATTAAATGTGGTAAAACATCCTGAAAACTACTGCAACATAAAAATCCTAACTTGAATGTTCACAAAATACAATGTAGATTACAAGCTATGAACTTGATATTCAGAAAATATTACCCCGATAAGCTCTGATTTAAAGATTGTGTTGAAAGCAAGAAAGTCCATTTCCCTGTAGTCGACTCTGCAATGCACAAAAGGAAATAAGATGTTATGTGGATCTGTGGGAGGCAGATATGCACAGTATTCATCTTGGCTATCTGATATTGTCCCCGTAGATGTAGTGCACCCACCATCTCCCATCGCCCCCTGCTGACTCTAATGCTCAGTCTAATACCTGACACTATGTAACTCGTGCAAGTGCAGTCTCCGGCTCCCCTTTACAATCGGCACAGAACAGGAAATTTAGATGTTTAGGCATGATTCTCGCAGCTGTGTTATCCGCCATCAGACGCCCCACATGAGGACAGTTTCATTGCTCTGCGCCGGCACCGGGGGCTGGGAGATGAAAAGCCCTCTCTACACAAAGTGGCGATGCGCGCGTCACTGCTTCATCTGGCCAAGTCTTCACGCTCGTCCAAATCTCCCGAGAAGATCATGGGTATTCTGCACCCTCCTGAAGTGCATCGAGGCCTTTGTAGTTTGTTGCGTAAGGTTTCAAAAGTTGCAGAGGTTGTAAAGTTTTCCATTACACATTTCACGAAGATGGATGTGGCGCTCCGTCAGGCTCTGGCAGCGTAGCAAGGAAGACGTGGTGTCAAAAGATGCAAGCGTACGGTGATAAACAAATTGGAAGAGGGATGAGAAACAGAAGGTTGGCTTTAAAATATGAAATTCAAATTACAAGCTTGAGGTGCAAGACAAATGTAAAACATAAAAAGACATGTAAAAAATGTTTGGACTCATCAACAGCTCGATAGGTGTAAATGCTAGGGATGAGAGAATCGGTCGCAAATTATTGATGTATTGAGACAGACTCAGTAAAATGTTATGCAAGGATTTATAATAATTTACATATGTCAATTTAAGACGAGGCATCAATTTAAGATTGTTTGCTTTCAAACACCTTCACTAGCAGCAGATTGGACTGATCAATCTGTGAGGTGTTTTGTTTGTCCTTTAGAGTCTATTTGGAGCCCATTTTCATACATAGATTTACTGAAATGCCTTCATCCATAAGTTTAGACCAGTATCAAGTGTCGGTATCCAAGAAATTACCATCCATCCATCTTCTTCTGCTTATTTGGTCGCGGGGGCAGCAGTCTAAGCAGTGACTCTCAGCCTTCCCGCTCCCCAGACACTTCCTCCAGCTCCTCCGGGGGGATCCCGAGGTGTTCCCAGGCCAGCGGAGAGACGTTGTCCCTCCAGCGTGTCCTGGGTCTTCCCCGGTGTCTCTTCCCGCTGGGACATGCCCGAAACGCCTCCCCAGGGAGGCACCCAGGAGGCATCCGGAACAGATGCCCGAGCCACCTCAGCTGGCTCCTTTCGATGTGGAGGAGCAGCGGCTCTACTCTGAGCTCCTCCCGCATGACTGAGCTCCTCACCCTATCTCTAAGAAATTACCCCCAAATTATTTGGCATTGCATTGATATAAAAAATGGTGGTATCGCCCATGTTTTCATGTATTTATTGAGGCATAAAACCATGAAATCACAATTCTCATTCAGTAAAAGTATTTTTATGCACCATTTCACCAAAGAAATACGTCAATCGTAGTTTGAGTCCCTAGTTCCTTTAATCATTCCTCTCATTCTTTATATGAACATTCCTTGACTTTAACATTTGATAGCTATTACCCAGGCACCAAAGCTGACCCATCACCTGAGCTAATTGAAAAGGTGTTACTTTTAAGGCATTCATGGAAAGGGCATAGACAAAACTTGCGATCCCAGAGAACGATTGTGAGCCTTGACTGCGTTTGATTAGCATGCTGTGCGGCCGAGATAAGATGTCAGGGAGGAGTGGACTGCAGAGTTAAAAGGCTTCTCACCCACAATCGGCCTCAACATCTTTTTCACTTCGCAAGGGAATTGCCTTCCAACTAGCTAGCACAATCTGTAGTCTTTTCGTCTTTAGTGGGACTGTGTATTCATTTTGCATAGTCGTCACTTCGATCGAGTCTTTGGATTTGTTTCAACCTAAGAGATTGCTTTCGCCAATGGCTTCCTTTTAAAGAAATCAAAGCTGCCAATTTACTCTAGAATAGAATAATTTGCATAAATAATTGGTCAATGTCACAGATTTGCACCACCTGTGAGCCCCATTGGTCATAGCAGTGGTCAGATACACCTGCCAACAATAATCCATGCATCCAATCCAACATGTAGACCAAGGTGTATATCTTTTATCTAAAAACTAAAGACCGATTCATGTAGAATATGTAATGTAATGTTGAATGTAATATTGTGTAAATATAGTAACATATAAATGTAATAATTGTTGTTCAATTGGGCTATTTTACAATATGACAAGGTCGACATCCAAAATGAATAAGTTCCTTTGAATAACTTTGAATGAATAACTTTTAGACGAGTGCATTTTAAAGATGTAAAGTCATCTTTCCTCATAGCAAAGGGGTAGAGTGGCCATAATTTGTACTCAAGTAAGAGTTACTTTAAAATATTGTTACAATAATATTGTTAAAATAATGTTGTTAGAACTAAAAAGTAATGACCAATAGAATTTGAAAGAAAAATAGTAGTTAAAAAATAATAATAATAATAACAGTTTTGGCATTGGAATGTAGTTAAATCTCAATCTAATCAAATCTTTGGTATTTCCAAAAAACAGATGAAAATATGTGCAAAAATAAATCCTATCCGAAGGTAAGGAGTGCAAGGTTTTTGTTACAATAGACATACTTACAGTAGGAAGAGTTACTTCAAACTAAATATTATAATTATAATATCATAAAACTACTTTGAAGTGACTCAGATAAATGTAATGTCTTATCTCTCTTCTGTTCCCGTCAGTTTGCATAAAGCAGCACATTTTGAATCAAATATCTGGCCATACGAGGAAACTCAGGAATAGCAAAGAGCTGAAAGGGAGTATTACTTACATTACATTTTGAATGATCTTTCCCATGACCTATCATCATCTGTCTGAAGAAGACATACAATTAGAGTATTTTCTGTCTTCTTTATGCATTTATGCATTGAAAGAAAACATGCCGTACTTGAATGTATTTCTATAGTGTATCATCAGGCCAACCTCCAACTGCATTTGAGCCTGTGTGAGATTATACGGTTGGGATGTGAGGTCCACTCCACACTTACATATGTAAATCGCCGTTCTGTCTTCCATGTCAGAGGTGGATCGACATAACAACGCTATATGCAATAATGCTGGTGGTAGAAATGGTTCGTGTGGAATTAGCTCCAATATAGAAAACCCTTGCCAAGGAAAGTCTGTTTCTTATCCCGTCTTGTGTTTTCTAGGGGGGATGAAAGCAATCTTCAAATGGCATCTGCAGCCGTGAAGCTCTTGAACCCAATCAACAGCAGTCAGACCCAAATGGACCACACCAGAGCCCTCCCCCACCACCACCACCAACACCACCACCACATTCTACAACGTCGGCAAAGGAAGCTGCTACGCCAATCACGCTCAAAATAACGCCGATCGCACACATCCATCATGCAGCTCGGCAAGGGTGCTCACCGTAATGAAAGCTCTGAAATCAGACACACAAGTTGCACCTCTGGGGGGATAGCACGTAAACACAAGTCTGAAAGTGAGTAGAGGAGTGTTGATGCAGCAGAATAAGCAGGGAAAACGGTGGTTAGAAGACAAATCGCACCAGGGACAGCCAGCTCCCCAAAAGGCATTTCATTTGTTTAAGCTGCCAAAAGTCAAGCTAAGTCTGCTATTTGTCCCCATGAAAGCTGTTGACACTCACTGCGGGAGAGCCCCAGCGTTCTTCTTCAACCACAGAATGTATGTCAGAAGTCAGATTTTTTTTGGTTACTTTTTGGTTTTCTGCAGAAGTTGAAAAGGAGCCATTAAAAGGCCGGCGAGTTAAATGTCATCCGCAGTGTAGGTGATCGATGGAACACACAAGCTTTGGCTACGGCTAATGATAATGGACAAAAAAGTTAATTAAAAAACAGAATTACTGCGTCACACTTGTATGACTTTGCGAACCGTGCAAAGTGAAAGTGCACATCCATTATCTGTCCAAAGTAACACCCAATACATAATGCAAATGGCAACAAGCAAATGTGTACATGACAATTGAAATTTCTGGGGAAGATTTAGTGTTTGCTGAAGCTTAAGATGCTGTGAAGATTATTACTCTTTCTGTTGTGATGTCAATGGGCCCCCTATTGGTTAGAGCAAGAACAGGACAGTTTGAATAAGCCAGAACATTTCTGAGATCATAGAAAAATGTGATGGGAATATTGTACAAATGTCATACAAAGGTAAGAGAATTTGGCAGATTGCAAATTGCACTAATGTTTTAATCCAATTTTGCACTTGTTGGCAGATGTACCAGCAAAGCAGGCACGCAGTAAGCTTGCAGCAATGTGCACAGTTTTGAATTTATTTATGACCCTTTATAATGCTGGATCTCATAGTCTGAGTATGTAAATAAAGTATTTAAAAGTCAGTTGTTGTCTTCGTTATTATTCTCTAACGGCCAATTCCAATTCACTGCAGCAGTTTAGTTTATTAGTGATATGCGGGAACATTTTACTGTACAATACAAATATACAGCCTTACGACAAGTGGTTTTGCTGTGTTGTAAATTGTTTATTAGTGTTCAAAGAGGAAAAGAGTAGAAGTGTTGTTAATTAGGAAGTTGTGCTGAAAAACGCCACATTATGTTTGTACTAGATGTGAAAGTAAACAAACTGCTCATGTGTTTTTTCTCTATAAAAATAAAAAGACATGTCCATTAAACAAGATTAGAAACCACTTTTATGGTTAATTAGTGCTGATAAGTAGGCTATGGAAAATATATACGGTACTCGAATGCCCAGAAATGAGAAGGAATATACAGTATATATTGGAAATAGCATTCAGGTTTTGCAACACAGTATTTAAAATATGTATATGCTTTCTGAAAGGCTGGTACCATTCATTCATTTGCTATAATGCATTTTCAATTCAATGTGTCGCCAAAACAGCCCTGTTTTTTCACACAACACCAGAGCCTTAGTGTTGCCCAATTTAGCCTGGTGTAGTAGTTGGTGCGAAAAATAACATAAATGCAACGTAGTAAACATTAAAATCCAACAATATGCTGGAAAAATCACACAAAAAATAGAGCGGGAAAGTTTAAAAATAAATGTTTTGTTTCATCAAACACGGCAAATCCAATTTAAACTTAAAATGCTTTAGAAAACAGAGCTGGAAGTTGGGTAATGACTCTTTTTACTTGTTGGCCAATGTATAACAAACATACAAACATCATTTTATCTTGCTGCCTCATTACACGAATGGCACAGAATGTTTATATGGGTACCAAGCTGTGAGCCTAACTTTTCTACACGTCACTCTTACTCTTATAGCTTCAGCCTTTATGCCTGGACTGAATGTCATTACTACGCTAATGTTTACAAAAAGTCTATTAATGGACTTTTTTAGGACGATGTCTTGTACTTTTTTATTGCACTTTACAGCTATTACTATACAGTCTTTGTTGCTCTAAACTACATTTTGATGTATTTTATGGCAATGACACTAAAATTCAGACTTGAGTGTGTTGATAGTGTTCTGCCAGAGAATGTCTCGAAATGCAAACCCTGCAACTTGCAACGATCCAAGTATTACGGTCCCATCTCAGGCCCGTATCTGTTGAAAAAGATTGAAGGAGAAAAGAGTAGATGAAGATGAATAATATGGCAACATGGAAGGGACACTTTCACGTAACCTATGTCTATGTGCCGCAAACGACAAAAAGGACGGCAGAGCAGGGACACAGGAAGCCTCTTCTTGTTCTGCTGATAACCATCAAGCACAACAGGTGATAGGCGTACATAAGCCCAAAAACATTTACACAGCCGCAGTGGGTGGTCCGTCTCTGTCCTTTCACCATAGCAACAAACACAGTCCTTTTCTTGCAGCTTTTGGTAGCACTGCTAACTTTAGTCCATTTTTTGTTTTCATTCTGGAACTCGATGTACGAAAGCAACCTGTGCGAGTTCAATGTGAGACTTTTTATCCATCTGTCTGTTCTCGCTCAGTTTTCGCTGGAACATGTTGCTCGACTCTCCCCAAACGACCTTGAAGCAGCTCTTTGCTATGCTAAATTATGCTAATGGAATGCTAAATTATTTCGGCTTAAGTGGACATGATACAAAAGGATTTGGGATTTGTAAAATATTTAGCCAAATTACAGTGATTAAGCAGAAATAATTGGAAGACCTTGTAAGCAGTATTATTAACACTGACCGGCAATGCTATAAGGTAAAAAAAAAAAAACAACACAAAAAAACCCTTACCTCCGTAATAAAAAAACAAAATATTGAAGTCGTTGAAAAGGTGGGTCTTGAGTTGTCATTTACAGTCTTTAACCATTATAATCTGAATGTCTTTTTTGTCAACGATTGCCACCACAACACCGGCTCTTGGGATAGATTGGAGTGCAGTTTTCGAGGCAACATGTCATTTAAACAACCTAACCCATAAAATGTTTTTTCCCCCCGCCAACCAGGTGCCAACCATTCACTCACTGCCGACGTGACATTTCTTTCAGTCTCTCTATAAGACACATATCAACAGCTCATCATCAGCTGACAAGCCCGCATCATTCCTCTTAATCATGTGTTCCGTGGCGGTGTGCACAGCCGGGTCGCTCTGTGGCATCACTCCAGCGACGGAGCATCTCTCAAACGTGCCCTCATTCTGTTCCTCGGCCTGCTGTTTTTTTTGTAGATGACCTGGGGTTGACCTATTTTCTTCACAAATGTGCGCTTTCAAACGCAATTCACAATGTGGTGTTAACGAATTGTGGCAGTGGCCTTTCTATATGTTTCTTGTTTTTTTTCACCGAGCATTATTATCAATCATTACGTATTTTTGTAAGAAGGTAGTTGCACAGTGGGAATGAAAGGGGGAATGGTTAGTTCTGATTAGGGACGTCACGATATCAAATTTTAGTATCACTGTTATTGTGAGAAGCACCATCATGATTAACAGGTACTCACCATTATTGACCCCATGACCAAACAGGAGTAAAATAAGGAATTTTCTTTCTTTGTCTAATAGATCATTACTCTTCTAGTACGTGACCAGCTTTATGAAATCAAACCTTCGGAATGATAAAGTAAAACGTTAAGGATACACTTATAATTATCTTAAGAGGTTTTTTATGTATGTTTTCTTTTTAACATTCAGGTCACTATTTTTAGTAGAGACTTTTTTTCTTTTTTTTTCCCTTTGCTTCTAAAGTGGTCATGGTTTTATTTATTTTTTTAGTTTGCACGATTTTCTTGCGACCTGAATAATCACAAAATAAGTCAGAATATTTAGCATGATGATAAGGCTAGAGAGTTCAAGTAATGTTAATGTTGTGGTCATATAGTATTGTTTCAGAAAGGAAAGTGCATAATATTGTTGTGTCCCTCAAGACCTCACCTATTGCCCTCTGCCATTTGTGGCTGGCCGTGTCAGGAACAATTGACTAGTTTGCAGTAGCAACCAGAATGAATGAATAATTAAATTAGGCAAAACAATAAAAAAAACAATAATCTAGAATCTAGAATAAATGGACACGATGTTGCTGTGTAAAACAATCCCAAACTCTATGTCCTGGTGCTGCTACACGTTATCAGTGCTTCTCCCCTGGACCAGTGTGACCGCCAGACAAACAGGTGTGATGTCATTGAAAAGGTGCAAAATAGCCCCCAAATATTTCATTTGAAAAAGAATCCCAGAAGCCAGCACCTAAATGACCAGCAGCCCGGCCTTGTCACGGAGCAGAATTGGATCTGTCAGACGCTGTATGGGACAAAATGGAGGCGAGGGCAGCGCTGTGGACTGACATGCATCACTGTCACTCTGATGGTTCTTTATCAGCACACTAAAGACACTTTTACTCTCCTGTTCAGTTAGAGGGCAAAGAGTAACGAAGTGATGGGTCTCTTTCTATTCTGATCCTGTTTCTGATGACCGATTCAAAGGAGTTGAAATGATAAAGACAAGATACAACTTAATTGATCATCCGAAATGTATGTGCACAGGCCTGGGAGGAATCAGAAAAGAAAAAAAAGAGTATAAATACTAGCGAGCTTCAACAATGTATCTATCTTTTTAAAATAATAATACTTTGAAAGATTTGATTGCGTAAGGACGTGACCAATTCTCTTATTCCGGTGTATAATTCCAAGCCAGTCCATACTGCATTAGTCTTCTAAGTTTCCATTTAATATCTCCGCCGCCACATTAGTCTGTTTTATATTTACTAAAAACAAACAGTGCCAAAGCCCTGAAGTGACCTCACTATAGAAACGGTGCAGTATGGCAGTCGTTAGCAGGATAAGAAGGAAATAAAGAGAAATTTGAAAGTGAAAAAGCCATGTCTGCAAAGCACTAGGGGTTTGTTTGTTTATGCTTCTGTGTGCACGATGCATATAAATATTTTCTGTACGTGTGCCTGCATCGCTCTTCCACAGGGTGAGGACAGAAGGGAACATGCTTGGTCCTTAGAGATCGAAGCATCCGTGTCATTCTTAACAGATTAGAGAAGAGAAATTCAGCAGAGATTGGAACAGATCGGCAAAAAGGAACTTAAAAGGTCCATCTTTATTCATCCTTCGTATTTTAATTTTTAATTCTTAACTTTCTTTTGTTTTTTTTTAATGAAAACAAAATGTAATGATTTCACAAATCCCCCTAAACATTTTATTTCCCAACTGATGAGAACAGAAAAACACAAGCTTGATTCAAAACCAATAGAGTTAATACCCTAACCATTTTTTTTTTTCTCTTTTCATTTTTTTTCCTCATCCTTTCTGCTCTGATGTCCCCTTACTTAAACATACACACAATAAGATGTGCTTTTTTTGTCTATTAAGTTATGTGTTTACATGTTTATGATTTTGTAGGTCTACTATGCAAATATGAATGACCTGTCACCACAGCGTTCCTCACAGTGTAACAACCTAGTTTAACATGTAACCCAATCAATATGCACAAACTAACATTTACTTACAGCGTGTTTTCACATCTTCAATTCAATGTATTTTTGTAACGCCCAAAATCACAACAGCGGTTGCCTTGAAGGGCGACAGTGAGAACAGATTAAACAATGTTCATAGGGACTTGGCAATGTCCCAGCATCCCGTGTCCTGAGACAAATGTCCCGAGCTCCTCTGTCCTTAGACAAATGTCCCGAGCTCCCCTGTCCTTAGACAATCCTTCTCTGCAAGGAAAAACAACCAAACCTCATTGGGAAAAAGTAGAAACCTTGAGAAATTCCACAGCGAAGGAGAGCTCCGACTCCCTCGGACAGGCAGGCGGCACGCTTCAATTTCGAGGCAGATGAAGAACCACTCACCTTGAGTAGAGACCTTTTCTCCATCACTAGGTAACAATGTTTAATAATATGTAATTACACTCTATTGTATCCTCCCCGAGTTCCTCTCAGAGCTTTTGTCAGTCCATGTTCCTAGTAGAGCTTTGAGATCAGCAAATCTGATGATCTTAGGCATTCCGAGGTCACGGTCAAAACCCAGAGGGGACCGGGCTTTTGCAGTTGCAGGTCCCAGACTCTGGAATAGTCTTCCTCTGGGCATTAGAACAGCCCAATCGCTGATCTTTTTATATTTTTTTTGTATTCGTTTGCACAGGATTTTAACATTTTTATAGCGTTATTTTAGATTGTCTTTGCCTTGTATGTTTTATGGAATTTTGTATTGCCTTTGTACAGCACTTAGGGCCATTGTGGTTGTTTTAAATGTGCTTTATAAATAATCTTGACTATTTTGACATATTGCACTTTGTAACAATGTGTAAAAACATGTCATTACTTTTAGTAAATTAGGATTTGGTGTAGTTAGAGGGTTCATATTTCATGTTATTAAAGCGTGTTCAAGTTGTGCCGTACAGGCCGTTATGAAGGTTGCATTACCTGTATTTGGTGAGTAATGTAATGTATAAAGTGTAGCGTGAAATGCTAAAAGTGTATTTTTTCAACTTTAACAAATACACATTCACCAAGCAAGCTCTGTGACGCAAACAGATGGGAGCAGCCAATTGCCAATGACACAAAGTGCAAGAATGACAAAAAGAATGTGTCGCCTCCAATGAAGAAGTATTTATGCTTTTCTGTGAGGCTTGTCACAGTGTTTATCTCCATCTCTCTGCAGTTGCAAAGTATTACTCGAACTGACTCGGAGCAAGTGGCTTTTAGTCGCACGACACTTCTTACAAAGGTCTGAAAACTAAAAGAGAATGTCAGAGGTGAAACGTGGACGAGGCTAACTTTGGATACAGCAGTACAAAGGATGGACTGTTTTCTCATACTGTCCACGATGTCCAAATCAGCAAAACTGTTGGAGCGCTCTGTAATAGCTCATTTGCAATTTAAATACAAAACGGGTCCCAAAATATCAGTAAGAAGAAATGAGTTTGGATAAGAATATAACAAATGTATCCAGATTTGCGTCTTTTCTCTGGTTGGATGTTGATACGGGCATAAAACGACATGATTTAGTCCTGGAGTTATGCATCAGTAATCTTCTGTTCTAAGTTATTTCTAGATTTAAGACAATTACCGATTCATTTACAACTTTCACAACTTTTTCTCTGCAGCAAATGCATCTTGACATAAATGACCGATCTATTTATCCATACTCGGCTTATTGCGTATTGAAGGCGCATATTTCACATGACACACTAATGACCAGTGCCAAGTAAAGCGAGTCTGCAGTCTCCAGGGACATACCCTAACAAGCCAGAACTTCTAAAGCAGATGGCGGCGGTGATCTGCAGTACGAGCGAGGCGGCTGTTAACATGGATGAGGGACAAGTTGATATCAAAGAACTGATACGAACCCGCTAATATAAAACAGTGTAGTATCGTATTCGCAAGATCCAGTCTCAATCAAGATTTTTAAAACAAGTCTACACATTACCACAGTATTACAGGAGTAGCTGTATTCGGATCCTAGTTTAGTTTTCCCTAAGAATAATATGATACTATGATACACTGTCCCTGCCAAATACATAAATAAATAATAATGGTTTGACCTGGATAGAAGTGTTAATCATTTGTAAATTCACTCTCATTTGTGTATAAGACTTTTGAATTGTGAGCTTTTGGCTGAATGACTTGGTGGTAGAATACGTTCCAGCATACATAGAGTCATAACATCAACAAATGACAAAGTGGATCAAAAAGATGCATTTTTAGATGTGTGCTGAACATGTATATCCATGCATAGAACAAACTGGACCATAGAATTCTATTGGACTGGCATTCCCGTCGGCCATGGCTCATAAGGGACATTCATCAGGGCTGAGCGCACACTTGTGGATGTAACGCTCAATAAAGCAAGAATAAATATCCAGTTGGTGCCATCAGTCTTGTGCAGGTGGCAAGAAAACAACTCCAAAGAGTTGTAGAAAAGGATAATAATAACAGATGTGCGTTGCTGCACAGAATCCCTCCAGGGGATCAACAGCATCCAAATTGATAGGCTAAATGTAAAAAAGAAAACTATTGAATGATAATAAGCGTTTTATCTTAAATCCCTGCTCATAATTGTTGTAAAGAGAATGCTGTTTCACACAAAAGTAAACTGTCTGAAAATGTTACTAAATCAAGTGGAGCTCAACATTGCATTTCACACATTCTGTCTGTTTGCTAATGCTCTCATCTCACCCAGCATTTGATCACAGAGCAAATGAAAAAGAAGAACACACTGAATATGCAAGGTCTGTTTAGATTCCACAGTGAGTCTCTGTAAGGATCTTACTGTCAGGAAAGTACAGCTGTTATGACTGTTCAACTCTTACATTTCTCTTGAATAATCATAACAAGGACAGTCTTGTCATTGCTGATATTTATATGTGCGAGTGCTTTTACAATTGTACATCCACTGCATAAAATGGTACTGTACTGTTACTAAAGCCAGGATTAAACCTGGACTAGAGCAGGAGCAAATGGGCTAAAATGATCTCAAACTAGTACAAAACCAGTTCAAGTATATAGTACCCTTACAGAATGTATATTTCTCTTTTATCAGTCAACTCGTCTCACAGAAGCTGACCCTTTTTGGCTGTAGTTTGTATCTTTAGCCTTATTTTGTATACATAGCCTGGATTCCTGCATATTCCAAATCTAATAAAATACTTAAATTGTTGTGCATTTAGTTATGTTTGTGTAATTCTGGCTGCAATTTCTGTAATCATGTTGTTTTTCTTGCAAACTACCACCAAACCAGCAAACCAAAGCCATTATGGCACAAACAATATGCAGACTGAGCTCAAACGTTGAGAAATGTGCAGTATATCGCTGGTAAATTATAGTTCTAATTGGCCTATTCTTTACGGCAAGTCAGATACAATTCCAACCAATGGGATTCTTCAACTTCCAAACATATAAGGGAGACAAAAGCTGGGGATTAGTAAAAGAAGCACTTGAACACATCTTGCGGCTAAGTTGTAGTATATCTTTGTGACTCTTGGAAACACACAGACTGTGAAATCTTCCAGCTATGTTCTGGAGTGCACTGTGACTATCCCGCTCGGTGTCTGACCGGTGCTGGCCAATCTTATAGGCTTTAGCGCTCTTAAGTCGGTTAGCAGGCAGTGCGCTGCCCAGCTCCCTGACGAGAAAAGGTCAAGCTTGAGTGAAACCAGCCAATAAGACCTTTACTGAGCCCCGTGGCAGTTGACAAGGCCCACTGCGTTCTCCTCCAACCAACCAATCACCATTACCAACCAACTTCCCTTCTCGCACCCGAACCATTTATGATATGTGCTATGTTATCACGGCCAGCACGAGGGGCCACGCTTCCATGGAGAGGCGGAGCTTCAGAGCTTTAGATCAGGGACATAGGGTGACCGTGGAGGGAGATAAATAAATCCTTGCTATTCCTGTGATGTTGTCTTTAGGAGCTCCTCTGCCGGTGCAATCACGTAAAGGGGAATAAATAGCTGACATAGCCGGGCGTGCTATAATTGAGTGTCAATTTCTGCTGAGGCGTAATCACACAAGTTACAGTGGTCATAAATTAAGATGCAAAACAACTCGGTGGAAGAAGGAGAGGAGGCCGGTCTAACATACAGCTGGGATTTAATTGAGCGTTGCTATAGAAAGGCAAAAGGAGTGTGGTACGTTATCAATATGCACAAGAACTGCAGCTGTAACTAATGCTGCTCTATATATATATTCTCCTCCTGTAACACATTTTGATGGGCGAAGACGGTTTTCTGTCGAGATCTATTAGTGGAAATGACCACAGTGGGTAGCAAGCTTCCATTTTGGGCCAGAATAGACTCTCGCTGTGCTCTCCGTATAGTAACGTATACGAGCTGGTGTTGTTTAAAATGGGGAAGAAGTCAAAATGCGCAAAAAACGGACATCAAAAAAGTACATACAAATTCATTCATTCATTTTTTCGTGTTGCAATATCAAATTGATAGACATTCCACATACTCAGATCAATATGTAATTAAATGTAATGCTTATTTTCTGGTTTGGAACAAGTGGCAATATTGGCACAGTATTAAGATTCTGGTGCATCAGAATCAGTTTGCCTTTTCAAAATTCCTTCATTAAATCACAAAAGTGTGTCAATTTGTCTGCTTTTAACAACTTTAAGGACACTTATTTTTGATATCAAAATGGTCAAATTAAAGAGACATTCCAAAACAAAGTCATGACACTAAGAACGTCACGATAGCACATTTTAGGGTTACGATTTAATATACATGAAGAAACATTTAATATACATGAAGAAACATTTATTATACATGAAGAAACATTTATTATACATGAAGAAATATTTAATATATATAAAGAAACATTTAATATACATGAAGAAACATCCCAATTGTAATATTATCAACGATTGTTGGCACTTTGACCAAACAACAGTGATGTCTATCTTAATAAAATCACACTTTCGGGACTAAAATATAATGATATTAACAGATTAAAAACCTGGGGAAAAAAAGTTTATTAACTTATTGTTGCTGCCTATGACTCACAATTATTATTTTTAGGTTTTAAGATGATATTGTTAGCTGAACAATCACAATTACTGATTAACCTAAAAATCTTGACATCCAGAGCTGTCCCCATTCTAAAATCGCAAAAGAAATCGCAAATAGAATGGAATAATTAATAGTACCAATTGGTCTTGATATGATTGATCTGATATAGATTAAGAGCATCATACAACAATTCAAGAAATTGTCAACTTTGTCCATTGTATTATTTCTATGTTTTTTCAGTATAGTAGTAGTTTAAATCAGCCCCTGGCTTCGAAACTAACTTAGTATGAATTAGTATCCTGGTAGCATTTTCTTTTTCTTGTTTTTACAGCCTATATTGACAAGATTGCAAGAGGCTTTACCTGCTTGTTGCGTCGTCACCCACATGGCCTGGTGTGGCTACAAAACTGTGGGGGGGAAGGAATAATGCACAGTAAAGGTGCTTTGAAAGGCACTATAGAAAAATCCAGTGTTTGCTATCTCCCAATGTTGTAAAAAAAAAACTCCAAACTTTCCCCCCATCCTGGAACGACTTTGAAAATGCTGCTTCATGTATTCCACTGCTAAGCCTTATGCTCTTTGCACAGAAGAGCACAAAGATAGTTGACATTTGTTTTGCTGTAGTCAAACAATGACCATTGATCCAACATACCAAACAGCAGCGCCACCGCCGACATGCCCATTGCACAATTTAACTCAAGTAAAAATAAATAGCAGTTTGTAGGATTCTGCTTGACGGAAATGCAATCCTTTTTTTCCCTTTTTAATGCATATTGTTGGTCAGTCCAACAAAAGGCATTGTTCCCTTGATTGCTGCTCTTACAGTTGAGGACGATGAAGTCATGTAATTCATTGTGAACGTTATGTAGGTGGGAAATGTTTTCAGGCATAAACAACTCTCACCTTCCCACCTTTCTTCCCGTGCTATAGAAAAAAAAGTCTTGTTATGACAGCTTATTGATGTACTGCTGACACAAAAGCACATAAAGAAGAGCGGAGGGGGGCAGACAATGGCGAATCAGTGCATCTCGCTCTGAAGGGCTGTTTGCTGCATGCTGATGTGTGGGCTGTCAAATGTCAAGACTTCATTTGTTCTTGTTAGGATTTTCAGAGTCTTCTCATTTAGACAAAACACTATTATGCAACCTTGACAAATGTAAGGTGAGTTGGTGCTAAATTATACAAATAGTAGATTTCAGGGGATTTATACCAAGTGATAGAACGCTTTGGGGCTGCCTGTTTATTTGTTTTATTTCAGACTATATGGTTGTCAAAATGATCAAAAATCAGATATCAAAACTGGATACTCCTTTGCGTCGATACTAAAGAAAATCACAAAAACAGGACAAAATTGTAACTTTCCTGAACCGTTTTGAAATGATCTCGAGTTTTATCAGGACTAGTACATGACCAGATGGAAACATAAATAAAGTACTAATATTTTGAGTTGAAAATGGTATTCAATTGTCAAAATTATATAAACCGGTATATTTTGTTGTTGTTGTTGTTATGACTGCGGTGTCGTAATCGGTATCGAGTATCGAGCCTTCCTTAGTACAGAAACAGGGGTTTGAAATTATTGTATGATGACAAAACTAATGTATAAGAAAAAGCTATTGAAGACACGTAATCGCCGTGTTTCTGATATTCAGTCCTGCGCAGAATACTTTGAGTAGAAAAGGTTTCAAAGGTAGTTATCTGGACACTGTTTTCAGGTGATTACTTTGACTTGATGTGAGTATAGTATTTTATCACCTCATAAATCAATCAAACAAATGACTATGTTTGTCTCCAAGGGGCAATTTAAGCACACTGAGCTGTTAAAAAAGAAGGAAAACATTTAATAATAATAAGAAAATTTAAAGCAGATCTATTATGCAAAATTGACTTTTAGGAGCTTCTACCCATATTATAACTGTTTCTCCTTCTCATTTAACCACTCTGAGTTGTATTTAGAGTGATTCATGCATATTTAAGTAATTGTTATTCTCCTGCGGACAAGATGCCATTGCTCCGACAGTCTCCGTTTCACCTCTCCCCAGATTCCCCACTGCTCTTTACTTACTGACTTCAGCAAATGCATTTTCTTAAATGATGATACACGTAGGATTCGGTAGCACTGCCTAGCTATTTTGGCACTTTTTTTTTTTTTTAATCCGCTGCTTGCTTTTGGGAACTGCAGCTCTCCATAGTCGGGCTGACAGCGCACGGCAGTTTGTTGTGATTATTTTCATGGTGATGTACCGTAAAGGGGCAGGGGGAACTCAGCACCGCAGTTTTCCACCCGGAAGTCAGCGGACATGTTTTTAGTAAGTCTTTTCACATCAACAGTGTAATTTTAAATGTTCAAAATTAAGCTATCGCCATGTAGAAGCAGATAGGTAAGATTAAAGGTTCTATATTTGATGATTTATTTATTTATGTACGTTTGACTGAAGACGAGCTGATGCGCTTTTTTGAAAAAACAAACAAATTTATGACATTGGCTGTGGTTAGATTTTGGGAATATTTTCATCAAATAAAATCAATTACGTTTAAGCTAGGTTTAAGAAATGAAACAGGAACATTTGGATATTTTTGCCACATTGTCCAATCCTACTTTGGAGTTGAAAAACTTTTTCATGGTTTAGGATGTGCATATAATATAGGAAAATGTATTTAAAATTGCTGCAAATGTTAATCCTTAAATGACACCTCACTGATGCATTACCGTGACGTATCATTTTAAGTAATTGGTGCTCTTATGGCCTGTCCAAGTCTGACAGCCTGCTGCAACTTAAAGCTTTCTTTCAAAGTGTCAACTCTGAAGTTAAGACAGCACCAACGCGCTCTTCGTTCTGCCTGATTTATTGAGTATGAGCCAACTTTCTGTGGAGGATACCGCACAGAACATATCCAACTCAAGTCTCAGATATAGTGAGTAAAAGCAAACGCCGCGATCAGCATGCATAACCCAAGTGTCGGAGCAGGCAGAGGCTTCTGTTTCCATTAAACTTTGCTCACTTGTCGACGACATTTACGTGAAAGGACAGATGATATTTCCACACTGTAATTACAGTCATAGGTCATTGAAACATGGAGACAGCTGCTCGAGGCCTGGCGGATCACTTCTGACCAAGCCACCAGGGCAAAGACTACCTTCAACACCCCTGCTTATTTTCACATTAGGAATAGCACAAGTCTGTATGGAAGAAATGGTGTGGAATAACATTTGTCAATAGGCACAGCTTTGGTGAAATAATACATATGCAAAGTGGATTCTAAAATTGTTTTGGTTCTGTATTTGCACTTATGGCTTTAAATAAACAAATAAATAAATAAACAAACACATATTTTGCAGTGATTCTTTCCCTTTTTTTCTTTCTTTTTTTTTTTTGTGACTTTTGCGTTTTCCTTTTAAGTGTATAATGTAAATGGACTGCACACCGTCTACGGCTAACACATAAAGTAATCTATTTCTCATCAACCAGGAAGTAAGAACTGAAAGCAGGGCTCTGATTGGCTGCGCTTGGGTGGTCTTCACTTTCCCATCTGAAAAAGCTGTTCTGAAGCCAGGCACTTGCCGGAAAATGTGAATACAAAGGGTTTGAGAGCGAGTTAGATAGAGTTAAATAACTACTTTCTCCTTTTGCTCTTTGAAATTCAGGTGCCACAGCTTTAAGTGCAGCTCATCTTTGATCTACTGTCCGCTTACATCTCAATCACTTTGACCGTTCACGACAAAACACTAGTATTACACACAAAGCTAATGTCTTTCCTATCTATCTAAATTGTCTTCGCAAAGTGTCTTGCATTTGGTTTTCATAACCTACATTTATATTATCGATCTGCAATGGCACGTATTGATCAGGCCACAATGACCAGACTTGTTGCTGATTAGATGACCTGTGTCATTAAACCTGCTCTCTCCTTAAGATAGACTTTATTGATCTAAAACAAACACATTACTCGCTACTTGAGCTAATGGATATATCTTAGTGTGACATGTAATCTCTAGAGCAGAGTTAAAGGACCTGTACCCAATTTTTACAATTCTCAAACAGTGAAAAAAGCTGTTGTTCATTTGAAACATTAGCAGAGATCATTCCTCACATATATTTTCTAACGTATTCCCAACATCCGAATGCTTCACCGTAAGATTTTGTTCTGTCTCTCGACATAAAAAAAAAGTTTGTCCTTTACCTCAACATTAATATGTCTGAGCCCATCAACTCACTAACACTATTCTTACTCCACAGTTGACAGCTGGAACTTTAGTACCTCTCAAACTCTACTTTTTGGGGAAACTCGGGCGTTGTACATTGACAGCAGCATAGAGCAGACAAAGAGATGGACATGAAGGTAAAATCATTCATGCTCACTGCCCTTCAGCACTCCCTTATCTACAGGTTACAGATCCAATTTAGGCCCGTGCCGGTCTCTCGATACATGGCACATAAGAAGACTATATATAGTTCTCCCTGTTTTTAAGAAAAAACGCTGGAATAGCACACAGCAATGAGTTGTTTGTGATGAGAACTCATGAAAATTAAGCATTACGTTCAAGGATTTTAAATTTTTTAAATTTTTCATATTTTACCTTTATTTAACCAGGACAAAATCGAGATTAAAAAAGTATTTTGCAAGAGTGTCCTGGCCAAGAGGCAGCAGCACAAAAGCACAACAATAACATACGACATATCACATATACACTCACAGTCACTCAGCATTAAGTGACAGTCTCATATAAAACACTTGCAGATTGAAAGCTTTGTTTCATATTCATTTTCGAGGACATATCCACAGTATTCTAGATTCATGCAGAACTGAACCAGAAATACTTTCACTTCTGGGCAACTGTCTTTGTAATCTATCAAAGGAAGAACATTTGTTTTTCTTTTACTGTGCTCAAAAGCATGCACAAAAAATGCCTTTGTAATCTATTCTATCTTTCTTTTTTAAAACATGGCTTTTGGTCGTTAAGTTTAACCTTAACCTACACTTAACTTTTCTTCGGTAGAACTTTTGTTACAAAGCACATCTTTGTCTTGTGTTCTGTGGTGGGTTGGAGCTCATAACCGCCATCCTTCCACACCAGTTGGTTCAGTCTTTCCACGCATGCAGAGTGATGTGGGGGTCGCTTTGGATCGAGGGTGGGATGGGATGAGGTGGGATGAGGTGGGATGAGGTGGGATGAGGTGGGATGAGGTGGGATGAGGTGCTTCAGTCAGTGTGCATACAGGGCTACCACAGGGCACAAAGGAGTGCTTGAGCTCAAAACCATGTCACAGACACGTGTAAACATGCACATACATACACACATATTGGTCTCAATGCTTTGTGAGGACATCACATTGACTATTAAGGCAAATATTGTGCATTATTTGTATAGTTCTTGGCCTTAAAATATGCTCTTGAGTGCTTTTACTTTGGTCTCTCATGTTTAGAACAAAAAATAAATAGAAATACTTTTCCCACGCGAAGAACTGACCTTTGGATCCATCTCCTGGCTGCAGAGGAAATTATATAGGAGCGAAAAAATGCTAGCTTTCCTCCTACATGCTAATGTAGCCACGTAGCTGTAATGACAGTGATTTGGCTAAATGCTCAGAATGAGTCTGGCGATGATTTATGGACTTGGGTAGAATATGATATCACAGGAGAAATTCAGTGCGAGTGTTTTTGAGGCTAAGAGGGGAGAGGACTTTCTAAACAGGATTCCTCAATTTAGTGTGAATGAAGCTAAAAACTTCTCCAGATATGGTTTTGATGAGGGAACAATGTTATAAGCTCAAAAAAGTAAATTTTGCATAAAATGTGTCCTTTAAGGTACACATTATTGGGGAAACGTGTCCTCGGCATTCGACCCTCTCGCTGGGGCAGCGTGTAAGTAGATTATATACAAGTGTATATATCCAAGGACATTTTTGGATTGCCTTATATAATTACATAAGAGTGTTGCATCATCACATTCAGAGGTTGGTAGAGAAGCCAAAAATAGTACCCAACTAAGAGTAAAGTGATTTCGAAATAATACTACTCAAGCAGAAGAACAAAGTAGCAGTCTAAAGAGTTTAAATGTATTAGGAAAATCTACTATTCAAGATTTTTTTACCCAAGTAAAAGCTGATAACAGAAAAATCTGACTTAATTAGAATAAAAGTAAATTGTATGAAGCAAAATCTAGTTGCACAGGGTTTCTACCATGTCAAAGAGACACACAAAGCCTTGATGACAACGCGCTGATGATGAGTTCTCAACCTTTAACAAATGCCACCAATGGTATCAATGGATTAGGCTCTCATCAAACCAGGAACATTAGGTTCCCCATGATGACAGCGTCATGCTTGTGTGAATCACAATTGTGGTGCTGCATGTTGATTTTTCCCACTTTCTCACTTAAGCATAAAAGAGCTCTTATTAGCAGCCTATTCTGCCTCTCTCAATCTTAGTGATGGGGCTTGTGTTTGGAACATAATGGATTCAAAATGAACTTTATCCCCTGTCTTTCATATTCTGTACGGCAGCTGATGAACATGTGCAGTGTGCCTGCTAAAATAGTCAGCTAATGAGGATAATGCAGGCGGCTTAATGAAGGTTTAATTATATTTTTCATCCAATAGTATACAGAACAAGGGCGCCATTTAGCAATTTGTACATCAAATGGATACATAAACAATTATTTCTTTTCATTACAATGTTGTTGTTAGGTTTATAGATGATACCAACTAGGACCCTTCACTAACCTGATCACCTCTAGTGACAACACTCGAGTCAGATGAAATGTATCTTGCAACCCACACAGCTAAGACCATCACTTTTGAGCAGTACCTTGGAAATATTACTTGGAATTCTCGTTTACTGTCTAAATGTTGTTGTTTAAAGGCTTTTATTTATTTTGATTGTGTTGATTGTGTTGATTGATTTTATTAGGACTAGTTCCATTACTTTGAAATGTATTTTTGAAGACATTTAGAGCTAATTGTTTGTTTTATAGTCAAGCAAACTTTGTAAATTGTGCTATACAAATAACATTGAACAATTTATCAACAATCAACAATATCAGAATGTGGTCATTTTCTATTTTACAACCATTTTAAACTGCTCATTAATTGGGTTTTATGGTGGAACATGCCAAACCGAACGGACTTTTCGTATTCATTTTTCCGATGCACCAGTATCTTCTTAAATACTATGTGCATGTCCATTGGCATGCTTCCGTTTTCCAATTCAGTGTGGCTTTCTATGTGATCAATCCAGGGCCCACAAAGCAGCAGAAAATCTTTAGAAGAGACAGGCCTCTATCTAAGCCTGTGCATAATTGGTTTGAAGTTCATGCATCCAGTGTGCACAGCAGATGCTAAATAAACGAAACGGCATAGATGTACGCACCAAGCAACAGAGAATATAATGAAGTAAAAACAACACATTTCTGCAGCTTTCTGTAGTAGTCTTATTTCAAACAAATGAGATGTATAAAGTAAAGTCAGAATTGTCGGTTTGGGGGAATCCAAAACGTTAAAATAGCTGCAAATAGAGCAGACTGAAGAAACTTGCAGGATAAACTTGCAAACAATATAAGGGAAACCTACCTCATTTTAAAGGCCATTAACTGTTTATGCAATACTTGACTATTTCATTTTATTTTAAATCCAAGAACCCTATTCAAATCAATGAATCATTCTACTCCACCTCCCTTGAAAAAATGTGTCCAACTTTGCTCTGAACAACCTACCCGATCCACCCGCTCCACTGCTCACAGAAACTGCACCATCCCGAAAGGATACTCTGGCTTTGCCCAGTCGGACGTTTTATTTTTAACTATCAGTGGAATCAACTTCCAGACAGTCTGAAATTGTCTGTAGATATTTATAATGTCACTCGAAAATATAAAAAGCACATGGAAGATAATCAATGGTGTCAACAGCAGCCGAGTTAAATTGTATTTGTAATTCTACTGCAAAACTGGGCACAAGGAGTAATATCAAGTATGGACAATGTATTTCAATTTTACAAAATGATCTACTGTTTTTGAAACCCTAACCCTATGGAGCTAATGTTAATAATGAGCTGTAAAGTATTGTAATTATAACGTAATGTGTACTTTTTACTAATGTTGTATTCACCTGGCCAGGGACTGCAGATAAAGACAAATCAAGATTTTTATTTTCTGTCAATATCCGTCATCCCTAGTCTTAACTTCAGTGGCTTTTCACCATTAGCGCAGTGCTTCCTGAAACAGCCAAAAGCAAGTCCCAGCATTGCGGGCAGAAACAGAAGGAGAGAGGGAGGATAACAATTTCATTTGGGGAACGTCATTTATCAGCGTGAAGGAGGCGCAGATTTGAGGTGTAATGATCTGATTCACTGGACATCCCGAGAAAGGTCACAACTAAGATAAATGCCATCCCCGGCTGGACAGGGAGAGGCAGGAGGGCGCCGCAATAAACACATCATACAATAGGTGCCAATTTACTCCAAATATGATCACTGGCATAAAGTATAATAACTATGTTTAACCACAATGCTTATTATATTGTAGATACTACAAAAGAAGTACTATTTCTATAAAGCCAGGGTTGTTTTGGCGACTGACACCTACTCGACCACACGTGAGTAACACCAGAGCCTCGGTAGAAAACATTACCATGTGCTGGTTACTAACGTTAGCAATTAACATTTCTTAAAGTTATTCTGGACAAAAATGCACCAAAAACATACCGAGCCTCAACAGTTTGACCAGAACATTTTGTTTTGTGAACTTTAGAAACTTTAGGCTGAAGCTCAGTATTGATAGCTATAATTCATTAGTACATTTAATGAGCATATAAAAAACCATGTGTCTACAAAGGATAAATTGCTGTTTTTGAATTGCTGCCTAATTCCAAAGAATGGGATAGAATGTTTAGATAAGTACCAAGCTGTTCTAAACAAGTCACGCCTGGAAGGGTCTATAAGGACTCCTATATCTTTCATTCCTGTCTTTCTTTTTCAAGGACTTTTTGGCCCATAGGCTTTATTAGACAGGAAAGCTCAGCGTGAAATGGGGATGAGAGAGAAGGGAGGACATGCAGTGTCGGAGTCGGGAGTTGAACTCACGACCACCGGCCAGCACTTGGACTTCTTATTCATAAACCTTACCTGTGCAAATATTGATTCTAGATTGTAATGTTGATTAATTTTCCAAATGACAAAAGCCCCAAACACAGAGAAAGCAACCGACAGAGCAACTGATAAAGACATATCTGTAATCAATATAAACATTTGAAGAAATATACTCGCATAAAAGGGTTTGTTTACACCCATATGGTTGTTTTCCTTTCTTGGGACCGCCCCCTCGCTGCTTTACAACCATCCTCTATTGACAGTTCATTATGAAGATGCTGCCATGGCTGACTTCTGCATCCCCAGTCGGCATGTGTGCTTGATCTTTGATAGTGTAACTACCTGCATTGTAGTGCAATCATGAGAGATAGCATATATAAAAAGTAAAAGGCTGAGCTACAGGTGCCTACAGTATAAATAGTGCATCACATGATTTCCCTACGGAGCATATCAAGCTTAAAGCACTCTTTGTATGCTAAAGCACTGCATTAGAAGCACTGTGATTGATTGGGGCCCCCCACCCACACTGACAGGGGCTGATGCAGTACCTGGAGGCTTGACTCGGCGCCAGATGCAAGGAGATGGCTAGAGACATAAGGACGAGCACAAAACTGAAGAGAAAAGTAAAAATAGATGTGGAGTCAAGCTGCTGTTGAATACTAAATATTACTATCAGCAGATGATACTCCCACAGCTCTTGTACATGGCTAAAGAGAATACCTGCAAACCACTGTTATGACTTTATTTTCAAAAAGACATTTGAAAAATCAGGTGCTGTAATTTAGTCTGTGCAAATAGTATTTCTTTCAAGATTTTCTGCCCCATATTAGACAGGACAGTTGAGCACGACGCAGATCTGATAACAACCTCATACGTGCAATGCATCCAACCACTGCACCACCGGCGAACATGCAGAACTGTCTTTTCAATTGTCTTTGTATTTTTAGAATATAAAAACAAACAGAACAAGGCCAGAGGGACGAAAAGACCAAATCAAAAAGAAATAGAGTGGCACAAAGAATGAACCAAAAAGATCTAAATGTCAGTTAGGAATATGTCTCCGTCTGTGTCGGTCCCATTTGTCCCACGGTCTGGTAAGTTAGTCCATGTTTAAGTTCATTTTAAAAATCCAGTTATTTCAGTCCGTAACAGTAGGTTTTGTTTCTGACATCCATTTTCTTATCGGCCCCAAAAACACATGATAGATTCTCCAACAAACAGTATATACCTGAATGATGTGCACTCTAACATTGTTATAAAATACTGTGATACATTTCCCAAACAAGATATTGTGCTTCTCCACTGAGATGTGCGTACATGTTCCCATTCTTCATCAGTTATAACAGTTAGTTCCTTCTTTTTTCCCCTTTGTTTTTGGCATATCTAGTAGAATTGTTTTAAATGTCAATATTACGTTTATATAGTGTTGAGATGATTGCCCTGAAGGGTTCTGTTAAAAGTCTCTTTCAAATGTCATGTCTAATTTTGCACTGTTACAACTACTTAATAATAATTATGTACTATTCATTCAGTTCATACTACAACTACCGTTTAATATTGTTTGCTTTACTACCAACGGCTGCTACAGGCTTGACTCCGCAACGTACAGAATATATGGTAGACAGAAAGGGTCCTCAGCCAGCAAAAAAGTAAAAATAGACTGTAGCTGAACCGCGTTGCAATGTTCCTAAATAGCTTTGTGTGGAGTCAAAACCACATCAGAGTAATAGAAATAAGCAATAACATCAAGAACAATAAAAGTACCAAAAGACAATATGCAGTAAAATGCCTCTGACATAATGTATTGGCATTGGCTCAAAGCGGTTATCTGTCGGAGCCGCAAATAGATACAGGCAAGAACAGGTGAACAATAGTTATGAAGATGCAATTTGATCTTCAGCGTCACAAGGAGAAAGAAGAGGCAGTGAAGACGTGCACTAGACTTTCCTGTAGTGCTCTGCATGCTTATGTCAGGACTTAAATCACTCCTGTCTCAAATGCAATCACCTGAAATATCCCATTAATAGCCCACCGATCTCAACCGGCTAGAAAAATGGATTGTCGGATTGCCATCTAATTATATTGTGAATTATACCCATACCGGCATTTGTGATAGATCTGAGTACAGGAAATGAAATGGGGCATATGGGGCAAGTATCTGAAAATGACACATTTGGAAAATGCGTTAGAAATCATTTGAAGAGGGCAGACTTCCACGAAGGCATTGATGGATTTACTAAGAATCTGTATGGGTTAGTATTTCAGCATTTCATCCTTAGTCAATTCATTCATCTTGTATACTAATTAATGGATTACAAATCTGACCTAGATTTGCTCACAGGCCGATTCATACATATATTTCAGGAGTATAAACGCTGAAAGTACCTGAAATACCTCCTGTCTGTGGAAACTTGTACTTTTTCCTTTCATTCCAAATGCATTCTACAACTTTTTCAAAATATTATATATATATATATATATATATATATATATATATATATATATATATATATATATATATATATATATATATATATATATATATATATATATATATATATATATATATATATATATATATATATATATATATATATATATATATATATATATATATATATAGGCATAAATCTCCCTGTGCTGCCTGCTGTAGACTTGAATCATAGATTATGTAAAACGGAGACATTTTTGCCTGAAAGCCACAGTGGATGGATATGTGAACATTTTTCTGAGAAAACCCACTGCAGGCTCGATGTCTTAAATCATTAGTTTTGTGCTGCAGAACAGAATGTTACCTGTGCTCTAAGGCAAAGCTCCACACTGAGAAAAGCCGAGACAAGCACATTCACGACTCTGGGTCATGAGTTTAACACAGGATTTTTTTTTTTCTTCTTCAAGTTTTAAAAAGAATTTGACAAATAATTTAGGCTACCTTTTCTTGGCCTAGTTTCATTTTAGTTAGATTCAACAGAGCCAAAAGGAGAAAACAAATCAATTTGCAGTTTCCTGTAAAATGAGTTTGTGTTTAATAGTATTTTATATAGAAAGCGACTTATGTCCTTACAACTTTTTCAACATTCTATCCAGGCATCATTTGAAGAGCTCTATTTGTTCTTCTCTGTTGTTTTTTTATGTACCATTTTGCTCAATAATGTACACATAATATATATTCTATCTGCAGAAAACATGTCTGTGTACATTTGTGATGGGCTGTCAACAAGTTAAAGCCTCTAAATCCAGCCATTTACTCATGCAGCAGTGATCAATAGAGAGTTAAGGGATAAGCCGTGGGCCGCTCCTCAGATGTACATCAAAGCGCACTCAGGGGAGGAGGAGCCAGCACGGGAGGTGGGGCTGGAGTGTGAGCGACAGGGACTGCGGTAGTGTTTTTAATTTGTGAAGAGCAAACAGAGCTGCCTTATCACAACGTCACCGGAGAGACGAATGGTGATTCACAGCCACAAGCTCCAAACAAGACGGACAAAAACACACAACCACGGCAATGGGGAAAACAGGAATCAGCAACACCCCAAATATATCATAGTTCATAGTTCATAGTTCATAGTTCATAGCAGAATGAAGCCCAATTAATGCAAGCAAAATCATTTCTACCAAGATTATTTATGCTTGTGTGGTTTGATGTTCATGCTCAATGCGTCGTCTTGTACAACTTCCAACTATTACTACTGTCTTGTGCATAAACCTAATTATTTTTACATAATTTTTATTTTCAAGGTCCCAACATTTATGAGACATGTCAGGGCCATTGCTTTTCAAATTTTCCATTTCAGAAAATGGTCAAACATACGACGGAGTATCAGGGCCAACCCAAATTTTAAAAATTGCGGGGCGTTATGAGAATAAACTCGTAAATTAACAAGAATAAACTCGTTGTGAGCCGCAGGTGAGGGAGTCTTGGACAATTTTCACCGATAATCTGCTCCCTCGACTACGGCCGCTTCACCCTTCTAAACTTTGTATAAAGTCACCGTTCATATGAGTTATTTGTGTGCATAGCTTTTACAACACAGCACTATGGGCTTGTGGAGCCGTGTGCACTGTGCAGCAATGTGTTGCAGACCCTGTGGACCCTCTGGGCCAGAGCTCCAGACCCTGTACCGCGGGTCTGGGGCCAGTGCTCCAGACCCTGTACGCCCTGGGGGCGTTGTGGACGGGTTCTGTAGAATTCGGGATCAGACCATAAACCCATAAACTCTGTATATTGGACTAACTTATAAACATTTGGAGACAAACAGTGTGCAGTTAGATGATGCTCTTAGTCCTCTGGGGAGTATGGAACTTCATTTGTGTTCATTTTTTAGCAAATTTAAACCACCTCAAAGTTGGGATATGTGTGTAGAATGATGTACTCCGGTGTTGGGTGCACGTGTGTTGTTGGAGGTGCGCTCGTGCATGGCCGTGTGAGCACCATATGTCTTTATTAGCTACAGTATCCCCTCAGTGTAGTTATCAGGTTGGGTTACATGGGTGTGTTTGGGCTGTGTAGTTGTGTTACTCGGATGTAAGAGACTTGTATGGATGATGGCGTGTGCGTGAAACATCGCTAACAAACATGAACACAATTGGTGCCATCCATCTTCATCTGCTAGACAATTGGTGCATGCCCCAAAAATGTATCACCACCAACCACCACTATGCTGTCCAGTGTGGGCTGGTGTTTTACCTACAGAGGGCACGGCTCCTCGGACCGCTACAGGGGCACGGCTCCTCGGGCCGCTACAGGGGCACGGCTCCTCGGACCGCTACAGGGGCGCGGCTCCTCGGGCCGCTACAGGGGCGCGGCTCCTCGGGCCGCTACAGGGGGGCGGCTCCTCGGGCCGCTACAGGGGCCGTAGTAAAATCCACAATGAGCTCGTAAGAACAGTGATTGTGCACAAAGTCCCACAAAGAGAAACAGCAATAGAGCAGAGCATGTGTGAATATAACTCCGAGGCTCCTCCACCTGTCTGCGGGGGGCTGTGGCACGGAGCACGGCTGGTCCACTACGGTTACGCCATGGAGAAAGTAAAAGGTTGATCCAACAGTTTGTGAATGATGCGACACAGGAAAGGTGCTGCTAAACTGCAGAGGCGTGTCTTGCTTTTATGTAGTTCTAAGCTTTACTCATCCAAGCCCATTATTTAGCGTCCTGGTCGTGGGGATTGCCCCCGTCACTTTGAATCGGAACATTGACACCGTCCCCTAAACGTTTAAATGTCGACTTTATTTTGACTATGACTTTAGTCACATAAATGTATGTCTTCATTCTCGTTAATTTAAGAGTTTATTCTCGTTAATTTACAAGTTTATTCTTGTTCATTTACGAGTTTAGTTTCGTAGCGCCCCGCAATTTATTTTTTATTTGGGTTGGCTCTTATACTCCATCGTACAAACATGTTTTGAAGCTTATATTTTCTTTTTACCCATGTATAAAGCGTATAGCATTGCAAGCATTATACATAGGCCGAATAATGACATCCCTCTGGACTAGCGATACATGACCTTTCTAAGCTAAGGCTGATAATTAGCTGCAGATGTACATAGAGCAAGAGCACTGAGTGAATACCTTATTAGCTTTACTCTTAAGCACTCATGTTTACTCTGTGAGCTGGGCTCTCAGTCAATAATAAAGCTGTTCAGGTGTTGGTATGCAATTTGATTTAATGAGTTACGCTTTACTGGATTACCGTAACTATTCCCATTTTGCATTTATATTGTACAGCTTTTAAGTTACTGCCCATTTGAATACGACCCATTATCATGTACTTATGCTTGAAACAAGCTTAAAAAAAAAAAACACTAAAATGTATTTATATGCATGTTTGAATAATCCTGCATTGCCTGTGAAACCGCTGTGAAAGCAAGGTGCCACAGGGGGGCGACAGTGGATCTAGTGCAAACTGTTGTTGTGTCTTAGGCAAGACAGTTCACCCATATTGCCTAGTATGAATCTGGTGAGTTAAGGTACACTTTATTGTCCCTGTAGAGAAATGTGTCCTCTGTATTAGACCCATCCTTCAATGCCGCTGGGGAAACCTGTCAGGAGCAGTGGTCGCTGCAGTGCAGCACCCAGGGATCCATCTCCAGATCTTTGAACTCAGTCAGGACTCCAGCAGCTGGAGGATTTTGCCTATGGTGCATGTTTTGGGTTGATGGGGAAACTCACTCAGACATGGGGAGAAACATGCAAACTCCACACAGAACACAGGCGGCGGCCCGAGAGTCGAAACCGCGACCCTCTTGCTGTGAGGCAAAAGAGCTCAGAGAATCAGTTTTGCAGTTAGAAATCTAGAATCAGACATTATGTTACATATGTATTTGAAAGATTATAATGAATTACCTGAGAAAAGTTCTGTTCTTTAAAATGTGATCTCCCAACAGTGAATCCCAAATTGGTAAATTCATGTCGCTCCTATCATTGACCCTTTCTCATCATTGGGCACCACATAACTTCACTCACCACTGTCTTCTCTACTCTCTGTAATCTCCAGTCTTATATCCAATCGCTAAACCCTCCATGTTTCCAGCTTGTGTGAGGCTTGTGAGAGTGTCCACAGAGGAGACCAGACAAGAGTGACTTAGCTAATCACTGCAGAGCGCTGGTGTTAGCTGGATAATGGCTGTGACCTCTATCACCACTGAGCAAAACCCATTCCGACCGCTGCGCAGGTCAGTCTGCAAGGTTTTTGCTTTGCTTATAGTTTCAGAAGTGTCATCTATAATAGTTAAAATTGTTTACTATTATAGATATAAACAAACAGAAGTCATTAGCAAATAGATTTATATTTGTCAAAGAAAATTGAACATGTAAACGGTGAGAGAGCAGAGAATAGGCCATTTTTCACCAAATAAACTGGTGTCTCTTTGGATTAGGATCTGAATGTCCAAATTAGATGAAAGTGAATAGTTTTCTGCCAAACACCTTTTTTCACTTTACAACAGAGATACAATTACAGTAATGCATTTTGACTGGGCTAAACTTTTTTTTCTACTGCAAGAAAGAGACATGTCAAATGTTTTGTTACCAGGGATGGGACCATTATCATGGCCAAAATAACTGTGATTAATCATAATGTCAATCATAATTACAATTACATTTATAGAACTTACGCTGCTTTTTTTTCTTTCTTTTTTTGTGCAAAGTCTACAGTTATAATCACAATTATACAAAACAAACAAAATACCATTACTTTGCTATTGTTACAATAACCTAATTGTTACCTGAAATTCTTCCAACAGTATTGAAAATTGCCCAAAATGTGTTTTTTAGCAATTAAAATAAATAAAATTGTAAAAGCAGTACAAAAAAAAAAAAATGAACAGACATGAATGCCTGACAGAACATCCATATTTCAGGATGTGCACAGTGGAATTAAATTAAAAGCTTTCAAAGATGCTGAAAATGAACCAAACTAAACTAAGACGTGCTGTACTGTGTTATCAGTAGTCTCTGTCTGCGAGCTCTTCCCACAGGGGAGGCCTCTCGAGGGTCACCTTTGCTGCCATCCCCCCTGCTCTATCCATCTCACATGCAGCTTGCAGCCATCCTTCTCTACACAGCAACTCACCTGTCTTAGGGTACCAACATCTCTGCTTCATCCTACACTCTGGCTCCTCCCCTGAGCCCCCCGCTAGTCTCCCTGCGGCGCCCCCTTGTGTCAAAGCATATCACAAAAGCCCAGCAAGGCTTATCCTCCACTCTACTCACATCATCATCAGCGAACGAGTAGAGCTACGGAAGACATTTTTGGTCCACTAAAAACATGCTCTGTGCATCGATTAGTCGACCAAAAGGGGCATGGCGCCAAAAAACCTCTCAAAATAATTAAGATCTTACAATAAGCTCTCGACTATAGTCAAAGGATGATTTGTGTTGTATATTGTGGCTTTTAAAACCAATTTTCCATTATTAGAATACAAACATAATTACATGTTATGGTCAACTAGTCCGGATTAGTCGATTCATTGTTGCAGCCCTAATTTAGTGCAAAAACGACTGTGTACAGACAGAAGTGTTGTGAGTTTGAATCCTGACTCTGACATTTACTGCATTTCCTCCCCTCTCTCTCATCCCCCATTTCGCTCTCATCTGTCCTGTCTAATAAAAAATCTAAAAAAAAAAAAAAGAAAGAAGAAGTGTTCCATCACTTTACCCTTTCTCCTTTCTACTGCTACGTCCATAAATCTTATTAGAATCATTTATCAGCTAAAGCATTTGCTCGACTAAGACTCCATCGACTAATTAATCGACTAAATGACTACAGCTCTACTGATACATCATGAAGACTGCTCGAAAACCCGAGACGTAACTGCCTGCCAATGTTGAAAAATATTGTTTATTTGCTCATTTTTTACAATGGAGTCCGTTGAGGTGGGAGAAGCTGCTGAATAAAACCTTCCCCATTGTCGGCTACTACCTTTCGGCGATCGATAAAGGCGGAGTGTGATACTGACGGATGTGGCGCTAAAGCTGGTGCTCCTGAGACGAGACTTAGATGATAGTAAGCAAAATATGTCTGTAATGGATCACAAACCTCACCCCAAAGACACCATACAAAAAGCTTATTACACTATATGCAACCTGGTAATTTGTTCTCCTTCTAGGAATATGCAGACCCAAACACTTACTCACTAGCTGTCATGTTCACGCCCCATCTATTATAGAGCTAAGAAGAAGGCTCTAGGGTCACGTCAACAGTAAACAAACAAAGTAATACAGCATAATGACAGGGCTGGAGTTTAAAAAAAAAACCGACAGAAGATGTTCCGAGCATGTTTTGTCAATTCTCCTCCTCCTTGTCCACCCCCACTCGTTCTTTTATTGTGTACATGTTTAGAGGCTGTCTGTCTCTAAAATCTATGTGCATGTGTGAATGATATCATAATTTGCAAATAGCGTCAATCGAATTTCACAGAGTTGAGAAAAGGTGCAACAGTGGTTAGCGCCTTCGACCATCAACAAAAAGGTCAAATGCAAATCCACATTATTTATATAGCAGTCTCCCAACAAAATACATGAAACAAGATATCATATGTGCTCAATTTGATCTTATTCGTCCTGAAACAATAAATCCAGTGATATCAAATTCAATCTAATGAAAAATAAAGAAAAAAAAACACAGAGGACCGCACAACTCACACGGCGTTAAAAGGCAAGGGATAAAATTAGGTTTTAAGATGCCGTTCAGACGTGAGGAGGCAGAGGGTTCCAGACTTTGGGCACGACCACGGTTTTTGGTCTCGTCTTACCTCAGAGCCTCAGAGCACGCGCTAGTGTGTAAATCTGGATGAGGTCCGAGATGTGCTGTGATGCCGGTCCATTCACGGCTTTCAGCGCAAACAATAAAATCTATCCCAAAACGAACTGCCCAAAAACAGCTTCATTTTAAACCTTTGTCCCGAGTGACTGAAGTTTTCTGAGCGGAAAATTCAGAAGACGTTGTTTACCTTAGTTTCCTCCGCCTTATTGCCTCACAGCGAACCATCTGCTTACTGCAAGTGGAGTGATTTGTTGTGTTAGTGTTAGTGATAGTGTTTTTATCCAGGCTTGGGACAACGCTTATTTCAGATGTTATCTACACTGTCTATTTGGTAGCTAATAATAAAACTAGAGTGTGGTGATGGCACTTTTCTGCGTTTTCTGTTACTAACTAAGTCTGCAGACAAAAACAAAAGCCTGTGGTCCAGCCGAGACGTGTGCAGTTTTCTGTGGCGCTATATCAGATAAAGTAAAGCAAGCAGGTGATATGGCCGACTTCGAAAATAGAGACTTTATGAGTTTGTGTTATCGATGCCGTGGCCCCTGTGCGCCGCCGTGCCCTTGAGCAACCCCTTTAGGACCAGCAGCGCAGAGTGGAAAGAGTCCTAATCAGCCGGTGACAAATCAACCTCTTCCTAGCTCTTGTTTTTCATTTGTATAATGCGGGGTCCTCCTCTCCTAAGTGATAAAACAACCTCTTTGGAGTGGTCTTTTCGCTGCCAGATTAAACGCCATCACCTTGCCAACTCATCCTGGGAGATTGCCATGATTAACAGGCAAAAGAGAATAATGATAATCATATGCAGGATAATAGCCCATACCAAATGGCATCATGATCTGTACATAAATCACAACCCATTTTCCCCACCCTAAAGGACACGCTTTTACCCTTTACCGGGGGATTTATGCACGAAAAATCTGATTTTTAACTGCCCTGACCTAGATACGCCCGCAATTCCATAACAATCTAATAATAAACATCTGGGTCACATATTTGGCATTCTCATTACGACTGTAGGGTGATAATATTTTAAACAATTTATAAGCAATTAGTCGTTAATGCAGTGAATATGCAAGTTACATGAGTGTAGGATAACAAGCTAATGGCTAACTAACAGGATCACACATGTCAAGGTTGGGACCTCATGAATGCTGTCACAGGGTTAATGACCCTGAGCAAACATTAGCATGGCTTAGAACAGCGTGGTAATGAGAAAGAGATGCTGGGGAGGGCCAGATTCATGCCGCTAATCTGGACACTGTGCACGAGCAAGCTACATACCAGAATACATGCTCTATAAATAATATACAATGTCATGAATATTATTATGAGGACAGTCCCAGCTGCCAATACAGGATTTAAATGTCAGGTCTGGTAAAGGAATTGCTTGTCTTCATTTTGTCATCCAGTTTATTAAAGCAGAACTAAATAATTAGCGATTGAGCGCCCCTCGCAGCTCACTTGTGGAAATACACTTTCAGAGAACAGACCCAAAAGTGTTGGGTTTTGTTCTTCTTCCTTTTTATTGTAATAAGGCAGTATAATCACATACAAATGCATTTAACATTGCCAAATTAGATTAAAAAGTCAGGGTTAGTTGATAGTGAGATTAATTGAAGACAATTATCTTTTGTTCCAAGGCTGGGTTTCCGCCCAGAGACAACAGGGGGAGATGCTTCAAACGCCCCGAGAATAACCGTCACAGGGACTTACAAAGATTTTGAATAAGGTAAAAGTTTTACTTAGTTCTCCTTTAAGCTTTTGGCGGCAGTACAGCTGGTTGGTTCTCTGACCCAAAGTTCAGTGGTTTGAACCCCGCTCTCGACATAAACATTGAAGGTAGTCTGGCCCACAGACTGGAGATCACGGTTTCCTCAAGTGAATACTGTCATTGTGTCCTTGGGCAAGACATTAAACGTGCCTCGCCCTCAGTGTCTGCATGCACTGGTGTGTGAATGTGAGTGTGAATGGGTGAGCGGTTCCTTGAGGAAGCACTTTGAGAGCCATGAAATTAGTGAGCATTTACCACATGCATTAATTGTAGGCACGTGCACGGTTTTGGAACAGCTTTTTTCAGACAGTGGCATGAAATGGTGATGGACCACCCAAGCGCAGTCAATCAGAGTGCAGCATTTAGCCCAACATTATTATTACGAGCGGACATTGTGCAACAGCCTCATTTTTGTCACAAAGTCCTGTTTACTAAAGAGACAGGTACCCCCGCTTTAATGCTAATGCAAAGATGAACAAAGAACATTCTGATCATTCTTGTCATTTTGGCAACTTACCTACTTAATGAGTGGTAATGTAAGGAAGCAGGAATGGGTCTATTAAGGACTTAGTTACTATACCATACGGACTTTTAATATTTTAGTACTCTGAACTTCATATTTGTTTATTTCCTTGCAGGATTAAGATCTCACAAAGTGCTAAATCAATCTTTAATGTTGTAATAATGCTATTTTGGCCTGCTGTGTAACAAAAGAAACATTTGAGTATACATTGCATTGGCGATGGCTTTGAAGCCCATTTGTTGTGCTTTACTTACTGTAATTATTACGACTTCAGTTGAGCGCAAATCTGACTGTGACTTAATATGTTTGCTGACTTAATGTTTCTGCTACTGTGAGGAAGATTTGAATTAAATGAGTGAAAGTAAATATGAAATGTAATGAATGTGAAAGCTAAACGTTCCCCAATGTTAACCCCTGCGATTAGCTTGTTCTTATGGGTCCCTCTTATTTATTATTCTAAAAAAGTATGTACTGAAAAACCTGAAGCTCTTTGAGGTCATTGCCAAGACATTGTCCCAAACGTACCACTGTCAAATATTGGTTTTACGCCTGATTTGCTTCATGACCATACCCTACCCATTAATCGGCTTGGGTCTATACGAGCAGCAGCAATACAAGCTATTATTGCACAGCAGTAAATAGATTTGTCATATAAAGTTTCCCATTATTGCAATGATCCAATTAGCCTGTTGTTTCAAGGAAGAGTGCCATTTTTCACACTCTCCAAGCATGGATTTCTGATAATTCCTCTTGTTTACGCTCATCTGAGAAGCCTGCGCGGGGCTCAGAGCAGCCGTTAGAAATGATGTAAAGGATGATCTCGGCTCATTCATTGTGAAAATGATCTCAATCTGATTTTACCCTGATTGACTGGCTTTTGTTAGCACTGATTGGGTTCCATTTAACGTGCTTAATTATTGTTTACAACCAGGCTGGAGCTGAAGAATTATTCACAGAAGTTGGCGATTAGGGTGGGCTTTGAGTTTTGTGAAGGAGCGAGGAGAAATGCGTTGCCGATGGTGTAAAAGGATCGATTGAAAGAGAGAGGGCTGAGACGGGGGTCAGTGCATTTGAGTGACGAGAGAGATGTGTTGACCTTTGGACATGCTCTTTTGTTCACTGCTGTCCTGCTGTGAGTGGCAGTCAGGACCCCGTCATGGTGAAAGGAAGTTTAGAGGGTGAGGCTGATGGAGAGGAGTGACACGAGGAGGATAGAAGGACTTAAAAGGTTTGGATTAAGGAAATAGTAGTGGCCAAAGTGAGATTAAGGATGAGGAACCACTACAGGAGCAGAGAAGGGTCATGTGTTAAAAGCGTGGGAGGGGACGAGATAAACTGTTAAAACGTTTCTGGAAGAACATTTTACTTTGTTAAACATTTTTGTAATATAATGGTTCATTTTGTACTGCGATTCTGGATGTGTTTTTTCATAAATAGGTTTATCCAAATATTTTACAGATTAAGAATATTCATCATGTGTTGAATCATTTAGTAGAACCGTTTTGTTGTTTCCTCTTCATCATACTATCTTACCACGCCTAAAAAGAACAGCTCTTAAGACACGTCCCGACAGCCATCGTGTGACGCTGACGAAGATAGAAGTTATCGTCAAAATGTGTCGCGGTAATTACATAATCTCTTACCTGCTGTCTCGTATAGATGAATGACAAATTTATGCTAATTTGATCCTTATAATGTTCATCCTTCCGCCACTATAAGTTTCTTTTCCAACATTTTGATTTTCTTTGGTGGGGACAGTGCGTTTATGAACATACGTGATATACATGCTGTAAACATGCTGGACTGTAGCCAACACACTCCCTCACAAACACACCTGCGTACATGGACACTGGAGGCAAGGGTGAAGAGTCTTGCCCAAGGACAAAACAACAGTACGCATTTAGAGGTGGGAAATATATTCAAGATTGTGATAATATTGTGAACTTGAATATTGAGTATATCGCTAATAGTAAAAAATGCTACAAAAAGAGTCGATTAAAGATTAAAATGACAAAAGTTGTTGTAAATTTCAAGACATGTTGGCATAAATCTAGATGTTATCAATATCGCCTACACTTTTCTGCACTATAGCCGCCCCACTGTGCCACCCGGTGTTTCCAGTGTCTCCCATCCAAGCATTAACCAGGCCCAGCCCTTAGCTTAGCTTCTGAGAGCAGACAAGATGAGGAATTTTCAACGCGGTATGGCTATTAACTGAAATCCCTGGAATATGCAATAATTAAGTATAATTGTAAGTATCCTCCACTTACAACTATATTTATTAATTGCATTTTCAACATCAACATCAGCAGGCCTAGATACAGGTCCGATCTGTGGAAATAAAGCCACTCGCAGTGAGAACGCATCATGTAAGGCCTTTATTTTAGCAATAAAAACCCATATCTAATTGAATGAAGACAATAGTACACCTGCAAGTTCTAAAAGAGTCTGAAAAACTCTGTCGCTCGCACGTGGACAGGGATAGGACAGAATACAGCAGATTGGGATGACCAAAGAGGAGATTTATGGCGGTAGTTACAAGGATCATTAATTTAGTTGATCTGATAAATTCCTGAAAGGCGATATATGATTTGCTGTTGGAGTGGAACTGGCAAAAGGAAAAGACGACACCCTTTTCATCTAGGTAAGGTGCTGTCATACGTGCTGAAATGTCGAAATCGCCCTTGATTTGAATGTCGGCCATATATAATGTACTCTCCATAAATTTTCAAATCAGGTGAATGAATGAGCGGTGACTATGGGGGCGTGCCAGAGCAGTTGCACTGTCATGTCTGTCCTTGTTTGCCTCCTGTGCCCTTGCTGTGGTGAAACGCGTATTCACAAGAATGTGCCCGAGACCAGGCTTCACACAAATGTTCACCCACTTTTTATCGCTTACAGATGACACCTCAAGGCCTACTGAATTTACTGCCCATCATACAACAAGCATACACTCCTATTTATAGTCCGCTGGCACCTGGCACGATGGATATGGCCCTTCAAACTCCAGAGGAACAATATCTGTCTCCGCTGTGAGGGTGGCCACCGTGACAAAAATGGAGTTTGGGTGTCAGGTTTTGATAGACCCAAAACAACAATCGATTAGATCGCTTTATCATAGAAGTCTGAATTTGAATTCTTTCTTTGGGGAAAGGTTAATGGGACTACGGTAGCATTTTCTGAAACTTAACCACACATTTAGTACCCTAATTTATAATAACAATACTTTTTACAGTTACTTAAAGGAAACATTTTTAACGACCCTTTTTTTTCTAATTTAAACGTTTTTATTTTCAGAAATGTCATTATGTAAGCCATTGATGTCCAGATCATTTGGTTAAATTGATAATAGTGATTATTCAGGTCACAGTATAATTGCACAAACAAAAAATTATATTTGTGACCATTTTAGTTAAGTTATTTCAGTTCAATCTATATTCTAAAAAGGTAAACCTGAATGTAAAAATATGTTATATTTGGTTGTTTAAGTTAACTTGCATATTATTATGTGTAAGTGTATTATAAACTTGACTTTATAATTCAGATTGCTTTTTTAAAACTGGTCACATACAACAGGAATTGTGATTTATTAGACAATTTGAACAAGGGGAAATATTTTACCGTTTGGTCATGGTGTCAATAATCAGAAATAGTTGTTAAAAGTTTCTTCTCTAATTGTAACGTGAATTGGACAGTGTGACATATAGTCCAGACTTTTCGAATATCATTTTTGAAGAGTTCAGTGGAATTTATTATGCCGTGTCACACAAGACTTGAGATAACTTCTGATGGACTTTTTTACCTCCCTATGTGAGTGCTTTAGCCACGCACTACTTATCACATAACCACTCAGGGGCTGCAGATCTGGAGGGACCACGCACCGTCAGCAATATTAGTAATAACCGAGCAAATGCGCTTCCACTCTATGTCCCACTTTGGACTGATGCTGGAACATGTTAAAAATGGATCTTTCGGCATTTTAAATAAGAACTCCATATCCCAGAAACGGTCAAAAGGGAAAGTCGAGTTATTGGGAGATTTCCGGTGTTTGAGTTTTCCCCACGAAGACAGTTTTCTTGAGTTAGAACTTCGACATGGAAAATGCTAAGGGTCTCCTTGTACGTAGAAGCTGTTGTTTTTATTACAGAAGGAATGCAGGTTTAAGGCAGAAGATAGATATAGAAAAATTGATAATATTGCAATTGTTGTTTTGGAGATCTGCAAAATCAGAACATCAAGTATATCGTCTATAATTAAAACGATTTAAAATGACCTCAAAAAGAGAAAGAAAAAAAAGAGTATAAAGTGATATTTATCAACATTTTAGGTTGATTTTATGATTTTGTGTTATACTTGCACCTCAACAAGACATTTACAGGAAATGTTAGTACGTTCCTGATTCATAGTGAGTCATTTTTCATTGTCAATATCGCAAAACCCCAAATGGAAGGAAATTATAAATATTAATGTCTTAGAATGTTACGGAGTATTTTATTCATGGGTTTCAGAATTATGAGAAATTAGGACCGTTGCCATAATGCTAAACATTTTAAAACCAAATAAGATCTTGTATTATCTTTGAATGGGAAAAAGTCCTCAACATTTTGCATATAGAACAGAAAGTTTAAACCCATGAATATCTGTGTCTCTATGAATAAAGCATTTACCCTTTAACTAGACTCATACACCATTGTTATTAGTATCATTGCTGTTGTGTCTTTATCATTGTGGGATCAAAACAGCTGGTACGACTCTCTGGCTCGAACAGAAAATGTTTGGGTTACAATTTGTGTTTTGTCACTCAAAACACAAAGACGTTGTATTTTAGCCCATCTATTCATGCATCCCCTTTGTTCAGAGGTAGTGGCTGATAATACCTTTTTGCATAATTATGTAAATCCGACCCATGCATATTTCACCGCTTCCCAAAGTTTTCTTTTGCTTGCGAGCACATCATTTTCTTCGCAAATCGCTATATCTGAACGTCCCTCATAGGCGGTAGTTATTTTATCTGTAAGAGCAGGTGGGAGGGTAGGGTGAAGTGGGGTTAAGGCATTTTGCACATGATACAGAGGCTACATTAAATTTAGGAAGTGAAGAAAAAATAAATAAAAAAAACCTTTGCCGAGTACTCTCACGTTGAAGTACACCACACTTGTGTAAAGCGTGCTATTTGGACATTACAGTGTCAGTTTTGTTTTAGTGATAGATCAAGTGTATATCAGTTTGCCTTTATTGACATTTAACTTGGGGAGTTGTTATGACAAGTCAGCATACCCTGGGAAATAGTAGCTTTGTGGTTAAGATATATTTAAATCCCTCTGAATCAAGATTCTGTATTTTGTAATATCTTTTAGTTTTATTTAATAAAACTTCTCTTTAAACTACATTTCCTGCTGAAACTCAAAGTTTACATTGCACAATTCATTCCCTCACCCACCAGATTCATACATACGCAAGGCGGTTGAAGTGGCAGGCTCAAGGATTAAATTGATTGAATCGCCATTCTTATGTTGATAAGATGACTGATCCACTTCAAACACTGGTAACACAGTACAGCTTTAAAACCAAATGAAACCATACTGCTTTGAGTAAAGAGGCTCTTTTTGCTCCAAATGTGCTTTAATTTGATGAGTATTTCAGTCCAGCCTCAACACCTTCCCCACATAACACTTTTCTGGGACCTTTCCATTTCATCCAACCCCTGCCAAGGTAACGTCAAGGAGGATTTAATTCTTTGCCCTCTGCCTCCTTGCAATAAGCCGCTACACCCCTGAAGAAGAGCCAGTCCTGGTTATAATTTCTCCGACAAAAGTTGAAATAAGAGCACATTTTTGAAGAGTTGTCGTGGCCCGCGTTCCTGCCTCTCCGTTGCATCCCTCTGCTGTATGACAACTCATTTCTTGCGGTGCTCTAACAGTGATGAAACGCTGCCCTTTCGCTGCTATTGTCCCGGTGTATTTAATACTGCCACATAAATCTTAGTAATGGATTTGTTTGTGTTTTTACGTCTTTTAGCCGGGCACCAACACTGAGAGGGGATAATCAGGCCATTCCGCCGACCCCTTGTTAATTACCACACGGTTATTTTGATCAGTCATAAGCCCCGCAATGGGCTGTATAAAGGCCTGCTGCTGCTACCTTAATCAGCTAAGTGATTCTGCAGCAGAGGCCTACCTTTCACCACCATTTAAACCTTTCACTATGAGAAGTCTACTCAGCATCCCAGCGGCAGTAACCTCGTCAGGGCTGCTTGTGTTACAGATACGCCCATTTGCTTTGCTTCATGGGATTATGCCATCAACCTGAAAGATAAACATTTGGCTCATTCTCTGTTTAGGTACTCCTGACCAGCATTCTGCACGAGGAGCAACTGCAACTGCTGTGTTGGATTTGTATTCTTGAGTAAGTGCCACTCACATGAAGAGTGGAGCACTGCAGTGCTCTTGCAGTCACAGTCACAGGCTTTGAAAGTTGCACTCCCGAGACTTTGTGTTCCCACAATAACTAACCATTTAAAAATGAAAAAAGCCTGTGGGGGCTGAGGCATCCGGTGAAAATAGACCTCCAACAGAATTAGTCCAGAGCATCATGGCACCTCCGCCTCCTCCTCGGCAGGGCTCTCATTACTTTTAATTCTTTGGAATTCTTGCAGCCTCCGCACCGCAGTTACTCCAAGTGTACTTAGAGTTATATTGTTTTCAACTGCCCATGCCCAACCATCAAATTTCCTTGTCTTCAGCATTACTTGCACTCAGATGCGGTGCCACATGATCAGTTCTGATCACTGGCCGTGATGATGGGCTAGGCTAAATGAAAAAAAGTTCATTGTGTTTTGCCCCTTCTGAGCCTCTATTTTGCAAAAGCATTTCTCATTGACAAAATCAAACGACTGTGCCGTCTGCATCAAATTATATTTTACAGTAAACCTGTAAATAGCCCTGGTGTGCAGTTAGCATGGCTTAAATTTCTTAGCATTACCTGTGGGGCTGATACCTTGTCAAACCTGCTAATACACTCATCCCCCAACAACTCCGCAAGTGTGGGATGCATTAAGTGAGGGATGAATTTAGACCATGTCTTAAACTCTCTCGCTGTAATGCTTTTAAAACTGTAAAAATAATTATCAACATAATATCACACCTATTTTGATGTTGTAAATATCCTGTCAGCTGAATGCAAGCAGTTTATTTTACCTTCGTTGCATAAGAGAAATCCTCAGTTGGCCAAATAGCAGGACCATGGAACGGCCACTCACCAAATGGGCTCGAGTACATAATAAATACTCTAAAATCAGCTTAATATTTAGAAAGGATTTTGTTTAAATATTTGTTCCCCGTGTTTTTCCCCATCTAGCTCTAATCCACTGCCACTTCCACCTTGGACAGTGGCAAGGAAAGTCCGGAGATGCTCTGGTCCACTGGGGTTCACTGACACACAGGAGGGATGTGTTTTGTTCTGGAAGAGCAAGAGTCAGCGCAGTCTGCCAGGAGGGAACTGAGACCTGAGCGGGAGGCACGGGCGAGATGGAGAGAGAGGTCACCGCTGCTAAATGTTGGATTTGCTACATACAGTACTACAAATACAGTTTTTGTCCTTTGTGCACCACTGAAGCGGCACAAACAGTCAGCATAGCTCCCCTGCGGCGGAAGACTCCGGCCTCGTGGAGCGCCTGCATCTGTGCCATGTTAAGACAGTGCTGGTCACTTTATTATGATGTCATCTGTTGTTGCCTTCACGTAGAGGTTAATCAGAAGGTCAGATAAGTCTGTATTGGTAGAATAATGGGGAACTCATGTATCATCCACACTCAACAACCTACTGCTCTGATAAAAGTGGCAGAGTCCTCACTCGAAAAATCAAGTCTGGGGAGTAAGCAGACTCAATCCGTTGATTAACTTCAAGAAATGCTCCAATTGACGTAAATGCCATGTCTGATGTGCATTCAAAGGCTGCACCGACAGCCCAGTTAAATGTCAGTGCAAGCAGGATTTTAGTAATCTTTTCATTTCAGTAAACAGGGCAGGCTTTGTAGCACTGAAGCCAATCCGTGAGAAATGAATCAAGTAGAAAGCATCACAGAAATTCTGTCAGCTGAAATCTTTTTAGCAGGTTTTTTCCCTTTTTTTAAAGACAATTTAGAAGTTGTTTGGCTTGTGATGTAAACAGATTCACTGTACGGCGCTAATTAGAATGAGTGGCTTGCAGCTTTTGTGAGTTTATGCAATCCAAGCATTCCCCTTCTGTGGCTCAGTGGGAGGCCGAAACGCTCATTTCAAAGTATTGTTATCACATTGGCATATGTTTGATGGAGGACAGCCTGCCGGACCCGCAGCCGGACTGACTCGTGTGAGCTGTGCGATCTGCTGGTGGAGGGGCTGGTGGGCACATCCCAGGGCTAAACCACAGTGAAAAAGGACAAATAGATGAGTGAATGCTTACGACACAGACATTTTTGTGATATTTACAGCAGTTGGTGTAATCCCAATCCCCGATACAACTGAAGTCATCTGGACACAGTTTTAAGGTGTTTCAACTCAAAGTGTCATTCTTAGTCTGCAGCTCTAGTCGGATCCTACTCTGAGCTGTGTAAGGCCTGTCCACTAGGCAGAACCTCCTGATAATAGCCTGTCCTGTTTATCTATTTGTTTGCACTGTTTTAAGTTTCCCCTGAATTTAGGGTAACAAAGACGATTTGATTCAGGGAAAATTTAAACAGTGCAAACATATACATACAGTTCAGGCAAACATATACTCCATAGGGTTAGATGTTAGGGTTAAACCATACAGTGTTGACAGGATAAAAACTAAAAAAAGGGTTAATTATTGTTCAGCCAAGAATTCACTTTCTGAAAAATAACAACATGTTGCTAGTACTTTCAGGTAAAAGCAAGGAAGCAAGTGTGAATAAATTAATTTTTTTTTTTCTTCTATCGTCCAATTTTTGAAAGTATTTATTAAAGTTTTTTTAGTTGACAAGCAGCATTAGTGCAGTGATCATACTTGTGCTGACATTCTCTTATTTATGGCGCATCTGCACATCTGTACTGATTTACCAATGACAGATGGTCTCGTCTGATGGATGGGGACGAGCTAAAGCAGCTAAAAAATTTATGCTTATCAACACACCTGTGTGCCTGCCACAAATAACTCGCCCCGCTGTCTGTTCCACCACCTATCCATGCATCCCAACATGGCACATATGTTTGCACTGTCCCAATCTCTTATTCATGCTCTTGTCGTCTCTGTGACAGATTTATAATGAGAATACTCTGACAGATGTTAGTGCTTTGCAGCGACCCCCAAAACAAGCCGGCGACCACCGCTTGGGGATTGGCCATCAATACTACTCTACCTGTTAGAGAAGCACGGACTATTTGACACTGAGACAAGCGAGAAAGGCGGAAAAGAGAGATGGGGGCAGAGGAGACGTCTTGTCCAATCAGATGGATGCCGGTGAAACCCTCAGCCCCATCCTGTGTGGGAAATGGTGCCTCCATATGTTAGCAGTGTCCTTTGTGCTTGTGTACAAGGTAATATTTTCACTTCATCAAGCCGTCAAAGACTGTGTTGAAAAACAGCAAACATGAAGCAAGGATTGTTTGCTTGTGCTTTGCCGAAATATTGGTCACGACTTGATAGAACCTGGACTTGCAGGAGTACAGATGTCGTGAGTTCGAATCGCAACATCTCCATTTCACACTAAGCTGCCCTGTCTAATAAAGCCTGCGGGCAAAAAATCTTTTTAAAAAATAAATAATGAAACACACTTGTGAATTGGAAAGATGTTTTCTGAGGTAAGAGGGGCTCATGATGAAACTTCAAACTTTCAGTTTTAGTTTTAGCAGCTATGAGTACTCAAAATATGGCTAAACTCTCCTTACCCAATTACTGACTTTTCCAGACAATGTCAACAAAACATAGCTTTAAATATTTGAGATTCCAACTGAATGAAAAAACCACCAATCAAAATGAAATGGCAATGTGCTGCATGGCGGTCTCATCGTGAGATAAAGTCATAGCTACAACAGTTTACTGGAATGTCTCTCCCCATCGTCACCCCAATCTTTTGGTTATAATCTGTCCTGTCTAATAAAGGCGACCATTGAGATTTTGTAAATATATTTTTGTAAGGAAAATGAATGAAGTAAATGTAGACGATCAATAGTTCTCGGTGTGATTTTTGCCTGTAGATGTATCCGTGATGTGGTTGCGATGATACTAGTGGTCTTGCAAAGCCATATCCTTACTCTACTACTGCTGACTAGCTTAGAGGGAAGTGTATATAATTTACTAGTCACCACCTGCACCATTGGCAACAAGAACACTTCATTGCAGCCAGTGAAGGGGAGACAACGAGCGCAAAATCAGCCCCAAGTAAATCCTATTAGAGGCTAAGCAGGAGCCAGCCAAAGAAACGCGGCCGGGGCTATCTTTGGACTCGTGAAGGGGTGAAGTGCCGAACAAGCGTGACGGGACCAAAAAAAAGCAGGGTGACGGAGAAAATATGATGGCGATTGAAGAAAAAAAAATTGCAGCGCCAGTAAAATCTCCAGCCGTACGGAAGACAAAAGCGGGCCGAAGTCAGTCAGAACGGCCCCTATACTCGGCTCACTACCCTCACTGATGAAGATATGCCAACATGTATTTGGGGAGCACTGTTTGCATTACTTCCCACAGACCCTGGTGCCGTGGGGGTACCATCTGTCAGCGCAATCCCCTCCTCGGTCTTGTTCTGACTCGGCTATGGTCCTCCGTGCCCAGGCTGTCCATGGAAGAGATCCAAAGATGGAGGCTAAGCTAGTGTGTAAGCTCTCCAAGTGAAATCAAAACTCGGCTTGAACCCTCTGGAGTGAGTGAGGGAGCATTGGAGAGGCTCAAACATGGTCACAAGTGTTTCCATACACAAGAACAGTTGGGAATAAATTGTGGTTAGATGGTGAATAAGATCCTTGGAACAGCTGCTTAGTGCTGTAGTGGCGTGTTTTATGAGCGTCAGAATCATTGTTATGCTAGAAGAGCTCATGTGAAACAATATTAACAGTCATTGTTTATATTATGCTTTTATTCAGGCACTTAAGCAGATCATCATTTTATATTTTGTTTTGTTTATGGCAGAACTAAAAAGCACCACCTCTTCATTGTGACATTTCACCATAACGACAACGGATTGTCATTTATAGTGTATTTATTAATGAATAATGGCCGTTTGATGTGTTTGAACGTTTCTCGTATGACACGTATTCATTTTTCTTGAATGATCACCGCTAAGTACAGGGATGTGGGCGGGGATAGGGGGCAGGTGGAAACAGGAATTTTCTGAGCACTCGAAGCCTCAGTTTTAGGAAGGATTACTCGAACATGCATTAATCACTCAGAAAACTCAAAAGTTTGAGCAAACTAATGATGAGGGAACACTGTTGTTAATGAGGGCAAAAGCTCATTACAGTTGATTTTAAATAATAGAGCTCGGGATTGCAACAACACATCATGGACTTTTCTGTCTAACCCTAGTATCACACGCCTGCAAACCTACCATTGCCTAATGCAACAGTAAAGGCTCTGGTAATTTCCTCATGAACCAACAACATTGTGTGTATGTGTGATTGCTATCCTACATATAACTAGTCCTTTTTAAGCATTGCTAAAACAACATTTTACTGATCAATGCAAATAAGGAATAATGACTTCCCATAATCTCTCATTAATTTAATGTCCAAGTGCCGCAAACAGCAGAGGATGGACACTGATTAGATAATTACTTTAAAGCGGCGTTCTGTTCCATATGCTTTGTTATAGCATCAGCTGTTATGAAAAGGATAATGCATGTTGCAGTTAGGGACCCAAGCACTTGCCTGCTCTTTTGTCTCTGTAATTGTTATCCATCTTAATTTTTCTTCTCACATCTAAGCCAAGAGCATGCTGTTAGTCTCTTTTAACATGGGACATTTAACATGATAGTGCTTGTTAATAGGATGGTACACTTTATTGCCTAATTGGGATGAAGAAAAACCCACATCACACATGCGCAGCAGAGCCGTCTGTTGAGCTGTCGTGGATAAATCTGGATAAATGTATAATTAAACTTGTATTGTTTGCGGGATGAGCAAGCTATCTCCTCCATCATATTACAGTAACAAGACAAATCCAGTTTGACAATGTCTAGACCTCATTTGTATTGTTCGGACCCACTGCAGCAGCCACTTCAGAAGTACTTCTCTGTAAGGCGTTTTATCACCGGGAAGCATCCGGACGGCAGTGGCTCAAAATGAAGCGACTTACTTTGTCGGGACTGATATGAATACAAAGAAAGTGGAACAGTGTCCTTCACAAGAATAAACCAGGATCAAACCAAAAAGATTCAGACAATGCACTTAATAGAAAACCTGACAAAGAGGTGGTTAAAGAAGGGAGAGTTAATTATCTTCGGAATTTGAAGGGAAGCGTTAGTAATGTGAATTGATACAGTTGTACGGTTATTTTGACAATGCGTTTTGTTTAATTTCTAATTTTTTTAAGGAGTCATATTATGCTTTTTTCAAGTTCTTAGAATGAAATCAGAACATAAGTAGATCATCGTTTTACATTCTGTTATTTGTGAACCGTAATATTGATCTAAAACGGCATGGTGATAGAAACAGATCCTTGACTTCCTGTTCAAAAATGTAGAGAATTTTTTAAATAATTGCAATTAAGTACAGGGATGTGGGCAGGAATAGGGGGTAGGTGAAAACAGGAATTTTCAAAGCACTCAAGCCTCAGTGACCGGACAAAACAGGATTATTCAAACATACAGGAATCAATCAAAATGCTATTTTGGGTAAACTAATGATGAAGAAACACCGTCGAAACAAAGTTGATTTTGCATTTTGTTCCCTTTAAGAAACAATCTGAAGATATTGGGTGAAAGTGAAGGTAATACAAAAGTAATCCCTGTGTGTTCTGGTCACTACAAATATGTACCTGCTGTAATAAAAGGATATAATGAATGGATGAAAAAAAAAAAGAAATAAGCTGGATCAATCATAAGAAAGGTAATGCAGGTGTAATGATTGTAATAAAAGTTTAAAACTGGTGTAGCCGCAGTGATGAGGGCGTAAAAGAACTAAAAAAAACCTGTAGCACATGTACAACTAGTGTGTAACTAACGAAGTACGTGGGTGAGCATTGAACAGAATTTGTTTTTCAGAATTTAACGGAAATATGGTCAAACACTCAATGAGTAAGCATTAGAATGTATTTAATCATTTTTTTATTCGTTTTTTGACCCCAGAGCCAATTAGCCAGTCTACCAAACCATGTCTAAACCATTGTATGTCTATAATCCTTATTCCAGAGGTCAGTACTTTGTAAATTAGTTGAATGAAATAAAACGATTGTAAAGAAATGCATGGCAAAGTTAAGTAGGGATACAGTTTTCATAAATGAGTATAATCAACAGTGGGATGATGCATGCGGACACCGAGCACATAAAAGCCGGCAGAATTCTGAAGCTCACATTTTAATTCTCAATAAAAGCCTATTCATGCCACAAAATGACAGGAAGTGAGCTGCCCATTGGCCGGACTGTCGTCTCTGATGTCCGAGCTCTGCTGACAGCTCAGAGCCGGGCTAGGAAGTCACTGCGGCGCATTGACATTTTTATCACTAAATGAGCACAATACAGGCTTTTATTTCTTTGACCGTGTCACCTCTCAGCAGTGGGATGACATTAAAAGCTCTTCAGTGGGATTACGGGGCCACAAAAGCCACAGGTAGCAGTGGATAACACTTGAGGGCTGAGTGTGAAGATACTGTTTATGGCTTACATTGATTTCACCAAAACTTAGAGTATGGTGACTTCAAGTGACTTTAATGAGCTGGAGTAAATATTTATGTCTATATTATGCCCAACTCGGCAATGAAACCTAATGCAATATTCAATTTTACAATGCAATCAAATGTAATCTCCCTTGTAATTATATTAAGTTACTTTCATAAAACAGTAATTTGATTTGCTGGTCGTAGCGTTGCGGCTTTGAGCTTTCAATATACAAATCATACCTAGGCTGGAAAGTGCATGAATGTTGATTGTATTGAAAGGTAGGTAATGGGTGGGCCTGACGAGTAGCCACATAATACAGCTGTTTGATTAAGGAGCAAATCCAAATCATGAATCATAATTGAAACCTGTAGAGAAAGATCAGGCTTATTTACTCGTAATGTGTCGTGATTCGTGTTTTAAAAGCCTTCGTAGATCGGACGATTGCTCGGGCTGGGCCATGCCGGATTGTATATCGAAATACCGGGGTAGTGGTGTAAGTGTGGTCGGCGATATGATTACCGCGGTATAATTTGCATGCATCGGTTTGACTAGCGTGCCCGTGAAGCGTGAAGCAGAAGGGGATTCACGGACAAGCCAGCCAAAGGGAAGTAGCGCCGCGGGACTGTGCGCAGAGCCCTTTGTGATTGAAAATGTTAGGTCGTATTGCCCCGCCCTAACGAGTGGCTGCGCTCCGTGTTCTGTGAGGCAGAACGAGCGCACATTTAATTCAGAATCAAATGTCATTGTTCTTTCGATCGCCATTTTTTGTAATTGATCGGAACCGCAATCGTGACTGATCGACTCTCTTTTTACCATTGTGAGGTACAAGGGCTAACCACTCTACCACTGTCCAACCCAGAATTATGAAGTAAATAGAGTGTTGCTCAGAAGTTACAGTAACTTAAGAGAAATAAATCCTTTGGCAGATTTCCGTAAACGAAGTGCTAGCCTGTTAGCACTGAGTATTGGCATTCTGTGAGCATACTTAAGCCTCTTCAAACCAATAGGCGATGTAAATGATTCATTTTCTCTCTCCAAATGAGCCGGTTCATCATCTCACATTATGGTGTCAGACCGCCTCTGTGCAGTCATTTTGTTTGCCTCTGACACAACATGCTTTCAAACAAATCTGCAAGAGCACTTCTTCCACTGTCATTTCAATCAATGAACATTTACTTCTCTTTAACGGAATAAAAGGTGCGTTAGCTCGGAGTAAAGAACGACTGTGTCTCTCAAATGATCTGACGGTGACGGCAATAGATCACGTTAGTTGGGTGTTATTAGTAGATAGATTTATTTTGGATATTACAATCTTCCAATCTCCGTGCCTTCAATTAGAATGGGACCTTCTACGGTAAAATTGATGATGATTTAAATGTTGAGGTTATCTATGAGGAAGCGACAGGACAGACAGCTCATGGTAGATTAGTTATGAAGTCAGACGAGTTCAGATGGCACAGAAGAAAGACACAGTAATAACTATGTAGAGGCTTCAGAGAGTTTCCAGACCTGCTTTCAATGTGACCATGAAGTAATAAGATACTAAATCAGACTAAATTTGTTCTTTTTCATGAATTCCGACACTAATTACCTAAATTAGAAAAACAAAAGAAAGCTACTAATTTTACATAAATTCATACTGACATACTGACTTAAGTTATTTCAGTTCAATCTATGATCTAAAAAATATTATAAGTACAAATTGCTTTTATTATGTGGCTGTTTGTAGCAGAATAACTTTAATTTGCATTTTGAAAGTTTGATTTCATTAAGCTGGTCACATACTAATGTTGAATGAATGAAAGAAAGAAATTGAAGGATTTCACGTTTGTTATGTTATGTGTCAATAACCGTGAACATTTATGATATATCGTGATGTTTCTTCTCACAATAATCGTAACACGGAAATGTATACACTCATAATGATAGGCAGGATTACAAAAAATTACATCAGGTTAGTGGTGTGAAAAAAGAACACGGAAGAGAAAATGGCTTGAAAGTATTGTAGTATACGGAGAGTCAATGTTTCAAATAAAACACGGTCTTCTCTTTCTTGTCACAATCATAAATAATTTATTCTTTGGCACTCATAGAATTACATTGAATTCTCTGAGCCCTTGTGGATTTGTCGGATGGGAGTACCTTGGTTTCTGGCTCGGGATTGGCCGCTTTTTGTCCTCCAGACAACCGCATTCAATTAATTCACATCTTTTAATGCTATTTTTGGCAGGCTTGAGGCTCTGAGTGTGGGGCTTTAAGCCGACTGGCCCTAAATATCACAAGCATATGTGCGCGCTCTATGTGAGGCCACGCATAAGGCTCAGAACACTATCAATTACATAGATTCATACCTTCAACCTTTACAGTCTACAGCAGAAATAATTTAACAGTCAACGTTAATGCCATTGAATGCTCTTTACATTCTGCATTTTTCATCTTGCTCTGAGCACGCAGCACACATTGATCAGACCACTGAGCAATTAGCTTGGGACAAACTGGAACTGTATATTGAAAAGAAAAGAACTGTGGCTGCTTGGTGGCGGATCGCTTTCAAACTAAGTGTAGTAAACAAAACAACATTTAACATCAATTTCAGTGCAGTGCATTTTTGGCAATAGAGATACGCCCCGAGTCTCCGAACGATAATGCATTTGCCCTTACGTCTGATACAGTACATCTGATATCTTGAGTCTCCAACAGGTAGAAATTGGACTTCACAGACACACATTGAAAAAACAAACAAAATGCATATCCCTCTAGGCAAGAGATAAGATGGCGCTAGCGATTATAAACCACTTAGAAAAGGAGATTCAACGCCTTCTTTGACTGGCACGGCGGGGGAAAGCAGAATCTGAGGTGTAGCGGCAACTGGATGAAATGCAATAAAAAGGTCCGCTATAAGGTCACATCCAAGAAACTGATGGTAACTTTGAGCTTGAAGAGGTAGATCTCTTAACGTCCGTATGAAGGAAAAGAAGTGCAGAAAATGGGCAGCTGTGAAGCACTTTGAAAATATACAAAAGCAACCGGGTGGGAAGAGACGATTTGCCTCTGGGGGGAGAGAGGAGGTTGAGTGGGAGGCGGCAGCGTTTCAAATCTCTCCATCTTCTGCCTTTTGTCTTGGGCGTCAGCGGCACGTCTGCCATGGCAATGTCATCATTTTTGGCATTGACACTTTCCTCCCCCTTGGCAACGTTCTGGTAGTGCAGCGTAACCAGGAAGAGACGACCCGGATTTTAAAAAGGCAGATTTTTCTCACACTTGCTACATCAACAAAGGTTCTTTCAAACGGCACACAAACAGAAACGCTCGGACATAGAGACGTTTGTTCCGCCACAAACATCAAGAGTGGCAATATATGAACAGGAATTTCTCGACTTTGTGTGCAACATGATGTATAGACGGGGCGGACGAAACAGATTCTTCAAAACAACATGTTAAAACTGGATGTATTTGACAGCTCAGCAGAGGAGCATGTTGAGAATTTGTTGCAATTTGATATGATAATGTGTTAAAGGCAGTGTGTAACTTTTCTCGTTGAGTCGCTGCACTGCTGCTAGTGATGCCAGGCCAAGTTACAGGCCAAATCTGTGGAGAGGCGGCAACACTCACAGTAAGAATTTTACGTTTTTAAAGGTATATAAACGATGCAATTTTTTTCAGTTTTTTTAGCTTCTACTCCTATATTGATTTCTCAGTTATTTTATCCTTGATCACTTTTAGGAACTCCAGTGTTTCCTTTGAGAAGCCCTCTGCACCAGGAGCGCTGTGGCTGCTGGGGCTTGGCTCGTCGGCCCCTGGTGGAGGTTTGGGGCCTCCTCATCTCTCCTCTGGGCCCCGTGTCTGTGTCCTGTGGCTGTGGGAGACTCTCTGCTCCTGGTGCAGACGGCTCCTCTGATGGTGCTTTCCCAACTCGTTCACCTTATACTCATCTGTACTCAGACTCAGATGCATTTTACCGGGTGTACGTGATTCTATGGGTGGGTTGTTTGGTTGTGTGGGGTGTCTGAACATTCGAGGCAAAGCAATAACATATACATTGAGACAAGTAGTTGATGGACCCTTCACCAGAAAACTTACAAAGTGCAGCTTTTAATTAATAGGGGAAAGTTTGTGTTTTGTTTGCCGCTTTTATTCAGTAGCACTTTGGGATTCGGAGTCAAATGTAAGTGTAATACAAATAAAACGTAATATTCTAAGCTTTTTTTCCCTTTCCTTTCCGTTTTAGCTTGCTTTTCATTTTAGCTTGCTTTGGTTTGTTTATTTGTGAGTTAGAAAGCTAGTAAACTAGATTACATAATTAGTACTAAATCAAATAACACATTATTTGTTATTGTACTGCACTGTTTTGTGATGGGGTCAAAAAAATAATAAAAGTTTACAATGCAATACAATGTACTTTATTGTGCCCTTGGGGAAATTGAAAATGTCTTGGGCTCGTGCTGTAGTGCCTTGGTTAAGAAACAAAATACACACAATAAGTCACACTCACGTCAATGCAGAGCAAAGCCGTAACAATGACTAATTAGCTAAATTAACGAAGCTGTAATGGTGTTTTTACCTCCTGTCCCTTGCCTGTTACTCAACCTAATCACCTCTCCAGCTTTTCATATAAATGCACTCTTCTCCCAAACTCATGCTATAGTCTGCGTCCTCTCCTCTAGTACAAAGCTCATACTCTCCCATTCATTCAATTCATGTAATCTTTATTAAGTGTAGCCACATTGAATTAGAAAGAGCAACAATTATTATTAAGAAAAACGAAGAAACACATCCAATCCCTGGTGCCGCAAATGCCCAGGTCTGCAAAAAAATATTGTTCCAGCTTACATTTATCGAACGATATATTCAAATAGTAATTGTCATGATCGGCCTTTAGCTTGAACATGTCAGGAAGACTAGCGACCACTTGCGGAAGCTAATGGCGCTCCGAAGAAATAAATTAATAAAACATGTCCGGTGGAGTTTGTTTTCAGGTTTACAGACATGTTTATTATTACCTCTTGCCATTACTTACAAAAAAAAAGGTAGGTAAACTGCTTATCAGAGTGGATTCTGCTTTTCCATTTTCAAAATCCCTCCCTATTATTCAAGGGAATAATTTCAAACTGAGAGTGGCTTTTGTGATAAGACAAATCTTGCTTTGCTTTTGTTTATAATAATTAATTTGTTTGCACATTAAATACATTATGTCAACAAAAAAGGCACGTGCAGAAAAATCTCCCCCCCTGTGAGGTTTGGGCACAGACTTTTAGGCAGCACAGCAGGATTTTTGCTTTAAACTGTTTAAATCTCTGCTTATGTGTTCCTCCGTCAGACAGGCCCAGGTTTCCATAGAAAAGGCTTTGGAACGTGTCATAAATAATCGCCATAGTCCTATAAGACCTTTCAATCCTCTCTATTCAGTGCCGTCAATACCATATAGGCTTTTGTATAGTCCACTATCCAAAACCACCAGCCGTGTCCCCATCTTTATAGCTGTTATTGTTCGCTGTTGAGTATGTGTGCTCGGAGCTGGTTTTGCTGCTGTGGTGCTGGAAAAGTAAAGCATGTCATTTGCACCCGTCAGCAGAAATGGATTCCACCTGGCGCCGGTTTTGGTTGGGATCAATGCAAGTCTTTGCGTGTGTGTTGGGGTTAAGTCTATAGCACACACAGTTGGCAACGTGGGCCCATAGATTAGCATTGATTCTGACAGGCTCATGGGCCGCTGAATTTGGAGGGATGAATATTTGGGACTGTGAGGTGGTCTTAATAATAAGGGAATGCTAGTGAATGTCAATAAACAGAATGATGTAGTTTAATATTTACTATTTCATATGGAAGGTTGGTTTAGAGCAGGGCTATTCAAATTTATTTTCCAGAGGGCCAGATTTTTCAGAGGGTCTCTGGGCCGGAGTTGCACAACACGCCACGACTTTAACAACATTTTGGGTCTTACAAAATATCTCCAACACTGTTTCAGTAATTTAAGTAGCTAATACAATAAAAATAACAACTGATTAATTATTTTTTTGTGAGAATTAACATTAAAAAAAAAATGCTTTGCCCATTTAAGACAGAATCAGAATTAAACTAGGATTAGACCAGTACCGACCAGGTCTGAACCAGGACTAATCGGAATCAAAACAGGTCTAAAGACCAATTAAACAGGGACTAAACCAGGTCTAAACTCGTGCTTACCAAGAAATAAACCAGTAAACAATATTTGTAAATTGGGTTGTGGGCCGGATTAAATCGTTTGGAGGGCCTGATTTGGCCCCCGGGCCTAATGTTGAATAGCCCTGGTTTAGAGTAAAAGAAAGAAAATTATTTGGCATTTCTTATAAATGAGTGTTAAATGTGTTTAATTGTTGGTGTCATGAATATATGTTCATGTATTTCACCTGTGGATTGTTTGTATGTTTATTTTTTAGTCAGTTTAAATTTATAAAGCACAGAACATGACATGGAGAGAGACCAAAACAGATAATAATGGCACAGAACATCCAAAAAAAGAAAATAAACACTTGGCATGGCATACATTGGCCGGCATTTACTGTCCAATTTAGACCAAAGTCTATTAAATAAGTGAATTTTTAACATTTTATGAATGTTATAATTTGTGTCCGGTCTTCGATTATTGAGTCAATTTGTGTTTGTGATGGCCTTCTTTCCTGCAGCCAGGAGTATGTCAGAAGGTATTCATCTATTGTGTCCATGGCAGGAGTTCTGAGGCCAAAATACATACTGTAATTCTGAAATTATACCAATGCTGAAAACAATCTGCAATGCTTTATTAATCTCAGTCCAATATTACAATGTTTTTCAAAAGCTCTTGACGCTATCACTTTCAAATATTTTCCCTCATTACAAGACTTAGATTATGTATTTCCCCGCTAAATCCATAACACCCTTTGAAGGGCTGCATCCAACAGTGACCTGGGAGTTTAAATTTAGCTTAAAAATGCTTACTTTCCTGCTTGTTAAAAGTCGTGTTAGCAGAGCAGCAGTGGAGTGAAGCTTTTATGTGTGGTTTCTGCCTGAGGATTGGTCTTATGAGCTCCTCTTTTAAACCTGATGGCAGCGTCTGACTCCCTAATGATGTGCGTGCTCTTTGTAGACACATCAGGTTACGACCCAAGTTTGAACACAGTCTCTGGAGAAGTACCAATGAAACATAATGGTAAATGGTATGTTGTGTAAATATTATGGTTTCCTGTTTTTAGGGGGGTTTGCCTCCAGGATCGGCTCCTCTTTGCCCTGTTTATGTTTGCAGATACACGCTGAATTGGATCGCAATTATTTGGCTTTTGTGGAAATGTTTAGGGTAAATCATCCATTTTGTGATAAAAGTGGCATTGATCAGTGTTTATTTTTGTTTGTTAGAACGATAACGTTAAGGAAATGTTATCACTTTGCCAACAAATTTGCTGGACTAAATGTTTAGGACTATGTTTAGATTTGTCTTGTGATTGTTGTCATTGTATGTTCCCTCTCTGTGTCAAGTTCTTTGTTTTGTTCATATTTTATCAAAGTTGAAAAAAACACAAAACAAATAAAAACTAAAGAGCACCGATGGGTTCTATTTGCCACCCCACATCAAAAGAATGGAAGGAAGGAAGTATGGAAAGACAGACTGACACACACACAGAAAGGAACGAAGGATGAAAGAAAGAAAGAAAAGAAAGATAGAATGAATAAAAAAGAAAGAAAGGTAGATGTTTAATGCCGTACTTCGAACATTCCAGACTAAGCAATTTCCACATCTCCATGGAAACAAGCAGGGGGCAGACTCACCCACCTGCAAAAATAGTGCCCCTTTAATATATTTATTGTGTGTCTTTACCTTTTTAATTTTTTTCCCTTCGAGGACTGAACTTATTGTCTTATCTGGTCATTGTGATCTGTGGGGCCGCTTCCCGTGATGAGTCGGATCAGCAAGCGTTTGAGCCTCCTCCGAACTCTGCACGTCGTCTGAATTGATGAATGCCTGCTTTGGTTCCCCATGGGCAGCGGCTTCTAAATGACCTCACCTCACTCCCTTAGCAGCTGTAATGATCAAAGCAGAAGGATGTCTTTCCATCCTAGTCAGCAGAAATCACTGGAGTCCACAATCCCGGCCACACAATTAATAACGAACCTTTGAAGTTCCCCTTTAATCGTACAGGACATTTCAGCGGGAGATTATAGTCTTAATTCACAACGCTCACACACACTAAACTCGAGCTCATCATAGCTATGCATAAGCAGGGATGTAGTGGTTAGTTAGGCTTTTTCACACACACTTGACATGAAGATGAAGGATTGTGGATATGGAAACCACAAAGACCAAGAGGTGTCGTTAGCAACTAGCAGTCAATGCTAATGTCATCATGCAGCATAGTGACCCACATATTCTTCAACCATTCAGGTGAGCAAGGTCTTCTCTGTCAATGGAACAAGCTTTTCCACCTGAACTAAAAAGTTTGTCGATTGACTTAAATTTCGGTATTTACTGATGTCTTGTATTATTCTTTTAAGCAAATGTACGTCTGCAAAACTGACTTCTTATCTCAAAATGAAACCAAAAACGTGTGATTGTTTCTCTGAATGTCTGATTGCCTGCTTCCCACATAAAAATTGAAATCTACTGATATACTGTATAAGCACAGAGCGTATAGACATCAAAGTAATGTTTAAAACATTGAAAGTACAAAATGACTGCGATCACCACCACTTCCAGCATCCAAGCAATGAAACCCGTGTTTGCTCCAAACAGACAGCATGAAATGATGGTCCTAGCTGTTAGCTGCACATCCACGGAACTAGAGACCACCAGCATAATCATAGTAAAAGGCCATATGATTATCTTCGTGATCTGTCAGTGGCACTATGAATAGCAATGAGTCACAAGGCCTTTTTGGGGCCACAGCCTGGTAACTAAGTGCCCAGGACACAAACAGCCCTGGAAGTCCCAAAGAACCTAATACAGCCTTAATGAATCTTTTAAGCAGAAGACATTTTAATCTATTTTCAGCCAACAGGGAAATGCAATAGAGATAAGTGTCCTTGATTTGGACAAACGTTGGTGATCTCAGTGTGTATGTGAAGATACTACATAATTCACATAAAACCTGGAGGTCAAGCATTTTGTAATGGAGATTCTTGAACTTTTCACGCAAAGTACCAATTGAGAAATATTAAAAGTGACATGTATATTCTGAAATACTTAGTTGAGAAGGGCTATAACAGGTCTTAAGATGCACAAAACCAGGACTAAACCGGAACTAATAAAGGACAAAACCAGGTAAAGTCTGAATTAAACCAAGTTAATGTAATAAAGATTAAACCAGGGATATATATCTGTAGCTCGACATTAAAATAAATACTGCATCTGAGTATTACTTAGAATGCACACCGTCAGTCTAATGTTTACAAGAAAACAATTTCAATATCATTGCAATATTTTAATATAATCTTGGAAACAATAATTTCAGGAATATTAAAACAGTAATGCACATACTTTAATTTATCGGTCAAACTGAAACTGAATCAAGGCTAGTTAAGACTTAATAAGGGAAATCTGCCTTTTGAATGTTTTCATTTTAAAAACCTTACATTTCTGTCGGATGGAGGACCTTGTTGTAATTGTGATATATTTAGTTGGTAATGCTTCAAAATAAGTTTCCTTGGTAAACTATTTACAAGGAGTTGAAAAGCACTAGTTATTTGCTTATAAGGCATATAGCATTTATTACTTGGTTATTGAAGATCGTTTAATAAGCAGTCATCAATAAATGCTAACCACAAATATTAGTACTTCATGATGTCTTATTAATTGTTTACTAAAGCATCACCATTTAATTTGTTGTTGCGATATTGATACATTTGTGATGTTTAGTGCAGCCCGAGTACATCTTAAGATATCTCCTTTGCTTTGAGCCAATTCATCCAGTTTTTCCAACACTTGATTAGCAACACAGGTAGCGACACACACTCCTCCCAACAGTCACCATGACACAGCTATGTTCCTTTATCTCACCCACCACTTGTTTAGCACGAAACAAAGCATGAAAACAACCCTGCTCGCAAGGTCAAGACTTTCAGTGGTGAAACTTCCCACAACCAGCCTGTTTACCGGCATGCCCTGTACCTCCCGGTAATAAGACAAAATAGCAGTAGCAGTTTGTTTGACCGAGGAGTAGAATGGGAAGTATACATGCTCCGGGGGAAAGCGCTTACCTTCTTGGACCGCCTGGAACGGGTTGTTAGGCTCAATAAGTTTCACAGAGTGGGTGATTTTCTCGCTCTGCAGAACGTCATCGTTCAAGCTCAGGTCGGAGATTGCGAGCTGGAAAATCTCGTCATCTCGCACAGCGTTTTCCTCAAAGATGGCACCTGAACGATAGCAATGACAACACGATCAGAACTACCAACATTAACTTCTCTGCGTTTCAGTTTTATGCAGCTAAAATCTGGAAGTCTTCTTGAACATGTGAGACAGGCCTCTACTCTGGCAATGTTCAAGTCTAAGCTAAAAAACAGTTTTGTTTAGCTGTGCATATGACTGAAATGATTTTCTTTGAACTCTTCTCTTTTATGTCTTTGTGATTTCAATGCATTTTTGTCCTGTTGAGTGAAGCACTTTGAATTGCCTTGTTTATGAATTACAAATAAACTTGCCTTGCGTTGCCTTGCAAGTTGGTAGATTGGAAAATCATAATGAATTGAACCAAACCGGAACTAAGGTCAAAGTACAGAAACACAATTAGAGGTAAAAATTTGGAAAGTAGCAAGTTTCAAATGTTTAGTATTAAAAACTGAACTTAAAGTAAGAGTATGTAATGTTCCGGAGGCGGCTCATCACCTGTATGCTTCCATGGAAATCAAAAGTTCAAACCCTATTTCAAAACATATTATAATATATTATACATAGCTAAAAGAAAGACATTTCCATGGAAACAAGCAGGAGTAAACTCCTCCAGGCCCAGTACGAGTCAGGGGATCCAAGCCTACTCATTGTAAGTGCGTATGTTTTGCCTACATTTTTGTAAGGAAAAAAAAAATCCAACATGCTTTTATTTTAGTCTATTCTTTAGCTAAAAACGTACGTATTGGGGCTTAAATCAGCAAAGAAATTATGATATTTTGTTTCAAAAAGTATTTGAAAGTTAATCTAAGTAAGGATCTAGCTTTAGTTCGTTCCAACTCTTCTTTTCAGCTCCATGGACAGCGCCTCTGAAATGTACCATAAGGAGGGTTTTCTCACCATTGGATTAACAAAATCGCATCATTTTCTTCTTCAAGAGAAGAAACAACTACGACCCAAAACGCCTCGGGGTTTGCACATTTGACTTTCAGGAACAAATCTGAAGGAGTTCTTTGCCAAAGTAACCTCATGAGTAACCATGTCTTAGTCATGAAGCAAAATGTGCATGTTTGCATTGTCGTCCCATTGAATGTGATATGTTCCCAAAGCATTTGCAAGTAAAACATCTTGAGTAATTACAACGGAACTGACATCATGAGTCACTTTCCTCCTCTTCCAACTTCCAATTTAGCAACTGCATATTCATATTGTTATCCAAACGTTATGGAGGTTGTTTGAATAACATGTTTTTTAAATTCACTTTGTATACTCAATTAATCTGAAGCCTGATGCAGTAAGTAGGTGGACATATTTTGTGAGCTTTTAAGGAGGAATGTATTAGTAAAATATGAATCACAATCCTTCTGTCTGCCTATTTCCATAAGAAGGTAGTTCATCTTGTTCTGAAGTGCACTGCCAATGCATATGTATGAGAATGTGGCTATATCTCAAAATGAAGCTACACGATTCAGATATGACGTTTGACACAAGTCCAAATGTAGATCTGATGAGGCGTATGAGTGTCACGTTTGTTCCAGCAGCGCAGGCCCTGCGTGGGAGGCATACTGAGCTCCTCTGTCTCCCCTCCATCCTCTCCCTCCTCATTTCTCTTTTAACATCAGAATGGCTTTTCGCTGCCACCTACTTCCTTATCCCCTTTCATTACGGCTAGAGCTTTGAGAACGCGAGAAGTACAATTATCCAACGCTAACGTTATGCGGCGCACGAGCCAATATGATCTGGATGGAGTCCCACCGCTGTATTAAAAGGCAGCAGTGACGGAGCACCTGCTGCTTGCCAGACTGTTGCGGTAAACTGTGAGCGCAGTGGCGAGTTACAGAAAGATGACGGGCGCAAGACGCACTGGGGGCAAATATGCTCCGAGTGACATTGACATTTGTATCTGGAGATGAATACGCGAGTCGTTACAGCCTTGCTCCCATTTGTCACATGGAGCACACAATCATGCGGTGTGAAGGGTCAGCTGATCAATTAGAAACTGTCCAAATCTGGGGCTGGCAGCTGCATGAAACCCATTTGAATGAAAGCACGTCGCGATTGGACAAGAGCAGCTTGCGTTTTTGGAAGTTTGTGCACAAAGGGGCTCTGTGTGTTTTGCGTCTGTAGGAGTCCACTGACTCTGACACATCCATCCTGTCTGCACATTGACATGGCAGTCACGTCGCAGGTGAAAGTTGTGGCTTAAGACAAGCGCTAGCTTTGGTTTGGGCAAGTGGCATTCGTTTAGACGAGAGCCATTCATTCCGATTGAAATGTGCATCGTGTGCGCTACAGAGGTCTGAATGAGCACCGGATCGAGAGAAGAGCAGTGTAAAAGGTGCACATGATAAGCACATATTCTGCGGGTAAGGTCAGAAGCACAAACTTTGGAACTCTCTGGAGAGGAAAGTGTTGCTTTAGCGCAGAACCTAAAGCTGAATAGACTGTTTCTGCCGCCCTCTCCCACCAAAAGCCTGATCAAAGCAATGGACTATACGCAGTGGTAAAGGCTTTTTAACGTGCACCTGGCGAGCCAAACTGCATGCGTGATCGTTACAGCTTACCAATGTGTATGATGGAGTCCGCGCTGGCAGAATTACACTGAAATATCCACAGGGAAAGGCAGATCAGTAGCAACTCCATGTCAGGATTTGAGTGAGGCAGCTCATCCAAGCTTTGCTTTCCTTCGCTTTGCTGTACTGTCCAAACAGAACACCCGGAAAAAGAGGGAAAGAAAAAAAAAAAAGATCAACAAACAAACCCAAGTCCGCGGTCTTCGTGAGGAACGCAGCAAGTGAAATGATCAGCGCAAAAACGAACGGGGGAAAGCTGGCGAGGAAGGAAAAACTGACGTGGGGGACCCGAAATGCAGGTAGCCCGTGGAGAGAGCGCGCCGTTGTGTCTCACTCTTGCCTCTCTCCCGTCGCCCCGGCGTCTAAAGCGTGGCGAGGAGCGAAGAATGCGGAGGAGGGACACCCCTTTCCAAGCGCACAAACCACACACACAGCAGAGACAGGCACACACTGAGAGAGAGTAACGCGCTCCTCAGTTCGGCTCTGACCACGTGACTGCAGACACTTCACGACTCCACCGTTGTCCCGACAAGCCGGCTACAAATGATTTGGACTGGAGCCGGGGAAAGACGCGCAAGCAACAACCGCTGCTTTCCAAAGCTGCCGCACCAGAGGAGGGAAGTGGCTCCGCGCGCCTCGATGCACGCAAAGACTTAACGGGGAACTTTCCGGGAGGACGCACAAGCCAACGCGCGCACTGACATTTTTTCTCTTTCTTTCAAGCGGCAAAGGACGTGGCATAGAGCCGGATTTACAGCGCGCACACCACACCTCTCTCCTCCGTGATGGATGAGGGACAGACGTGACAAAACGTGCGGACGAAGAAGGACTACAAACCGATAGCGCAGTCCCTGTGCCAAGCTCGGTATATTCTTGTTGTGTGACTTATATTAAATGCTTGATTGATGTTAATTGTGTTTTTATGGCGTGTTTGTAGCAGCGCGGTGCTTTACGGGGATTGATGCGGGCTACAGAGCAATAGGAACAGTGAGTGCCACGCACCTGGAGGAGAAAACGACACGGGGGAGCAGCGGAACAGAGGCTGCCATAACCTTACAATTAAAGGATATTTCTCGTGAGTGTCTACAGAAACGGAAATATCTCTTAATTGTTGGGCTAAGGCTGCCAGAAGCGCGGGAGGGAAAGTTTCAGCACCAGCGGCAGTGGACAGCGCCGCAGCAGCAGAGCGACCTGTGGAGCACCACTGGACAGACATGTTCTGTGTTCAGTCAAAAAGAACTCAATGCGTTGCCTCAAACTGTCTGCTCATCCTTCATCCATACATTTACATTTGTACTACGTCTAGGTCTTGTATCCATTGAATTACGACTACTTTGCATCTCATGAAAGTTGTCAAATCACACACTGCCCCCACTGGCCAATTGGTAAAACTACAGCTATGTCCAGAGCAAAAAAAAAAAAAAAAACGAAAAAAAGATTGGGTGTACAGTCTGCATTTCATCACATGTCACGAGATTTCCGGCCTCACCTCACCACATCATCTCGAAGTCTTATTTGCTCAGAGAATGTGAGAGCGATTTGGACTGTTTATTTTGTAATTAACTGCACCAAAACAGGTTAAACAGCTTGAATCTATATTGCTCCTTGAGCTTCAGTTATTATATTAGTGTTATCAGGTTATTATTGAGTATGCAAGATCAAGAGTTTACAAGGATTAGAAATCTCATGTATAAACCATATGTAAACAGGTGCACAATGTCACATCTCCATCAAGATATTGATTTTCCTGGACTGTTACACAGTATGGCATAAAACTTACCTGTCTTACATTTATTCAAATGCATTTGTGTTTATTGCTTAAAAAAATAATAATAATAATCTTGAAAAAACATGCATTTTATTGTGAGCTGGCTTGCCTCTCCCCCGATCTAATACTTTGCATTGTGGAGTCACCAACTTGTCTCCATGGAGATAGGCAATTACTGTGGAACATTCCAGGCAAAACAATCTCCGTGGATACAAGCAGGTAGCGGACCCTCCCCAGAAATGTGACATAGTGCACCTTTAAACTCTGGTTATGAATCAACCGCTCTGCCACAAACACGCCACATCTTTATTACTCAGTTATTTACACAGACTAGCATTTTAATCAAAGAACAGAGGGGAAAACAGGTATTGTGGAATGTTTTGTGTTCACTTTCAAATCTATTCACATGAATCATTTAATAAATTGTCTTTTTATTTGCCAGACGCCCTTCCTAACACAACCCTGATCTTGGGAATGACACAAAGTACAGTTGCTGCATTCCAAATTCCCTTTTCTAACTATGAACACTATTTTCTGAACCACATCATTTTTTAATTCAAAAGAAAATCAAATTGAAACCTTTATGAAAGCGCAGATTGATCGAGACTTCTATGAAAACCCAAAGATTAACCTTGAGTCGGGGGATTTCATTTGACAGGGGTCTAGAGGACCATCAAATATTTATTCCATGTCGGCAGCTAATCTCTTAATTTCATTGATCTCTGAGGCAACATGTAGCAGAGTTTTCACCACTCCTGTAATACTCCTCATTCACACACTCCAATGAAAGTGTTTTGGTCTCTAGTGCTTGTACAGACCTTTTCACACAGACCTACAGTATTTGCCCAAACCTTTCCATAACATAAGTATTAATCCTATTATTTTCAAGTACATAATTATAAGAATAATGTATATGAATATCATGTATAACACCAGATTAAGATGGTCTTTCTCTTTTTTAATTGAATTTATTTTAGAATAAAAACAAGCATCAAACAACAAAACAAAGAATAATAAGGGGGTGGCATCCAGAGAGGGTTTTTCTGAAGATGTCTTACGATGTTGTGATTTCTTGCAGATGAAGTATTATATTATGTGGTTTACTTCATTAGAATATTGACAGCATTAATTGGAGAAACAAATAAACTAGAGCAAAACATTTGTTTTTTGGAAGACACCCGAACTGAAACCGACTATTAACTAAATAAATGAATGAATGAATCAATCAATCAATGCCCATAGTAGACAACCAAAACAAAAAAACCTTCACACGGCTGCAAGATGAATCACATCAGATCAATTTGAAGAGTTGCAATTTGCAAAAACTGCAATTATCTTCTTTCAATGGTGTCTTGTTATGTCTTGCTATCCCTGTAGTTTAGACTTTTTCAAACATGTTCAGAAATGCCAAGGCCATTTTTCTATTGGTTATACAGAAGTGCACTATTAATGCTGTAACTGAATCTCAACCTGGAAACATAACAGTAATCTAATCGCATGCAATAACAATATGTGCCAGCAATTCTTTTCCCCAAATTCCAAGACAACATACAAATACAAAATATACAAAGCAGAAAGAATAAGTGCAAAATTGAGGTGCTACTTTAGGCATGAATCTGTGCAGTGAGAAGGATGTGAGCGCTTGCCTGAGGGGTTGAAACTTGGAGAAAGGCCTGTGATCCGACCTACAACATGGAGCTGTGCAGGTCTTGGAGAGCTGCACAACCCTCTCGACTTGTGTGGCCTCCCATGCTCACTGCTGGAACGATGGTTGACCATGGGTGTATGAGAGTTTATTTTTCATTGTCCTCTTATCCTGTTTATCCCTAGATTTAGGCAAATATAAGTTACAGCATGTAATCATAACATATATATATATATACACACACACACACACACACACACTGTGTGTATCAGAATCAGAATCAGAATCAGAAAGGGTTTATTGCCATTGTCAATGAACAAAATTCACAAACATAGGAACTTGTCTCGGCATTAAGGTGCAACATAAAACACTGAGCAATAAAAAAATAACATATATTCAATCAAAAAGGGTATGCATTATGAAACAATTTAAAAATGACTATAAAATTAAAAAAAATTAAAATAGGCATTACTATGTACACAAGAATTACAATTAGATTTACAGTTTTGAGTGCAACAGTGACAGTGCAGTGAGTGATGAATAGTTGCAGTTAAAGTGGCAGGTGTTTAAGAAGTGTGCCAACGGCAGAGGGAAAGAATACTATTCTTGTGGCGGGAGGTTCTGGTCCGGATGGACCGTAGCCTCCTGCCTGAAGGGGAGTGGCTCAAATAGTCCATGTCCAGGCTGAGAAAGGGTCAGCTGTGATCCGACCTGCTATATATATATATATATATATATATATATATATATATATATATATATATATATATATATATATATATATATATATATATATATATATATATATAAATAAATCAGTATCGTGACATCGGAGGTTTCCCCAAATATCGGTCTCGGTTCAGTAATGAAAATTCAGCAAATATAATGGTACCAATATTTTTTCCCACTTTGCGTCAGTCTCCGTGTCCATGCGTCAGTCCCCATTTCTCCTCAGTGCTTTAGATTTAATGCCTTTGATTTTTTTTTACACTCAAAAGACCCATGTGTGAAGCCCTTTGAATTGCCTTGTGTACGAATTATGCTCTACAAATAAACTTGCCTTGCCATTCACACATCCAGCCTTACCTGGGAATTTCCTGGCATGTTGCCAGAGCAGTGACATGTGTGTATTAAGTCAGAAGTGAATTCCCTGCAATTTTGATCAGGCAATTTCCTTGGTTAATTGCCAGGACTAATACAGGAAAGGCGTCCACTACAGTATGTGTGAATAAAGCCAGAAAATTGCCAGTACCACAGTTCGTTTCTTTGTTTACTAGCTTGGTTTCCATGATTACACACTGCAGTTAAGTTAAATTTTTATTCCATTTAAATGATGCAGCACATGCTGTAGTGGAAGAATACAGAGACAAATGCCAGGTTGAGGCCCTGTCCCAAAGCCCACGTTTAAGCACTTCAAATGCACGTTCACGATAAGCCGCTGACGTGAGCAGGGTGTCCCAATTCTTGGATTGTTTTGATCTGCACTTCACCTCGGGCTTCTCTACACACTTCCAGCTAGTGACGAGCGATGAAGACTTCAGGCAAGTACATTCCCCACAATGCATTTCATTGTAATGTTTTCAAACGGGGCAGCACTTCTGCCTCAGCAACTTATCAGCAAGAGCTAACAGGAAACAACAGAAAGGAATGTATTAAGTTAAACTGATGCTATTTTAAATAAATATGTGACTGTCCAGCAACAACTCTGTAAAAACTTTAAGCCTGTTCTCATTTGTTTGTGGCCAATTCAACAAATGATAAACTGAACTATGGCTTTGTGATTAGCTAAACTGGTTTAATAACTCAGCCTTTTTTCTTTACCGCTGTCACAACGCTTTCAAGTGCGGACTGTCCCAAGCTTCCTGTTTACCTCCTGCGCCCTTGTGCACTTCCACACTTCGTGCACTTTCAGAAAATGAGCACTTCAGTCAAATGTGTAGAGCAAGCAAGTGTGAAAAGAGCAAACCAGGCAATGTTCTGGGACTAATGTGTAAATGGGGTCAGTGCTGACTGTTCTGGCAATCTGGATATGACAATTTACTGGGAATTATGAGTGAACGCGGCTAAAGACGCCTCACATTGCTTTGTTCATTGACTCCACACTCTGTAGTGGTAAGGTACTAGTCTAGCCTCAGCTGTACTGGGGCAGACTGACTGAGGTGAGGCTACCGATCTGTGCTATCGGCACTTCAGACCACCACCATCACTCACTCACGCATGCACACCACATTTATACAAGGCGATGTATTGCCTGAGAACACAAGCTCAGGCATTGATGGCCTCAGGAACAATTATGATTACAAAGTCATGACTGCAAATTATTTTATATCCCAGATAAATGAATAAATAAAAACAAAATTTTACAAAACGGCTCAAAAACGTCCATAGTTGATAAGACAGTTTAGACTAGTTTCACTAAAATGTTGCTAAAATTGTCTATGACAGACGCATATGTAGATTTCCTTTATAAACTCAGTATGTGTCAGGAAGTGAACAGGAAGAAGTGCTGTTATTTAAAAATTATAATACCGTATTTTCCGGACTTTTAACCGCTCCCGCTATAATAGCCGCATTTGCTCTATTTTTTAAAAAAACGATAAATAAAACAATACATAGGCCGCACCTTTTGTATAGGCCGCAGAACTCTTTCCTTGGACTTTTGGCATCGCATGAGCTCGTCCCGCTGTCCCCAGCGTCTCAGCGTACATTCATTGATGTTAAGCTTGCTGCAGCCGCGCGGTTTCCTAGCAAGATCGATGGCCTTCAGCTTAAAACTTGCTTCGTACGAAACTTCTTGTTTGGGTTCCATAATGATGCGGCCAAGAATTTGAAAATAATTTATAAGTTGCTTAATTTGTCGTCCGTGTTCTATTTGCTAGCTGAATAAAAAAAGCAACATCTGCTTCTTTTGCTTAACTTTTCTGTAGTTTTTGATTCCAATTCCGGTTAGTTCCCGCCCTAGCGGTGAAAGAAAAAAACCACAGAAAAGCCGCAGCCTCTAAATAAGCCGCATGGCTCAAAACATCTTGACAAAAGTAGCGGGCTTATAGCCCGCAAAATACGCTAAATATTTAGCACTGGTACTAACCCAACAAACAAGATAATAATTAGAAAAAACATAAAAAACCTGCCATAGAGCAATGTGATCCCACATCTGACTTACCAACCAACGAGAGCTAGTGAAAAGCTAGTCCAAACAAAACAATTTCCCTCAGTCTCTAAATCTCTTAACACGTGGAACAACTCATGTGGAAAAGTCAATTGTCCAGTGACCCAAAGGTGGCCAGTTTTATCCGAATTACAGCGGGACTTCCCTTGGAACCATCTTGCAGCGACGTCCGTGTTAACTACCTCCCAGCCAGTCATGGATTAGAGTCAAGTTTGAATCCTTTGCATCAGGTCATTATGACAAGCACATCTGTCACGTCTCCTATACGCATGGGCCAAACTGGTGAAAAATGGACATAAAAATCAACAAAGTCAGCGTTACCCGTCACGCACACAAAGGAAATAAAACCGTCACATATTATTGATGCCAGACGCAGAGGATGTTTTGTAATAAACACGCATTTTATTTTCATTTCCTGCATTTTGCATCTTTATGGCCTACAATAAGATAGTGAAAAGATGATGTATGTGACACTAATGCGGCATCAAATCAAGTTGCACTTCTGGTTAGTTCTGAGAGCGAAAAACAAGGCAACGCGTGGCAGGAATGAGTGAGGGAACAATAAGGAACGATAGCTGTGTTTTCATGTTAGTCGATTTATTGAGCAAGAGGAAAATAATGCATCTTCTTTAATATTTATCCGCTGAATATAGAATGGTATTTATGAGATGTTTGGAGTGAAGAGTGCTTGGGGTTTTCCAGTGCCTTGGCTTGTCCATGCATTGGTTAAAATAGAAATGTCGGCGAACTATGTGTTCTGAAGTGTAATCCCCTGTACACGGCTGTTGTAGCGCATGCAAATGGATTGTATATATTGCTTATGCTACATGTAGGTAATGTTTGACACTGGTGTGTTTGTTAGTAAGTCAAATAACAAAAATAACTTTTTGTTCATTTTGAATGACATTATCAGGGATGGAGCGAAAAACTTCTGGTGATGTCTATTTTTGTTTCATGTAGTTGCATTTTTGAGCATAATAGAGCTCTGTGGGTGTCAGGAGAAGTTAGCCTCAAAAGTGGTACAGCGAACAGTCACCGGGACGCCACGGAGGTCACGGCTGGCTCTGGGCTCTGAAGGTGGGATTTCACTGCCACACAAACCTGACTCATTAATGTTTATGGGCCGAGCGCTGGAGTGAAAAGGAAAGACATGGTTGTGCTCCTCCTCCTTTTTGGAACAAGGCCAAGTGTGAATAGAGATGAAGACGAGCTGTCACATGCAAATTAGCTCGAACAAGAGAAGAATTTGGAGGAAAAAAAGGCCGAGAAGTGGTACTCCACTAAAAATCCTTTTTTCAAAACAAGCATAAAAATCATGATGAATGCTTGGATAATGTTATGGCATATTGTTAGAAATCTACATGTGTGGAAAGTGCAAACGCAATAACGCCCACTACAAACATTTGACTACATGCCAAGACTGAAATTGCTATATAATATGTTACTAAAAGCTATACAAATTAAATGAATGTAGTTACTGACTTATCCCTTTATGAAGTGTATTTTTATATTATTTTATGTATTACATTTTAAAATGAGGAATTGTGTCATATTCAATGCCTTGAAAGAAAGAACATCTTTGACGAGAACTCCCTTAACTTAAACAACATTCTGCTTCATGTGCGCGCCTGAGGCCCAACTTTCATGAATTGTTCCTATGGATTTATGCTTTGTGTTTAAGGTCCTCAGAACTCTATGACAACTCCCAACCCTCTGCTTAATAGCCTGGGACTATGCATACATGCCCCCTTTACAAGAACTGCTCTGTCTTCATTGATTATTACTACTGGTCTGTTGTATTTGCACAGTGCCTTCTTGCAATTCAAGAGAAACAGTTTGTTTTCAATTTAGTTTAGAGGACTTAATAAACTGTGAAAAGCACCACCCAGAGCCTTGTTCATTTTTTTACATACAATAATGAGAAGGCTATGACTTTGTAACGGTTTTGTCAGGTCTGTTTTGCTGTTTGACTCTGAAGATGGAACACAGTAGAAAATCAAACAAATTGATGTGTTGAAGGCTTATTCTTGTAAATTAGAATTACTCTAGATCCAAAATGAACTGTCATGTTGTAGTTGTCGTTTCTAAATACTGTATGATCAATTATGCTCGTTCTATACAAAAGATTTCCAATAGTCTCTTTGCTGTAGAACTACAAATAGCAGAAAACATATAGCAGACGACCAAAAGCCAGGGTCCTGATCTGGAGTTGGTGCTGCTCCGCGGTCGCCCTTTTCTCCTACAGGTTTCTCTGCTTCACTGCTTCACAGGTTGAAGCATCGGTTAAATTTCCCTATGCATCTACAGATACAAATATATGTATTGCAAATGCTGGCGATCATAACACATTAGAATAACAATAATCAGCAGGTTCATAAGAGACCAGTGAAGTGTGAAAAGCCACAAAGCCTATTAGAAATTAAAGCTGTCTAAACTAAACTATTGCTGCTCTATGTTCTATAGAGACACAAATAATGAGCCACACCCCTACGTTTCGTCATGGTAACAAGTCATATGTTATACGCCAACATCTCGCTAATTTAATCACAGCATTAGCCTTTAGCCTTGACTGAATACAGCCAAGGTCTAGCGCGGAGAAGCAGTCAACGTAATTAGAACACCTACAATGGGAGTCTCGCTTAATACGGCACGGTATGTTCCCACCGCCATTTTAACAATGCCTGAATGCAATGAGAATTCTATCTCATCCATTACCCATTGATAATGCAGTTAGTTTGATACAGCCCCGATGGAAAAGTGAGATACGAAGCTTTAATATAGCCGTGAGTACACTGTGCCCGGGATGTCTGCCACTGTGCAGCTGGTACTGTCTGTCAGCGTCGTGATCCAGCGGTTTTATGAAGACCCTGCGCCAATTTGGAGGGAGGTTAAATCTCAGACAAGTTGAAAATCCATTCATGTCAAGCCCAAATGTGCCGTGAATAGCAATAAGTGTCTGCGGCAAAGGTGAATAACTAAGACTCCGCTCTCCTGCCGTTGCCAAACACACTGCCCGCGGTAACATTATAGATTAATTGTGTTAGGGGTGGAACAAGCACAACCTCTATCGTAAACACAGAATCTCAATGCCTGGATAGTTGACAGTCCACATCATCACCATATTCCAATGTGACTGGAACACCGAGTCCATAAATGTAACATCTAATAAGTGGAAAGTGACAAGTAAGCAGATTCTTTCTTTTCATCCAGGTGGATTCACTGTTTTCAGCCTTCAAAACACTCCGAGCTCCGGAATTTCGAGAGCGCTAATGTTGTGTTTGGGAGGTAGGTTATCTGAGCAAAGTCAACAAAATTACAAATTGTTAGAAGTTGTCCAAAGACGGACAATTTAAACTTTGCAGCGAGCAATATTTGGTCCATCTTCTCAATCCCACGTCTGGAACAATTTGTTTAGTCAAGTCTACAGCGTGTCTTGCATGAAGTAGCTTTTTCATTTCGCTACGCTAATTGTGTATTGGATTAAGGTCGAAACATTGTAACAAGAGCTACAGAATGTTTACTTTGTTGGGATAACTCCATTTTAGAGTTTATTTGCTTTTTTGCTTTCAGTGCCAAGAGCGCCAGGAGAAAAATATGTATCTAACAGACAGTCTCGTACTCCAGTGACTCGAAGGCTGTGGCCTGGTAGTTTTTAGATTTGAAAGGCACCAATGTTCATCTTTACAAACAGTAACAAATGTCAGAGGTTTTGGAGACAGAAGCATGTTTGTGGATGCACTGCTGTAAGTGCAAAACAAAAATTGGCCCGGTTTCACAAAGCAGGATGAAGCAGTTTGAAATGTCAATCGGATCAGTTCAGGGTTTACCGTTACAGAAAACAGGTTTAGAGCGCTTACTCAGGGTGCAGCAGAAAAGAGGCTGAATTATACTGTTGGACGGACAATCAAATAGAGTTGAAAGGCCAGGTTGAAGGAAAGTCATCAAATGTACATCTATATAAATGTTGTTCTGTTCTGCTTATGCCTGTCAATTGCAATAAAATATCATTATTTCTATACAGTATAGGTTACATGGTCCATACTATATTTGAAAAAGCATGTTTAAAGATCAATCAATGTTTAAACACTTTATTTAGGTTGGAGATATTGGCAAAAATTAACAACTGCATATTAATACATATTCAAATATTCAGATGATATGATGGCAGTCCAACAGAATGTGCTAAAACGTGCCAATATTCAAGAATTATGCGGCAGTATGGACTTGCAGGTAGTAATCAGCAGATGGAGCCAGCCCTAAAATATAAATATAAAAATATAAAACAGAAATGGGCTTTCTCACTTCTGTTTCCAGTCCACCAGTCTGTGGGCAAATTCTTTTATTACAAGAGTGCAGGGGCTCCTCTGATTGGCTGGCTTGTGACTGTTAGCGTCTGTGAAAAAAAAAAAAAAGAGCGGCCAGTAGCCTAGGTATTCCCAGTCCTCAGTGTGGACAGGTAAATATCCAAATTATCTTACCATCTTCAAACTTGGGTAATGCAATAAATGTAATTTCTTTTATCTTTGCTAATTATAATTGTAATTCTATTTTTAGATTTGGAGTTTAGGTTTGCAAAGTAAAAGCAGCCAACATTTGAGGTTAAAACCTTCCCTAATGATTAACATATTCTGAACTGAATTTATATGGACATTTCACGTCCTCTTGTCAAGTCCTAACTGACATTACAACCTATTATTTAAAAAACACAATTAACTTAAGTAACTTTTTAATAAAATGTAGAATGTAGTTTTCAGTATAACAGTCTTAGCTGAGTAAATGTTTTGGTTCCCCTTCCTTCTGTGAGTAAGTCTACAAATGACAAGCGCTTTATGTTGACGATATTAAATGATCTGAATCTTTGCGTTGTAGTGTCTGAGCTTGTACTGTTGTTTTTCTCATGTTTGTGCTCTATCCATGGATTAAAAAACTTCTATCTATAATTAATTTCAAATAATAAATGTTCAGACATTTACTCCCACAATTGCTGTTAGCTTCCTCCAAAAAAATTACTCTTATTTGAGTAGTTTCTTGGACTACTTTATACTTTAACTTAAGTAATAAAATGTTGAAGTATCGGTACTTACTTGAGTACAGTTTTTGGCTACGCTACCTAGGGCTGGGCAATATTGACAAAAATGAATGTCAATATTTTTTATGTAGTATCTCGATAACAATATTATGTCAATCCAAAAGAAATGTGTTAAAACGTATGATTTGAGGCTTCATTATCGAGAAAAATGTGAAATTCAAAACGATCATCTTTTACATTTCTTTAAAAGTTTAAAACATAACTTTTTTTTCATTTTCATTTTCAATCAACTCTTTTAGTAGCCTTTTTTCCTATACAAGTAATATACTCAATATTCAAATTTAGCATAGCCAGACATCAAAACAACAACATATTACCTCAAAATCTGTGCCTTCTGTCTGTCCCTCTTGAGTCACATTTCTGCAGTCTCCTCTACTTGCCTTTGAATCCAGAGCCTCTTCACTCCATTCACTAGGAATAGATGGACAGTTGTTATTGTTGTGCAACTACTGAAGCCTTATTATCTCCCATTAGCAGCATCTAAATTACTAATATTGCCTTTGGAGGTGTATGCAATTGATATGCCAGTGCACAACTACTGATCCATCTGTTATGGCTGCCCTGGGCCATGCTATTGAACCGAGCGCACGTGTCAGCTACATAGCTCTCCAGCCGTGCCTTTAGTGAACTTAAAGGAGAGCAAATTACCAAGCAAAGATCATCAGCATCAGAATCAGAAGAGGTCAATGAACAAATCCATCATCTATGCAATAAAAGCACGACTCTGCCAAAAAATACTGAGTCTATGGAGATTTTGATTTAAAAGAATGAGGCCAATATAGTTCATTATCAGCTATAAATTTGAGTAAACAAAGTGATTGAAGCTGTTAAATGAATTGAGATGAGAAAAAGGGTTTCAAAATGAATGTTCTACCTCTGTTTCTGGTTCAGGAATTATGCCTGTTTATTGCGTTGAGTATATAAATTGTAAATGGAAGGCAGAATAACTACATTTTTATAGCAATCATGCAAACATCACTGAAGGAGCGAGCATAATTTATTTCAATGGCAACAGTTTCTGAAAGCTTGTGTCTCTCCGTGCAAACCTTTTACTGAACTAAAATCAAGTCCACAGGTACTGTAAGTAAGCCTGATTTTTTCATTTTTATTCTACTGACAAAGTAGTCAATACAGGTACAGTATGAATGTAATTTCAACAGAATCATGCAATATTGTGTGTCAACTGATTCCATTTCAATCAGTGTTTGTAAAGAAAACTTGCCAATGGAAGAGTATATTCCTCCCACACTGTGTTGAACAAAAAAGCAACAGGATGAGTCCTTGTGCTCTTCACATGTCACCAGTGTATTTCATACTTCATAAATGTTGCACGCTGGTTTCAAAGAGCATGAGAAAACCAAATGCTTATATATAGACAGATTGTGGGGGTTTGGTGGGAGAAGAAATGCAGACCCCCACCGTGAACGAAAACATGTCGTCCTGTTTATGTCTGCCATCTTCTGTCACACTCACAGCCCGGGCCGGCTCAAAAACTGTTCTATCCCTCACTGTGCAGAAAAGGAATCGTTGACAAGAGCCTTAGTATTCGGCTCACCTCCTCCTTTTAACTCTATGGGGTTCCACTAGTTTTCTTTCCCCCCTGAACCCACTTTTAAGAAGTTTAAGCCCACAGCCTAATGACAAAATCTAATATCTTAAGTCTTTCTGAAATGAAACCAAAATTGAATTTCCAGACAGTGATTCAAATTTTCGTCTCCAAAGCTCATCAACTATCACCCTAGGTTTCCAGTGTATAAGATAAGTTTTTGATTAAGCTGGTGCCCCAGAAGACTCAGGGAAGTGTAGCTGAAATTTGAGATTTCTGTAGCCCATGGGGAACTGCAGGACAAGGGAGAAAAAGGCTGGTTTTAGATATTGATACGAGGAATATGTGGGCCTTATTACATGAATTGCATATTAAATCTAACACCAACACCTTGGAGCAATATAATGAATGACGAAAAAGAATAGATCATGGGCAGACGTCAAATTTCCTTACAGGTAAATAAAGCGTACCTGGACCTTGTCAACGCCCGATCTCGCCAGATCTCGGAGGCTAAGCAGGATTGAGTTAGTTAGTACTGGGATGTGAACCGCTGGGAACACCAGGTGCCTCAGGAGGGCAGCAGAGGCTCCAGTGCCTCTGCTATGGGTACGTTCATAATCATGCACTATTCTAACCAAATAAATAAATATGAATACTTGAAGCTCACACATTATGGCTTTTATAGACTTTTATGTTACAGGAATCCCTCATTGTTAGTATTTTAGTCAGCACTCAGAGCTTCTCAAAGTGTGTGGCGCGCCTGTTTGGAAAAATGTGCGCACAGTACTCATGTGTTTTGAGCAACAGATAAACGCCTAGTGCTAACACGGGGTTAAATCTCTAAATACGAGGAAGCGAGTGGGTCAGCCTGCCTTCAGTGCCCCTCACGTGTTTGACACCTGTTTAGAACGAGTCACGGCTTTGGCCTCTTGTGCAATATGCGCTCGAGCCCTCCTCGGTCTCTCCGTACGACTCTGTCACTCGCGCTTCTGTCCAATCCCCGATCGCGAAGCGCGCTTGTCTCCTCCCTCCACTTTTTGAGTCTTATTTTTAAAATTGCTCTGCTTCTGACGGCTCATTTAGCGATATAAAGCATATCTGAAGAATATGTATGTATTTGTTTCCTTTCCGCGTTGATCCCATTTGCTTCTCTTGTTAGATGTGAAACATAAGCGCAGCAGTACGAGTCAGCACCACGAGTCAGCCCTGCACAGAAAGTAGTAGTGTGTGTGTGACTGATCCGCAGTGGTAAAAGTGATCCACATTGCAACGAGTAACGTGAGTGTGTCTTCTTCTTGAAATGCCGTATTCACCGCAGTGAAGCGCCAATTCTGTGCTGTCCCACTGCAGAGAGGTGACTGACCTCCCCTGGCTTTGCAGGAGAAGAAACAGAGGGAGAGGAGAGCACTAAGACCGGCTCCTATATTTGTAGAGCAATGAGGCTCTGTGTTGTGCCATTTCTTCATAGCTTCAAAGCACAAAGCGTATTGACTTTATTCTGGTCCGCAGTTTCTTGCTGAGGAAAAAAAAAAACATGCCATTGGTGAGGGAATCCTTATAAAAACGCTTCCACAGCATCTCTGTTCCAAGTGGAGACGCTCGTAAAATGTATTATTTCTTTTAATGCACCTTAGACACTAAAAATGACACAGAAACACAGAAAAACAATAAAAAATAGAGACATGTATATGTACTGTATGTATTTGTATATATGTGTATATCGATATCATATATATACATAATACACACACACACACACACACACACACATATATATATATAAACACACCACACAACTCAGTCACTCCTACACCATCATCCAGTTCTGTACTGTGGGTTTTATTCTGTTGTTTTATTCTGTTGTTTTATTTTGTTGTTTTATTCTGCTGTTTTATTCTCTTCTACAGTGTCCTTGGGTGTTCTGAAAGGCGCTTAATAAATGTATTATTATTATTATTATAAAAATTAAGATTCCTCTACACACAGGCAGAACATGCAAACTCCATACAGAAACGTGGGCCTTCTTGGTGCCACTTTGCCATCATGAAATCCGTCACGGCAGAAAATAAATAAATAAAAAATCTCTTTCTAATACGCCCTTTTAGATATTTCTCCACTAGAAATTAAACCATTCATTTACAATTGAATCTCTCTTTGAGCCCTGTTTTGTGATCTTTTCCGAGACGTTTCTTTCTACTGTAGTCACTCCAAGAATATATTAAAAACTGTGCTTCTTCATCACTCATCACTCAAATGCTGATCACTTTTTTACAGACATCCACAGCCATATGACTACCTTCCATTTGTCTAATCATCCTTCAAATTTGGGCTAAATGACAGAGTATCCTGGTGGCATTTGATTAATTACAATGAGACTTAATAGTCTTAGCAGGCTCTATTGGATTAATTAATTGGCAGATGATATAGTCTATAGATGCGATCTTATAAGGTTGTAACTGCCATTAGGCATTTGAAGACAGAGGTGCTGGGCGATTCACCAGGGGCACAAAATAACCTGATTGGTGATGGGTATTATTCCACCCAGGGAGCCTTTAAATCCGTTTTAACTCACTCACAAAGGCTTAACCCATAATGGTGATGCTGTGAATGGGCTGATGAAGGTATATTACTTGCGACTGTCATTCAGAATAAAAATGATTCTCTTGTAAAATGGAAGCTTGAGAGGCAGAGAAGTACAGCCCAGTGGCAATCTATTTTGTCTATTTCCATATAATTATCTGGGGTCTTAGAACTAGCTGAGGTACATGGCAGGTGAGAGCTTTCACAGAAAATCCCAGCTTTATGCCCCTCTCAGTACAATTTTATTTGCAACATATAGCTAAGAGCATAATTCAACTTCAAAGTGCATGTATCGGATTACTAATAAAAGCAAAAAAATTGTGATTCCAAAAATGCCAAATACTGTTGTGAAGGCTTGTATCTGTTGGCATATGTGTTCTTGAATTGCTAATGTATATTTTAATTTGTTTGCTTGCTAAGGATTTGAATGTTTTAGTGATAATAAACCTGATTCAAACATTGTGTAGACTGCAGGTACCTTGTGTTCCTGATTGGCCCGAGGCGTTCTGAGGCAGGATAATATTTTATTTCGTCTCCATGTCTACCTTAGCTGCGGGCAACTTGCCTCTTGCTGACAGATGATAACAGCATTTACTCACAATGAATGCGACGCAGAAATTCTCATTGTACGGCCGTAGTCTGCGCTTTATGTACATTTGTCATAGTCTTTTCATCTTTTGGGAATATTGGATTTTGAAAGGCTTCACTTGGTATGTATAAACAGGGCTTAAGTTGAAAAATGCGATGTTTGAACAAGAAGGGCTTTGGTTATGTCTCCAGTGAGGGGAAAAAGGGGAAATAACTAGAATTGTGGCTGTTTACAAATGACCAAATTAGCATTGCCCAAAGCTCTATTGTACTGTTGTTGTTTTTTAGATACCTAGACTCTTGCTCTGAGTTTGTTTTGCAAAATTAAAAAAAATCTGTATCTCTCACATAATTTTGCACTAATAAACCTTATTTTAATGAAACTCACAGCATTGTAGCGACACAAAAATAGCAGTTCTTTCTTTTCACAATGTGTTACTGCAGAATTCTGAAAAGCATGTCAACAAAACAAAGAGAATACTACAACAGCCATGCTCAAGGTTTGTCATTGACGCGTTTATTCATAATTTTCTTGCCAGCAATTCTATAATGTAATATTGAGAAACTGTCTTAACATGCTGTCTGCTCCATGTCAACAACAATACAGTATATGGCTGATTCTTTTCTATACTTTCCACTCAACCCTTTATTCTTAACCTTAAAGTTATGGCTTGAATTATATAAAAAATTAAAAATAAAGAAATATATAAAATAGACGCTGGTATGAACGTTCCTAAATCTTTAATGCATCTTTAAATAATTGCTAACATTCCACCAAGCCCATGCAGTGTGCAACGTCCTTCATATAATAAATAATAATAATAAATTATGATCAAATCATAGCATTATCCAGTAGTGATAGGACACATTACTACCACTTTTAATCTATTTACGGTAATACCAATAAAATACCAAATATCAAAACATATTGTCCGGCCACCAAAAGATCAGTCCAATATGCTGCGAGTGTGGGTTCTTTTGACACAATACAATCGAGTAAGTTATCCTAACATCAAAAATCAATAAGTGATTCCAAGCCTTAATTTAATTTATGGGAAAATAGTTGTAAAGAGAGGCTGTAGATACTGGATTTCTGAGGCAGTGTGTGAACCCTCTACACATCGGGCTGCCATTGCCTGTTCAAGTCTGCCTATGCTTCAACACAGCTACTAAATAATAAAGTTAAGAAGGCCAGCTGGTCTGCACAGAATACAGATTCTTACACAAATTAACCAAGAAAACGGATAAAAGACGCCGGTCATAGACAGAGCTAACTACTTAGAAATGCAAACAATGATAAAAATAAAAACTGTTCTTGTTATGACTTTCATTGGATGGAATAATACACTATTTATTATTATATTTATGTATTTGTAATATTCATTTGCAGAACAGTATTAATATCTAAATGAGCACTGGGTTAGTGGGGATAAATCAACACCATCAACCAATCAATACTCCCATCAATATTTTGCCGCAAGTTTGTAAATATAAAGAGAAATCATATTTCATCACAACAAATATTTTCTTTTTGCCGGTTGAGATGGTGCACAGAATATTAGAAACATGTCAGTGTTATTCAATTATTTAGCAGAGCGAAGCCGAGAGTATCTGCAGATGTTGCTAAGCAGCGAGAGCAACAGCCTTGTGTCTACCTTTCCCCCAAACACCTCCACCACTTTAACCCTTCACCGCATTGTCAGCCTACCACTGGCAATGTCTCTATTATATGGTAATGCTAGCACAGTCCAGACTCAGCACACACCCTAGTCTGTTGTCGATGTCTGACGCTTCACGTGCGCACAGCCTGAACTCACCTCCAGCACCTCCAGGACCTCCAGGACCTCCAGCACCTCCAGCACCTCCAGCACCTCCAGCACCTCCAGCCTGCAGAGATCAACAACACATGCACTATACAACCTCAGTCCTGCCAAAAGGTGAGACGCAAAGTAAATCTGAGCAAGATCTAAATCTGCAAATATAAAATGTTATTACTCACCTAATATAGTTGGCAGTAATAATGATCTGCAATGAAAACTCTTGTATGGATGAGGACTATTTCCCCAGACAGATTACCTTTTTTCTTTTCTAAAACAGATATTTACATGTTGTGTTATTGTAAAACCATTCAGTTCTGTTTGTATTTACCGTACACCATGCCCTAACTATTTTTAGAGTAGAGGTGAAGTGTGAGCAGATTCCTTAAACCACTTCTCTTACACTTTGTTCGGTCTAATTGCTACAAGGAGGAATAAAAGCAGGGTAATGATGGCAGCATGCAGATTAGCATTTCTGTTCAATCTAAATAACCTTGTGACTCCAATGTCAGTCACTTTCATGTAGCAGCTGAGGGAAGCAAATGCACTGACAGGAAAATATTCGAAGGATTAGAGAGAGATTTTTACAACAGAATTATTAAACGTTATTGTTTTACATCACAAACATTTGGTGACGTTAACAATGAAACTAACCGCAGATGTGCATTTGAAACTTACAAGACTACACAAAATAACCTTTATTTAGTGTTTGTGTTTTCTGTTGTATTAAAGTACATTCCATAGCTCTGATTAGGAAGCTCCCATTAGATTCTGGGCAGTTGTTAGCTCAGGGGTCAAAGGTCAGCCTCCTTCAGACATTGATCCTACTTGCAGGTGAGGATAAGCGTGGGTTGAGTCAAACAGTCCTTCTGGTCCTTCATTCTACCCCCAGCTCTATATTGACTTGTTTCATTCCAAAGCCACGCCTTCTCTGCTTGATTGCACCCCCACAACTGGTTTATTTTTCACCTACCACTTCCCACACTCCGTTTTGCTTTTAAATTGTATGTAAACATGCAATGAATAAACTGTATACTAATGTGTGTTTTTTATGAACAGTTTTGCTGGTTTTGGGGATGTAATTGGCAGCACTACTATGTTTCTCTACTGACATTTGCCCTAAAAATCACCGATTCACCCACATAACTCCAAAAAATGAGGAGCAAGACGCTGTGAGAGATGACTAAAAAGAGAAAAAAAGCAAAGAAGGTAATGCTTCGGGAGATAAACCATTGAAGCTGACTCTTTCTCAAGCTACAGATGTTAATATGGCTAACACGGATTCTGAAGGGTCGCTTCAGGATATGAATGCCGCACAGACAAGCACCCTCCGGATTGCAAACTCACCGTGTTCCCGTGTGGTGGAGGAGAAGTCATTACTTTACAACAGATGGCCCTCATGAATGACAAGATGAAATGTGCCATGGCATGGTGTCATTGAGAGCTGAGGTGAGAGGCGCAATATGGGGATGTAAAATTAATTAGTTTAATTTGAATTTATATTTATTTGGGCAGGAAAGTGCTAACATGTTAACAAACATACATGAAACACATGATATAAACACGCCGGATAAGCCCACAGCTAATTTTCATCCGTCCCGCATTCACTCTCACAACACACTCTCATTCATACACATATTTTTAGTGGTGGGGCAAACCGGAGTACCCGGAACATGTAAACTCAAGAAAGGCGTTGCACCGTTATAGAAAACACTACAGGCTGCGAACTATTGATGCTTTCTGTTGCATTTACAAAAACATCACTTAGACATTTGTAAGAAATTGAACAACTTCATTTTTGCGCACATCATGGTGACGGCTCCGCTGTTCGCCTCGCCAGCAGGACACATCACACGTCTTGATTCGTTTGCCTTTTTTCACTGTTTCTATTGGAATTTGAGGTTAATTTTCATCGTTTGAAGACCATTTTCCTCCTTGTGGGCCGTAGAATATGTATGTGGAGTCAAAACCGTTCCCAAATGTTTAAACTGAGGATTGTACAGTGGCAACGCTCAAGTCAACTCAACTCAAAATTAGTTTTCAAATTATGAAGAACTAAAGACAAAGTATGCCTACTATGCTCACCATTTAATTGCAAAAGGAACAGTGCAGCTGTTGCAAAAAAAGCCTAATCTAATAATTCAGTCCAAACTGCATGAGGAGCCTCCTCCGAGTCATTAACGACCTCCTCCTCTCCTCTTGACACTGGCAATCCCAAGATCCTTATCCTTCAGGACTTAACAGCCGCCTTTGACATCATCAACCACTCCAACTTCCTCTCCCGCCTACAGACAACCTTCAACATCACTGACAATGCCTTCTCCTTCAATTCATTCACTTCAACAACTGCAAATCCCCCTCAGCTCTTTTCACTCAAGGTGTCCCCCAAGGTGTGGTTCTCGGCCCCCTCCTCTTCATTCTGTACATCCTCCCCCTTGGACAAATCATCCTTCAATTCCACTGCTTTGCTGAAGGCATCCAACTCTATCTGTCCACCAAAACAATAAACCCCACCACACACGCCACCCTCACAAGCTGCATTTCTGAAAAACAAAATCCTGGCTACTATCCAACTTCCTCCAACTCAACTGTGACAAAATGGAAATCATCAATGACACCTCTGCTTCCTCCTCATGTCACCTCCGCAACCTCAGCATCATCCTTGATCCGAACCTCTCCTATGAACACCTCATCAAGCACATAACCAAAACCGCCTTCTATCACCTCCCAAACATTGTCAACCTTCGCATCTCCCTCACTCCACAGTCAGCCGAAACCTTTTGTCACCTCCCGCCTCAACTACTGTAATAGCCTGCTCTACGGTTCACCCTCCAAACTCCTCAATAGACCCCAGTACATCCAGAACTCTGCCGCATCCTCCTCACAAGCACATCCTCCGTGAACACATCACAACTGTCCTCAGAGACATCCACTGGCCCCCCATCCCACAACGCATCCACTTCAAGCTCCTCACCATTGTTTACAAGTCCCTCCATAACCTGGCCCTGACCTACCTCGCTGAGCTCCCCCATTACCACACCCACATCCTCTCCCTCAGAGCCGCTGATGCCAACATTCTGTCTCCTCCCAGGACAAAGCTTAAGACCTGGGGGGGACAGCCTCATGCTTATGGCTCTTCTGCAGTGAGAACAGTCAGCTATCGGCTCTGTGACAGAAGGAAGGACCGCTGTAAAATTGGAGATGGACGAGAGCTGCAGCAGAGGCAGGAAGTGAACCAGGCACCTAGTTACGGATGTTTGTTAACACATGTGCTTGACGCGCATCACATGCACTTACGCTAAACTGAAACAACAGTTGCAAAAAATGTGTTACAATGTATAAAATAAGGCTTAAAATCCGTTAGACCTATTGGACACTTTTTTATGAAACATTATGGACAGGCCTGTTCACAGCAACCGCTAATGATGGTACTTTCAATTAGCAAAAAACTTAAATAAAACACCAAATGCATCCTTACTTTTTGTATTAAGCAAGATAAGATAAGCAAGAATCTTGAGGAAGAAGCCAAGCAGTAATCAAACGTTTAATGTATAAGAAAGCCTTGCAAAGCCACCGCACGCAGCACAGTTCAATAGCTCTATGCATTGATTTGTGGAACAGCTAGTGTGCATCAACGCTCCAAATGACTGCAAGTGGGATCGAACGCTAATTGTGGTTCTTTGTGTGATTTCTCTGAAGGCGCTTTCTTCAACCACCACAGCTAAAGAAAGGGATGGGCTTCTATCACCAACCACTTGCTGTGAGTGGAGTTGTTAAATCTGTGCGAATAAAGTTTTTAAGTGGGCTGAAATACGAATAAACTAACAGCGCAGTGGTGTTCCTGTGCTGGTGGTCGATTTGTTGAAGGCTGGAGAAGAGGCGTGGGGAGAGGGGCAGTGAGTGTGGATGTGTTCAAGGTAAACGATTAGGGACTTTGTGGTTCTTGCTCATCAGACTTTATCATTACAAATTGTTTCTATTTCATTTGTTTTCTTAGCTTGAAATAACTCCCAAAAAATGACACTGCTGTCTTTAAAAGAGATCATTATCTGTGCTCAGACACTTCACATACGGCTGCTGTGCCACAGGGACGTGGCCAAGAAGCTTAAACACTTCTCCAGATCAGTCAGTCTCTGACCTTAAAATAGCTCAAATATACCCCACATGTCTCCTAATGCATGAATTTCAAGATTAAATTGTGGCAGAGTGTGTAAAAGTACATTATAACAGAACAGTCAAAATCAGTTCCAGTGATTTGGCAAGCTAACCATCTAGTTTACGGGCGATCAACTTACTTCACCATGTACTACATATTATATATTTTACAGGCTTTAATTTTTTGCCTGATGTTTACTATATATAAAAAAATAGAATCCAACCCTGAAGCCAGCAGACTTGTCAACCGACATGTAGAAGATGGGTAATCCATTATAAACAGGCACATGGTTTTCACACGCATCCCTTTCTAACAAAGACAACTTGGTTGAAAGAACTTTTCAACCAAACCGTAGTGATTTGATTCCCTCCAGCAAATCAATAACTGCATATGAAAGCATAACACAACTGGCACAATAATAAAGGGGCATTAATCTTTTAAAATTGCAAATTTAGTCATCGAATTTCAGCTTAAAGACAGCCCCAGTAGCAGAAAATCCTGATGTTCTTGGCCCACACTTGTGTCATGTCCATCAGACACTATCGGGCAGCCTAAATAACAAAGTGTGGTGAAGAAAGCGTGCCCGTGTGCTGCTAATGCACTGTCGGAGCTGGACCATGGAGGGAAAACTTCTCTCTCCCCTCCAGCACTTTTCAAAGTGCGGATGTGTAATCTCTTTTTTGCCTTTGGATAAGATTTCATTGCTATTCTATGATAACTATACAATTGTTTGGTTATGTTATACAAACAACTACTAATAGTAAGGATCTACTGATGATAGCTCGATATATATTTTATCCGGTACCAATATTTGTCTTGATATTAATTGCTGATAACCAATATCTCAAAACATTTTTTACAAATGTATTAAACTGTGATATTTTATCATTTGTTGTGCTTATTGTGTTGATTGTATACACATACAGCCAGGCTCTTTGCTCACATCTGACAAATTTTCTTTCAGCAAAGACAGAAGTAGCTCAGTAGTAGAGCTATTTGTACACTAAGAAACTCGGGTAGTTATATTCCCATTACAATTATAGCTGTCTGTGCTTTTCAATGTAGATTTTGTTTTTCCTTTCTAAATGTCTTTCAAATGTGTAATGTTTTTAAATGTGTGTGCAGTTATATCTTCACTCTGCCCTAGGTCACCCTTGAAAAAGAGGTTTCGATCTCAATGGGTTCTTACCTGGTTAAATAGAGGTTAATAAATGAGTAAAAAGGACGGGAGTGAAAGGGTGAACGTAGGCAAAGTGACAAACAAGTTGAAAACTCATAGATTTTGCTTTTAAACTTTAACACTTAGGGCGGCCAGGCGTAAATGTTGTTTTTAAAGCTGCACAAAAGCACCATTACTCCCTCTTTCACATAGACTTCTCGTCACCGCGGACGATTTAGTAAAACATGTAAGTTACAGACATGGTTACAAACATGTCCACAGCATACTGGAACATGTGAAATATGCCCCATTAACAACTAATGAGCATTTACAAGGTGCTTTGGACTTTTATGGGTCCTGTTAATTTGAAAGAATCAGCATGTCCGAGTGGTGGGCTATAGATTTTGGCTGTGTTATGTTGTGTTGCAACAAATAACTTGAATCGCTGGTTTACTTATACATTCCATTTCTGAGTATAGTGTGGTTGATTAAGTCTCAACAAAAAGGGTGCTGGCATTTGTCGAGTGGATCAATTGGAATTAAATTTGTATCAAAAATAAAGATTTATGTGCAATTAATATAGTTTTACTTCAGATTGAGATTGATTTGAGTCATTTGTAGTGGTCAGTGATCAGCTTGAGTCTACAGCCAATCTTCTGTTAGTACAGTGTGGTTTGAAGCAGAGTTCAGACTTTGGAGGAATAAACCTGATCTTTTTCAAAACAAAATAAAAATGAATCAAAAATCCAGATTCCTTTTTTCGCGTATTTCCAAGCCATATTTTGATCATTGTTCTGGAATCAAAAAATGTTTTTCTAATTACCAATCTTTTCCACAAACACAGTGAACCATATTTTAAAGGATTCCACTTCTGCTGCATTATATTCATACATTGTCCCTAATGACCATTAAATCACAATGCAGATGATATCACTTCATTATCAAAGTGTCCATTCTCCTGCTTGACATTCTCTGTCTTTCCTAATGGGGACATTGAAAGGATTATAGCTGTGTGTGCCACTTAACAACCATTTAAAATGCAACAAGCCTGCCGCAATTAACAGTCAACCCATATCCAACATATACACTGGCAATTTTCCCTCGGGAGACTTTCCAGAAAATAACCCTAAAGGAATGATTTGAATATGAAGCGTGTGTCAGTGCAAAAGATTAACGCCACCTCCATTTTGATCCGTCGCTCCTTGTCAGGGCCAAACTGACAGTAACAAATTGGCTACCAGGAGACGGAACATGGGATAGATAAGCGCAAACTTGCCTCACTGCCAAAGGACATGAGCAATAAAATCACTGAAGGACCTCGTCTTGCTACAAAATGACCAGACAGTGACACTTGCATTGCCCACTGTCCTTCATACTGTGATGGGTTAAGGTTTCTTCCAAGAGCATCTACATAAAAATACATAGATATGTTCACGCTCATTGCACGCTCTACACAAATCAAAATCTCCATTACCACAACTATCTTTTCCACAACATTAGCTACTGTTAATCTTTATAATTACACCACACAGCGTAAACTCTAAATACTTCACATTAACGTTGCGCACGACTGTTTTCATGTTGCTTTTGTATAATATGAATTACTTTATTTGTGCATTTTCCCCTATAGGGCTTTTAATCATTGTTAATATTTACACTACAAGATTTAGGTTAATTATGAAGGATGGATAATTGGGTAGAAAGGCAACACAAAGCTGGGGTTTGTGTGCATTAACTTGTAAGCAGACATCTCAAAGCATCCTTTCTTTGATTACATTGTTTGTGATCCATTACGAAACTATATTCTACAAGCGCAAGCCAGTGTATATTTAGCTTCTTTTTTTTCTTTTTTTTTTTTTTTTAAGTTTCTGCACTTTTGAACCAAAACTGTGTGTGGCGTCTTAAATGCAGCTTTGTTTGAACTGGTTGCCTCCTTCTGTCTCACTTGGTTGGTTCTTTGCACAACAAAAAACTTCTTGACCCTGACTTTGACATCTGTTTGTGCTGAAGTAAAGAGTGGCATGTGTGAAGAGAAGAGAAAAAGTAAGTATAGTGGGAGTAATCACGCCAGAGAAAAGTGGACCAAAATTAAGTCCAGACCACAGGCCAGGAAAAGAACATATTCATTTTGAAAAAGTGATAACATATCAAGTCTGGAACATGTAAAAAATAAACTGTATTTGGTAGATTAAAAAGAAAAAGAAAGAAAGGAATTTTAAAAAAGTAAACATGAATGAATCAGTGTACCGTATTTTCCGGACTTTTAGCCGCTCCCCTATATAAGCCGCATTTGCTCTATTTTTAAAAAAAAACGATAATAAAACAATACATAGGCCGCACCTTTTGTATAAGCCGCAGAACTCTTTCCTTGACTTTTGGCATCGCATGAGCTCGTCCCGCTGTCCCCAGACGCTGCTCAGCGTACATTCATTGATGTTAAGCTTGCGTGCAGCCGCGCGGGCTTCCTAGCAAGATCGATGGCCTTCAGCTTAAAACTTGCTTCGTTACGAACTTCTTCGTTTGGGTTCCATAATGATGGGGCAAGAATTTGAAAATAAATTTATAGTTGCTAATTTGTCGTCCGTGGTTCTATTTGCTAGCTGAATAAAAAAGCAACAATCGCTTCTTTTGCTTAACTTTTCTGTAGTTTTGATTCTAATTCCGGTTAGTTCGCCCCTAGCGGTGAAAGAAAAAAAACCACAGAAAAGCCGCAGCCTCTAAATAAGCCGCATGGCTCAAAACATCTGACAAAAGTAGCGGCTTATAGCCGCAAAATACGGTAATTACAAAAGACTCTTGAGTTTCTGTTTGCCTGTTTTTAAAAGACTTGTTTAAAAAGGTTATGTTGCTGACTTCTTCTAGTTCATGTAAATACTGTTTAAAGAGAATATTGAATCTCCTATGCATTTGCAGTATTGTATGCAATTGATTAATTGCAATTAAACACACTGCGCGCTTACATATACATATATATATACATATATATGTATATATTACATATATATCTATATATACACATACACACACATGTACATATATGCACATATATACATATATACACACACTATATACATATACATACACACACATATATACATATACATACATACACACACATATATATATATATATATATATATATATATATAATACATACATATATATATATACATAATATCATATATACACACACATACACACATATACATATACACACACACACACCACCTGGTGACCGCAGTGGTCTGGTGCGGCCTCCATTAGACGCGTGTTCTTGCACAAAACTACGTGAATCTGCGTGACGTTTGTCAAATATGGATCAAGCAGTGGACCGGAGTTGGTGTAACAGGTAATCTACAAGTGACCCGCCGAGTTCCGAACCGCACCAGCACTGGTCAGTGTACTCAAAGCGTAAGGCCCTGTAACTGGCTCTTACCACTAATTTACACCACAGCCGGTAACAGCATATGTGCAAGGAATCGCTTTAATAGTAATCGGTTGAACAGTTTATACCAGCAATGTCCTAGCCGCATTCAATGTCCGTAAATAAATTACGCACGAAGGACGAGGGTTTATCATCAAATTGGAGAAATACAACATTTAAAATGTCAAACATAAATTTTACAAGGAAAACCTGAGGCAGGAGAAGGCATGGTATGAAAAAGCCGAAAATGTTAAAGTAAGCAGAGTAATTCATGCAAACACAACAGCAACGGCTTGTTATTGATTCATGTAAAAAAGTCATCCATCTGATCAACTTTTGGATCGTTTCATCTGACAAACATTTAATATGTAACCAATGTAAAACAATTTGGTGCATAAATGGCATGTAGATCCATAGACTTGCGTAGCAGAAGCAGCTTTAACATCTTTAACGTAAATAATGTTTCTAAATTTACTAATGCAGCTCTGCCTATGTTATGTGTAAATCCCAAGTGACAGATGTGAGCTGTTGGTGTTGTCGTGGCGTCTTTAGTTCTGGCTGTTGTAGTTTGGTGTAATTACTGGCCCATATTACTCGTCTTTTATTAGCCTCACGGAGCGCACGCTGAGTAACTCAAGATCTCTGCTGTGCTTTTGTTTGTTCTGCGGAGCATCAGCTGCTGAATGATTTTGTCCACTTGAGGATTTATGGATTTTATGTGCAAATGTAACCACGTGATTACATCTCTGCTTCAGAACCTTCCTCCGTCTTTAATCTAAAGCATTGTTGCATGAATTAAAAGAGGTGAAAACAGACCACGTGATTAATAGAAGCAATTGACAGGAATGTTGTTAAATGAGAACTATGAGGAAACAACTGCCTGTGACGGTCGCATACGGTTGTTTGTCCGTCATTGTTCAATATCAGAGTGAGTGAAAGGACTGCTTGAGTGGGGCCAACAGTTCAAACTAAAACATTCACGCACAGTTCAAAATTGGGTCAGGACCTTTAAAGGCTTTTGATTTGAATCGTTTATCACAATGGCAACAGTCCCATCCCTCTGACCCACGGATACTTGCACCAACCCTTGAAAGTGATGTGTGATGGTAAACAATTTTAAGATGTATAGGTCCATTATAAAACAGACAAGTGGCTTTGTCTAACTATTGACAGCCTTTGGCACCAGGGGACGCATCCATCACACCTCAACAGCACTGACGCCCATTTGTTGTAGATGCAATCCCATTAACAGGTATAAATCCACTTGTAAAGAGATATGGAGTAGCACTGGGTAACATGCAATATGCCGGAACCTCTAAAGAAAACAATTTAGTGGTTTCCTTTTTGGCTGCAAAGTATTTTGAGCTACCGTGTCCACAATTACTTGGACACAGTTAAAGTTTATGAGTCTAACTAGGAGAAATGATGCATATTAAACAAAGAAGGTTCATACGGCGTAGATCTCTAAATGTAAAAGGTAGACACAGCAGTAACAGAGACGATGTTCTTAAAGGTCAGTGCGTTGAATGAAATTATATCATGCCTGAAATGCCAGACACAACATTTTAAGATAATGTAAAGTCCCAAAATGCTCAGTGCTAAATCTATTGCCGGCCTACACAGCCTCCAAACACCAGCAAAGACATCTGTCATTACAATTATCCTACTCTGTACACATTCAAACATCTAGCGCACTCCGCATCCCTAGCTTCCCTTTAAGTCTCCACAATCTGTGAAACAATCAATACACAGGCTGTTTTTATTTCAATGTTGCTCGGTGCTAAAGGTCAGAGGTTAGAGAGGAGAAGTTCCCCAGGGTTTGATATTACAGATTACCCTCTTAACTCTGTTCCACATTTGCCCGGGCTTAATAAGTGTCACGCAACACTGGACATGCGCTGCAGTTAGCCCAGTGGGAGTCTTGAACCTGGAGAGACCTTTCAAACATGCACTATTGTTTGAGAGCTCTGGGCTGTATTTGTAACTGCAGACAAATGGTTTTTTTTTAAAGGACAAACGTTGACAAATGACAATGATTATTCAAGATTACTTTGACTAAACCTACTGGGCAATATTTGAAAGCTGAACAGATATGGATATTTTGTGCTGAAATGTAAAAATAATAACATTTTATAAGTAGTATCTATATCACAGGTTAAGCAAATTCCCCGTCGACAGAAAGATGTGTTCCACTCATAAAGAGATGTTTGTTTCTGAGCAATACTTTTATTTTATTGCCTGCTTGTCACTGGATGTACTATCAACTTTTTAATGTTTTTATTTTGTCCATATCACATATTTTCCATCACTTGAACAACAGAAGATTTTGCTGGGTTTTGGGCAAGAAGGTTACACATAATAATATGTGAATTTATTAAGGAATGAAGGAAGAGGTATCACAGTAAGGTCTATAAGTACATGAATGTACCCCAATTACATGTATTTGTATTAAAAGGGATATTATGCTAATTGATCTTTAGCTTTTAACCACTACCATGAGCTGTGTTGTGTTTGAGTCATGCTGTTTGAATAATCCTACATATAATGTTCTGCAATTGAGATTTGAGTGCTCAATACATGCCCACTACCCTGTACTTACTTGCGATTATTCCAAACAATTCAGACTCAAAGTCATACATTTAAGGCTCAAAATTCTCACATAGCAATTTTTCAACTAAAAATCCACTTACTACAGTGAAACGCCAATTTGTTTTGTCAGAAAAAAAAACTTAAAGAATGGTTATTAGAGATGTGACTACTATATATTGCTTTCAGTTAAAGTGCCTATAACTGTGCTCACTACTCCAACTTACATACACAGACATTACATACACACTCCCGCACACACTCAAACTATTGCAAGGAGATTGTATACTGTATCATGTCTTCTCTGATCATATCTGCTGTGCCTTGTGCATTGTAATGTCTTAACCTTGTGTGCCTTGTATTGTTGGGCTTCTACCCCATCTGCCACACTTTGGACTGGATCACCTATGAGAACAGATTCAAACAAATCTGAAAAAGATGGGTCGGCTTTAAGGACATCAAGCCACTCGTCCAGAGAGATGAATGTGGGGAGTTCTGATCATGAGACAGTACACTCTCCCACATCGCATCCTTGGCGATCGCATGGAGCTAAGTGCGCATCACGCCACCGCTTCTCACCTGGAGGGGGAGACAAGAGCTGAACCGACGGCCCAAGGTAACAACGGCCACATTTTAGGTTACCACCACCCAAATCATTGCCTATGATCAATGACACGCCATTTGGGTTTTTTTTTCTGGTTTGAAACGCAATTACTCTGAAAGAAGTCAAAGCTCTAAAAATAGTGCGAGACTGTGAGAGTGGGCTTTGCTAGTGCCTTGTTTGTGCAAAGCGGAGGATCGTTGATGGTGTTCAAATAAGCATGAGGGTTTGGGGAATTACAATCGATAGTGTAACAGCACATAACTGCGTCGAGGTCAGAATAAGACACTTTCTCCTCAGTTCTAGGGCTATGTATGGATCGCTCACGGTATGACAACAGCTCGAGCTCAGGTGGCGAATGAAAAAGTCAAGGCTACAAGAAGAGATGACTGTTGTTGCAGGAAAAGAATATTGAAATGCCAAAGAATGAAGAGGAGAAATGGTTAAAATTGTCAGCACAGCAAAAAGGGTTAGTTTTCCAAACAGTAAAAGGTCTTTGTTGGCAGTTTATCCCGTCCAAATAATCTACCAAAAAACACTTACCTTTTGAATTATTGCAAACAGGCGAACTAGCAAGCAAGGCTAGAGGAACTATGGGAGGGAAGATGATGAGGACACTGTTGCAATGCCGGACAAACAGCTCCTGGACTGCGATAACCACTGTCAAAATCTGATCATCTCCCAAATTAGTTTGTGTCAAAAGCCGTGTTAGTATATTTCCTTAGCTGAAATAAAATATTATAGATAATTAACGTACAGAATGTTAGGCTTCCTCGGATACATAAAAGGCTATGCTCTCACTGCTGGACTCGGTGTCAAACCTAATCGCACCACCTCACAGAGATCACGGCCAACATGTGTAACCTTGATACAATATACAACCAACAAAACCTTGGATTTCCGCCATGGGTGTCGGATGAGATTTTGAAACAGCATGTATATTATAATATGCAGCCTTAGGTATTCTACTCAAGTTCTGTTTTCTTCCAGGCATTGGTAAAAATATGCTCAAAGATTAAAAGATAAATTGTTTTCGGCACACCACGTTTATTACAGATTTGGGAAGTCACTGGTGTAGAGCAATCTGTCCACCTGTGACTAATCTATTGTATTAAAAAATGAGACTAACTTGAATTTAATTCCCAAATGAAGCAATTATTGGAGCAAAAAAGAAGACAATTATTCATCTGCAAGTCAATTAACTAATAATATGACTGATAAATAATGACACTATATAATTAAGTAAAATGTTTTTGTTTTTTTAATCAAGCACAAACACAAAAAACTGATGATTCAGCTAAATTATGACTAAAAGAGCTCAGCTGTCAGTGAAAGCCTCCAAGAAATTAAGAATTATAATATTGCCACAGAAAATGTTGACTATGGCTCAAGGGCACTGTATGTAGGTTTTCCATTAAAAATGAACTAATCCTCACACTGTACTCTTTTACATATGAGGCCTTCTGGTACAATGTGATGCTACACTCTCTGGATTGAACTGGATTTCACACGGCTTTGTTGAGAAGGTATACTGATTTTATTAGTCAACCCCCATTAGTCCACAAACAGCAATTAACATAAACTACATATTTTTTTTGCTTTTTCTGGCTGAAGGCTTTATTGGACGAGACGGTTTTAGCGTGAAAGGGGGAGAGAGAATGGAGACATCCGGGACCCGAACCCAGCGGGTGGCAACACCCACACATGCGCAATTCCTTTATCCACTGCACCACTGACAAGGCAGTATATGGAAGTTGCAGTATAGCACTACTAAAAAGTAATGTGTATGACAACTAAAATCAAGGTTTTAGACAATAGGCCAACATTTTATACTTCTTATACTATACTTGGTCCTGTTAATGTGATTGTTTTTAGTATCAATGCTTGCTCAAATTAATATATTTTCTATACTTTTTAGAAAATAATATGAGTGACAATTGCACTGAATTGATATTTCTTGTCATGTTCCTCACCATTTCATCCTTTTCCGAGTGGACACTGCAGACTGGCTGACGGTCATCCTTTCCGAGTTATCAGTATGCATGTAGGTTATATACATGCATGTGACCACTGCTGACGTGTGTGTGTATGTTTGAGCGCTGCTATCTCCACTGTGCAGCTCTGCTCCCTGGGCTCTGCATGAGTTGCCAGACACGCACCGCCACCGTCGCAGATGCCACCAACAGAGACCGTCCCTTCTGGCTCCTCTGGGTGGGCCACAACACGGAGTGAGTGTGTATGTGCTTGTGTTTATTAATGAAGTTATATGTTAAGTACAGCAGGCCACCACTGTAGTGCTTTGATTGAAATGGCCCAGTCCCCCACTGTCATCAGGATGACTCTGTAAACAGGCTTAGTAAGGAACGGTTTAGGCCTGATAAAAGGACAAACATGCGTTATGCTTGTTGACTAATGTATTTTCAATTGCCACACGGTTGCTCAGCTTGAATCGGTTTTACATGAAGGAAGTACAGCCACAAGAGGGAAGATTATAAGATACTTTTTTGGTATGCCTCATCATTTGACAAAAGTAGCATGTGCTACACTATAACCATTCAGTTAATATCCACAGCTCACAAAATGTACTCTTTTTCTTTGCTTTTGTCCATGTTATATTGGACCTGGAGAATCCGTTTGTATGTTAGCATGCCGGTCACATTGCCACATGGTTGATGCTTGCTTTGTTGTCGTTTCATCCATGGTTATACCTCTTACTGTCAGGGGGGGCTGCAACGCAAATCTGATCACTTAGTCAAAAGTCTCATGCTTTTAAAGTGACTTTTCCAAAGTTCTTAAAGATGAACAACAAATTCCAAGATGACAGGCATATTCAGGAGCGAATAAAAAACAAAATCAACATTATATTACTAAATTTATCCCCCTCCAGACTGCATACTGTATGTCCAATTAGTGAATGCTAATGTACTTTTTATAAAGAATATTCATAATGATGTCTGCCAGTAAAACAGGAAGACATGGGTTATTATTATCTTTTCACAGAAAGCTGCCAGCAGCAGCTCATTGCAACAATTATCAACATGTGCATTTATGTATGTGTAAATGTCCAGGGCTTCCCAACACAATCCAGAGATTTCACTCCCTTGGGTCACACAATGAATGGCTGTCAGTGAAGACGCTCATTAGCGCAACAGCTTAGTACAAGAAACTATAGGTTACCAGGGTGATCGCATCCAAGCTGCCACGGCGACGGAGGCATTGCTTTTGAAGTTTTTAGTTTTGAACTACAACATAAGTGATAATGTTACATTTTGTTTGTGGTTAACAGGGATATGTGAAAAGATATAATTTCTGAGCACTCAAGCCACTAACGCAGGACAATACAGGATTACTCAAACATGCATGAATCAATCTTGTAGGGAAGCTCGCCCAAAGTGTTCGACGTAGGAGCCAGACTCAAGCTAAATCTCTGACCAGATGAGGCTGGACAAGGTGGAAAACTGCCCAGGGCGGCATTGCCCGAAGGGCGGCGGGAGGAGGATAAGTCATAGGGTGCGGGGCAACACAATGCACCGTCCAGATGTCATGCTTCAACAGCGTCATGCAGCCTTCAGACTTTCTTTCCTGCCGTCTATAGTCTGGACTGGGCCACCTGCACTTTATTTGGGCACATTGAATGTAGCATATAGTATAGGCCCTGACCCAGCTCCTCTTCACCAACCCACGGCAGAGCAGACATGCCGGAGCGGGAGAGAGCAAGATGTGAATGTGCCGTGGTGCTTATGTGTAAACCCTGCTGTTTAATTAACCTGGCCGACCTAAGAAGACTAAAAACTTAAAGATCCTCAACCTTAGGGGTGCTTTGAAGCACAGAGCGACACTCTAATGCTCACATTCTTTTCCCCACTTTTATTTTATGAAGAGCACATATTCGCGAATCTATGTTTTTGTCCTGTGTCCTGCCATTCATTTCTATATGGCACAATCATAGCCTTTCCCCCATAATCTCATGATACAGGCAACTGAAAAGTGACAGTAATGAGTTCCGACCTCCCGATCAAAGTTTGTGAAGCCTGTGTGGTGTTTCAGAGGAGTGGAGCACTGAACACTGAGGAGTAGACAATTGATTTGATCTGCGCTGGGAAGTCTAGGCCAGGGGCCTCAGCAGGTCATGTTACGAACTTAAAATAATAATAATAATTGTATTATTATTCACATCAATCAACAATATCTACCATTGGCAAGCTATTATATAAGAGAGATTATAAATATAAAGAAAAAGTTAGTTTTAAAATGTCTTATTGCATGCGGGAGGCTGAGGGTGAAAAGAGAGGAGAAGGTTATAAGACATATGATATGCCTTCTTGTTTTGTTTTGCCCAACATGTGAAGCAGATAAGTATGTGAATGTCTTTAACTGAAAGGTCTAAAACTTGCAATTTTAGACGAATAAAGCATATTTAAAAGGAACTTTGTGTTGTGTGATAATTGAATTAAAATTATCTTTAATATACAACATTTTATGTTATGAAGAAATCCCATCAATCCATCCATCTTCTTCCGCTTATCCGGTGCCAGGGTCACGGGGGCAGCAGTCTAAGCAGGGACTCCCAGACTTCCCCCTCCCAAGACACTTTCTCCAAATCCTCCGGGGGGATCCCGAGGCGTTCCCAGGCCAGCCGAGAGACATAGTCTCTCCAGCGTGTCCTGGGTCTTCCCTGGGGCCTCCCAGGGAGGTGCCCTGGAGGCATTCGGAACAGCTGCCCAAGCCACCTCATCTGGCTCCTCTCGACGTGGAGGAGCAGAGGCTCTACTCAGAGCTGTTCCCGTGTGACTGAGCTCCTCACCCTTTCTCTAAGGGAGCGCCTAGCCGCCCTGCGGAGGAAACTCATTTTGACTGCTTGTATCCGCGATCTTGTCCTTTGGGTCATTACCCAAAGCTCATGACCATAGGTGAGGGTAGGAACGTAGATTGAGCGGTAAATCGAGAGCTTTGTCTTTCGACTCAGCTCCTTCTTCCCCTCAACAGTCCGATGCAGCGACCGCATCACTGCAGACGCTGCACCGATCAGCCTGTCAATCTCACGTTCCATTCTTGCCTCACTCATGAACAAGACCTCGAGAGTGAAAAGGTAAAGGTACTTAGGTAAATATAATTCCATCAATTCATGCTTCAATATGTGATGATTAAAGTTTGGAACTTTAAAGATCATACGGTTGTGAAATTGTTAATGCAACATAAGAAAGAAAGAAAGAAAAATCGAAGGACTCAATACCATCTCATCCAAGTTTCCTCTTGGCTGGCTGATGTGTTGTAAAGCTGGGCCGTCAAAACAAATGAAATGAAAATTATGTGTTTTTTCTCTCCACAAAGCGGATGAGAACATGATCAAACTTTGAACTCATGAAAAAAGGGTCCTTCCTGGGAGATGCGTGTGAGAGACTGACAAGCTGAAAAAAGTCTTCTTAAAAGAGCAGCCCGGGGCTTTTTCTATGCTACAGAGACTGTTCTCACATCAAACAGGAAAGGGTTAGGTCTTCATCATTTGAAAGGATCGTGCGTGCAACGCTCCGGCAAAAGATAATAAAGCATGTTTGTGTAGATGTTTCACCTATCTCACAGACATAAAACAACTGTTTACACATGTACAGATGCACAAAGAATACTGCTCTTATAGTAAACTACACTAAAATGTAGCTTGCACTGAACGGGCAACAAGACAGAGTGGTATTTCTTATGCAATCTGAAAAAGTAATGTATAGCATACTGTTTTGTTGTTGTTGAGGTTTATTTTTAAAAAATGTCTTCAGTTATTACATATATTGTGCATTTTACGAATGTCAGTTATAATTTGCGCCTTGTCCTTGATTGTTGGAACATACAGATTTTTCAATGGTCCAAAATGTGTATATTGATTTTAATAGCCTATACATTTTGCATGAGGTGTGAATATGCTGTAATGAGGATTATTAAAATAAGATTTGCACAAAATGCTGAAGTAAAAATGTATTTGCTTGTTATGTATCGTTGAATCCCTTGTTAAACACACTGATTATCACCAAATGTTTGGGTGGATTATAACAAAAATATTTCAATATTTTCCTGTCTTATAATGATAACCAGTCAACATTAGGGCATTCCATCAGAAATATTGTTAAACGTCATTGTTGAGGTTCAAGTATAGCACAAATATTGCAAGACTATAGAATGAATTAAAACCCAAAGTATACAAATATTACCATAAAGTAAAAAACACTGCAAGCTTTTGTTCTTTGTATTGCCTATCTCCAAAACAACTGCAATACATTATTTTTTTATACCTCTCCCGCCTCAACCTAAATGTGATATTAATACTATGAAGCAACATCGGAGTGGTTAGATATGTTTACTTGTCATTTGTTGTGTAGAGTTTTTTGCACAGTATTGAGCACATTTCTGTCTGATTAGAATCTTGGATTTTCAATTATTTTATTTTATTACAAATTTTTTAAGTGCCACGTTCACCAGAGGCATATACTAATCCTGGTATGCACAATGGACATCAAAGGCCAGCACAACTGAAGACATATCTTCAACTTAAAAGAGAAATTCCTCCCCCGAGGCAGAGGCGCTCAACTCTGGAGACACGCCATGTTGAAAATATAAAAATACATTGTTTTTATACAGAAAACGACAGCAATTACCAAAACAATCTATCCAAGCCATATCCAATTCTCCATTTCTACTGAATGAAAGTCGTACCTGCAAAAGCACAAAAATAAAACTCAACAAGTTGTTCTACCATATTAATAACCCAAATGTTCACTCGACCATTGATTCCTGCCATAGTTTATGCATTCTCGTACTTATTAAAATGTCTCTGAGGACACCGTGAAATATTTCTATTGATTCAACATAAACATTATGATGCTGCTGTACTCTTGGCTGCCAGCTTAAAATATGGCTCGATGCAGTTATAAGCAAGACAGCGAAGGCTCATTAGTGGCAAATGAATAAAATATGCGCATATAAAAGTACAATGCTTGTCCACGATTGTACTTCAGACTTACTACACAGCCCGCACCACTACTGCTGTCACCATACATGCGAGTCACAACTCCTTAACCTCATCAATTATACACTTTGAGGCATGTGCACCAATCAATAGGCTATTTAGGCTTATATGTATGTCTATGTGCTTGTCCGACACAATACCAATCAGCAGGGCCTCATTGAATTGACCCAGGCTACATAAAGCCTTACAAGACTCACCAAATTGTAATTAAACCTCTGTCAGAGAAATGTTTGCAAGTAGCCTATGGTGCTATTGTAGTGTTTTGCATGTACAGTCATGCCGTAATCTGAATAAGGAATGATGGAACACGTCTCCACAACTTTTTAAGCAATATGTTAAAATGTTAACATGCGATATGTTAACATGAAAATAAAAAGGTAACAAAAAGCAGTGGTGGAAAGTAACAAAGTGCAAAGTATTGTAATTAAGTAAAATAATAAGTCCTCCTATAAGTGCCACCCAAAACCACCAATTTTCTCCAATCCACATACACAGCAAATCTTTTTCAGGCAAATTTACATGTTTTAAAACTTGTAGATTTGTATGTTTTTTTCAGGGAAAATTGCTACTATTTGCACGATTTGCGTGTTCAAACTCGAAATATTGCTATCCTTTTTTTCCTTCATTTTTTTTTCTAATATGCCTTCGTAGGGATCTGTACTTTCTGCTCCACTACATTTTTCAACTGGACTGAAAAGAAGAAAATACTTTTCCAACAGTTGGACTGAGGGATATTTAGCACATTCATGGTGACAGCCTGCCAAAAAGTTTGCCATACTGTTGACCAAAGGTCAGTACAATTCTTTATCTAAATCACTGCATTTAACACTTGTAACTGTTCTCGGAATCTGCATGAAAACATTTTACTTCTTCTGACAGTAAGTGGAGGACTTGGAGAAAGCCTATCTGCACAGATGTAAACATGAAAACTCCCCACAGAAAGACCCATATATGCAAATGGTAAAAACTGTTGAAAACTTAGGCCTGCAATTATGATTATTTGATTTTTAAGCCATCTCCACCCACTTTCCACTGATACATACTGTCCATGTCCTCTGGCTCACTTCTTCCCTCAGAGATCCACTTTACTTTCTCTAATATACCCATGGATATTGTTTGTTTGATCGTGGAGGGATGTTTATGTTCATCTGCTTTCATCACTCTGATGGTTTTGGGAATACATCCTCCATGCATTGAGAGGGCATGCTTCGTTGGATCTCAGCACCCCGTCATCATACGAGCAGGGTAACCAGCAGAACCTTCTATAGCGTGTCCAGAGCATCTATAGTTGTTTGGCTGAGTGAGAGCACTTCTTCAATGCAATGCAAACTACATTTAAATTCAGACAGTTATTGTAAAACAGAAAATTTTTCATTTTGAGTTCTAGTTCTATTTGTATGAGCCTAAAATAGCTTTGGCTGCTGCAGCGACTGAAAGCTATCCTAAGTATTTATAGATTATGGGTTGGTGTAAACTAGGAATGTCACCATATTAATTTTAGCGTCACGATTATCATGAGAAGAAAGGAAACATTTATATTGTATTTTTTAATGTATAAACAAGCAAATATTCCTGTGAGAGGAACATTTGGTTTTATAACAATAAACTTCCCTACACTTTAATACAGCATATTCATTAAAAATAAATCAAATATAATGGCCACAAATGGATTACATAATATACATGTAAGCTTATTGGCCCGTCATTGCAGCTCTTTTATGCATTATACCATTTATTAGTGAGATGAGCTCCAAAGTAACGCTCAGGGGCTGGAGACTTTGAGAAAGTCACTTTCCTTCGGCTCACGCCAACAACAAACATATTTGAGAGGAATAAAACAGCGTTTACAGGTAAGATTACGCTCTGGAACTACCTGTCTCCTCCCCTCCCGGTCTCCTCCTGTGAGCTTGTGCGTTCCGTGGCTCAACTTTCAGCTCGCGCTGCACGGCCACTGTGCGCGCCAAAGCCGTCAGCGGTCCCTTGCGCTTCCCTGTGTAAACTCATGAAGCAGCAGCATAAAAAATAACTACTCGCACTGACTGTAGCTCGCACTGTTCACTCGCCTGAGTGTGGACCCCCGTGTGTAACAGACTGGTCGTTCAGTCACATGTACGACAGGCAATCATTATTAACAGATCAGGCTTGTTGACGTGCTGGGCTGCTCTCCATCCGACACACACACGCACACACACACACACACACACACACATCCCCCCATGTGTGCGCACACCGTGTAACGGACCAGTTGTTCAGCACTTTTATCCAGTCTTGTTGACAAGCTGGGCTGCGCGTGTGCGCACGCTGACTCACGTTGCTTGGGCACATTTCTGCGGTTAACCGCAGATTCCAAAAACACAACGAATAAGCTAACGTGGCCATAAATAATCACTATGATTGAAAAACCGGTTAATCGTGACATCCCTAGTGTAAACATATTAAAATCGATGTGGAAATTTATCAAAGTAGAGGGCCTTGATAAAACCTAGACAAACGAAGAACATGCAAACTTATAGCCATATGGAAATATAACCAGGGAGCTTCTGGTTTTGAGGTGTGAGAGCCAACCAAACCACACCTTTTACTTGCACAAAGTACAGTACATCTCTGGCAGGACTGTCTTGTTTGTTTATACATCACAGGGTTAATGGCCTGGAGATTTCTTTTCTGCCTCTAACCCTGAGGTAGTCTGTGCTCCCAAAGCCCAAGCCTCCATAGTGTGGACACAAGTCCCACTGCTGCTCCTGACACACACCAGTGCATGCCATAATGATTATGCTAACACGTTTATGCAAATCTCTGTGGTCACACAGCCTATATACCAGTAGATGCAGATGCCAAATCCAACTGGTGGGCTTCATTCTCTCTGTGTGACTGCCATATGTGCTCTCAAAAAAGGAAAGATTTTTTAAATGAGTCTGTGTTTATATGGTTTCAACAAAAAATGGTAATTCACCCAGTAGGGTGCATGCATTTTTTCTAATGTTTTGCACTGTGCTCAATAGGGTCGTTTCAAAGCCAATCTTACGGAGTAATATGCGTAAGTAGTAAGTAGTGAAGTAATTTTGGAAAATGTTGCAGAAAGCAAATTACTGTTGCAAAACTTTACCAAAATCAAAATATCTATGGGTTTCAGTCACGTGACTTATTTGTTGTCACCGGCATGTTGAAGACATCATCTCATGCTGTTGCCTATCTCCGCTGTTAGATAGACATGAAAAACAGTGCACACAATTTAAAATGAAAAGGGCAGAAGACAGAAATTATGAGCGTTGATCCTTTTATTTTTTTTCATTTTATAAAAAAATAAACAGAACAAAACAGAACGACTAGAAAACACATGTAGACATCAAATGAACACAAATACAAAAATAGTCCCAGCATATTATTAAAGCTTTTTACCACTCCGAGGTGAACCCATCACTCCACGAAGATCCATTGCTCCTTAATCTCCCGATTGCACCCTGCATCTCCAACACTGTTGTCTACCGTAAGGCAGAAAAGAGCATGATCACTCAGGTCCGTGGTGCCTACATCTGTCTCCGTGATTTTTTATCTGTATTGAGGCTAAAGAAATAGGCTATAATGGACTAAAATTGCTTGTAGATTTGAAAAATTGACATACCGTGCCTTAGGGTTCATATCCCTCCAGAGGTCAATCAGTTCCATATTCTTCACCAATTCACAGAATTTCCAACCCATAGTTCCTCCAGTGCCTCTCGAGTTTGGCACGTCCAATGTAGCCCGGATGCGAACATTCCAATCACCGCTACAGATTAGGGTTCCCTCAGAGTGGTTCAGAATCAGGTCCACAATATCAGCAAAAAAGGCGACATCCCTCCCTGGTGGAGCACACACACCCAACAAAGCAAAAACTCCTCCATTAACAGCTCCTTCAACCAATAAACATCTGCCCTCTTTGTCTTTATAATCAAAAGCTACTCGGCTTGAAATCAAAACTGCAACTCCCCTCTTGCGTTTGCCCGTTTGATGAATGACACAACTTTCCATAATAAAATTTGGTTCGTTTTTGAAGTTCAGTGTCGTTCAAATCTGTCTCTTGTACACAAAGTCACCAGAAGAGTCGCCGGGGGAAAGAGAACCCATATCTCAATTTTCTCTTCCTGAATTCCTCACAGATGTGATGGTACTTTGCTTGTTGCTGACAAACCTCGTATGGAATACCTGGGGCAAAGAAGATGCGCTTGCCTTTGTACCGGAGTTCTCCTTTAACTTTTGCAGCCTTCATGACACATTCCTTCACACGATCGTTAAGAAACCTCATTATCAGACCCCATTGTTAATCAGAAGCTGGTCTTGGTTTGCACTGGCGATGTGCTCTTTCTATTGAGATGGGGGGAACCTCAACGGAGCATACAAGGGATGTTCATTTCCAAAAAGCGTTCAATATCTTCTCCCTCCTCTCCCTCTGGGACCCCCAAAAGCCTGAAGTTGGTTCTACGGGACCTGGACTTCAGATCCAGGATCTTTTCATATTGTTGTTCTCTGTCTGCAGCGTCATCAGCTGTGCACGCATAGCCTCCATCTCTGCCCTCAGTGTCTGCAGCTAATATGTATTGTCTGAAATATGCTGTTCAGCTTCATCAACGCATGCTCCATTTCCTACCCCATCTCTCTGCAGGGAAAGAGTTGTGCTAGCCATGTTAACCTCGTTAGCTTTTAATTCAATAGATCATTGCATTGTCTTTGATTGTCTGGATGCTATTGGGTTCGATACAAATTCTAAAAAATGGTTTGCAGATTACCTCACAAATAGAGCTCAAGCTGTTTCTGATGATGACCTTCAATCTGAATTTTCTTACCTTAATAAAGTAGTTCAAGGCTCTGTCCTTGGACCACTGTTCTTTATAATGTATATTAAACTCAATTGGCATAATTGTTTATGAATTCATATCTAAAATATTTTTTAAACAGTATACTGTTCCTAAATAGACACTCTAGTGACCAAAAAAGGTATCTGTTCTTGTGCTTGGTAATATTGTAAAGTACTTGAGCATCTGGAGAAACAATAAACTCTCTTTCAACAAACACATACAAGAGCTGACAAATAATGTGTTATAATGTTATATTCACACATGCTCTCTCCTCTATTGCTTTGTTTCTCTATGTGGGACTTTTGCACAATCACTGTTCTTACGAGCTCATTGTGGATTTTACTACGGCCCTGTAGCGGCCCGAGGAGCCGTGCCCCTGTAGCGGCCCGAGGAGCCGTCGCCCTGTAGCGGCCCGAGGAGCCGTGCCCTGTAGTGGCCTGAGGAGCCGTGCCCCTGTAGTGGCCTGAGGAGCCGTGCGCACTGGGAAGCCTCAGTTTTACGCACCGATTCTAACCTTTCTATCATTCCTTGGACAAACTTGGTAAAACACCAGCCCACACTGGATAACATAGTGGTGGTTGGTGGTGATATTTTTTGGGGCATGCACAATTGTCTTAGCAGATGAAGATGGATGGCACCAATTGTGTTCATGTTTGTTAGCGATGTTTCACGCACACGCCATCATCCATACAAGTCTCTTACATCGAGTAACACAACTACAGCCCAACACACCCATGTAGCCCAACCTGATAACTACACTGAGGGGATACTGTAGCTAATAAAGACATATCGTCCTCACACGGCCATGCACGAACACAGCTCCAACAACACCGTTGCACCCAACACCGGAGTGTCATTTTACACACATATCCCAACTGTGAGGTGGCTTACATTTTCCAAAAAATGAACACAAATGAAGTTCCATACTCCCCAGAGGACTAAGAGCATCATCTAACTGCACACTGTTTGTCTCCAAATGTTTATAAGTTAGTCCACTACACAGAGTTTATGGGTTTATGGTCTGATCCCGAATTCCTCAGAACCCTTCCACAACGCCCCCAGGCCCGCAGTACAGGGTCTGGAACACTGGCCCCAGCCCCGCGGAACAGGGTATGAAGCACCGGCCCCAGGCCCGCGTTACAGGATTTGGAGAACTGGCCCCAGACCCGCGGTACACGGTCTGGAGCACTGCTCCACAAGCCTGTATTGCTATGCACACAAATAACTCATATAAACAGTGACTTTATACAAAGTTTAGAAGGGTGAAGCGGCCAAAGTCGAGGGATCAGATTATTGGCGAAAATCGTCCGAGACTCCCTCACCTGCGGCTGTGGCTCTGAGCATGGTCAGTGTCCTGCCCAGTGCCCAGGAGCTGAGCTGAGCTCCGCATGCAGGCCCTTAACCAGAAGGGCATGGGGCACTGCACGGGGGATATGATTGTTTGTGATGTCTAAAAGGCCTGCGTTATAAAGTTCGACATCTATAGTGGGCTTTTGTGTTAACTTTTAACTCATCCAAGCCAGTTTGACAACAAGTTTATTCTGGTTAATTTACGAGTTTATTCTCGTTAATTTACGAGTTTATTCTCGTTAATTTACGAGTTTATTCTCGTACTGCCCCGCAATTTTTTTTATTTGGGTTGGCCCTTATACGCCGTCATAAAGAAGAGAACAGCCTTTTTATTTGTTTGTTGTTTATTTTGTGTTGTGTTTTAACAGCGTGCCCATGAAAAACTGGGTTTTCCTTGCATAAAAATAAAAAAAATTAATGAATTCAACATATCAATGTGTCAATACAAAACAACTTTCTACAGCTAAATTCAAACAACACTGAAGTCTTTGGCCCACAGAAACAAAGATGTTCACATTCTAAAATCTGGGGTTCATAATGGACTCAGACTTAAACTTTAACAGCCTCAATAACATTGGCAGTTTTTTACCATCTAAAAAACATTCCCAAAATCAAAGGTGTAGTGTCTAGAACAGACTTGGAGAGACTGAGCCATGCATTTGTTTCCAGTAGGTTGGACTGCTGTCATGCCCTGCTCACTGGCCTCTCCAAACGAGATGTAAAACAGCTGCAGTACTAGTACTAGTACTAGTACTAGTGTACTAGTACTAGCACTAGTACTAGTACTAGTAGTACTAGTACTAGTTCTAGTACTAGTACTGGTTCTAGTACTAGTACTAGTACTAGTACTAGAACCAGAAAGTACAATCACATTAGTCCTGAGCTCAGGTCTCTGCACTGGCTTCATTTGGCTCAAAGACGAGACTTTAAAGCAGCTCTGCTTGTGTACAAGTCTCTCCATGGCCTAACACCAAAGTATATCTTGGCCATGTTAGTGACATACAGTATCAACAATCTCGGACTCTGAGGACCTCAGGGCCCGGCCTCCTGTTGGTCAGGAATAAACATGGGGAGTGAGTATTTCAGTTTCATTCTTCCTGAAGATGTGAGACAGGCCTCTACTCTGATCATGTTCAGAATATAGGCTAAAAACAATTTTGTTTAACTGGAAAATACTGAAAATATTTTATTTTCACTCTTCTCTTTTATGTCATTTTGTGATGTTTACAATTTTTCCGGTTGCGTAAAGCATGTTGAATTGCACAATTGTGCTCGCCTTGCCTTAATTTTTTTGGATGTCTTTCGCTGCCTTTGCTGACTTAAATCAGTAATGTTATGTAATATTTCAAAAGTTGATTGCAAAGAGACAAGATGCCTTTTATAGTTTTCAAATTCAGACGGCTTCTTTTCTCAGAATGGTCTGATAGGCCCATCTACTGAAGCTCTGCTCAGGCCTTGTGACTGTACGCCTAGGATTATGACTCTTTAATTTTAAAGCCATTTCCAGCCTCTCTCCACTGACAAATACTATACTTTTGACCGCCTGTGGTCCTTCTTGTTCCTCAATCCCCTCTGGCTCACTGCTTTTTTCAGAGATCCACTTCATGCTCTTTGATTGTTTGATCATGAAGAGATGTTTAACTCAGTCTGCTTTCTTCTGCTTGGTCTGCTCAGGCTGATAGATTTGGGAATACATCCTCCATGCACTGAGAGGGCATGTCTTTTCACATGTCAAAAGTCTATAGCTCTCAGCTCCCCATGAATCATTCGAAAAGGTTTGGGCAGCCAGCAGAGCCTCCTATAGAGTGTCAAGACTTGTTGTTTGGCAGCTGTTTTTTGAGTGCACTTCTTATCATTGTTAGTTTTAAACAAGCACATGTAGGACAAAGGTTGAGATGGTTATTGTAAAAAAAAAAAAAAAAAAAAAAAAAAAAATTCATTCAAATCTAAGTGTTCTATTTTTATTTTACAAGTCTAAAATAGCTCCGGCTGGTAGCAACTGACAGCAAGTATTTATAGCTCATGGGCAGTCATCTAATAATAGACTTGCTTTTGCTTGTTTTTAAGAGGATTCTCATTTACAGAATAGTATCAGAAACAAAAAAGTAGATTAACTTTTTTGGATCTGTTAATTATATTTGTTGTTTATACATATTTTGCAATGTAGAAATGTGGTACTTATAAAAGGATAAAAAGTGGTATAGTGCAATGTGTTATTCAATAGTACTCAATCAGTCAAACATCCTAATCCGATACAAACATTCCAATGTTTGAGATGCTGTTGCGCACACACTAGCTTTACAACTTGAGGTAAAATCTCTTCTGTGATCACAGTGAGGGGCTGGTTCAGGAGCACTTTGCAGTGTGCCAGATGTGCAACGCCGCAGGGAGAGTCGAGAAGAAGTGTTTGAATCGTTGCTAGAATATGCATAATTTCTTTGGCCATTTTGCCATTGATATCGTGTAAAGCCAGACCAAGCTCCAGAGGCCACAAGGTTTAGAGGTACTCAATATATATCCCTACGGGATTTTTTTACCACATACTATTGATTAATTATTGCTGGAACATATACATGGGTCCGAAGTGACGTGACACTCGTTGCTACTGCCATCTTGAGAACGAAAGCCGCATGTTGCACTGTGGGCTGTGCTGACAAAAAGTTTTTTTAAAAAGTAAAAAAAATGGTTTTCTCTTCCAATCCAGTTGACTTACAGAAATCATTCCAAACTAAGCGGTGAACTGTTTGCTTCAGGCAGTTAGCAGCTGGCTAATGCTAGTTTACATTTTATTGCATGGCTATTCTAATAAACGTTACGGGCTAATACCACATCATACAGTTCCGATCCGCTGCGCCACGCACAGAGCAATTCTTATGTAGTCATTGAAGTGAATGAAGGCAGTTCCACATTCCGTGAATGCGCTGTGCAGGTCTGCACCACGGCTTCGCAACTCCACCGGTGTCCGAGCTAATTGTGTATCAAGTCTATTTTCTTCTTTGCCCGAGTCCGGCTCAAGCTCTACGGTTCAGAACGCACCAAACAGGAAAGAGAACATGAGTGTCCGGATTTGCAAAACAAATACTCTCTGCACTGATGTCATTTTGATCAGATTACTTATTACTGATGTTTTTGCAAATTGTTAATTTGATAGTTTGACTCAGTAGGCTGTTCACTTCACTTTATTCCGCTGAAACACTGATAGGAGAAAACTTTCATTCGTTACAGTTTAATGCGTAATTACCCTTGTGGAGTAGAAAAAAAAACATGTGGAAACTGATGTGACATGAGCCGAAGAGCGAGCCCACTCCTGCTTTAGAATAAATGGCTATTTTGGTTTTAATCAAAAACTTTTATTTTACATACTCGGCTCTCTGCGCATGCTCTTCTTGAGCTACTCGGTCCAGTGCCCTGCACGGCCCTGACGCGACAAAACGCATCCAAAACTGGTGTTATATTTTACTCACTCACCCGCACACCAAGTCTGTGCTCTTGAAAGCTTTGAGGGCTTGTCCGGTGCACAGGGGGCTTGTATACGAGCAAGCTTAGTTGTTACTGCTTATAAGTGTTGGCAGCGGCTCGCCGCTGTAGATAAGGCAAGGCAAGTTTATTTGTAGAGCACAATTCATACACAAGGCAATTCAAAGTGCTTCACACAACAGGAAAAAAGTGCATTAAAATCACAAAACCTTAATTTCAAGGAAATTTAAAGGTGCCATTTTCAGGCTATCTGTCAAATAGTTTAAGACATAAAAGAGAAGAGTGCAAAGAAAATAATTTCAGTCATATACACAACGAAACAAAACTGTTTTTATCTTAGAATTGAACAATGCCAGAGTAGAGGCCTGTCTCACATCCTCAGGAAGACTGTTCCAGATTTTAGCTGCATAAAACTGAAACGCAGATTCCCCATATGGCACTAACATGTCCGAGATGGCACTAACATGTCCGAGATGTACTTTGGTGCTAGGCCATGGAGAGACTTGTATACAAGCAGAGCTGCTTTGAAGTCTATTCTCTGAGCCACAGGGAGCCAGTGCAGAAGACCTGAGCACCAGTACTTCCTGTTCTAGTCAGGATCCAGCAGCAGCGTTCTGGATGTACTGCAGCTGTTTTACAGCTTGTTTGGAGAGGCCAGTGAGCAGGCCATTACAGTAGTCTAATCTACTAGAGACAAATGCATGGATGTCTCTTCAGTCTGGTTTAGACACTATACTTTTGATTTTGGCAATGTTTTAGATGGTAAAAGGCTGCTGATGTTATTGATTTGACATGGCTGTTAAAATTCAAGTCTGAGTCCATTATTACCCCAAGATTTTCTAACTGATTTTTAGGTTTACAGCGAGACTCTGGAGGTGACTGCAAACACTTTCTCTTTGTTTCTGTGGGCCAAGGCGAGGATTTCAGTCTTATCTGACTTCAGCTAGAGAAAGTTGTTTTGCATCCACACACTGATCTGTTGGATGCAGTGACAGAGTGAATCCACTGGTCCATATTCACCTGCCGTCAGTGAAACAGATCTGAGTGTTCGTCTGCATAATTGTGATAGGTCAGTTGATACGCAGCGAAAATGTGTCCTAACGGCAGCATGTAGAGGTTGAACAGAAGGGGTCCCAGGATTGACCCTTGGGGCACCCCACAGGTCAGGGGCATCTGTTCTGAGACATAGTTACCAATTTCAACAAAGTACTTCCTGTCTTCTAGATAGGACTTTATCCAGTTTAGGGCAGTGCCAGTGATGCCCACCCAGTCCTCCAGCCTCTGTAAGAGGATCCCATGATCGACAGTGTCTAACAGAATTAAGACTGAGGCTTTGTCAGTGTTCAGGTGGGTGTCATTTGTCACCTTGACAAGAGGTGTCTCTGTGCTGTGATGAAGCCTAAAACCTGACTGGAAAACATCAAATGAGTTGTTTATTAACTCTTCTTTTAATAAAAATTAAATAAGGATCAAAGGCCATAACTTCTGTCATCTTGATGTGTCAACCCTTTTCATTGCGTTGTTTTTCATGACTACCTAACAGCAGAGATAGTCAACAGCATGCAATGGCGTCTTCATAATGGCGATGACTAAATCACGTGACAATACAAATGGTGAAATGGTTCATTTGTTGAGGCATCTCTTATTTCACGTAAAAATGAAACAAAAAACTTCCGATGACCAAACCTTTTTTGAAATAGTAAGAACATGTTTTTGACTTATTGTAATGATAGACCATGATATGAATAGAATAAGGTAGAAAATAAAAGGGAAAAATTCATTAATATAACAACGAGCTGAATTTGTTTCATACAATAGCATTTCAGACATGTAGTTTGTTGTCCAAAAAGAGAAATGTGGACACATCACTGTGAAACTATGCTCTCTTGTGTCATTTATTTATTTTTATTTATTTATACAGGGTGTGGCAGTAGAGCAGATGACACTTTACACCTATAATATAAATGTTGTCCAACAACGCCACCCCAGTTTAATCTGGGGAAATGAGTCTAAGGCACGCACTGAAGAGGCAGAGACAGTTCCATGTATTTACAAAATATTATTCAAAAAACGTATAGTTTATTTGATAATCATTGGCTAAGATCAATAATTCTATTTTAATACTAGTTGTTAAGTTAAAAGTGAATTAGAAATACTAACATTCACCACCACGCACACCCACTCACGCGCACGCACACTCAATAACTCAATTCATCTCAGTAAGACCTTTGGGGCTGAGGCTTAGCCGTGTGGGGTAAAAACAAATGGGGAAGTGACCTAATAATAAAACACCAAAAACACAAACAAAATAGTGCACCACAAACCAAAGCAGGAACCACCACCAAGGGAATCCACCACCACGGTGTCAGACCTTCAGCCCCTATAACACGGAAATACGCATTACGATAGGTACATCACTTGATTTCAGTACACAAAACACTTAAGTACTTAGCACTGGCATAAACCTTCCTTGAGACCGGAGAGGTACAGACGCGAGACAGCAAACACGAACAGGGCAACAGGCAGCTAGGAGGCACGATAACGCGTAGGCCTGCACTTTTAGTATGGGCAAAACGGCAGCTTCTACACAGACAGGAGGAATAAAAGACTTAGATTAGATTACTGCTCGTTCACCTCTGACCCAGGCATACTTACACTTAAGAGCGTAACTTTGAGCTCCGATGAGGGAGAGGTAAGAACAAGCAGTTGTAGCCAAAGCCCATAAAACACACAAGAGCCTAAGCGCAAGCCGAACGGTCGGGCATGGTTACCTTAACTTTAGTAGTGAGCAACCTGGATCCGCATGCAACATGAATCCACTGTTAACCCAGTGAGTGTCCGTGCCAAAAGATATGTTTCAGATTAAGGACAGTTGACAAACTTTAAATAGGAGACCACAAGATCCTCTTACCTGACGTGAGGTGCCGGGGAGAAGTGAAACGCTGGTAGGCGTTTCACGCCTAACTGTGGCATTCAAAAGCACCACTTGTACGTGATGTTTGCAGTTATGACCCTTTTATCCAGACAAAGAAAGAAGTGGGTGGTTCACATCGGAGGGGACACTTGTGAAACAGCGAGAAAGAAAATGAATATATGATTTGTTCAATGGATTGAAAAAATAAAATAATTTTAACAGTGTTTCCAAAATTTAAAAAAAATACAGCCTCGGAGCGTGGTTTTGTTATTTCAACTCTATTTGTTTTTTGCAACGTGGAATGGAGTGTATGTCAGAGGGCTTTTTCCCAAACTGCCCAAACTAAACCAGGTCCAAAACCTAGAGGTGCTGAGCACAGAATGCTCCGCATTCCGCGCAGCACATCTCTGCTTGAAATCTTGACTTGTGAGCCATACAACAAGGGCCACGGGAGTGGATGACCCGCATTATTCCCTGTGCCAGGTGAAGTGCGGAGACAAGTTTACATGAGGTGTGCTGCAGGGAATGCAGCTCACATGAAAGTGAACAGGAGACGTAACCATGTGGCACAGTCCCAGTTTCCCCCGGGGTATGGAGCGTGTCCTCATGATGGGCTTGTCCCAATCTAACCGGACTAAACCAAGGCCAGGTCCAGGACAACAAGGACTGCATGAGTCCCGTACAGCCTAGCGCCGCAACGTTACGCACCAGTCTGCCCAGACTAAGACTGAACCAGGTCCAGAAACAGGACAGAATATATGGGGGGACGTATACAGTCTTTGTAGACAGTCCCTCCTCAGCTATTTAAGGCACAGGTTTTGGACATTATTCTTTTTTTTTTCTTCTTTCTGGTAAAGGGTTTTTTTTTGCCCGTGGGCTTTAATAGACAGGAGAGGAACATGTGAAATGGGGGATGAGAGAGAAGGGAGGATATGCAGTAAATGTCATTGTTTGGAGTTAGGATTCCAACTCACGACACTTGGAGCCTGGCATGCGTTTGCTCTGCCATAACCACTCAACCATTGGGCAGCACTTTGAACGTTATTCTATAATCTATCATTTGTGTTATTTATGCCCATTAAGGTTGTTTTATTTTGATTATCTTGTCCGTATGGAGACAATAACACGACTAATGGAAATGTGAGTTATGTTGTGTTTTTCAGTGCTCTAGGGTTGAAGTTACCACACAGCGCCCTCAATTTGCTTCACTCCACCTCAGATTTCAGCATGATCACTTCTCTTTTTTGTGCTCTCAGCAGTTGTGCACACTCAAGATGTCAGGAAATGAGCTTCTCAACACCCAAGTTAGCCCTAAGATCAGAGGCAAAATATGGCCCTATGTATTTACAATTGTAATCACATTACACTGTTCAGTGCAGACTTATTAAATTGACCAATAAGTGAGGAATCATTATTTAGTCGCATTGTCACAAGCCCAACTTTGTCAGGCATTGAAGCCAAATGAGAATTCAGTTGTGTTGATGCAGATGTTTGACAGTATTGTGAGCAGTGACGCAGCAGCCGACTGCACTGTAAAAGGTCATTGTGACTGCCTCACAGCTGTGCCCTGTCATGAGTTCCGACATATCAAGGACAGTGCTGCCTGGACAAAGGTTGGCATGGTGATGGCGGCGGTTCAGCCTTTTATTTTCATTTTATTAAATTTGTTTTATTTTATTTCAACTGTGTCATTAAAGCCACTTTTAAGATGTTATCCCACTAACACAGGAGTCACCAACATGGTGCCTCCGGGCACCTGGAGGCCCATATACCTGTTCAAAATTTAGAACAGCTCAACCAAAGTTTTCTTATCTCGCAAAAGACACCGTTAGGCCTGTTTATATGAGAGCTGTATATGTAGAGACGGCAACAGACGAGATAACCAGATACTTTTTATCTTTCCAAAACACACCCAGTAAACATGTAGCTACGAACCACTAGAGACGCGAAACCGAAAGTGACACATCCTACATGTGCGTGCGGATAGCTCTGGATTTGCGGCGCAGCAATGTATACATTTAAAGACAAGCAAAAAGGAGACAAATAATGTGCAATACCATTGAGAATGTCAGGAGTGACAGAGAGCAGAGGAGCTGTCAGCGCAGGACGGGACCACTATCAGACCAGGACCAACCTGATTCGTGCAGGGCTAAAGTTTAAATCAGGACTCACCCAGGACGAAATCCAATCCAAACATGTTTTAAACACCCAAACCAGGACTCACACGACTGAACCAGGTCTAACCCAAACCACAACTCACACAGGACTAAACCAGGTCTAAACAAAGCCACAGGAGGAGAAACTGTTGGGAAGGTTAAATTCTAAAATTTCAATATTTTCTTATATTTGCTTTGCTTATAGTTTGGCAATTGCATTAATTTACTCATTGAATAAGTTAGTGCTAGTTATCTGATTTCCTAACATACTTTATATATAATATATATTTTTAAAACTGTTGTATTGTTCTTATCACTTACTGATTTAAAACGTGAATAAAAAAATATGTGATAAATACACATAAATGCCCTACATACATAAGATAAGATAAGATCACCTTTATTTGTCCCACAATGTGGAAATTCCATTGTTGCAACAAAGGGTACAGAAACAGATTATGCACAGTATAATAACAAAAACACTCTTATTTACAGCTGTCATATGGACAGAAAATATTGCACCGGGGATGATTGACATTGTGTCACAGTATTGCACAGGAATATAACAGTATTGCAGGAGTATAACAGTATTGTACATGATTACAAAAGCTAAATTACACGTTCAGGACTAACAGTGTTTGTTGTAAAGTCTGACAGCAGCAGGAAGGAAAGACCTGTGAAACCTCTCCTTCACACAGCGAGGGTGGATCAGTCTGTCACTGAAGCTGCTCTCCAGAGCGGACAGAGTGTCCTGCAGGGGGTGAAATCATGGTCAGCATAGACGTGAGTTTAGCCAGGACCCTTCTGTTCCCACCTCCTGCACCGAGTCCAGAGCAAGCCCAGGACGGAGCTGGACTTCTGTGATGACTTTGTCCGGCTTTTTCCTCTCTCTCTCTGTGATGCTGCTGCTCCAGCAGATCACACCCGCACAGGAGGGCTGATGCACCACAGAGTCATAAAAGGTCCTCAGGAGTGGCCCTGTCACCCCAATGGACCGAAGTCTCCTCAGGAGGTAGAGCCGACTCTAGCTCTTCGCTGTATAGTGCGTTTGTGTGATGAGTCCAGTCCAGTCCAGTTTTGTGGTTCAGATGAACACCCGGTACTTGTATGAGTCCACTCTCTCAATGTCCCTTCCTCAATGTTCACTGGTGAGGGGCCAGCAGAGTGGCGTCTGCAGAAGTCCACCACCATCTCCTTGGGTCTTACCCGCGTTGATGAGGAGGTGGCTTCTGCTGACACCAGTCCACAAAGTCCTGCGTGAGTCCTCTGTACTCTACATCATCGTCGCACGTGATGAGTCTGATGATGGCAGAGTCATCAGAGAACTTCTGCAGGACCACAGCTGTCGTGTCGTGTCTGAGGTCAGCAGTGTAGAGGGTGAAGAGAAAGGGTGTAGGACGGTGCCCTGGGACTCCCCACACTGCAGGTCAGAAGTGTCAGACACACAGTCCCGGGCTCTGACAAACTGGGCGTCGGTTTGTGAGGTAGTCCAGGATCCACTCCGCCAGGTTTAGTCCAAACCAGCCATCTCCAGCTTGTCCCTCAGGAGCAGCGGCTGGATGGTGTTGAAGGCGCGGAGATATAAAAAATAGGATACAGCGGTGCAGCAGGGAGATGACGCGTCCTCGGACACCTCTGACGCCAGGCCGGTATGCAAATTGCAGCTGGTCCATGGCTGAGCTCACGGTGAGTGGAGCGGAGGTGGTCAGGACCAGCCTCTCGTGTCTTCATCAGATGGGACGTAGAGAGCCACGGGCCTGAAGCTTTTGAGGTCTTCGGGCGCACGCTGCGTCTTGGGCACCGGTAACCTCACAGGAGTCTTCCAAACCTGTGGTACCCACCCTCCACTTCAGGCTCATGTTGAAGACATGCTTCCCAAAACTCCACAGAGTTCATCTGCGCAGGACTTAAGGAGCCTGGAGCTGATGCCGTGTGGTCATGCTGCGCTTCCTTGTTTTAATCCTCTTCAGCTCTCTCCTCACGCTGTGCTGCTGTGACAGCAAGTGGTTGGCCAGAGGACTGTGTGCTGAGGGATGGTGAGTCCAGGTGGAGTGTGAGTTGAAAGGCCGAAGCAGAGGTGTGAAGAGGAACGGTGTGGGCCATTGTCAGCTTGTGGGGTGAGGCAATGCAGCTGTGCACGGGGAGGGGGTGGGTGATTGATCAAATCTCAGGAAGTGAGAGTTTAGTTTATTCACCCACTGTAAGTCCCCCTCCGTCTGGAGAGGGGGGACTTTGAAGCCTGAGATGGTTTTCAGGCTCTCCACACTCCTGAATGTTCTGCTGCTGCAGTTGCTCCTCATCTTCCTCTGGTAGCTGGCTTCCGCCTGCCTGATCTTCCTCCTCAGCTTCTTCTGCACAGTCTTCAGCTCCTCCTTGTTCCTTGACTTGAAAGCTCTCTTCTTCTCCCTCAGCAGAGCTTTCAATTCACGGTTAATCCACGGCTTGTTGTTTGGAAAACACCTAACCATCCGGGGGGAACAGTGTTTTCAAAACAGAAGTTTATGTAGTCCGTAATGCACTCTGTGATGGTGTTGATTTCCTCCCCATGTGGGTCATAAAGTTCAGACAAGACAGTGGTGCTAAAGCAGTCCCTCAGAGCCTCCTCGCTCTCAGCAGTCCACCTCTTCACCATACGGGGCACCACAGGCTGCCTGTGCACAATGGGTTCATACACAGGCCGCAGATGTACAAGGTTGTGGTCAGAATTACCCAGGGGGGAGGGGGGATGAAGAATAAGCCTCCTTGGTGTTGGCAAGAGAAGTCCAGTGTTTTCTTGTCTCTGGTGGGGCAGGTGACATACTGGGTGTATGTTGGCAGAACAGATGAGGAAGAAGCGTGGTTGAAGTTACCAGAGACTAGGAAGAGAGCCTGTGGGTGCTGGAGAGCAGCGCTTTACAAGTATTGTCAGCGTGAGCAGAGGGGGCCACATACACTGCTATCACAATCACATGTGAGAACTCCCAGGGCAGATAATATGGCCTCATGCCAACAGCCAACAGTTCAATGTCTTTGTTACACAGCTGCTCCTTCACTGTACAGTGACATGCAAAGTTACTCACAGTTTAATTGTTTAGGCCAATTGAACGGGTAGCCTGTGCTGGTAGTCTGTGCTCATAAAGTATTCCTCGGCCCTAAAAAGTTTGGTGAACCCTGCACTAAAATAATGGTTCCCGGTTTGATCCCAGCCACTGGCTAGTTAGGGCTACTTGATGTAAAACACTTCTAAGGCTCAAGAGGAAAATCAAAGATTCTATACAATTTACTTAAATCGAGCTTCCACTCCTTTTACACTCTATATAATGCCATAAAATTATCATATTTCCAACTTTCCAAGATTGCAACCTAATTTAAGTCTTATTCAAACCTGCTACTTGTGTTTTAAATATAGGCTATATAACTACTCTTTTACAAAGTCCCTGAAAGTGGAGCAGAGTGAGAATAATTGCAATTATCTGTGGAGTTTAGTGAAGAATGGTTTTTCAGCCAGGGCCAATAGAAGAACACTATCTGCTAAACGTTCACAAGGATGCAGAGGTAAGAGTCTGCTCCTCCTGGTCAGGCACACAGCGCCGTTGGCTTTTGAAGTTGGTGCTTTGAATCTAAAAACAGTTTGTCACACCTTATCCCCATTGCAGTATTTCCAACATGTGTGCAGAGTGTGCATGTGCAGGCATACATTAGTAAATCATTATTCATTTGTGAGCATGAGTATTAAAAATCCATTTAAAATATACATGCCCACATGAATTCATTGACGTTCTTATTAATGCACAGGAATCTATATGCATTTATGAATTGGATACAACCATTTGTACAAGTGTCTGAGTGCGTGTGTATGGGTGGTCTCGCAGGACAAAATAGAACAAAAGAGCGTGCCGTGACATTGTGAACTCAGTGCTCGCACAGTGAAATAGCAGTAATTACCTCCCATGGTGTTTTTCCAAGCGGACCTCTCCTACCGACTTATTACTTTTAGCTAGTTGCTCATTCATCATGGTTTATGCTCATATGCTGCAAAGAGACCCCCCTGGTTTTGCAGCAGTATCTAAACACCATGAGGATTAACTGTGGGCATGTATCATCATTTCAGCAGAATGAATAAAGAAGAATAAAAAAAGTTGTGACAAATTAGCAGGTGAGCATGTAAACAGATGTGTGGGAGGAGTTGTTCAAATGGAAGGGTTCAATTCAATGAAAAACAATAAACGTGTTCAGAACTATAAAGCAAAGAGAATAATATTAGTACCATTTGTGATGACAATAGTTTTTCACTCTAATGAAATTCATGATAAACAGCCACTCGTAATTAGTGGTTTAATGTCATTGTTAGGGCACATTGGACCCGATTGCAGGACATAAATTTCGACCAAAGCGGAAACACCAAGGAAAGCCGGAGCGCCCATATAAATTCAAATTCTGTTTATTTTTGTAAAGCCAAAAATCATAAAATAAGCAGTGTGCCTTGCAGGGCTTTCCAAAATAGTTGCATTTACAAGAAGAACATTAGAAAATCAAACAATGAAACCGTCATTGGTCCATAATAGAGAAGCAGATTAACCAATGTTCACAGGAGTGAAGCAAATGGATACGAGAGCATCCCTCAAGCAAATGGATAACAGAGCATCCCCCATCCTTCTGTGAGGAAAAATTAAAAAAAACATGGTGAAAAAATAGAAACCTTGAGGAGAACCACAGTCCCACTCCCACAGACAGACAAGCTGCAGGTTGTCAAAAGTATAAAAAAATCAGATATTAATCAATACAAAGAATAAACAAAACATGACATGCTTAAAACATTTATTTATTTATTTGTTTTAATCATTGTGGTATCAAGAGAATTGACCCAATTCCTTAGGATAAAAATCGAGTTTTAATTTTAGTATTTAGTATTGGCCACTTAAACTTAAGTGCTTCTCAGTGAGAGACATTATACTGTGTTTCCATACAGCCATCTAAAAGCTATATGTGCCGCACCCATTAAATTTATGTCCCATCAATCATGTTAATGTATAATTTAGTACTAGCAGACCCATTTGCCATGCACCTATACGATATAAGAATAAAACAAAATCATCGCCTTATCAGAGAGGCTATAATAGAAGAAAGGGATATTTGATGGCTGACATATTTCAGCTAACTGGAAGGATTTGTAATGTTCCTATCGGACATATGGCCAAGGATGAGTCAACTATCTGCTGGTAAAAAAAAAAATAAGCCCTACACCTTTTTAGTTTTTTTAGTTTTTTGTCTATGCCCTGCTGCCTAAGATGCATCATTACGCCCATTTTGTGGCCTGTCTTCTCTCTCTGGGTTTCGTGGTAGCAAGCGATAAAGGACACAAAAGAAATAGGACAGGAAGAGAACCATGGTGTCTTTGGCCTCCAGTCTTTTTATAAGGAGGCATGAAAACACTGCATGGGCTTATTACCAACATCATCATCACTTGTAGTCAGAAATGAGAGTTTCAAAAGCACGGGCACGCAGGAGGAAGAAAAAAATGGAGAAAGGTGCCAAGGAACAGATCTAAATAGTGGGAAAAATATATATATGTATATGTTTGGGCAACGTCCACATCTGGCACAGCAGTATCCTGATATGCGATAAAATGTAAAACAAAAAACTGTTCTTTCCTTAAAAAAGTAACCTTTGGCCTTATCTTACAATATTTCCTACTGTAATAATCTAAATGCGCGCTCACTTAATGTTACTAACCAGAAGAAAAAGGTGTGATTGTTTTGAATTTCATATTGTTACAGATCCATCCAAGTGTAGGCCTAGTACTGAAGTTGCACTTTCTTCCCGTTTGTCTGCCACATTTGATTGCTTTGCTTTAATTTTCCCAAGTATGGCATTAAATGTACCTATCAAACATGTATTCAATTACATGGCTTTTTATTTACTGTGAGCTGCGTTACCTCCATGGGAAACAAACAAAAAAGAGAACATCATCAACAATGTCCGGATTTGCAAAATAAATAAGACTACACTCTTGAAATTTCGACCAGATATATATTTTTTTTTTTACATATTATTGGCTTAATAATTGGACTTAGTAGACCGTTAACTTTCACTTTATGTCACTGAAACACAGAATTTATGGTGGAAAACAAAACGCATCCAATAGGTGAGGGTCTGCGCCTTCAGATGGAGGTGTTCTGTGGCGCAGCGGAGGGTGGAATCAGCCTATTACATAGTGCACCTTTAACTCTCTCTTTGTGAACAAGATAGAAAATACAGATCAAAACATAGCCCATTAAGAATTGCTTAAGTCACAAAAGACAAGCAACTATTAACAAACTTACAAAGCAAAGTAAGTAATCAAGAGGCTCATACTCTACTCGTGTTTTTCAAAGAGTACAAGCGTTCCTAAATCCTCACTATAGGGACCTCTTCATCTCATATGAGTTAGAGAGATTTTAGGATTCCATTTTCTCTTTTTTGGGGAGAATTCTAATAGAAAGAGAAATAATTCACATATTCCATCAAGCAAAAATGCAATCTTTGTTGTTTTATTCATTTCAGAGCGCTCCAATCCAGTCTTTGATTTATGTGTGTTTGATGTTTGTATAGTCTTGTACGGTCCAGGGGCTATAATTGGTACAGGGACCAACCAGAGGCCCCATTGTCTTTTGGTTGGAAAGAGAGGAACAGCTATTTGTTTTATATTGCAATAGCGACTAGCAGTGTTTTGACTGCACAGACAAGGTAACAGGTTATGTTGGGCAGCGTTTTACAGAAGTGTTTTGAAATCTTAACTTTATGAATCCATAATTACCTTAAAACGAACTCATCACACAAACTCTGACATTTTACCTTTCAGAGGATGACAACAGCAAATTGTTAATGTACACCTGAAATTGAGCATTTTAAAAGGTACACTATGCAACTTTTTGATGGAGAAAAATAGTAAAATTATGGGAATGAACTTGCTCTGGCTAGAGTGTCCAACAGTATAGCATTACACTTACAGTATCTATCTGCAAGGAAACAAACAGCTGGTGCCACCAGGTTACAGGTCAGATCTGTGGAGAGGCAGCCGCGCGAGCAGTAATAATGCATGTTTTTCAAGGTAAATCATCGTCATTTAGGCATAGTTGAATAAATGCAAGAAAGATAATGCCATAATGCGGAAAATTCCAGGTAAAGCAGTAACATCATTTATGAAGGCCTGTGTAGAAAAATACAAAAAAATATGTTAAAAAATAAATCGGTTCAACAACAAACAAAAAGCTTCAAAAATTATAAAAAGTTAACTTATTATTTTTTGACTTTTAAACATCACACCACAGGACATTCACTACAAAATAGCCACTGGTATATTTGTTTACAGTGGTGCATGTTCTAAAAAAAATTTGAATAAGTTGTATTTTACACTAATACTACCGTATTTTGCGGACTATTAAGCCGCTACTTTTTGTCAGATGTTTTGGAGGCCATGCCGGCTTATTTTTAGAGGCTGGGCTTTTTCTGTGGTTTTTTTCTTTCACCGCTAGGGGCGAACTAACCGGAATTAGAAGATCAAAACTACAGAAAAGTTAAGCAAAGAAGCAGATGTTGCTTTTTTATTCAGCTAACAAATAGAACACGGACGACAAATTACCAACTATAAATTATTTTCAAATTCTTGCCCCATCATTATGGAACCAAACGAAGAAGTTCGTATGAAGCAAGTTTTAAGCTGAAGGCCATCGATCTTGCTAGGAAACCGCGCGGCTGCCACGCAAGCTTAACATCAATGAATGTACGGTGAAGACGCCGCTGGAGGGGCAACAGCGGGGAGAGCTCATGCGATGCCAAAATTCAAGGAAAGAGTTCTGCGGCCTATACAAAAGGCTGCGGCCTATGTATTGTTTTATTATCGTTTTTTTTTAAAAATAGAGCAAATGCGGTTATATAGGGGAGCGGCTAAAAGTTTGGATTTAACAATACGGTAATTATTTCCTTTGACCTGTATCTTAAACCTGGACTTTTCCTCGTACATAAACCACAGATGAGCTCCTTCTGGTTTTTGTTTAACTTTCTGTTTAAATATGTGATTTTTCCTGTCACACTGCAGGAAACCCTTTGGATTACAGCATAAAACAGGCATGTCAAACATACGGCCCGTGGGCCCGGACCCGGCCCGTTTGATTATTTAATCCGGCTGAGTATGTCAAAAAAGAAGCGAGTCTCAAACTCATTTCTGATCAAAAGTTGTGATTTTTTTAAATAAACTACAAACCTAATGCTCTTTCCGGCCTCTAGAGGGCAGTAAATGTGTAAATCTTGCCCCCCAGATATTTTAATCTTGCCAGCCGAACATTTCTAATTTATATTCAATAATTTCCGATAGACATATAGCATTTTTATGCTGAACTACACGTCCCACAATCCTTTGCAGCGGCCGGCCCTCCCCCACGCTGCTGTGTGCTGCAGATGCAAGTGCCGAGGTCTTTTAGAAGTGCCGACGGGCGTCGCATACTTTACAGATTTGAGCAGAGGTCCTAGCAAGGAAAAAGACGTGTGGTTTTGGGAAACACGTGGAAGAAAGAAAGGAGACGGTTTTGTGGACATTAGAGCTGCGCTAAAAGTGGAGCTAATGTGGAGCTAACAACAAGAAAACAAACTTCTGTGATGAAAGCTCTGTGAGGAAAACATCCAAACCAGTGCAAACCTGGACAGATCATGAGCCACAGGTAAAAACACAGGTCTTTATTACAGAGTGTAATAAAGTATCAACATGGCTGTGTCCTGTGTCTGTGAATATCAACATTTCATATCAGAAATCATAAGTCCATGTTCCTGTTTCTGCTGCTGCAGATTTGTGCAATAGTGTCCACAAAGAACTATTACTAGGCTATATAAAGCTATTTATTTGTTATGTCTTATATTGTTTTATATTTTAGGTTATGTTCGGCCCGCGACCCAACCTGAGCGTCGAAATTCGGCCCGCGGCCCAAAATGAGTTTGACACCCCTGCATAAAACATCTTATATTTTTCATTGTAGATTTAAAGTGGAGATAATAAGCAGGTTTTAGAAAAGAATACACCAAACCATTTTGCCAACACATTTTGCAATTTATTTCAACTGATAATGCAAAAATTGGACCCATTTATCGTGTTTTGTGTTTTCTTCAGATAAAACTAGCAAGGTGACCTCAGTATACCTACAGTATATTTTATTATTGGGATTTTTGCTGCAGGATCCTTACATCAGAGGCATATAATAATCTTGAACTCATAATTATTTATTTCTCCTGTAAATCAAGAGTCATTCAAAATTAGTTATTGTGACAAGACTAGCATCTTGCCCAAGGATCAAATGACCAGTTTATTTTTATAATGCGATAGAATGATCCTGATGACAGATATTATCCTTATATACAAACAGACCCCATATTGTTAAACAGACTCACTTTTTATGCTTGTCTTTTCTGCATACACTATTTTAGAGTGACTTTAGCATGAAATATGTCTGAAAGTATAAACAGGATTTAGACTACAGCTTCCAGTAAAAACCTTATGTGCTTCCAAATCCATGCTCGACTTCCGTAAAGCGCAGTAGAGCGGCGGAAGGGCCAGAGAGGGATGGGCTCAAAGTACATGTTTTGGCAAACGAACGGTAAGATTCCTTTCTACCGCTAACTCTAAGCCATAGTTTACAGCGTGAGTTTAACCAATATGACGTCATTGTAACACGAAAGTAATGTCACATCGCAATATTAGGCAAGGCAAGTTTATTTGTAGAGCACAATTTGTACACAAAGCAATTCAAAGTGCTTCAGACAACAAGAAAAAAAATGCATTAAAATCACAAAGACTGGTCTTAGTGCCGACTGAGAATCTAACCAGCGTGTGTTCTAACCCTCTCCCCAGGCACCTGCTATGCAGCTGCGCTTGGACACCTGCACAATGGGCTATAGTGTTGAGCGGAATTTTTTACGTTTAAATGTAATTGTGTCTAAATAGTAGTTTTAGAATTGTAAAGATTTTTTCTAAAGAAAGACCTTTTAATTTAAAGAGATTTAAAAGGTGCCATTTTCAGGCTATCCATCAAATAGTTTAAGACATGAAAGAGGAGAGTGCAAAGAAAATCATTTCAGTCATATGCACAGCCAAACAAAACAGTTTTAGCTTGGATTTGAACATTGCCAGAGTAGAGGCCTGTCTCACATCCTCAGGAAGACCGTTCCAAATTTTAGCAGCAGAACACTGAAACGCAGATTCCCCATGTTTAGTCCTGACTCTGGAACCAGTAGGTGCCTGAGGTCCTCAGAGTCCGAGATGGTTCATATTGCAATAACATGTCCGAAATACTACTAGCTAATGGCGCTGGCTTGTTAAAAGGCAGTTGAAACATTTCCCAATGTACAAAGGGTGACGAACCAAATTATAAGAGGGGCTTTCTTTTTTATAATCGACTTGCTGTAAATGTTGTGGAGAAACCTCTTACTTGCAGAAGTTCTCTGATGACTTTGCCATCATCGGACTTAACACGGGCGACGACAATGCAGAGTACAGAGGACTCGCGCAGGACTTTGTGGACTGGTGTCAGCAGAATCACCTCCTTATCAATGCGGAGAAGACAAAGGAGATGGTGGTGGACTTCCGCAGACATCACTCTGCTGGCCCCTCACCAGTGAACATCCAGGGAAGGGACATTGAGAGTGGACTCAATCAAGTACCTGGGTGTTCATCTGAGCCACAAACTGGACTGGACTCATCACACAGACGCACTGTACAGGAAAAGCCAGAGTTTACCTCCTGAGGAGACTTCGGTCCATTGGGGTGACAGTGCCACTCCTGAGGACCTATGACTCGGTGGTGGCATCAGCCCTCCTGTACGGTGTGATCTGCTGGAGCAGCAGCATCACAGAGAGAGAGAGGAAGAAGCTGGACAAAGTCATCAAGAAGTCCAGCGCCATCCTGGGCTGTGCTCTGGACTCAGTGCAGGAGGTGAGGGACAAAAGGTTCCTGGCTAAACTCACGTCTATGCTGGACCATGAGTGTCGCCCCCTGCAGGACACTCTGTCTGCTCTGGAGAGCAGCTTCAGTGACAGACTGATCCACCCTCGCTGTGTGAAGGAGAGGTTTCACAGGTCTTTCCTTCCTGCTGCTGTCAGACTTGACAACAAACACTGTTAGTCCTGAACGTGTCATTCAGCTTTCATAATCCTGTGCAATACTGTTTGCTCCTGCAATACCGTTACACGCCTGTGCAATACTGTGGCACAATGTCAATCATCCCTGGTGCTATATTTTTCTGTCCATATGACAGCTGTAAATAAGAGTGATATTATTATAAAGATTATAAGAGCTTTTTTTCCCTAAGCTATTCTGTTTTTTATAAAGATTTTTTTTTTTAATAAGAGTTTTCTTTTTTCTAAGTTATCTGTTTTTATTATTATAAAATGATGTGCATAATCTGCTCTCTGTACCTTTGTTGCAACAGTGGAATTTCCCCATTGTGGGACGAATAAAAAGGTGATCTTACTTACCCTGGCTGCCATGTGACGAATAATACACAATGGGAAACGCGAAGTGAATCACTTCTTTGCGGCACAATTTCTCTGCTGTGTTCTCGTCTCATGCACATGCAAGTTTTGTGTTATGTTCCGTGTTATGTTTCGTGATATGTTTCGTGAATATGTTTGATAATGTTTCGTGATATGTTTCGTGATATGTTCCGTGATATGTTTTGTGATATGTTTTGCGTTATGTTCCGTGTTAAGTTCATAAAGAGGAAGCTGACTATTACATTGTTCTTTTCCTCTTTTGTCCCTTGAGATTTTCAAGCGAAAAGTTGTTTCACTTGTAATGCAGTTGTAAAGCTGCCTTTCTCAGCGTGTTGTATTCTTGAAATTAATGAATATTATAAGATAGATGTATAATAGGAATAAGAATAGTAAAAAAAAAAAAAGGGCCATCACCTTCAAATATTCCAAGACGCTCAAATAAGCATCTGATATTGTTTTTGTGAGTTAAAGTACTGTAGTGTTTTTAATTTGGACTTTCAAAAAACATTGTTTTACTAATGTGAAGCTTAAACCAGGCAACTACTTTGTTTGTTTATTCTGAGAGAACCACCTCTGCACACAAATACATGTGTGTTAACTTGAAATGTTGCACTTGAATTTGCAATGATAAAAAAACAATCAAGAAATATTCTAATTGCGTGCACTTTTATAAAGTGATATTTTCATTGAACTTTGATTATCTAATAATTCAATACTTGAAGGCTTGAAAATCATACATCGGCTGACCAAACTTTGAAAAAATCGGCATTGGCCATAGAAAAACCCTTATCGGTCGACCTCTAGCTGTGCATAAGTTCCTTTTAAGCGATATGGGAAAGTGTCCTTTAATGGTGGAGCACCTGCCACTCAAAATGTCTGTACGCACCCTAAATCAAACATAAACCGACTACTTGAAAGTACTTTCAGAGTTACCTTGGGGAACAAGATTATATTCATACATTATGGTTGACTCTGCGATACAATGTTGGATTTTACGTGTGAATTGCATCTAAAAATATGACATGACATTTCCCCACTGATTAAAACATATTAATCTGAATCAGGCATTTTTGCTTGATTTCAAATCTCTCTTTTATTTACTTTTGGACAACCTTGTACATATTATATATGTGCACATTGAAACCCCAACTGCAGTGGATCCTTTATTTATCAATGGTGGCCTTGGCAATGCTGTCGGGGATGTAAAACTAGTTTGGATTGCAGCCCACACTTAACTCTAGTAAACACTCCAGAGTTTACCACTTGCTCAATATCAAGCTAAATATTTACCCAGCCTTCATGTATTAATCATAAATGCAATAAATTCCACATTTCAAGCATATAAAAAATGTTGTGATTGATATCGCCATAGATTTGTAACGCTCATGAATTGATGGGGCGAGTTGTTTGTGAGTAATCCAGCCCTTTTCCCTGGTGACTTGAGACACTGGTGTTAATTGCATTAACGCCGTAAAATCAAGCATCAAGATGCAATACCTCACTGTTCTTATTTACATAATTAGGAAGTGCGTGCTAAGCTCTCCAATGATCTGCCTGTAACTGCATTAGGAATGTGTTATTAATGTTGGATTAAGATGTCAGAAATCAGGGGCCCATGTGTAAGCCATCTTTGCTGCAAATGTTAATGGAAGTTTTGAACAAGCTTTTTTCTTTAACGTTTAATTGCTGTAAAAGACCGGGTCAATCTCAAGACATCACTCAATTGGTGAGAGAGATAGAGTTAAATAAAAACATTTTAAAAATAGCATACAAGTCAGCATGTTACTACAATTATGTAGTTTTAGTTTAGTTCTCATGGTGAAACAAAAAATACTTGGGATGCACCGATATGTCGGCCCGGTATCTGCCGGTATACCTTTCGTTGTAATCTGTTACTCCTTGGTAATGAAAGAGTTAACTCTGCCGTCCCTTCAGAAAGTCAATAGACTGAGTCAAAAGACTTGAAGATGAAACGTGGCCGGGTCTTCCAGCATGATAACGATCCAAAACACACAGCCAAGAAAACCAAGGAGTGGCTCCGTAAAAAAGCATATCAAGGTTCTGGAGTGGCCGAGCCAGTCTCCAGACCTCAACCCAAACGAAAACCTGTGGAGGGAGTTGAAACTCTTTGTTGCCAAGCGACAGCCCTCAAACATCACAGCTCTAGAGATGATCTGTGCAGATACTTATACAAATACTTATTGGCCACCCATTTTCACAAATAAATTGTTTAAAATTCATGCAATGTTATTTCCTGGATTTTTTTTTTGTTTTTACATCCTATCTCTCACGCTTGATGTGTACCTATGATGAAAATTACAAGCCTCTCTTATCTTTTTAAATGGGTGAACTTGCACATTTTTAAGTTGCCTAATACTTCTCCCCACTGTATATCTGAACATGGTGCTAAATAAATGATAGCTCTATAAAACGTTTTGCTTTCTTTCCCCAAAAGGTTATTATGCATTCTAATTTAACATTTTAAATTTTATTTTATCCTTAATTTAGAAAAAAAATTAATTTGTTTACAGCAATATTCCGTTGTTAAAAATATGCAAATATAGAAAAATGCGAGTGTTTAAAATGACCAAACAATGTATAGAAAATACTGACCTAATATATCGGTTAACAGCTCAAGCTTTTCCAATAACATCGGTATCGGCCCAAAATGTACATAAACCACTAAAAAAATACTAGGTAATGTGCCACCTCCAGAAAGTTACATACTGTTGTTTTAAGTGAAGATGTTTTTTCTTTCCTTTAAATAGAATCCTTTCAAATTGTGTTATTAGTTTTTTTTGTTTTTTTTGTTTTTAAATTGCTCTTATACCTTTGAAAACAGACAAATCAAGACTTCACCAACCATTGTTTTCATTTTGTGTATGCCGTGTGTCTGTGCTTTCAACATGCTACCTTCTCACAGGACCCGAGATTTCCTAACATGCACCGTATTGACCACGTTCATACCGCAAGTGTTCATCCCAGAGGGAGGCAACAACTCATTTAAACATCAAATAAAACTTGAAACTGTTATTTTATGATGCAATAAAAAGTCAATTCTGCTTTAGAAAATTCTATTCTATAAACATTTTAGAACACTTATAAACAAACTTTGTCTCACTAGGCTTAAAGAGAACTTTCCTTAAAATTCTGTGAAAGATTCAACTTTTCTTGAACAAACCAAACAACACTACAACCATGGCAATGCAAAGAAACAGCTGTCAACGCTGAAATGCAATAATGTTGTCTTGCAAATGATTGATTTCCTTGGTCGGACTGATTGTTCGGCTGGCGATCATTACGCTCAGATTGCTCCTTCGGCAGGCCAATGATGATCCCTGACCTCTGCGCACAGGTAAGTAGACATTTCCCCTTGAGGCAACGCCATCCACCCTTAACTGCCACTATGCTGTTATGTTCTGTGCATATGGGCGCCCATCCGTCACACACTGTTCGTTTCATTATTCCGCCTGAAGGGAGAGTCCCAGGGGTTTTGGGTTGGTGGGGGTTTCATCACAAGCTCAAGCCATCCTCTTGAGTTCTTCTGCAGATCTTATTTTGAAAGGAAAGAAAAGTCAAAAAACAGTCCTTCAACAACTCTTTTCTCATGAGATCTAGTTATTTCTGTTGAGAAATACATTTAGAATTTATCTACTTTCAAGCTTGGCACTTTTATCGTTAACCAGCTGATCAGGTATTAGCAAATTCCTAAAGCCAAAATGTCAATATTGATATCGGAACTGAAAAATGTATCAATATAAAAAATAACAATTAAAATCATGAAATATTATGGGCAATAAATGTTTGTTTCTAGAGCTGCTGCCGATTCGAGGGCTTGGCATCTCATCCCTGCTCCTTCCTTTTTCCCGCCATTTCCCTCCTTTCCTGTGAAAATTTGTGTTCCTCTGAAAGTGACACTGTGACACACACTCAGTTTTCTCTTCAGTCTCGCTCACACACAGGAGCAGGAGCAGGAGCCAGTGAGAGGCGGAGTGTGGCAGGACTGTATGATTATTCATCCAGAAGAAGTGTAGAGCCTTTCCACACACTCTGCCCACGGCCAGTGATTAAATTCAACACCACCCCACCCCCCTCACTCCCCTGGGATTTGAAAGCCACAAAACAGTGATAATAGTACGGCCTGACACTTCCTTAGCTTCTATTTGACTTCATAGGACCACTTACTCCCCCTGTGCTGTTGCTAAATATAGATAAGCATTGCTAGTGAAATAAACATGAAATAACACATTTTTAAAAGACAGAAACATAAAGCAAATTTCTTATTGTCTGTCATTTATAATATTATACATGATTCCCAATCCTTGAAATGTCTATTTGTTGCGCCCTTCAGTGGTTGAGTGGACGGCACACGCATGCTTCATGAGTTAGACTCTGACTCTGACAATTTGCCCTTCCCCAGTCTCATCCCCATTTCACGCTGCACTGTCCTGTCCAATAAAGCCTATGGGGCAAAAAAATCCTTGCATTGCAATGGGTAAAATGTGGTGTACTCACTACATTAGTTGGTTTACTGTCAGTTGTCTATATCATGAGAGCAGATTTGCACAAGACACCTGAAACTGAAACTTTAGCTCAAAGTCTCAAAAACTGGAAACAGTTTAGAATACAAAAAGAGTCTTTATTTTTAATAATCCAACTCTTCACGGACAAACAAAAGCTAAATAACCGATATGTCTGTAGATTTAATAGTGTGATTTACCACACTAATGCATTTCGCGCAAAATCTCAGTTGCGCAAGGTTTTAGGCTTAAGTGTGCCACAAGTGTTCTTATAATAACCAATGGCCCAATTTGAATCGTGAAGAGAAGCGCAAACATAATGTCTGACTGAAAAGTAATACTGTAAAAGTTGGGGTTTTTTTTACAGTAAATTACATCAGATTTCTTCCAAATCTCGGAGAGGAAACACCTTTGTCACACAATATGTTGATTTTACAAACTGTTCTATGGTGGAAAAACTACATTTACATTTACTTATTTTTTACTCTGTAATGCCCTTCCAGGTTCAGCCACATAATTGGCCAATGTGTCTTGCTCAATGAGACAACAACTTTTGATTTTAAATTGTGTTGTATTGTATTAAATATAATATAATCATGCCTTTTCTTATATATATGCAAAATTTCCAGCTTGCGTTTCCCACTTGACTATTAGTGACCAAATTGATATTATGCAAATAGAGATTCCAAATGAGCATACGGGATGAGTGCAGCACTGTTGGGACGGGGCCGGCGCTGGCAGCAGTTTGAATTAATTGTGTCCTGGCGTTTGAGTCCAGAGGAAGCAGGCAGCCAGAGGGGGGCTTTATTCCTCTCGCTATGGACCCGGACCCCTACGGAAGTTCAGATCTGGTGATTAGGTTATGAGCTCACATGATACTGCGGAAGAGATAACATTCAAAACAGCCCATCGAGGTGAAGGGCAGAGAAGCATTCATTTGTAGAATTTACACAAATATTGTCTTTGCTGATGAACAATATCTATTTACTGGGCAAATCCAAAAACTCAAACAATACTTCAACATGTTCTCTGTCAGCACAAAACTAATACAAAAATAAGGTTTCAATCATGGCCTAAAGTGGTGCCATTAATCAAACGCAAACGTGCAAGTGTAGTCAGTTGAAATTACTTTGAGCCACAAGAGCAATGTGATCAAATTTATGGAGCCAATCTCTAATAAGAAGTTCATGGTTTGTGGATTCTTTGATTGGATGTTTTATTCCACAGAGTCTTCTTTGTATTGTCTTGTAAGTTAAGTATGATCGGTAAAACATTTATAAGTGGTTTAAATGTGTCTGGTTGGGTCGAAATCATATTTTTCATAATGTGTTTTCCGCCATTGTACAAAGTGGGCGCAATTAATGAGCTCTGCAATTATGAGCAAACAATGACACCTTATGACTTCTCCAGTTGGCGCCAACAACCTCCTGACCTTCCATAAAAATAATGGTTGGCTGTGTGTAATTACAAATAACAGCCTGCAGAAAGTCTACAAAGGGTCTTTTCACAAAACGCCTTGAGACAAAATGCTCAATTTCTACAGTGATTATCACCAAAAGCCTGGGTAATGTCTAAAATGTATATAGCAACAATTTACTACATTACTCAAATGTGAAAGTGTTATTGAACTGAAACTGTTATTAAAATATTATCAGAATCAGAAAGGGTTTATTGCCATTGTCAATGAACAAAATTCACAAACATAGGAACTTGTCTCGTTATTTAAGGTGCAACATAAAACACTGATCACTGAACAACATATAAAATATTATTAAAATACTGCTGAGTGGACGTTTTAAAAATGGGCAAGTTATCATTTCTTGGTACCACAGAAAGTTTTAAATGTTTGTTGAAAATCCCTTGTTGGCATGATAGCTCAAAGCATTTACCCTTGAATAAAAATTTTGGATTTCCAAAGTTCTAAAGAAAACATTCTATTGTCCCTGACTGATAACATTCTTCCTTTGTAAAACATAAACTCAATTAACTGTAGCAGCTCAAATGTGTGAATATGAGCAGTCTTTAACCAATTCTTGAGTCTCCAGGTTGAGTGGTTTTAAATCATGTTGTACAGGCATGATTGTCTATCCACCAGTGCATGCTCAAAATCCACAGAATCTTTTATTATAGATTTTTTATTCCTCGATTTTTTTTTTTGGCAATCGTTCTCTATTGAAAGGAAAATCAGTTAGTCTTGTCAAGCTCATTGTGGGTTTGCCGTTTGTCCAAAGCATCATTTTACAGCTCCAATCCTTTTCCTCATCCTTGCCCTGAGCTGCATTCTTGGACCCCAGGCGCTCTCTTGCCTTAAGAAAGCATAGCGATAGCCTTTGGAAACAGCGCTCCTGCCTGGTTGCCTTAGAAGCAAGGAACCTTTAACAATTAACTCAATCAGATGTGCAAATCAAATTCAGTCATGCAGTCATTTCTAATCACTAATAATAATAAACTTGGGTCTTTTTTAACCAAGAGGGCCACAGCCAATGCTCTGTATTGTTCCATCTGTATTGTTTATGTTCAGGAAATTCACATTGAAAATCATTTTTATTGGTTTCTAACAGGACAAAACAAAATAAAAATAAAAAAAACCTTATCAATTCAAATATGTGGGGAAGAAATTAGATACATTTGTTGTCATATCTCCCATCATATCCTAACAAAAAAAATATATCCAATATTAAATCAAGCACATGTTATGGGCATTCTATAAAACATTAATCTACTAGTCGTCAGAATACCAGTAAAATACCAGTAAAATAATTTCTATATTCATATTCAAAACCGCTGCTTGACTTATAAATGTGAATCTCCATCTCCATGTAGTGACAGAGCATAAAAGTTAAAAAAAACAAAGAGTATTGAAAAGTTGATTAACCAGCACGTTCCCAAACCCAGCACTAGTGGATGCCGTTTGATAACATTCTTCACACATGAGGACGGAGCGGCTCAAATGCAAATTCTGTGGGCCTTCATATTGCAAGACGGAGGGAGGGGAATAAAAATACGAAAAAAATTGCCCAAGGCTGTATTTCTCGATGTATAACTACGGCGCTGCATTATTCACGAGAGATGGACACAAATGCTGCAGGCTTTTGCAAACAGCGTGAAAAAGCACATTCACATTCCTGATAGACAAGGTAAAAATCTGACAGAGGGCATCTTTACCTATGCCTTTAGCCTGGCCCCTTCATTTGAGAACACAGAGTGTTTATATAAAACGCAGATGTATGTTTCAATAGTAGTTGAAAACCTGATGGAAAAGATCAATAAAGGCACTCTCACAAATCCACCTGGTTGTGGTGGACACGGTAAAAGTGAGTGGACAACATTTTGCCATCATTGCTGCCTTAAATCAATAATATATTTGGCAATATAGTATGTCTCCATAATACGATTATATTGTTTCTGATTTCTCATTCATTTTTAAGCGCCGACATGTTTGAGAGTAGTAATAAAATTGATGATGAGGGTCCCTTATTAAACAGTAGTCTTCCACTGCACCAAGGCTTCACACAGGTCCATCGGGTGCCAATGGATCAACTACATCAGTCTATCATCATTCAGAGGAGGAGTGGTTAATTCAGCACATTTGGAGGTGCAAGAGCTAAGGTGTCCCCATAGACCACCCTGCCTGACATCCTGCTGTTCAGATTTCCATGTTTGGCTCTAAGGACAAATAACATCCATGGTTTTGCCAAAAATCCTGATTGCTCAATATGAGGATTTTTATGTCTATGCACTTGGGTAAATTATGGCAAAAAATATAAAGAGAGAGCATAAATTTACATAAGCCAAACTGTTGAATTGTAGATTCCAGGACGAATGAGGGATTACACCGACATGTTCAATGAATTACTACTTTATCAGAATGGGTTTATTGCCATTGTCAATGAACTAAATTCACAAACATAGGAACTTATCTTGGCCTTAAGGTGCAACATAAAACACTGTGTTTATTTTTCCCTCCCCCTGCAATTCAATAAAACGCACAAGCATATATTCAGATTCAAAAGGGAACGCATAAGATAATAAAGGATGTTTATAATAAAGTTTATAATAAATTATAATAAATACAAAACAAAAACCTATTATTTTAGCTGTAAGGTGGGTTCACTGGACTTGGATTTGTGCATCCTGGTAATAAAGTCATGTGAGGGCTCTCCATCAAACTGTCAAGTCACGCCAAAGTTGGAACACAATGGCGGCCCTTTGTGTAAAAACATCCAAACCAAAAAAAGAGGTCGAGAACAGTTTTGGTTGTTGAGTAAATAAAATGGTTTTGGCTTTCACAGTCCATGTTAGGGTAATTTAAATGTTGTCCTAACAAGTCATAAAGGTTGTAAAGGGACAGACAACCGTGTATGAGGAAGAAAACAATTGTAGTTACCATCAGTGCGGGGCCATGAGACATGAACTCACATGAACACTGTGGTGGTCTGCCTGCACAAAATTGACTTATCAATAACATGTCGGTGTAATCCCTCATTCGTCCAGGAGTGTTCCATTGTAGAAAAAGATTCAGTTTGTAGTCATCTGGACTCTGTTTTAGAAAAAACAAAACGTTTCAACTCTCATCCAAGAGTCATTCTCAATCAGAGAAACAAATCTGAGAACTCTTGTTTATATCCTACTCCGTGAGAGCCCTGCCCACAGGGCGGGACCTCCTGCTAATGGCCCATTGAAACTGGGATGGGCCTATTGTTCTATTGTTCCCTGCCTCACCTTGAGTGAGGCAGGGAAAACAAGAGATATAAACAAGAGTTCTCAGATTTGTTTCTCTGATTGAGAATGACTCTTGGATGAGAGTTGAAAACGTTTTGTTTTTTCTAAAACAGAGTCCCGCAGATGACTACAACTGAATCTTTTATCAATAACAATACAAATAATACATGTTGTGGTGTCCTTTAAATAGTCCTGTTGGCATCATATTGATAATTAAAGAAGGCCAGAGGTGAGGAGCTGGCCAAGGGCAATATTGAGCATAAAACTTCTGTGAGATAAAAGATCAAACTGATAATCATTGGGGGGGGGGGCTCTAAAAATAACAATTTTGAGAACTGGATTTGTTCTTGGTACAACTATGAAAGGGATAGAAAATTCTAAAGAGACCATTTCAATGATATTTAAAAGAAAAAAAAAATCAAATTAAGATTGTTTTAGACAAACAGGCTTTTACAATTCTTGCAAAACTGTGAACTCTTTAAAGTCGACTCCTTTGACAGGCCACTGCGTTACATACTTTAAAGGCCAGATGTAATGTCACAAAATAACCATGTACTTTCACATCCCTTGTCAACCAAACTGGAGGCTGTGTTGTGACTGGGTTGCCCTTTTGGAAGGGATCGGAATAGTGCTGAAGAGTGTTTTAAAACCCTACCGTTTTAAAAATTCGCCACTGATTTGAAAGCATACCAATCTTTTCTTATCTGCTCGCATTCTGCTAAGCTCTCTTACAGCCACTCTGCTTCACACCCGTCTGCCTTACTGACCCAGCCATGCACTGCCTTCTCTAACCGTCACATTCTATAAGCGCCTGATACCTTTCTTGTGCGGTGATATGTCGGGATGGGAAATGAAAAACAAGCTTCAATAAACAAACCCAACACCTTGTACAGCCTCCATCTGTCATTTTGTATGTCCTCCTTACACACTTCTACCATATACACTGTATGTAAACGTAACACTTGACACATCACTGTCAGCACTTGTCAGAGTCTTGAGTATAATCAAACATCAAAACAATTTTTCATTTCCTGTGGGGTTCAAACTACGAGAGTGGTTACTGTAAAGGGCCTACAGCTAAACAGTTAAGTCCTTTGGTGGGAATGCTTTAATTGCATCACTCTGCAATCATGGCACTGCTCTGATCCCCCTCGAGGAGATGAGTGCCTCTTTCAGGAGGTGTCAATCACGGGCCATGGTTAACCCCGTCACCTGCCACTCATCCGAGTAAACACCTCCAGTAATGAGGAAGCAGACAGGGGACATCTAGTCAAATGATTTTCAGACGCTATTAGTTAGTGATTACTACAGGGGTTTGAATGGAGGAGATTGGCCGTGTATATCAAATCTATGCATATCAATATCTGCATAATCAATGTGTCATAGAATCAAACATGCAATGACAAATGAAAGGAGCCTCCTGCATAATTATATTTAAAAAGGCTTTGTATGAAATGTATGTTATACTAATGGGAACAATCAAACTGAATGGTCACAGTAAGGTACTTTTGTATTGCATTGTGGTTAAAATAATATTTGTGTAATGAGTCCAGATTTAGTTGCATTTCCAGCAACATATAGGCTAAAGACAATTAGCAATATTTGGTGGTGCAATATCAGATTTGTCTTTTTAAACAGGCCGAATGTTTACACAATCATGACGCGAAATCCTTTTAAATGAGAGATAAATACAATCTTATTATTTTCAAGGATTTAAAAAACTAAATATTGGTATTGGCAAATATCGGCTATTAGCCAAATATCAGATATCGCCTCAAAAAATATCAGCCCATCCTTACAAACTATGGTTATGGTTAAAATAATTCAAGAATAACAAGCTTTCCAGGAAATGTTTGTGGTTGCATTGTACTACGTAAATAATTCCAATGTTATTTGCACAATTTTAAAAAAAAGTGAAACATTAGGACTGTTCAATTTTAATCTACAGGAAAATCTGAGGAAAATAAGTATTTGAACACGCAGAAATATTGCAAGTTCTGCTACATAGAAATTATGGAAAAATCGTATTTGTATGATTTTTAAATAGTTTATTTGTATATATATTACGCATATATATTGTATATACAGGACATACAGTATGTCCTGTATATTTAATATACAGGACATACTTGCAACTGGATATGAAGATGTCTTAGACATATTCTATCCTGTAAATACAATAAATATTATTATTATTTTAATAATCAAAAATCATAAACCAGAAAACTTTTGTACGGGTTTTCTTTGTTTTTACATAAATATGGTCCCGCACTATGTAAGAACATATAGAAAATGCTATTATCTATGAAGATACCGGCGCTCAAAGAAGAACCTTTCTGCATCTCTCTACTACAAGGTTCTCCCAATCTGCCGCGCCATTTTCTTTTTATGGTAAATTTGGTTCAATCTAAAGTGAGTCTTTCAGCACTTCTGTCTTCACCAACTAGCAGCTGTTGCTAGGTAACAGTTCAAAGTGGGCTTTGCTTATTCTCCTTAAAATCAAAATAAAACTGTTAAAAAAAATGACATTACCTTACAGGGATCTGTCTGTGTAAATAACATATGCAAGATAAACAACTTTTTTGCGTTATTAATATCAAGCGTGTCTCCTCAAGTGTCTTTGCCTGACCCACAAACCCATGGCTGAACAGCTCACAGTAAATATTCTGCTTTGTAACGAAAACCTACAGGGGCCTTTTTTCTAATTAGGAGTAAGGCAACTGCACAGTGTGGGGTGGATAGAGAGGATGTGAAGAGAAAGCTGAGGGGAAGAACAGAGAGCAAATGAAGAGATATAAGAGAGAGGGACAGGACGAGGAGATGGGGTCATTGAGAAGACCAACAGAACTGTTATCTACTGTGGTGTTACCACATGTCAGGTTACACAGTGTATTTAGGCTAGTTTCTTCCCCTTTCTTTTTCACATGAGCAACAACCAAAACATAATAGAAGATAGCTTTATGTTGCAGAGGTTTTAAAAGAGACGTATTATGCTTTTTTCCCCAGGTACTTAGTTATGAACTATACCATAAATACATAATCAATTTTCATTTTGTTTATTGTAAACCGCAATATTGATCTAAAACAGCTTAGTAAAAGAAAAATTAGAGTCCTGTTAAAAACTGTAACAAGCAGCAGATTTGTGTTTTTTTATTTTTTTTTACTGGAAAGTGGCTACGTGACACTTTACAGTTGTACAGTATCACTGGGAGTCTTCCTTTCTAAAATAATCACAAGTACAGGGATGTGGGCGGGGATAAAAGAGCCATTTTCAGGCACCTCAAGCGTCAGTTGCAGCACAATACAGTATTAGTCAAACATTCATGAATCAATGAAACTACAACATTTAGTAAACTTATGATGATGAAACAAGAGCGTGCAGTCACATGGTTCTCAAATTATCTCAATAACACGACTCAATGCATTAAATATCTTTGTTCTGATTTTTTGTAGTCCACAAGGAGTGCCACAGGGCTCGGTTTTGGGCCCCCTCCTATTTATCTTGTACATCTATGACTGGTCAAAATGTCTCTAAAGCTAATGTTTGTAATTTTTATGCTGATGACACAGTTATTTACTGCTATGGACCATCTCTTGCTCAGGCCAGAGAAGGCTTTTGTAGCTGTCCAACATTCACCTCTTCAGTTAAAACTAGTCCTCAATGCTCACAAAACTAAGCTATTGTTGTTTTCAAACTTTAAGAAGGTGCCTCAGTCTGTTCCAGTATTGTCCACTCTTGAAGGGAAAGTAATTGAAATGGTTAAATATCTTGCTTATTTCATTGATGACTCAACCACACATAGAAAAACTTGTGACAATAATTAAAACTTAAATTGGAGGATTTTTTTCCGAGTAAATTGTGTTTTTCTTTTGAAGTAAAAAAGCACCTTGTTACTGCAACTTTTATATCTGTGTTAGATTATGGTGATTATATGAATGCTCTTTGTGTCTTCAGATGGTGGACACGGTTTTGCATGCTTCTCTCAGTTTCATTACTAACTGTAGAGCCATGACAGATCACTGTGACAGTGGGATGGCCTTCTCCGACCACAAGGAGGCAAGGACATTGGTACACATTTATTTACAAGGCAATGCTTTGATTACTGCCTCCATACATTTGTACTTTGATCACAATAGAAAAGTGTTGAATCATATACATCACAATCCAATGATCAGCTTGTGCTCTCTGTTCCTTTCACCCGCACACAGCTGAGGAAGAAAGCCTTTGTTCACTCAGCTCCTTTTGCTTGGAACATGTTGCAGAAATACTGGAAAGAGTTCCTGTCCGTAAATGCCTTTAAAACCAAGTTGAAAGCATTGGAGACGCCATCAATAATGTGCAAATGTTTGAGTTATTTTAATATGGTTTGTTGTAACTGTGTGCACTTTGCTGCCTCTTGGCTCACCTGTAAAAGAGGTTTTTAATCTCAATGGGACTCTCCTGATTAAATAAAGGTTAAATAAAAAAATTAAAAACAAGGTCCCTTTAAAGTCAGAAATATAGCAAAACGTTTGGGAAAATGTACCAACTGGACAAAGTTTCTTTCGCCTGACAATTTAAAACATTATAATAATAATAATCCACGTTGGCAAACCAGTGATGCCACAATGTCTGAGATAAACTATGTGTTTACTGCACAATTTATGAATATCATCCTACAAGACGAGCGGAATTTAAGTCACAAGACAGAACACTGGTACTGGTACAGTGCAATGGTTGACACAATCAGTCAGTGGCTATGACCAAAGTTTGAGCAAATATCAAGCCCTAGGCTCCATGTGGTAAAGTCACCGGAGTTGTACCGGTTAGCTGAGGCTAGCGCGACATGCCAGCGCAACATATTAGTGTTTTTTTTGCATGTGTAAAAGTTACTAAATGAAAGCAAAATAAGGAGATAAGGGCCCGTTCACGGTGGCGCTCCTCTGCTACACTTTGAGCACTTGTGTTTACATTGTTGACAGAGATTGGTTATAGACACAGTGAGAGGAGGGCTTACTCTGCAACCAAGCTTACAAAATATCAGAGATTTGATATAAATTGCCGCTCGTCTTTGGTCATATGAAGTTTGACCAAAGACGAGGTCTCACTGTGAGACCTATGAGCCAGCTGATCTAAGAGAAGCAACCCTGCACTCAATGAAAAAGTTTGTTTTACAAGAAGCACTAAAACACCTGTTTTGAATAAATGCCAGATAAATAAGTTCAATACCAACATTCTACACAAAGCAATGACATCTCCCTGGAGGTAACGTGCACTTTTAGCTAATAATAACTACTACTATTAGTAGTACTATTGGCTCTCTTTATCGGTTCATAGATGACTCCATTTATCCTGCCATAAGCTAAGAAAATAACATTGTAATCAAAGAATTAGCATGAGCCACTAAATATTTCAAAAATAAATTACGATTATTCCCTATAATGCATGAGCTGCTGTGTTTAGAAACACTAAAGCTGCCTATATATAGAATAGTTATTGTGATGCAAAGAGAAAAGGCATTTGAGTGTGACTGTCAGACTATATGGAGATTTCCACATGGACTAAATTTGCGATGCATCGAGAAAATTTGCACATAAAAAGGCACACATTGAAGTCCAATTGTGGGAATTATGGAGAAGGGGATGCATCTCTCTCTGCAGCGTCTTTAATATATGATCCAATAAGACAGTAGTGTTTGCATGACTACATACCTGTCTGCCAAGCTGCCAGCTCTGATGAGGCTAGGGAGAGGGGCGAGGGACCACTCTGGGTTAGCCAACACTACAGCTTTGATACGTGCCTAGACTCTCACTACAAAAACCCCTCAGGCCCCGCAGGCAATGGGCTTCGAGATTGTCATGGCGCCTTCACTCAGGGGGATGTTAGAAGGTAAGGAAGAGCTGACACCAAAGAGTGACAAAGAAAAAAGAAAAAAATATTAATATATACTGAATGTTCTGTGGTTCGATTTCAAATTTTATTTTATGGTGTGGGAAAAGTTTAAATCAATTTCAGTATTAGACTAAAAATAAAACAGAATAAACCTGACCTAAACTGGATTCAAGAACAGGACTAAACTAGGCAGTGATTTAAGTAGACAAAAAGTGTTTCCATTATCGACTATGATAAAATAATTTTAAAATAATCTGTTTTGGACATTTACAAATCTGCAATGTAAGGTTTGAATAGGCTGAATAATCTACCATCTACTGTATTAAAAAATGTGACTTGCACAAGAGTCACAACAGTCATTGATCAGCACACTGCAGATATGACTCTGATCAACAGCACCTCAGGACAAACAAACACAGACACATTTACTGTCTAAACTACAATTCTGTGGTTGAACACAGTGAGGAGGTGAGCCTGAGCAGAAGTTACAGCTTTAGTCAGATATCAGACAAAGTGTCCTGCTGAGCCTGTGTAATTATAGGGTTAGATAAAAGCTCCTTTTCCCTAAACATAAATCCTCACAGTGAGCAAAAATAATACAATTCATTCTTACCTTTAGGAGACATTACTCAGATTTTAGCTCCTCTTTTGCGTTAGCTCAGCTTTAACAGATGAATGCATTTCTTTCTTTTATTGAGAATATTCTCATTTTACGTTGGCACATTTCACGTGTCCTGTGTTTACAAACTGTTGACATTCCGTTAGCAAAGACTTACTCAATATCTGCTACCGCTGGAGCTGCATCTCCAGTCAGTCTGTAAAGTTCTCTTCAATCAGGAGTGCACTTCACCTCTGTGTCCAGCACTTTAAATAAAGTGGTCCCCGTTTATTTCGCTTTTATTTTCATCCACAACTCGATTCAAGCCACATGAGCTGAATCCCGCACTAACGTGTCTAGTCCCGCCTACTTTCTACAGGCGTTCAATCAAACGAGAATAAGTAACCAATGACAGCACTAGAGAAGCGGAACTTGTGAAACAGGGTCCAATTAGAGCACACCTGGGCCTTCGGCCTGTTTTTATCCGGCCCTCCTCCCCCCAGGATGTGTTTTACTCTTAGTTTCTTTTATTTTTAACTGTCTTGGCACTGTAACATGTGTCTGCACTTGTGTCCTTAATAAAGATGACATGAAATGAATTAATAATTCAGTAGCCATTATTAGCTAATAATACACTCGCCTGGATTCCAATATGGCTCTCGGAGGAAAAATAACTGCCCACCCCTGAATTAGAGGAATATCTCTATAACAGCATCAACTCTATCAAAGCAGCCAATCAGTGAAAAAAACACGAGAAGGCGCTCAGGAGCTTCATTTATGAAAGAGTAGGCTTGAGCAAGGCAGGGAATGCAGCTGAAGGCGGACGGCCCTACGACACCTGTGCGTCAGCCCCATGGATCTATTATGGGCCAGCCCCTGTAATATCTGCTGCGACTCAATTCAGGAAGTGACGCAACCGGTCTTCAAAATGTTGCCTTCGTAGCATGCAGACCCTGGATTGATGTATAACACGTGAGAATTCAGCGCACTGACACTTGATTGGACCAGATCTGTTTTGATCAAAAATGTAATGTCCTGCTGTTCAAATGAAAATTAATATATGATTTCGGTGTGGTTAAAATAATTTTACCAATAGATCAAGAAGACGCTTAAAATGTATTGGGAACACATTGTGTTTTGCTCTTGTGACGTGCGTATCAATCCGTGGTGTGTGAAGGACACAGGAGCATTCACAGTTTTATTTAATTTTATTCAGTGCCACACTTCAAAGAAACGTGAGATCTGTCATTTCCCCGGGACATGTCTGAGGCCGTCTCTGTTCTCAGGCTCGTGGAGCGTTCAAGTTGACTCCAGGCTGTTTCTCCACCCCTCGGCTTCAGTCGCCCGCTCTTGCCGACAATCTGAGATTTTGGCTGCTTAAACAAGCCTAATATGTCAAATTCTACTTGAAATACTATGTTCGAACAAAATCGAGATTATAAAACCCTTTGTACGCACTCCTTCACACACTTTCCTCTTGAAAGTTACTTTGAGCATTAGAAATCTGTGCGCAAGATACCCCCTCATGCCACACCCCCTCCATTTCACCATAAAAGGACAATGCAAAGAGAGTTATTGAGTGGGATTCACCAAAACATGAGCCGATAATTGACACATGGAAGACCAGGGGGAGAGTCTCAAAGAGACGCTGTAGCAAAGACACAGGCACGAGTCAAAAGTGAACTCTTTTTCACTGACAACCACTTTTGTCATACTGCCTTTTCCTGTCCATTAAACCTTTACCTGTGTTATTAAAATGGCTGATGATTTGGAGCATATTTTAACAGCGTGACACAGGGAAGTGGGATATATAATTCTCATATTGATTTGTGCGCGTAGATATAAACGCAGAGGTTCGAGTGTGTATAGGACGTGTCAGCGCCATGGTGTGTGGGTGTGTGGATGGGACATGTGTGTAATCGTGTATTTAGTTTGACTTTGAGTCTTCAGGAGAGGGATGGAGAAATATAGTGTCAAACAAATTAGCTATAGATTGAATTAGATAATTGTAGATGTCAACATACGACACCTCCGGCCAGCCACAGTGTGGGGTCATTTTGCCAAAAGGATTATGATAAGCTAAACGGACATCTCTCGACCCCTATTTCTCGCAGTTTTTTTCTTATAACGATCCCAATCGGATATCAGGGTTGAATTCAAATATTCACCAACTTCTCCATCCATGGCTGCTGTGTGGCCAGTATCAATATTTTATTGTATTTTGGAGCAAAATGATAACATTTTAACAATTTGTATCTCCCGTCTGTCTGTTTACACCAGGGGTGGGCAGTTATTTTTCCTCGAGGGCCATATTGGAATCCAGGCGAGTGGCGGAGGGCCGGCCCGCGATCATTGGTGTAAAAAATTCTTATCATTATGAGCACTTTTCTGTAAAATACTGGCTACTGAATCTATTATTCATTCATTTCATGTTATCTTTATTAAGGACACAAGTGCAGACACATGTTACAGCGCCAAGACAGTTAAAAATAAGAGAAAACTAACACTGCTTATTCAGACCGCCAATAATGTTCAACAATAAGAAGAAAACGTAAGAGTAAAACACATATGATCCCCGGCGGGAGGAGGGCCGGATTAAAACAGGCCGAGGGCCTGATCCGGCCCCTGGGGCCGCAAATGCCCAGGTGTGGTTTATACAGTTTGTTTTCACCCAAAAGGGGGCGTGGTTGTAGCGCTAGCCCAAAAGTACCCGAATGACATCCGGAGACATCCGGAGGCATCTCTCGACATGGAAGAGCGTGCACAAGAGCGCACATCTTAATGATCACAGCATTTTGTAAAATTATGAAAAATGGTGTATGTTTCACCCATCTTTGAGACCAAACTCACAGTTTAATTGAGATATTTGGCTTAAAGTTAAATAAAATTTCAAAGGTTTACCTACCATAACTTCCTCAAATTTTCTCTCCTTGCTCCCCCACTGCTCTCTTCGCCTCTGAGCTATGTCTTAGAAAAATGTGTACCGGGTACACAAGCTGGAGAGTTTGTGTGAAGGTGCACAATTTTTCACAATCAGTTGTTGTTTTAATAAATACCAACTTTGACACAGAAAACTGCAGGCGCACATTTTGGGCCAGGTTTTGTGTGTACCGAGTTTTATGAGGCCCCTGATCACAGAATGACTTCTACGCTGTAAAGTGTAGAGATATAGACGCGCTCCGAGCATTTGTCAGCTCCGTGCAGAGTACTGGTACTGTTAAAGCCGAGCAGAGAACATTCTGACTGCTGAGAGAAGTCCTGGTCATTTTTAGAAGTGGTGGTAATATCCCGGCCCATAAAGCACTGAAACAAGGGATAAAGATTAATTTAGGGCCTCGTTATAACTTAACTAATGAACACAGATAAAGAAACATCAGAATCAGAATCAGAAAAGGTTTATTGCCATTGTCAATGAACAAAATAGGAACATAGGAACTTGTCTCGGCATTAAGGTGCAACATAAAACACTGATCAATAATAAAAACAACATATATGAATCAAAAGGGCTTTCATTAAGAGACAATTTAAAATGACTATAGTATAAAATAAAAATAGGCATTACTATGTACACAAGAATTTACAGTTGAATTTACAGTTGTAGTGCAGAAAGTGATTGAATAGTTGCAGTTAAAGTGGCAGGTGTTCAGAAGTGTTCATGAGTCCAACGGCAGAGGGAAAGAAACTGTTCTTGTGGCTGGAGGTTCTGGTCCGGATGGACCGTAGCCTCCTGCCTGAGGGGATTGGCTCAAATAGCCCATGTCCAGGATGAGCAGGGTCAGCTGTGATCCGACCTGCTCGTCCCAGAGCCCTGGAGACGTACAGGTCCTGCAGAGATGGAAGTCTGTAGCTGATCACCTTCAAGCAGAACGCACAATGCGCTGTAGTCTCTGTTTGTCCCTGGCTGTGGCTCCAGCGTACCACACGGTGATGGAGGAGGTGAGGATGGACTCAATGATGGCCGTGTAGAACTGCACCATCATCTGCACTGGGCAGCTTGGCTTTCCTCAGCTGCCGCAGGAAGCACTCTGATGAGGGAGCTGATGGAGGGCTCCCACTTGAGGTCCTGGGTGATGGTGGTGCAGAGGAAGCGGAAGTCCTCGGTGGTGATGGAGGAGTCTCTCATGATGAGGGGGGGCTGGGGGACTGTGACTTTCCTGAAGTCCACGATCATCTCCACTGTCTTCTGGGCGTTGAACTGCAGGTTGTTATTGCTGCACCAGGACACCAGCCGGTCCACCTCCCTCCTGTAGACAGACTCCGTCTGAGATGAGCCCGATGAGGGTGGTGTCGTCCACAAACTTGATCAGTTTTACCTAACGTGCAGTGTGTTTACAGTCCAACATTGGAATCATGATACATTTGTGATATATTTTAACACATTTGCGTGTGTGTGTGTGTGCGTGTGCGTGCGTGTGTGTGTGTCATCTAATTCATCTCCAAAATGTACCATCTATTTTATTTGGATTTACTGAAGTACAGTTGTTGATAGTCTTTCCACTCCTGGGATTGGGCTGAGTGCTATCACAGCTATAGCTCACCCCCAATGTGCACTCAAGAGCAGAAACAAAACCTTTTCACACAGCACATGTTTCATGTGCTTTAGGTGTAAAGCTTCAAGCAGTTGTTTGAGTGGGATTTTCCAATTCACACCATCTCCAGCAGGGCCTTGGCTGGTAGATTTAGCTCTCTGCTTTTATCTCTTTGAATACTATACTATTGTATACTAGTATAAACACATCTTCTCATTGTATCTATTTTAAACTATACATTTTACAATTACCAGATAGATTGTACTGATTTATTTAAATGTTTTCCATTTTCCATTTCTATTTTCTGTTTATAGCAATTCATTGTCTAACTTGTGTTTAAGGCAAATCTTGTTCACATACTGTCAGGAGCTCTTGGTTACGACAGAAAGGAGAGGTTCTCCATTATCAGGCTCCAGGCACCCGAGACCCCTAACGAGAACAAGCGTTAGAAAATGAATACACTTTTTAGGGTGATGTAATAAAAAACGTATAAAAACTAATAAAAAAACAAAGGTTTGGAAGTCTTACAATTTATAAGGTATATTGCAATAACGTTTTTTATATATTTCAAACATAGACTTTTAAAAAAAGAGAGAAAATTGCCACTTAAGGAGAACATTTATGAAGAATCATTAGTAATTATTCCATCAGTAAAACCACAAGAAATCTCCATGATTCAGGTGGAGGGCATCAAAGACTAATGGGGGGTCAAATGATAGACTCATCAAGGGCCGGGGGTGCGTTTGATTCAACATCTTTAAGTTCCTTGATTGCTCCATGGCCTGCAAACCTAACACTGCACTCCAACACAAAACCCTGGCTTATCAAGACTTTCCCCTCTCTCCCTCCTCGATCAAACTCCAGTTTACTGCAGGCTGAAAATTATCATCATGCTTTTGAAGCCCCAACATGAAAGCAGAATTCCCATTACTCATGCCCACTGGATCTTTTTTCTCTCTGTCAGTACAATGTATTTCAAAGGGAGCCAGCCAGCTAGGTGCACACTATTTTAAGGTCTTATATGAGAAAGCTTCAGGTAAACCCCGAAAGATAATTTGTGCAAGTGTGAGCAGCATGCTAAAAGACTGTGATGCAACACATGAGGCAAGATTTTTTTTTAAAAATGAAAATAATCAGATGTTTCAAATTACTTGATAAGTGAAGGCACGCACCCAAAAATAACAATTACGCCAGCCAAAATCTGATCATCTGTCCAATCTATCTTGATAGGCCGCCCGCAGAACAGAACGCAAGAACAAATTGGTGACACATAGTTGCAGAAAATGCTAGGAAAGAGACAAATAACAAAACCTTCTGGTGTAATGATGGGCTATTTTAGAGGCGCACACAAAAATGCAAAGTTATGCCAAAAGCAACCAAGCAGGGATATTCGATTAGTTTTTCTCAACGCGGAGAAGAGTAAATGGGGAATGAGTGAAGTTATTGTGTATCTGAGACAAACATTTAGGGAATAGATTTTGAAAATGACAGGTTTCATTTTATTGTATTTTAATAACCTTTATTTAACAAGGATAAAACCCATTGAGACCAAGACCTCTTTTTCAAGGATGACATGTGATAAAACTGAAACATGTATTTTTATATATTCAATGTTTACCATGCCACTAAAACATGTCCTAACCATTTGGCTTGATGTCAATATAATACAGTACTTATTGTTGTTGAGAGGTGAGTACTGTCCTGCATCACAATCCGTTTAGTATATGGTTGTATAACCAAATACTAATTGATTCTAAAACTAGATACTTATTTGTCATTGTTGTTGTTGTTGTTGTTGTTGTTGTTGTTGTTGTTGTTGTTGTTGTTGTTGTTGTTGTTGTTGTTGTTGTTGTTGTTTCCTTGAGAATAATGCGCACTTTGACATGGTGTTATAAAATACTGTGATATATTTTTCCAACAGAATTCTTTCCAAACATGCGATTTCATTGTCCTCCAAGTATGTTGTTCCCATTCATCATCTATCAAAACAAAGTTACTTTCTCTTATTTTTAAGATTTTTTTTTCATTGTCTAAGTGGTTATAAAATGATCTAACCTACTCTAATCTACTTGGAAGTTTTGGTAATGTGACATTTTATCTAGAAAATAGTTTCATTTCTATTTCAATGAGGACAACCTTACTTTAACCAGTCTCATATAAATTGAAATAGACGTCCTGTTACAAAAAAAATTCCCTTTTAAATGCATGAGAACATGTAATGAACACTGGTGTCGTTTCCCACTATTCACACTCCATTTACACTCACTCATCCGCTGCTGTCTCACTTAGTTAAAATATATTAGAACAGCAGGGAGATTGTGCGTTTCATTGACAAAGAAAGCAGAGAGGGTTTACTGCCAGCCTGCAGCAATTGCCTCATTAGTTGACACCAAATGTACATATATTCCGCGGCATGCTGCAAAAAGCGCTATGGTAATAGCATTTGCAGATTTTCCACTCCAAGATGTCGAGGTTAATTTCAATGTGATTGTTTATCTTTGAGTGCTTCTGTCTTGATGTCACTGACAGTTCACGATCACTCAAATCTGCTCTGTAAGTCAACATGCCTGACGGGCAATGTATGGGTATAGATGTGCAAGTGGAGTGGAATATGTTGTCATTATGTATGTAAACCGTTTAGTTGTTGCTCATTTTCACAATACTCGCTCTCATGAAATCAGATTAAAAAAATATTTTTAAGAATGCAGGATTAGTAGTAGTAGCAGTAACATTTTCAGCACTAAATATTAGTACTTTCTTTATGTTATCAAATGGCATTACAATAATCCTGATAAAGCTCAAGATAATTCTAAAACTGTCCAGGAAAGGTCACATTTTGTCCTGTTTGTGTGTTTTAGTATTGACACTGAGTATCTAATTTAGTTTTTTTGTAATTTGTAATTTGTAATTTTATTAAATAAAACCTTCTAAATGCGAAAGTAAAGTCATTGGAATATAAACAGCCAGATGTACCTTTTTTGGAGTGCAAATTTAATTGAAATTACTTAATTTTGCTTCTAAAATAGTCACGATTATTATTCTTTAGTAAAAGAGTTAGTTTGTTCTTACAATTATATTGTGACCTGAAAAATCATGATTATTCATTAATCAAATCTTGGCATTCCTTTTAGACAGTTCTCATTGTGAAGGATAATGTCAGTGGTGGTCCTCCTTCCCACGACAGGAAGCGAGACATGATAAGAGATGGGGTCCACGAGAGACAACAGTTTGATATACCTAATTTATAATAAACTAATTGTTTGGTTCAGCTCACGTAGTTTTGGCTTCACACTTTTTAGTTATTTTGGTTGCACTCACACTTCTTGGTCTTAGTTTTAGTCCAGTTTGAGTGCAAATTTAGACTTGGTTTGGTCCTGTCCCAGCACTAAATAACGTCGGGCGCACACTGCACACGGTGCAGCGGTTGCAGGCATTCTGCATAATTAGAAGTAACGATAGGAGCAGCTAGGTTGTGCCGGGTGCAGTCCAAGCGAGACATTTAGTGCCAGTTTAGTCACAATTTTGATGTGATCATTGTGCAAGTGTGAACGCACCCTTAGATTTAATGCTGTTGTATAAATTGTAGAAACAACATTTAAGCAGATATTGGTGGTGTTTGGCCATTTCTCAGTGTAGCTGTTGTGCAGAATGGTAGCCATCTCTCAGCCCCACCATCCCTCTCTCTTACACACAGTAGAAGCTGGTGAAGTGTTTTACCCAAAGTCACAAAAACAACAGGCAGTGGCGGGTTGGAGCTGAGATCGAACCGCCAACCTTCTTATGTTACTACTACTGCTACTTTGCATTTGTTACTACTATAGGGTACTACTACTAACTACCGGTATACTTCTACTAATAGGCTGCTACTAAAAATGTTATTCCTCATTTATTTTCCTTTTCAGTTTAATATGTTGTAGCCTATAGTTGTTCCTTTGTGGAATGTGACTGTAATTTTGACTGTAGCATTAGCCCAGCGGATCTTCCATCTCCAGTCAATGTGCAGTAATTACTTTTCGTCCGATGCCGATTATGACGTTCCTGAGGCGACCTTAATGAAATTAGCTGTTTGATTAACGATTTCATGTGGCGCAGTGTACACTCTGTTTCTGTCTCATTAGAGGGACTGCTGGATCCCTCCGAAGGGCTCAGGCGAGTCCTCCCCCGATGTTAGCCCAAATGTGGAACATCACAGTCTGACCACCACTAACAGAGCATCTGCAGGACTGTGACTGTCCACTGCAATTAGACCAAGGAATAGTACTTCGACTAGGGTTACTCTTACCATACACTACAGTTGGATAATGATATTTTTAGAGATTGACCGGTATGGGTTTTTCCATGGCGTTTAGAATCCAGAGAAACGGATTGCAGCTAAGCTCTACAAATATTTGTTGGGCCGATTTTTATCATTTCCCCCAAATTTTATGATTGGCATTGACAAACGTATCCACAAAAATTATTTGCTACAAACTGGACAAGAGAGTAACTTCGTTACGTTTTGTTCAGTTCTCTCGCTTCACATTTAGGTGTTCAAATAAAGCTTTGTGTCATTGTGGCATCTTTAGGTAACTGGTTGGCCCAAACATAATATCGGCCAACAGATATATCGGTCTATCTCTAGATATCATTGCAATCCATAAGAAATGTGGCTTTACAAGTATCACACAATAAGTTATTGTATTGTCAAATTAAATCCAGGAATGCACAAATATCACGTTATACCTTGTTTGGTGACAAACAAAAGAGTATCTGTCTCCAACTGACACCTCAATAAATAGCACGTTTCTGTTCATTTTAACATTTTGTACATCTCCAAAACAAAAACTGCTATATTATCATTTGTTTCTATTTCTAGGACTGCTCAGTCATTCCTTGGTTTGATCCACAGAGACTATCTGTTGGGAACCATCCCCTTTCCCAGCAGGAGGTTGCCACGTGCCACTCGCCTTGATTGCCGTGCCAACGCTCTGATGGAGAGGGTCATTAAAAGAGAGGAGAGCATTAATAGTACATGGGGATCTACCTATGTTATAGTGGGGTATGGCTTAGCCAAGAGTTAACCGAAGAGCAGCAAGGCAGCAATCTTCATGCCTCATCTCCGTCCCTTTTCCCTCCGATTACACCTGCCAATAAAGAGGCTACAAAGGCAACGAGTTGGCATTCGCAAACTATGCACGTCTACAGAAGGGTCAGAGAGATCAGTAGCACGAGCACATGGGGTTGTTCAGTCCTGCAACTATACAACCTTTCTCTTCTGCTCCCATGGATACCGCAGATAGCCAAACGAGATGTGCACACAAAGTACGATGGGAACATTCAGGTTCAGACAAGCACAACAAAAACAAGAAGAGAGCTTATGAATGGGTAAAAACAATAAAAAAAATATTGAAGGATATTTTGAATCAATGAATACAAAATCAAACATTAGCAGCTAGTTGTCACTGTACATTTTGTCTGCTCGGTATGTTACATGTTCAGGGATGGTTCTGTAGTTTGTCTTTGGCAACTGGCTGTCAAGAGAGAAAAACAGAAATTTAATGGGCGGGATGATGGAGGAAGAGGCAAAAGAGATTTAAAAATGTTTGTGTTGGTTTGTCTGGAGCGAAGTCAACAAATATGCAGAACTTCCATCGGTGCACTTTTAAACTGTCTACATAATATTACGTAAAAAGTAAAACGAATAAATCTATTGAGGTAAAATTTAAGTACACAATGAGTGGATAATGAAAGAAACTACCGTATAAGCTTGTTGATTCTGGAATTTGTAGTTAAGCATGCATGTATGAGGAATTATTTATTTATACAGTATTTTTCAAAGTCTCTCAGTTTATCTGGACAAGAGTAAGCAGTGAGATGCACCTCCAAGTGAACTTAGCAATAGTGTATTCAGTAGCAGTGAGAGAAGGGGCTTAGGCAAAGCAAGCAAAGGCACATATTGTTGTTGCAGATATACCATGCAAAAGATTTTAGTCATGCAGGGCTTCAGGAAAACAAAGCCACTTTAACACCAGCAACCATTTCTGATATCTTCATGCTTCACACAATATTGAGCAACCTGAAAACAGGCAAACAACTGGAAGAGGATGCTTGATTCTTCCGAACATTTTGTCCGCTTTTAATTCTTGGTCTAATCAGGATGTTAAATAAGCTAACCTGCAGCTCCCTTTGGCCCTGGAGCTGAGTTAATTAACGCTGTGTGCAGAGACCAGGCCAGTGTGAGGAGTGGACTGCTGGCAGACTTGGCTGGTTTTCTGAGGGTTTGAACGAGGACATAAAAGTACAAAATATTGAAACATGGCTCAGAAGCGCAATGATATGCAAATGTAGTGGCTATCTAATAAAATGACTCTCTAGCGCCCTCTCCGAATTTGATTTAAAAAAATTCATAAAAGACAATCTATTTGTCATAGACAACTGAAAAAATGTATATCGGGTTCATTTGTGACCGGGCACAATGCGACAAAATTGTGAAAAAATTGTCCAAAAAAGAGTTTCCGTTATTATTATTTTATTAGGCCCGAGCCGGAGGATGAGAATCGAGTAGGAATCAAGGACGAATATGGCCGTGAGTGGTATCGAAAATTAGAACTAATTCTAATTTTGAGTGAAGACCCCATGAAAAAATATTGACAAACGGCTCAGTAGCGCCACCTCAAAAATTTATTAACATGGAGCCAATGGGAGCCCAAAGCCAAAAAAAAGTCACAGTAAAAATATGACGCTCACTCCAAAAAATAGTTCATGTGAGGACATGTAAAAAATTATATTATGACCCCGCCCTAAATCATACAGGAAGCCAGCCATGTTGGATCAAACACCGCGCTGACAAAAGTATACTTCGTCGTACTTTTGGCTTCTCTCCCTACAGTTTTCATCGAAAACACTTCAAATTTGTCTAAAAGACACATAACCCATGAGCAAGGAAATGTTATCAGTTAGAAGCTGATACACCTTCGGGTATGGTCATCTTGAATTTTGAACAAAACTGAAATTTTGGAAACATTTGCCGGGGTCCTCGTACAGCTCAGGAGACGCGGTACACGGACGCCCTTACCTGGGATTTTCCTCTCCAATGTTCGCTCACTCTCCAACAAAATGGACGAACTGGCGCTGTTGATGAGACGAAACAGAGACTTTTCTTCATTTCCTGTTTTGTGAGACGTGGCTCAGCAAGCCGATCCCGGACGGCGCCGTGCAGATCGAGGGGTTTAGCCTTTTTCGTGCAGATCGTCATAAAGGTCTCTCCGGGGGTAAAACACGCGGCGGAGGAGTCTGTTTTTACATCAACAACGCCTGGTCTTCAGATGTGACCGTGATCTCCAAACACTGCTCTCCTGATCTGGAATATCTCTTCATTAACTGCAAACCATTCTACTCTCCACGTGAGTTCGCCTCATTCATTCTGGCTGTTATTTACATCCCACGAGCGCAAACGTGCACGTGGCACAGCGCGCGCTCGCGGACCAGATTCTGAGTGTGGAGTGGACCTTCCCGGACTCCTTGTGTATTATCCTGGGTGATTTTAACAAGGGGAATCTCAGCCACGAACTACCAAAGTACAGACAGTTTATTAAAGTTCAGACCAGAGAGCAGAGCACGCTGGATCACTGTTACACAACCAGTCAGTAACACCTTCCGCGCCGTGGCTCGCGCTGCTCTGGGCTTTTCAGATCACGCCATGGTCCACCTGATCCCCACGTACAGACAGAGGCTGAAGCTCTCAAAACCTGCAGTGAGGAAAGAAGTGGACCAATGAGGCAGCGGAGGAGCTACGTGCGTGTTTGGACATTACAGACTGGGAGGTTTTCAGAGCTGCCACAGATAGTTTGGATGAGTACACGGACACTGTGACGTCATACATTCGATTCTGTGAGGACAGCATCATACCAACAACACAACCAGACACTTTCAACAATGACAAACCCTGGTTCACTCCTAAACTGAGGCAGTTAAGGCAGCAGAAGGAGGCAGCGCACAGGGCTGGTCACAGAGAGCGCTACAAAGAAGCAAAGTATGGATTTAGCAAAGAGGTTTCTCGAGCTAGATCACAGTACAATACGCGTCTGAAGCAGCAGTTCTCTGACAACAACCCCGCCTCCGTGTGGAGGGGGCTCCGGCTCCTCACCAACCACAAGCCCCGAGCCCCCCCTGCTGCAGACAATCGAAAACTGGCTGAGCAACTTAACACCTTCGACTCCAGGTTTGATGTGACCACCCCCTCCCCCACGGTGGCCACCTCCGCCCAACCCAAACCTGGTCTCCCCCACCTCCCCCACCACTCTCTCAGTTCAGGAACAGGATGTTCACAGGCTATTTCGGAAATCCAACCCCCGAAAAGCTGCTGGACCAGACGGCGTCTCTCCGCTACATTAAGACATTGCGCAGGAGAGTTAACCCCCGTCTTCACAGAGACATTTTTCAACACCTCCCTGGGGTCATGCCATGTCCCAGCCTGCTTCAAGTCTGCCATCATTGTCCCTGTCCCCAAGAAGCCCCGGATCACTGGACTTAATGACTACAGGCCAGTGGCGCTGACGTCTGTAGTCATGAAGTCATTTGAACGCCTGGTCTTGCCACACCTCAAGTCCTTCACCTCCTCCCTGCTGGACCCCCTGCAGTTCGCCTACAGAGCCAACAGGTCGGTAGACGACGCCATCAACCTGGCACTCCCCTTCATTCCTGCAGCATCTGGACTCCCCGGGAACCTACACCAGGATCCTGTTTGTGGATTTCAGCTCTGCTTTCAACAACCATCCTCCCTGCTCTGCTCCAGGACAAGCTCTCCCAGCTCAACGTGCCTGACTCCACCTGCAGGTGGATCACTGACTTCCTGACGGATCGGAGTCAGTGCGTGCGGCTGGGGAAGAATGTCTCAGACATTCGGACTATCAGCACAGGAGCTCCACAGGGCTGTGTACTTTCTCCTCTGCTCTTCTCCCTGTACACAAACTTCTGCACCTCCAGCCACGACTCCGTAAAACTGATCAAGTTTGCGGATGACACCACCCTCATCGGGCTCATCTCGGACGGGGATGAGTCTGTCTACAGGAGGGAGGTGGATCGGCTGGTGTCCTGGTGCAGCGGCAACAACCTGGAGTTCAACGCCCAGAAGACAGTGGAGATGATCGTGGACTTCAGGAAAGTCACAACCCCCAGCCCCCCCTCGTCATGACAGACTCCCCATCACCACCGTGGACTCCTTCCGCTTCCTGGGCACCACCATCACCCAGGACCTCAAGTGGGAGCCCACCATCAGCTCCCTCATCAAGAAGGCCCAGCAGAGGATGTACTTTCTGCGGCAGCTGAGGAAAGCCAAGCTGCCAGTGCAGATAATGGTTCAGTTTTACACGGCCATCATTGAGTCCATCCTCACCTCCTCCATCACCGTGTGGTACGCGGGAGCCACAGCCAGGGACAAACAGAGACTACAGCGCATTGTGCGTTCTGCTGAGAAGGTGATCAGCTGCAGACTTCCATCTCTGCAGGACCTGTACGTCTCCAGGGCTCTGGGACGAGCAGGTCGGATCACAGCTGACCCTTCTCACCCTGGACATGGTCTATTTGAACCACTCCCCTCAGGCAGGAGGCTACGGTCCATCCGGACCAGAACCTCCCGCCACAAGAATAGTTTCTTTCCCTCTGTCCGTTGGACTCATGAACACTTCTAAACACCTGCCACTTTAACTACACTATTCATCACTCACTGCACTGTCACTTTCTGCACTACAACTTTAAACTTAACTGTAAACTTGTGTACATAGCAATGCCTATTGTTATTTTTATTTTTATTTTATACTATAGTAATTTTTAAATTGTCCCTTAAATGCATGCCCTTTTGTTTGATTGAATATATGTTGTTTTATTATTGCTCAGTGTTTTGTGTTGCACCTTAATGCCGAGACAAGTTCCTATGCCTGTGAAGTTTGTTCATTGACAATGGCAATAAACCTTTCTGATTCTGATTCAGATTTTTTTTAAATCCAAGTTTCTTAAACAAAAAATGTATAATGGGTTAATTTGTGACCAGGCACAATGTGACAAACAAATGTATCCTCTTTCTTGCCATTCTTTGCAAAAAAAGCCGATGACAGCATACCTCTAGCTGCAAGCATGTTACCGTGGCAACCTGACAAATACTGCCTTAGACCAACATGCGATTTGGTTTAACAGGCATTTTGAATCGGATGAAAACATTTACTTTGTCAATAACAGGTAAAATGTGGCACATTTATTATCCACATCACACTGAACATAAATGCCACAGGGGACATAACTCTATCTCAAAAGGTGCGGTCGAGAAAATGTTGAATGAAGTAGTATGAAGTTGATACTGTTTGTGAAGGAGGGGTGATGTAGGCGGGGGATTAGAGGTGTACTCTTTGTGGTGGCTCGTACCCTGCGGTCACAAAGGGGGCGAATGCGAATCACCCTAACCCTTTATGGTGTATGTAGATAGGAGAGTTGGGCAATATATCAATTTAGTTAATTCAGATAATTAATTTTTAAAAATCAAGGTTGAAGGTTGAAGGTTGTCTTTATTCTCTGGGGGGGCCATTTGATTTGCAGCAGCAGAACAGCACACATACAGACCACTCAGAATAAGAATAAGACAAAACAAACAATACAATTACAGTGACTGGTTTCAAATGCCAATGGCGACAGGAATAAGAGAGTTCCTGTTTGTCTTTGTTCTAGCTCTAGGAGCACTATATCTGTGGCCGGACAGTAACAGCTTGAACTCAGCCCGTAGAGGGTGGCTGTAGTCTAAAAGAGATCTTTTGGGCTGATCTGTGCCCTGTAAATGTCCTAAAGGTCAGTAAATGTAATCCCTTCCATTTTTCTACATGAACTCACAATGCCCTGCAAAAGCCTCTTATTGTTCAACGAAAGTGTCCTGTACAAACAGATAAAACAGTCAACATTGAAGTTTCTCAACTTGTGATAAAAACACATGGGCTGGCGAGCCTTAGTGCAAAGAACATCCACCTGGGCCTCAAAGGTCAGTTTGTCATCAATGACAGTGCCCAGATATTTATACTGTTGAACTATTTCAACTGGCTGCAAGGTAAAAGAAGCTGGAGGGAGTGAAGTAGGGGAATTTTTAAAATCAACATTAATTTCTCTAGTCTTGGAAATATAATTTTTTTAAGAAAGAGGATTCACACCAACCGTTAAAATCTGACACCACTGTACTGTACCCCCCGTAGTTATTAATTTGTTTGTTTTGTTATTTTATGTGTGTATGTGTGTGTGTGTGTGTGTGTGTGTGTGTGTGTGTGTGTGTGTGTGTGTGTGTGTGTGTGGTGTGTGTTTTATGTGTGTTAATGTTGCTTCTTTAGTGTGGTTTTTCTTTGTGGGTATGTCTGTTTGTTTGTTTGTAATGTGTGTTGGATGAAAAATATATGAGTGACAATAATAACAATAATAATCATAATAATAATAATAATACTAATAATAAAAATCTGACACCACAGGACCAAGTTCAGTATATGAAATGTTTAAGAGTGGCACAATGACATCTGCAAATTTTAATATGTTCCCAACAAAATGTATACAAAAATGATGTTGTAAAAAAGGTTAAAGGAAATATTTCTGCCCTTTTGTAATAAATTTTACAGACATTTCAATAATGTTAATAATGTTAATTACATCTCAGCTAAAAAGTTTAAGAACACGTTTTTACACATGTATGTTATTGACATAATATCGTCTAGCTATTGTCATCGTGACACTCCAAAAAACATTGAGAATATCACCCAGATCTAGTAGATAATATATCTCTATTTGATGCTTCTATGAGCGATTCATTATTAAGGAAACAACCGTCTATGTCAGGATAACCAATTGAGACCCTTTCATTTCTAGCTCAGAATTGGGTCTTCGTTACAACAATAGTTATTTAATGTGTTTTTTACTTATTCATATGTGGCACTGAACACATTAAATAGTGCAACATACTGCTCCAACAATCTTAAGGAATATTCAAGAAGCGGATTTTTTTTTTTATAAAACCGACCCACTCACGCAAAAGCTTTCTCATTCATATTTTATATTCCAAACATGTTTATCTTCATGCCAGAGCATTTACGTCTCTTATGATTTAATGAGACATTGATTTGAACGGATTTGCTGTTTTAAAATATTGTATGCTTGGGAATTGTACATGTTTTCTGATGCATAGGCAAGGCAAGTTTATTTGTAGAGCACAATTCATACACAAGGCAATTCAAAGTGCTTCACACACACAGGAAAAAAATGCATTAAAATCACAAAGACATGGCAGAAATCACAAAACAGTTTAAGACATAAAAGAGAAGGGTGCAAAAGAACATTATTTCAGTCATATGCACAGCTAAACAAAATTGTTTTTAGCTTAGATTTGAACATTGCCAGAGTAGAGGCCTGTCTCACATCCTCAGGAAGACTGTTCCAGATTTTAGCTGCATAAAACTGAAACGCAGATTCCCCATGTTTAGTCCTGACTCCGGGCACCAGCAGGAGCCCGGTCCCTGAGGTCCTCAGAGTCTGAGATGGTTCATATGGCACCAACATGTCCGAGATGTACTTTGGTGCTAGGCCATGAAGAGACTTCATGAAGAGACAAGCAGTGCTGCTTTGAAGTCTATTCTCTGAGCCACAGGGAGCCAGTACAGAGACCTGAGCACAGGACTAATGTGATCATACTTCCTGGTTCTAGTCATGACCTGAGCAGAAGCATTTTGGATGTTCTGCAGCTATTTAACAGTTCGTTTGGAGAGGCCAGTGAGCAGGCCGTTACAGTAGTCTAATCTACTGGAAACAAATGCATAGATAAGTCTCCCCAAGTCTGGTTTAGACACTATACTTTGGATTTTGGCAATTTTTTTTAGATGGTAAAAAGCTGCTGATGTTATTGATTTGACGTTGGCGTTAAAATTCAAGTCTGAGTCCATTATTACCCCCAGATTTTTAACTTGATTTGTTGGTTTTAGAGCGAGACTCTGGAGGTGACTGCAAACACTTTCTCTTTGTTTCTGTGGGCCAAAGACGATTATTTCAGTCTTGTCTGAGTTCAGCTAGAGAAAGTTATTTTGCATCCACACGCTGATCTGTTGGATGCAGTGACAGAGTGAATCCACAGGTCAGTGAAAGATAGATCTGAGTGTCGTCTACATAATTGTGATAGGACACATTTTCGCCGTGTATCAACTGACCTAATGGCAGCATATAGAGGTTAAACACAAGGGGTCCCAGGATTAACCCTTGGGGCAACCGAAAGATCAGGGGCATGTGGTCTGAGACACAGCTACCAATTTCAACAAAGTACTTCCTGTCTTCCACATAGGACCTTAACCAGGGCAGTGCCAGTGATGCCCACTCTAGTCTCTGTGAGAGGATCCCATGATCGACAGTGTCAAAAGCAGCACTCAGATCTAACAGAATGAGGTTCTACTCTTGTCTTTTTATCACTTATGTGTTTCAAACAATGCCTCCAATTGGATAAAGAGCATTGGGTTGTGGAATTTGGGTTGATGTTTTGCGGAAAATTACGAAAGGACATACACAAGTTTGTACCGTATACGATCACGTAGGCGTTAATGTTTAACAGTTAAGTGAGCGCACAAAAGGAGCACAGCAGCTTTAAAGTTGCTTAAATCACGAGAATCCAAATTTGGGTCAGGCAGGAGGCGTTTGAAACAGGCTTTATATTACTAAAATATCGGAACATCAACTTCCGAGTTCAGTTATTGTACCCAGCAGGCGCAATCTCATCGGTTTCCTCTGGAAGGACGCAGGGCCGGCCCAGCCTATAAGCGAACTAAGCAGTTGCTTAGGTCCTCGAGGCGTTAAAAGGGCCCCCAATCTGGCAACCTGACTTATGCAAAGCATAAGCGCAGCTTGCGCCACTAGCGCCACTAGCGCCACTAGCGCCACTAGCGTAGTAGCGCTGTTGCTGTGCAAACAGCGTAGTAGCGCTGTTGCTGTGCAAACAGCGTAGTAGTGCTGCCAGCGCGGCAGCGCACACAGCGGCAACATATAACGCACAAACAGCATTTATATGTAATGACAACCTGGCAACCAAGGCAGCTGACCTGCGATGATTGGTCAACTTCATTGTGCGCGCATGGAATGAAAACAAGACATAAATACAGCAGAACGTGGTCGTCAGGTCCAAAAGAATATATCCCTCCGGTGCCGAAAAATGAAAGAAGAAAAGACTTGACGATGAAAAGAAACATCAATCTCCACAGCACTCTCCAGGTATTGTTGAACTCATTTTACAGAGAGACTGTTAGTGCTGCTGTTTGAAAGTACATAAGTCTGTCATGTTAGTGCTCCGATAGGGCGCTGAGGCTGGCGGCGAGACGAAACGAGAGCTCTGGGCAGGGGCCCTGCCATGGGGGCAGATACACGTACACCCGTGTTGGCGAGCACCACTAATAATACATTTGAATGAAGGCTGTTAAGCATAATATTTATGTTGGTAGCAGTTGAGGGAGTGAAGTGGCGTCTATGCCCCAGGTCACTAATAGTGGACTCTGGTCGGATCCGGACCCAAGCGCCGTCTCTTCCGGACCAAAACCTTTTGAGTGAACAGTGTATGCCCCTCATTCACACAGAACGAGCAGTGCAGTGTGTTAGAGATGAGCGGGTTTTAAGCAATTGTTTCAAATGAACTGGGAGTTCTTCGTGTCCCCTCTCTCCCTCTCCCTCTCGCTCCCTCTCTCACTCCGCGTGAGAAAGCCTTAACAGCAGATCAGTCGTGACTCGTGACGTCTGTTTTACTTTGACTACTTAAGAAATAAGTGCGGCGCTGACTGACGAGAAGAGCATAACATGTTTTGGCATGTAACGCCCATCAGCCAATCACATTGCATGCTGCAATGTGCTTTGTGCAGAGGAAAGTCAGAGTCCAGTGTGTGATGTTCTGATCTGAACAAACGCCTCATGTCAGCATTATATTCTAATCAACTTTTAATAGCGTAATAAAACATTTCAATTTATTTAAAAAACACTAGACTTTTTGTTATAAATTATAATAAATGGGTAATTTGTGAAAAATAACTAGGCCTATTATAAGCAGGTATGTTATAAAATGATAATATATAGTATAATATAAAACTGGCAAAGTGGCAGAAACACAGTCTTTTCATGCGGTGTGGATCTTCACTTCTCGTTCTTTTCATTCTCTGTGGTAAATTGACATTTTTGCACTGTGTAGTTTTATCAGTGTTAATTGTTAATCAATCAATGCTTATGCCATTTGTTTAATTTAATGTAACTTGTTTTGTCACTTTGGCAAGAAGGAACAGGAACTATTACTTTTACATTTTCAGTTAAATAGAGAATGTACATTTTAACTTGTTTGTTTACAATTATATCACTGTTATATTTGTAGTTCGGCTGATGTTTGGTCAGTTTGTACTTGACCTTCCTTGTGTTATGTTATGATGAGTCCATCCATCCATGTTAAGTGGTGATTGCTTTAATTGTCTAATAGCAATACTTAGTTATTAGTATTAACAAATACATTGTGACCCTCAAGTGCTTCATAGTTCATTATTGTATTTAACTTGGTATTCAACAAATAGCCTGATGCTTTAGGTACATTTATTTGTTATGAACACAATTTGACCCTAACTTTAATTTTTCATCGCAAATATTATATTAATTAAGTATACTAATGTATTAATAACTGGCTTTAGTCACTTTCTCCTGGCACAGTTTCATCACATCATAATTTTATAGCATTAGAACCTCAACATTTTAATTACTTTAGCCGGCTGGACCACATTAAAATGCACCAGAATACACAAAAAGGTCTGAAAATGTATGACCAGACCCCCTCTTGAATGTGGCTGTAGAGCCTAAACACCCCTACAAATACATTTGTAACAACATCTCTGAGAGATGTGTTATTTATACAGGGAGTGATGATGTCAGTGGTATACCAAGTTCCTAGTATGTGAATTGTTCACTGACAATGGCAATAAAACTGATTCTGATGATGTGATGGAGGGCAACCCGGGAAAATTTCGCTTAGGGCCCCCTGAGGGTTGGGCAGGCCCTGGCATGACGTCTAAATCACTAAACCTTACCTGATACGTAGAGTTTAGCGTTTTCGGCTTGTGACTCCTGTCTACTCCTCCCTACTCAAGATCCCATGCTTCCGACATTAAGCTATAATAACTATCGGTCGGCCCCAAAGAAATTCTGGCAAACCGTCCGGCGTCTCAGGAGGGGGAAGCAGTGTTCCACCACCACCGTTTACGGTGCGGGTGGGGACCTGCTGACCTCGACTGCGGATGTCGTCGGACGGTGGAAGGAGTACTTTGAGGACCTCCTAAATCCCGCTGTCACGTCTTCCGAAGAGGAAGTAGAGACTGAGGACTCTGAGGCAGACTCATCAGGCAGAGCTCCGTGTGTGGATGAGATACGGCCCGAGTACCTAAAAGTCTCTGGATGTTGCAGGACTGTCTTGGTTGACACGTCTTTGCAACATCGCGTGGCGGTCGGGGACGGTGCCTCTGGACTGGCAAACCAGTGTGGTGGTCCCTCTGTTCAAGAAGGGGGATCGGAGGGTGTGTTCCAACTATAGAGGGATCACACTCCTCAGCCTCCCTGGTAAGGTCTATTCCAGGGTACTGGAGAGGAGAATCCGACCAATAGTCGAACCTCGGATTCAGGAGGAGCAGAGTGGTTTTCATCCTGGTCGTGGAACACTGGACCAGCGCTATACTCTCCAGGTATAGAGCTGCTCGAGGGTTCATGGGAGTTTGCCCAACCAGTCCACATGTGCTTTGCGGATCTGGAGAAGGCTTTCGACCGTGTCCCAAGGGGTGCCCTTTGGGGGGTGCTGCGGGAGTACGGGGTCCGGGGCCCTTTGCTCAGGGCTATCCGGTCCCTGTATGACCAGAGCAGGAGCTGTGTTCGCATTGCCGGCAGTAAGTCAGACCTGTTCCCAGTGCGTGTTGGACTATGCCAGGGCTGCCCTTTGTCACCGGTTCTGTTCATTGTTTTATGGACAGAATTTCTAGGCGCAGTCAGGGGTCGGAGGGGGTCCGGTTTGGAGAACACAGGATCTCATCTCTTTGCAGATGATGTTGTCCTGATGGCTCCATCAAACCTGGACCTGCAACATGCTCTGGGACGGTTTGCAGCCGAGTGTGAAGCAGCTGGGAGGAGAATCAGCACCTACAAATCTGAGGCCATGGTTCTCAACCGGAAAAAGGTGGCTTGCCCTCTCCAGGTGGGTGGGGAATCCTTGCCCCAAGTGGAGGAGTTCAAGTATCTCGGGGTCTTGTTCACGAGTGAGGGAAGGATGGAGCGTGAGATTGACAGGCGGATCGGTGCAGCGTCCGCATTGATGCGGTCGCTGCATCGGACTGTTGTGGTAAAGAAGGAGCTGAGTCGAAAGACAAAGCTCTCGATTTACCGGTCAATCTACGTTCTTACCCTCACCTATGGTCATGAGCTTTGGGTAGTGACTGAAAGGACAAGACTGCAGATACAAGCGGTCGAAATGAGTTTCCTCCGCAGGGTGGCTGGGCGCTCCCTTATGGCTGGGCGCTCCCTTAGAAATAAGGTGAGGAGCTCAGTCACACGGGAGGAGCTCGGAGTAGAGCCGCTGCTCCTCCACGAGAGGAGCCAGCTGAGGTGGCTCGGGCATCTGTTCCGAATGCCTCTTGGACGCCTCCCTAGGGAGGTGTTTCGGGCATGTCCCACCGGGAGGCCCGGGGAAGACCCAGGACACGCTGGAGGGACTATGTCTCTCGGCTGGCCTGGGAACGCCAGGGGTGTCTGGGGATAAGGAAGTCTGGGAGTCCCTGCTTAGACTGCTGCCCCCGCGACCCGGCCCCGGATAAAGCGGAAGAAGATGGATGGATGGAACTCTTCAAGGTTTATGGCAATACATTTGCTTCACCGTGAATAGGACCTTATATCCGCTCGTCTTTTCGTCATGTTTGGACATTACTGTAATCACTATACATACTTGTTTATTATACAGAGTTTTATTACTCAGTGTTTTATGTTGCACCTTAAGGCCGAGACAAGTTCCTATGTTTGTGAATTTTGTTCATTGACAATGGCAATAAACTCTTTCTGATTCTGATTCTGATTCTGAGTAATGGGGAAGTGTATGAGTAAATATGAAGTCCTGAATGATACTTACAAGTAGGCTATGCTGGGCTTGGCTAAATGCAGGTGCCGGTTCAAGAGAAACTAAATAATTTCAACAAATTATTTAATTATTATTTTTCAACAACAACAAAAATCGCTGCAGAAGCACGTGAGGCGGCAGTGCAGTCACCACGCAACAGACTAAACCAATGTCTCACAACTGAAGGGGTAGATCGGTTCTCCTTCCGCTTCCTGGGCACCACCATCACCCAGGACCTCAAGTGGGAGCCCTCCATCAGCTCCCTCATCAAGAAGGCCCAGCAGAGGATGTACTTTCTGCGGCAGCTGAGGAAAGCCAAGCTGCCAACGCGCAGATGATGGTGCAGTTCTACACGGCCATCATTGAGTCCATCCTCACCTCCTCCATCACCGTGTGGTACGCTGGAGCCACAGCCAGGGACAAACAGAGACTACAGCGCATTGTGCGCTCTGCTGAGAAGGTGATCGGCTGCAGACTTCCATCTCTGCAGGACCTGTACGTCTCCAGGGCTCTGGGACGAGCAGGTCGGATCACAGCTGACCCTTCTCACCCTGGACATGGTCTGTTTGAACCACTCCCCTCAGGCAGGAGGCTACGGTCCATCCGGACCAGAACCTCCCGCCACAAGAATAGTTTCTTTCCCTCTGCTGTTGGACTCATGAACACTTCAAAACACCTGTCACTTTAACTGCAATATTCAACCACTCACTGCACTGTCACTTTCTGCACTATAACTTTAAACATAACTGTAAACTTGTGTACATAGAAATGCCTATTTTTATTTTTATTGTATAGTAATTTTAAATTGTTTCCTAATGCATGCCCTTTTTTTGATTGAATATATGTTGTTTTATTATTACTCAGTGTTTTATGTTGCACCTTAAGGCCGAGACAAGTTCCTATGTTTTTGAATTTTGTTCATTGACAATGGCAATAAACTCTTTCTGATTCTGATTCTGATTCTGATTTAGACTTTCAGACCAGTCTGCATGAGGGGTCCAAAGTGTATGCAAACAGTGGGGGAGAGGAGGGCTAAGTGTCTTGTTCAAGGACACAATGACAGTCTTCACCTGTAGGAGCCATGCAACCTTCAGATGAGAGGACAAACAACTTACAAGCAGACCCACTGTCGCAGCCATGTTGTTAACGTTGTTCACTTATTGCAGGGGTGTCAAACTCATTTTGGGCCAGAGGCCGCTTTTCGACGCCCAGGCTGGGTCGTGGGCCGAACATCCATCCATCCATCCATTTTCTACCGCTTGTTCCCGTTAGGGGTCGCGGGTGACTGGAGCCTATCCCAGTGCCTTTGGGCCTTAGGCGGGGTACACCCTGGACAGTGGCCAACTCGTCGCAGTGGGCCGAACATAATGTAAAAAATAAAACAATAACAAATATAACAAATGTTATATAGCCTAGTAATAGTTCTATGTGGACACTGTTGCACAAATCTGCAGCAGGGGAAAGCCTGAGTCCATATTCATGCATCAGCAGCAGGAACAGGAACATGGACGTGTGATATGATTCTGATATTAAATGTTTGTATCACAGACATGTTAATATTGCTGCACTAACTCAATATGAGCTCACTATTTTTACAGTTTAAGCTTATTTTAGTGACAAATTATTCATGTGGTGAATCAAATGAGAGCTCAAAGCAGCTTCACTCTGTCATGTTCATACTTTATTACACTCTGACCTGTGTTTTTTACCTGTGGCTCATGATCTGTCCAGGTTTTGCAATGGTTTGGATGTTTTCCTCACAGAGTTGTCAGCAAAGAAGTTTGTTTTCTTGTTGTTAGCTTCACATTAGCGCCACTTTTAGCACAGCTCTAACGTCCACAAAACGCCTCTTTTCTTTATTCCTCGTGTTTCCCACGATCTGCCCTGGAGCCTAGCGTGACGTGTGAAGCTGTTGCTGGGCGCTACAGGTCATCGCTGCCGGTGTGTTCGATTTTAAAACCTGCTGCGATGAGTGTCGCTGGTCGCTGTCCCTCGGCACTTGAGCTGGCAGCACACAGCGCAGAGCAGCGCGGGGGAGGGGCCGCGGCTGCAAAGGATTGTGGGAATTGTAGTTCTTGTGATAAAAACGCGATATATATACATAATATATAACTAGAAATGTTCGGCGGGCCAGATGAAAACGTCTGGCGGGCCACATCTGGCCCGCGGGCCTTGAGTTTGACACATGTGACTTATTGTCTAAAACATCAGGTGTGAAACAGTTGAATTAAGATATGTGCTGATCAACGAGAGCATTCTCTTGGAGGAAAAAGTATAAATCTAAAATATTTATGTTGTTTGATTTTTCTTTTTGTATGTTTGTTGTATTTCTGTCATGAAATAACGTCTCCGACTTCCGGTCATGGTGACGCACTGAGTGGACGCACGTCACACCGCTGCTGCAAAACTTGGTTTTAAAATCATCTAATCCCAAAGAAGAAGGACGAGAGATGAGTAAACAAGGAAGACACAAGCCCGGTAGCGCCACGGGACCAAAACAAACAAAGCATTGTAAAACAGACCGCATCACAAGCTAACGAGGCTAGAGAGGCTAACAAGGCTAACATGGTAAGTAAACATGAGAGCCACGCTCCCTCCCCGCTGGAGACGCGGGGTCCCGATGGCTCAGATGGAGACTCTTGTGACTTCTTTGCATCAGAAGGGGGAGAGAATGTAATTGGTCATTGGTTGTGGCTCAAGAAGTGCAGTGTGCCATCGAGTCTCTTAGAGCCGAGTTGTTAGCTACCATAGCTCCGCCCATGTCTGATGCTAAACTGAAAGCAGAGGAAGTAATAACCGGAGCTCGCATGGAGGAAGTTGAGCAGCGTGTTTCAGACAATAAGGATGATCTGCAGACAGTAAGGCCAGAGAAGGAGGCGCTGGGGGCCCGGGGGACGACGCTGGAGTCGCAAAACAATAACATGAAAAATAAGCTCCTGGATTTGGAGTCCAGATCCCATCGTCCTAACTTGAGGCTTGTGGGCATAGAAGAAGGAGAGGAAAGAAAAGACACAGAAAGTTTCTTAGAGAAGATTATTCCTGAGATCCTTGTTGGCTCAGGAGTTGAAGTCCCCGCCATCATAATCGAAAGAGCACATCGCCTGGGCAAACCAAGATCAGCAGCTGATAAACTACGAGGCCTGATTATGAGGTTTCTTAACAATCGAGTGAAGGAACTTGTCTTGAAGGCTGCAAGGGTTAAAGGAGAGCTCCAGTACAAAGGCAACCGTATCTTCTTTGCTCCAGATAGTCCATATGAGGTTCGCCAACAACGGCTAAAGTTCCACCGCATCTGTGAGGAGCTCAGGAAGAGAAAACTGAGACATGGATTATTTTTCCCTGCGACTCTTCTGGTGATTTTTAACAGTACAGTGGATGGGGTATTTGAGTTCGGGTTGTGGTCACATGGTGATACATTTCTGTTAATTTGAAGAGACTGATGACCTGATTTTTTGGTTTTTAACATCAGACTTTATGCCCCATGTTGGCTGTCTGCTTTTGTTCATAAACTCTGTGACTAAATACATCTACTCATCGATGTGCCAAATGGGAGGGATTGGATTTGTGGGAAATTGAAAACACATGCAGAGTGAAGCAGGGGGAAGTGGTGAGCCAGGGAAATTATATATCCAGTTCTTTCTGAGGCCTGGAGAGTTTTTTTTTGGGGGGGGGGCCTTCATTAGGATTGGACTTCTCTCCCTTTTATGGAGGGAGTGTGCCTCATACAGATCCGATTCTATTCTGAATGTGGACTATCGTATATACACCTCAATTATGTCCAAAAGAATGGAAAAAATACTCCCAAACTTAATCCACAATGATTAAGCAGGATTCATTAACAAACGAGAATCACAAGATAACATCCTTACACATAATGAGCTAAATACAAAAACAACAAAACAGAGCCGTAATAATTAGTTTGGACGCTGAGAAGGCTTTTGATTCTGTTTGCTGGTCATATTTATTCAAAGTGCTAAACAAATTTAAAATCGATGATTTAATTACAAAAAATATTGGGGCTCTTTACGATGGTCTAACACCAAGAATTAAAATAAGTGGTCATCTGATAGATCCACTGACTCTGGAAAGGGGGGTCAGGCAGGGCTGCACCTGGTCTCCCCTCTTGTTTGCTTTGTATTTGGAGTCATTGGCCAAATTTATTAGACAATCAGACGAATCGATGGGACGTAACATACAATTACCTGCTATGCAGATGTTGCTATGATGTTCTGTTATATTTGACCAAACCAGAAATTTCCATACCTAATGTGATGCATTTTCTTCCAAAAATTGATCCAACGTACGGATATAAAATGAATGTACAAAAAACTGAAATTATCTCAGTCTGGCATCCCCCTCTGACCTTTAGAAAGACCTACTCATTTAAATGGCAAACGGAGGTGTGGTACTTACAACTATTCTGGAGAAAAATGATTCCCCTCTTTTTATCATTATAAACAAGATCTTGAAAACTTAAGTCTAAATCAAAGGTTGAAACTAGGAACTTGTTTCGAAGTTAAGGTGCAACATAAAAACACTGAGCAATAATAAAAACAACATACAGTATATGAAACGTATATGAAATCAAAAGGGCATGCATTAGGAAACAATTTAAAATAGACTATAGTATAAGATAAAAATAGACTTACTATGTACACAAGAATTTACAATTACATTTATAGATGTAGTGCAGAAAGTGATTGAGTGTGCAGAAAGTGTGCAGTGAGTGATTGATTAAATTGTGGTTAAAGTGGCAGGTGCTAAGAAGTGTTCATGAGAACGGCACAGGGGAAGAAACTATTCTTACGGGAGGTTCTGGTCCGGATGGACCGTAGCCACTTGAGGTCCTGGGTGATGGTGGTGCCGAGGAAGCGGAAGAAGTCCACGGTGGTGATGGGGGAGTCTGTGATGGTGAGGGGGGGCTGGGGGCTGTGACTTTCCTGAAGTCCACGATCATTCTCCACTGTCTTCTGGCCGTTGAACTCTAGGTACCGCTGCACCAGGACACCAGCCGGTCCACCTCCCTCCTGTAGACAGACTCATCCCCGTCCGAGATAAGCCTGATGAGGATGGTGTCGTCCGCAAAACTTGATCAGTTTTTCGGAGTCGTGGCTGGAGGTCCAGCAGTTTGTGTAAAGGGAGAAGAGCAGAGGAGAAAGTACACAGCCCTGTGGAATCCTGTGCTGATAGTCCGAGTGTCTGAGACATTCTTCCCCAGCTGCACACACTGCCTCCGATCCGTCAGGAAAGTCAGTGATCCACCTGCAGGTGGCGTCGGGAACGTTGAACTGGGAGAGTTTGTCCTGGAGCAGAGCAGGGAGGATGGTGTTGGACGCAGAGCTGAAGTCCACAAACAGGATCCTGGCATAGGTTCCCGGGGAGTCCAGATGCTGCAAGATGAAGTGGTGCCAGGTTGATGGCATCGTCTACGACCTGTTAGCTCTGTAGGCGAACTGTAGGGGGTCCAGCAGGGAGGAGGTGAAGGACTTGAGGTGGGGCAAGACCAGGTGTTTAAATGACTTCATGACTACAGACGTCAGCGCCACAGGCCTGTAGTCATTAAGTCCAGTGATCCTTCTTGGGGTCAGGGACAATGATGAACGACTTGAAGCAGGCTGGGACGTGGCATGACTGCAGGGAGGTGTTTAAAAATGTCTGTGAAGATGGGGGACAGCACTCCTGTGCAGTGTCTTAAGGGTGGCAGGAGAAACAACGTCTGGTCCAGCAGCTTTTCGGGGGTTGGATTTCCGAAACAGTCTGTTTACATCCTGTTCCGGAACTGACAGAGTGGTGGGGGAGGGTGGTCACATCAAATCTGGAGTAGAAGGCGTTAAGTTGCTCAGCCAGTTTTCGATCATTTGCCGCATGGCAATGAATGTTTTACCCATTTATCTGTTCCAGACCCTTCCAATTTTCCATCCCCAACCGGCTGTTTGATGAGTGGAATAAAGCAATCTCAAGATTTATATGGCAAGGAAAAAAACCCTGTATCCTATTTAAAACTTTACAATTATCAAAAGAAAAAGGAGGCTGGGGTTTACCTTGTTTGCAGAATTACTTTATTTCAGCTCAGATCAGAGCCCTGTGCTGGTGTGACCCAAGAATATGAAGCTCAATGGAAAAAATATTGAGATTGATGTTGTGCCATGGATTCCTGTGCAGGCCTTACTGGCAAATGACAGACGGTTGAGTCATTTGGGGGAGGTGGAGAACACTTGGGTCAAATCTGTTCTTACAACATAGAAGGAGCTAATAAAAACATACAAACCACACAAAGATGTTTAAAATCCTAAACTGGTTGGCTTATTATGATCAAAATGTCACACCTAACAGCACAGAATCAATATTTAAAATCTGGAAAACAAAAGGTCTGAAGGTCTTTTAACAGGATTGTTAAGGATAATAATTTGAAGAGCTTTGATGAGTTGAAAGAATCCTTTGGCTTAGAGAAACAGGACATTTTTAGGTATTTACAAATGAGTTATTATAATAGTGATCATTCATAGCCCTTTGAACTGAAATATTTTTTAAAGCATGTAAATTTGAACTTTCAAGGGGATCAATATCTAAATTGTACAAACTGTATTAACAACTTTGGCAGCCACTCTACTGATTACATTAAGGGTAAATGGCAAAGAGGTCACTTTGTACTGGCTGATGATGAAATGGGAAAGTATATGTACGTGTTCATTGGAGAACCACAAATCACGTGAAAAAGTGTGTTCACGTTTCTTTATAATACTGTGTCAAAGTGCCCATGGCTCACAGGGAAATGCAGACTGTTGGAGAGGCTGCGGCAGCCAGATGAGCAAACCACTATCATGTGTTTTTGGGACTGTCTTATCGTTCGGGGATTATTGGACTGAAATTAATAATGCACTGCAGATAGTCTTCTATCTGCCATCCTACTTAATTTTAGAACAATGTATTTGGGCCTCAGAACTCCTGCCATGGACAACAATCAATGGATACCTTTAGCATATAATACTGGCAGGAAAAAAGACCATCACAAAAGAAATGGACATGGACCACACCAATGATTTAAGGACTGGACTGACATCATGGCAGACATTAGAAAAATGGAAAAAATGATTGGAAATGGACAAATTCACTAGACCTTGGACTAAATGGGACCTATGTTCAAATTTAATTATGCTGTGATTTTAAATACATTTAAGTTAAGTTGATGTCTGCTTGTGACTTTATTTTAGTTATTTTTCATTACACACTCTGTCATTGCTCTGTTTTGTGTTCTGTATATCTGTATATATATATATATATGTATGTATATGTATATATATACATCTATGTATGTATATATATATACATATATACATATATATGTGTATGTGTGTGTGTGTGTGTGTGTGTGTGTGTGTGTGTGTATATATATATATATATATAATATAAGAAATACCATCCCCATATTCACAGATCTTAACAATAGCATAAAAAATTGCATAATTAACAAAGTGGCTCTCATGCACTCATGCCTCAGAGATTCAACTCCTGGAGCACATGGATCTTTCTGTTAATAGTTTGCATATTTCTGCATTGTCTGGGTGGGTTTCCAACATCAACCTATGCACAATCCTCCAGCTACAATCCTGGTTCAGCTTTGATCTGGAGCTGGGTGTCCGAGCACACCTTAATCTCAGCATTAATCAAAGTGAACACAAATATGATTTCTCGCTGTTACAGAGAGGGAATGGTCCTTTGAAAGTTTGTCAAGGGAGAGCTCCTACTATCATCATACAAAGCTGCCTTTATTTGTACAAAAATAGTCTACAGACATTTCCCTCATGTAAATAGTTATTACCACAAAATTACAAAATAGTCTGAGCAGTGTTTGAGCGTGTTGCCTTGAATTGCTTTTGTAAAGTGAGCTTCAGTGTTTGATCCTGGAGTATTTTCCATTATGTTTACAAATTTGAATTACAGCAGCCCAAGTTTATTAATTAAACATGGCTTATCCTTACTTATAACAAATCTGTACTTTCATTTGACTTCTATCTGAATTGTAAATATATTGATAATGCATTCCTATCTGATGGAGACTTAACTTAATATTCACAATGTAGAAATACCCTGGCCTGAAGGATATATCTCCTCGGTGGCCAAACTTTTCTTTTAAATAAAAAAATATGCATTTATTCCTTTGTTTCTTGTTATATAGACTGGTGTGTTAGACTTTTGTGTTAACAAGTTCAATCTTAGTTTAGTCTTTACTTGAAGGGACAATGTACAGAGACATTAAGCTCGTAAAAAACATGTCCCGGTACAAGTCACAAACTTCAACTAGAGGTGGGAGATATATTCAGAAATTGATGCAAAAGGAAAATATTAAATATCACCTTGAAATTGTAAAAAACTACAACAGCTTTCAGAAAAGAACTTGCGGTGGAATTAAGTGTATAAAGATGGTCTAGGTATTACCAAGAACCTCACGATACAGTACTGTATGAAACCCAATACAGGGTCCAGGATATGATACATATAAAATGCATTGTAATCTGTTGTCCACCATGGCGTTAATATTGGCGTACAATTTATTCAAATTAATGCAAGTATGGTTTAAAAGAAGCACGGTCAGCTCCCTGTATTGATACATGTATGGAAGCCGGTCACGATAGATTTCTGTATCAATATTTTGAATACTTTGAATATTGTCAGGACCTTTCCAAAAAATATTGAGCTAAGTATTGAGCACTGAGTTGAATTCATGTTACAATTCCATACTGGGGTTGTCAGATACTAATCGATATTATATATACAGTCCACCTGCAAACTGAAGCACGTCAGCCTGTCCGTCCTGTCTCCAGGCTTTGTAGTTTTTCCTTGCCAAGAAGGAGGGGCAACAGGACAGGGGATGTTGGGACATTTGCTAATTTCCTATGGACATTGTTTAATCTGTTTTTCACTGTCACCCTTTGAGGCAACTGAGTTTGATTTCAGGCGCTACAAAAGTAAATTTAATTGGATTATTTTATTTTTTTAAGTATAAATACTGAAAGAAATCCCATTAACAGAGCAAAATGTTACCTTCCCTGTATAGTTCTAGTATGGTCTTGATCTATATCAGAAATAGTATGATACATATTATTTATTTAATATTAAATATATAATATAAATATTTTGTGTTGTAAATTACATTCTATTGTTTAAAAAAAAAAAAAAATTATATTAAAATCAGTTTCGAATATTGAGCCTACTCCTTATACAAAATAAAGTTCAATAATTTACATTTTTATTAATCTATTGTGACAATACCAAAAAACCAAAGTTACTATAAACCCTGGTCAGGAAGTTATTGTCCATCAGTTCTAATTTGAGTTTAAGTACAAGTTGTGGCCCACCAAGAGAACTTGAGTTTGACTAGTCTTTGAGAAGAAATTAGCTCTAGTCCAGTGTTGTAATCGGACAGGCTAAAAGCAAAACACTGCTTTTGTGAGATAGCAGCCTAAACTTTTCCCCTGCTCTAAACTGCTAACACCCTCTGTGGGAGCTAACTATGTGTGTGCAAGTGTCATCAGCTTATAGAATAAAACCCAAAACACACTTCTGAGAAAACTTTTCTCACCGTAAACGCTCTTATTTCTGTTTATAGAGTAAATCCTTTGCAATCCTGTAGCGCATCAATGCACACCAAATAAACTCATAAACATATTCTGTTTTGAGGCAAAGGACTCCCAGACTGATTCTTCTGGTCTCTTAAAAAGGGAAACGTTTGCATCACCTTAGGGGTAAAATAACTTAAAGTTCGTACACCAACTTTTCGAGTTTCTTTCTCACATGCATCAGTTCTCTTTGTTCGTGTACCTTTGTAGCCATGGAGAAGCATCTCTGGAGTATACTACTGTCCCTTACTAAAAATGAACCGCTTTACCTGCATTTAATAAAATAAAATAAAAACGTAAAACAGCATTCGTGAAACTTTTCCCTCCAAAGGGAAAAGCAGTAGATGATCTGTGAGTACTTATTAATTATTCATAATGCTGGGTGGATTAGGAAATAAATAGTGTATGCCTGCAAGTATAATTTTAAGATAACATTTTAGACAAAATCAATGTGTCTAAATGTTCAATGTGTTTATTTTAATATTGTATGATGATGATGATGATGATGATTTATTATTATTATTATCATTAGTATTATTATTATTATTATTATTATTATTATTATTATTATTATTATTATTATTATTATTATTATCATATGCATTGTTTTATCACAGCCACGTCATAGTTATTAGTTTCCCTTCTTTCCATTTTATATAATTCTATTGGTCTCCTTAAATTTCCTAAAATTAAGAATAATATATATATTTTTTAAATCCCTTATATTTCTTTAAATAAAAATGTAAATCGAACAAACTCAACCACTAAAAATTTTTTTTTTTAAATAACATGCCACACAATTACACTACAGAAGACTTGACATACAAAATAAAAGGATTCCAAACGCAATCAATGTTTATGAACGTATTCATTTATGCATTAACCTTCATTTCAGCAGGTAAGTACCCATTGAGATTCCAGTGAACGGTTCTTCATGTGCCTCAAAGAACTGGTTCTCCTCCTGTCGTCCTTCAAGGCAACTGCTGTTGCGATTTTGGGTGTTACAAAAACAAATTGAATTGAAATTGAATTGAGATTGAGACCTCTTTTTCAAGGGTGACCTGGGGTAAAGTGAAAATGTAGCAGGATACTAATCAAAAAAATATGAACACATTCAAAAGAGACATTTAAGAAAAATGAAAACAGACTCTACATTTCAAAACACTGACAATTTTTGTGGGACTCTCGCTCTTACTTTTAAAAAATTTAGTGAAAACCCACAAGCGAGACCACGCATTCTAAAGCTGCTGACGATGGACTGGTCTCAATCCTGGTGCAGCGTTAGACACCATCGACCACAACATTCTACTGCAGAAGTTAGAATGTGGTGTAGGTGTCAGAGGCCCCGCCCTCAGCTGGTTTAAATCCTACCTATCGGATAGGTACCAGTTTGTAAATGTAAACCAGAGCTCCTCACACTGTTCTAAAGTAACCTATGTGGGGCCACAGGGTTCAGTACTCGGTCCAATTCTGTTGACTCTTTATATGCTGCCGTTAGGTAACATTATCAGACAGCATGGCATTAACTTCCACTGCTATGCAGATGACACACAGCTGCATTTATCGATGGAACCCGATCAGACGGATCAAGAAGACAGATTTAGTGCCTGTGTGAAGGACATACAAACCCGGATGACACTTAATTATCTGCTTCTTAGCCTTGAAAAGAACAAGGTCATTGTACTAAATGTCTACAAGAAGCTTTATCTATCTGAGCAGATAGTTTCACTGGGCAATGTCAGTGTAGCCTCCAGTTCTATTGTAAGAAACCAAGAATAGAAGTTCGTGTTCAAAGCGCGGATAAATCAAGCCTCTAAAACAGCCTACTTTACTCTGTGTAATATAGCTAAAATCTGAAAAAATCTTGCCTAAAAGCGATGCTGAAAAACATATGCACGTATCATCTAGATTAGACTACTGAAACTCCCTGCTCGCAGCGTGTCCTAAGATTCATAAAAAGCTTTTAATTGGTTAAAAACACAGCAGAATACTTACTAAAAGGAAATAAAAGAAGAGAGCACCTTACTTGCTCCCTGATGAGTTTAGAAATACATTTAAAATTCTCCTCCTGATTTACTAAGCCATACAGTAAATGACATGCCCCAATCCTACCTCAAAGATTCTATAATACCATATCATCCAAAAACAGCACTTCGCTCTCAAAATGCTGGACTTCTGGTGGTCCCAAGTCTCAAAAAGCCCAGTAGGAGGTAGAGTGTTTAGCTACCAAGCTCCTGTGTTATGGAATCAGCTCATTGTCCATGTTAAAAAGTCCAAAACACTGACACACAGATCAGGCTTATAGCTTTCCTTTTTGAAGTACCTTATGGCCAGGTCAGTTAAGAACTGAAATAAAAACCTACAATTTCCCAGATACACTGCCCTAGGGGCAACTATGCTGGGGGAAGTATGGAAGCTTGAGCACTATCCTCTGCGTCTGACTACTTTCCCTATCAACAATATTTAGTATTTTATTTCACTTGTAGTCTGTTCATTGCTGTTCACGTTTTTCTCCATTTTCACTGCTGAGGTTGACGACTACACCATAAATGCCCCATCTCAAGACTCTGACCTGTAGCTACGGATGCTCCTCAACTCCCTGGAGGTTGTTAGTTCTAGCTGCAGCTTCAAGACGTTCAGTTGAATATAATAAGAGCTTTATTGAACTTGTACAATTTTGTCTATGTCAGATAAATAGTCCTGATAGCAGGTATTAACTAAGGATTATTAAGCATTTAGTCGACCAGTCAGAGATTCTTTTTGTTGTACGTGGAGACTTTTGAACTGCATTTGAACCAAATAAAAGGTTCAAATATAGTGACTGAAGGCTTCTAGTTGAAGAGTATTCACACATAACAGGGCTAGCAATCATTGGGTCCCTCACAATTCGATACAAGATACATGGCTCACGGTACAATACTATGACAATGTTGTGGACATGGGATCTGCAATATATCACTGTTTTTAATAATCTTTCAGCTGCAACACAGTATTTAAACCCAACTGACACAGTGAGCGGCTTCTCATTTGTGGATCAACCATGTGGAAAGATAAATCCTGTGGTCTATGAAAAGATGTCAGTGTGTTTGAGAAGGGTCAAATCATCGGCATCAAACAGAGAAAACATCTAAGGAGAAGAAGAAACTGATCTACTACAGATCTGAACCCCAGTGAGAGTCTTTGGGACGAGCTGGAGAAGGCTTTGTGCGGCGGTCACTCTCTCCCATCATCAACACAAGATCAATTGGTGAAAAAATAATGACACACTGGATGGAAATATATCTTTTAATATTGCAGAAGCTTATTGAAACTATGCCACTTACTTTTACACTATTACAGCGTTTGTCCCTGTTTTTCTGTGACGACTATTGTTTCGGACAGGCCGTGTATATTTTTACTGTATTACCAAATTTAGTATTGCAATAAATCAATATTTTGCACATCCCTAACAAATAAATTCAACATTTTGATTTAATAATGCTGCTGTCTTTGTTATAAAAGGTCTTTTCATATGTGTTTCAGAGTCTGTATAGTCCAGATAACGATTCCGATTACCAAAAGACGATTATTTTTTATGATATTGTACGATGTTGTAGCTCAAAATGTCCTATGTCTTTTATTTGAGACTGGGACAAAGAGATTCCAGGCTAAAGCAATGGGGCAACAGATTATTATTTATGCTGGATCCTGTGAGGGTTGAGGTTATGTCTGTGAATCCCATACACATACTGCTATATATTCTGACACCAGGTTTCTTATGTGCACCTTTAGAGCACTAGTGGCATGTCAGGACGAGACAGGACCACCATCTGGGAGTTATTGCCCCAGCTAATGTATAATGCAGTTCAAACTTTGCTTTCAAATGCTTTTTCTTCAGAACTGAAAGCCCTTTTCGCCTTGTCATCTTCGGCATCAGAAGTCACAAAGAGCGGCCAGCTGCCTTCAGGGAGGTATCGCAGGGACCATTACATCGGATAGCGAGTAGCTCTTCTGTGTTTAGACAGCAATGCCACTCATGTTGTGGTTTGGCTTTTTAAGAAGTCAAAATGGTGCTCTGCTTAGTTGAAGCTGGCATGGCCTCGAATACTTCACACTGTGGCAGCTAATCACTTACTTCTCTCTGGCAACAAAACACAGCTGACCAAGTGTGAAGGAAAAGTAGTACAAGTGAGACAGGAGAAGGTGACAGAGAAGGCAGACCATGCAGGAAATAATTGGTTGCATAATATGGAGAACATAACTTTTTAAATATGTCTTACTAGAATTGTAGTTTCAGTGGTACAAATAAACCAAATGTGTGAATACCAGACATGCTCACACGGTAAGGGAAAGTCGAACAATCTCTTGCAACATCTACTTGGCATTAAACTTTAGATACTTTTAATTGAAATCTCCAGACTGGAGTAGTTGCCAATTCTACAAGACCATATTTTACAATAAAATTCAGATTATTTAATAATATTCAGTAGTCAGTGTTTTACAAGGAAATACAAGAGAATGAATGGCATGGAGCAGCCGGGAGTCTGTTGAGGCATAATATATATACTGCGAGTACTTTCTGAGGTTATCTCAGATAATAATTTCTCTTGTTCGCAAGCACTAATTTATATATAAATAAATAAATAAATTATATATATATACACAGGAGTGCGTAGTATGGACTGGAAACCCCAAGGTCAAAGTGGGAAACACCCCCAAAGGTGGTAAAGTATATATATGTATGTATATATATATATATATATATATATATATATATATATATATATATATATATATATATATATATATATATATATATATATATATATATATATATATATATATATATATATATATATATACTCAGCTAAAATATTTTCTATTGAAAAAGCTCAAAACTGATTACACTTATTAATGAAAATAAGCGATATGACTAAATAAATAAATATATCTAAAAAATAAATTATATTAATATATTAATATATTAATATATTAATATATAATAATATAATATATAATAATATAATAAATAGTATTCAATCACTTGATGATTAAAAAACATTTAAATTATTTCCTGAACTTAAACAATACAGACTTTTATAAATAACCATTTAAAACTTTAGATCCACCACATTTGAACGGAACTACCTCTGTCAAAGCAGCAGGAGCCTGGAACTCTTTACCTTCCAGTAAGTGAGTGTAGCACTCAGGGACATCTTAAATTCAACCCTTAAGAAGTGGCTTAAAGCTCATCAGGAGTGTAGTCATTGGTGATCTGCCCATAAGAATTATGTAAATTGTAAATATTTAAATGTGTATTTGGATTGCTGCTGATTACCTGCACACTATGAACCTCACTTTGCCTCTGCTAAAGATGAATATTAGCTTGTAGCTATCTCTGGCCTGTTTAATATGTTTATTGCGAAATGTCCCTGTCAAATAAATAAATGAAAATGTTTCAACACAAAACATTGTCAAATTTCTTCTTCCAATGACTGAACTCTGCTCCAAACCACGTGCTTTTACTGACAGATGATTGGCTGTGGACCTCTTGATTAAAAAGACCCAAGCAAATCATTGAAGATTAGAAATGACTGAATCTCTAGCTTGATTGAAATTTGATCCTATACATACTTAGGTCCTATACAATAAAATCTTGTCTCCTTAAACCTTAACCATTTCTATTTTAATATCTTAATTTTGTTAAGAAAAAAATAAATAAAATCCGACACAGAATCCCAGTTTCTCCAGTTACTATATCATGTGGCCATACTAAGATCCAGCCGTTAATAGCATCGAAACCTGTGAAAGTTTCGACAATCATTTTAAGACTGATTATCTGGTCATTTATGTTTCAGACAACCCTAAAAATATTTAGTCAATTCTGTTGGATAAACCCTTAAGTTTGGTTATAGATCCACAGTGACAGGAACTTTAAATAGACAAGGCTGCACCAGACTGCCACGATGCCACTCTATTTATTTTGCATTTAATATTGTGAGCAAGAGCCCTCACACACTCATGCATGGAGGACATACAAATTTCAGACAGCCTCGGGCCAAAGAGCAAGTTGAACCTGACTTTGTTAATGTGAGACGACAAGGCCACAGTGCCAGCCACTGTATCACTCTGAATCACACCACTGCCAAATGAAAATAATGGATTCAATAGACATTCTTACATTCTCTGCTGACTGATGTAATTTACGACATCTGCAATGCATTTAATTTTCATATGCGCAGCTTTTTGGTATTTGCTCTAGCACATACCTCTCTTTCCTCTCCTTAATGTAGGTTTTCCTAAGCCTTTGAACTTTACTGAACCTCTTTTATTATGATTCACCCAGAGCTGTTCAGGCATTAAATTTGGTCCAGGCCCTATGTGAGGTAAAGCACATTTGTTGCTATAGTAACAAGTGACGAAAAATCATCATGCAGTTCAAATCAAAAGCCACTTGGATACATGCTCTATGGACCTCCCTTTTTCCCACATGCCGGGCTGGTTACCATGTGACCGACCCGAGTCATAGCCTGTACCTGCTGGACAAGAGACGTGCCTTATCGTTAAATAAGCCCATGTTCAGAGTAATAAGTACTGGACTAAGGACATCCGATTCATTATGAAAATGTGGAAGGAACTGAATAAACATAAACTTAAAATGTGGAAGGAGATGATGCAGAATGCCGCGTGTGAGAAGATGTTGGGAGTGAATGTAGTGAATAAAATGGTGTCTGAGCAATTCAAAGTTTTTGTTTGTACATGTCTGTTGTTTATTGTGACAAAAACTAATAAATATTTTGATTATTTAGAAAGAATCTATCATCTATCATGCACTACAACATTATTTGTTTTTATCTATAGGAGGAGCCATAGGCTGCTGGTCAGTGAATCACTCGGATGGGAGCGTTTGGCAGACATCTTTAATCAGGATGGCAACCAGAATTTTAGTTCTGCTTTACACTAAGCACTAATTATTATTACACTTATAAAGGTAGAGATTTTTTTTTTATTGTCGTTAAAATTTCTACTGATTGTAATCTGAAAGAGATCTTCTGTATTCGAAGAGAAGAGAAAGAATCTGTCTGGATCCCAGTTGAGGCGATTCATATGTAAAGTGAAGTTTCTGCTGCAAGTCATTCAAAGAGTGTTAGAAATAATGGCCACAAGAACCGATCAAAACATTACAGTAAACCTTGTCACTAAAAAAATTGGGAATATCAGAGGACGCTCCATTGCAGTGCCCTTTTGAAACAACACCAGTGTAATGCAGAAAAAATATCCCACACAAAGAAAAGCTAGGCTTGTTTTTGCACCCTTTTATGTTCTATCCACAATAAGAAATGATAGTGAGGATAAAATGGCCAAATAGATTGTGAGGGGCTCTAAATGCAGGGTAAAGGTCGGGCTCAGCTTTAGATAATGCTTGTGAGATAAGAGGCAATGGAGCAGCACTGGCGATTTAACCCTGATGACAAAGGTCCTTTGTAGTGTACCCTCCTCCTCTATCAGCACCTGGTGTCGGGATCCCAACGCTACAGTGGCCCCCAAGGGCAATTCCATAACAAATGGAGGATCACACACAGGATGCAAGAAATCACAAAGACAAACACACACAATCATAGTTCTAATAAAAATAAACACAAAAGATGAGCATTGATGCTTGAATTGGAGAATTTGAGAACTTTTCCTATTCATGATGTCCTATTTCCCTTTGATTATTTATGCACACCTTTGCTTGTTAATGCAACTAATTTATACAACCAGTTTTGACTAACAACACGGTGTGTAAAACTTTGCAAGTGCTTTACACTGGTCAGTTATTCACTCTTTATGCTCACTATTGATGAGCCAGGAAAAGTTGCACTTACTTTTGTAGTGGAGGCTCTGCCACTTGTTTAGCTCATTGAAGATATTATTGCTTTGTTTGAAATGTTCAACAGTATGACATTAAACCAATCTATCTCCATGGGGACAAGAAAGTGATGTTACAGTTCAAATCTGTGAAGTTGCGACCCTGCTCACACTATGCATGTTTTCCATGGTATTTTTTATCCATAAAAACACCTGTCATTGAATGAATGCAAGATAGATGAGTTGTCAAACATTCAAGGCAAAGCCATAATATTTCTATGACAGTAGAACTAGCAAGGTTACATTGTGCACCTTAAGCCATCTCTCTCCTGAAGCAGAAAGACGTGGCTGCCATTCTCCACTCTTACAGCAAAATCAGCAATCACCCAATCAAACATAATATTTATACAGAGCTGAAATGTCTGGTCAATCTTGAGACTAATCAGACAATCTCAATTAGTACTTGATGTCTATATGAAGTAACCATTGTCACTTTATCCTGAAGGCACTCCAGCAATGTCACATACCAATCATCTTATTTCAGAATCCAAGACAGTAAGAGATCACAACAGCAAAGTGAAATATGAATACAAAAGCTAATAGCATGACTAATACATTATATTACTGCTAGTCTTAATCAATATATGATATATTATTTAACTGTAGGACTTACACTCATCCCTCACGTCAAGAAAGGTTCGGGTTTGAGTGGGTTTCCTCTGGGCTCCGGTTTCCCACATCAATCCAAATCATGGACAACAGGTAAAACCCTCCAGCTAAGGGGCTGGCCAAACCTGGATCAAGATCTGGAGATGGGTCCTTGGGGGCTGCACTGTGGCAATCACTGCTCCTGACAGGTTCCCCATGGCAGAGGACAAATTTCCCTACAGGGACAATCAAATCTAACCCTTAACCTTACTATTTCTGTTGAACAAATTTTCTCTTGATGCTCTCCTTGATCTTATGATCTCTGGACAAGCACCACTGCACAGCTGTTGCCATGAAGATGTGTCCTTGGGCTCTATATAATATTCTTCTCACACAGTTGGAGTAAAACAGCTTTTAAAAAGTGGTGCAGATTGTGCCTCGGAGACTAGTATTTCTCACATGTTGGAAAGTTTGGGGCTGCTGTGGTTATACTGGAGTGGGCTTTCGCTGCATGTTTCATGATGAGTTGATCATTAAAATGGTACAATGAAACATTTAAAGGACCTTGTGCTGCCCCCAGATGAACTTGACTTGGATTCTTATAGTTTATTCACACACAAAGAGTAGCCCTGCTGGCTGTAGATAACACTCATCAGCCTGCATCCTGTCACTGAGGACGAGGAGAGCGCAAACATCTCAAGCCTGGAGCTGCACAAATGGAAAAGACGGTGAGGCGACTCGCACCGACCGCAGCGTGGCAATAACATCCTGGATTCAAAAACAGCCTCCATCTTAGTTCCACAAAAATGTACAAATATTCTCAGTGTATGTGGAGGGCTTATTTTAAAAAATCAAAACGTGGAAGCAGCAATATCTACAATCATGGCTACACTTGCAGGTTTGCAGGAGGAGCAATAAGTCTTAGGGTCAGTGGCAGACTTTTGAAAAGACATCCGGGGAGTCCAAGCATTTACAGCTTTTTCTCGACCGCTTTGGCACATTTTCTGAAACTATTCATAAATCTGGAAAAACTACAGCACGCCTTGAAAAACTACTCACTTCAGTGGAAAAAACAGTTCAGAATGTTTGAAGAATCTAACTTTGCGAACAAAACTTATTAAAAAAAAACAAAAAATATTGAACAAAAAATATTACACAAATCCTTTATGTAACAAAAATCATTTACTTTTTAGCATCTGATATCAAAACTGTTTCAGGCTTGGACAATAAAGTCTTTGGATCTAAACCTGCTTTTCACAACAGAAGTCTTTACATTATGTCTCTACTCCTTCCAATGTCTTCATATTGTGACTCCTTTGTGTCTCCTTTGTGTCTCCTTTGTGTCTCCTTTGTGTCTCCTTTGTGTCTTTGGTCAAAACAATGAGCCTGGGAGAGAGTGTGTAGTTTTGAGTATTGACTTAGAACACAGATCGTTGTGTTTAAGGTTCTGCAAAAAGTGTGTTGTCGGTTTGATTTGAGAGCCTTGAAACTTGATATAAGTGATTGGGGAAAAACTGTTCATGACCGGCTTAAAACCTATTTGATCACACAGAAAATGAATGCCGTTTGTTGTCACTCAATCCAAGCGATGAGGCTGCATACAGGCTTTGTCATAGGAACTTTAGAATAACCTGCATCAACCTTTTGGGCCATGACCATGATGTGACTTTTGAAAGAAATGTTACTTCTTGAAGTAGTTTTCGAACTCCATCCTTTTACTCCAACAAAGTTTAATGTTGACAATATTAAATTATAGTGATATTTGTGTTTCTTGTACAACTCCTTCAAATATGATTAGTTTTTTTCATTTTTGTGTGTATCCTTAGATGTTGTGCATTATTTAAGGTTTTGTCCTTACAATTAAATCAACTGTTACCTATGCAATTACTCCTACTTGGGATGGTAGTTCGTCCGAATACTTTGTACTTCTACTTCTAGTAATATTTTTTGAAGTAACTGTACTCTTGAGTAAAATTTTTGATTCACCATTTGTGAAACTACCAACTTATATATAGGGTAGTGACTTTGACTAACAACTTTTTTTAAACAACAAATTAAACAAAATAGTTACAGTGTAAATTAATACAAGATAACCTATGTCAATTATACAAATGCAACTGCGTGCACACCTGCAGCCCGAGCGAATAGAATAAAAGCATTGACTCCGTGCTCCTTCTCTCCTCTTCTAGCGTCACATAATTAGCGGGCTACATATTATGCAATGATTGACACTTGTCGTCTGATCACAGGTAGGAAAACATTTGAACATGCTTACACTCCATACTTTTACAAACTCCTCCTAAGGCGTTAGCCCCATTAAACTAAAATTTGATGAGACTCATCTTCAAGTGTGGGGCATCAAAAGTTATCAAAATGTTTTATGCTCTGAGCGGCACAGCCGCAAACTTTTCCCAAAATATTGAAATTTTCAGTACACAATAATGCCCATATTTGTAGTACAAAGGAGAGGAGAAAACATAATAGCGTTACCTTTGACAGTAGGTGTAATAAAAGGAGGACGTTTGGATCACGTTAGCGCCTCCTCATCTTGCATTGCGGGGCGGCGGCGTGGTGAGGCCAATGCTCCTTGGGCGCTTAGCTTCTAAGTTAATGAATAAAATTTAAATTTTGCACCACCATTTCTACCAAACAATTTTGGAAAGTTCTTTTTTTTCAGTCAATCTGTTCTCGCTGGGGGTGAGGCATGCTGGGATATTCAATGAGGCAAGCAAAGAGAATTTCTTATTTTCTTAAACCTCTCTCACTATAAACTATACTAAATCTCCAATCACCTCTTTCCATGCTCTTTGTCTCCTATTGCCCTTTCTGATGTGCCCTGTTGTTGTGTCCTTAAGCCAAACACTTCCCCCACCTTGTACATTTAAAACATGATTTTTTCAAAATCCACACACTTTGAAGCTATTATTTCTCTAAGTATCATTCTTAATTGTTTCTCTACATCCAGTCACCTCTCCTGAATCTCTTTCTAGTTCAACATTGTCGACTTCACAATAATGCACCATCTTGAGCCCTGGAGTAGCGAATAGAAAAAGACAGTGCGGAGCTCATAGTTCTCGCTCCTCTCTCCTCCTCGTCTGGCTCGCCTATGGTCAGAGCGCTGTGGTTGGAGTGCAGGTCACGCACAGCCACGAATACAAATGGCCAAGTGCGTTTGTGCCACTGCCATTCAATAGATTACAGCAGAAGGTGTACCTGGATTGCAAATATATTAAGGAATAACATTTAGCTTCAATACATTGCCATTAGTATTCTTTGTGACTAGTCACACATAGTGGTTTGTAATGGTGAACGTGCTGCGTTCTTGTGAATAAGCAAGATAGTGCAATGACTGGATGGTGTGGCAAAGATGGTTAATGCCTATATTTAGAATAAACCGGAGGTATTCTGGGAGCTTGTAAACAAATCGATGTATGTCCACTCTGATGTCAAGCGGAGTATTTTCAGATTTCTTGATGTAAAAATTTAGTAGCGGAATGAGAATTTGGGCGTTTTGAAGGGCTTAAAGAGAGAAGATCTAAACAAATGACTCTGAAGCCTCCATCCACCTCCAATTAAAACATTAAGTCAGTTGGTTATTGTACTCCATCAAGTGTACCAAACAAACTTACAATGGGCACAGTGAAAGAAAAGGGGGGCATCACATGAACAAGCCATCCTAAACAAGGCAGCACAGAGATGTATATTTAGCCGTATTTACACAACCTGAGAGGTTTTCATCGGTGTTCTAAGCAAAAATCATGTGTTTTTTAAAGGAAACCTTAAACTCAACATGAATTGGAATATTTGTGAGTTTTCAAAACTCACAAATATTCTAAAACTCACAAAAATTGCGATTGGGCAAGCGGTGCAATGGCTGGATCAATCACAGGGCAACATTGATTTGGGTGAAGCACCCAAACAACCCAAAACATGGCAGTGCCGACAGACGCACTTCAGCCAATTTTAGCATGAACATGGACTTACTTGTTTTTTTTAAAGCGAGCAGAGGGAAGAACTTTGTGCATTTGTGGTTTGGAAAGATGACTGCGCTTTTCTTGCAACTGGACTTAACAAAGATTAGATTTCTGGGCTTTACTGACGGCTGATTGATGTTTGGAACGCCCCGGTCACTTTCAGCAAGAGCCTTCTCACATTGACAAATGTATTTATCTCCTCACCAGAAAACATACATGGTGCACCTTTTAAGATGTGTCGAATGCAAAATTGCTTTATTAAGTTTGATGGTTTGGGACATTTTTTTCATATTTTGATCATTCTAACACTAGTGTAAGTTATCTTACTTTGAGAGCACTTTCTTACATCACAGGCAGATGCTAATAAGGAAAAAATATATACAAAAACATAGGAAACAAAATTCCATAAATTAAGATTATTTTGTGTTCCCTGCTCACTAATAATAACAACACTAAAATAACCCCCACATGTTAACTAAATCTAAATTGAAAAAAATCATAACATTTTGCAGACACGTAATCAAAAGCCCTGGCTCTCTATAGGCAGCTGATTTGGAATTCAGGAAAAAGCAGGCGTGTTATGGTCAGCAGAGTATGGCTCCTCTTCGTGTCATAAATGTTCCATGAGTCTGCAGCAGCGAGTGTGTGAGACAAGGGCGTTCATCTCTCCAAAGACGGCACACTTGGAGTAGCTGGAGGCCAGATCACCAGGCGCAACTCCAGCAGCTACATCAAAACATGCGGGAGTGTGTATGTGTGCGCACTCACGCCCCCTAGCGGCTGCTCTACGGCGTCTCTGCGAGCAGCAGGCGAGACAGGCAAACAAAACACGTCTACAGCAGCAATCACACTTTCTCCATTCACTACAGAGCAAGTGCAGAGCATTGCATGTGGGGTGCAAAGATAATGGCTTTTGTAATAAAATACAAAAAAAGTGAACAGTGAAAGACAGCAGGGGGTGAAAACTAGTCAAAGAATTGCGTGAATATGAAATCGAGATGAAAATGTGTTTTGAGCGTTACAATAACAAAAGATTGGTGTTTTGGAGTTTTCATTTGGCTGAAGATATTTAACAAGAATATTTTGTGAGATACTCCAAAGTTTGATTGTTCTCCCCACAATAATAGGCCTATAACTAACGCAATCACACAGACAAGTCTTATTTGATTTGTTTTATATAAAGACGACATACAGGTATTTAAATATAGAAATGAAAGACACAAAGATCATAATTTTATATTCTATTATTATTCATTATTCGTAAACTGCAATATTGAGCTCAAACGTCTTTATGGGTTAATTGAATTCCTGTATAAAACTGCAGAACTGATATACTACATATAGGGATATGGGACAAGCCACAGATTTTCATGAATGTGTTTTTATTGGTGAAATATGGGCTGACATGATATTTTTATCTACAAATACAGAGCAGTCGGTGGGGATCGGGGGTAGGTAAAAACAGACCGGTTTTAAAAACAGATTGTCTTAGCACTCAAACCTCCATGCATGACAATACAATTACTCAGACATGCATGCATCAAAATACTACAGCACTTTGAGCAAGGCAGGAACACCGTTACAAGTTAGAACATGGGTTGCAGCTCATAAAAGTTGATTTTACATTAATGTCCCCTTTTGCCATCGGAGAGAATGCCAAACTATTGAATCTTTAAGGATGCGTTCACACTTATACTTATTTGGTCCTGGTTTGAGCCCAGTTTTGGCCTGATGTAGACTTGGTTTGGGGCCGTTTTAGTCCTGTTTAGCCCTGGCCTTAGCACTGTTTAGTCCCAATTTGTTTCTGCAAGTGTGAACGCAACATTCACCTTTCATTTGAGCTCTTACTGTATGTAAGAGCTCTTAATGTATGTATGACTTAAAAATAATATTACTTAGTACAAGAAATTACTCAAGCAAAAATAAAAAAGCATTTGTGGAAACTGTTATCCAAGTGTGACTGTCCAGGTGTAACATCTGATTGGAGCGACAAAACATTAATAAATAAAGCACAAAATGTTGTTTTTTCCAAGGATATGCACAACAATGAGAAAAACTCATTTATACCCGAAGGAGATATAAAGAAGCATAAATGTTCAATTATTTCATATTGTCAACGCAAAACTTTTGTCACTTGTTTGGCTTACTTTTGCTCAAGTAAGAGTGCCGTCACTTAAGACTAAAAAATATGTCGTAAATGTACTCCAAAATGTAACATTTCTAAATGTAACTAAAAAGTAGGCCCACAGTATTTCATGTTCTACAAACCTATTCCTCTTGGTTTTACTCTGTGAGGGCCACCCTATATATCTTCTACAGTAATGGGAAATACTGATACATCAATCGCACTACGACTCTCAAAAGTGTCACAACTTCTGTAATAATACATGAAAAACTGAAGTATGGTTTGGCCCTATTCAACCTTGACATGATATGAAATCAAATCAGGTTCATAAGGAAGCTAGTAAACATCTTGTCCTTAGAAACAACTACAATAGTGATGGCAAGATGACAATGAGGACTTGGTAGTCAGTATCCAAAGAGTCCAACCAATATTACTTTGTTTACTAATATTTCATAGATAGTGGAGGTTTGTTTTCACCAAGTTCTATGGATTTAACACTGCTTTTGTCTTTAATCCATTATTGAACAAGTGCAATTTAATTTATGCAGAGAGGTGGGGAAAAAAGGATATAAAGCATAGAAACCTGGCATAGTCTGAAAACCAGTCACAGAATTGTCTTGCTCAGTGAAATACACCACGACCAAAGAGAGGTAGATGAAAGGAAGGATGTCGAGCAGTGTAAAATCCAGTTGTTCGATCCCTCAGGCTTGACGATTGGCAGATGCATGGGCGAAAGTAATCCCTCTGGCATATTCTGTAGGTGGAGGACCGAACATGACGCTGGTTAACCTTTGGAGCCTGTTGAATCTATTGCTTCCTATGTGTTTACCTTCTCCGCCACCGTTGCTCATGGAGATAACTCAGCCTTTGACTGCCTGCTACTGAAGAGCGGCCATGTATAATGCATAGAGGCGGATGAAAAGGCCCGGGACGACTGTCATCTATAAGCACTCATGCCGTTTGGAAAGGAAATACGTTGAGGTACCATATATTATATATTTGCATGTTTGTGAGGATGTTAGGGTTTAATTAGACCCCTTTTGTGAGCTATTTGCTAAACGCGTTACACCTGACAAACTGCTGGCAATTTGAATGTAGCGTGCGCTCTGCTTTTAATGTAGTACTGCGGTTGACACAGCAGCCTGGAATCAGATCAGTCACACATTACCAAGGGCGTGCAGAGCAACACAGATCAGGTAAAACATTATGACCAAACATGCAGCGCAAATACACAACCTTCATCTACAGCTGAAACTAACCATTGTTAAAGTAGTCAACTAGTCAAACAGTTTTTATTTTATCTTGGACATTTTTATTTTTTCATAAAATTGACCCTGTGAGCTTACATTATTCCATCTAGGAGGTTTCTTAATTAAAAATATGTACACAACTAATTACATCTTCTAGCAGATCCAGAAATAATTTTCATTAATTCATTTAAAAAATAAAAAATAAAGGTTTTTAATAATTTTTCCTTCAACTTGGTAGAATGTCCTTTTTAAGTCAATTCAATGTCTCCATCATTATAGAATAAAAATAAACCATGCCAGCATGAAACTCTTGCATTTTTGTAATTTCATACACATACGTATGTTTCACTTTCTTTGAGTGCCTTGCTTCTTCTGTAATAGTGGCCATGTTATACCAGGTATCTGCAATAAAATATACAATAACCCAACTTTGCTCCCCCATTTGTGCACTGTTTAGTGAAGTTGTTGTACCTGACATACTGAACACTGTTTGAAACCAAGAGTTTTTCCACTTTGTTGTTTGTTGTAGCAAGGCTGACACGGCTGCATAAAAATCAAGATCGTCACACATTTTCCCCAGAGCACAGTAAGCTATTTGTAAATACATTTCCCTGCTAGTGCAAGCAAGGAGAATCTTTTGTTTCCATTATGCGCAAGTCAGTCAGGCCACATCCGCGAGCTGTCAGCGTTGAGTGCCACTAAGTATACGAGCAGCACTGGACCATCACTCTACACCAGACAGTTTGTCAGGGATAGGAAAAGAAATGAGGGTGGCACGCACATTTTCAAACTTGTAGCCTTGACGCTTACGGCCACTGCAACGAGATTGAATACAAATTCACCTAGCTGCAATGAATATCAAACAGAAAAAAAGCAAGAGGTAGCTAAACATCTTTGTGCACGGCGCTGTTTACCACCCATAGCCCTGAATTCATAAACTGAAAATGAAAAAAGTCCCCACTGGTCAAACAATAGACGTTGGAAAATAAAACACACAAGGGGAGTGTACTGAAAGTAGCAACTTTTTAGTTTAAGATACAACTTTTTACATGTAACCAAAGACAGTGTCCTTAAAACAGGTACAAACATGTTTTTCTTCTCTTCCTGCAATTTCAAACTCAGAAATAGTATTGTATAAAATAAAAATATCAGCTTCGGGAGAAAAAAGTAGTCTAAGCATTTGAATGTCCATTAACCGTTATGTACAGGAGTATTTACAGTCTTAAAATTTCATTCAAATCTTAGTTTTGCAAAGTGTACAGTAAACTGGGAGTTCACCGCAGCCGTACGGAGCAGATAAAATACGACTATGGCTGTCATTCAGTCAGTGGTCGCAAAGTATAGGACAAAGGCCTTTTAAGGGAGCTTTAAATGACACGCCAGAATAAATTAAGCCCCACTAATTCTCCAATCGTGAAATGCTTAAAATGAACAAGCTAAAAATGACACACGATGGGCATACAAAGACTAATCTGGGTGACAAATGACACTCATTCATAAAGATGTATTGATGTCCAGTTAATGCAATGCATCGTAGGTTAAAAATATGACAAGGATAAAGATTGAAAATAAATCATACCCCAAGGGACAATAACATTATTAAATTAAATACATTGAACTTCACTGATGTTTAAAAGGAGGTACAGCTCTCACAATGTAACAGAAATTTCTTAAAATTGAAAAAGTAAATGTTGGCCAATTCATAATAACAAATCATCACACTCATTATAAATTAAAAGAAAAAATGAATCTACAATTCATTATAAAAGGGGGAAATGCCCTTGAAAGAAAAAAGCAAAAGCAAAACTGATAACAACATATTGGGAGCAAAAAGGATCAAAGTGTTGTCTAATCTATGCCCTTTTCCTTAACATTCATCTCATCACAAGCCAAACAAACATAATGGTTGAGGATGTCACACCCGTTTAGAAAGACATCTAAAATCCATGAAAATTGGATTCCATGCTTATCAATGTCTCCCCAGAGGAGTGAGTCAGTGTAAATTAACATGTTGAAGTGAAATGATCCTTAAAATTGGAGGGGTGACCATCGGCTGGTTGTTGCAGGAGCAGAGCCACAGAGCGTTGCTTTAGGACATTTCAGGACGAGGTCTGGAGCCTGTCTGTTGTGCGTCAGAACAAAGGCTGTGCCTCCTCCCTGGTACCTGAGGAGCAGTGGACAGTCTGAGGGTCACAGGTGAGTGATCTCAAGCCCCTACATGTACAAGGGGCTTTGGTTCACGCTGCGCCAAGAGACACTGTGTGAAATGGTGTGTGTGGGCAGTGGGCACACAAAGCACACAGAGCACAAGCCTGGGGAGTCCAGATTGAGGTTGAGCACAGCTCCGGGTGATCAGCTATAAGCCTGCACTGCCCCCTATAGCTCCAGTCTGTAAGGCCCCCCTGCCTTTGATGTGCGGCCCACAGTTCTGTATCACTGCCTGTTAACAGTGCTCCAGGTAGTCGATGACTCGAGAGATGGACTTCTGTCCTGTGGTGCCCATCGCACACTGAGAAGATACAAAGAGGAAACAACAAAGAAAAACATGAGAAATTGTCAGCTTCACTGGTGAAGATACCAACTGAAAACTAGTAGCCAAAGTTTATGTCAGTTTTCTATAGAAGATCTGACCACATCAAACCGCGTTCAAGGAATTCAAGAGTAATTAAAGTGGAACTATTTAAACTCGCTTACAACAACAGTCCAAATGAGTTTTAAAAACTGGGCAGTGCCTGGAGGACTAAATGCTAACGCGTACTAAAATTGGAACCATACATAGATTAGCATGGCCCAGCACAAGCAAGATACACAAGTTTGTAAAGAGGAGAAAGATTGGGAGGGGGGTTGGGAGGGTGTCTGGACGTATGAGGAACAGTGTGAAAGGTCTGACAGGCACAAACACTTGAAACTCCGCCCCTGCAGCCAAGTGTCCCTAATGGTCTTTAGTCAGAGCAGAGGCGTGTGATGGCCATTGGAGGAGGCAGTTTGTTTTAGACCACAAAGCTGCAAATGAGCCTAGTTTGCACTGAAATAGTTTATTTTTTAAAATGGTCTAGGAACAGTAAAGAATACTAAAACACCATACAAAAAATGTATTTAGTGTTTAGTCCCTCTAAACATTCTTAACACCTGAAAAAATCATGTCCTCTTTTAACACTCATATATATTTATTATTTTACATTTTGCTCATTGTAGACTGCAATAATGATCTAAAAGGACTTAATAGGACCATTGAAGTCAATGGGCGGAAACCTGACGGGCTTCTTCATAGAGGTATTTCACTACTAATTGGACATTTTTGAAGATTAGATCTTTTACCTAGGGTCTGTGAACTGCGTATATCTCATCTTTAAGTACATTTAGAAAGAATTCCAAGTTAATGTAATTTGTTCAAAGGAAAAGTATATAGTGATTGGTCCCACTTAAAAATGACCAAAGACCTAAACCCACCCTAACCGCCTTTCAATTAGAGCTGCTAGGAGGAGAGCTGGAGGACTAAAGGGGAGGGAGAGGGGGGAGGTGTGATTGGTCTAACAGGCATGAACACTTCAGACTCAGATGTTTGAAATGAGCTGCAAGGCACAAGTGTGACGTCACATGCCGTTTTAAAGTGGCCACTGGAGGCAGCACATAATCAGATTTTGAGTGTTTTCTTTCATTCTTTGATAGATGTTTTGGCCAGTGACTTTTTTTTATACAGGACAGTGTATTGTGAAATGGGGATGAGAGGGGGAAGGACAATGACCTGTGGGAGGTGGGGGGAAGCCATGTGAGTAATGGTGCTTTCCCGGGGTGTCGTCTAAACCGTGAATATAAGTTTCTGATGGCACATCACTGGTGTAGACCACAGTTTCTACGATTCTTAGCAAGATTCTCTGCCACCACACCAGGCATAGTTCACAGGGAGAAGACATGACTTCAGAAGAATCATGGGTATGGGTGGATATCGATTATTTTAGTAATCGAGTAATCTATCGAATGTTTTCTTTGATTAATCGATAAAAATGTTTTGTACATTCCATAAACCATTTAAAAGCATCCATCCATCCATTTTCTACCGCTTGTTCCCGTTAGGGGTCGCGGGTGACTGGAGCCTATGTGCCAGTGCCTTTGGGCCTTAGGCGGGGTACACCCTGGACAGTGGCCAACTCGTCGCAGGGCTAACACAGAGACATAGACACACAGACAACCATTCTCTCTCACACTCATTCACTAGGGTCAATTTACAGTTGCCAATTTACCTAACACATGCATGTCTTTGGACGGTGGGAGGAAGCCGGAGAACCCGGAGAGAACCCACGGTATCACGGGGAGGACATGCAGACTCCACCCAGAGAAATCATGTGATGTAATGTTCGCCCAGGAATCGAACCCATGATTTCCTTCTTGGGAGGAGAGAGCTCTAACCGCTCTGCCCCCGTGCACCCATTTAAAAGCATATTAAATAATTTTTTTAATAAACATTATAGTTCATAGTAATAAAACAAATGACAAATAAGGGCTTTCTGCTTAAAATAGCACGTTAGTCTTAATTTCACATAAGTTTGTCCCCAAAACAGCAACATTTCACTTAAGTCCAAACAGAACAGTTTGTATATAAAGAATATACAAAAAAGGACTAATTAACTTGTCACCAGACTGTTTGTAAACGATTACAGTAGCTATGAATTCATTTGCGTCACTTAAATAAGAAATTTGTCTGTAAAACTTTATGTTGGATGGGACCAGTGATCCGGGTGTTTTGAGCGGTGGCTCTGCATTTTACATTTTGTCGTTTTGCGGCGTTGGCTCTGTGTGTCGTTCACTTTGGCCTCCGACTTTCTGTTTCACAACAGATTATTATAACGTGGTCGCGGCCCTCCGTGCTGTTTCCATGGATGATTTGGCCATTTTCAAGGCTCAACAGAGGAGAGGGCGGCGTGTTATAAACGTACGAGTGTGACCGGGAAGCAAAGTTGTTGTGATGGGAAGAGCGGGGCACCGGAAGCGCGGGGCACCAAAGTAGCGGGGCGCGGAGCTAGATGGGGTAGTTAGACACCGTGTTGTGCTTTCTTTGCGGCAGGCCCGAGCAGAACAAGCTTCGTGTGAAACGGAAATGCTACAAGTCGTTCGAAGCTTTTTTGTAATGAAATTGCTCGAGCAAAAATACAATTCTGTTCCAGAACAAAAAAACGTATTTATGAGCACAAATAATTCTAGGAATAAATATTGCCAAAAAACCTAATTTTGTTCTAAGAAAATACCTGCAAGTTTGCGAGAAAGATGAAAATATCTAAAACTGTCATCCATCTTTAACAACGTAAACTTTCTGCTTTTAAAATGATTGAAAACATTATGTACTCACAGTGAGGTTCATGAAGTTCAGGAACTTTTTCAACATTTCTGTCATGATGGAGAAATCCCCTTTAGGTAGATTCTCTCTCACAGTAGTCACATTGATCTGCAATGTGAGAAAATTTTTGAAACCACAGCTTTGTAAAATAAAACTAAATGCGTCAGTACCGTTTTAAATCTTACCTGGCTGCCTTGGCATAAGCAGCCCAGAAGAAGAGCTGTGTAGGAGGCAACTATGCTGTCCTCCATATGTTTGCCCGCATGCTGCAGAGCTGCACACGCACAAGAGAAAAGCACTTTTAGATTCAACTTACCGAAATACATTTCTGAACTTCAGACTATTCACAGCAAAGCCGGATGTAACCATGTGACGTACACCATTTTACTGGACCATCCCACTCTATTTTGATGAGCCCGTCTGTCGCTATATTGTTTACCTTTATTGAGGTCCAACTCTTCATCCTCCTCCTCCTTCTTTTCACTCTCCTTGGACGTGGTTTGGTTGTCATTGTTCTCTGCCTCGACCCACTGGATCTCACCGGACGTCTCCTGCCACTGTCCACTCTGGTCCTGGGCTGGCTTTGGCGCCTCGCTGATGAGATCATCAGTTTTAGCTTCGGCTAGTATGGCCGCACGCTCCCTTTCCAAGAAGAACTGAAATAAGGAGCAAAATCATCTACAACACCATACATAATCTTAATAAACACACACAGTAATTAATGCACCATTTGGAGACCTTTATGGCAGAAACTTGTAAAGACATGTAAAGCTAAGGCGTCAACACTTTCATGTTGAATGGTATTATCTGAACTGATAATCTATGAGCAGCCAGAGACATTCACACGACTGATAAAACTGGCAAACAGGACCTTATTTCACAAGCCTGGACAAACTGGATGCCATCCTCTTGCTATGGCTTTAGAAGAAATAGCATTTTCATTGTAGTCTAGAAAACTATAACAATATTGATTTTTCCACATGACTTCTTAACACTAAGAGCCTCTGAATTCATACATCCTTGTGAACAGTCTACTGCAACATCAGTGACTGGCAGAATATTTACGATGCTGGTCGGCCCAGCTCATACCTTGACCAGGGCGGCCAGAGCGCCAGAGGCTTTGGGCTTCTCCTCCGCCTCTGCCTCTGCCTCTTCCGGAGCAGCTGCTGACTCTGCGCTGCTTTGTGTCGGCTCAGCAGGCTGCATCAGGCTGTCCTCCAGACAGGTGTCTTCCACAGTGTACTCCATGTCCACCAGACTGTGTCTGTTTCTGGAGCTGTACTCTACCAGATTAATGAGAAGGCCCAGACCCTGGTATGCCACACAGAACACACATGTATCTTTAGTTCATGGTTATGTCTAAATTTGCCACTCATAAGTGGTCAGCACAAACAAAGTTTACAGGAGACTTACCAGTACTCTGATGTCGAAACGCTGCTCTGGCGGGATGTAGCGAGGCACTCGCAGCACACAGTTCAAAGCTGTAACTATTAACAGCTCCTGCTCACCAGTTTTTGTACTTCCCCACTCTGCAATGGAAATATATATTATTCAATTTATACTTGAATTTTTGGATTATTGCCACTGAACAAAGTGACAAAAAAAACAGCATCAATATGTAAAATGTATAAATACCCACACAATTTCTCATTCTCTTTGCCATTTTCAAACACAGTATGACAGAATATATATGACATCTAATTTAATAACTACCAAATGCTAATCAATGAAACTGTTTTAGTTAGATGAAGAGTTCTTACCGTTGTCATGTGTGAGATTGAGCAGCACACCGATCACCGCCCTCATGCAGTCCTCCACAGCCTTGCCCACATTACTGAAGCTGCAGTGGGGCAGAGCGCCATCGGTCGACAACACAGAGCTGTTGTTTAGTGCTCTGCTGTAACGCTGAATCATGTCCTCACAGTGGCGCAGCGCTCTGTAGAAGAGACAATAAAAGTAATGCAACAAGTCTTATTGACAACCCCTGCTGCACATATGTAACAATGATCCAACAACTTGACTGTACATGCAGTCTTTACCTGGCAGCGGAGATGATCAGTTGAGAGTCTTTGTAAGCAATCAAGTATCCCTGATTGTCAGGGTTTTGCACCGTGACCTGGTGGCAGTGAATCAAAGAAAAATAAATCAATAAAAAGTGGAAAAAGTACAAAGGAGGCAACACAAAACTTTCAGAGGAATTTGAAGTTGTGATTAGAGCGGTCAATAACAGTTCCAAAAGGCAGCTACAGGAAAGTTATTGTACAAAAGGGGACAAAGGGCACAACTATAATAACCATGTAATTTTCTTCTTTTACACCTGCCCTTGACTGTCACTCTTTGGATGTCTGAAACGGGGAGCACAGACTTCATACTTACACTTTCTAGCACTCTCAGGCACCTCTCTGCACCCCACAACGACGCCACCAGATTCTCCTTGTCCTCCTCGTGGCTCAGGTGCTGCACGCATTCTTTCACTGTGGAGACAAGAATGAAAAACGTCCCCGAAAATTACACAGATGATGAACAACCTCAAAGTCAACAGCCAACTTTTGACTGTCCTAAGAGAGAAAAAAAATATCACCCACCTTTGTCCACGATGTGGTCCAGGCCTCCGAGCAGCCGGAGCTCCTCCTTGAACCAGTCGCCAGCTCTTTTTGAAGTCAGAGAGAGCAGAGTCTCCATGGCAAGGTGACCAGACTGAAAAACAACATTGACTCAACATAAGTTTCTATCAAGGCTGTTATACAAAAGCCACCGTCCTCTTGCAGAAAAGGTATTTTCAATGCAACTGATTCAATATATTTAACTCAGCGTTTCATAACAGAAAATTAAGAAGGTTGTTTATTCTATTGATTGAATTGCGCTTAAGTATTTAAGTTTGTGCACAGAGGAAGATCAAAGTACCTGGATACCTTTTGTTGAATGGAAAATAAAGAACTTGAAAAACAATATATTCAAAAGATGTTCAGAGTGTTTGTAACACTTTCAGCACCGTTAAGATCTAACACTATGTAGCATTTGTAACTTGTATAATATTATGTGCTAAAAGAACACACCGTGATGTTCTCCAAGTCCAGATGTTTGTTGTGGACGGTCTCACAGAGTTTTCTGATCTTCTCCTTAACCTTCTCTTCCTCTTTGGCCGTCAGCTGGTCGTGTAGAGCAGAGTAGTCCTGCTCCAGCTCCAACAGCTTGATCATGAGCTCTAAACACGCCCTGTCCAAGTCCATGTTCAGACGGTCTCTGCTCAGAATGTACATGAGCGCGGCTGTGCACAGGGCGAGGTTCTGGGGGAGGAGAGGAGGACAGAAAGGGGACAGAGAGGGGAAGAGAGGGGCAGAGAAAGGGGCATGTCAAAGAAAGGAGAGTGGCCTAATATAATGAAAGTATAGAAATATTTTATCATGTTAAGGCTAAGTGGTGACACTACTCACTGGGTGCTGTGGAGCATCACTGAGGATTTTGAAGACATGTGCCACTTTTCCTCTGGCTCTCAGATGCATCCTGAAACTGGGCATGGCACATCGTGTGGCCAGGCTGATTATACTAGAGAGTAAACAATATTTTAAAAATATATTTGTTAAAAAAACTACACATTTATAAAACTTGACTTTCAAAAAAAGTGTGCTTGAGACATCCAAGTTTGAGTGCTGGGTTCTGCTCATTTCTAGCAGGCGGACTGCAAGTTGCACTCACCTAAGGCATCTTGTGTTGAGTGGTTGGGAACTTTTCAGCCCCGTCTCCAGGTACTCAAAGTCATCTGTGAACTCTTGGTTCTCTCCAAACTCCACGACGTCATTGAAGTGCTTCACATGCTGCACCACCGTGTACAGCTGGAGGGAGGGGAATTGGGTTAATTAGAGCTAATTGGGAAACAATCCAGAGAGACACTCAGCAATGGAGAAATGCTCTTATTTTGTTCGATTACACTCTATTGGTTCCATTAAACTCAACGGCTGACTGTGCTAATACCATGGTCAATAGTGGCTCAGCATGTGGGCTTCAGGCACCATCAGCACTTCACAATGTATACATTTAGTGCATGCAAGCAAGCTTAATTTAAAAAAATGGAAATACAGTCTAGGGCTGCAACAATTAATCGACATATCGTGACTATTAAAATGTTGATAATTGTCATCTGAAATATACAGACTCCAAAACGTGTACGAAAAGACCTATTGTAACAAAGACATTATGACATTTGCAAATGTTTTCAATGTAGAAACCTTGAAGCACCGTATTTCAACTGGGGATGTCAAGAATTAGTTTAAATCACAAAATATAATAAATGCGAACATTTTAGAAGCAAAACTAAGTATTTTTGGTTCATTATATAGCCCCCAAAAATATACCTTAATGTAAAGAGCTTCTTTTATCTGGTTGCTTTTGCTATATTTAACTTTATTTTGTTTTATTTCAGAAAGTTAAATTGTGTAGAGCTGGTCACAAACTACATCTTTCAAAAAAAATTTAAATCATGATTTTTTTTCTTAATGTCAACTTTTAATGTTAAAATTTTACATTGTGATAGCACTCATTTCAACATTTATTTGATTGATAATGTATTTAAAAAATAATTGTAATCAAAGAAATGATCGCTGATTAGTAAACTAACAGAATAATCTGCTGCCGCCCAAATACAGTTCTTGCATCCCACCTTAAAAGGAGATCATAACAGTGCCCATCTCATTAGATAAATTCATCTTTATTTCCGATTTAAAGGGCTTATATTTATGAATGACTAGTGAACACTTTAGACCAATCTTTCCCATTTGTCCACTTCTACGCCCTTTAAACCCCACTACACAAGACACTCACCTCCTTGTGCTCCTTCCTGCATTTGAGTGCAGTGACAATATCCTGGTTGGGACGTGTGGGCATGGTCTCAGACTTAATGACTTTTGGCGGCGGTGGAGGTGCTTTGAACACGCCATCATCTTTATGTGTGTTGTCTTTGCTGCTGCTCGATAAAACAGCCTGAGGAGAAAAGAGTAGAACAAGGCTCACACTTGAGTCCCATAATCTGCTTAATGACACTAAGCACTGAGCCCAGGATCGGTGTGTAGGTAGCAGCGGTCAGATCAGGTATTGTTAACCTCTAACTTTAATTTCCCACAATTAATATGCTAAATTCAAAACATTAACAGCGATTTGATTCATCTGCGTAAACAAGAACAAACGATTGCATACAGTATATTTGGCTGGAGATTTGAAGCAGGGCAAAGCCACACACAGGTCTCACCGGAGCAGTTTGAGATCGTGACAGAGGAGGTACAGGCAACTCTTCAGCCTCAGGCTGATTCCAGTGGCGAGCATTGTACACAGCTTTTGCAGGAGACTAGAAAAAGTATAATTAATAAATGAATTAATATAGAAGAAATTATATCTTTTCTTTGCATGTCAAATTAATCATCTATTATCTGGGTAGGTGTTAATTGGAAATTACTATAGTTAATAAACATACATCAGTCGTTACTGCAACAAGCCAATCCAAATCAAAAGGTGTGTAGGTAAAAATGTATCTAAATCAAATTAATTCAGGGCACTGCTTACTTTGTAATTTTAGTAGATGTTGTTATTCATGAGAGGATTTAATCAAATTCAATTATCAACACATTTTTGAGATGGAAACTAAACATTACCAATGAGAAGTCAATAACATCAACAGTAGGGTCTTGAGTGACTAGAATTACCTTCTTTGGTCCACTAAAGATCTTTTTGGTTCCACTTCCAAACTCCTTCAGCTTTTCACTTGCCTTCCCCAATCGCCCCTTTTGAGTCTCAGTCCCACAAGGATTTGAGTCATCCGAAAAATCAAATGCATCTGTGTCACACAAAACACAAGATTGAAAAACACATGAAAGGTAAACCTTTTACAACTGAGAAATTGATTTCCAATTTTACTTAATTTTGAAAAACATGTGAACTGTTTACCCGTATTGCTGCTGGCCTGGCTGTCCTGAGAGTCGCTGGTGTGGGGGCTATCCACACCAGAGCTCAGAGCTGCCAGAGCCTTCTTATGTTTCTTCTCTTTGGCACCGGTGCTGTCATCATCACTGTCACTCTCACTGAGGTCATCAAAGCCAAAGTACTTGATCTTGTAGCTGCTTTTCCCTGCCATGGCACTTTCGGAGCCCTCCTCGCCCCCCTGCTCCTCCTTGTCCTCAAAGCCAAAGAACTCAAGCTTGCTCTCAGTCTTTGTTTTCTTGGGCTTTGTTGGTGTTGGCCTATACCTTCAAAGATGTATAGTTTATTTATTGACAGCAAGAAATGGTAAAATATTGGCATACATAAATAAAAATGCAAAATCTTTTACCGAACATGTTTAGGTAGAGGAGCATCCGTCTTCTTCTTCATCTGCCCCGCTTCCCCGAGGTCAGCAGGGGGAGCAGGGGCAACCAGTTCATCTACGCTGCGCTCTATTGAGTCCTGAATAGTGACGTTGCAGATTGACACACAGGAGGGGTGCAGTACAGTGTAGTCTCTCACCCGTCCACCGCCCCGGCCTGCAGGCTTGGCCGCTGTAGTGGCCTTGGCAGCAGCACTACTTGAACTGGCGGGATGCACAGTGAGGGATTTATCTTGTACGCTTGCGGTTTCATGACGGTCATCACTATTGTTGTTTTCAGCTGGCTCACAAGAGGTTTTGTCAGCCCGATTAGGCCTCTGGTATTTCTTGCTGTTTGAGGCCCTGAGGGTGAATGGAGATGGGGGAATATTGTCTACTGGTTCTGGTGGAGGCTCCGCAGCAACTTCCGATTCGGCGTTCATCATTTCGTCTGATGACAGTTCATCATAAGAGGGGGGAGCGAGAAAGTCTCTGCTACCTCCTGGAGCATTGTTGGACGTTGTGCCAAAAAGAGAGACGTCTGTGCTTGAAGAGAAAAGGAACGGCTGTGTCCCTAAATTCTGATTAGCAGAGGAAATTGTGTGTGAAACGGAGGTCGTGCTTCTGGGCTTTTGACCGCTATCAGATGCAATTTTGTACCACGGCTGGTTACTTTTCACAACCACCTTAATGACTTTCTCTTGAGGGTTTGTCTTGTCTGTAAATGCAGAAGACATAATTAAAACATTAAAGCATATTTCATAAAACAGACACTTGAAAGTCTACAATGCATAATTACTCACTTGTTTCTGTGGACGAAGCTAAGAGAGAGGTGGTCACTACAGATGGCACGCCAGTGCTCTGCTGTGTTTGTGTATTTGTAGCAGCCGCTGCACTGACATTAGCCTCTGGTCCAATGTGAGAAGTGACGGTCTTTGACTCATCGTCACTGTCAAACCCAAACGGGTCCTGGTCACTGTCACTGTCCTCTAGTCTGGGCCTCTTCGAAACCTCAGAGACATCAGATTTTAACACAGGCCTTTTTGCCCCAAGCTGGGCCTTGTATGTGGTCTCTCCCCATTTGGTGGACAAGGTGGGCTTCCTGTTAGAGAAGACCTCTTCAAATCTTGAGTTGGCCTCACCTCCTTTGCGGTTGTATGTCTTACCGAATCTGGATGTCATGTTTCCTTATGTTACATATTCCCTATCAAAAGGAATATGCAATGAGAACTTTTGTAAACAGTACAAAATAAATGTATAGCCTACTGTTCAACTTGTTAATTATTTGTTATTAATTTGAATGGCCACCAAGATTTACAACCTATAATGGGATTAAGATGAATAAAATGTTTTTTAAAACATATCACACCACTGTTTTCAACAGTATTTGAACAACCATAAAGCGTAAACACTACTCGCAACCACTTATGGTTTAGCGCTACTTTCGTTTAATTCTATGTTCAATAATTCACGGAGATTATTACTCAATTACTAGTAGACTGCAAATGAATACTTTTAAGATGTACAATATCAACAAAATTTGCAGTTAGGTTCAACCCAAGGCAACGGTCACACAGCATATTAAAACACTGAGACCCTTGGATTGTGTTCCCCGTTAGTGAACTTATTTTGAAGTTACCATTAGCTTCGATGCCATCTGTGCTACTATCACCGCGGGACCATTTGAGGATTTTATCAGATTATACACACTTTGGTGACATTTGACTAAACACACGTGCGAGTCTATAAAGCTATAAGAAAAAATGATCATGTCTAAAAACACAGAAAGACATATTACCTTTAAACTGCAGTGTGTAGCTGATGTTCCGCTTGTTCCTTAGCCAGCCGGCTAGGCCTGAGCTCCCAATCGCGCACGGATCAAGCGGGTAAAGTCCGCCCAGCGCTTCAAAAACTACTCTATAGAGTCATCTTTCTTCCGAGTATGTCAAGATGTTTGTACCCGAGATTAAAATTAGTTGTACTGTCGCAAAGCCCTTTAGCTACGATCTCTGTAAACAACATAATCCAGACTTTATGTATTTAGCAGTGGTAGTGGCGGCCATTAAAATGTCCCCTCCCTCCTCGTTCCCAGGTCGTGTGCTTCGAGATAGAGACTGGCCAATGAGCAAAGGCGATGTTGCCCGGGGATCAAGTACAACGGTATCGGATTGGTTAAGGCTTTGAAATCAAAATAAACGACAGAGGGCAGCAAAGGACCGCTTACATTTGACTTTAAACCAAACTGTGCCAAAGCGTTCGATGGGAACTTGACGTGCTTGCAAGAGCAGAGATGTACAAGCATCAAATGTACTCAGCCGAAACAATATTTATACTTTGTAAACACTTTTGTGTTTTCCGCCAATCCTACAAGCAAGTAGGTTACATTTTTAATATGGTTTTATCAACAAAGAATTGAACGCTCTTATGTCAGCGTTGAACAGCGTTCTTTCAAAAGTATTGTTTTTTTGTCTCATTATACCGCCATTTTTTTAACTAATGTGTCTGGCTTTGCATTTGACTTAAAACGTAAAGTTCTTGATGTTCAACCCCAAGCTAATATCATGATGATGTCACTCTTTTGTCTCATTATGAATGCTTAGGTCATAACAAGGAATGTTTGGAAACGATCAGAATAAGGGTTCCGCCCGTGTTATTAACATGATAAACTGCCACAGATGAGCTCCAGACAGATTACTTCTTATGATTTTTGCTACAACGTCCCTGCATTCTGTTTTCATAAATCAATACTGATTCCTGTCACTCAACCCCCTCAGGGCTAAATAATAATAATAATAATAAGTTGCATATGGAACTTTTTGATACTTATTTTATAATAAAAGTTGCAGCAGTTGGTTATATGTAGAAAAGAGCAAATGCAATTCCACGGCAAGGCCATGAGATGGCAGCAGCGGGAGGAAATTTGTTTTAAATATCTTAATAATTAAATAATTCCATAATTAAGACAAAGTCTACATAATAATATAATGTGCACTGCAGAATACATCTTGAAGCTCGTCCAATTATATTTTGATTAGATTAACTCACCACTTTTTAATTTAATGTTGGCATTGTAAAACACATCCGCTTGTACATATTACAATTGAAAGTGCAGTGAATCCCAAAGGAGGCCCACATCTGTAGCCACAGCATCACGGCCTCTGCCCCAACAATCACACCACCAGACCAATATCAAGTCCATATGCATGCAATAAAATGAATCCAAGGCAGATCCCAATTGGTTTCAAGTCATGAGTAATAGCTAAGCAAATATGGTTCAAATAGCAGTGCATCAGGTTCAAGATGCATGTATTTGAAATCCAATGGAAAATGTGAAAATCCAAGGTCTATGTCAAAACAAAGGAATCAAACCCTTGATTTTCTTCTCCGTTTACATCACAGAATAAAGAAATATATTTACAGTACTTTTGAAAAATGTGACAAAACATCAGCTATTACAATGTGTTTAACCCAGCAACTTAAACATTTTAGCAATGCAGAGGAGGCGTGACTGAGCAACCTTTCATATTAGACAAGTCTTTGAAAAATGTAAAACAATAAACAACATAAAATCAATATGATAAAAACATATTTTTTTTTACACTGAACAAACAGTAGCATTGATCAAAGGATTAAAAATTTGAGTAAAATTTTGAAAAGTACAGTACAGCTGTAATAGCATCTGCATAGTCGTTTCTTTTAAGACAAGGCCAGAGTTTTCCTAGACATGTGCTGTCACTGGCCTTTTGCCTTTGCAGAGGGAAGGGCATTTCAGAAACAACCCAAACCTCTCCAGTTAAAATACAAGGTCCACTGGTGATTGGCAAAAAACTCCAACTTATGTGGAATGTCAAGGGTCAATCTCCATAGGAACAACCGTGAGAATGGCATCTTCGTTTCCACGGCGGACCACCACTTTGAGCGAGCTGTCTTTCTTGATGGCAGCGCTGACGTCCGTGGCTGATGAGATCCTCTGTCCGTTGATTGAGATGATGACGTCATGCTCCTTGAGTCCCCCACTGCGAGGAAAAAATAATTAGTGAAGGAAAGTCCAGAAAATATCGCATAAAGTAAATATTGCATCTGTTACAGTTACGTCTGCAAACGGTGTAAAAACAACAGGAACAAAGAAAATTCTCATACTATAAGAAAAATATATGACCATAAGATTGGCTGGCCAGTATATATATTCATCATGTATTGAATCCAGGCCACTTTTATTATTGCAACATGTAGCCCTTTATTTGTTATGACGTTGTAGCAAAACTGATGGTATCCTTATTGTAAAGAAAAAGCCCAAGAACCTAGGATTTGGAGGTCTTAATGCCAATATTCACTTATATTTTAGTTTACTGTTATTCTACTTATTAGTATGCCGTTATGTTCTTCACAATTGCAATTTGTCTCAACAAAAATTCACTTTCTGTACCTAGTGTGGCCTTGTAAAGCGCAAAAATGTTCTCACAGATGTTTTGGCATGTGAAAGAAAGCCATTGGTTAGCTGTTAGCATGTGTGAAACATTTTAAAGCATTTTAATGAAGCTGTGATGATGGTGGGATCATAGCACAGCCAGGGCAAAGTGCTAAGTTATAAAACAGAGTGGGCAAAAACAGGCACCCACCATAAAGAAAACAAAGTAGTAAACCTGAAATCACACACAGGCCAAAGCATTTATGAGCAGAAGAATCAAACATGTTCCTCTATGTAATTAGACCCACATGTAAACCTTTATTTACACCAGTCTGCTTAAGCTCAGATACATCCACAACGCAGCATGGAAGTGGGCAGGAAATGGAGTAACGTGCAATGAGATCAGATTGCATTTTGCCCACAACAACAACAAAGAACTATTATTATTTATTGTATCCATTTTTTGTAAATTAAATATTGTTTATAATTCATGGAATAAATTATATTGTTTATGTAAATTTTTGTTCTTCAATCACATATTTTTTCACACCTCACCAAAGCCTTTGCACAGTACTTGAAAATACATCAGGATCAGATGCATGAAAGTGTAGCCTTCAAAACCGAACCACGGAATGTTAATAAGGCCAAGGCTAAACAGTAGGCACTCTGTAACAAGGCCCTCTATGATGACTCTAACTACAGTGAGCATGCTCAAAGAGTAGGAGCAGGAAAACCACAGCAGAGCGCAGCTAGTACCCTCCATCCGTGGGGTTTTGGAGGAAATAGCTGAGCTCAGCGTCTCCTGGCAGGCCCCACTCTGCTGGAGTTGTGGTGGTGGCTGATGGGAGTGGGATGTGGGGGGAGGGGTGCGATTTTGAGGGTTAAGCACTTCAGGCATGTTAAAGTGAGCCATGAAATTTATGTTCCAGCGAGACAGTTGTGTAGGAGACTGTGTAGGTGTCGCAGTACAAGTACATATGACACTGGAGGAGTAGAGGAAGAATTCCCAGCAGTTAGCACGAAAGAGACTGGAGAAATACAGCTACATTTATCTTCTGAGACAGTAGAATTGTCATATGCTGAGAACTATATACTTTAGATTGTCAAACTTACACTGCAGCTGGTGTCTTTGCAATAACCTCCATAACATATGCTCCAGAGGTGATATCAGGGAAGTCTGTGTGTCTGGTCTTCAGCTCTTTAGCCAAACTTTGAAAAACAAGAAAGGAAACCACAACTGAATACTGGGCAGACAGAGATGAAATATGATTTACTGCCTTTGTGAACATAAATTGTGCAACTCACCCTGGTGTAAGAGTCATCATCCTCACCCCGATGTACTTCTTCTTCGCGGCTGTCCTCCCTACAGATCCATAAATACAAACAAAGCACAACATTGGGAGAAAATGTATGAAGAATTAATTGATTTAATATGAAATATGATAGAAAAATAAGGCTATTTTTTTGTTTTCAAATTCTACAATAAAAAAATTGCAATGACAACTATCTTTCTTTCATGGTAATTTAATTTATTTTATTAAAATTGGTGTGTTGAGAAAGAAGATTACTAAATAAGGGAAAGTGAAACAGTATTCCAATTGAAATGATTTTCTAAACTGGCATCCACAGTAGAGTAGTTAATTACCTCTGTGTGATCATTCTCCTAGGTAATGCTGGAAACAGAGTCGTAAGAAATCTATCAAAGAGTAGATCTGTTGCACGCTGTACTGTGCCAATTGGTTTTGGGTCCAACTCTCACAGATATAACCAAAATGGGCTCGCAACACTTCCAGTGAAAGATACGATGAAAGCACTAACATGAGGTAGATAATTTGATGTGTCAGCGGGAACGCGGTACCTCTGGACTGCCTGTCGTAGGATTCTGCCAAGAACTGCCGAATCTTATCCGAGGGAATGGCGAAGGAGATGCCAGCTGTAACTTTCAAAGTGTTGATCCCGATTACCTCACCGTCCTGAGAGAGCACAAGTCGGCTTAGTCATGACCTGAACACATTACCATATTTCCATCTCCAAATATGTAAATAGGCATGTCAGGAATAATTTAGTTTACAGTTAATCAAGATATTTTGTTGGCAGGGGTTTTTAGAAGCAACAATATCTATTTTAATTGTAAACATAACCAACTGAAAATTGGAAGGTCACTTAGAAAAATAACATTAATTCAGGAAGTTTGATTTGTAAAAATGCTATATTTCTTCACCTAGTCCTGTGCCATTATTCAAATTTGGATCAAATTGTGGTCATACTGTTTGAAAATTACAATGATCAGCTTGAGGCTGTATAATCGACATGGTCCATCAGCCAATCCTGTGCCAGTCAAAGCATATGGTTTGGAGCGGACAAAAAGTGCGTATGTTTATGTTCAAAAGTACAAAAAACATATATATTTGTTGAAAAATTTTATCAAAAACTATGATCGGTCAACATTAGGGAAAAACATATTTGTTGCCAAATTATCATGACCCTAAAATTTTAGATTGTGACATTAGTAAAGAAAAATGCTCTTACCAGATTGACAAGGGGACCTCCAGAGTTGCCATACTATAAGAAATGTACAAATGATGTAAGTATGTATATGTTCTGCTTAATGTATGTATTGTGTGGTGATCTCTTACATTGATGATGGCGTCAGTCTGGATGTAGTCCATATCTGAGTTGCGGAGGCCCAGCTCTCTGCCTCCTCGCTGCGTGGTACTGACAATTCCTGTCGTGACTGTGTTCTGAAGTGAAAAGGGACTGCCGATAGCCACCACAAACTCCCCTGGTCTGAGGTCCGAGGAGTGTCCGAGCAGGAGGACAGGGAGTTTAGTCTGTAAAGAGAAAGCAAATAGAGGAGATTAGTGATAGTCAAACAAAACACCAAATCAGAAAAGAAGATGCTTATTTTGAGAGAATCAGGGTTCGCTGCAGTCTTAATTGTGATTTGGAGACCTCAAGAATTACCCACAAGTGCTTTTTAGGGTTGGGTCAGCAAACCAAACTCAACCACCACAATGCACTCAAAAAACTTTTATAAGACATACTTTGTAAGTGGTATAAAATGACAACAAATAGGTCTTGTTTGTTTAATTGATTGTATAGAAGAAGAGTGAAATGGGGGTGAGAGATAGCTGGACATTCAGCAAATTGTCAGAGCCGGAATCGAACTCTCAGCACAGCTGGCCGGCTGCACATTGAACCTGGCACAAGTGCTATTCACTCGGCCACCGATAGTTGGTGTTCTGTTGCCATGGCTTGATAATCCTTTACTTTATTTTGTATTTTGTCTTTTCCCTCCACAAAAAGTAGAGTTGTAAGAGAACATTTACACAATTAACTAGTTAAGTGCATTAATGTATAATGTAGCTCTGTTGTTATGGAGAACCTTGAGAGCCATGTTAAATGGGATAAAGCGTTTATTAAAAAGATTCTTTAAAAGAACATTTAATAAATTAATTGATTCGTTTTTTAAAAGGTGACTTAATAAATGTATATGCAAATGCTGTAACTGATTTTATTTTTATTTTTTAAGAAAGCTTGTTACTAGTTCTCTTTCATTATTTACTTTACTTTAGCCAGGAGGACCAGGAGAGCCACAGAAAAGCTAAACAGTGTAGCTAATTGTAGAAGCTTATCTTTGAAGCTAGTTTGCAATAGGCTTTCCGAAAAATATTTGTTATTGTAATTGTTTTATTAAATCTTCTTTTAAAAACAAATCCACAAAAAGTTTCTTTTAAATGATTTATTAAATGTTATTTTAAAAATGTTTAAAAAGCTTTTCTACATTTAATGCGACCCCCAAGGTCCGCCGTATGTTGTAGCTACAGCTGCCCTGAGGCAGACTGACAGAAGCAAGGCTCCCAATCCGCGTCATCGTCCCCTCCGACTACCAGCAATCATTCAAGCGCTCACCAAATTCATACTAGGCAATGTGGGTGAAGTGTCTTGCCTAAGGACACAACAAAAGTTGGCATAAGAGCCACAGCCGCCCCACACTAAGCCCTGAGTTGTACAGTTTATTTACACACACCAACACATTTGGCAAAAGTGTGATGAGTAATTTACTGTGAGTACCAGTTTAAAGGGGTAATTGTGTAGTGTTTTACAGAGGTGCTGAAGACCATGTGTTAATGAGTTGAACACTGGTGAATGGAAAATTATAAACCACTAATACTGAGTGGCCATTCACTGCTGCATGGCACTGTCTGCGTGTTCTTTTCCACAGTGGTGAATTGTACCATAAAAGCCAAATAACTCATTATGCTAACAATAAGATCAAAAGTTATGAGCTGGACAAATCTTTTGGAAAACATGTGGAAAACGTGACTGAAGTACAGAAATGACAAACCTGGCCTTGGGCTACTGTGAGACACAGACACAGAATGGGTATATTTATCCATCCACAGTGACAGTTTTTCTTTTCTGAATGAAATCATCCATGTTGAGCAGCCACAATGCTTTGAGGCTGTGCACTGACTGTACCCACACATCGTTATGTCAGAGAGCCACGACTGAGGAAAAATACATGTATCGGAGAGTAGACAGCCTGCTTACTCACGGTTATAAATAGAAGCTCCGAGCTACAAACTCTGCTGGAGTTTGGTCAATAGGATCCGAAAATCTACATAAATAAAAGGTTGATTAATCGCTTGTATCTTGCATATGTTATTACGTGTTCCCACATACAGGACACGTGACAGTGCATGCGTGCAGTATCTGACTCAGTATCTGTGCATGTTTGCACATATTTCTCTGGATATGTTTGGATTCGTTTAAGGCACACTATGCAACTCTTTAACATAAAATGGGTTCTAAATCATGAGGTAAAGGCATGTTTCAACAGACCTCCCAGGGTTGTAGTAATATGCCACATTTCCAAGTACTTACACCTTATCAATGAAACTCTGAATCTTCTTACCATAATAACAGAAATCTCCTTGTAAATTTACATAAATATATTTTCACATTAGCTTTCCAAACTGGACAGTATGTTGAATAGGTCTGTAATAGGTTTGTTTTTATTAGTTTTTCCGTGCCGAGAAGAAGGGTCTTAGGGCAGGGAATGCTCTGTAATCCATTTGCTTAATTCTTGTGAACGTTGGTTAATCTGTTTCTCCCTTATTGAACTATGACAGTTTCATTGTTTGATTGTCTAACTTTCTGTTGGTAAAATAAAGAATTTTGGAAAGCCCAGCAAGGAAACTGCTGTTGTGAATTTGGGCTTTGCAAAAATAAATGTAATTTAATTGATATTGAACCGAATTGAACTGAATTAAAAACAAATATACAACTGCATATAGGAAATGAATCAAACATGCCTGGCACATGCCACACTTCCCAAACAGATACCAAACATGCTGAAGACTGCAAACTTCCTCCTTCACATTCCGTAAGAGATAAACCAGATGGAAAGGAAGTGAGTAAACAGCTGAGTGCTGTCTGTGTGCACTGTGTCGAGAGGGCTCAGGTGGATATAAATCACTGCCAAAACATAAGCACTGTGCTAAAGTGGGATTAGATAGAATAGAAACAAAGGAATTATGTAAGGTTACAATTAAGTAAAAGTGTTTGCAACAAAATGGAAAAGACTTCAAATTATGACTTTGTGTGTTTGATCCTGACACTGGCTTTAAAGATTGTCCGTTTTGAGTTGCATTCACTTTTGAAGTAATGGACTGTAGTTGTGTCTCCTAATAAGATATTAGCTGTATATAATAATAACTCAAGTATATGCACAATATAAAATAACAGAGTATCGCTCTTTGCCTGTATCACCAAAACTATTAGTGGCCACTTATCATGAGTGAAGGTTCCCAGATCATATCCTGTAGACCACAGCGCTGACAGGCAATACGACACTTCTGTATTTTATATCCTAGAGGCAGCGTGCCAGTTAAAGCACACAGGTAGCACGCACCACTTTAGATTTCTAATCCATGTCATCTATTGTCACATTATCTCGCCAGAAAACTGTCAAGAGGTACTGCCTATTCACCGGCCTAGGATACCGTAGATTTTAATGATGATGAATAAAACAGGCAGGGAAAACTATTTGAAACCGCAAATAAAGCCAAGTATTGCACTTCTGTATATTATTCACAATGTGCTAGAAATGAAACAAAGTACTGCATTTGTAAAGTATATGTTTGCTTGGAAAAGTTAAGTACTCATGAATTCTCGTGTGCTTAACCCGGGTTTATGACTCCACGGTGTCAGGGTTTACAGAAACTCACAATGCGTTCTGAAATGTCTGAAGTGAAGAGGCCCAACAGCACCTAGGCGACAACCAACACTCAACATACAGAAAGCAAACACCAGTTGCTTACATATCGCTTACTAATCAAAAGTAGCCAGCAGAACAGGACGACGGGCGGAAAAATCATCTCCCCATGTGAGCTGGTCTGCGCTGGCCACCCAATGAGTCACCCTGCTATTTCTGCTCTGGATGCACAGGGCAGCATCATCCCAGACTCCGCAGACACACTTAAAGGAGCAAGGTGAACGAGGGGGAACACCAAGCACCGCAACCCACAGGAAGAGCTCAGGAATGTGGGGTGAAAAAAATCGTTGAAAACACACCGGTCCATGCATCAAAGTGGTTTCACTGTCGGGTCGATGGCCTGTACAGGGAGCATCAATGTTTGAGCAGATACGTGTATGTTTTGAAATATGGTGTAACCGACAGTATTAGCACAACAGGTTGCGTTCACGTAGCATGACAACATTCTCACATCCCGATCGTTTAAAATTGAGCTGGAGCAGGTCAGAATTTTATGTTAGAATTTGCTGTTTAACTGTCAGATTGTGGATTTGCTGACCTGGTTTATAGTTCATATCTCTGTAATTACTGGGCTACATGAAACAAAAACTGGCTCGAGGTTGAGCTTCTTCTCTGTCAATATAAATAAACAAAAGTTACATTTCTTTTTCACAATAGCTTCAGGAGGTGATGCCGTTATTCAACTCCAAAAGTGTGATTGTTAATTGTCTATTCAAAGGACATGAGATTAATATTGCAGGTTCGTGGAGCCAATCCATAACAAATAATGATAAGGTTCAACATTTGTGGATTTATGTTTGAATATTTCTTTCGAAAACAGTAAAACTTCCATGGGGTTACATAGGCCCTGCCCACCATCTGAGGCTTAATCAAAATCATACAAATTAGATATTATTATTAGATCAATTGAGTATGTGTGGTTTTTGTTGGTAACACTGCATTTATTGACTTGGTAAAATGTATGTAATGTAATACTATTTTACAATTTTTACAACCTATACTGATCTGCCTTTCTTCCAAGATGGGTTATGTTTTCTGTGTTTTGGGTTTACAAACATTATCTAAAATTCAGTAGCCACAGCCATCGAGAAGTGTTTCTGATGCGTTTAGATAGATACGAGAAACTCCAGATACTAAATCCAGACATAATAAACAGCCTGGCTTGCTTGTACAGTTGTCATGATAATAAGCATCTACATTTGCTCCATGTTTCTGACTCCTCCACGATACTCTGGAAGATTAGTTTGATGTAATAACAGCTCAGTTGCATGGGGCAAAGTGAGGAATGGCTAAGTAGATGGGTCACTTTGAAAATGGCAGTGTTCACATGAAGATCTGGCTTTGTTATTTGCTTCGGGGCTTGGAGGGCCATTCAAAAGCTATTAGGCTAACTACCACTTTATAGCTGAAAGACCAGGTGCAAGCTTCACACTACAGGCTAGCAAGGGTGGGTTGGGCATGGTTTCTTTTATGCCTTCAGCAGACCCATGTGTAGATGCGAGGAAACTATAGCAAGAAAGCAATTTTCTGGGCACTGGAGTTGGTAAATGTGAGCCCACGGGTACACTGTCATGTCAGGAGCAGAGTGGAGACACACTCTTTCAGACATGGAGACGTAGAGGCTGCTCTGGTCAGCTCGGTAAAGTGGCCTGAAGTGTGTAAAAGCCAAAGTCTAAACTGAAGTCACTTATGCTCTCTAGTTTCCTTCACTTCACCACTTCAAAGCAGGAAACACTTTTAAAGGTCGCACCAGTGGATTTCCTGAGTAACATATACCATAGTTGTGATCTGGGATGGCTGTGCAGATAAAAAGGAGCAGGATTGAACTTGCTCCTTGACAATCAGAAGATGTGTGTGCGTGTGTGTTTTCAGCAAGTTGCCAACCTTAAATTACGCAAATTCCGTTCACTAAAAAGTGTTTTGCCAATGGATTAGTGTTGTCCAAAAAAAAGAAGAAAGTACAATACCTAGATACTAATAAATACTAATATACTCAACAAAAACTACAATCCAAACCAACCTGGGTAGTACATACATAAATCTGGAGTTACATTAAAGAGTTTTTACGTTCCCAGTGCATTCTGACTGGGCCACTGCCTCGCATTATATTTCTCCTTCGAGCCGGGTTCAGGCTCAGGCCAAGGCTCTAAACTCTAATGGCCATGTCAAACAGTTTACCAATTTTGACCTGGGTGAACCCCAAGACTCTCCCTCACTTTGTTGTTAATTTGTCAAGTTGTTAAATGATTAGGTTTCTCTAACCCAAACTGCACTCTCAAGAAACCAAACATTATTGTGACTGAAAAGTACAAGGAAACGGCATATTTATCCGTCAAAATGCAGAATAAACTCATAACACACACCTATTTGCTGTTGTTCCTTGTCAATCCTTATTATCTAAATTAATTAATTAGTTGACTACTACAAATTTTGGTCACAAATCACACAATCAATCAATTAATCGACTAAACGACTAAAGGCATACAGCCCTGGTCTCAATATCTAATACTGCAGGATTTACACATGACTCCTGTTTACATGTGGTTTGAGCAAATAATGGGTTACGGTTTTAATTCATGAGTTGTCCTTGGAAGTGCAGTAAATTCACAATATATCATAATCCTATTTCACAGGAAGCGCTCCGGCTAATAAAACATATACTTCTTCAAACCACAGCCCTTGTCAACACATCCCTCCACTGACCTGCTCCTCAGCGTGGGTATTAGGTAACATCAACATATTGTAATCACACAGAGTAGGCTGTATCCTTAGTGACACTAGCGCGGAAGCCAATATAGTTTCCATATGGTCTTACTGACTATAAGAGCAAACATATGTCTGCGAGCCTGGTGTGTATGTGACGCCAAAGCTGCACGAGAGTTTGAGGGAAGACTCGTGGGCGTCTTGGCTCTTGGTAAGTTACCACAGCACTTTGAACCACACGCCTCATGCCAACGTGATGAGGTCTTACTAGAAACATCCCTTTACCTGATCTGAACAATGTGCTGGAAAGTTATGGAAATGACGACACAAAATGTATTAAGCAATGACCCAGTAAAGACAGTAACAGTATTTCTTATGCATTTTACTAGACAGTGGAGGCTTGCTGATCTAGTCTAGACTGTTTTACTTGGATTAGTATGACGTTATCTAAAGCAGAGTTAAAAGTCGGTAATGATTTAGCATACCACAGTGTTATTATGTTATATCTTAAGTCTTACTGCCAAACCGTAATTTGAACATTGAGGGTTGGCTTCATACAATGAATGATTGGATGAATAGGATTTACAGTTGATAAGGCAATTACACAATTAAAAACTTAACTGGCTGTCAATGTAATGTTAGGTTTATGGTGCCAAGTTGCGGGGGTGTGGTCATGCTTTCATTTCAGCTGAGGAGCAAAAGGTCAAGATATGCATTTCATGCTTCAACTCTAAATCCAAAAAGCAAGTAAGTAAATAACTGCTGAGGCTGTATATGTGTCCGCTTTTAGGACACATATTGGGTTTGTTTTTTTCAAATCTAAATTCGCATGGTGTATTTGAAATGTATAGATGTGTATTCTGAGTCCAAGATTTTGTTTTGAGATGCTTCTCCAAGTGGATGAAATATGCTTTAAGAGATTTGCAAATGATTGCATTCGGTTTTAGTGCTGAAAGCTTGGTATGTAGGTCATATTGTATAAATGTCTATGTTTTTTTCCTAAATTAACCTTAACAAGCAGGATGAGTCACCTTATGCTTCCAATATGGTTTATTGTAACAAAGACACAGTTTGTCTCTGCATTGCCCATCACCACTGTGCATTTACAGCCCCAAACCATTTTTTCTGGGAAGCCTGCCTGATGCTGGTTTGGACGAGTCTGCTATTGGCATATGTCTGATGAGTGGAGCTGTGTGGGGAAAGAAAAGAAAAATGTGTGGGCTAAATTGTTAATTTATTTCAGGAGAAACTGTGACTTTATTATTAAATTGGTTGTTTTTTGAGCAGTTAGAAACAAAGAAATTGTAATCTTTTTTGTTATGGTTATGGTTTAAACAGCACACGGGACATTTGGCTTTGTGGCCAGTGGAATGATGCCGCCATCGTCCTTGAGACAAAGAGCATAGGAAATTAATCATTTCCATTTTTTTCCAGGCCTATACTTTTCCTACATCTCATGTTCCTGTAAGAAAATTGGTTCCCATGCCTGAAGATGCAGTTTAATGGGAAATGAGCCAAAGAAAATACACACTCTCTCTCCTTGTTGGGTCAAAAGGCGCATTTTGCTGGCCTACATTTTTGCATGCATTTTGTAATCGAGTGGGATTGCCAGCGGGGTGAGCCAGGAGGCATGCACAGTGTTTAGCTTTGCAAGAAATGACGTCAGATACATACACTAGATTACAAGTATTTGCAGTAAAACGGGGCAATGGATTATTTGGAGATTTTGAAGTTTATTTTGTTTCAGCCGAGCAGCTGTGACTCATAAAAAGAAGGGCGTGAACTAACGCTATCTGTATATTGCATGTGGTGGTCGAAGCATGTATAATCTACTTTATGATAACACTATAGATCAACTAGAGTTACTGTTTATAAAATGTCCTGTTAAGTATAAACTATAAATTAATTAAATGCAAAGTTTGAGAGTCACAAGGTTTTTAGAGCATCAAATCTTCCGACTTTGTAAACAAAGCCATGATCGACTCATGCATTCATCATCATATCCAGCCCTAACATGTGGTCAACACCAAGGGGCCCCTGAAACCAGCGTCGCCACAACCTCCAGTCATAAAATGATTCAGTATCATGTGGAAATGTTCTCCCGTAGTAAATCTGAGAGTTTTGAAGTTGTTTCCAAGACATTACAACTTATTCTATGGCTCCAAGGGTCGACGTGATTAAGCATCTTTCAAAGTCCTTCCAGGTGAACGTTTCCAATTCTTTCCCAACTCCTCCAAGTGAGAGGGGCTGTGGCCAGATCACGAGTAGCAGAGAGGTTAATGAAAGGCCAGGAGAAAGCTTACTCATGCCCAGGGCTATCTTACCCACACAGGGAAGTCGTCTGCTTATTAGCTCGCTGACATAAGGATGCATTTTCTATGCCTGGACCACGCGCCTGTCCTCTGTTCTCTTCTTAGCGCAAAGAGACTAGAGAGAGCTGCTCTTTCCCCTCGGTCCCTTCTCCACTGAAGTCACAGATGCTGTAGATGGATTAATGAGTTCCCCAGAGCTGATGGCTGGACCACAGCTTTGACTGCTTCCAATAGACTACTTTCACACGGGGGCAAAATACAAAGAAATGTATAATGCTAAAATCTCTTTAACTGACTTTCCCACCCATAAAATTGTATAATTGTTTGTGAATTGTTGTAAATTAACTTGTTGCACTTTGGGTGTTGTGCAAAGTAGAAACTATTCAAAACGGTTTGAAATTGGCCCTTAAATAAATAAAATATCCCAAAAATGACACACAATAAAACCATGGTCTCCGGCTTTGCCCAATTACAATTTTTTTTATCCATCTGCCATTTTTTTTATATCCAATTACTATTCATGTCCCCAAAGTAGTTCTTGTTGTGTGTAAAACCCCTCCGTTTGTGGATGTAGGCTCTATAATCTAACATCAAAATGTCTGTTAATAGTCTAATAACAACTTTATGGTTTGCACAACATGAAGGACTACAAGCAATCTTTCAAGTATTTTAGGAATTTTGAAACACGCTGGTTAAATAGTTATCAAAGATGACATTTTTGAAAGGTTAATAACGCAATTTTCACAACTCTTTCTGGTTGGGTAATTAAATGTTAAGACCATGGAGCTGCCTGTACTTTCCCTCTTAATCTAAAATGACAACGTTAGCTTGCTTTCTCTCCTACTCTCTCATTATAAAGCAATCTTCTTCTCATTTCCCCTCATATTAGCTCACACTAGTCACACGTGTCTTCCTCTTCCCCACTACAACCAAATCATCTCACTACCAAAAGCTTTTCACCAGCAAAGTCTCACGATATTCCACAGGGCGTCCTCAATGACCCACTGCTATTCCATTAACTATCAGCATCTGCTTATATTCAACTGTTACTTAACCATTGAGCCACTTTATTAAATTCACCTGTTGTTTACAAAGCAACAAATGCACCCCATGGCACTAAAGTTAACAAGACTCTCGTGGCATGGAAGCTTAATTTTGTCCATATGGGGAAAATCTCTGCAATTTTACACAAACAAAATCAGCGTTGCAGTGAGCGTGCCTGCCTTGTAACAATTCAAAGCTTATTTCCAGTGACTGACGCCTATCCCAACAGTTTTAGGCCCCAAGTTAGACAACCATTCCATTTCTTAAACGTTAGACAACATTAGAGGTTATGTTTCTGGTCCAAAGACAAGTATAGTTTTTGTGCCAAACTTAAAGTCTTGGAGATGACCTTATAGCAGGACCGTGATTTGTTGTGGTGCCCTAAGAAGCAAAAATCTAAAAAATATAGTGTTATGAAAAAGTCAATTTCTAACTCACATCTTTGAAGTGAGCCTGCATTGCCAACAAGCACAAGGAAAACACACTACATGAATACTAACCTATCATCAGCTCACAAAACCGTCCCTATGATAGGATGCACAAAAACAAAGCGTCTGTCACTGCTCTTTTCCGTACTCTTCTCCCACATTGTCTCTGCGAACAAAACCTGAATGTTTCCAAAGTCCTTTCAGAAGCTCCCGTCTTTGTTACCCACCTCGCGCTGCTGCTGTCATGAGGATCTATTCAGCCGTGTCACTCAGGCATGAGCGAGAGCGCCGTAATGCACCATAATGCACTTGGCACTGGAGTCACTCCCTGTCAATGAGGCCTTGCTCGACGTCGCACATTCCTTCAGATGACTGGTGGCGGAGATCAACTGGAATGAGCTCGCTGGATCAAAGTACGAGTCAATGTGAAAGAGGTACAAGTGGATATGTGGCCAGTGTTTAATGAAGCAGAAGGAACAGCGATGCTTCGATGGCTCTGAGTTTTGATACAGGCGTCAGTGGTGCATGGGAGATACCAAGATGGATGTGAACCATGTGAGTCATCACAGAACCCTTGTGGCTGCACCTGCATTCTCACAAGAGTTTTAAGCACAAGCCATATAATCCTCAAGATTTAAGGATCTTTCAGGGAAGATCCCACATGTCACTGTTGTTGAGTAGGGGGGTTAAAATGTAATCATAGCTTAGGTTTTGGTTGACCAAGTCGAAGTTTCAACAAGAAAAATTACATTCATCATTATAGCATTATAGGATAGACCTTATTTTTGAGACATTTCAGTGTTTAAATTTAAGAGATCAGGACATGGTGACAGACTGACAACAAAATACTGTCTGGTGTGTTGCACAGAGTCTGAGTCTTCAAGTACAAATCTGAGTCAACAATGGGTCAAGATGTTATTTGATGATTATATGAAATTGGGCCAAATATTAGCCCTTAAAAAAGACCAAGACCTAATTTTTTACACTTACATTTAACTACTGATCCGTCTGACTGTTTCTTCACGATAATAAAAGAAAATTACAAACCGGCGCTTCAATCTTAATGAGTGCGATGTCCGATTTCTCGTCCACATCTTTGATCTTTGCGTCATAGGAGGCCCCGCTCTTCAGCTCCACCTTCACCCGGTGCTTATTGGCCACAACGTGTGCATTGGTCACAATCTGTCCATCTTCTGAAACCACAAACCCAGACCCACTGGCCACTGCTACCTCTCGCTTTGAATAGGTCATTCTGCAAAGGGAAACAGGGTTAAAGGATTGGATTAGAAAACGTGTGACTTCAGTTTAGTCAAAAAGTCTGGCATAAAAGCAGGGACACAGAATGATTGCATTGCAGGAGATGAAAAAGCTGTTCAAAGACAGCTATGAAGGTGCTTTACCAGCTGAGGTGGTCTGGTTACACACAAATACACAGGTGGGCCGTAAATGTTGTTCCTTTTCCTTAGCCTCTGAACTCGGACATGCTCAAACACACAAGTGCTAAGCGACGCTCTTACTTGCGGTAAAGTTCAATGTGAACTACAGAAGGAGCGATTTTCTCCACCACGTCGGCGATGAAGTTGTATTTGTGTCTCGGGCTGTCTGGATTGTCCTGGGCTGGAAATAAACACACAATGCACAAGAATAGTGAGTGGGAAGAGAAAGGGAAAGCCTAAATATATGACGCCCTGTCTTGTATCAAAACATGAAGGGGAAGAGGAAAGATGACGGCTCATGTGGATGGGAAAGTTTGCTTCACACGTAACATAAGCCACATCACATACAGCTAAACTTTCAGTCCAAGCTAATGTTTCAAAGTTTTTAAATTCAATGACGTTTAATGTTGAAATGTTGCTCCTAATTACCCGCCCTAGCTCTGGGGACAAGTCAGGAAATGTTGACTAATTTCAATGCTAATTAAACCTTCCCCAGAAATCAGTTCAGCCCAAACTGTAAACCAGGCCTCTGCACACCATGCACAGTTCAAGTTCATTCTGTGAGTTTCTGAAAGTTACACTGTACACAAAAGAATTTGAGTTGCCCCAAACCTGGATAAATGAAACAAGCTGCATAAGACAAAGCATTTGATATAAAAATGTGTTGCAGGGCCAATGCTAAGGAAAAGGCCATTATTTCGGTCACAATATTCAGACATTATTCCAAAAAGAGTGACACTTTACATGCAAAAGAAGGAAATAATAATTGAAGCTGATACTGCTGCATGCTTATTGTACCTTCATGCTGTACCTCAATGTCATATTTTTGAAACCAAATAGGGCTGCAACTAAAGATTATTTTAATAGTCAACCAGTCAGCATTTTATTTTTTTTGACAAACGATTTGTCTAGAGGGTTGAAATATGGTGTCTGAAGGCTTCTAGTTTGAGACAACAGCAAAAAATAAAGTGTATTATGGATGAAAAACACACATTGCCTTTTTTTACATTTTGATTTAATGATGTGTTTGTTATAAAAGGTCTTTTGGAAATCGTTTTAGAGTCCGTATAGTCCAGACAATGATTATAAACATATGAATACGATTATTTTAGCAGTCAACTAGTCACAATTATTCCGATTAATTATTGCAGCCATAAAACCAACTAACCAGCTTTGTCTCTGAATGAGAGTTATTTGGAATAGGTAACAGAAATGTGCATATTATTACAGTAATTACACAACTCTAATGTCAAGGTTTTATTCCACAGCAGTCTAAGTAAGGGATCAAATAAAAGCAGTGGAAGTGGACGTATAAGCAGTGGAAGAAGTAGTATAGTCTCAGCAGAAATGGAAGAGAAAAAAAAGCCAAAAAGACTATAATCCCAAGGATAACAGAAAATGCTGGGGAGTTTAGTTGAGAAATAGACTTTCCACTTGAGTTGCAGCTAAGCTAAGTTAAACATGGAATGATCACCATCATGCCATAACGAATGTCACTAAAGTATACTGAGGGCTGTTTTCTGAGCCTTCAGGGGAAAATGTCTGTATTCACTGGTCACCCACTGATAGATGCTGCCTATTCAGCGCTGGCTATCAGCCCACAGCTCTCAAGTCCAAAACATGGCCCAGAGGCACACAACGATAGATTGGAGATAGGGTCTTGATGGACTTGATGGAAGATTTTCTCTGAGATTATTACAGTGCATTTGGGTGTAGATAGTCTATTTTCTTTCATTTTTAATTTTTATTTTCCAAAAAGAAAGAGAGGGGAAAAAATTATGGAATCAATTCAATTTTTACACTTAATTTCATGGCTGCTGTCAAATTAGTCCAAAAAGTTTAACATAGCAATTTTCTATTTTGCAGTTGCGTTAGGGTGGGTCTAATAAACTGAACAAAAACTATATCTTAATATTTTAGTCAAGTAGTCGATCAGATCCTAAAGCTCTCCAAACAAACTCTACAATGATGATGACCACAAGGGTCCTCATCTTTTCTTCTTCAGTTTTCCCATACACACTGCCTGCTGTTTTTCTGGCGGCCGCAAACGGATGTAATTCTCATTCTTCTCTCTGAAAAAAAGAAAAACTGCTTCTCAACAAGTTTGGACTTTTTAATCTGATGACTCAAGACTCTCAAATATGACACTTAATGCATAAGATGGCATTATAAATAAGAATTTCACAACTGTCATAATTGCAAGTAATCAAGAGATTTCTTAATGTTTGTCTGGGTTGCAAAGATGGTTATAATTGCAGTATTAGTAGTAGTAGCAGGTGTTAATAGTCATAGAGGTAGTAAATATTTGTAGTTGTAGTAGTACCACAAACTTTAATCATGTACAATTATTTTTATGAACATACATTTTTATTTTTATGACTTGACTTTGATGACTGACTGTTTCACCTTTTGCTACTATTATTGCTGTTCCTGGATGTGGCTTTACATTGCTGATACTGACCCATCTGAAACCAATCCAATCCCAAAGTCACAGTCACACTTGACCTATTTTTCCACGTCCAGACGTACATGACATCATGAGAAGTGTAGGACCATGTGTTTTCGTAATGCCGTGCAAAATGGGGAGTCTGTTTTCCCTTGCAGTCCTGTCTAAACCTATGGCCCTAATCACCAGTCACAACTGTAGACAGCTTTGTCCGCTAACAGCTTACATTGAGACTGAATGAAACATGACACATTTTATTGCCCGCTATGGAAATTTTCTGCAGGAAAATCAATAGCGTTTTGCAGACGTGGTCACTTCTCGCCAAGATGTGACTCGAGTTGCTTACATGAGTGGCTAACAAAAGCAGCAAATACAGTCAACCCACTGCATCGCTAATATACACGTTAACCTCAGCCAAAGTATGGGTTTGGTGTTGTGAGCTCGCCGGCCTGTTGTGAACTGTCTTCCTTCTGAAAAGGAATGGTGGTTTTGAATCAGAGCCAAAGATTCCTCCATGTGACTGTTAAAAGGTGATTTATAGATGGCAACAGAAAGAGGAGAGGGAGAAAAAATTAATTCAGAAGGTGAAGGGTCAGAAGATGGAACAAAGGTGGAAGAATTACATGAAAATCCACGCAAGCTATTGGCAGGAACATACTGTTAATAATAATAATGAAAACTGAAATTGTGTTAAAATAAAATACTGCCACGTTACCAATATCCTACTATAATGTACAATTACATAATAAGAGATATTAGACAAATGGAAAAACTGACATTCGGACTTAATTTGAACATGGACACATATGATGGACTTTGGTCTAAATGGTGCCTACTCCTTGAACGTTTTGTGGCGTAGCTTTTCTATTTCACTTTGAAATAATGTTCAAGTGGAAGTAAAAGTTAAAGTTTATAAACTATTACCCACATTACGTCACTAATAACTGCCACAACCACATGACCACTTTTTCCTGTGAAAAAGTGTTAACCTTTTGCTTTAAGAGTTTGACCCAAATTGTTAAAAAGAAAAAGAAAAACTTCCATATGGTGTTAATCAGGCCTAATCACATACTAGTATTTTGAGAATTTTGTGAACTGGTAATAGCACATACTTAAAGAATGTATGTGCTATTACAAATCAATTGCAATGATGGCGGCTCGTGTGATCATGTAGAACCTCCTATAAACAGTCTTTGTGTAGAACTCAACCCAATTGTTGCCCCGTGACTGCCACATACCAAACATTATGCAATGGCCCAGTTGGATCTTCACATTTAGACTGTTCTGATCAAGTCTAATTGTAATTCTAAGATAAAAAACCAACAGGACAGCTGTCAATAGAGCATCTGTTTTCCAAACACAAGGGCATTGTGTCGCAGCTGTATGGTGCGCAGTGTGATGCCAAATGGGTATTTTAAAGGGGTCATGGTCAAAGAGGGATGGAAAGTCAAGGTGGGTTTCAAAGGGAGTTTTATAGACAAGCTTCAATGGCTGAAACTATCCAGCAGTCCAACTATTTAAAGATGAAATGAAGAAGTTTCCACAGATTATTCCACAATGATGATGAAAAATGGCTACGGTTTTGCTTTGTAAAATATTTGCTTCATAACTAGGCAACTTTGGCAGTTATTTTACTTTTGTTTTTTTCAAAATCAACTTGAGAGTAACATGAAAGTAGTAGATTTTTGTCCAAGGTGGAAAAGTTCTTTTTGAAGAACTAACCATACCCATACTTTAACTTCTACTTGAGTAATATTTTGAGTAAATGTCTTCCCAGTGTGACAATAGGCAATTGAATGATTATTTTATTTACCTTCAGATAGGATTTGTCTTTTGTCATTTTTTGTGTCCACTCTTTGGAAATACACCAGAATCTGTGCATTATTTAATGTTGTGTCTGTCTGATTAGCCCACATTAATTCATAAGGCATGCATTTCTATTCTACTTTTATACTCTTGCTTGAGTGGTTATTTGTGGACTACTTTTAGGTTGTTTCTACTTAATATAGGCAATGTTAAACTAGCCTAACATTCCTCTTACTTGAGTTGTCCAACCTCTTCTGTATTTAATGTCTCTGGTATGACTGGATGTTTGCAGTATGACACTTGCTGACCATACCTTTCCCGCAGGCCCCCCTCTGTATGAAGAGAACAGGTGGCTGCTGGAGCTTCTGCGCGCGGTGGCTGACCCGCTTCAGCTCGCAGATATTCCGGTAGGACACTCCGTCGCTGCCACAGACTGGCTCCGTGGTTTTGCACACACAAAGTCCGCTCTTACTTCTCCTTCTGACCGTAGCGGTGTAAGCCACGCCGCCCCCGGACACGGAGCACTCCAGTCCCTCTCCGCACACCGGGTCACCCAGCTTTCCACTGCCGCCACAGGACTCGCCTTCCCCGGACGCACAAACCGGGCAGCAGCCGCACGCGTCAAGGGTCTGTCCCGTGGAGCAGTCTGCCGCGATCCGGGGACACATGGACTTATCGCAGCGAGCGGGACATCCGATTACAAAGCGGTTTGAAGTTTGTCCATCAGCAAGTACAGAAAGAAAAGCGACAATAACACAGAAAAGGCACAGAGTCGGCATGACTAAAAAGTGCATGAAAAGGTCAAAGTAAATGAATAATACAGTTGTTGGAAAGAAGGGGAAAGTTCGCTCCCTGGTTGCAGTGCAGTGAGATGAGAGAGAGCTCAGTAGTGCAGAAAGGGCAGTGACTCCAGAGGCATTTTACTCTTCTGCCCCACTCCTCTTCACTCACTGTGGGCCGTGCGCGTAAGTGTGCGTAAGTGTGCGTCCGTGCGCCTCCGTGTGAACAACGACAACAAGCCGCGTGATTGGCCCGTCAGTATGTCGATGCAACGCGTAGCACATACAATAAATATCAATAAATCATGGCATCGTGGGTGTTATGCAAAGCCCTACTTTATTACATCACTGACTGTAATAATGTGTTCTTCCGTGAACAACAATCAATTCTAACTTTATTTATAAATGTTACCGCAAACAAAAGAAAAAATAAGTAAAAAATATGCTAAAAAAAAAAAAAAAAAAAGATGATGCCCTAAAAAAAAAAAAAAAAAGATGATCCCTACTTCTGTGACGTGCATAGTCCTGTTTATTGGTGCTGAAGCCTTTATTGGGGATTTCAAATGAATGTCTGTTGGACCTGTGGCACAGTATTGTGTCTGCAGCACGCCTCTTTAGAGAACACTCACAGTATGGCAACTCCTGGCATAGGTCCTCCTCAAGAGCAGGTCAGATATGAGGCTAATGTGCTGGTCGTGCTGCCCCCCTGCCCTGCCCTGTGGGGTAATGTTTATATCTTGTCTGCGCAAAAAGCGGAAAATCTGAAACAAAACTTCACAAGGTTGTCTGGAAAGCACAAAGGATGAACACACAGAAAAAAGTGAACTTAAAAAAGAAGTTTCCGGCTCAGTTCTGTCACAGTCCACTCTAAATGTGGGACTGCTCTTGACAAAAAATAAACTATCTTTATTTACACTGCCTGATTTATTAATTAATTGATTGATTGATTGATTGATTGATTGATTCATCCATCCATTCATTCAGTCATTCATTCATTCATTGTTAACGGCCTAGGTATTATCCCCAAACGCTGGTGAAACATTCTGCCTATTCCAGGATAGTGCCCTGACAACATACATGCTTGGTTTCAAAAAGCATGCAAAATCCCAACTTTAAATTATTTTATTTCAAAACATCTATTCCATATCAAATCAAATCTTTAGGGTTGCTTCAGTAGGCTCCTCGCTCGCATGACTAACCTAAAGGCTTGTATGTTAGACCTGTGTTCACCTCTGGACAGCTCCGTGTCTTGTGCAAACAAACAGTCCTTTGAAAATGCGTGTTGATCTTGGCTGAGAATCCTTGTGCAGTTGCCCCTCTCATGTGAACTTAAAACTTAAGGTCAGCCCCACACCAGTTCAGCACTTATGTGTGTGTGTCTGACTCATTTAAAGGTGCAGATGTGATGCCTTTCCCAGCTGTAATCGTCAAGACCAATTAGAAATAGTAAACAAGTAGTGGAATGCTGATGTTTATACACTGCAGAGCCCTCCACGCATGCTGGCCTATTCCCTGTATGGGTTTTACTGCTCATAATATGCATTAGTCACAGCTGGCCTGGCATTTAGCCTATAGTTGTGGGCATGCAGCTGATTAGGAAACTTAGTTATAGGGAAAAATGTAACTTTAAGAGAGTCAGTCTAGCATGTTCACACTAATTTGTTTTAGCGAGATAACACAATTGATCAAATTGTTTAAAAATATGTATTTTAGCTCTCGAAAAGCAGAAGATTCTGGGTTCTAGGTACAAACTTAATAGGCACAAAATATCATTAGTCAGATGTATTGATCGTTACACGTTTAGGCGGCTGTAACTGCATAAATTGTCTGGTTCTCTTAGCTGGTGCTAAGGGAGACTTCACAGTTATGTGACTTTTACTTAGCTCTTGGTAAAGAGGTGAACAATCAACCCCTGTTAGGTTTACACGTCTGCAGCGAGCAGTTAAAAACATCAATAAAACGTCCTGGGACAAAGTGATTGATTATGGCACTGGGCTCTTTAAGGGCTTTAAATGCAGTTGCTGAAAAGAACCTTGCTTCAAACTAGTTTGGGCACTCATTCTCAGAGTAACTGGAACTGGAAGCAAAAGACAGACTGACATCAGCAAACCAAAAATAATAACAGGCTGTTGTACATTGTGAGTTCTATAAATCATATTGAAACTTAAACATAGAATTCTATAGGGCATGAGGACACCAGGAGGGAAATGGTGGGAAAGTATGTGGATGAACAACCCAGTGAGGAACACCCTTTCTGAGGCCGAGGCAGTGAGAGCAGACATGAGCTGCTATACTGAGGTCTGTGATCTCCAGAGCTCTGCTGTATCTGAAGCCCCTGAGAACCATAACCAGACTGAGTTTCCACAGTACAGGCCTAATGAGAGGCTGCAGTGTGCCAGTCTGCATGTGTGACTGTGGAGAGACCAAAGTACAGTTACTCCAATCAATCACCTGGGTACTTCTCACACCGGTTTTCTAAAACATACAAGTAAGATGTATTATTGTTGTTTGAACTAAAACACACACAATTGGCAGATTGACAGCTGTGTTGTTATGTTCACCCTGAGCATATGATGTGACAGAAACAATATAAGAAAATTTAGCATTGCACTAAGTGTTAAGAGTAGAGCTGGCAGCAATATGTACCAAATAGATTTTCAAAGTATTCTTCCCATCACTGGTAATACCCTCAGAACAAAATCTCCTGCCTCACAAGGCACAAGCCAACCAATTATAAACCATGTGAAATACACAGGGGCCCAGGCCCAGGTCTATAGGGGGACAAAAAGTTGCATCGCACACTCATTTGAGCGTGTAAAATAATGCGATTTAATGGAAGATATATTGTTTTTGCACCCTTTTGAAACTCTGATGCACCCTCAGTCAGTTTGGTCTGGCCCCGTGCCAGCAGGGGCCATATTAATAATTGAATTTTGAGTTGATGAAAATGTATTTGAATGGACTGGCTTACTACAATGTTTCCCTGATTTTGAGGGTTCTTTGAATTCAAACCCCAGTGGCGTGATAGTTTACATTTCCAGACATTGATGATTAGAAACAAATCCAATATAAAATCAATAATGAATTCTGGCTCAAAATCAAATCTCTTTTGAAATCCTACACGTTTTCTCAAAGCTTTTCTGTAAATAACAAACTGATTAGGATTCAGTTCAAAATGTGGAGGATGCCAAAAGTATTCTAACACACTGGCATCTCCTGAAGAGTTAGGTAAAAATGAGTGAACTATAATCTGTCGCCACAAGGGGGCAGAGGAGGTCACGATGAGATAAACTGTTTAGACTGAGAGCCATTTTAAGCAGTAAATGGCACCATGATTGTAGTCCTGTGCCTGAATTCTTTGGTAATGTCTCGTTTTCTTTCCACAGTCTGCTCGGGTTCAGAGACAGTGTTTAGTTAAATACAACACACGGCGACACATTTGCAGTGTTTATTTCTTTCAAGTCATTCATAAAATAAATAGACAGTTCCAAAGAATGACATCAGACTGTAAAGAGATGGAATTGCTCAGCTTTGATTAGTTACAAAAAAGCAGACACTAAAAGGATAAAACTGTAGAAGAGGAAACAAAATTAGAGAGACAAATGAAGCTGCCTGCAACAAACAGTGAATAAAAAAGTAAACATACACATGTTAATTATCCACACAGCTTAAAAGGTAACAAAAAGTGGTATTTATGAAACACAAGTTTGACTGAGAATAATTGTTAAGGTGTAAATAAAAAAACATTAGCTTCCATTCTCCATCAGTATCATCTATTCTATACGACAAATTATGTTCCAAAAGGCTACAAGGATGTTTGTTTTGCATCTCTACCACCAGAGGGCAAAAAAACGCCACGGTGTATGCTACTTTAGACACTTAAACACACACTGTTGTTTTAAATATTAAGAAGATACTGTTGTATTATCTCTTGTTTTATCACTGTGTAAGCCCTGACTTAGTCTTAGGCCATAATGCAGATTTTTAATTAGCACTGAAAACAACTGCTGGTCGATATTTTGAATGGAGGAGCCCTAATATAATACATATTTCCAGTACTAAAATATGGTATTGGTGTGAAATATCATACAGTACAGGTTAATAGATGATGGGGTGGTATCCTAGTGTGCGATCGTGGCATACAAATCCATGCAGCCCCTCTGTTTCACAGAGTAAGGTAATTATAAAATATCCCTTAATGGAAAATGTGGTTTTAAAGTCCCTGGAGCACACGCATTGTTTTGAAGAGATTTTTCTTTGTGCTAACACAGAATACAATGTCGCACTGAATTCTCATGGCACATGTACATAAAATCTTTAAAACAACATCAAGTAGGGTAATAAATACAGTTTTCAATGTAGCGCACAGGCTAAGAAGTGATGAGTGGGTCAAACAGTTCAGAGAGATACTTTTGTTTCTTGAGGGCGTTTCAAATGGAGAATAGTGTACTTTTCAAAATATATACCCACCAATACTTCAACACAAGTGAAGACTCTACAACAAGGCTCAGACCAGACTCACGGGTAGGTCAGCGTCATCCAGGTTTAGGGGAGGTTCAGGCATTATGGGCTCAAAGCTGCTCCTCCGTCGCCATGGTGACTCCTCACACTCTGTTACAGTGGTGGTGGGTGATTGGCACATCACTTTGCCAGGCGTGTCTCCTGCAGTGATAGGCGCGCTGGCACATGGCTGGGCCGAGGCAGCAGGCTCATGAAGTGCTCGCTGTCCCAGGCCAGGCTGTGGGCGTGACCTCCACTCTGGGAAAGATGGTGGCACGGCAGATATGGGCGACCGAGGGAGGGGGGGACCCGCGGGTGTGCGGTAGAATGCAGTGGTGCGGCCGCTGTTTTCCTGACAGTAAAAAAAACACAGATTAGTAAAAGGTGCATTGGGTAAAAGGAACTCTGTCCTGAAATGAAAGGCTACAAACTTGGTTAGCATCAGCATGAGTGGCCTGGCGTGGCTTTAGTAGCGCAGATTCTGAAGAAGTTAGCAGAGGAGGAGATGGTGCTAGCAGTGGTAGTAACAGTTGTAGAAGCATTAGAGGTAGAAGGAGAAGTTGTAGTATGTCAACAGGTTTTAGGGTTTGAGTCTCAAAAAGGTTGCAATGAAGGGTCGTAAGAAGCAGAGGACTGGTGCGCGGTCGTCATTTCACAGCTTTTCACTCTCACATTTTAATCTCTGAAAAAGAAAACACCATGCCAGAGAGAAGACAAATGTAGAGCAGAAGCACAAGTGCAGTGGTTAGTAAACTTATGTAGTTGGTTAACCCAAGATACATGTATCATCACATGCATTTTTAGGCTCACATTTTTCTTTTGTTTGCAGTCAATATTGATGACTGGCGAAAGTTAGTAATTGAGACAATGCAAGCATGAGATTAAAATTATATAGCTGCCTTTATGATTTGCCTTATGAAGCAAACATCTGTTAGGTTTTTTTTTATTAGGTTCACAACACAAATCATACATGGTCCATTTTCAAATCAACTGAGACAATCAGAAATCATGCACTTCAAAGATATTGCACACAGGGCCATAATAAGTTCAGGTATTTAACAAGTGTAAGAACGAGAAGAGAGAAACATACAGGCTGCGGACAGGAGGAAGGAGGAGAGATAAGCAGGAAGTCACACATCTAAGACAGGTACACAGCTGCAGCAGGCTGCAGAGACAGGGCACCACACAGAAGACACATGGACAGGTCAAACACAGGTTAACATTTATACAATGCTACAGCTGGACATGCAAAACATACGCATTTAAAGCTCAGAAGCGTTTAGGATTTAGGTCTCGCTGTCGCTGTAATGGGGAAAGGACATGGGTGATCCTGTAACCATGCTGTAAGAATGAAAGACTCATTTTGTCACATGTTGAAAATAATTCTGCATTGAGCAACAGCATGACTGCATTTTCATAACTTGGAAGTATATTTGATTTATAGAGGCCTTTTGTCGCATACAAAAGTTTATAAATCAAGCACACTTTGTGACTTAAACAAAGAGCAGAGGGAATAAACCTTACAAAATGCAAGCTCAGCAGAGAACGATAAAGCTGCATTAGGGCAATGAAGAAACTGAAGCGGACAGAACAGGTGGGAAGGGGGAGCACTTTTCTGGTTATCACAGCCAAAGTCAGGGGGCGGTTATTGGAAATAGGAGCATCAGATGTGCATCTGATTGGCTCATATTGTCTGTAAAACCACAGTGGAGCCAGTGAGTGGGAAAAGTGGGCTTTAGTTTAAAGGGAGTCTCAGAGTAGCGGACATACGTGCTGCTGCACTCCCCGATTCGGGACGTATACCTCTGTAAACAGGGGTTCGACAGCCGTCTGGCCTGCCGCATCTGCAACAACACAGTGCAAAGCGGGATTAGAGGCGGTGTCCACCCATCAGAGGAGGATGAGGGGGAAGACTGGGACAATGACACAGATTAAAGAATCCAACTGAGGAAGAAGGCGAGTAGAGAGAAGACAAGCCAAAGTGGAGAAAGAGCCATTTGTAAGCACCTGTGTTTAAGACCAGGTGTTCAATGCTGTACCGTCAGTACTGTGGCATCAGTGCACATTATACTACTGAATATTCAAATCAGGCAAAATGAGACAAATGCTGTTCTACTGTGTCAGTGATGAGTACACTACAAACCAAAGACAGTGAGGGGAGAGAAAACAGGAGGTAGAAACACAAGCATGCAGACTTTGGCTGATTAGACTCATCTCGAACTATATTATAAACTGTGTGCTTCTTTAATAAACCTCATTTGTAGTTCTGATATACATGACATAATTATCATGCTTGTCAAAATATTACACATTTTCAGCGTGCTCTACTCCTACACTTTTGTCACTTCTATTTAGCCATGATTAAACAAAATATAAGGTGAGGTATCTTATATATATGAATATAACTCGACTGTCATACTGAAGGAGCACAATATCACAGCAGTCCTAGTGTAGTGTACCCAGACCATTCAGCGGGACAACAAACCAGAGAAGGTCCAGAAGAACATCAATATTTGCTGGACCAAACACGGCAAGAATGTGTTAGTTGAATATATTATACTTAGATTTTTCTTGAGAAGTCAAACAGTCTCATGCGTACATGAATTGTAGGGACCAGTCTGTAGTGTTCGAATATTATACATACTGTAGCAGCAGATCTCCCAGGTCCTCGTTGGGCCACAATAGCCCCAGACACAGCCTTGATCCAGCTATGCATCTCCTCTGGACTGTCAGCCTGAAGAGGAAAGAGCACCATGTTCAGATTTCAAGAAAAACTACAACGCTGAAATAGGACGTGTGGATTTATAACTATTTACTAACATTTGAATCAGCCCTACAGTTTACCAAGCTCCTACCTGTATGTAAAAAGTCCTAGCTGTGGTGACGACTTCAAACAGATTATCCCGCATCATGATATCACTGCAGCCCAAAAAAAAAAGTGTTATGGTGTCACAGTTCATACCAGATTACAATCGAAGTGCAACAACAAATACCCTGTACAAAAGACCTTCATGTAAAATAGGAATGTGTTAAGACATGTCATACCTCTGTTTGCACTCTTGGACTTTGTGAACTTCTTTTAATGGAATCATTCGGAGCGGTTCCTTTTCCTAAAAACACAATTTACATTTAGTATACGACATGCATCGCAACCGTATTACTGGAAGAAAGCTCTAGGTAACCATCTTCATGTTGAGGTTTGATATAACAGACAGCTTTGTGTGCGTGTTTGGATTATAGTTCGGCAACATTGATAAAGCCGTCACGCAGCAGGGCACTGTGAAGGATGTCCTGCGTGATGTTAAGGAACAAAAGGGGCCAAGAGGGTAAAAACAAGACATGAAAAGACATGTATCGTGAATGCAAAGAATTCCACCGAATTTAACGTGTCGCAGCTTGCTTACACTAGATTAACAGGAATTGCTTTAGTACACAATTTTACAACAAACCGGAAAAATAAAGCTAAATATAAATTAAAGAACAAAAAAAATTAAAATTACTTATGATATTACCAAGTCAGATTTGAAATAGCTCATGGCATTTTCCTCCAGCAGGAAGTAGCGCCTTTTCCAGTTTCTCATCTGGCAAGTAAGAACAAGACGTCAATTCATTCATAAAGATAGATGTATTAAGGCATAATGATTTGACTGTTTGGCGAATCGTACCACGGCTCCTTGCTTGACACAGTATCCAGATTTGATGACTGCGTGTTCCTGAGAAGGCCTCCCCAGGAAGTACGGCAGCTGACTGTGGGAGCGCTGCATGGCCTCGCGGTCGCATTTCTCTGCTCCGTCGGCCCCTTCCTGCTGGAAAGACGTCCAGGCCACGTCGTTAATAACAGTTCTACACGGATATGTATTTGTACAGAATTAGATACAACCAAGACTTTTAACTTGTACATAATATATAAATAATGCAGAATTTATGAAAGGATGACGTGTAGACGGTTTTAACAATATCCTCAGCATCTGATACAAACATGACACTGCGATAATCAATACATTTCACTTGACGTTCCACAATATATCTTTATGTTAACATGAATCATTACAACTGTATCTCTTTGATCAACATTTCCTCGGTGTTTCTTTTATAATTAGTTCTGGTGATAGATCTTTTTACTTGTGTCTGTGTAACAATGGGGACTCCTCCGATGATCTCCGTCCTGTACGAGACTTGTTTCTTGGTTCCTACGACGTCTGGCAAACTTCTCTGGTTCTCAGAGTTGTGCTGGGCATCGGACAACTTTGGCACCTGAAATTTTGGGGCGTGCGTGAGAATTGTTTCCTACTGCGTGTCGTATTATGAACAATGCATTGTGTATGGGCTCACTGTGATCTTGGTTGCTTTGTTGAGAGCGTTGACCCAGTCCACGAGGTCTTGCTGATCGTTAGCTTGAAGGAAGAACTTTCTCATTCCGGCGTTTATCACTAAACAAATTGCAAAACAGAGGACATGAGGAAGTCGTGGTTCTCAAAGTGACCGACAATGTAGAATGTGTATTGTATGTAACATGCCGTCTCATGGTTTGATATTATAAATTGGAACAGGTAGTCCTATCCACCTACTAAAGTCACTTGCACTACACATTTCTACACTTGCATGCTCATGCTGCACGCCCCCTGAATAAGCGGAACAAGATGAATATATCAAAAGGTCAAGGGCAGTGGTTCTGAAACTGTGACGAGCTCCTTCAAGGTGGTACACAGATTCCTCTGCATTTCAAATATTTGCTAAATTTTGAAACAATTGATTCCACATTTAATATTTATGTCCTTCTTTAGGCTGGTGCTTCTTTTGAACAGCTATAGCGATTGTGTGAACCTATTTAAGACGTGGTTTAGATCTGGTTGTGCTTAGAAGGACAAATATTTCATTGTGGTACTTGGTGTGAAATGTTTGAGGGCCACTGATCCGGGGTAAGTGGATGAATATGTAAGCGGACACGAGACATTCTCTTCAAATGCTCCAGTTTTGCAGCTTAAACCGCCTGTGTGTGTTCATCGTTTCCTGTATATAAAGTGTGAATACACAATATGAACAGATGACAAGTAAAACTGGTGGGTGTAAGCCGTGTAAATGCGAATGATTTGTATTTGTGGTCTCGTTTTGCCCGTCTAGTGGGAGGACACAGTACAGTGAAAATGACTCGAAAGATGGTCCCATTAGAAACATCACAAGACATATTTTTAATGTTCTACTTCAATAAAACACCTAAAATACAAAAAAAATAACTTGTTAAAACTGCAGGGGGAGGCATGCATAGACAAAAATGTAAAAATAACTAGTTACTGGTCTAGCAATAATTTTGAAGTATGGTAAAGGTTAGGACAAACATCACAACAATGCTGCTACACAACTGCTGCTTGTCGTCTCGTGACTTAAAGGAAACTACCATCTGTTATGACATTTGTTCCTTGTCCGTTAAAACAAACTCTACATTACCTAATTGTATTTGCTGCTCTGAATTTTAGTCCAAGTCTGCAGCTAAAATGTTTAAAAAATAACCACAGCTTTTCATGTAACCTAATCGTTTTTGGGGATCTTACCAAAGCAGAATTCTGCCTTGGGCCTCAGCTTGGTGGCATCGCTGACCTGACAAAGACAGATAAGTGTTGTAAGCACATCAAAGTATTATTTGACCAATGCCAGTCATGCTGTAGTTACCTTGGAGATGTATGTGAGTTTGAGGGAGCCGACACACACCGCTCCCACAGGCAAGTTCTGGAAGACAAATTAGTTCAAGCCTTGATAAAGAGTTGAAGTGAATAATGTGAAACCTATTACGGACACATTTTGTTTCAAATAAAATATTCATGAAAAACGTTGACATTTGTAAATAATTTTAAAAGATTTCCCAGATTTGAAAGAGTAAATAAAAAGTGTAAAAGTATTCAGTCTCTTTTCCCTGAAGAGATTGCTGAAAGATTAAATGCTGACCTAATGTTTCAAGAGTCCACATGTGTGTAATCTAATCTAAGTATAAATGCAGCTGTTCTGTCAAGGCCTCAGAAGTTTGTTCAGAGCAAACAGCACCATGAAGTCAAGGAACACACCAAACAGGTCAGGGATAAGTTGTGGAGAAGTTTAAAGCAAGGTTAGGTTATACAAAGATTTCCAAAGCTTTGAACATCTCACAGAGCACTGTTTAATCCATCATCTGGAAATGGCAAGAGTATGGCACAACAACAAACTACAAAGACATGCCCGTCCACCAAACTTACAGGCCGAAAAAAGGAGAGACTGATCAGAGAGGCAGCCCAGAGGCCCCTGGTAACTCTGGAGGAGCAGCAGAGATCCACAGCTCAGATGGACAGGGAATCTGCCACGGACAACTATTAGTCGTAAACAAATCTGCCTAATATGGAGGAGTGGCAAGAAGAAGCCATTGTTGAAAAACAGCCATAAGAAGTCCTGTTTGCAGTTTGTAAGAAACCATGTGGGGGACACAGCAAAACATGTGGAAGAAGGTGCTCTGGTCTGATCAGACAAAAATGGCCCATGACTCTGAACACCCTCACTGTCAAACATGGTGGTGGCGGCTTCATGCTGTGGGGGCAGCTTTTCTTCAGCAGGGACAGGGAAGCTGCTCAGAGTTGATTGGAAGATGGAAAAAGCCAAATACAGGACAATCTTGGAAGAAAACCTGTCGGCGTCTGCAAAAGACTTACGACTGGGACAGAGGTTCACCTTCAGCAGGACAACAACCCTAAAAAATAAAGCAAGAGCTACAATGGAACGGCCCAGTCAAAGACCAGACCTAAATCCAATCAAGAATCAGTGGCAAGATCTGAAAACTGCTGTTAACAAATGTTCTCCATCAAGAACGTCAGTCTGTAGTTGAAACATACTAAGAAAGACTTTCAGCTGTAATTGCAGAGAAAGGCAGTTCCATAAAGTATTGACCCAGGGGGCATGAATACTTTAGCACGCTGCACTTTTCAGTTTTTTATATTTTTCTCAAATCTGGAAATAGTGTATAATTTTCCTTCCACGTCACAATTGTGTACCACTTTGTGTTGCTCTTTCACAAAAAACACGAATACAATTTAGGTTTGTGGTCCTGACGTGGCAAAATGAGGAAAAATTCAAGGAGTACGAATATTTTTACAAGCCACTAATTTATAATTTAAATAAGCAGTAGTAATTTATACAGCCATAATTGTACCCCAATATCTTAATATTTGCTGAAGAATTGAAGTACAAGTTGGGGATTTTACAACATTCATTTTTAATCTTTATCATCTATAAAAAGAACAGAGACATATCAATTATTCAAAAATCTCCACACTGCATGGTTCATAAATACTTCATGCAACAGCGCTCCTAAAATTACCACATTTTCTAACAAAGATTTTAAAGCCAAGAACTGAGAACGAGGCACAATGGTAAAAGTTAACGTCAGACTGCAAAAAGCAAACACTGATGAACACACTAGTTTGTACTTTCGATAAAACTTGACCATGAATTGCCCTTTGTTGTTTGAAGCATTTACTTTACCTGTGGGTTGTCCATGAACCAGACCAGGCTTCCCTGTTGTGTGTCCAGTATAAAGTAGCGCCGCAGGAACTTGCCACTGTTCTCATTTTCCTCGATGTCCAGGAAACCACAGATGCGGTTCTGCCGGTCCACGTAAGGCATGGGTGGGTGTGGGGAGCACTGACCACAGACTATTCCTAAAGTCACAATGGAGAAACACATCAGTTATGGCAGAAACCGTACTAAAATGTACATGTCATGCATTAACTGCTTTACTACTGAATACTGTATCATTGGTGATGTTTGGGCACCATTGTTATAGGCACAGATCTAACATTAAGACAAAATATATATATTTTTTCCATTTTGCCACATCATCCCCTCTTCTTTCACCTACAAAAGTGCTTACGGTACTTTGTGTCTTTCTACTTCTATCTGCCCCCGTGTGCCATCCTTCCCTTCCTGTCTGTCTGTGCCACCTCCTCCCTGCTCCTGTGATCTCATTTGGCAAGCCTCTGACCAGCCCCTTCTGTCTCCTCCTCTTGCCCATCACAGCTGAGCTGAGCATCCTCTGAAGCCCATTCAAAGCTAAAGATTTTCTTCCAAAAAGGGCCAATTATAACCACTACCCCGTATAGACAAGTGATGTTTAACGTGCAAAAAGCAAACAAATTTACATTCATTGCAAAATGGTTCACTGTAAATGGAGTTTTTAAATCAAATTATCTACACTCAAACGATCCTGACTTCCAGAATGAACACCAGAATCAGCACTGGACCTTGGGGCTCTCTCCGACCCTCTGGAACTCTCTGCCACAAACCATCAAGAAGTTCACTGGAGTCACTCAAATGACTTGAGAGATTGTTATTTTCTTAATATAAATGATGGGTTGCAGTTGGTCTTGAAGCCTGATCAGTTTAGAGCCACCGGTTAAGAACTCATTCATTTCTTTCTTAGTAGTTGTAATCAGTAGTTGAAAAGCTGCATTTTAAATAGCTTAATAGATAGAAACAGCAATGAGTTGATTAATATACAAGTTGGATTTTCCCGTCATGTTGTGAAGAAGTTTAAATTTGTGAGTGAGAATGTCTTCTGGTAAGCCCAGATAAAGGCTTGCTTTCTGCAGGCCTCTGTGTGGGTGGATGGGGCAAGAAACGGACAAAAGGTCTTCTTGTTGTTGTATATGAACACTGGGTAGAATGCAGCACTGTGCAGGGCCATCCTATATGACACACAGGCACGTGAATACTCAACAGCAGTTATCTCCAGTCCATACAGTACGCATACTGTTACACATAATTCAACATTTCACTGCTGATATACTGTAGTTGTCTAGGAGTGTGGATTCTAATGGTGAAAATTGTCACATTTTATATAGTGTTTTCCCACCTTCAAGGGACTCAAAAAGCACTTTAGCCATTCACACACACATTGAGCGTCTTGCCTGAGGACAAAACAACAGCATTTAACTGAGAGATCAAAGGTTGAACCGCCAACAAGTAGAACAGTGGATCTGACCAAAGTAGAATTCAAACTGCCAACCTGCTTTGAATCAGAGGACGAACACTCTACCAACTGAGCTACATATAAATGCTTTTAGGCATACGCAGACAGCTTCTAAAATGGATCAAAAGGTATACACTCCCAGTTAAAAAAATAAATAATTAAAAACAAAATCACCGCCCGGATTTACCTAAACAAATAGGTACAAGCTGGATAACCGCTGCAGGGGTGATGATCTTTCAGCAGCAACACGGTATTTAAACCCAACTGATGCAGTGAGTGGCTTCTCATTTCTGAAACAACCATGTGGAAAGACAAATCCCGTGGTCTGTGAAAATATGTCAGTGTGTTTGAGAAGGGTCAAATCATTGGCATAGAGCAGAGAAAACATCTAAGGAGAAGCTGGAGAAGGATTTGTGCAGTGGTCACTCTCTCATTATCAATACAAGATCAATTGGTGAAAAATAATGTCACTGGAATGAAATAAATCTTTTGACATTGCAGTGTATTGAAATTATGCCCACAGCGAATGCGAGCTATAATCAAAGCTAAAGGCGGTCCTTCGAAATATTCATGTGCGTGACTTTTTTTTCTGTTGCAACTTTTTGTGATAGACAGTGTACAACGCAGTCAATTATTATTATTAAAAAGTCTCAAACCTATCCAAATCCAAACTAAGGGTAGAGAGGAAAGTGATGTATTATGGAAGAAAAGATACAGTGGAAGAATATTGTTTCTTGGAATAAACATTGACCTCTCACAGAACACAGAGCAGTATACAATTCCAGTATGAAATCCATGACTTAATTGTCCACTACACTGTGAATGTAGGTTATACTTTGCCAAGTGAATACTAACATAGTTTGTCTGGTTGGTAGAGTGCATTGTTAGAGTCAGGTTACTTTCCCACTATATGATTACTATCATATCATATCAGTGAGTGAGCATCGTCAGCTGTTGATATTAGTTGCATGGCCCCACTCCATGGTGTGACTGTAGTGGCACCAGTTATTGTTAGGGCTTAATAAGTCACGATACAATAAATATCTCGATACAGGGTCCACAATACGATATGAATCCCGATACACGGAAGTTGATAAAATATGCGTCCTGACTTTGATTAAGTAGAATAACAAAATGCATTAGAATTTCATGTTCACACTGTCTTCAATATCAGAATACAACTGTCCTATGATTAAGTCACATTTTCAGCTCCTCAGATTCAGCCTTGATGCAGTAGTCTGTGTAGAACTCTGCAATTTCTAATGAATTTATGTTGTTTAAAAGTGTCACGATGCGCATCTCTATATCACACACGTATTGCCAAGAGGTCCGTCATGATGTATCACGATATCGATATATTGAACACAGCCGTAGTTAGTGTATTAATCCCTAGTTTGGTACTTTTATTAAAAAAGAAAAGGTTTTATTATACCGAGTCAGACCACAGTTTAATGAAGCAGGGCAACTTGAGCTCAGAAAGTGGTGCAGTAAAATATTAGGGCCCTGTTTCCATCTGCTTAAGCCACTACCTGTCATCACTTGCAGACAGCTGGCTCCACAGTGGTCAGGCCATAAAAACAGAAAGGGCCAGTTGCTTATCATAACGGTGCTTAAAAACTCATCAATAACTCGTCAATAATAAACATGACAAGACCTTCTCGCCAAAGCAACAGTGCTCATTCAAGTGTATAACCCGTGAGTCCAATGCCTTGGATGCACTTAAACTCATATCAGACATCACTTTGGGTTTAGAAGTCAGTGCCACAGTTAGCATCAGCATCAGTCAGAGCTAGCCCACTGCCAAATGAGCACAGTTAACCAAAGCACTGACAGGCTACCTGCAATGTTTACGTTACATTACAATGTAAACTGATCATTTGGCCCATTTAAAACATGAACACGGCTTAATAACTACCAAAAAACGAATTGCAACACATCTAATTATCAAGTGTTTCAGCCAAGCCACTGAAGTGCTGTCAAGGCTAAGCTAACACCGCGCTGATGCTACTCATGGTGCCACAGTATTTAAGCTTTTACTGTAAACACGGAAGAGGGTGTCACTGTCTACTAACGCTTTCTAAATGCTCCGATCACACTTACCCAACTCCAGCCTTTTCAGACAAATGTGTGCTTCGAGGTGCGCAGCCCTCAGCCCATCTCCACCATGATCCGAGCTCACAGCAGCGATCTGCTCCGCCTGGTGCTCCGCCTGCTGCGCCCCCTGTGTGCACATGCACCATGTGTGGGTGTGAGACAGATGATCGTCTGTGGCTGTTACTGATCTTTCACATACTCCATTTCACTTTGTTTCAGTTTTGAGCACATGCTTGTTATTGTTAGAGTAAGATGGGGGCGCGGGTAAGATAGACGAGGAGTCTATCTTTCTTCCTGATAAAAGAGTGGAATTTGAACATGTATCTATACTTCCATGGATTTGTAAAGGCAATTATTATCTCTTTCTCAAAGTAAGCCCATAGTTTGGACATGTGTGAGCTTTGCGCCCTCTAGTGTTTGATATTGTTCCATCAGCGTCTACTCAAACCAGATCAACCAATGTTTTTACATTTCCTTTTTGGAGTAGGCCAATCTTCTAGCCCTGACAAAAATGCAAACAAATCCAGAAATAGCAGGAATATGGTCCCATAGGCTATGGCCTCCTCCTGATCAAGCTCCTCATTTCTTTTTAGATTCCGCCAAGTTCCCTATTTGGCATACACACATATATATAAAAAATAAATTTTATGTGTGTATGTATATATATATATATATATATAATTTATTTTTTCTATGACCCTGTGTTTAGTAGGCTACAGCCTACATAAATTCGAATTAATCAAAATTCTTGAGGCTAATTTGAAGCCTGATAAGGCCTGATAAAGATAAGCCTACCTTGCAATAGTCATCATTATGTAGGCCTAGATGTTTTGCGCATCCTCAATAAATCTGCTGCAGAACGTGCTTTTGTTGACGCATTGCCTCTGACCAATTAAGCGTCAGTTTTGTGGGATTTGACAGTGGATTGACCAACCGGAGTTGGAGGCGGGAGGCTTTTGGCGCACTCAGACTCACGCACGTAAAATCACAGGCGTTTCTCCGACAGCGGCACTGGACTAAAAGGGCAGACGGTTTTAGCTGTCGGAATTTATGGCTGTCATCGCGTTTAAAGGGGGATTAACATAGAGACAGAGTAATTTGACTGCATATATCCTGAGTTCAGTGATATGAAGGTGTGAGTGGACCCAGGTCCTGGCGCATCAGCATGTCCAACGTGGACTTGAGCGATGAGTATGAGCACGCGGAATACACCAGGGCCCCAAAACGGCTTAAGACCGAGCGGTATGAAAAGCGGGATAGAGCCGCCAGAGAGGAGAAGAAGGATGGAGAGGAGCTGGAGGAAGGGGAGGATTCTGACTCAGGCTGTGCTCCCGCGACAGGGGACACTGCAGCAGACGGCCGGGGCCGCTGGACAGCCACCCCGCGTGCAGCAGCTCATAAGGTGACAGTATACATCACGATCACATGACACATGTCTGCTCTGTCTGCAGGGCACAGGTGTGCACGTCGGCTTTGCACTGGAATGAAGTAGAAATGGAGGATATGTTCAGAATAGGACGACCACCTGTCCCTCTTTTGAGTGTTGTCCTGCACAGCCATTTAGACCCCGTCTCTCATCCCACTTATTTAGAGAAGGTCCCACTTTATCACTGGGGCCATATGAGTGGTATAGAATTGTGCTATTTACAAAATATAATAAACATTAAATAGTTCTCACAAAATAAAAATAAAAACATTACATTTTGGGGTCCTGTCTTTCTGGGTTGTAATTTGATGTTATCTATTGCTATACCAAACTCTGTACTTTAAGGGATACACATTGAAAATCATATGGTTTTACAGCAGTAGTTATTTATAAGCCTAAATGTATCGTGCCCCACCATTGTCAGACCAAATTGGAGAAGGTCACCATCACTCTAGCTCAGAGCCAGCCCAGGGACTATTGAATAAACAACAGATCCTTCCCCATCTAACCTGTACCATTAGATACCTGAAAGAGATGCGGGAACGTTTGTGGCCTTACAAAGCGTTTGGTTTAACAACATTGTTCATTTAGCATCATTTGTGTTGTAGGATACTGGAGAAGACTTGCATCGCCTCTCTCCTAGTCCTGTGGTCCATGTCAGGGGGTTGTGTGAGGCCGTGGTGGAGGCTGACCTTATTGATGCCCTGCAGAAGTTTGGCTCCATATGGTGAGATTACCTTCCAACAGATGTCATGTGGCAATAAAGCAGCATTTTCAACACAAATAGCTAGTGAATATAGTGCATATAATCGTGGTATAACATTTAGTTTTGAATTCTTCCTGTAGTACTTAATTTATTTTGGCCTGCTTATCTGTCTCGACTTATCAGTTTTATGGTATTGGTTGGGCCTATTGATGACTATATTTAGGATCATATGTCTTTCCACTATTGTGAGCACAAAAAAGAGAGCTGTCAGTGTAAATCGTGAAAGTAACAACAATTATGTCTGTGTAACAGTTATGTGATGATGATGCCATTCAAACGCCAGGCCCTGGTTGAATTCTCTGATGTGGAAAGTGCTAACAAATGTGTGTCCTGTGGAGCCAAGAAAACGGTGTACATTGCTGGTGAGATGCCATTTCTAAAAAGTAAATCATGAGATAATCAGTACACATTCAATGCAGTTGCTATACCTTGTATAAACCTATACCTATAGATGTAGGTATATACATGGATTTCAGAATTATGAAAAGTTGCCATTAAAAGGAACACTTTAAAACAAATATAATAGCTTTTGAGTGGTGAAATGTCCTCAAAATGTTATTTTTGAGGACATAACTGGAAGCTGACAATTAACCTAAAACTAAATGAACAAACCCACACACTTCAGCAAGCCTTTTTATCATCGTTTATGATCATATAGCTGTATACTTTTTCCAGGAAGTGCTTTTCTTATTTTTTTTATTAGGTCAACAAGCTTATTTTAACTACTCCACATCTAAGAGAATTACCAGGCCAACCAATGCAGATGATCCCAGCAGCGGAAACAAAGTCCTGCTCCTGTCTATTCAGAACCCTCTGTACCCCATCACCACGGTAACCAGACCATCGCACATCCTCCACAGTGTTACGCGTGGGTACGACACTCTATGTTCTTTTATTTTGCAGGACGTCTTGTACAAAGTGTGCAATCCAATAGGAAATGTGCTCCGTATTGTCATTTTTAAAAGGAACGGGATCCAGGCTATGGTGGAGTATCCTTCTGCAGCAGGGGCTGGTGTGTGGGTGTGTTGCTGAATACAGAGACATCTCCTTGACTGCTACATTTCAGGTTTGAGTCGGTACAGTGTGCACAGAAAGTCAAAGCAGCACTGAATGGAGCAGATATATATGCAGGCTGCTGTACCCTCAAGATCGAGTATGCGCGGGTGAGTAGAAGAGTAGATGTAACAGAAATTATTCAATTATTACGTAATGCTGTGGGGTTTCTCTTGTTGTTTCATCAAATATTTACATATACATAAATGTTCTAAAAAATATATAAAATAACTGTGTTTGTGGCAGACGTAACAAAGAATTTCTTCCACTAAAAGAATGTCCATTTGGCCTTGTATGTCGGGTGTGCTTTTGGGCCTTTTTTATTTTGTTTCACAGCCAACACGTTTGAATGTAATCAAGAATGACAATGAGAGCTGGGACTACACAAAACCCTACCTGGTCAGAAGAGGTGAGTAAACGTTTCTGCATATAGAATAGAATAATCAGTAAAACCAAGACTCCTGCACCTTTGTCCTTCTCCAATCAAACACTCTCATCAGTCAGCCCAAAACCACTCACCACCAGCCTGCACTCGGCCCCTGCTGTCCCGCCTCAAACTGTCCCACCCGCAACTCTGTCCCCACAGCCTGGCCTCTATAGTCTATTAGGTGCCAAGTTGTGAATGCAGTTTCAAAATATCAAACTTAACTTTGCAACACGCAAGTAAAATCCGTTTTAACAACTCCTCGGTCTCCACTTTGTCAGGACATGGAACAGTAAAACGCAGTTTGCAGCAGCTGAAAAAGGCTGCAGTTCAGTGGAGTATGCGTCAAAAGGGTTACAGGTAATGTCTGTTTCTTTGTTGCCACAGCCATCAACATTTATTACAGTAGGAATTTGAGCATTTATTTTTGGCACACACTGGTGTGCTCTACCTTTGTAACTATTCCACTACTTCCACAACCTGATGTCATGAGGAGACATAGTTTGTATACTATGTTGATAACTATTTTTGTTTAATTTATATATAACAGAATGGTTAAAACAGCAGTTTATTATTTATTTATCTTTGGGACGCCTGAAAATGCTTGTTTTCAATTTACCCTTAATGGAACAAACAGGGCAATGGGGCATATGTTGATTAAAGGCTAAGCTCTGGGCCCCTAGAGGGCAGAAAAAATGATAGCAGTCAGTTAACATTGGCAGTTCAGATGACTGCGGTTCATCCATATGCCACTGTAAGAACATTTACAATCAGTTCTGTTTATTGTTTTTGTGTCACAAATATCAAATACTTTAAAGGTTCTGAACTGGAGATGTCATTCCCCACCAAGCCTGACAAGAGAGAGAAGCCTAGTGGCTTAGTAGAGCATGAACTGAGAATGAATAGTATTCCTCCTAACAAATTATCCCCAAAAAGAAAAGGAGAAATAAATACAAGTTGTACTAAATTTGATTTAATTCTAATGTCGGTAATGTGGTTGGTTTGGCAATTCACACAAAAAGCTATTTCTAAATTCCTAATCCCATGTGCAAAATGACAAAAATAGTAAGGTAAATTCCATGACTCTAAAGACAAATTAACTCTGTAAATGCCAACCAAGTTTAAAGGATAAAGTTTAAAGTCTTATAAATGCATGTCTGTTGTTTCTTTTAATGCTGTACACTAAAGAAGAGGCATTCAAAACTATACGTTTCAGTTTATTGTCGGAAAAGAAAAACAGTACAGCTGACCCTTGTCAGCAAAACTGTCACCCTATGATGAGAGTGTTTTGGGGATCTTCACTACAAATTAACAAAGGGCCCTAAACTATTCAACTACCATTGACAGAATCCATTCAGTCTAGGTCTAATATTTACTGACTTATTGTTGTGTTTTACAGAACGTGGTAAAGGTCGACAGCGCCAGGCCATATTAGGAGAGCACCCGTTATCCTACAGTGATAGTAATTATGGTAAAACTTGTATATCAGAAACCCTATTTTATATGAACTAATTATTGTGAAAAGCCTATGTGTGCAGGTCCACTCGGCTCTCTGTTGCCTCTGCCTGGTAATGGCAGATACAAACTCACTTCTGTGGATGTCCCAGATATGGTGTCTTACCCTCTGCCCCAATCATCCAGCCTGTTCTATGGCCAGCCCCCCAGTTCAGTTGCCATGGTGAGCGGTTTGCATCCAACTAAAATGAACTGTACGCGAATCTTCAACCTCTTCTGCCTTTATGGAAACATTGAAAAGGTAGGTGTAGTTTTCTGTATGGCATAACAAAAATTAATTGTGATGATACGCTATTTAATGAAGTCGTCATATCCAGATGCCGTTTGTTAATTCATAATAGCAGATCAACTGAATGAATAATGATGAAATTCAATTGAAAAAATATATATATATTTGAAAGTGAATATGAAAATATTTTGTGCATCTATACAATGTAGGTGAAGTTCATGAAGAGTGTTCCTGGGACTGCACTGGTCGAGATGGGAGATGAGTATGCAGTGGACAGAGCCATCACTCACCTCAATAGCATCAAAGTGTTTGGCAAAAGACTCAATGTCTGGTAATATATTTTTTTAACTATCACTCAGTGTATGTGTGTGTGTTGAAAATATTGGAGATGCTAATACGGTGGTTGACAGTGTGTCAAAGCAGCATGCAGTGATCCCCAGTCAGGTCTTTGAGCTGGAAGACAGCAGTAGCAGCTACAAAGATTTTGCCATGACTCGGAACAATCGCTTCAGCAGTGTTGGTCAGGCCTCCAAGAACATCATCCAACCTCCATCTGCTGTGCTGCACTACTACAATGTCCCCCCCTGCATCGCCCAGGATTATTTACTCAAGGTATGCTGTTTGAAGTTGTAACTTTAGTTTGGACACATTCTCTGTAGATATACGCATCTGTTGATTCCTCCAAAAACTTTAGAGTTTAGTAACCTTTAAACTTATTGTCTTTGAGAAGAACCAACGTTTTTGGATAAATTAAAAGAAGACAAAATGAACGTTGATGGAGTTGTTACATTCCTGCCTCTTCTCTGTTGTTGCTCTTTCAGCTCTGTGCAGAGCACAGCGTTCCAGGATTTGTCAAATTCAAGGTCTTTGATGCCAAACGTAAGTGTCACATAAGTATATAAATCATAAGGTTGAGGATGGTGCAATTTATTATCTTTAGAGTTACGTTAGTTTCAGTATATAAGCTATAAATATCTGTATGTATATCGGCTATAGACTCAAACTTAAACCAGTCTCTTTGTTTCAGCTTCTTCTAAAACCATATCAGGACTGTTGGAGTTTGAGAGTAAAACAGATGCAGTGGAGGCTCTGACTGTGCTCAACCATTACCAGATCAGGATTCCCAGTGAGACATACACGCACACGCACACACACACACACACACACACATTTAGAACACTCCACTCTCCACTGTTAACTGTCTGTCCCTAAATCTTCTAGACAAACGAAAGTGCTGTTCAAACATAAATATACACTGTCTGACCGGAAAAAAAGGTTGGTAGGTACAAGCCTCCTACTGGATAACTGCTGCAGGGGTGATGATCTTTCAGCTGCAACACAGTATTTAAACCCAACTGATGCAGTGAGTGGCTTCTCATTTCAGAAACAACCATGTGGAAAGACAAATCCCATGGTCTATGAAAAGATGTCAGTGTGTTTGAGAAGGGTCAAATCATTGGAATTAAGCAGAGAAAACATCCAAAGAGAAGCAGAAACTAATCTACTACAGATCTGAACCCCAGTGAGAGTCTTTGGGATGAGCTGGGATGAACTCTCTCCCATCATCAAGATCAGTTGGTGAAAAATAATGCAACACTGGATGGAAATAATTGTTTTAATATTGCAGAAGCTTATTGAAACTATGTCACAGTGATTGTGTGCTGTAATCAAAGCTAAAGGCGATCCCACCAAATATTATGTGCGTGTGCCCCTTTTTTCTGTGTCAACTTCTTTTTTTTTTAGGTCAGGCAGTTTATATTGAAGCTTGATAGTCTTTTAACGATTATTATGTATATTCTTCAAAATAAAATAAAATATTTTTTTTCCAGTATATTCTAATCCTTTTGACTAGAACTTATAGTACTGACACTTTATTACCATGTAATGATGAAATAAATGTGTTTCAGATGGCTCTAATCCCTACACCCTGAAGTTGTGTTTCTCCACTTCATCTCACCTGTAATGAGCAGTGGATCATCATTATCTCCAACTAAGTAACCATAAGAATCTATTTTCATGTTTTTAGTGTCTCGCCAAGTCTTAATATATTTCATTCATAATTCAAGGGTGCGTTCACACTTGTCCTATATTTTAGTCCTGATGTAGACATAGTTTGGACCTGTTTTAGTCGCGAGGCCTATGCTACGATGTTGAATTAGGGGGTTAGCGAGGTAACTTCAGGGTTTAGCTGCAGTACGAAGCTGGATCACTTCATGGTAGATTTCTGCTGTGAGCCGCACAAGCAGCCAGTGTGTGGAGGGAGAGCAGCGTGGAGACATGAGGAAATACATAAGTGCTTATACTTTTATGTCACTGCACACAGATCTATAAAGAGGAGTGATATTTAAACACATTCAGATTATACATGTGATTCCTAGATTAAATATATTTATTGTTTAATCATACTGTATTACATTATCTGGACGCTATTGTAATCTGTAAATAATTAAACACTTGAATGTAAATGTGCACATTTGTATGAGGCTGTGCCTCAGAGCAACCCCTTCGCAGTGCCACTGATCCAGAGACGCTCACTCCAGGATATGTGTATCAGCTTCATAGTATAGGCCGTTAGTCTTTTCCAGATCAAGATCTGGGTTTAGTCCTGTGCCAGTGTGAACACACCTGAAGAAACTTGTAAGAACCTAAAGTTCATGAAAAAGAATGAGCTCCTCAAAAACACCATACTGCTATGCTTTTCAACATGAATTATTATTAAATTATTCTTTCTTTTGCTTAAGGATGTGCTGTTAGCTTTACTTATTACAAAACAGATGTCCGAGCTATTACAAATTATCAATATCTCATTGTGATGTTCAATTGCTGTGTTGTAAAAAGTCAGATTTTACAGTGACTCAGCATTTACTTTTTTCATCATGCTTTTTCCTGTACCAGTGCTACACCACCAGTGATACCAGTGATTCTATATTTAAAAAATATATTATTTACATGCTGTAAAAATGTCGCTACATTCTGTAAAGACATGTTTAGTCTGCAGTAGAGCTCCAGTTGAGCACCGAATATGAATTGAGGGAAATAAAAAATATATACAATGACTGAGATGCAGAATTATATACAATTAAAAATGATTCAATTAAATGACAATCCCAACATTTTAGTAGATATAGGATAATTAGTTACAAGATTCTTGTAGTTACTAGGATTTTGGTTGTACTGAAATGTGTTCTAGCATTAGTTTTAATATAGTCACAAAGGTCAGACAATCATACTTTTGTTTCAGATGATTCTTTGGTGAATTGTTATTATATGATAAGCATATTTTTATGTATGTTCACACACACAGTATAAATCAACTGCAGAAAGTGAAATCTGATGTATTACAACTTGTGCAATGTCCTTTTTTTGCTATTTTGGCTGTAAATGTGTAATGTGCAACAATAAAGCCTCTTCTATTACCCTACTTAAGTTGGCAATATCTGAACAAATACAATCAAAATCCAAGCTTTAATCACAGTTTGTCCTTTTAAATGTGTTCACTTCACGGTCTGTAAGCAGTGGGCAGTTAATGTTTATGGAAGTGGTGTGAACCGTAACAGAGATGCACTGATGCGATCTTCACTTCATTCTCCCTCCACATCCCCTCCTTGCTTGCTTTCGTGTCCTTACGAGACAGATGTAGTAGTCTTGACAATACAAAAAAACATGGCACACAAAATAGAGAAAACATATTTGTTGATGCAAAGTATTTCAATTAAACTACTGAACTCTAAATACTTTAATAAGCATAATGCACTTTAACATCTCTCAAGCATGATGCCCTTTAACATCTTTTAGTTGTCATTTTTAAAATATGTTAATTGCTTGTTTTTGCAGTTGAATCTTTGTTGTTGTTCTTAATGTGATGTGGCAAATATTGTCCAAGACCATTTTATGGTCTTGGACTTATATTCTGTAAATCACCTGGTCTTATACAGGTGAGCTGGTTCCAGGTTTAGACAAAGGATAGATACATAAATCATGTATAATGTATACAAATGCCGCTCTGTATGTGTCTGTATGTGTGTGTGTGTGTGTGTGTGTGTGTGTGTGTGTGTGTGTGTGTGTGTGGTGTGTGTGTGTGTGTGTGTGTGTGTGTGTGGATTCTTTAACCTTGACTATTTGGTATATATTCTCCATCAGTCAGTGAGACATATTTGTCTTTTGAACATTTTAGCAGCCTAGTCCAGTGAAAAGAAGAAAAATCTCATCATCCAAGGGGCAAATTGTTTTAGCCTTATTTTTACTTAAAATTACCACAATGACTTTACCAGTATGAGGTTGTGATCTCCGTTCACTCAGATGTGGTTCTCTAAACAGACAGCAGAGGTCGCCCTTTTACTGTAAATCATACATACATTTCGGTAGTGGCGCTGCTTGTATAACTGCTGTTTTCCCTTTATGAAAATGTATCTTATTTGTAGATTACTGTGGACCAGTGAAAGCCGAAGACAAAACAGGGGCACTCTGACAATGTGTGAGTGGAATCTGGGGCTTGTTACTGCGAAGTGTAGCGTGTAGTACATTACAGATGTGTAAATTAGGCGTTATACAGATCGATCTACATGGAATGTCGATACTGATATAGACTAAACCTTTATACTATGCATTGTACAGACTAACCTTCATTCTCATAACTGTGGTTTATTGTCAGTAGGAGTGGGAATGTGAAAATCAGCCGAACAGTGAAATCTAGTGTAACCAACAGCAATCGTACATTTCTTCAACATGTGAGTTTTAAAATATGTTTCCGGCGCTCTTTCTCCCGCTCAGCCCATGTGACCATGTCCCGCGCTCTGATTGGAGGATTTTAAAACCATGGAGGCTGCTGATTGGTCTGTTTTGAACCTCCGCTGTAATGCGGTTCTTTCAAAACGTTTGGCTGCATTTTTCCGTCGCTGTGACAGAGCGAAGTCAGGCTCCGACCCGACATAGCTTCAAAAACACAACAGGGCTGTTTAGTCTTACCGTAAGTGTGCTTACAGCTGTTTGAATGCACTCAGTGCATACTTAGGCTGTAGTCTTTGCTTCAATTAGCAGATTGATAGAAGGATCGTTTTAATTATCGTTAAAGGGCCATTGCGCTAGATTAGCCAGTGCTAGGCCAACGTTATGATTAACTTAACCTGCTATGTGCTAATCTTTGCGCTTGCTTTCACAGCCAGTCCATTTAGCAGGTGTTAAAGATCTGTGTTTTGTTTCAGACAACGATGGAGGATTACTTAAAAATAGAGAAAATTGGAGAAGGTATGTGTAATCTATGTGCTTTTTAGTCTTTAGAGTAGACTGCTTTATGAGTCACTTTTTTTTTTTTACTGTTGAGCGCTTGAAGATATTGAAGTAAATATTCACATGATAGTGGTACATTTTTATTTTTATGTGTGTTTTATGTTTTGAACTAAGTTACATGGGGAACAAGGGACATATTTCTTTGAATATGGAGCACATTCTGTTACCTCAAAAACCAAAAGAAAACGACAAATATGCAGCCATTTGGCTACCTTGGCTCAAATATCCTGGTTTTCAACAGGTACATATGGTGTGGTTTACAAGGGCAAACACAAGGCCACCGGACAGGTCGTGGCCATGAAGAAGATCCGCCTGGAAAGTGAGGACGAGGGGGTCCCCAGCACCGCTGTCAGAGAGGTGGCCCTGCTCCAGGAGCTGAAGCACCCCAATGTGGTCAGGTATGTAGTACACATGAGCAAACCTTATCACATTGGAGAAAACCGTAAGTGCAGGTAATGTTGATATTCACAAGGAGAATCAAGCAAAAATATTTCTTCTTGTGAGAAAGAGTCCTAAAAGGTGCCTATAAATAAAATGCTATTATTCATTCCTTTTCTACCGCTTGTTCCTGTTTAGGGTCGCAGGTGACTGGAGCCTATCACAGTGACTTTGGGCCTTAGGCGGGGTACTGCAGGGTTAACACAAAGGCATAGACACACATTCGCTCTCATTCATTCACTAGGGCCAATTTACCTAACACATGTATGTCTTTGGACAGTGGGAGAAAGCCCACGGTGACACGGGGAGGACACTGGGTGCAGACTCCACCTCATGTGATGTTGGTCTGGCCCGGGAATCGAACCCAAGATCTCCTCCTTGGACAGCTCTGGCACCCCATTTGCGTTAAAATACATGGGTCAAATGTACAAAAACAAACTATTATACTGTCTGATTAAGCCAAAGGTTTGTAGTGTTCATTTAGTTTGTAGATATTTTGCTTTAAATGGAATTCTAGACTCGCTGAAGCAAAATTGGGGTGGCAGAGTGGCTAGAACTTGCCGCACAGCAGGAAGATTCCGGGTTCAACTCCTGGGTCTTTCTGTGGGAAGTTTGCATGTTTCCCCGCGGTTATCCAGGGTACTCCGGTTTCCCCCATCAACCGAACGCACTATAGATACAAATATAAATGTAGTTCTGACAAATCCAAGCTCAAAGATTGGTTCCCGGACTACTGACGGGTTGTCCCAGCGGATGGATTGGTCAAATGCTAAGGACAACTTTCCCAATGGGGAGAATCAAGTGTACCTTAACCTTTGAAGTCATGTACCCTTTGTAGGCTGCTGGATGTTCTAATGCAGGAGTCCCGTCTTTACCTCATCTTTGAGTTCCTGTCTATGGACCTTAAGAAGTACCTTGACTCTATACCATCAGGACAATACATGGACCGCATGCTTGTCAAGGTATGGTTTTACTCAATTGTTTGGTCTGAATCATTTATAAATGGACTTTGGACTATACAATTTAAGAAAGTAGTGTTTTGAGTTTGTTTTTTAAAGTGATAAATCAGTGTTTCGATTTCAAATTAAACTACTATTCCTAACGCTTTTTTTTCTTAAACTTGTCCCTTTCCTCTGCTTGTTAATCATGTTCAAAATGGCATTTCTTCTCTTGCTACAGAGCTATCTTTACCAAATCCTGGAGGGAATCTACTTTTGTCACTGTCGACGTGTTCTTCACCGGGACCTAAAACCACAGAATCTTCTGATTGACAACAAGGGAGTGATCAAACTGGCAGACTTTGGACTGGCACGGGCATTTGGGGTTCCTGTTAGAGTTTACACACATGAGGTCAGAAAGGATCTAGCACTTCCCTTAAAAAAGTTAAGTTGCACACTCTTTTTAATAACCAATGTCTTCACAGGTGGTCACTTTGTGGTACAGGGCTCCTGAGGTTCTCCTGGGGTCTGCTCGATACTCAACCCCTGTAGATGTGTGGAGCACAGGGACCATTTTTGCGGAACTTGCAACAAAGAAACCTCTCTTCCATGGAGACTCTGAAATAGACCAGCTTTTCAGGATCTTCAGGTACTGACTGCCAATGTTTTGGGAGCCTGACTATGAACACACTAACACTGTCTGTTTTTGTTTTGGGGGTTTTCCCAGAACTTTGGGGACCCCCAACAATGAAGTGTGGCCAGAAGTGGAGAGCCTGCCTGATTACAAGAACACATTTCCCAAATGGAAACCAGGCAGTCTAGCATCAATGGTGAAAAACTTGGATAAGAATGGCTTAGACCTGCTCTCAGTAAGTTTTCATTACCTATAAACCCTGTTAAACTGACCAAGTCTACCTTCATAATGTGGAGGCATATATTACATAATCTCTTACCTAGAACACACTGCTAGTTCAGTGGAGCAGCGAGCAAACCACAGCTTGTTATCTGATAATTAAAGCTCATTTCACATCTGTTCCTGTTAGAAGATTGAAGTTTATACACTACAGGGTAAAGCAAAACCGCTTGACCCGTTTTGCTTTACCTGATCTCTCCGGAGATCATAAATTATTTAACTCAAAATACATGGAATATATATTCATGTATTGATTACTACATCAGCACCACATTCTCATTTAAGGTATTGAAATATCACCAGAAATAAAAAGGGCTCTGGTTGGAAAGGATTTGAACACACTAGCCTTCAAAAACTGAAGTCAAGCGAAAGATGTTCACTAAATGTTGAAGTACTAGATCTTCTGTAGCTACTTTTACTACAGCAAGATGTGGACACAGACAGCCTGAGCCAAGGGTCCCCACTTGTCTACGCTTTCCAACATGTTCACAATGAAGTTCTGGCATATAAATGCTTTCAGCTCTGTTTTTTGAAGTGTCATCTGCACACACTTTGTAGATGAGAAATTAATTGATTTTATCAAACCAACACTTCATTTAAACTTAAGATGCATTGTTTTGAGAATTACTTGCATTGGTCCTTAAGTACTAGGAATAACAGTGTATTGACTATGTTTGCCACAGAAAATGCTGATCTACAACCCTCCAAAGAGGATTTCTGCTCGGGAAGCCATGACACATCCATATTTTGATGATTTGGACAAGACCACTCTGCCTGCTGCCAATATCAACAAAATTTAAAAACTGAATATTGTCATTGCATCTTTTTTCCATTGTGCAATTTAATCTTGTAAATATGTGTGTGTGAACATTTAAGTGTCTTTAACTTGAGTCTTTAATAAAAATGGCACGTTGTGACATTTAGAATTTTATTTCAGAATTAAAATGTGAAAGTATTTATCCCTCCATGGCGTCCCAAATAATATTCTTTACAACACAGGAACGCTCTTGCGTTGTAATTCATTGTTCCATCTTTTTAGTGTTGGAATTTTTTTTTAGGCCACTTAATCCAGTAAAAAACTGCTGATCTCAGCTCTCATCTGAAACCTACAGACACAAAATTCGAAATTAGTTTTTTTTTTGGGGGGGGGGTTACACATTTAAGATTATTGTTCCAGTCAGAGCTTTACCTTCGCAACCTCCTCTGGGCTTCTGAAATAATGTAACTAGGCAGATGGTCCAATGATGTCTACAGATGAGAGAATAAAATTTTAATATTTTTCTGGAGAATAACTAAAATGAAAATGCTCTAAATGCAGAAACTGTAAGCCTTCATTTACATTATCCACTTACCATATCTTTGATGGTTAACTGACAGCTATAACACAGCAGTGTCTTAAGCGCCACTGGCTCCAGTTTGTTGCTAAAACATATTTAATGGGTTAGCAAATGGCAAAGACCACAAAATGATTCAAAAACTGAAGGTCTGATTTTGAATCTTTACAGTCCAATTACCTCAAAGACGAGCAACAACCTCCATCTCCTTGACACTGACTAGAGCAGTTTGCAGCAGACTTGGTTGTGTCTACACACAGCCAAAGCAGAACATTATAACACCAATTGTTACTTCCTTCAGTGGGATTTGTGGTTCACAACTGATTGGACTGGACTTAACATAACACTTTAGGTTTGACAAATCATGAAAATGTTTCATGACTCGGTAATCAAGTAAATTCCAAAATGAGGTTACAAAAATCTATTACCATCCATCGTAATGAGCTATCACACATTAACATGTGGGTTACAAGCACCTCCAAATGGTGCCTTTAATCTAAAGTATTTTTTCTTTTAATGTTACATTTTGCTTACTCTTTAATGGTCTAAATCAGTCCACTTTTGTCTCTATATCCAATGTTGCGATTTTGAAATTTAACTGTACCATCTTTGAGCGATTGAGGACTGTCCTTTTCTGGGCATTTGTTCTGTGAAAGCTGCTCTGATACCAGCGTGGCTTGGAAAGCAGAAGCATTCTCTGATGGAAGAACAGAAGGTTAGAAGGTCCTATTCTGATAAACATTGTTGCATAGCGCAGAGTACCATTGGAAGGTAGAGTAAAAAGGTATCAAAGAACATTATTTAGCTTTTTTGCTCAAGATAATGATTAATACAAAAACAGGGTTAAATTCAACTCCTGTTAGATGTGTAAAGGGGCCTCACCTGCAGAAGTGTCCAGTGCACACAGGCACAGCACACACCTAGGCCTGTCATCTACAGCAGAAGTGGCCTTACAGTCTGTCTGCAGCTTCTCGCTGGTCCTGTTAGATTACAGTTCATAGATCATTGGGCATCTGGAAGTCCTTTTGGCCCTTTGCCAATATATATACACACGAGTACATATAAGTACAGCCAAACATTTAAAAAAAAAAAAAATTTTGCAAGAGGATTAGATAGCAGTAACAAATCTACATTTGATCCTATTCATTCATACTTTGTTTAATATAAAGTAACATCATTGCAGATCGAGTAATGTATAATTCTAAAGGTGTGTACTGACCTGTAGATGGTGCTGACAGTGGAAGGGAACTCTGTCTGAAGTTTGGTTACAAAACTCTCTGTTAATCTCTGTATACTGTCCTTGTCTGGGGTCTGTAAAAAACAAAACTTGTTTTCATTATCTATAATTTGACATGTCAGTGGCTGTATTTAACCCTTACCTTAAAGTCTAGGCCTGGGATGAAAACAGAAGGAACATTAAATAAGTGGTTATAATAAGCGATTTCCTTAGCCGAGTAGTCCCTCATTGGCCTCACTGCTATGACATCACCGTAGCGAGAGTCTGAAAACCCCTGCTTGAACACAGACACTTTTAATGTTTGAGTGTTTTTTCCTGGTATATTTCTTACACACAGACATCATTCTGACCGTGTCAAGAGCTGCTTGTGCTCCTCGGCCCAGCGAGATGCTGCTCAACAACTTTACAGCCAGTCTGGTGCAGTTGTCACCCAGCATCAGTTTACTGTAGCCCTCAGTGCGAGCTGTGTGCAATAACAAGTGCTGCCTGTGGACACACAACAAAAGTCACAAACGCTTGGGTTCTCTCAGAAATAAGTGTTCAAACCCCTTAATCGCTTACATGGGGTCAGGTCATGAAGGCAGCAGTCTGAGCAATGACACCCAAACTTACCCCACCCAGGACACTTTCAACAGTTGGATACAGTGACCCATTACTGCATTTGCTACACTCGTCACTTATAAATGCATACAATGTTTGGCTTAGATCTGAAGGAACATTGTTCCTAACCTTAACATGTTGAGCAGCTCCTCCCGGGCTGTGTGTGTTTTCACTGAAGCAATGAGCCGCTGCAGTTCGAGTGTGTGGGCCTTCTTCATGTCAGATGGTTCCTGCTGCTGGCATGGAGGCTGAACTGCACAGCTCTGGTTCTGATCAAACTCCCCGACGGCCACTTTGTATGAGCTTGTACCGTCTGTGCTGGACATGTTTGGCCACATTAAGACTGAGGTGGGCAACTCTAAAACCTACACACAAAAATAAAACACTTGAATTCATTGTGGTTGCCTTTACATGAGATCCAAGAAGTAGGTATTACCTGTTCCAAAGAAACAATGTGAAAAGGAAAACCAGTAGATTCAAACAGAATCCTTATCTCTGTGTTTGTCTTGTGTCGATCCTCCAGGGAACGCCCAGTCAGAGCCCCCTCTGAGCATACAACGTACAATCATTATACATTCAAGCAACGTTTAAACACCAATATTTAATCTTTCGTTACCATCAATAAAAACAATTCCCGGGGTAAACCGGAGCTTCTTATGAGCATTTACACTTAGGCCCTGGAAATGATAAATAATACGTAATTTTCAATCTAATTGCAATACATTTTATCTATAAAAGTAGCTCTGTGATCTTGACAATAACAGCCTGTTTCCTGTACTACCTGCTGAACCTGATGTAGCATTGAGAATGATGATGGGCCTCCCGATACAGCCAAGAGGACCTGACAAAGAAATTTACAGTTTTAAAGGCAATGAAAAAATATCATATTCAACTACTGGACCGAGCATGGTCATAGAGGTTTACTCATTGTGGATGAGTGTGTCTTTTCCACCTTACTTTTCTGAAACATGCATTTATAGGATAAGATAAGATCACCTTTATTTGTCCCACAATGGGGAAATTTCAGTGTTGCAACAAAGAGTACAGAAAGAGATTAGGCACAGTATAATAATAAAAACAGATAACTTAGAAAAAGAAAAAAAAAGAAAACTCTCATCAAAAAACTCTATACACTTTTTAAGTCTTATATAAGCTTTATAATTTACACATGAAAACAACATACCTTTTCCCCAGGAAAAATTATTCTGTTTTTGCCTAACATGGCTCTGAATTTGTGAATGAAGTATTCGTTGAAACAACCCCTAGCATTAGAGAAGAAACATTTTAGCCCCAGTTGAACTGGCTAAATGACATCAACAAATGAGGGTTTCCATCAGGTTTGGTCTTACCTGCAGTAAGGATCTCCCACTCTGAGGAGAACAGCTGGAGGGTGCACCTTGCATTTTACACACGCCTTTGAGTATAAGTATATACATATATATACATATACATTTATATACATATACTATATATACATATACACACATACATAATATATTACTACATATATATATACAATACATATATATACACATACATATATATATATATATTATATATATATATATATATTATATATATACATACACACACATACATACATACATAACATACATATATATACACATACATATATATATAAATATATACATACATATATATACACATACATATATACTATACATATATACACATACATATATTACATACAATATACATACATACATACATATATAGATACATACATATACATACATACATATATACATACATACATACATATATACATATATACATACATACATAATATATACATACATACATATAATATACATACATATACATATATATATTAATACATATATAAATACATTAATATATATATTATATATATACATACACACACATACATACATACATACATACTATATTAATACATATACATATATATATAAATATATACATAATAATAATACATATATACATACATATACACATACATATATACATACATACATACATATAAATACATACATATATATAATACATACATACTATATACATAACATACATATATACATACATACATATATAACATACATAATATATATATTACATAACATACATATATATATATATACATACATATATATACATACAATAATATTATACATATATAATATATATATAATAATATATATACATACAATATATATATACTACATATATATATATAATACATATATTATACACATACATATATATATACACATACATAATATATAACATATACATATATTATACATATATATATACATACATATATATATACTCATATATATATATTACATATATATATATACATACATAATATATATACATACATATATACATATATATACATACAAATAACATATTATATACATATATACATATATTATAATACATATATAACAATTTATATATACACATATATACATATATATATATATATATACATATATAATAATATATACATATATACATACATATATACTATATATACATATAAATACATATATACATATACTACATATATACATATATACATATACATATACACACATATATATATACTGTGTGTGTGTGTTGTGTGTGTGGTGTGTATGCACATTTTTAATATACATATATATGTATTATATAAACATTACAATTTCACTGAAATGATAGCATGGTTCTAAGTACACTCATCATAATTGCCAATATATACTATTGAATCGTATTATATATTTTATATATATATATATATATATATTACACACACACACACATATATACAACTATATATGTTGTGTGTGTGTGTGTGTGTGTATGTATATATCTGTGTGTATATATATATATGTGTATATATGTGTGTATATATTAAAAAAAACATTACAATTTCACTGAAATTATTGCACGGTTCTAAGTACACTCATCATGATTGCCAATTACATACTATTGAAATGTATTCATTCAAGAGTTCCGTAAAAACCGTAGCTTGAAATGTTATGCTTAAACTGTGCCTATTATTACCATCTGCCTGGTTAGTAAAGTCACAGCTCGGGGAACACAGGCCTACAATGAATAGCTTTCTTAAATAAAAGTATATTAGTTGTGTGATCCAAACTTAAGAGGTCTTGTCTTGTCTGTACCTGGGGGGCTCCGCAGACCTCATGTGTACGCCATCCTGATCCACTTCACACATCACGAAAAGATTCCGTGAGAAAACACAGCAAAATCAACGTGTCAAGCACAGATTTAATAACAAAACCTGGATCAGATCAGAGCCACACTGCTGACGGCCATGGCAGCACTTGCACGTTCATTTGCTCTTTCCTAGAACTCAAATGTGCTGTAGCGCCACCACTGGGCTCGGATGACAAAAAAAAATCATTTTACTCGATCTGCTAATAAACTGGTATATCATAATTATGAATAAAAATTAATGAAAGAAAATGCAGTGTTTTATTGTTGCCTTCTTCAACACAAACAATAAAAGCTATTTCTCAACCGTGACGGACTTTAATACCCAGAAGGCAGTGCGTGTACGTTTGTTTCTTCCCCTCGTCCATCGACAGTCTCTGATATAACATGTATCTGGATGTGGACAAGTCGAAGTGTGGCGTTCATCCATTTGGTGTAGAATTGACAGTGAGATTTTCACAGTCTGTGCTTCATGTTTACTTCTCTGGCGCGTCTTTGTTCGCTAACGCGGAGTGATGCTGTGGCTTTTGGAGACTAATTTTCAGACCATCCACAGTGTTATCTCGGCTGTCACAGAGCGGAATAAGCTCTAGCTTTAGCCACTTAGCAGAAAGAAGAGTGCTCTTCTTAGGTTCACTGTACTTTGGCTTCTTCGTGATGGCGATGTTTCGGAGCTTTGTTTCCGCCAGCAGCCAGCTCCGCCGTCCGCAGCAGCCGGGACCGGGACCGGGACCAGGACCAGGACTCGGGCCGGCTCCGTGCTCTGGGTCCGTGGTCCCTGCTGAGAATATTGAGAGTCAGTTTTCCTGTCCCATCTGCCTGGAGGTCTACCACAAACCTGTCAGCATCGCCAACTGCGCTCACACGTAAGTAGCCTTATCTTCACTTTTTTATTTTGATTATTTATTATCTTTGCATACGCGATGTGCTCGGTCTGTGTTGACACTGCGAGCCACAGACAGTACTATTGGATGCCTATGTTGTGAGCTACTACATTCAATGCTTCTCAAAAAGTCGGCACTTGGTTGCAGGCCTGAGATGGTAAACAATACAGCCACACTTTATAATGGCAAAATATTAACAGTAACATTCTCTCATTTTGACTGTACACCTGTTAAATCCAGCTTCTTTTCCTCACAAATTCAGTGCCTTCCTCAATACCAGTCTGACCTGTTTATATGCATTCCCATTTTCTTTCTTTACAGCTGATTGTGAAGTTCTGGTGTTCCTCTAAAGCTGCAGGTCATAGGGTACATTTTGAAAACATGCATGATAAATACGGTATTTTATGTTCCTGTGCAGTTTCTGTGGCGAGTGCCTCCAGCCCTGCCTCCAGGTCACCTCTCCCCTCTGTCCTCTCTGCCGCGTCCCCTTTGACCCCAAGAATGTTGAACGTTCTTCAGTTGTGGAGAAACAGCTGTCCTCCTTCAAAGCACCGTGTCGTGGTTGCCGTAAGAAGGTACTGACCCAGACCCAGAAAAGTCAGTTTCTATAAATGGACTCAAGCTGAATGTAAGATTTTGACTTTCATAGTTAACAGATCATTTTGTCCCAAGTTATCTGCCCAGATGTATATCATGATTCACATATTCAACTTTTGTTTCTCAGACAATTAAAGTCCCATTTGGTCTAAATCTGTAACATTTGTCCATTTCCAAATTAAGTCCGAATGTCATCTTTTCTATTTGTCTGATGTTGTTGGTGAGGTTTGTATCATACATTTCCTGCTGCCAGTAGTATGTTCCAAAAGTATCCGTTAATTGTGTCCATGACAGGAGTTCTGAGGCTTAAGTACATAGTTCTAAAATTGAGATGGATGGCAATGTCAAAAACAGTCTGCAATACTATGTTTATTTCAGTCTGAGCAACGGGACCAACAGGTCCCAAAACACGTGATAGTGGGTTGCCTCCTGGCTGCCGGTAAAGGACTCTTTAGTGTGAAGGGCAGCCATCATAGCACTAGACTACATGCATTGTGGCTTAAAATGTCCTCACTTGTGTATTTTTAGGTGGCTCTGGTCAAGATGAAGTCCCATATTGCATCGTGTTCTAAAGTTCAAGAACAGATTGCTAACTGCCCCAAGTTTGTTCCTGTTCTTCCCACTTCACAGCCCATACCAAGGTGAATATTCCCCCCTTAACTCTATCTGTGAATGTGTTTGTAAACTTTGTGCACTTTTTAGTGGGAAGGCAATGCTTTCTATTCTGTACCAGTTTGTCAAATTTATCGTATACATACTAATATGTAAATTACAAATGTAATTTTGTCATGAATCTGCATCATAAAATTTACACATGGCCAATATTTGACACGACAAACGGTAAAACTACTTTTATTATTATCCATTTATTACATAAATATTACCCATCAACAAGATTGTTGACATTTCAGTAGTAAGGATACAAATGTTTTGCAGTACTGCAGCTTTAATAAGTAATAATGGGTGTATTTGGACGTTTTCAATCATATATGTATACTGTAATGTTTATGTTTAGAATCTGAATAAGTATTGACATTTCCAGGCTTGTAATTGATTAGAATGTATACTGTAATGTTTATGTTTAGAATCTGAATAAGTATTGACATTTCCAGGCTTGTAATTGATATGAATCAAATCGAAAGTGAAAAAGCTGGAATAGTACATTCCTAGGTGACTGCAGTACTTGGTTATATTGTAGCAATGTAATTCATGTTTGAATATATTAATTAGCCATTACTGTAATTTGTTGTTGTGTGCCCAATTTTGCAGCAATATTCCAAACCGCTCTACATTTGTGTGTCCATTCTGTGGAACCAGGAACTTGGACCAGCAGGAGTTGGTAAAGCACTGCATGGAGAACCATCGAAATGACCCTAACAAAGTGGTAAGAGCGAGCTTATCCAGCGATGGAACCGCATTTATATCATATTGATATTTTGCTACAGGAATTCTGATTCTTAAAAGCACAGCGACTGTGCTACTGGGTTTGTAGTAATGTACTAACAATCTCTATTGTAGTAGGGAAAAAAATTACAGTTACATTTAACTCTTTTTACTCCTGCCTTGAAATAACATTCAATTAAAGTAGTACCAGACTGACTTCATCATCATCATCATCATCATCTTCATCTTCATCTTCATCTTGCTTAAAGGCACAAACAAAATAATGTGTAATTCTATAACTGAATATTCGAATGAACATATTCCTCAAATATTTTACGAGAAATAATCACACTATCCCAACCCTTTATAAAAATGTAGAAACACTTCTTGTTGGCCTGTATGATCTCTCATTAGTTTACTTGTTATTCTGGTCAGACTAGAACGTGGTCCTTTGGGACATAAATCCTAAATGAACAACTACTCCATGTGTCTTCTTGTGTACAGGTTTGTCCTGTATGCTCGGCGATGCCATGGGGAGATCCCACTTACAAAAGCTCAAACTTCCTGCAGCATCTGCTTCACAGACACAAGTTCTCCTATGACACTTTTGTTGTAAGTGCTGTTGCCTCTTGTGTAATTGTGTTTGTAAGATGAGCCTCATAAGATTCTGTTTGTAACTTTGTGCAGGACTATAGCATCGATGAAGAGTCGGCTCTGCAGGCAGCTTTGGCCTTGTCCCTTGCTGAAAACTGATATTGTGTTCATCAGTGTCATCACTGAGCTGAGTTGCTGCTTTTGTGCAAAACAGGACTCAGCGGGTGATTTTCCAAAGTTGTATCAAGTTAGACTCCATCATTCACCAATTGGCCTCTTCACTGCCCGAAGATCTAAGTCACAATACTGTTCGTCTGAAGTCTCTCACAGCATGCGAAATGACCCATCATCTCTATGAGAACATGTCAGTTTGGGATTAGTTAAAAGCCATTTGATAAAATAAGAGTTATTCCTCCAAACAACTCTGTGAAAGATGTGTAAACTATTTTAACGTTTCTTTAAGGGCGTATGCAATATGAACATTTCTAACTTTCCAAGTGCTTACTCGTCAAACTTTGGCAATACAAGCTGAGCATGTGAGTGGCCATCATAATTCTGTCCATCTGAGATAATTCATTGAATCTGTGTCCTTTTCCACAAGTAAAGCAGGAGGACTGACCTCATCACAGACTGCAATTTAATAACTGCATCCACGTCAAACTATCTGAACGCAATAACATACATTGCCACGTTGCTCTTCACTCAACCCACTTTTTACCCTTGTGAATATTTGCACTTTTTATATTAGACTGACATCATTGTGACAAACCTTGATGTTGAAAGTGAGTGTCCACCGTTCACCTATCTTTGTCTCCAATTCCCTAAGTATTTTTATGATACATTCATCAAATAAAATGGGTACAAGATATCTATTTTTTTGAAAAAGTATTCCTTTTCACACCACTGGAGGTGGTGACTCCCATGTATTTGCAACTTTCTGAGGACATTTTGTTTCTGTAAATACTTGAAATGCACATCACATGTGAGCAGACTGAACTAGTTTCAACAGGGGGCCCTATGCACCTTGGTGTGAAGGAGGAAATGTTGGGTTTGCACTGTTCATTTGTTTTTTGGTTCATTTAAAAACTTTATGGAGATACTGTAAATTTCTTAAGGCACTATTGTTTGTCTTGTTGGTTTGTTGTATGGCTCTTTTTTATATGGAATGCATGTGCCATTCCTGTTGTTGCTGTCTGTTACTTGAACAGGTCAAAAATGTGTTTCAAACCTTTACCCAAGGCCCCTTCATGTCTGTCTGGTTTCTTAAAATGTACAGGTTTTCATTCACAAATCCTGCTTTTACATTACAGGCATTACATTTTGTTATGTTTTTTTTTTTTTTTATTTTCATTATCATAGCACCTGTTTTTTTTTTTTTTTTTTTTTTTTTTTTTTTTTTATGACTGCCTGGTGAAAAAATGAACTTGCTGCTGTCTTTTGAAAAATATTCAATTTATCTAATCCAATTCACCCCTTGAAAATTGGAAGTGCATGTTATAACAACATGTACAGCGTGAGTTGATTTAGTCTGTTGTATTTAAAACTGTAGCACAACCTGTTATGTTTATTCACTGTTAAATTATGTAAACATACTAAACTTGTGAAACAATTGCAGAATGTTTGCTTTATTCAGAAGTGCCTTTTGTCCCTTTGTGTTCTGCCTATTTTATGATGTATGTCTATATTATTCATAGTTGGACCTTATGATGATAGCCTGTATAGGTGTTATTAGAATAAATGAAGCCTGAGAGTTGAAAGAATAGGCACGAGGCTGGTGTTCTAACGCTGGAGAAGTTTATTTCCATAAGTACGAGACAGGCATTGCGATTGTGTGTATTCCAGTTCAGTGTGGCAATGCTTCCGCTGTGGAGAGTAGTATACCTCTGATGACGAAGGCTTAGACAACAAGAACGGAGCTGGCAGTGTCGGATTGGCACAAGGGATATATTTTCAATATAGCCTATAATAAAAAAAAAACATGGTAAATGTGATGTTGGCCTGACGGAGACTACAATGAAGATTCAATTATTTGTTTTTGTTCAGTTAAAACAAAGAATGACACATTTATGAACAGGTTTAAATTTAAAATAAATAAATAAAATGGAGACGGGTTGAAATTTAGACAGGGATGTCCAAATTGATAGTCCTCAGGACTGCTAATTTAAAATCCTCGAACTCCGATAAAACTAACCTTGAAAAAATAAAACAATAATGGTTCGCTATGTTCATCGCGGATCTGTGGCCATCCTCTTAGTCTGTGTTTCAATATTTCAATGTGTCTATCGACGCAAAACGTCTGGACACTGAAACTTTGAATTTTTATGCTACTCCGACTCTGTAGGGGTCGCTAAAGTGGGTTTGTTGTTTTGACAATGCGCGACATCAGCAAAAATCGTAGTCCTTCAGTTCAGACCAGGTTCGGACTGTAAACCTCGGTCGAAGAGCAAAAATAACAATAAATCCAAACCGTTTCATTAATAGAGGAAACAGTGCACAAGGGTGACTGTCTGCAGCATAAATGTGAGTACAGTAGTTCAGTGAAAGAGCTGCCTAAGCATGTGGCCATAACAAACGCCAGACAGCTGCTGGGCTCATGTTAAAGATGGTCTGGTCACGTCAATCAGTGGTCTCATGGTCTTTAGTTTTTCTGTAGGTGGGCTTGATAATCAAATGTGACCTTGAATTAGGCTTTATGGTTTACCACATACAAAAAGCAAGACATAACGACACGTTTTCTGCTCTGTTTCCATATGAACGGTATTTTGTAAGACCTAAACCGATCTGGAAGAATCAGTTTCCATGGATACGGTATCAGGTTCTACAGAGTAATGGAAGCACAACCAGGCCAAGTTGAGCCGAGTAGAGTCGGACTGGGGGAAATGAGGCTTCACATTGTTCCTTGTCTTATTTTCTAGAGACGGTTTAAGGATGACCACCTCATGGAGCGACCGCTTGCAGAACTATGCTGACCTGCCGGCTAACATGGATGGAGTGGCTCTGAAGAAGTATACTCGTGAGGCCCATCACAGGTCTGTTGTCTTCCTGTGGTCATTGAGTCGGCCCATGTCACATGCACATACAGTGACCACTCCTTTGGTTGTCAGCTCTGCTCAGTGAATTGTATCAACTGCAGCATTCCTTTTCTAAACCCCAAGTAGATTCAATGTATGCCTGTATTGGCTTTGAACTGCAGAATGTTAAAACTAGCCTTTTACTTACTCAGTTGGTCAGTGTTATTAAGAAGTTCAAATATCTTGAGTTGGACCCTCATGTGTCAGTGTAGGGAAAAGACCCTGAGAAAGCATATAATACAGGCAAAACATTTTATTTACAAAAAAAACCCAGTTTTATTACAAATAATTACTATCATGATTCCAGTATCAGGATACACAATCATGTCCTTGTACCTTCAATAGCTTTTGAGATGCATATTGGACGTGTACTTACATTTGAACTTCTTAATCGAGTATGGAATTGTTTGAAAGCTTGGTAGTTTGTGATCTTTAGTAACTCTAGTTGTTTTGCTATTATACATTCTGATGCTGAAACAGGAAGTGTGGTACCACAGGAAACCATGCTCACAGAATGTCTCCTTTGTTATTGTTTAAACATATTTAGATGCTATTCACGTTTCAGCTTCCTTTCTTTAAAAAAATAAAAAATAAAATTATTATTATAGCAATGAGACTACTTTCTCATAATTCTGAAACCCATGGATAACTGTAAGTAGTAGTATTAACAGTGTGCCCAAACAGTGTTATTCAGTATGGCTTTCCTTCCTGATAATCCCAGTTTAAAGTACATGTAGTAAACAGCTGTGTATTTTGTGTTAAAAAGCTTTCCACGGGAACTGGCTCATCCAGCCATGAGGTATGCCAGCATTTGTTTATTTTCTCACTGAAGCTCATGTACGTGTTTGTGAATGCGGACCTCACCTCCATGCCTCCATGGAACCCTTTGACACATGGACATGTGGATGCCTCTTTGTCCTTCATAAAACATCTCACCTGTTCATCTCATTCCTAAAACTGTTGTGGGTGGAAGATGGGTTTGATATGAATCTTAATCTTGCTACAGAAAAGGTTATTTCGATTTAATTTTGCCTTTTTATGACATTGTGTTTGTATGTTTGACATTTGCTTGTAGAGTGTTTGTGAACAGAAGCTTGGCTATGGAGAAGATCAAGTGTTTTGGTTTTGACATGGACTATACTCTTGCAGGTGAGGTCCTTATTTGTGACTCTTAAGTTATTTATATTTAACAATGTAACTTCTCACTGATATGTCATGGGACTATCACAGAAGCCTTGTATTCAAGACATATAATATGTTTGATGTGTAGACCTAAAGCTATAAGACCATAGGCATTGCTTCACATTTCCTCAAAGAAATGCATATGGTTAACTCCCTACCAACTAAGGATGTCCTTACTGTCCTTTTGTGCAGTGTACAAGTCACCTGAGTACGAGTCACTTGGGTTTGACCTGACAGTGGAGCGCCTTGTGTCCATTGGATATCCTCAAGAATTACTCAACTTTGTTTATGACCCCACCTTTCCTACTAGGTGAGAAAGTAAAGTGACTGCAACCAGCAATATGGAAATGCATGCATTATTTATACTGTTGTTCTCTGTGTTACAGGGGCTTGGTTTTTGACACCTACTATGGAAACCTGCTCAAAGTGGATGCTTATGGGAACATCCTTGTCTGTGTGCATGGATTCAACTTTATAAGGGGGTAATTGTTCTGTTTTTTGACATTGTGTTTTGAAACTGCTTTAAATTTGACAAGATGTAACGATTATTTAGCACCGTTAAAGTTTTGTCTTATCACTTATAATTTGGTTATTATATTTGGGCTATAGGAAGTCTGTCAAACTTAAATGCACATACTTAATTACAACAATACCCATATCTGACACTGACCCTAAAATCATTGTTCGTCACAGACCAGACATCAGAGAAACATATCCTAACAAGTTCATACAACGAGGAGACACGGATCGCTTCTACATCCTCAACACACTTTTCAACCTCCCTGGTAAGATAAGCATATCCTAAAGTCACACAATGCTTTTTGTTTTTGTTTTTCTCATAGTGCAAATTTAGTTGTAATCTGTATTTGTAATATCCAGCTTTATCTTCTTGCAGAGACCTATCTCTTTGCTTGTCTGGTCGACTTCTTTAGCAACTGCTCCAGATATGCCAGGTGCTGCACCCTTTATTTGCAAGATTCTTATAAAGTAAAACAGGACCATCCTCAAAATAAATACGACTCTGCCGCAGCGCCGTGGGTTCGGGTCTGGTTCCGTCAGTTTTCTCTCATCCCCATTTCACGCTACCCTATTAACATTTTAATACAAAATAAATAAATAAAACTACTATCTACTACAACTATTATCACGTAAAAATAAAATGAAACCTTAATCTAAATGCCTAAAACAGACCACCCCCTAACAGGTTGTAATCTTGGTTTTATACAGCATATTTTTAGTTTCTTCAAATTGTTATTGTTTTGCCTTTAAACTGACACAAAGAAAACCAGTTTTAAACCCGATTCCCAATAGAGAGCCAATATTTACCTTAAATCTCCAGCATAGTTCATTGAGGGCTGCTGCTCGTTTGTAGTAAAACAGGGCTGTGGATGTCATTTAACTCATTATATTTGTTATGCCCCTGTTTATTCCCAAGTGTAAAATATGTAGAAGCCGTAACATTGTGCTTGGTCTCTTTTTTTTAGCTGTGAGACCGGCTTCAAAGATGGAGACCTTTTCATGTCCTTTAAGAGCATGTTCCAGGATGTCCGAGACGCTGTGGACTGGGTTCATTTCAAGGTAGTCCTTTTTTTTTTTTTATCAAGGTTTACTGCCTCATTACCGGTATTGCATTCATTTGGGATTGGCTTGTTTCGTCACAGGGTTCGTTAAAAGAGAAAACTGTTGAAAACCTGGAGAAGTATGTTGTCAAAGACGTAAGTTAAAATTTCTATGACGCCAGAGGATTGTAAGCAGTACAAGTCACAATATACTGTAGACACAATAAGAAGAATACTGGAACCATAACATATTAATCGCAGTATCATTGTCAAGTACGCTTTGAAAAATATACCAAAATACATTTGGACACAAACACATTTGAAGCACAAATAAATGTTGATATAAATAGGGCCACTTTTTAATGTCATTTATGTGTTGTTGTTTTTTTATACTACAAGCAAAAACTTCCCCTTCTCCTGAGTCGCATGAATGAAGTTGCTAAAGTTTTTCTAGCCACCAACAGTGACTACAAATATACAGAGGTGAGACTTTCATCTGAACGATTTACAAGTGCTACATAACATTAATGTCAAGTTTGTACATTGTACATTAATGCTGTTTTCTGTTTTGTATTTATATCAGAAAATTATGACGTACCTCTTTGACTTTCCGCATGGACCAAAGGTGTGTTTTAACCTGACTTGTTGGCTAATAAACTTAGCACTCAACATATGTAGTAAATTCTTGGAAGTTCACATGAGCACCCCATTTTCTCTCATTTTTTTGCCCCGCTGCACAGTCAGGGACTGCTCACAGGCCGTGGCAGTCGTATTTTGATCTGATCTTGGTGGATGCTCGCAAACCTCTGTTTTTTGGAGAGGGAACAGTGCTGCGCCAAGTAGACACAGTGAGTGGCTCAACAATACAACCATTTCACCCAGAAGACATTTTTCATGATTTGAGCGTGTTTCATGTTGCAAACAGGCTTCAGGTCGTCTAAAGATTGGAACGTACACAGGGCCACTACAGCACGGCATTGTCTACTCTGGAGGTAGAGATCTCAGCATAAATATTTTGAAAGAGGGTTTTGACCAACATTAGAACCATTATCAGACTGAACAAAGACCAAAAGACCATAACCTGGAGATAAAAAACAATTAAAATAAAGCTATAAAGTAGGACTAACCTCTGCGCTTATAAAGCGCAATTAACCTCTAATTAAATGATACATGTTTTACTTGGATTCTGAATTATGATTTTTTTTTTTTTTTTTGTCCACCCAGGTTCCTCAGACATTGTGTGTGACCTACTGGGAGCCAAAGGAAAGGACATAATTTATATTGGGGACCATATTTTTGGTGATATTCTCAAATCTAAGAAGCGCCAAGGCTGGAGGACATTCCTGGTGATCCCAGAGCTTGCCCAGGAGCTTCATGTGTGGACAGACAAAAGCTGTGAGTCAAATAAACATTTAAACTAATTTCTCTTTTGTAGTGTCTTTTTAAGTGCTTGGGGTGATGCCACTTTCTGTTTAACAGCTATATTTGAAGAGCTTCAGTCTCTGGATTGCTTTCTTGCTGATCTTTACAAGTGAGTGGTTTTTTTTTCCACCTTTTTCTTTTTATTGTGAAAGAGACTGGTTAATATGTACGCCTAGTGATAGCACAGTTCTTTGTGGAAGTGATTTAAATGTTTATGTGTGATTTAAAGGTTATACTCATAACACTTTCAACATGTTTGTACAGACATTTGGACAGCAGCAGTAATGAACGTCCAGATATCAGCTCCCTACAGAGACGCATCAAAGTATGAAATCTTCTCTACAGTCTTATTCACAAGCAGACACATGTAATGTAATGTAATGTAATGTGATATCTTTGTGTCTTGACCAGAAAGTGACCCATGACATGGACATGTGCTATGGAATGATGGGCAGTTTGTTTCGCAGTGGATCCAGACAGACCCTGTTTGCATCTCAAGTCATGCGTTACGCAGACCTATATGCAGCCTCCTTCATCAATCTACTGTACTACCCCTTCAGCTACCTGTTCAGAGCAGCACATGTATTGGTGAGCCTACCTGCTTCACTTTCCATTAAAAACAATACAAATTTATTTTCTTTAATGGTCCACATTTAGAACTACTTCTACAGTTAATTATATATTAGACCTGTGTTTTAGCCCTGGTATAGTTCTGTTATACACCTGGTTTAGATCTTTTGGTACTCGCAAGGCCAAATATTTTCTTCAGTGGTACCTGGTGTGAAAAGTTTGCCAGTAAATTCTTATATTGCATTTGATGTGTGCCCAGATGCCGCACGAATCGACAGTGGAGCACACCCACGTCAGCATCATGGACACCGAGTCTCCCCTCGCCACAAGAAACCGCCATGAGCTGGACCTGAGGGAGGAGTCTAAAAGACACCAGCTGACCCGCTCCATCAGCGAGATCCAGCCACCGCACTTCTTCCCCACGGCCCCACAAGAGATCACGCACTGCCATGATGAGGACGATGACGAGGAGGAAGAAGAGTAGACAACGAAAAATGTTACTTTCGAACTATTCTTTTATTACAATCACATTCATTGCCCTGATATGAGGCGGCAGTGGCATGAACCTTTTATACTGTGAAGTATTTTCTGTTCATTGTACTTTAAGTGCCATGTCCCGTGTGTCATTAACATTTCTTTTATTTGCGAGTTTAATGTGTGTAAAAATATGATTTTAAACTTGATTTCTGTTTTAAGCACAGCTTTTATTTGTTTTAACATTTTAATAATTTCACTATTTATTTTGTATTGGTCCTCTTTGCAAAGTTGAAACTATTGTTATGCTGAAGATGCCAAAGGCTGTACTGTTTGCACATTACGTTGTATGTGTGCATGTTTGTTACTTGACTTGTGCCACTATTTGACCTGTCACTTCACTGCTACTGTTACTATAAGAAGTCTTGAAATTTCCATATTATTGCCATAAGGGTGAATAATATGCTTTGTTAAACTGTTTGAAATGCTGTAATTTATTGTACCTGTTGTTGAATCATTTTGCACCTTTTCTGCAGTCCGTCCATTTTGCCTTTGATACGTGCAATTTATTTTGAGCTTTATAGGATTACTAGAAGAATGTAGGGGCCCATCAGCAAATGCCATTAACAGTTACGGTTTATGCTCTTGTCTTACTCCTGAATGACAATACATCCGCTTGAAATATGAACTAGTTGATTGTATTTATTATCAATTTTGCCTGAATATTAAATTTGAATCTTTGGTTCGATTCCCGGGCTAGAACAACAATCCATGATCTCTCTGGGTGGAGTCTGCATGTTATCTCCGGGTTACTCCAGCTTCCTCCCACTATCCTAAGACATGCATGTGTTAGTTTATGCATGTCTTTTAATTGGCAATTAAATTGCCCCTAGTCAATGAATGACAATGAATGAGAGTCAATGTTCGTCTGTGTGTCTATGTCTGTGTTAACCCTGAGGCGAGCTGACCCCTTGTCCAGGGAGTACACCGCCCAAAGAACCTGGGATAGGCTCCAGTCACCGGCGACCCCAACAGGAACAAGCGGTAGAAAATGAATAAATTAGTTGAATTTTTGTCTTTATTCAATCTGCTCACATGCCCAGTAGTTTAAGTACAGACACACTGTGAGGTAAAAAAAAAAGGTGACCACTGCAGACCTATGAATCATTTGAATGTTCTCAGTTTCAACCTACTTTTGATCAGACACAGGCAGACAGCAGTCCGTCCCTGGACAGTATCCTGAAACCTTGGCTTTGTGATAAGACACACAGTGATTTAATATGAACATTATTTTGACTCAAGGATAAGATGATGAGAGTCTGATGTGGTGGAATTTCTCAAAGCCTCAGTCGTGCACTGGAGCAGTCATGTAACGCACGTGCAGCGATTGCTCACAGCACAGGGACCTCAGGGACACGCTGGAGGTCAGGCAGCTGCCAGGCCTTCGAGCTACAGATAACTCTGTTCCTCTGGTCTTCATTAACTCTTTATTGTTTATATAGCTTTGCCATTTTATCAATTAATTGAAACTGAACACTAACCTGTTCTAAACAACCTTCAACAAAATGTAAAATCAGATTAATAAAAGAGAAAGTGTTGGTGATCCAAATCAAGCTCTTTATGAACAGTCTTGCTGAAGTCCAGCCCCTGAGGAGCCTCGTGGCCTGATCCGAGGAGCTGAGACTCACTTTAACAGGTGTCGGAGTTGGTCCTGCAGGTTTTTGGAGTGCTCCACACTGAAGAGACAGGACAGATTTGTTAAAGCTCTTTGTTGGCTAACACAAACAATGCAAACATTGGTGTCCAGACTTACTTTTTCTGGATAGCTTCTTGCCTTGGTGAGAAAAACACAAAATATGGGTTTAGGTGAACATTCACAACCATTCATGAATGTGACTGATACTTACTGGTATTGCAGGTGTGTGGTTATGATGGACATTTTTCTTAGGCTCTGGGAACAGAATATTGCTGATGAATAAATGCAACTAAAAACAAAACGCATACAAGGTGAGAGCTCCTCATTGACTCACATCCTCAGAGTGCAGGATGGCATCCTCCTGAATCACCATATTTCGTGCTGCCTGTCCCAAGAGCTGAAGAGACAACACCAGAAGTCAGCCACAACAACATCCACAGCGCTCAAATATCAAGTTTGGATACAGCTTTGGTTGTTTTACAAAATGGACTCTAAAATCATTAAATAATATCCCTCTCAGTAGCCAAAATTTAAATATTTACTGATAAAACAGACTCTTTTCACCATTTCCTTGTCTGACAGTTGTTATACCCGGAAGCAACGAAGAAATGAAAAGAGAAACAACTTGTCCCCAGACCTTCAGACCCTTAGACCGGGCTCACCTCCTGACTGCGGGAGCCTTTCAGCACCTGGCGGGTCAGAGCCATCACATCGCCGCTACACGAACCCACTTTGTCCGACAGCAAACCTTTAACGGACTGACCGAACCGCGGCTGGGACTCAGCAGAAGACATCACGGACAGGCGACTACGGGGTTCTGGATCTATTCAATTATTATTATACTTCCATGGGTCCGTGCAGCGACAAAACATAAAACAACAACATCACACGTCTTACTCTGCTATCTATTTAGCATCATCGCTTTGCGTTGATGCAACAGCGCTTCCACTGGCCTTAATGTGAATTAAATAGTTTTGTTTTTTTTGCCCGCCATGGATCTATTATCAAATCAGTGCACTTCGAGGTACATTTATTTAATTTAAGTTTTTGTTTATTTAAAAATGTGACAGTGCGTATTAATTAATATTTAGCCATCAAAGCTCATTTTCATCCAGTCCCCATGGTAGGCTAATATGAGGACAGACCTCACAAGCTACAAAACATCAGAGCACAAATTGTTAAAAGCCACGCACGAATTATTAAATAATAAACAAACAGCAGCACATTAAAGTGAAGCACACATATGTTAAGTATTAGTAAAAGCTCATTGTGATTGCAGCTTTGACCGTCCACATCCGGGAGCTTTTACTGACCTAGAGAAGGTTCTAAGTGTTGTAATCGAATATTGGCTGGACAGTGTTCCTTCATTAGATCAATGAGACAACAATATGGTTAAGAGATGAGGCGAGCATTCAAGCTTGTTTTCATGGGGATGTTATTGCTTTGCCTGGAATGTTCCACAGTATGGCATTTAACGTACAGTATCTATCATGGCCACATCACTAAGTCATGTACTGGTCAGATCTGTGGAGAGACGACCCTGCTTACTGTGAGTATACATTCTTTTAGTTATTTTGAACAATAGAACACCTGTAATTTAATACTGCGTAACAAAGATCTCCACAGCGACAAGCAGTTGATGGACCCCCACCACAAAAGTTACATAATGCATAAGGTAAGGGTTTAACTTTATGATGAAATTAATGTCGGTCAATATTATGTTCCCACAAAGCATGAAGACCGACTATGTGTATACTTGTACCAACCATATTAATTTTAGCTGTAAATTAAACAATACAATTACACACCATAAACCTTTATCAAATAAAAAGCCTAATTTCATCTGGTTTTTTTTCATTCCATTTGTTGCCAAATGCTCATTAGACTTTTGTCTTGTCAAGATTCAGCTGGAGTCCACGGTACATCCATTGAAGCTTATCTTGTTTAATTTGGCTCTGCTTTAAATATTCAGACTCAAGGATGTGGCATTGAAGGAGGTGTATAAAAGAGAGTGTGTAGAAGTGGGTGCGGCTGTGTGATGTGACTGTGCACCAGTACCATGCCTTTTCTCTGGTGTTTGTGTGCTCTTGTGCTGCTAAGCCTGGCATTGCTGTCAGCGCTTTGGACATCTCGACGCAACTCCCTGGAGCCCCCCTACCTTCCATCTCTGCCCCTGATCGGCAGCCTGCTCAGCCTCAGGGGCCCACACCCTCCACATGTTCTCTTCAAGGAGCTGCAAGCCAAGTATGGGGCCACATATTCTCTGAAACTGGGCTCCCATAAGGTCATCATGGTCAACCATCACACACATGCTAAGGAGGTACTGCTCAAGAAGGGCAAGATATTTGCTGGAAGACCTCGAATGGTGAGTAGGTCATATTAATTCACTTGCCTTTTGTAATTAATGCCTGTTCCATAGTCTGTCCTTGATGTTTGCGTTTCCTTTTTTCTGTTCGGGTTTGCACTTTGTTTTTATTCGTAGTTTATTGTTTGTCTTAATTGCTGCTGGAGCAATTGATCCAAATATTCCTATTTTTACTTTAGTTAAATTCTCAGTTAATCCAGCATGCAAGTTCATTCACTTCCTTACTGTTTTTTTGTTTATTTTTTGGATCTTTGGGTTATCTTTTTCTATCAGGTTTTCTACTGAAAAGTAGACCCATGGTGATTTGTCAGATTTTCTTTTACATTGGATGCCCTTACGCCACAGCTTCAGTCTGAGTGACTAATTTTGCCAGAAAAAACAAGGGTTTCGACACATTCGTACAGGTTTAATACATTACCTGACTATTTACAGGTGACCACAGATGTACTAACCAGAAATGGGAAGGACATTGCCTTTGGGGACTATAGTGCCACCTGGAGATTCCACAGAAGAATTGTGCATGGAGCTTTATGTATGTTTGGAGAAGGCTCAGCCTCCCTCGAAAACATCAGTGAGTGAACACCTTTCTGTCCTTCAAAGAAGTTATTATTTGTGCATTTGGTTTTCTACCTTGATAACTAATCCACATCTATGCTTACACAGTCATTTGCATAATATAAACTCGGCATTTGAATACTAAAGGGAGGGTCAGTTACAGTACAAATCTTATCTTATCTCATGCGACATCCACAATTATAAGTATTTGATACCTTCTGCATGTTGTCAGTAGACAAGATATAGGAAGTCTTTAAGGCTGCAGAGTTCTTGCAACTCCTGGTGTGTGTGTGGTGCAGGTTGGATGTCGCTGGAGATGTTCTCTTTTATTTGGACTGCATCCTTCAGCCTACAGTCGATTGCTTTGTTTCTGGTACATGCCTACTGTGAGTGATATTGTCTGTGCGTGTCATGTGAGTGCTCATGTAGTGTTTTTGTGCACAGTTTGCGCAGAGGCCAAGTCTCTCTGCACCCTGTTATCAGAGGCTTCCGCTGCTGGCCTGTCTCTGGACCTTTCTCCTGAACTCACTCGAGCCGTCACAAATGTCATCTGCGCCCTGTGCTTCCATTCATCGTACAGTCGCGGGGACCCGGAGTTTGAAGCCATGTTACACTACAGCCAGGGCATCGTGGATACTGTGGCTAAAGACAGCCTGGTGGACATCTTCCCTTGGTTACAGGTACATATTTATAAATGTGGGGCGACGCTCAATATTTAGAGCACTTGTCCATCAACCTAAAGTCGGAGGTTGATACCTGTTAAGTTAATCGTTTATCCAAAAGACTTTTCACCCGCATCTCAGTGCCTGGTATGATTTTGGTGTGCACGAGTGGTGATGTACAGTTTGTTAACACAAGAATAACCCTTTCCTTTCTTAAAAAAACAGAAAACAATTCCATATTTCCATCTTTTGTGTTGCAGATGTTTCCTAATAAAGACCTGCGACTCCTGAAGCACTGTGTGTCAATCAGAGACAAGCTCCTTCAGAAGAAATACGATGAGCACAAGGTGAGCCCCCACTAACTGTAGAATCTCACTCGAGCTGCTGAAGACTAATGGACACCGACTGTTTTCAACTGCTAGGAATCGGAATAAAATGTCATTAAAAAAAAAAAACATTCAAGGAAATATGTTAAATGTAAAGTTAATTTACTATATTTTAAAACTGAAAAACACAATAAACTGTATTTGCAGTCACATGTTTTACATGTGTGGCAGGCAGACTATAGTGACCATGTGCAAAGAGACCTGGTGGATGCCCTTCTCCGAGCCAAGTGGAGTGCAGAGAACAACACAGCAGAGCTCAGCCTAGGACCCGGGGGCCTCAGTGATGACCACTTGCTCATGACAGTGGGAGACATTTTCGGGGCTGGAGTGGAGACCACCACAACAGTGCTCAAGTGGGCTGTGGCTTACCTCATCCACCACCCACAGGTTTGTGTTCACTATGGTGCCATGGCAGGTACCAGCACCTTTGTCCTTTTTCAAAAAGAAAATGTGTGAAAGCAGTTTGCCATCATTTACTGTGCAGGTGCAGAAGCGGATTCAAGAGGAGCTGGACCAGAAGGTGGGGCTGGAGAGGGCCCCTCAGCTTAGGGACCGGGGCAGTCTGCCATACCTGGAGGCCACCATCAGAGAGGTGCTGCGCATCCGCCCTGTGGCCCCACTGTTCATCCCACACGTAGCACTCAGCAACACCAGGTACTAACTTATCACATCATTTTGATTTCTAAAGGTCTGTGGTCAGGGGCGCCGAAGGGGGGAGAAAGGTTAGAAAGATTCTAAGGGCTCAGGGCTGACCAGGGCCTAGAAAAATCACAAACACTTTTCTGCAAATGGACCAATGGCTATAAAATTTTTGGCTGAGTTTAAGAACATGTAACAAAGAGAAGATGTGTGGGCTTTGGACCTTTCAGCTGAACTCATTTATTTTCAAAGAGGACCAGTTTGTGAACCGAGCTATTGCTATTTGCAAAGGATTCATGAGAATCAGTCAGTCAGAGCTCATGGAGAACAGGATGACTGGGAGAACAGGATGAATGAACTTTACACATGACACGATGGCCTTGGTAGATAAACTTCTCATGTGGGGAAGGAGTAGCGGTGGTGACTGGTGAGGGAGCGACTGAACTGTAATAACTTTGTGATGTGCATTTATTGTTATTACGATATTATTACGATGTGCAGTGGTTACTAAGATTAACCTAAAGTGTGTTCAGCTTTTGACTGCTCTTGTGACTCGATCAACTGATGGATGCTGTGATGAAGAGGTGGAGACAAGCGGAGGGTCTCACTCTAATCTGTTGCACAAACTAGTTTTTAAGATCTTAAGATTGCCAGATCACATCTGGGTGAACGTTTGGAGTGACTTGCGAATAGTTAGATATGCATTGAACACAATATGTGGGGGTGAAGGGCTTCTTAGCCTTTGCCGATTGCCTTTGCCGATTGCCTTTAATTTAATTCATCTTCATTCTTCTTAACTTGAAGAGCTCATCTCTGTAAGTGCTAGAGATTTGTTTCTTAGCGACACCCAGTGTTCAGACAATTAATTACTCAAACTTGCCTCTGGTGAGAAATATTCACCCTATTTTTGATGAAACTTTGAGGAGGGACGACCAGATTTAAAATGAGAGCTGGTTTGAATAATAATGTGGAGCAGGGGGTTGAATCTGATCAAATTGAATCCAAGTGTACTAAATCTTAATGCTTGCTGTCTAACAACTTGGTAAGACTAGAAAAAAGCACAGGCATTACGTTGCATAATGATTGTAGTTTTGAAAGCCATAGAGAGTTGATGCATCACTGGGGATCTGGTAGTGAGTGATAAAACACATTGGGAGGGTATGATGATGACAACAATACCCACTTTCATGATGTGACTGTCTCACTCACAGCATTGGAGACTTCAGCGTGATGAAAGGCACTCGTGTGGTGATTAACCTTTGGGCTCTACATCACGACCCAAAAGAATGGCCCAACCCAGACAGCTTTGAGCCTGGTACGTACATTACAACTCTGACAAACTTCAAGTCCATATGACAGGTTCTCATGTTTTTCTACTTATTACTTTGGTTGTTGGGATAGAATCTGTGGTAAATAGTGAGTGTCATCAGTCAAGTGGCATTTTGAATGTTAAAAGCTGAAAATTACAAGAAGTAATGCTGAGTTCTAAAATGGAATGGCTCTCTCCACGTCATCAATAAGCAACATTATATATAAAATGTAGAGACAATTTAAACCAACTGACTGAATTTTCAGGTTAAACAATCATTTAACAAAATATGTTGTTATTTGTCAAATCATAACTGCTGTGTAATTTATATGGATTACCCCCACCTATGTCACATCTGCTGCTCATGATCAAACAGGAAGTAAAATTATAAACTTTACCAAAATAGATTTAAAATAGACTTTTCTGGTCTGTCACCTTCGTGTCCCCATGGAGATGTTATTGCTTTACCACAGTATGGCATTAAACACATAATTTATTCAATAGGCTACAGGTGTTTTTATTGCTCAAAAATTCCTTGAAAAACATGAAAGTTGCTTCGCCACAGATCTTGGCCGAGTGGAGTCACTTTCTTCCACCGCACTGTTTTTAATGCCATACAGTGTGTTGGAACATTCCTGGAAAAACAGTAGCATCTCCATGCAGACAAGGTGGCAGACGCTCCACTAGAAAAAACATGCACCTTTAATGTTTAGAAGACAGCGTATGGTAAAATTACTTTCTTATGATTATGTACTGCGAGACAACTTAACCTTTGTAAGGACATAGAACGTAATATAATCAGGGTTTGCCATACTTTGCACAAAATAATTTACCACCCTTTATTATACAGTTTTTATAGAGACCTAGATAGTCATAACGCTAGATCACCCTGAAAATTCACGAATTCTGCTGGTTGCAAAATAACAAGGCAAAACACACTTTGCATACTAGATCACCCCAAAAAAATGTTTCCTCAAGATAGTAGATTGAGAACCACATTGTTGAACCCAAACATACTGACTTTTAGAATTTAGAACGTGAATACCATTTCGGCCTCATTTGAAGTGGTGTTGAACGGTCGAATTGATGCATTTAACACTGGGAAAATAAGGGTATCTACAAAGTACTACGTCCTGACACCAGGGTCATTATCTAGTGGATAAGAGGGAGGCTGTCCTCCCCGAAGAGCATTTTTTACAAGAAGAGATGACCATTTCTTGCAAACTTTGTGTCACATTTCTTAGCTATTGTTTGGATTTGGCGTATTCTGCATCAGATCACAGTACTACTTCTTTAACTGAACCAAGACCAACCATTACCCTCCAAAGGATTAAACCAAGGATATAACACATTTACGTCGTTTTCAACTTTAGTCTCACACCATGTGCTAAAATCCTAGGAGACTTGGAACCAATGAGTTAGTCGCGTAGAAATCTTCAGATATTCGAGTCTAAACCAAGCATTAAGCCAAAATAGACCCGGACTAAACTAGGTATCTGCAAGAACAGTTCACACACAGAGCATAAAAACCAATGAGTATTTCTCTACACCGACAATAACCCTGTCTGCAACCTATGACAAACCAGGACTAAATTTCATTTCAGGTACTCAATATCCTACGCCTCAATATGCGCACACATAACCTTCACATGGACTCTAAAAACCATGTGGGAATCCTGATTCGATCATACATCGAGATGTTTGTTTCTATACTTTTAATCCTTTAGGTTGAAGTTTAAACCTAAACTCACACTGTCATTTAATAAACCGAATCAGTACGAAAAACCAAAGTCCCCATAAACCCACAGCAACTAATCTGTACACGACTCCACAGCGATTTGATACCTATTGGTTCTCCAACCAGCTCGTTATATACCATTGAACAGTCTTCAACCAGGAATTTGCCTAAACGTCGAGGATCTCCTTCACATTCCCTCTTTCTCATAACCAGTTAACCTTACAAACCCCCTGTTGGGCATAGAACACCAGAGTCTAAACTCAGAAGCATAGAATGTCCATTGGGTGAGCGCTCTGGCCAAGATGGAGCTGTTTCTGTGTTCTGTCCACCATGCTGCAGGCGCTTCACTCTGGCTGTGCGACTCCTGTGGGTATCCCCCCGCTCCAATTTTATGAAGGCCAAATTTTGGCCGGTAGTACTACAGCCCTTGCCAAGTACTTTGTCAGTGCCCATGCCCCGCCCATGTTGGGACAGAACAGAAGTGCCCTAGAGAATAAGCAATATTTAAATACTCAACATGAAGCAAGCAGTTAAGAATGAAAACATGGGAGGAACATTTGGAAGACGATGAGACAGACTGATGTCTTTGGTATAACAACCTCATTTTAATATTGCACAACTCCGATTTTCTGCAGCGCGTTTGTCTAAAACTGCAAACGTTCTACATTACCTAATGTATATAATAAACTTTACTATCGGTTTTAAATGAACACAATAAAAGCACTATTGTTATTCACAGTATCACTTGAAATTGTTTATTTTCACCTGTTGAAGTTCAAAGATAATTTGAAGCCATTTTTATTCTGTGGTAATTCTGCATTTCATCTTTTGTTACAGTTGAAGAAATATTTTCTTGATAAAGATTATAGTTGAGATTTGTATAAAGTGGCATGATTCTGTAGCTGGCTAAGAGCTGTTGAACACAGAAAACTGGATGCTTCAGGTGTATTTGAGGTAGTAAAAACGTGCAGTTTAATAATAGATACTCTCTCTATGAATCCAATTTATAAAAGCTCCAAAATATGTGATATATTCCTGGTAACAATCAAACATTGTGGTCCATAGATCAGCAGTCTTTATATATATATATATATATATATGATATGTGTTATATATATATATTGTATATTGTATATATATATATATATATATATATAATAGAACTGCTGATCAATCATTATATATATATAATATATATATTATATATATTATGACTGTACTGTATATACTGTGTGTATGTGTGTGTATATATATATATATAATAGTTAATATATATATATATATATATATATATATACACACACACTCGTGACTTTTAGAATCTTGGCCTTTATGACACAATGCACGTCAAATCACGGTTACAGATGCTATGCAAATGTGAATTGGATATAGTAATCATGTACCGATGACAACAAAAAGTTATTATTTAATTCATATTAAATCTAATTAAACTAAATGTCTTTATCCCAATAGAGCTAGGATTGCTATGGCAACAGTACTAATTTTTTCATAATTTCATTTTCACAACGACCAGAAGTAACACGCCAAAACGGTGAATTTCCGGTTACCGCTATTCTAATCCAAAATGTCTCGGATATTTATTTCAAGTTTAATCAATCTTCCTGCTGTCACGTTTGCGGACATTTTGGGCATCACCACGTCCAGGTCGTAAACAAATAAACTTGACAAAAGATATAAATTCTTTCATGAGGAATTTATTCAGGACTATCAAGATAAGAAAAGACGAAACCTTAAAGGCAAACAACAATCACAGATGCCTTCTCACACTGGACATGGACTATTTGAGCCACTCCCCTCAGGCAGGAGGCTACGGTCCATCCGGACCAGAACCTCCCGCCACAGGACAAGAATAGTTTCTTTCTTTTCAGTCACTTTCTGCACTGCATCTGTAAATTCAACTGTAAATTCTTGTGTACATAATAAGCCTATTTTATTTTATACTATAGTAATTTTAAATCCAATGCTTGCCCTTTTGATTTCATATATGTTGTTTTTATTATTGCTCTGTATTTTATGTTTCACCGAAAACGCTATGTTGTGAATTTGTTCATTGACAATGGCAATAAACTTTTCTGATTCAATTTAAATGTATTTATTTTTGTAACGCCCAAAATCACAACAGTAGTTACCTGGAGGGCTACAGTGGAAAAAACAGAATAAAAACAGAATAAACAAAAGGATACTGGGACTTGGTAATGTCCAGCTTTACCAAGGACCAACACAGGAGGAGAACCAATTCTTCGAGGCTGATGAAGAACTGTTCATATGGAGTAGAGATCGTTTCTCCAGGCAGTTGAGGAGCATCTGGATCCACAGGTCATCGATGTGCCTGCTCCACTCCCGTCGGGGAAGTTGGAGAAAAGAAGGAAAAGAGAGTGAACAAATTGCAAGTGAAATTAAATATTAAATATTGTTTGATAGAAAAGTAGTAAGAAGCAGAGGATAGTGCTCAAGCTGCCATACTCCCCAGCATAGTTGCCCTAGGGCCGCATAGCTGGGAACTGTAGGTTTTCATTTCTGTTCCTAACTGGCCTGACCATAAGCGATTTCAAAGAGAACGTTTTAAGCCTGGTCTTAATGAAGAACTGTGTCGGCCTCTTTAACATGGACAGGGAACTGATTCCATAACACAGGAGCTTGGTAGCTAAACGTCTACCTCCTACTGTGCTTTTAGAGACTCTTGGGACCACCAGAAGTCCAGCATTTTGAGAGCGAAGTGCTCTGTTTGGATGATAAGGTACTATAGCATCTTTGAGGTAGTATGGGGCAGGTCATTTATGGCTTTGTAAGTCAGGAGAGGATTTTAAATTTGATTCTAAACTCAACAGGGAGCCAGTGAAGAGACTCCAGCACCAGGTATGTGCTCTCTTCTTTTAGTTCCTTTTAGTAATCTTTGCTGCTGCATTTGGAACCAATTGAAAACTTTTATAGAGCTTTTATGGATTACAGTAGTCTAATCTAGATGTTACAAACGCATGGACAAGCTTTTCAGCATCGCTTTTAGGCAAGATTTTTCTGATTTTGGCTATATTACGCAAATGGAAATAGGCTATTTTACAGGCTTGATTTATGTGTGCTTTGAATGAGAGCTCTTGGTCAACTAAGACTCCAAGGTTTCTTGCAGTGGAGCTGGAGGCTGCACTGACGTTGTCCGGTGTGACTATCTGCTCAGATAAGCGTCTTGTTTAGGGCCTAGATTCTGATTCACTCATTAGCCTGTTTAATGTATGTAAACCATAATAAGTAAAAATGTTCATTAAAAATATGTTATGATCAAAATACAATACATTTCATGGTGGAGACATAGCATACACTTGTAATGTATTGGTGCAAATGAATTGTACAGCTGAATTTGCGTTTTTGTCTTAAGGGAATCCATACCGAGCCTCAGTGAGTTTGTGGTGTGAAAGCCAAAAACAGTTGGGAAAAGCAATCTTTGGTCCACACTCAACAGAGCATATACAGGTACAATTTATAGTTTTTTAAGGCATTTGTGCTAAGAGGTTTGTTGCCATTCTGTCATGTGTTTCAGGACCACTTCCTGACCCTGACATTCTGGCATCTGGGGTAAAACTATGCCAGCAGAGTGTATGATCCATCAGAGTCGATTCAGGACTATCAAGATAAGAAAACCTTAAAGGCAAACAACAATCACAACTGACCCTTCTCACCCTGGACATGGTCTATTTGAGCCACTCCCTCAGGCAGGAGGCTACGGTCCATCCGGACCAGAACCTCCCGCACAAGAAAGTTTCTCCCCCTGCCGTTGGACTCATGAACACTTCTTAAACACCTGTCACTTTAACTACAATTCAATCAATCACTCACTGCACTGTCACTTTCTGCACTCACATCTGTAAATTTAACTGTAAATTCTTGTGTACATAGTAATGCCTATTTTTATTTATACTATAGTCAATTTTAACTGTTTCTAATGCATGCCCTTTTGATTTGATTTCATCATTCATGTTTTCATCATTCATGTTGTTTTTATTATTGCGGTTCTATGTTGCACCTTAACGCCGAAACAAGTTCCTATGTTTGGGAATTTTGTTCACTGGTAATGGCAATAAACCTGTTCTGATTCTGATTCTGATTTTACTACAATACTTTTATAGATGTGTTTATTTTATGCAGTAAGAATCATAGAAAATATTAATTCAGTTTAGATTTTTACTGCTCCAGTTTTGTATACAATGTAAATACTAGTTTTTGCATCAATTTGATAAAAAAAAGTTAAATTTTTAGTATTATTTCTGTTACTTTGTTTGCCTTTATATTGTTATGGATCAGGCTTGTTTTGGGCTCTCAGGAGAAATGTGGCCTGCTCTGCTGCCCTCTGTCCTGGTTGTGGCCCCGCCTAGTTGCTCCTGTCTGCATTGGCGGTGTCTGCAGTGCCAATTGTATGCTCCTGTGAGATCTGTTCAGACTTGCCTTGTCTCTGATGCTGGGCTTCATCATATCACTCTGAACTACACTGATATGCTCACGATCAGGCCATACCTTCTTTTTTATAAATATTATTTGCTTTAATTATTGTAATTACTACTCATAAAAACCACAATGTAAAAGTAGTCAGTATTTTGTTTGTGTTTCATTTACACCATCAAAAGTAAAAGGTAAACTAAGAACAGTAGAGCACAAAATTGTACCAATACATGTGAGTAGTTGGCTATTTAATACAAGCAAAAAAACAACATTAAACTTAATTGTGCTATTTACATAATTTATACATAACACATTTATTCTTTGAAACAAAATGGCCCTTGATAATTTGCCATCACGCAACAGTTGGGCCATATCTGATTAAGTGTTCCTATTAGTGTTAGAGGCACAGGTGAGTCCCAGATGTGGAAGCACTTGACAATGATCCGGAGATGGGCGATGCTTGGATCTGCTCTGTCTCCTTCTGACTGAACCGACCAGGGTGTCGAAAAGGAGGACTGGTGAGTTCGGCCCCTACTTCATCCAGGAGGTCCTGAATGGTGAAACCTTTATATCTGGATACATCTGGATTTCCAGTCAAATCAGTCATTCTGGGTCAGTTTGTACTCCAAACCCACAAGTAAAAAAATTGCCTAAAATAAAATGAAAAATGAATAGGACTTTTATATGGATTCCACCTGGACATTTTTGCTTTATTGGAGTATTTAAAATTCATTATTAGAGTATTTTAAATTCACTAATACTTATTTTTAGTGAATTTACCTTCAGCTTTTAAAAGAGAATGGTCAAAACCTAATAAATGCTAAGACTAGTGTCAGTCAGCCCCCACCTCCAGACACCAGCTTTACTCATTCAAATATTTGACAAAGAAAATCTAGGCGAGATTTAAATCTGATTTCCTCTGTGCAGAGCTTGTTTTTACTTATTAGAGTAAAAGAGACACCAGAGTCCAAACCTACAGAGTCTCAGCTTCACAAAGGCTGAGACTCAACTGGAGCCAGTAGTTTGTGCTCCAGAGGGTTCAGGACCAGCTTCAGTTTTAAATGGGGCTCATTTTTTCAAGCGTTTTTGGAAACGCCCAGCATAAGGGGTTAGCTGTATTTGATTTTGAACTTGTCTGGAGTATTTTAATCAGCAACATTATCTGAAAGTATCCACTAGATGGTGCCAATCAACTAAGAGCTAAATCTTTGTTTTTGCATGTTGTACTGCAGGGGTGTCCAAACTATGGCCCGGGTGCCAAATGCGGCCCTCAGACAATTTTTTTCTGGCCCTCAGGTTCCTGCTAAATTGGTCCAAACAACAAAATGTAGGGAAAACTCTGCTACAATAACCACAATAACACACATTTTGATGAGCTGCAAACCTAATATTAATGCCCCAAGCCTTATTAAAGGTGTGGAGGCTCATCATGCTACATAATCGTGGTCCTTGTTAGCAACTCTAATATGCACTTAATAATACAAAGCTGGTGGGACATATCAAAGTTTCAAATCAGTGACATTTCTCAAAGGTGTTCTGGGCATGTCCCATCGGGAGGAGGCCCCGGGGAAGACCCTGGGCACACTGGAGGGTGTAGGTCTGTCGGTTGGTCTGAGCTTCATTCTCAGTGCGTGCTTATGGAGAAAGAGACGTGTGCCATTTGAACAGGTTTGTATACAGGTTTGTGCCTTGAATTAGAATGCTATTTTGATAATTAGAGGAACTTATTGTTTATGCGAAGTCAAGCAACAATGTAGATAAAACCCTGGGAAAAAAATTCAAAATGCCATTAGAGTGAATAAGGCAGGAATTCGGACCAGGCAGTAGACAAAGTAGTGATGACATTATCCCTTAACAGCCCCCAACGTTTGAATGATCAGAAGTCATACAAAGGATAATAATAACAGAAAAAACGTAATGGGACTGAAACCCACGAATATGTGTATCACGTGCTCTCTTTTGCGCTGTTTTGAATGTGTCGGTTGGTTGCCCTCTGCTGGTAAAAGTGGGAAGTGAAGGGTACATAACTAAAAGAAATGTCAGCATCAAAAACAAGCAGGAGCACTCCCTGAGTCAAGTGACTATTGCAAATGCAGATTGTGCTATGGACAATGATAAGGATTGCAAAGGTATTTGAAAATTGGTAAATAATTATCTAAAGGTTCACTCCAGAAGCATCTTCATATTTTCTTCTCTCTAAAATAAATGAACCACATTTTAAAAATGTATACCGACGCTGAGTACTTTTGGGGTCATTTTTTTCCTATGCCAATGCTCTATACAGGTCTATCCTATGGGTTATGTATGTATGACACCGGTCTTCATCAGAATCAGAATCAGAAAGGGTTTATTGCCATTGTCAAGGAACAAACTTCACAAACATAGGAACTTGTCTCGGCATGAAGGTGCAACACAAAACACTGAGCAATAATAAAACAACATATATTCAATCAAACAAAAGGGCATGCACTGAGAAACAACTTAAAATTACTATAGTATAAAATAAAAATAAAAATAGGCATTGCTATGTACACAAGTTTACAGTTAAGTTTAAAGTTGTAGTGCAGAAAGTGACAGTGCAGTGAGAGGTGAATAGTGTAGTTAAAGTGGCAGGTGTTAGAAGTGTTCATGAGTCCAACGGCTTCTTCTTCATAGTAGCTGTGGCACTGCCCCTCCTCACAACAGTAGCCCCGCTCACACATCACAATCCTCCAACTCCACCTACAAACAATTAGATAACACAATTGCTTTTATTAACACAAACTTATATGCAATATTCCAATTGCAGCCACCCGCCACACAAATATTTGGAAATCATTAACTCTTTAAAGGTAGGAATCTTTTTCTACAATCTTTAAAGGTAAGTTAACTAATTGCCCTGGAGCAGGATATGTGATATGTGATATGATGAGATCGGGATTTTAAGATGTAACATTAGCTAGAGCTCGGGATTGTGACAAATTTCAGTTGTTAGCCTAATTTTAAGATTTTAAGATGCTATAAATATGTTTTTTTTCTAGTAATGATCATTTTTTGATGTTCCATCACAAGTTCTGTTCACTGGCTTCATTTGACACTGAAATGTAACGTTATGCTAACAAATATTAACATGTATAGCTATAGCAGTTAACTAAATGTTAACTAGTTAGTACAATATAGCTAACTTGTGCTAGCCCAATTTAATCTGGCTAAATTAAAGTAGCTGTGGTTAGATTTACCGTCAAGGTCAAGGACAGATCTTTTTTGAAAATATAAACTAAAAAAATAAGACACAGAGGGGGAACATAATGCAGCAATAACAATAACACCAAAACTAACATTTATTAATTGTCTAGTATGGACAACTTTTGCTATTTGTGCTTTATTTAATGTATATTATCACATACATTATTAAAATAATTTGCGATTGCTCAAAGCTTGATCAAAATTGTCATCTCACTTTCAATAAACACAGGCGTTCAATTGGAGTGTTTTCCCTATATATTGTTTATGGTTGCCCACCTCCCATCGTCATCTTCTTCTTGAAATGTTTTTCCTGTTCACACGAGTCACCCTTTTTTTGTATAATATTTTCCAGTCCCTTTTCAGTCCAAATAGCCTGTTTGCTGTCTCTCTTTCTTAAGGCTGTTCCACATATAACCATGTTTTTGTTTGTTTTTTACTTCTCACTATATACTTTTTATAGTGGTTTGTTTACTTTGTTGTAAATGCATTAGTGTGATTTAAAGATTGTCTCATTAGGTGACAATCTGCTGACATCCAGTTAATGTTAAAATCACCAAGTAGATTTCATTTCCTGAATCACATGGTCAATCATATACGATATAATTAATTAACGCCACATTCAAAAATATATATTTCAAAAGTTGGATTACTTATCTTGACAGTGGCAGTGACCTGTCATGGATAATAAAAATTGTATCTGATTTGGACACAAATGGCACAGATTCAGTGGAATGGCCCGTTGACTCCACACCTAATGGTAAAGCAGCAGATTTCTGTTCTGTAATCACAGAAATGGTCTTTTTCAATATCCTTATTGCTTATTTCTTGAAGACCTACACTACACTCTTGCAAGTTGTAAAAAGTAAAAAAAAAAAAAAAAAAAAGACTATACGAGCAATACATTTGAGTCCATCTTGTGTCCATTATTTGTTTATTCTAATTTATCTTGAATATTTGATTTTGGTTTAAAAATATTTAATTTTGTCATCCCCTCTGACCTGAGTAGGCCGATTTGAATATGTTGGCCTGTTTTAAGGAAGGAGGCCTTATAATAATGAGGTTTGTAATAACACCAGTAAGTAATAATAAATAAATATAATAATTAATATAATAATAATAAAATAATTAATAATAATAATAATAATAATAATAATAATAATAAATTAATGTTTTCGTTTGAAGTTGGGTCTACAATAGTCATGCTTAAAAGCAAGTGATACATTTCTTTTTGTTATCACCATCTTGAACCCCCATAGAATTTTTTGGACCTGGTACAGTCGCTCATCTGTCAACCTTATTCTGTACTTGTTCTCATTCCCAAGGTAAATGAGAAAGGCATATATGATCTCAAAACAGAGCGACTGTTTCAGTCAGATGTTTTCATATTATTAATTTATCAGTTTCAAATTTTACCATTTTAATTTTTACAAAATGTGTAGCTGGCCATTAAAAAATTTACTTTATAAAAAAAACCATCAATGACTGATAAGGCCGTTGACATGTTGATAACATTCTGATTAGTAATTTCCTTTACATCATTAGCAGTTCTGTGGTGATGCTTTGACTGCTAGAAAGCCAAGAACTGTTCCTCAACAAAGACATGCCTGTGGGTGTGCAGATTTGAGCGGGTGGCTCTGTTCCCACTTGCCTGTCTCATTGGGGCTGGTCAGCTCGAGCTGGTGAGCTTCGGAACATTCAGCCAACAAAGAAAACGCATTGTTCTTGCAGGAATTTGTGCTTGTTCACAGCCTTTCATGACTTCTTCTTTGGACACCTCTTTTCCTTCACATATTCAGGGTTCCTCAGAAAGTCAATGGGCCCTTACATCCCAGTTTGACAAGTCAGGAGGATACACACTAATCCCCTTAATCTGGCCTTTCTCCAGCTCCCAGCCACAGGCCCACAGGTCCACACAGACAAATCCATCCCAGGGACAATAGGATTAGGCTCGGACTCCACAATGACACAGGTATCCACTGACTGATGTGCAAAGGCCACTTTCTGTTCTGTGCTTGTCTGCTAAGTGCACAGACACCCAACATGCGTGTGTGTGTGTGTGTGTGTGTGTGCCTACTGTTAATGTAATGGGTAATGTTACTGTTGTGATATGGGTGACAAGGAAACAAAACAAAGACATCACAGCCAGCACGGTATCTAACCACATTTGGATTTATGGATTCATGTAGCTGTCGACATGCTTGTGTATTCCTGCCCAGTAGTAGTTGTACTGTTTTTAAGTAGTTTGATTTTGCTTGGGAAATGGTTCTTTGAACCCTTGTTTCTTCAACCACATCTAATTAAATATATTGGTTTGGTAAGTGTGGAAAAAGTGCGCCAAGACCTGGATTAGAGGTTGACGTGTGTGGATTAGGTCCCGGTGCAGGTGCAGGGGTCAGTATGCATAAACCTAAACAGAAATGACGTGGCTCAGTCAGAACACTAAGCTCTTCCAAACTTCAAAGAGCAGCAGTATCTTTTTTTCTTCTTTTTTTTTTTACAATCAGGAACACAAAGGCTTTTTCCAAGAAATTGTATATTTTTAATCAAAAAACTGGTTATTCAAACTGTCTAGACGTAAAACGATCATTCTTCAGCATACATGAAACCCCTGTCCATGTACTGTAATACACAAAATACATATTTTATGGGTAAAATTACATTTACATAACAATTTTAAAGGGGTACTGAGATCTGAAAACTGTTTATTTTCTTCTTAATTATAGTTCCGGTAGTCAACAGTGGCTTTCCCTGTACCACCAGTAGGGGGAAGCATAACATAATAAAATAAGACAGTTTCAGTTTAATTTCGAGTGCCAAGTCGTCAAAGGACCATACATGTAATATATGATGAAAACCAATCTTAAAAATCAACTCTAGCGAAGAAGATTTGCATTTTGTTTCACTCTCTACTCCCTCATTGGACACTATAAATCTCATTAAAACACATTTTGTCAATATAAAAAAAAGCAACAAATCTAGCAAAGGCTTTTGGACTGAGGGAAAATGACACTGCCTTGAACAGTTGTGAACACCAGTGAATTAACTGATGGCTTGAAAGACTGGACTTCAATAACCCACGTGTTTACCTAAAAGGTTTTGTGTTTTAGTCTCTCTGAAATAAATAGTAGTCCCTGAGTGAGAGTCTTCGGTCAGGAGCTGGCGACAGGACTATGCCTGAAGTCCAGGGAGTGCAGGCTGGTGGCCAGGGCAGCGTACAGATGAGAGCTGTTGAAGCGAAGGCAGTAGACCGGGCTGCTGGGGCGCTGGGTGCTCAGCTCATACACCTACACAAAAGGGTCACACGGTAAGCCACTGATTCACACACACTACGTGACAACTACACCTTGTGATAAATACCTAGAGAAGTTAGGCTAGTAAAAACTATTTGTTATGACAGATGGATTGTTCGTTTACAGCTAACCCCAAATGTGTCAAACAAATGTACATAACAAATAGACCACTTGGATGTTTGTGCCACCTCTCTCTTTATGCAAGCTTGCCTGTAAACACTGGCTTTGCCGTTTGTCCCACAAACGCACCACACCATAGTATGAGGAGCCGCTGGCCATCATGTGGTTGCCATCAGTCTGCACGCAGTACAGTGCGCTGTCATGAGGCTCCTCCCACTCCATCACGCACTTCCTGCCAAGACAAGCCTTAGTAAGAATCATGGATGTATTATATCACCTGGATAAGGCAGTAGTGGCCACTCTGCGGGATTGCAGCCTCCCGGCCTGACCATTTCAAGAGCTCGGCTCTAAAATTACCGAAAGTGCTAAATTCTTTTTAGTCTGAAAATAAAATGGAAGGAATTTCACTATTTTTACCACTTCTAAAATCCTTAAAAATCACATTTTTGACTTCACGGTGAACGGTGTACGCAGACTAGTCACAAAGGGGGGAGGCGCTAGCCCCCATTCAGGAAGTAATGCGGAAGTAGGACATTTTTTTGGAGACATGCGCCAATGAGCACACGCCATTGGCTTGAATCGGGCGCCATTTTGTTTTCCGGGGGTTTGGTAAGAATGTACAAGAATACCACGAGTCTTCAATCTGATCCGTTATTCCTCATTCCATCCCACAACTGTCGCCCGTCTTAGTTTGCACCTTGGACTGTTGACAGTGGCCATATTCAGTGATGCTACAAACCTGCCTTTTGTATGAAAATTGATACTTTTATTTCCCCCATTAGACCAGTGTTTGTTGTCATACCATGACATATTTTGAGTGCTGATCTACAATCATCCTCAGAAGTCATGTGATGTTGCAGTGACATGTCTTGCTGATTTAGTCTTTGGCGCCGTTTTCCTTCCGTCCGACTTCTTTGGTACAGTATTCTAAGTATGAGAAAGCACAAACGCCCCCTTGTGTCGGCTTCAGTGTATTATGGGCATGTTTCTAGATTTATATTGCCTCTTTTTTCTAACTGTGGTGTTTGTTGCCCTCTGTCCCAATGACTTTGTCTCCATCCCAATCCATAACGACGTTTTCTTTTTTGCAGTGGTCTTGAGTTGTTCTTGTTCTGCTTTTTGTTTTAATGCTTGTGTGTGTATTTCTGCCATTTCTTTTTTGCATTCTGTTTTTTTTCCCCCTGAGAAGTGAAAGCCCTCCCTGTTTCTCCAATGTATGTTTTATTGCCAGGTCACTACACCAGACATGCAGGGTATTTCACGCAGTCGAAACATAGGTATGACAACAAACTTGACTATTGAAAAAGCCTCCTGAGTGAACGTCTATTGGTTCGCAAACTAGGACACCATTACCGTACTTACAGTGCTAAGTACGGTACTGCTAATAATCTGAATTGATTATAAAGAATTACAAATAACAGAATTTGAATTGTGACCCTTTGTCTGAAGTCCCGAGCATACACTACATTGAAATACATAAAACACAGAGTTTGCTTTACTTGATCTTTTCATTCAGACAATTTTTTTAAGGTGTAAGCTGTATACTACCACATTGAGTAACATTTCCTTCAGATGTGTTTTTAAAACATTGAACTAAAGATATTATCATTGATCCTCCATTAGTAGAGCCTCATCAATAAGAGATGAGAGTAGCATTGAGGGGCAGACAGACAGCAGGGGCGCAGATATCACACTGACACACGTCCATGTTTTTCTTGGTCAAAATGAGACAGAAAAGGGGAGATTTCCAAAGATTATTACTGGAAAAAGGGATATCAAGGCTACACAGAGTGTTAGTGGTTGGAAAGTGTTCCCTGTCAGTCAGTCATTATTATTAAGCATCGTCTATGTTGCATTCTGTGTATTTTGTATGAACATTTGTCTTTATTTATGAATAGGATTTATTTATTTTGGGGAAGCTACCAGCAATGGCAACGATGGTTCTTGTTTCATATTAATATCTACGGATGATGGAAATGCAAGAATGTTGCCATAGCAAATAATTGTCAATTTGAATAATAATATTTCTCAGGATGGACTGATTTGTTGGACCTTGGACTGAATGGGACAATTGCACTGGACTACTGTGTTTGAGACCATTTAAACTGCTTTTGTGCTGTGTTTGCATCTCGTTCCGTTTATACATAAAAAAGGCATAAAAAAAATAATATTCTATCTTTTCAATTGCCATCAATTAGCCAATAAATGAAACATGCAATTTTCTTTTTACAAAAGATTAATACAAATAATTTACTTGACATTTAAAACATGACCAACACCTTACATTTGTGTCTGACCTTCTGCCTCCTGAACCAGATCAATTATTGATATCTTAAGAGGGACCCCCTTGATAACATCCAGGGCCAAACCCCCAGAGCTATCTGCTTATCACATCAAATTTGTCTTACTTCACTGGTCCTTCAAACTGAGAGTGCTTTTATTGTCTATGCCAACAGGGATGTTTATGTTAAATTAAAAATGTAGTAATTGTATATATATATATATATATATATATATATAGATATATATAGATATATATAGATATATATAGATATATAGATAGATAGATAAGTCACCCAATTTTTATTTGTTTAAAAACAAAGATCTTAAAGAGAGGAGCGGAAAATGCATTTAATTAAAATATATATATATATATATTACATATATATATATTATTTATTTATTTTTAAATTAAATTACCTTTACCTTACAATATCGGGCAACGTTTTAAAGCTGGAGTACCAGACTTTCTATTGTAAATGAGTACATTTTGAGTTTTCCCCTATAGAGTATAAAGCTGCCCTTTGCGACAAAAATGAGACAGTTGTGCGCAGTCTGCATCTAATAATCAAGTATATTATGTCTCATCACACTGGAAATAAGAGCTGAAAGCAGCACTCTGATTGGCTGAGCTCAGGGCGGTCGGCCCAAATTTCACTTTGCCGTCTAAAAAAGCTTTTCTAAAGCCGAGCTTGTGCCTGAAAATGAATGCGTGTGGATATCAACAATGTGCCAAAGGATTATGTGAGAGCTAGGAACAAGTTAGACATATTTAAATACCTACTTCTGAAAAATGTGGTACCCCAGCTTTAATGGGTCATTTTTATTAGATGCGGCAGCCGTGGCCTCAGACTCGGTTGTACAACTTGTGGCAAATACTGCACAATTGAATTATCATTGCACCGCTTTGGACTTCAACTTGTTATCCTATTGGCGTTATCGTTTCATTTGGTTTTATTGATTATCCTATAATTGGTCCACATGTAAAAATATATATTTTTTGTATTCAAACACATCTTTACTGCATTGTGGTAAAAGATATGCAAAGAAAACTTAACATATGCCTACCTTGTGCTGAGACGGAGGTCCCACATGCGGATAAAGGTATCGTAGCCACACGTCAGGAGTTGAAAGGGCGACTCAAAGACAATATCCAGCACTCCTGCCCCACGCCGAAAATCTGAGCCCAGGGTGCACACACACTCCAGCCTGGGGAGAAGAAATGCATTATAAAGCAAACAAGATGAACACCAAAATCTGATTTAGCTATACAAAACAGCAGTTCTGTGTCAGACAGAAGGTCCATCATAAGTATTTGGGCACGGGCACAGACAGAGGGCACAAAGTTGAGAGTGAGAATGGATGTCTCTCTGTCATCCAATGTCAAGGGCGTCAATAACATATTGTGCAACTTTGTGCTAGAGTGTGACAAATTATTATTATTTCAATTTATTGTGATACCTTATGTGACAATACTGTATTGTACTTCAGACTGCTGAATAGATATATCGTCGTCGGTCAGTGTGTGTGTGTATGTGCGTGTAGGCTTTACGGTTTTACAAATACTGTAGCTAATAAACAAAATAAAATAAAACATTCCAAGATTGTTTTTGTTTCTTAGCATTTCATTTTCTCTTTAAATCAAACATTACCCACTTCTATATCAATAGTATTTGGATTTTTAAATGCAGTGCTGCTCTCTAGAATCATAATTCTTGATTAGTTATGGTCCAGTATTGACTATGAAAGTAGTGCATCACCGTATCATGAAACAAAATATTGCAGTATCAAAGGTTTTTTTTCCCAGGCCAAGAATAAATGAGGGAGTCTTTTGTTCAAATAACTGGTTGGTCCTTACCTTTTCCCCCCTTACTAATACGGTAGCTGTGAGAGCTTGTGTGAAGTGAGTCCTTGGCTAATGTGGCATGTCACTCACAGTCTGGCCCTGTGCAGGACCATGGCCTTGTGATCACAGCTTTGTCCAGTTAGTCTCTTGATTATTGGAGAATAACCTCCAGTCAGCAGGGCACATTATTGCAGAATAACTGTCTCTTTGTTGCCATTTAATACCCTTCATGAGCGTGACTGTGTAGAGCTCAGGACCATTTGATACCTGCCCCGTAGCAACCATTTAGAGAGGCTCTTTGGCCTTGGCGACTGCGCTGCCATGTGTTCAAACTGGTGCCCAACCCCTTTACCCTGCAGCTCAATCCCTAGGCCAGAGCTGGTAATCCCCCCGCCAGACCACAGGGGGTCTTCTTATTACACTGCAGCTCTCCCTACAGGATGCCTGATTGGGTGAAAGCTTCATCAGCACAAGGCTCTCATGATGAAGTCTGACCAATGGGGTCCAGTCTGCGTGGGGTAGTGGACTATTGTTGTTCTGGACACAACAGCATCCTTAACACAAACTGCCGTGAGGTGAGCGACACCCCAGGTAACAACAATCACCACACAGGAACAACCCAGACCTGTACCTACCAAATCAAATCCTTCTCACAAATACACTACAACATGTAGTACAACCTGGAATTTGTTTGGAATGCTTGAAAACAATGTTATTGTGAGGAGCACATTAGTAACATTGAGATACTGTAGAACTGAAGAATAGTCCCTTCTCTGGACACATTTCTATCTCTTAGCAACATCTCCACCTCCACTAATTAGACTGTGTGCCTTTGGTCTGGTCATAGACTTATCTAAGGGGCTGGCGCATACATCAGCAGCTAAAATGTATAGTGAGTATTATTTTGTTTGTATTTATAATTATAATTATAATTATATTTATAATTATAATTATTATTATTATGTATTTTCCGTCCGTAATTATTATATGTACAAGTAATAAACTAGGACCTTTACTTCTTTAATATTGAGATTCGGTCGTACGGAGGATGGAGTCCCAACATTAGCGTATTTTAGATGTACTCTCTAATTCCATATTTCCATTTTCCATGGGATTCCAGCTTTATAAAAGTCAGGTGGTTATATTTTTCTCTTTGCCATAAACATTTTATTTTTGCTATGTCAAGATTCCTACGGAAACTTTGGTCCAAATATGAACAATTGCTCTGCTATGATCATGCACACAGATTGGGGCACGGACCTTGTTTAACAGTCTAATAGAGCTTTAAGTGGAGCCCAGCTAAGCTGTGCATGTAAACAGGGAGAGAGAACGCAGAGTGCAACCTGGTGAGTCTCATTAGATGTCCTCATCGCTGAGCCTGGGACAGACTGAGTGATTTGTGGAGATGATCAGACAGAGGGCAGTGGGGGGCACAGACTCATTGAAGGTTAAAAAGGGTTGCTGGCTGCGCGACACACCAAGTCAGGACTAACGCTGAAATAAGCCTGTTGGGCCGCTCCGCAGGACAGACACCAGCTTGGGGCCACACACACAACCTACCATTAATAAATTGGCAAAAATGGCACTTAGCCCGAAGCCAGGCAGAAGCAACACAGTGACTGTTTTGTTGTGAAGGGATGACTGATGGAGCCTGGGATGCACTGACAGGTCTTCTTGTCAAAAGCAGCAGACAGGTAAAGAAAAGGCACCTGCTGAGGTTTTGAGTCCTAAAACAAACTCAGGGCCCAAGTGTGGGCCTCTGCACATCTAGCCAATTAAGAGAGCCCCTGTGAGGGCCGCAGGAATGTGGCTCTGTCTAACAAAGAGGCTCGCACACCACAACAATGAGCACCTTTAAAATGTCACACACACATTTGACTGCTATAAGACAATACGGCTGCAATTTGTAGAACAGAGTATGGGGCAGACATTTGGGGTGACCTTTTCATGGCAGGAATGATAGGAATCTTGTTCGAACATCAAAAATGAAACCTGTAGTACGGTGGCTCTGATGTCAAATCTTGAACCAAAGTACAAAAGTTGAAACTAAAGTGAAGTTGCATCACTCTGCATTCTCTTATTCATTCAATGATTCATACATGAAATTATTTTTGGGGCATCAAGAATAAAAAGATGAGGAGCTCTACGTGGGTACATGCGTCTCAAAATGTATTTATTTTTAAATTAAAAAACAGGTGTTGATTTGGAGAAAATGGTGCTTCTTGACAGGAGAAAACAGCCCCATATATTTAAAAAAATAATAATAATAATTTAAAGTAGCAAAAATCCACGGCCTTCATTATAGCATGGCTATTGAAATAAAAGGAAAAAGTACACATCTGAACACAACACCATCATGTGGGGATTCTCTCAAGGCCCTCTTATTGGTTGTTACGGGATTGCATGTCCTTAATTATAATAATAATAATAATAATAATAATAATAATAATACTACTACATGATACTGAAGCTTGAATACTTTGATACAGATTTGAAAGTTCCTTACCTTTCTATAGTCCAGATGTGAAGAGGAGAGGGTGTCCGGCAACATGCAGTACCCACGGCAAATGAGCTGGACACAGACAAAAGGAGACACCAAAAGAGCTCAGAAAACAACATTAATCCTGAGGCCCTCTTTTTAAAAGAAAGGAGGGGAAAAGCATCCATTCTTCCTTTTATGGGTTCATTCTGATAATCCATGTCCTTGTCAGAAATATTAAAACCATCATTTAAAAAAAAATTCACATGCCAAAGCACAAAAATATCCCATTTCCATACAAATTATGCAAGGTGATTTACATTTGAGTAGGTATAGAAAAGCACAAAGAGGACACCCAAACATACATCACATTGTGGAGTATTCTGAACAAAGAGGAGCTCTGAGGTCAACAGATGGCAGTGTTCTTTCTGTATTCAGTTCAAAATATATTAACATTATATTTAATGCCAGAAATGCAGAAATAATTATTAATCAACACCATGAACCAATTTAATCATCCAGGATTAGAAATGACAATAAAAGTCAAAAAGCCATAAAGTGATGTCAGAAGGGCAGAGTGATAAAAACTCATGGAGAAAGTGAGTCCAAAGAAGACAATAGTGTGCAGCAGTCCACAAACACACGAGGCGGTAAAAAGACTGGGCCGACAATGCTGAGGAAAACCCAAAAATTGTATAATTATTATTTATTTCTCATTTTGATTATATTGCTAATAATTTTATAAAGGTATACAGGTACACAGACTATTAATAATGGTTAAAACAACTAATAATATTCTAACATTATCACATTGTATACCTTGTGGTCAAGGTCAAGTCAGGATCCATTGTGTACATATATTCATTTACATGTGTCTATGTATTCAGAAAGGTTCTGCACACAACATCACAACATTCTGTCAGCCTATAATATTTAATACAGACGTCACAAGGGCTGCAACTTTATCTTATTTTTTATTTTTTGTGTACAAAATCCCTAACAAGGAAAAGGTTCAGTAAGATTCCCTTTTTACATTTCATTAAAAACTGTGAATTCCGCAGAGTTAAATAATCTAGAATGTAGTATTTGTTATAGCTGAAAGTCTGCTGGGCAGTTCTTTGATCTAGCACCTTCTCTGATATTACAGTCTACGGTGGAGGAGAAATCCTTTATTCTATCGAATGCCATTATGCACCCACTTGGAGTAGTTTGATCAGAGCATATAAAGTCAGTCACTCCACTGACCGTAGTGACGGCTTTTCTTTAAGTGGAGGTGTGTGTGATGACTGACTGCCATTCCCAGAGACAGCTGGGGGTCCAGAAGGAGTGCTGTGGGGTGGGGATGGGTGAGCAGGGTGGGGTGTCAACCACTGGCCTGGGGTGTTGTGATTCTGGGGGCTTCTGTTAGGCAGAGCGCGGACAGTGTGCACCTACAGGGATAATTGATGGGGGAGGACCACTTGCACACATCCCACTATTGGGACTTAAGAGCCAGAGAACCTGTACCTTACTTTAATTACTTCTGGGTCAGGAAAATACAGTGTGCTGTAAAAGCAGCTAACTAGAGAAACTCTGTTTATGCATTTATTTGTTAGTTTGATAAGGACAAGTATGTAACATGCTACGGCATTGTAAAAGTATTTACAGGTAAATGAGTTTCAAAGCATGTTAATACAAAAGCCATTAGTGTTATTATTAAATCATTGGTATTGCCCATCACAAGAAGCACCTGACTGCTATACCAGACAGATGTTTCTCAGTCATTGTGCAACATTAGAGTTATAGGAGACACTCTGTAGAGCCTGTAGTTCAAACCTTATGTCCCTCACTCATGGAGCTTAGCTAAGTAGTGAATGTGATGTACATGTACTTTCCAAAGACTGCATGACAACTACAACTGCAAAAGTTCAACTATTTAACATTGATCCAGGTAAGTTGATTGAGAAACAATTCTCATATAGAACAACTACCTTTTGGTTGGTCTGAACACAACAGAAGCAGATTTCCAAGTTAGTGCCACTATAAGCTGAACGGAGTGAGCAGCCTTGGTGTGATGGGCGTCACAGGACAGAGCTGTGGGACCATCGCACCGAGACAGCTGTCAGACTTGTTCAGCAGTGTGCTCCACTGGCAAGCCCCTAGTAATTAGTGTTGGGTAAACTCATTTATGGCCCAAATGGGTCAGCCAGGCCTGGCCTGAGTATGCTCTGCAGGCCACCTCTGACCTCTCTGACAAGATACAATAGGGTTACGCTCACACTCAATATCTGCACCTTATTACTCTCCATTACTCACATTACTCACTCATCAGCGGGCCAGCCACTAGCAGTCAGTTTGTGGGACACAGATCCCACAATAGAAGAGTAGGCCCACTGATGTCACCTTCTTCCTATGAAAACTGGCTTGTAGTGAGATTATAGCAGCTAGGTCAGGACTCATCATTAGCAGCCTACTAACCCTTGCTCTCATTTGAGTAACCTCATCAAGTGCATGCATATGTGTGCACTGAAATACCAGGGCAACACAAATGTTTGGATATGGAGTGGAAAACTGATTTTCAATATTTAGATGCCGCCTAGAAATGGACAATACATCTGCTTAGTTAAACAGCATTGTAAATAAATAAATTATATATATCATAACATTTTCCTGTAAGAGCTGAGCTTTAAGGCAGTAAAGCAAAAATGGAAATGGGCCAAGACCAAATTGTTTTTTTATTCTATTATACAATCTAAAAAATTATGGGTTAATTTGTTGCGCTAATCTCTCATCTTTGTGCTTGACTTGTTTCTACTTTGTAAAATTGGTGTTATGTGTTCTCTATATAAGTCAGTCTTAAAAGACACCACATGAGCCCTTTCACATGAAGCCTTGCATTGGCAAACCTCTGAATGGACACAAACATGCAGATTCCCGTCATACATTCACACTGTTCTGCATGGGTACACACTGGTGGCCCCTGTTTTCCCATTGCCACCCCCGGAGCCCTTTTGGTGTCGTTTGTGTGTGTGTGGTGTGCAGGGTCACCGTACATTCTTGTAGCTCCTCCTTATGTTGAGCAGTCACTTGAAACAAGCCATGCAGGCTTTGCTTCGGGAATTGTATATTACTTATATACACAATAGTATTGTAATAGTATGGACATTCTCCATGCAAAACCTGAATAAAAAGTATGGGTAAAATTGATAAACTATTAGCAAAACAGCAGTTCCTATTCAATTCATACTTAACAATCTCTCCCCTAACACAGGTTCCAGAAAAGTTTCTCTGTAGAAAACCTATTGTGTACTGTGGTTTCTTTTGAAAAATACTATAAAAAGAACAGTGTATATATGGCAACACATTCTTCGAGATAGAAAAATAAATTGAATATCATGGGAGAAAATAGGAGTGGGATTCAGATTCAAATGAATAAAATCTATCAATAGTATTTTGCAGAACCACATCCCTACACAATATATTGATTAATGGAGCGTGTGTATTTGTAAAGCCCCTGCCTGAGGCGTGAGACACCTGTCCCGCCAGTGTGTGCCGGACGTGCGAGTGGCTGCTGGGTCTGCGGTTCTGTCTGTCCGTTTGTGTGGAATGTAAGGTGTGCGTATGTAATGAGGGGGTTCGGAGAGACCTGTGATTATTCCTGCCTCCTGTGGTGGAGCTCCTCTGGCTCTGTGGGCCCTGGCCTGTATTTAGTGTGTGGGAATGCAAATTCTGCCCCTTATTGCTTCATTGTTGGAGCCCTGTTCCATTCTTTCTTTTTTAACTAAGTGAATTCTTGACTCCAGAGCAGCGGGGATGGCTCGGACATGGCTCTAGTCTTTCTATTGGGGAGTGGTGAAGGGGACGGGGGAAAAAGTTGAGTGTGGCCAGTGGCGGCGGTGCAGTCTGAGTGCTGGGTGGTTCCTATGCAGTTTCCCTGTACTTTGATACCAGGGTCAAAGGTCACCCTCCCTGGAGGTTGTGAGAAAAAAGCAAATTTGGGATGGTTTATCCAACAATCATTTTCTTCTTTTGGAAATGTTGAAAAGCGCTTTTGGCCCCAGCAATGTCTTTGTAGTTGTGCTTGAGGAGTTCTAGACAAAACAATTCCATACCCACCCCCAGCTTTCTCTGGGGGGCTTCTCCCTTCAGTGGGTTCGGGCCCCCATCCTTCGCAGCACAAGTCACTATTTTATAAGACCGTTAAAGCAAATACTTCAACATCGATTCAGATTTGGGAAGAACATGGGATATTTCAATCCAATTGTTTTGCTACTTTTCTAGACTATTAATAAATTAGTAGGATCTAATCATTTTTCCAATCAAGCCCTAGGGATCCCAAAAATTTAAACAAGCAATTATGGTGATTTAAAGATACAACTTAAAGTTATGGTGCCATTTAAACCATATTGAAATTGAAATTAGGTAAATTATACAATAGACTACTAACAAAACAAAAAAAGGGATTTGAAATGTTATGCCATTTGAAATTATTACATGGCGTCAATTTCATTTCACAATGGTGGTCCCAGGTCAGTTGCATGGCTATTTTTGAGATCCCAGCCTGAAATGTTTGTTAACCTCTAATATAGACAGCAGTACTATAATATTTTATCTAGTGTTTGCTTCGTGTACCTCCATCTAAACTTTCTCCTTCACTATAGAATAATATGAAGGCAAAAAAGCAGGACTATGTATGAATATTACACACAAATGTGTGCTGTATTTTCAAATCTATAAAACATAACTAAATCACAGCCACCACACTTTGCACCTAAACTTTCTTGTAGGTGACTGGCCTAAATAACAAATTACACACATGTTCCTGGAGCAGAGCGGAGCAGTTCAGATCTTTAGGACTTCACTGGTCTTTGGGTGGGCACCCTCTTTCACTGGTGTTTCATCAATTAGCCCAAGACATCTCTGGGGGTCTTGATGGTGGAACCAGCGTCCTGGAACCACCACCTCCGTCCCTCAGATCTTCTTCGCTAGAGTCTGCGCTCGCTCTCATTGGCAACCTGGATTATGCCATTGCTCATTCCTCTTAAACCATAGCCATGTTTACACAGTTTCTGCCTACTTCTGCAATCCACAAAGACAGCTCTGGGAAACCCCAGCAGCCGACTTCCATCGGCACGTTCCAAGTTCTCAAGCCCCTCTGCTGGATTTCAAAGACCAGGAAACGGTACTTTCCTCTATCTGCAGATGCAAAAATCTGCATGGTGCCAGTCTCATCCCCGTCACCTCCCAGAGCCCGAGGAAAGCCAGCTGAGCCAGCACCTGTTCATGTCGCCATGTAAACTACTCATCAGTCAGGCTAGTTTGGCAAGCAGACAGGATATATTCTAGGTTAGGTGCTCTCCCTCACATCAATTTATTTATTAAAACAAACTTGTCAGCTGTAATTATATTTTTAGTTTCAACATTGCAAAACGTTGTGACGGAAAATCAGGGTTAATCTTCAGGAGCAGTGTGTGGGTGGCCTCTGATCAGCAGCCTTGGCCTTTAAAAATAGCCAAAACAATTCCCTCGATAACCTTAAGAGGATTCCCCATGAAACAACAGACATACTGATAACAGTCTGCCGTCACTAGCGGAGCTGCATAATAAATTGCCACTGTTCAGTGGTTTGGTCAGACTTGGATCACTGGCAGTTTGCCTGTTCCTGAATAATCACTGACAGTTTGACAAACAATGGGAACAAGCGGTAGAAAATGAATGAATGAATGAATATATATGTATATTAACAAATATGATTATAGTGTGAAACAAAAGTCTTCAACTGAAAAATGCCTCAATTTGACAAACTACTATAATTACCTAGCAGCAATACAAGTAGGACGGGACAATATATGGCAATATATGACAATATGTATTGTATTTCTTAGTTTATGTGTAGAGCCATGAATCTGTCGAATCATCTCAATCAAGCTCTAGTTTGTACAGAGAGGAGCTCATACATAACCGTAACCCAGGATATGGAAACACGGGCAAATTTAGATATTAATCAAGGTCATGTTCTTATTTATTTACTTATTTAACTTTATTTAACCAGGATTTCAAAACTCAATGATCTTAATATTATCTTGCAATGTGTTCTAAATTTCTACTTTTTATTATTACTTTTATTAAGAAAATGACCGGATAAGATGCTCTGTGTTCTCAATAAAGACTTAATTGAACTGACACTTTACGGTATAACCCCTCATTCCACCACTTAACACAAAAATAGTACAATTTCTTACTCCGAAGTCTAAACACATGAACAGGAAAGAATTTGACATTTCCTGAACATTTTTAACATTTTCTTGACCACATGGTAACAAAGAGAGTCTATTATTGTCTATTAACGTCTAAGAGCGTCGAGAAACGAGCCTATTCCTTAGTATCAAAATATAGTTCGCCATTTTAGTATCGTGACAACACAAGGCCTGAATAATCACAATTATTACACAATTCAGCCATCATTCATTCACTTTATTTTATTATGCTGCAGGTGCATACGAGTCAAGTGAAAAACAGTTGCAAAACCATCGCAGACATGATTAGTACCGGTACTACTTTCTGCAGAGCTGTAAACATTTTACACCGTATATGTTCCACCACATGGCATTTGTCCTTTACAGGAACAAATGTTTTAAGGTAGAGCATGACAGATTCCTAAAGACTTTTGAGCTCGGCCTTATGCTGGGACCAAATGGTGACATTCCGAGGAAAATAAAACGTCTTTCTGGTCTGCCACAAGAGAGCAATACAACCACAGAGGTTTGTGTCATTAAGCACACACAGTAACTACGTTTACAAGCAGGCCAGGAAATCTAAGTGGCCAAGTCTAATCGACACAGATATTTCAAAATGCATGTAAACACGTGGAGTACAATTGAGATGTCTTGATTCAAATCTCAAAGATCCCAATAACACATCTGGAGAAATCCAAGTCTAGTTGTGTTGCAGCCGCATGTAACTGCATACTACAATCAAGACTAGGAGCGGACTGAGAGGGGCATTCAACTGCACGGGCTAAGAAACAGCCACAAAAATATAAGACGTGCTTGGAAGTGCACTCGTTCATTTTTAGATAAGCGAAGGTAGCAAACTATGCTCTCTCTACCACAGAATAGAATGTGCTGTTTTGTCTGCTGACTTACAAATGAAGTGAAAAGTACCAGTACCGGAGCGTCAATGTGTTTATCAATGCTGCTGTTGTTTAGCGCACTCTTGAGTCACTGTCATGACTCCAGTGCCATTATAACCATGCTCCCTCATTATTAACTTACTCAAAGTTGTATTTTGATCGATTCATGTAGGTTTGAGTAATCTTATATTTGAAGCTTGAGTACCGTTTTCACCTATCCTCTACTCTGTACTTGCAATTATTGTAATAATTTAGACTCCAAACCTTCACAAGGACATTTTTCAACAATAAAAATAGAATAGAAACAGAAATAAACGGAATAATTGAAAAACTGTTGCTTGCTACATTAAAATACCTCTCTCTAGAGGCCAGGCGTCTCAGTTCTGTGGCTTTGAAAAGGAAGTCAATGGGGGTTTTTCAAGATGGTGCCGTAGTTGGGTTGCAGTTAAATCTTTTAGATACTTGGCATTTCTGTGTGGGAGCTGATATACACTGCCTGTGTAACACGATATTTAAACCCAACTGATGCAGTGAGTGACTTCTCATTTCAGAAACAACCATGAGGAAAGACAAATCCTGTGGTCATGAAAAAGATGTCAGTGTGTTTGAGAAGGGTCAAATCATCGGCATCAAGCAGAGAGAACATCTAAGGGGAAGAAGAAACTAATCTACTACAGATCAGAACCCCAGTGAGAGTCTTTGGGACAAGCTGGAGAAGGCTTTGTGCAGAGTGACCACTCCCATCAACAACATCCATTGGTGAAAAATAATGCAACACTGGATGGAAATAAATCGTGTAATATTGCGAATGTGTTCTGTAATCAAAGCTAAAGGCGGTCCAACAAAATATTAAGAGCATGTGCCCCTTTTTTTCTTTGCCGACTTATTTTTTGGACAGGAAACTTGAACAAATATTTTTAGAAAATTCCTAAACCTTTGCTGCCCGGTGTTCGAGTGGTTACGGCACAGCACACATATGCCGTGAGTTCGAATCCCGACTCTGACATTTACTGCATGTCCTCCCTTCTCTCTCATCCACTATCTCACACTTTCCTCTCCTGTCTAATAAAGCCTACAGGCAAAAAAAATCCTAAACCTAAGAGCAAAGCTAAGAAGAGTACCACAACTGCGGAACAGGCTAGAGATGCAGCAGTACTATCCGGGCCACAGGCGCAGTTCATCAGCTCCGACTCAGATTAAAACACTGCTGCACAAATGACTGTGCTTGCTGCTGATCATGAACTAACATCCAAGAGTCACAAACTGGATAATCAGGCCAATGAGCCCACTACAGCCGAGAGGCAAGTACCTGACTTGGAAGACACAGTGAAAACCCTGCGGGCCCACATGACAAAACTAAAAAAAGCAGGTCACCGAAATGACGTCAACGTTCATGGCCCATTATATTGAAGATTTACAACTTCAGTATAAACAACGAATGATTGACTGCAGCCAGACGCTTCGCTATGGAGAGCCAACCAGCAGACGAGCACCATGTCTCAACGCTTGCTGTCTAAGAGAAAGCAAAGTGAAATTATTTGACAAACCGGAGGAAGCTTCAGTCTTCGCAGACTCACTGCTGGATGCCTGAGTTTTTAAGAGGTTTGTTTTGTTTTTTCCAATGGATAGACTCGAAATACAACAGTGTTTCCTCTGGCCCCAGAGGCCTGACATGGCAGTGCTGATGGTGAATGTCACGTGCTAATTTATCTGGTTAATTATATTAAAAGAATATTATTATTATTTGATCGGGACATTGCATAGTAACGAACATACATCGTTAACATACTGTTACCACGCCGGATTGTAGCCATGAACTCATTTTCATCCGTTTTCCCATTTTTACTCTCACAAACATACTCTCACTCATACAACAGCATACCTGGACACTGGAGACAGGGGTAAAGTGTCTTGCCCAAGGACAAAATGACAGTATGCACTACCGCCCTCCTGAGGCACGGTATGGCCAATAATAGTCATACTAAGTATTGCAATGATTACGCATTCAAATTGAGGCAAAGTGAAATTAAAACATTGAAATTAATAATAACTTATCAGTGCGCTCCCCAGAATCTTTTAAAGAGATGGTAAATATGCCTCATATGGGGTTACATTTTCCTCCAAGGATGGTTTAATGTACCTTCGTTATTTCCAAAGGTTACATGCACCTTAAACATACCATTAACACTATATAGGCCTATATAATAGGCCTATATAGTGCCTAATAATATTTTATTATGTATAGGGGTGCAATATAAAGCAGGGGAGAGAAAATCAGTTAATTAACTTGACTAGACCCATTCATACAGATGACTATTTTGAAAATAGAATAATAACTAGACTAAATATTAGAAGGTTGAGCTTATAATCACCTCACTTGAAGTTCTTTTTAACTATAATATTAGTTATTATAATAAGACAAGCTCCATGCTGGGAGGAGGCGCTTGAGTCGCGTCAATAACAAACTGCTCTGTGAAGGACAGAATAAGTGTGAACAGGTAGCGTCTACTCCGCTGTCGGCTCGTGCCGCGGTATGCTCCGTGCTCCAATAGGAAAGCGGACAAAATAACAACTCTAGACTCTGTGAATCTGTGAATCTGTGTAGTGATACACATGATGTCTTTTGACCTGTGAGTCAGGTCTGGCCAAGAAAGCGAGACCCCTGCTTATTTGCGCTGAATGGGGCTCTGTTTCTGGCCCTTTAACACAGACGAGTTGTGGCTGTTATAGTGCATTGGTGTCCATCTGCTGCTCAGATCAAACCATGCTCGGAGCAGGAGCACTAATATTCCATTCATCACTCCTCTGTCTAGTCTCACTGCAGTCTCACATAACACCTCATGTACACCGATACGGGTCTGTTTTGGGACCCTCGCGAAAGAATGAATGAATGAATGTTGGTGAGGAGAGGAGAGAATATTGTCAGCACAGATAGAGCACACGCAGTGCTGCTGGATTAAAATAGATCTTATTTTATTCACTAGCATCTTAAAAGCTACCATTGTATCATGGCTTGTCATTGCCTGCTTCTCACATAGATCATGTTTTCTGGGACCACATTGATCTATGAATGAGCTGTGAAAAGCGTTCATGTTCGCCATTCACATATTAATTACGCAACACACATATTAATTGTGCTAGCTGCACGAATAGAGTCTGATCTATTAAAAGGAGTGCTAATGCAAAAACACTTTTGGTCTTTAAAACTGGCTAAGAGGCAGAATAACAGTAAAAGAAGCCTATACACAACTTCAAAACTGTAAAGAGCCTGACCCATTTTTTTATAATCAGGTGCCTAATAACACATTATTATTACACAAACAAAAGGTTATATTGGCTATAAAACGCCCTTTATATCCGTACTGGATATAATCCATATCGTTTGGGCCCTACTCCAATCTTGTAATCCGCTTCACAATCCTATTGCGAACAGTAAATGAGTAAAATAGCCTTACCTGACAGAGGGATCGATGGCAATAGACCAGACTCTGTCTAAAGTGGAAATGGTTTCTCTAGAAGTGCTTGACGTCAACGTCCAAACCTACAACACAGACAATGGTAGGGAAGGTTATTGTCTTTTGGCTGCACAATATAATTTAGGGATGCATCAATGCCGATACCAGTATTGATACTAGTGTTGATACTGATCAAATACTTCAATTAACGATTTTCAGAACAGAAACATATTTTGGTAAATAGTGACATGTGATACCTATTAAAATTCAGAACCTTTAGAATTCAGTTACCGAGTTTATTTTACAATATTCTGCAGTTGTTTACTTACTCAAAAGGGTGTACAAATTATCATAATACATCATGATATTAACATTAACAAAATCAGGTATTGGCAGATACAAGTATCAATATAGGTATTGATACTTGGGAACGGAAAAAAGGTGGTTTGGTGCTTTCCCTACAATACATATGGTTTAAATGTTGCCTTTTTTTTTTTTTTTTAATTTTTTTTTTTTTTTTTTAAGTGTCTGGCAAATGATTATTAAACTATTATTAGCCACGATCAAAACACCATACTGCACATTACCCAAAGAACACCATACTAACAATGGGACAAAGATATAGTAGTATCATGGGGACGTTTTTCTCAGGGGAGTCTGGGGCTATTTCATGGGGTCTGTACAAGCTGTTGTAAAACAAAACATATTTATGTGTTAGAATGACACAGTCAAAGTCCAGATCTAAAAACGACTGTTCAAACGCTCTCCATCAAATCTGAAGAATGGGCAAATATGTCGGTGTGTAGGTGAGCCAAGCTGGCAGAGACATACCACAAAAGACTTTCCGTTGTAATTTCAAAGAAAGGCAGTTCCATAAAGTATAGACTCTTTATTAGTTTTGAATGCTGCACTTTTCAGTTTTTTTAGTTTAAATAAAATCTGAAAATCGTGTATAATTTTACTTTCACTTCAGAATTGTGTGCCACTTTGAGTTGGTCTTTCAAAAATATTCCAACACAATTTATTCCAGTTTGTGCTTGTGACATGATAAAATGTGGAAAAGTTCCAGGGGTACGAATACTTTTGCAAGCTACTGTAGATAAGCAACATCTCATTTACGTTTAATTTTCAGAAATGCTAGGAAATGTGTTGCTCACAGGTTATTTGCTCTCCGCAGTGCAACTAAACACAATTTCTGTGCTTAATACCTGTGATCAACCCAAGAGAGAACATGATCGAGTGCGTTTACAGAAGCTCAATAAACCTGGTTATTGAGCAATATTCCGGACAGTATTCTGACAGTCTTCGCCTACATATTGTCAGAGAAACCAGGATTTTTTTGAAATTTTTTTTTTTGGCTTTATTAGACATCTTCTCATCCCTCATCTCTCTCATCCCTCTTCTCTCTCATCCCCATTTCACACCGAGCATGAAATGGGGATGAGAGAAAAACTCATTTTGATAATTCAAACACCTTATTTTATGCATGCCTTTATTGTTTCAATGCTTTTTTATTAACCTATTTTATTATCATTATTCATAATTTGATGTCATCCTGGCGAAATTTTATTGCAGCGACTGCAGATAGAAGTTATCTCGGAGAGCAAACTAAATACAGTATATTAAAATAAAACTAATTTGTGAATTTTATTCACTTTAGCAATATACCTTTTCTGGTTCTCTATAGCCAAGCGAAATGAAAATGACATAACAATTGGGAGTTCCATCCATCCATCTTCTTCCGCTTCTTCCCCCTCCCCAAACACTTCCTCCAACTCCTCTGGTGGGATCCCGAGGCGTTCCCAGGCCAGCTGAGAGACACAGTCCCTCCAGCATGTCCTGGGTCTTCCCCGGGGCCTTTTCCCGGTAGGAATTAGGGAGTTATAGGTGTTAATTCCTCTGTCACTTGTCTTTCAGTCATGCGTTTTATTGAAGAGCCCCAAATATTGCAGAAAGAGAGCGAGAGCCAATGTCACATTCAAGAACACTTAACATTGAATGAAAAGGGGAATCTTGGGGTCCTACCCCATCAATTTTAATAGAAGAGACCACACTTCTTATATATTCTTTTACTTCTACCATCTTTGGGTCAACAGAAACATAATTTAATCTGATTTATGAAGTTATGGCTCCAGATAACTGCACTAACTTCACTAACCTCCATTTGGAACGCTCATCCACAGTTTGAGAAATACTAAAGCAACTTTCAACTTTATAGAAAATGTTTTTAGCAACAACAAAAAAACATTTTAGTGCCATAATTACTCACATTGCACACTCACCTACATTGATAATTTACCGGCTATAGTGGATATCTCACAGCCAAAGTCAACTGCATCTCATTACAAATACAACGCATTGCGCATGTTTATTAAGGAAACTAATGGCCAAATTTCTCTGTCCTTGGCTGGGACACCGCCGTTAGTTTGGATCACTTTAGAGTGATCAGTTTAGAGGCCTATATGCTCTTTTAATCCATGTGAAAGAAGTGGCCAGGGGTTGTGCAGCTAGAATTGGGTCAGCATGTTTAACTGTACGAAAAGGGTTAGGTGTTAGTATGAATGAACTGTGCAGTGCTGTAGTGTGCCTGTGTCGCCTGCGTATGTATACACAATTTATCAAGGCATATGGGACTAAAGCTGGGTGCAAGACGTAAACGTTATGTGCATTCACAAAAAAAGGGGTGAATAATTTGTTTCTGAAAAGTCCAACAGTGTCCCCAGCGTGCAGTGTTACAAAGCCGAATTCATATGAACTCACGTCAGCCGCATGATCAGGCAATTGCAAAAGTTATACGTTTTACTTTTTCTTCTAAATTAATGGAAATAACAACGTGGTGAAACATGGTGGTGTTAGGGCTGGGCACAGTTACTCTGTTCCAAGTAGGAACCGACCGAAAAGGTCCAGAAAATATTGGAACCGAAAAAATTATGTTCTTTTGGTGCCAATTTTCGGTTTCTTGGCATTACATAACCACATCGATGAGCCAACACAGCATAAATAAACCACGCAGACCGTGCGCACGACTGTGCCCTACACAAATAAATGGCACAAAAAGACCATGTAGAACTATGACAAGTGTACTAACAAATAGTAGTGCCTCACCATACCTGTAAACAGAAGATCTGAAGAAACAGTGGATCCAGAATTGCTACTGTCCACTAGAAAATAGTCTTCAGCGCAGAGACTTGTGACAAAAGTCTGTGTTGTGCTTCATAATAAATCCACATCCAGTTATAGTCTACAAAATGAAAATAGGATCAAAACTTTGCCAAAGTCATCATGCTTGTGGTGTAGTCAAAATCCAGCAAAAATGTGGCCAGAGTCCTTGAGAAGTTGCTGACAAAACAAAAATATCCAATCTTGGCCATAATCCTCCTCTGCCAGGTAAACATGCAGTAAAAGCGTAAATGTGTCTAAAGCATGTGTGGAGCAGTGCTGTTAAACTTGAAACGCATGAGAGTACATATGAGCTGCTGCAATCAGCATTGGTTATGAGTTATAACTGAACAGACTTCATACTAGGGTTGTGTTAAAAAAATCAATACGGCAATATATCGTCACAGACTCGTTATCGATACTGGTATCGATATCAGTAGCGGCTAGTCCATTATGGGCGATGGGGCGACGCCCCTCCTGGTAACCAGCCAATTATGTCAAATGGTACTCAACAATTGTTTTGTCTAAAAACAAGATTGTTCAGAATTATGTTATATGATTATTATCTTAAACATGTAAAAAGAATAAAAAAGATGTTATTATATATATATATATATATATAGATATATATATAGATATATATATATATATAAGAAATGGGTCTCTATGAGGCACATTCCAGTCGGTCCTTCCTCTCTTTAGGCATTAAGGATATGATGGCTTCTTTCCAACTAGCAGGGGTCTGAGTTTTCTTAAGTGCCCAATAAAAAATGAATTGCTAATAGGAACGGAGTTAGTGTGTCTTTTAAAGCTTTATACCACTCTGAGGTTAACCTGTCGCACCCCGGAGATTTATTGTTCTTTAATCTTTTGATTGCGCCTTGTATTTCCAATTTTTTTATTTTAGCTGTTCTTCTGACATAACAGGCAAATTGTGAGTGTCCAGAAAGAATCTTCTTTATCGTCTGGAATTTTTCCAAAAAGTTATTTACAAAAGGATTCAAATGCTGATTGAATTTGGTCTTGTTTAGTTAAGGTTACATAATTATGCCTGTCCCGTATTTTGAAAATTGTTCTTTCAACTTGTTTTTTTAAGTTTCCAAGATAATAATTTAAAACATTTTGATCCACTCTCGTAATATCTTATTTCCTGTGAAGTCAGATCATAAATTTCTCCTCTTATCTTTTTAATTTCTTGTAGCATTTTAGGACACCCCTTTTTGGCATGGTTTTCCTCCAATAATTGACATTTTTCTTGCATATCATTTAGCTTTTTCACCCTTTGTTTCTTTTTTTCGGAGGCTATGGCTATAATTTGTCCTCTCAAGACTGCTTTGGAAGCGTCCCAAAGGAAATTTCCTCAGTGTCATTTTCCCCCAGATAAGTCTCAATGTTGTTGGACATTTTTTCCTTAAAAAAAAGGGTCATTAAGCAGACTGGCATTGAACCTCCATAGTGTGTTTTTTCGTTTTTCCTAGTCACTTAGGTCTATTGTGCCTTTATCTGCTTCAGTGATTTTAGATCTGTCTTTATTGAGAATCAAAAAGTAGTTTATTCTGGAATAGAGTGTATGTGGATTTGAAAAATGGGTGTATGGCGTGCCCTAGGGTTCATTTCCCTCCATATGTCAATTAATCCTATAGTCTTCAATAAGATACAGAAGTTCTTGTCAATTGTTCCTCCAGTGCCTCTTGAGTTCGACACGTCTAATGTAGGCTGAATGCAAAGATTCTAATCGCCACAGGAGTGGTTTACAATCAGGTCCATGACATCAGCATAGAAAGCAATATCACTCCCAGGTGGAGCATACACTTTCAAAAGAGTGAAAACCTTCCCATTAATATTCCCTCTAACCAGTACATATCTTTATCCTTACATTTAAAACTCTCAAAAGCTATTCTGTTTGAAATCAATATTGCAACCCCCATTCTATGTATGATGAATAATAGGATTTTTTATAACAGAATTTCGTAAATGTTTGATGTTCAGTGTCATTCTTGTGTCAGTGTCTCTTGTAATGTCTATTCTTTTTTTTTTTCATTTTCGTTAAACATTTTTTGTTCAGTTTGATTGGGTTCAGTATGCCATTTACATTGAAAGATGCTACCTGTAACACTTCTGATGTCATTGGGTTGGTTGTATTGATCGTACCGTTGATAACTCTGGAATATTTTGAATCTCTCTGGTCGAAAACAACAAACATACACAAGAACCATAGGAAAACAGAACATCTGAAAGGGTAAAAAAGAAAACAAACCCATCATCGAACCCAAAACCTGATCAAATAATTATCGTAAAAGGGAGGGGAGTCCAGTCCTAAACAAGGGCCACCCCAAAAAACTCCCCAGGCAATCCTGACACCAATCCTCGGAAAGAACTGGCTATATCTTGGCTCACCACATCTCCCTGCCGCACTCTGCATGTATTTTCCAATTTCCCACAAATCCAATCTCCCACATTTGGCACATGGATGAGTAGATGTACTTAAAACACAAAGTGTATGTACTAAAGCAGACAGGAAACATGGGGAATAAAGACAGATGTTAAAAACAACTCACTCACTATCATCCGTCTCTTCAAATTAAAAGAAATGTATCACCATGTGATCACAACCCAAACTCACATGCCCCACATTGGTGGCTCCATCTCTCTGTTTAGTTCTCTGTTTTTTGTGTCTTCCTTAGGAGCACCTCTGCTTCTCCTGGTGTTCTGAGCACATGTTTTTTACTGTTAAAAGTCACCAGAAGAGTCACCGGGAAAGCATACCTGTGTCTCAGTTTTCTCCTCCTGAGCTCCTCACAGATGTGGTGGAACTTTAGCCTGTGTTGACGAACCCGGCATGGAATATCTGGAGCAAAGAAGACACACTTGCCTTTGTAATGGAGGTCTCCTTTAACCCTTGCAGCCTTCAGGACACGCTCCTTCACACGATCGTTAAGAAACCTCATTATCAGGCCTCGTGGTTCATCAGCTTTGTCTTGGTTTGCCCATCGCCTGTGTCTTTTCCTTCCTCTTCTACGCCCACAAGCCTCATCTTAGGACGAAGTGATATGGACTCCAAATCCAGGAATTTATTTTTCATATTGTTGTTCCCCAACTCCAGCGTTGTCACCATGGCCCGCAGTGTCTCCATCTCGGCCCTTACTGTCTGCAGATCATCTGCATTATCTGAAACACGTTGCTCAACTTCATCCATGCATGCTCAGGTTACTCCCTCTGCTTTCAGCTGAGCGGCCACTGCAGCGGACACGACCGGGGCTATAGCAGCTAACAACTCTGCTCTAAGAGACAACATGGCACACTGAATTTCGGACATTCTGAGCCATATCAGACGGCCAGTTATATTCTCTCCCCCTTCTGATGCAAAGAAGTCGTGAGAACCCCCCCCGTTTCTCCAGCGGGGAGGGACCCACCTGAGACTCGCTAGCCATGCTAGCCATGTTAGCCTCGTTAGCTTCGTGATGCAGGTTGTTTTCCAATTGGGCTGTGGACTGTCAGCTTAGTTTGTTTCGGCCCGAAGTGTAACTAGACTTGCGCCTTCCTTGTTTACACATCCCTTGTTCTTCTTCTTTGGGATTAGGTGGGTCAAATAATGATTTAAAGGCAAAAATTGCAGCAGAGGTGTGGGTGCGTTATTATATGGTTTTCACATGTGATTAATTTGTGTAAGGATAATGTTACTTGTCTGAGCTCGTTCCTCACTGACCTTGACAGTTGTATCTCTGGATCCACTGATAATGAGTTCACCTCTGGAATCCAGACAGTTGATTTCCTGGCTGTGCCCTGGCAGCCTGGTCTGAGCGCCACTTCTCCTGCTGTTGACCACAATAGTTCCATCGCTGAAAAATATAGGGATTGTGATCACAATTTAAAACCAGTGTTTACAGAAATCATACTAGTAATATGATTGTTATGGTCCCACTGGTAGGGCAAGTAGTAAAGGCGAAAGCCAGTTGAAATTATGAAACCTGGATAATGTCTTTAGAGGCAATATATTTGCTGCTGCAATTACCATTAGCAATAAATTATTAATATTAGAACGGCTTCTTCAATTATGATTTTATTTAATCCAAACCTAACTGGGTCTGTGTGCAAAAGTAATTCTACCCTAGTTAATTACAAATAATATTAACAAATTATAGAGTAATGGCTGAACTCGGGAACTTAAAGAAGAAGACTAAAAGTAAGGATCAGAATGAGGAAAGACTCTATAATGGCCACAAGGCTCACATATGCAGGCACAATGAAAAAGAAAGCAGTTCATAACAAGCTAAAACAAAGGGTGTTTCTCAAGTACATTTTCGAAAAATCTTGGGAGTGAACCACTTCTGTGTTTCACCTGACCTAATCAGTGTAAACAGCAATAAGCATTGGTTGAAGATGTACTTAATTTTGCTTCTTAAATCTTTCCCGCTCAACCAGTCTGCATCAACACAAGTGTTCCCCAGGGATCTGTCCTTGGTCCCCTGCAGTTTATCATCCTCCAGTCACATCTTCCAGAAACACCACATCCACTTTCACCGCTACACATGACACGCAGCTCTACTTCACCAGCAACCAAACTCCACAATCCCACCACCTTCCCTAATCAATCGCCTTCATGAAAATATCCTGGTTCACAACATCATCACCCGCTCCACCTTATCTAACCTCCACAACATTCATAGTTTCCATCCTTCTCTCACACCAGAACCTCTGTAGTTCCAAAGTTCAGTTTTGGACCCAGCCTGAGGAATGCTCGTCCCGCTGACTTAAAACTACAGACTGACCTGAACATCTTTATCAAACGTATAAAACTGTGGTTGAAATCCAGGTAGAGTTGCACACATGATTATTAATGTTATTATTGTAGTACCTTTACTAATTTTGTCTCCTATTGACATGCGTTGAAAATTATTTTTGCTATAACACTTGAAACAATGCATCTGGTTTGCACAATGTAATTGTTATGTCCATATCAAATAAATAATTTTACATATTTTTACACTACTTGTTTTTAATTGTCATTTATCCTGATTTTTGATTGCGTATTCATATTCTACTGCAGTTCTTGAACTGTTGCAACGTTGAAATTTTCCCACAGAGGGACAAATAAAGGTTCTCTGATCATAAAGTTAAACACATCATACCCATCCTACAACAGCTCTAATGGCTCCCCATCACACACCGCATTCAATACAAACTCCACGAAGAGCACCCTCTCTGTGCCCCCTCTCTGTGCCCCCTGCCCTCCTTGTCACCATAGGCAGCAGGTCATTCAGCCTCCCTTCTGACCTCTGCAACACTGATGCACTTCCACACTTAAAATAACCAAAACTCATCTGTTTAGACTGGCCTATTCACTTTGACCATAGCTGCTCGGCCACTTTTTAACAAGATGCTTTTATCAGTCTGTCACTTTTAACTTTTGTTACGTTGTATGTAAATGTATTTTTTTGTACAAAGGTGCCTAGTAAATATATGTATTTTTTTTAAATGTAATAGATGCCTTTTTGGGCACTCAAAAAGGCAAGATGTCATGATGGACAGGCTACAAATAACCCGTGGGTGTCAAACGTACTGCTATAAAGAGTAGAATGTATCCACTGTACTGATACCTAAATATTGTACTCCAGTGAAGTATTTTTACTTTGTACTTATGTTATTTTCCACTACTGGCTACAAGTGGAACCAGATGTGACCTTGTGTTTCATAATAAAAAATAAGACAAAACAACGTGCAACGTTATTTATCATAAACAAAAAAAGGCATGACATCTTTAGCAGGTCCATTCTCTCCCCAGTGAAAATCCAGGCATAGCCTATATAGACAAAAATATATATCGAACTAGGTGAAAATGAGTAAGATTAACCGAATAATCTTGACATCCCTTAACCAGACTTTTACAAAACATTTTACTGAATTTGAAACAAGTTGCCTAATATGTATGTTAATGTTGCATCAGTGCTGGGTATAGCAGCAGAGGATGTGGGGGGTTTGGGCAGATCGGAGCACAACTGGGTGTAGAGCTGTAAACGTGGATTTTGGGGGTTCAGCTGCCAATGATCCTGGGACACACCCAAAGTCTGCTCAAGGTATACTTTTTAGGCTGATTAAGTAAGACTATTGACCACTGAAACGATCCCAACAAGTTTGAAGATGCAAAAACAATGGGTGGGAATTTATCAACGTCTCATGATTCCATTATGATTAAGAGGCTCAAGAGCCAATGCTGGAAAAACGCATCTTAATGTTTTACTATACATTTCCCATATAAAATGTGAAGAACTTGGCCTACATGGTGGAGCTATGATCATATCCATAATTTGTTTGAATGGCACATCATAATTTATGAAGTGGCATTATAAAGTTTGGGGCTTTATATTGTGACCTGGTATTTTCACCAGTTTTATTTGTGCATCTCGCTACTGTGACGAGGATTGTAATGTACACATCGCTTTGTGTTAGCGCTTCAGGCTATCTGTTCAGCTGCAGACTTTTAAGAAAAATAGGCTACTACAGCCCACACACATCTATTCTCAGCAGGGACACTGCGTTGAGTTCATTTTTACAACTGTTTTACACTAAAGCTGCTTTACAAGTGCGTAACACGGCGCCATCTCCATCAAAAGAGCACTGTGACTTGCAGTGTTACGACGTGTGTGAACGCCTTTTCCAGAAAACCCGAAAGTGGAAAAACCCTTCGACACATCCTGAGCAGATAGACATTCCCGTGAGTCAGTGTTAGACATTGGACAGCTCTAGGGACAGGGCAGCCTACAGTGTGACTGCTGCTCTAAAAATCATATTATTTTTTACCTTTTAGTGTCATGGATTAGGGTGTGTATCAGAGGAAATCTAAGAATATTGTACCGTTTCCTTGAACAGAATCTTAAACCGTTGTCGGTTTGATATGCCCACGATGCTCATTTGCAATGTAATTTCTTTTGTGAAGTGTTAGAGTCTTCTCTCACCATCACTAGATCACATTTTCATGATTCCTAATTTCTGATAGAAAGAACACCCTGAAGCATAAAATTACAAATATATATATACAAATATAACTGGAGAGCTATAACACGATCCTAGATGTATTGGATGATCAATGGGTGCTTCACATTCATAGATGATCATGTGCATCATCAGTAGGACTATAGTTGACGAAAGAAATTCTTGGTTGACTAAAAGCACGCCCTGCTGATCGATTAGTTGATTAAAATGGGGACTATGTAAAGGTTCAACATATCATTTTCAAAGCCCTAACCTTAACCAAATTACCGGTAATTTAACCTGATTGTGAAATAATATATTGTTTATATGTAATTTTTAACGCTAATCTGTCCAAACGATTAGGCATCTCTACTTAACCAAAACCGCACTCGCAGGACTACACAATAATTCATGCAAATAAACAACTATTTATACAGTAAAGTGCTAGAAAACTGTATTTGTATGTAAAAAGACAATTAAACTTACTTAAATTATACTTAATAACTGTAATTTAAAAAAAAAAAGTATATTAAAAAAATAAATGTTGGTCCACTAAGAAACCATTGACCAAGAACCAACAAAACGACTGAAAGCAGTCAACCCTAATCATCAGGATCGTTAGCCGATTAGAACCTTTCAAACCACAACAGAACCGAATCTTCTTGCCATTTTGGTGCACAATATGAGCTCGGATCTCTGCAGTCGGGGACAAAAAAAAGTATATTCCCATCCATCTGCAGCCATGGCAAAAGGCTGAAGGCCAGAAAGAGAACTAAATTACAAATGCATGCAATATTCTGACAGTTTTAATCAAATTATAAAAATTTTAATTAAAAAACTTTAAATGTAACTTAAAAACTGACGGTGACGAATCAAACCCCTTGTCCCTCAGTTACAGATCCGTGATAATAATTGTAAAGCCCTGAAGTAAAAATCCTGTTAAAGTAAAAAAAAAAAAAAAGTAAAAAAAAAAGGAGAAAAAAAAAATACATAATAAAATTTTCATTATTTTAAAACATGCACATTCAGATTTTTTTTTATGAATGGCCTTTCTGAGTGATGACCTCTGCCTGCTGTGAGGTATACAGTTAATTGTTTATGCACACACAAAACCTTTTTACGTACCTTCCACTGCTGATCAAATAGTAGTTGTTGAGAACAAAGCGACACACGTCGCCATTGTGACCAGAATAGATTTGAAACGGCTGACTCCGAATCTTCTTGCCATTTTGGTGCACAATATGAGCTCGGATCTCTGCAGCCTGGGACAAAAAAAGTATATTCCCATCCATCTGCAGCCATGGCAAAAGGCTGAGGGCCAGAAAGAGAACTAAATTACATTATGAATAGCAGATAAATTACATAGCAGGACACCACATATCTCTGCAGTTCATGAATGTAGATTTGAAACTTTATATAGCCAAAATGCGAGTAAATACAACACTCCTCACTCTTGATATCTTTTACCATCAAAGTGTGGGCAATTTGAAAATATATGGATTAAAGCCGTTAACAAAAGGAGTTACAAAAGTAAAGTGAATTGAATTGAAGGCAAGCTTATGTTGATTATTTTAAGTTATCAGTTCCACTACAACATCCTTGCATCACAACCAACAGGGGAAACTGAAAGCATTGACTGTAGTAAATAGGAATTCAAGACACTTACTTTTTTCTCCATCTGATGAGGATGTTCTTGGTGCAGAGCCCATTGGACCAGTTCTGAGCAGTCCTCACTCTATCCTTGAGAGGAATTTTGGGGTATCTGTAACGGGGAAAACACAATGATGTTTGAAGTAGTACTCGTGAAGAGATAAATCACACGAGTCTTTGGTCTGGTAGGGAAGTATTGTATTGAAAAGCTGAAAAAGTAAGTCAGATTCATGTTCATTTATTTATAAATGTATTTTGCACATATACGAGATGGCTGGACTGTTGGCGTGGTACACATGGTTTTATTTTATTTATATTGGATCCTCATTAGTTATTACTTCAGCAATAACTATTCTTCCTGTTGTAGGAGCATTGAAACCACTGACTATTCAGACAGGCAGGCAGTGGATATGAAGATATGAGGATATTCAGGACATGTCGAGAAGCAGGCACTGAAATAGAACTCACGCGCGAGCAAATGTCACATGTAGAAGCTACAACAAACTCACTGATCTGATCCATCATGACGAATCCCGGTGTTCAGGAACTCTTTGGCAACATTCCTCCACACATTGTCACGGTTAACAAAACTGTAGATAGATTTAGAAACTTGCGAGAAGCGGCTGAGGGATATGTGGTCTAAGTAAGCCAGGATGTGGTAGAGGACGTCTTCTGGCAGCTGAGACAAGAGCATGGCGACCCACCGCCGCTGTCCACAACCACGCCAGGTGCGCTCGGTGTTTGCTCATTTTAGCTAACTGTTCATTTGTACGAACAACTTTTCATCGTTTCATCGTTTGGGTCACACTCATGGAAGTTCGTATGTCTACGGTCACAATGCAGGAAGGGAGCACAGGAAGCTACTACAGTTTGCGCTACGACGTAGAGAACGTAATGACGTACGTAATCCCCGCTTTATTTTTATTTATTTATTGCTATAAACTAGATAATTTTAGCCTGTGCTTTAAAGTATTCATGATGTAGTTAGTATTCTCACGGTAAGACCGTTGCCTCGGCAAGTAAACTGAGAATGTGAACCAAGATGCAGTGGCGTAACTTGGTCATAAAGGGCCCTGGTCACGGTGCGCAGGCCCCAAATATATGACTCACCCCCCTTCACGATTTCACCCACGCCCGCACACACACACACACACACACACGCACGCGCACACGCACACACGCACACACAGTTAGTATGTAAATAACAACAGACATAGAGAACGTAATGACGCACGTAATCGCAGCTTTATTTATATTTATTCATTTATTGTTATAAACTCAAGTTCTCTTTCTCTCATTGAGTACAAATGAATTACACTTAACCTAGAATAATTGGTGATAAAGACATATATGAAGAATTTGAAATGTATTTAAATCTGTGCCTCATTCTGGCATTCTAGCTCCTCTTTATGTTTTTTACGTATTTATTAATTTATTTATTATAATTTCTTATATTTTTTTAATGTATTGACACAACTACAAGTAATTCAAGATTAATTTATTCTAATACTTTGTATTAGACGAGTCCTATTCAGGCTGGTGGTACGAGTCTTTAAACTGCCCACAATTCGTAGCCTATTATTACAAACTGAATATGTGTCAGAAAGCATTGACTAAAAGCTACTAAAACAAGGCATGACAACCAAAAGTTGATTGACCTTGTGACATTTAATGAGATACTTACACTTAAGCCTGAGCAGCATCAGTCTGCACTCTTCCCATTCTGAACTGACCCCGGCTCGCCGCTCCTGGACCCCCACCGCTCTTTGATCAGTTGAGCACAGCAAACACAATGCCAATATGCAGATAGTTTTTCTTTTTTCTTCATTGAAGACCACTCACTTGTTCAGCGCATGCACTCCCAAAGAACTGTGTCCCTAATATAAGAATGTCACACAAAAAAGAGATGGTTGGTTGAAAGGAAAAAGAGGCCTGACGAGGAGGCTACCATGTAAAGCTCTGATGCTCTTTTTATTTCTGCAATAAGGAGATTCTGACCTGCACATGTATAAGATCTACAGATATCAGGTGCATCCTCAATGAAAGCATATACAAATTGCAAGCCTACAACATTGTTTTACTCACTGCAACAGTTGGCTTGTTTTTTGTTTGTCATGATTAGAATGCCACCTGCAAGCAGATTATATTGAAATAGAGCAATGTTTTTCAAACCTTTTTGAGTCAAGGCACACTCTTCATTTGAAAAGATGTCACGGCACCCCAACCCCTAAAAAATACAGAATGACACAAAAGGAATTAGTGCAAATAATGTCTGCGCCACTGTGTTTTGTTCTTTGGATTTGGCTATGGTGGTTATTATTGAGTTCTTTTCTGTTTTAAAATACTCCAAAATGACAGATTAATGTGTTAAACAACTGTGTCATCAGGTAACTGATTTTTTTCAGTTTCCTGAATCTCCTATTTTGTACTGGTTTTGAGAATGTAACTAGAGGAGCATCTGAAAACTCTAACTTCTTTAATGTATTGTATTTGTTAGCCTTCCTAATTTGAACATTTACCTTCTTCTCCTGTGAAGCCACTAGGGGGCCCCAAAGATGAATGTTCTCTCCTTGTCTAGGGAGAAGCTTAATGCAGAGGAGTTTTTTACTTTTTGGAATTTGTTTAGTTTTGCTTCTAAGTTCCCCCTAAAGGTGTGTTTATGCCACTGTGAGTACAAATGGGATATAGCGAGCTGGAAGAATTTGAAACTTTTTAATCCTGCCCCCAGCAAAGTTCATATGCTCAACATACGCAATGTACCACTTCATGTGGTTCTGAAAATGGCAGAGCCAATGGTTGAAAATAAAGGCTTTAGTATTTGTCCATGGACCATGTGCAAAGTTTGGCCCACTCATTATAATGTGTTGTGACTGTTTGAGTTTGGTGGCCTTTATATCACAGATCAATTGTTTATTTAATGTTTTCCTTAGCATCTAAGATGTTTTGCCAGTTTCACTAATGAAGGAAAGACTATGCATCCACTTGATAATCATTTTCCTCCCACAAAATAGGTGACAGCATCATGCTGAGTAGTACTCGGTTACATTCACTTAAGTTCATTTAGAATTGTACTTACTCTAAGTAAGTAATTTTTTGACACCATACTATTACTCCTACTTGAGTTATATATTTGACAATGCAACAGTACTCCTAAGTGAAAGTGTATGTATGCTAGAAGTGATAAAATCTTTATATTGACAACATAAAATCATTTGAACATTTGTACTAATTCTGATTTACTTTTTCTCTTACTTGAGTAATTTCCTCAACAACTGGCCAGTCTACCCACCTCTGACATCATGGGCATACTACTCGGTATTCATTGCACATTCCCAAAAGTTCATACATTTGGGAATAATGTAAGAGTTTTTGTGCAGTTTATAGTTTATAGCAGTTTATGTTTATACACATTTATCTGACAAGAGTTGGACCACTGCAGTGGATCTTTTTGTAGCTGATCTTGCCGCATGTAATGCAACATGTAATGATGTGTAGGGTTAGAGTTTGCGATATTGAGAAAATAGTTTTACATTGTTTTTCTAGTATGATTGTGCATTATGAATCTTATTTCAGCAGAGTTATGTGCTGGCACGAGTGTGAGCACATCAGACTAAATGCTGTTTCCCTCTCAGAAATGACAGATGGCTCAGGACAATTTTATATCAAACAAGACTTTAATATCACTTTTCTAATGTACATTTTACACATTATAAATAAATATTTCATACATAATTTTACAACTTTTCAAATAAAAATATATTTATATGTATAAAAACAACATACAAACAGTGACACACAAAGGGGGGTAAGAGTTGTTTAGCTGCCACAAAAGTTCATCACAAGCCTGCCGCTAGCGTGCTGTTTCACTTCTCTGTCAGTACATACAGTCCTCATTCCAACATTTAAACATGAAAGAACGAACTGCGTGAATCTTCAGAGTGAATTAACGAGATCAGCATCTACACCTACATTCACACAATAACCCTTGTGGTGTTCAGGGACTATTGCTATAATATAATAATAATAATTGGAGTGCACAACATTAGATCCACTACACTTTCAACTTAAAAAAAATTAATTGGTCACTAATGTGACTAAGCAGTGGTTCTTTATTCACAAGTAAAGGCTACAGTGTGCTCCTCTGAGGACAAACTGAGACCAAGCGCCCCACGTTGAGAGAACGATGAACCTGCACAGAGCCCTTTATGTCTGCTGCAGCACAACAGTCCGTCCCTGATACAACTGAACAGTGTACACATGTCCATCTTTGGTCTCAGAGCAACACTCCGTCCAAAATACAAAAATAGAATTCTTTAGTGTTCACTCACACTTCTGGCAATGCATTAGTAGAAAAGCTACAGTGTAAAAACTGTGACGCTCAGTAGAAAGGCCTGTGTGAAGAGGAGACATGGAGTCTTTGGTGTCAGCGCTCGGATGAGTATCGTGTGCGTTTAGTCCTGGTGTTGAAGGGGTACTGGATGAAGTCAAAGGGCCGGTGGTGGACAGGTTGAGGGTGCTGATGGCCTTTGGGGAGTCTCTTCATGAAGTGGACTTCACGTTGGTGCTGCCTTGTCCGGGAGCCTTTGCGGGGTCGGCCTCTCCGTGTGAATGCCATGTACCAGCTTTCATAGCGGGCATTCCTTAGAGCTGTGTAGTTGTTCTCCAGAACAATCTCAGTGAAGATGCAATCGCGACCCTGGCCATTTTTCTGTAAAGTATTTCACAAATGATAAGTCCAGCAGCCTGTGTGAGCCACCCCACTACACACCTCTAAACATGTGCTGTGTCATTACAGCCAAGACGGACTGCCAACCCCAGCAAACCTATTTCAAAACAAGGTTTAGGGCTTTTGTTACTACAAAAGATTATGTGTTTTTAAAGTAGTGACTCTGAAAAATCATAAACATCACCAACACATTGGGCCACCCTTTACTACATTTTCAACAACCACGTTGTCTCAGTGTAAACAATGACCCATATTTCTGTAGTTTAACACAATAGACTTTTGCATAAATTACCACGTTTAATCCTGATTGCTTTGTGTCGCAATAAGCAGTTATGGCAACATTTAAAGAAAGATCTACATTAACTGTTCAAGTGAAGCATTATTAGATGTCAGTGCAAGTGCACACACAGCAGCAGGCCAAGATGCACCGTGTGGAAAAGCTCTGAGGATAAAAATAGGGGTGACACAGAGGACCAGGCCAGACCAGGCTCCGGGCAGATGGTGGCCCAGGCAGGGAGTCACTGGGTGGGGTTAGCTCACACCGGGCCTCACATTCTTTCATCATACAACCTACCGCACACTGACTGGTAGATAGAATCAAACAATGTTGTTGCAAATGAGTGAGTTTATTTCAATTATTTTTGTGTGCTAATATGAGTGAAAATAGCATTATGCGTTCGAAGGAGGGTTTGCTCTTGCCCAAAGGTAACTTAGTTTGGCATTTTAGAAAGTGCTGATCCCATATTCATACACTTACAAATATACAAATCATTAAAAGTTATGAAAAATAGTACACCTGAGTGTAGGCTTGCATACCTTGCCAATGAGTTTGCCCTTCTTGTTCATGCAGATGTAGAAGCCGGTTTCTGCTCCTTTGATTCGAACTCGGCTGCCAAATGTGTCCGTCTCCACTATAAGTTTAGCTAAAAACACACACAAAAAGATTACTTTTACATCACTTTACATTGAATCAAACCCTTGTAAACCAAGTGGAGGAGAGAGATCAATAATAACACAAAATCTTCAACATCTCAGAAAATAGGTGACTAAAAAAAGTCAAAACTGTGTAGGCCTACATCTGAAATTAAGCATCTCTACAGGGTAAAGGATGTTTATTGTTGTATACTTTTATGGTAGTCCAAGAGACCAACAATATTTCAAAATAATTTCAAAGGCTTAAGTCTGTTCAGTGCTGATGCTCAATGTCCACAGTCTGCAGCCCGAGGAGCGTGCCATGGACCACCGCAGCACCTCCTGGCCTTCGGGCCCTAAAGTGTGCGTGTGTGCTGCGGCCTTACCGTGCACGTCCCCGTCCTCAGCCATAGCGTTGATCTTCTTGTTGGGCAGGACCTGCACATGCTTGCCGCTGGTGCGACTGTAGAGCTGGTACATGCGTATGAGTCTGCGGCTCACGCGGTCCGTCACCCGGCTCTGCTCGCTCACGTGCTGCGTGAAATTAGGCGGGGACTGATTGGTTACCTGTCAGAAATTAGACGGCACCGCATGAGTATCTAACAAAGCATTCAGCGCTTCTGCAACCCGCGTAGAGTAGAGTACAATTAACCTAAAGGTAAATGCCGCCTTCAGACACGCAAAGATGAGTAGGGCATGTAAGTCTGCCGGCCCAGTAGACATATAGCATTGCCTACTTCGGATTTAATACTAATAATAGATATATTTACACATGATATATGCCGGTAGTTAGTTTATATTTATTTAGGCCTATTTTCCAATAAAACTGTGTATACATTCTTTGATTTCATGTTTAAATTAACGTAGGCTATGTAATTATGCTTAACAGAACACCGGAAAATGAGAAGGTTACTTCGCATTAGTATATATAAACTGAATCAAAATCCTAACTCACATCATAGTAGCCATAATATAAAGAACCTACCTGTGCGTAATAGCAGAATGTCAGGAAATGCACCAGCCTACAACAAGAAGAGGAGCGTAAGTCAGGTGTTTTTGTGGGCCGGCATCATTAAAACAACTTGACCGGACCTAGCCGGCCGCGGAGCGTTACTTACAGGTGCCGAAAATTATATGCAGGGACCATCATCACGCACTCCCTCTGAGCTGCTGAAGACCCAATTAAACTTGCCACAAATCCAAAAGCCCGACAGAAAAGCCCCGGGTCTGTCCGATTAGGACCTGTTCCGCGTCACACTGTCCATCACACTATATCTCCCGTCTGATCAAGTCCCAGTCCAGACCGTGTCCAGGTGCCGTAGTCCGTCCACTGTCTGGCACTGTCTGCGCTTCAGCTCCACGGTGCGCACTCGTCTCTGTTCTCTCACATCTATCCCGCGTCAGACTCACACCCCCGGTTAAAATGGTAGGTCGCAGCACTAAGAACAGGCCCCCTTTTTCTGAAGAACAAAAGCTGACACCCCCATCCCTCCCCGCCCTCCTCTGACCTCCAAAATGGTCTTTACCTGTGGTGAGGAGTGAGCCGTGCGCGCAAGGCCAGAATCACTTTAAATGAGATATTAATTAGTCTGGCATCAGTAGACCTCACTCAACAGACTGGTCACCCAGACGTCCCATCAGCGCGTTTGGTGCTCCCAACTGTGTGTATTGACCTTAATTCACAATGTTGTTCAGCATTCAATTAACTAACATTTTGCACAGCTCAAACTCGACGTGACATGAAAGACAGAATAACAACTAGGCGCATCAATTGGCCATGTATTGTGCCTTTACGCACAGGCTTTTGATCGTGTGCGCTGCTGATTGATTTGAGTGAGCCATTAATTAGTCGTCAACCATAAGCAGATATCTGTCGTTTAAGTTCTCACAGAAACTCAACAACACTAATGTAACAGACTGACATTGCCTTTAGTTCTGTCAAGTTCCATATGGGTTTAAAACGTGAATGATCTTCATAGACTGCACCTATTACCTCAACAATAGATTGCAGCCCCACAGCAGACTGAGTTAGTAGAGTGTGTCTTCATGTTATAGATGCAGGTGTGTTTAATGATGGGACAGTATAGTTGAGCACAATTATAAGGTAAGTGAATCATAATAGAGGAACGCTAATCAAATAGGCTCCTGCCGTGGGTCTAAGCATTTGATTTATTTATTTTTATGGCCAGATCATCAAAGTGCCTATATTTTATTAAACCGCACTGTGGCAAGTCCAAAGTTTCAAAATTAGCTTGCTCTATCGTGATGCCTGAGCAAAGGGCTTCTCCTGGGGCTGTGTGCTCCCTCAGACTCATCTGCCCTAATTGGGACATTTGGCCATCCAAGTCCTGTAAATTCAACACCAGCCCTAGGTACACTTTTTGCCCTCTGTGAGTCTTTCCTTAAGCCCTGGGAACATGACATCCATTCAATTAATTTCATGATATTTTTATACAGGGAAATTATTTATATATATTACATTTTGCAGCAAGTATTGTTGACCTGGTGATGAGTGTGTTAATTCTCACACAAATGAGAGTTAATCAGAGTTGTGGGAAAGGTTAATTATTGTATCAAACATACTGGACACGCTTTGCAGGTGTTTTCAGAATGATCACTCTTGGTGCTTAAATTGACACAAATAACCCTAAGAGCGACGACATTTTTAGCTTTTAGGCGTAAAGATTGGCTTAAAGATGTGCAGGGATGTAAGTTGTGCCTGTAGGAATGGACAATAAAAACAGATATCAGATTGTATATGCGTGACAGTGAGTGTGAACTATCGAGGAGGTGTGTGTACATGAATTGTCATAATCAAAACTGTGGTCTTGGTCCTGACTAAAGACATGGAATAATAGACCCATGCAATGAACATGAAATAAAGTGAGGCTGCATATTACACTGTCTTTTCCATCTGATTACCAAGTCCCACTTAAACTGGGCATTTCTTATACATTGTTAATGTATTCTACCTTTAACAACTTTAATCACTGTTGTTTTACGTTGGTTTATTTTTAACCTAAGACTTTAACACAAGTGGATTTCAAAGGCAGTGTTGTAATGGCTTCAGCCTATGTGGTCCAAACTACATAACTGCTCCAGAAGACCAGGCACTGGGGGCGAAAGGTTCACCCAACAATGAGCAGTTCTTCCCCTTTTATTAGAAAAACAGGAAAGACATTGCACACAGATTAGGATACAAAAAGGGCAAATTCATTTGTAATACAATGGAATCCTGAAACATGTTCTACCCCACAGCAACCCACTAGGACCATCCTATAGAAATCAGATCAGCAGAAGGCAAAGTACAGGGCATCTTCAGCCAACAAATAAACACTTGCATTTGAGCATTGCATTTGCATTTAACTCCTAAAAATGATATTGTCAGTTAATGATGGAGACTCATATACAGTCCACACAGAGGAAAAACCAATGAGCTGATAGAAAAGAGATTGACGTGCTACCCATTGGTTGAGTGGTTAAGGCAGGGCACACATGCTAAGCTCCTGGTGCAGCCGGCCGCAGTGTCGTCAGTTTGAATTCCAACTTCGACCATTTGCTGCATGTCCTCTTGTCCCTCTTATCCCCCCCTTTCGCTCTCATCTGTCCTGTCCAATAAAGCCTACGGGCCAAAAATCTTTAAAGAAAATAAATTGATGACTTCTCTGCTCTCATTGAAATATTTGTTATTGGCTTCAAGCACCTATTCCTTTCTATTTGATCTTATTCCCCTTGTGCCATATCAGCAGCATGTTTAAATAGTGTGCTTTGGGAATGAGTCTTTTAGTGGGTGGCTTGTGTAAATTGTTGCACTTGCAGTTTGTAGTTTGGGCTGGATTAAGGGCCACCAAATGATCCATGTGATGTGGCACAAGCAGTCTCTCTGACAGGAGCTGTCACTGGAATGGCAGGGGGGTCCTTATCAATCAAACCTCTCCCTCCCGCCGCCAATCACATCCATTTACCACGGGTACAAGTGCTCATCCAGACAGGTGCGGGCTTATTTATAGTGGGCATAAGATGAGGCCGACAGACACACAATACAGACCCATACATACATACACACACATACTGTTTAGGAGAAGTCCCACTGCAGCCCTGTGAGCTCTTGTATGTGATGGAGCTAATGGAGATTCATAATGAAGCCCTCTCACTACAGTACAGCCTGGAGCTCCGAGGGTGAAAGGGCATGGTGGCCCTTTGTTTAACTGCAGCAGAATGAATATGTAAAGAAGAAGACATAAATAAAGAGGCCAAAGGCTTCCCACTGAGGTTGCTGAGGACAGAGCCACCCTCCAGCCCCATACACACAAGCTGCAGTCCGTCACAGCTCTGTGAGGGAAACAGTAGTCAACAGATCAATCACTCGCTGACTGAGCCCAACAGGGAGGCCATCCATCTACATCCAGGCTACATGCTAATGAGGCTAATGCACACTTGGAGCAGCAGGACTCTGTGAGCGTGACACAGAGACACATGTATGGTCACCCATGCTTTTCTCTCTGTGCAGCCTGAAAAAATATATGCAACTTATAGAAAATGCAAATAAAGTTAAATTAGAATTAATTAAAGATTCTACACTACGTTCTCTGGCACTGTTGAATTCATTATGAAAATACAAGCAAGGTTTGGATGTTACAATGTTGATTGAAGACATACTATATGCATACCTACAGATTTTGTACGAATAATAGACACTGGAGGACTATAAGGCCACACAGTTTATTTATGTGCTTGACTATAAAAGTCCACTCTGCAACAGTATTTTCTGTGCATGAGCAAACAAGACATAAGTTTAGTTAAGTGGTCCAGTTCTTTTACTCCAGAATGCACACATAACCTTAAAACAAGCCAAAGACATATTTTTATTGATAAACTTTTTCACTGTCTGAGAGGTAGGAATTCTCGTGCATACTACACATATTTGAAATAGCTCCTGCTGACTTGTTTTCGCCGAGTCGGAAATACTGCTCAAATGAGTGGTCCTGAGGTGCAGCTGTGGACAGAGGTTTTCTCACAAGCACCCAGCATAAGATCTCCTCTCACTCCACAACCAAAACAGATTGTGAAGGGATACATATAGGTCCATGTTCTGACTCAAATGCACCACACTGCAGTATCACCTCCCCTTGGCCCGTTCTCCCTCCCGTCCCGGGTTGTGGCTGTGGCCCGCTTGCTCTACTCACTAACACTCTAATCTTCATGGCTGTGGTGGCAAACTCATTACATCCAGGCTTTGTTGCGAACTCAACAAATTACAATGAGATGTATTTACTTTTCTGTGCTAAAAAACAATGGTTGGATCTAAGTCGCTGGAGCCAGAAGAAAGAGCAGGACAACAGGAAGACAAACATCCAAATCCAAATTATGACAATTACACTACTGCAAAACCACCTTTACCAGTTTTATCAAGCCTGGATATCTGCTGCTTAATTGATTGATTCACTGATTAAATCTCCTGTTGTAATTTGACAGTGCAAGTCTAGACTGAATAACTGATCTTAACACCAGAGAGAAACCAATTCTGTGCTGTTGATGGACGCACTTATTATATTGTATTTCATTAGAATAACAACAGTTTCTCCAGTGTGGGTAAAAAGTGGTAAAAATGTCTAAAGATTGAAAGATCAAGTCAAGTCAAGAGCATATGTAGTGTTCATATGTTCATTTTCTCTCAGTCACAAGCTGACTACAGAGTTGACCTGGGTCACCCTCAGACTGGCCAGAGTTTATGGGCCCAGTCGAAAGTGTGGCTGCGGCTCAAATCACAGGTTATAGTGGGTCCGTTCGGCTCTAACCGCGTTGCTACCTTCAATCACAGTCCTCTGACCAGACAATTACCATGTCCCTGTACATCCAAATGTTACATCTGCAACATCCAAAACAACTGTCCTGTCAGAACTTCCACCACACTTATCCGGAAGGACATGAGAGGAGCCATGTGACACCAGATCAGGGATGATGATGCAGGCAAATATCACAATCAGAATCAGAAAGGGTTTATTGCCATTGTCAATGAACAAAATTCACAACCATAGAAACATGTTTTGGCATTAAGGTGCAACATAAAACACTGATCAATAATAAAAACAACATATATGAAATCAAAAGGGCATGCATTAAGATACAATTTAAGATTACTATAGTATAAAATAAAAATAGGCATTACTATGTACACGAGAATTACAGTTAAACTTACAGTTGTAGTGCAGAAAGTGACAGTGCAGTGAGTGATTGAATAGTTGCAGATAAAGTGGCAGGTGCTAAGAACTGTTCATGAGTCCAATGGCAGAGAGGAAGAAACTATTCTATTTTAAATATATTAGCTGCACTGCAACATTTGGAGGTGAACAGTCTGAGAGCTTGGTGGCATTATCTCAGTGGGTACAGAGGACAGAAAACTCATTCAATTGTCATATGTTGGTATTTACAAAAAAATAATTTACCACAAGCTGTGTTTTGATTTCCGAAGCTCTTTTGCAACCTTGTTTCATTACAATGAGGTAATAAACATGCCTGTCAGCTTTTGTTAGGCTTATTATCGTACATGTGTAGTGCCAAGGAGTTTTGTGTATTAGCAAAGTTAAGTAAGCTTCTCGTGGTCCTCTAAGCATAGTTTAGGGTCCTATAGGGGCTAAACTGAGGTTACTACAGGGAAATGGCTGTATTGTTATTCGTAAGAAGTGGACAATCAGGCCTCCCTTTGGAGTTGTCTCGGGGGATCCACTATTACAGGTAGTTGTGAACTGTCACTACTTGTTGAGATGAGGAGCTATACAATGAACAGCTCCAGGGCACAATGACTTCAAATGAGTTTCAAGGTAAACCTCTGCAGCAGAAGAAAAGGCTGCTTGGTGAAGGCTCTGTGTATTGACCTGTGTATTGGTCATGCAGTTTTCCATTGAGAGAGTTGTAAATGAAAAGTCCAGTGACATGTCTGTGTGAGCTCAGCAGTGTGGGACGGTACAGGGGAGAGGCTGAATTCTGGCCCCTGCCCATCTGCTTTTCCTATCATTCACAGCAGCCAACATGAGCCAGCAGTGCCCTCTAGTGTTACAATACAACTAGGATTGAAACAAGTTCTTTGACTAATCGCAACTAATCAATTATTGAAATAATCAGCCACTTGTTTGGTAATTCAATAGTTGTTATCTGGACTATACACAAACTCCAAACCTGCCATGTAGGGAGAGAAGAGGATTTAGGACTCAAATTCAGTAAAAATCTCTAACTAAAAAATCTAAACGAACCAATGCACTCGAGAGACTACACAATGTCATTATGTTCATATTAGAGCTTTCATCCACAGATATCCAGTTGCAGAACCACTATAGGCCAAGTCTTTTGAAAGGCAGCAGGTGGAAAAACACCCTAACACATTCACATTGGAATGAAAAGGCTGCAATCAACATATCAGTGCCATTAATGATGTGAGTCTTGCAGCAACTGTCCGAATGCTTATTGGCCAGTGCTGCCATCATTACGGCAAAGTGTCTGTAGCCCGGAGGCAACCTCATTACCATTTAAAACAACTGAGACTGGCCCCTCACCCTGCTCCCACGAAAAGGCTTGCCAAGATTTTTCACGAGCTAAGAATAAATGATTAAAATAATTATTGATAAATAATAGCAATAGAAATCTAACTTAATTGTAAATACAGGACTACATTTATCCAAATCTCCATTCAGAATGACCACAATTCCCCTTTTCTGTTATACATCACACAGCAGTATTTCACAGGTTTTCTACTATATTTCTACAATCTTATTTAATTTAAAGTTTCAACCAACTATGCTACAATTATTATTCAGATTTTTGTTCTATTTTTCTTGCCACTTCTTTTCACATTTAAAAAGTGAATTTCCGGTGTGATATATTTCTTAAATCTACAACAGAACACTCTCTTTCTGAGAGTGAATTCAAACTACCAGCTTCCAAACCAAAGGCCACAGGCCTTACAAGAGAGAAACAGTTTGCGCGCCACTGGCACATCCATTGTCACAATGCTGTCTGTGTGACGACATGGTGCTAAAGCATAAAGAATACTGCTGCTCATAAGTGGCTCTGTAAAGAAATGCTTATGACCTATAGCAAGGATGTGTTACATTCATCAACTATCTGCCAGTACATGGACACAACAGGTACCAGAAGAGTAGAGAGGTCACTGAAGGGCAGAGGATGTCCCGAAACGACTCCACCAAATCAGCCCACAATGATCTTGAAAACTACTTATTTATAACTGCACTGTAACCAAGTCGTTCCTCTCACTGTGGGACAAAGCTGAAACAGAGACACTTCAATGCTGATACAACAGAATGTTGCTCTCAGCCAAAAGCAAACCAGGAGGTGATTTTTACGTAGTTTCTATCACCTCCACATGTAGTTTAACACCTTCTGTTAACCATTACATATCCATTACAAGCAACTGCAGTGAAAACACTTATATTTTGTTTGGTAAAACCTGTTATGAAATAGCTTCTCACATTTATGATGTGTTTTGGGATGTTTCGATTTTCCTGTACACAAAAAGACAATAAATTAGAACAACAAAAAGCTCTACAAACACAGAAGAAAGAATGAAAGAAAGAAAATAATGAACAATGTTTTAGTGTTTAACAAACTAGTGCTGCAAAGTGGAGATATGGCCCATCTCTAAGGACACTTTAAATATGGCTCACTTCAAAGATACTCATCTATTTGCACTGCTAGTAGCCATATTGTACATTTTCTGCTTATATTTAGCTAAAAGTTTTTTATTTCTAATACCATTTTTATGCATCCCTTTAATTTTTTTATCATCATTATTTATTCATTGTTTTATGATGCACCATTTCGCCAAAGTACATTCCTAGTTAAATTTGTTGTTGACTGAACACGAGAAGAAAGCCTTTCTGATTATATATAATGCCTTGACAGTTTTGGCCGCACTTTGCTGCCTTCTTCAGCAGTGGCACGTGATGTTGCTGTGCTATGTCTGAGCAACTGATTTTCTGAATAATTCAGACGCCAGATGGCGCTGTCATCCTACTATCACTATTGGATCAGGGAGTCGATCTAGATCAGGGGTGCCCATTACGTCGATCGCGATCTACCAGTCGATCTCGGACGCAGTGGCAGTCGATCTCTGAGGCAATCGATACCAAAGCAAAGTTTGCCAGTATTTACACACGCTGAGCGAGTGTATCACATGGTGCGCACATGGAGGTCCCCAAAAGCGCGAGTGAACCATGAGTTACAATCAGCGCGAGGAGGCTACAGTTGTGATTTTGTCCGCTTTCTCAGTGAGTTTCGGAAGGCACACCGCGGCCGCTCAGCGCAGCGACATTACGTCTTGAATTGAGTTGAGTGAGGAGAGGGAGTCAAGCCGAGGAGCAGGAGGAGGAGTCAGGCCGAGGAGGCAGGAGGAGGAGTCAGGCCGAGGAGCAGAGAGGAGGAGTCAGGCCGAGGAGCAGAGGAGGAGGAGTCAGGCCGAGGAGCAGGAAGGGAGTCAAGCCGAGGAGCAGGAGGAGACTTCAGGCCGAGGAGCAGGAGGAGGAGTAGGCCGAGGAGCAGGAGGAGGAGTCAGGCCGAGGACCAGGAGAGGAGTCAAGCGAGGAGCAGGAGGAGTCAGGCCGGGAGCAGGAGGAGGAGTCAGCGAGGAGCAGGAGGAGATTCAGGCCGAGGAGCAGGAGAGGGAGTCAAGCTGAGGAGCAGGAGGAGTCAGGCCGAGGAGCAGGAGGAGGAGTCAGGCCGAGGAGCAGGAGGAGTCAGGTAGTGGTCACTCTGTTTCTGTCCTTCACAGAGCAGTTTGTTATTGACGCGACCCAAAAGAAAGCTGACTTTCTCGACGTCTCAAGCCCTGCCTGCCAGCGTTACCATGGAGCTTGTCTTATAATAATAACTAATATTATAGTTAAAAAGATCTTCATGTGAGGTGATAATAAGGTCAACCTTCTAATATTTACTCTAGTTGATATTTTATTGTCAAAATAGTCATCTGTATGAATGTGTGAGTCAAGTCAACTCACAGATTTTCTCTTCCCTGCTTTATATTGCACGTCTATACATGTTTCTATAGCCGTTTATTTAAAAAAGTAATATAAATCTACAGGTAGATCTTCAGGCTTTGCCGAATATAAAAGTAGCTCACACGCTGAAAAAGTGTGGGCACCCCTGATCTACATCCAGTAACACACCCACCAGACCAGATTGGGACCAGAGGGCGCACCAACTCTCTCACACCTGGGGCACAGTTCTGAAGTCACACTGCAGATCTGTTTGATCAGATACTCAGATGCTTGATCAGATGCTTGAGACAATTGTGTCTCACACACTTAAAGGTATGATGAGTGATAAATGGTTTTACATGCTCCACTGAATCAAGACTGAAGCAGAATGTAACATGTAATAAAATGTTTGTTAACTTTGTGGTATTGTAATTACTAATTGCAATCATGTTGGCAACTGTATAGAAGAGCCTAAAAATATCAAACTACATTTTCCCAAATCCCAATATTCCAAGCGGCAGATTTCCACTGGTAAGACTAGGCGCATTTGGGTTTAGCTGCACCTCGTCTGGATGATCGACAAGAGTTGAAGCGCCCAATGAGAGCGTAGGAAAAAATACACACAGCGGCCTCGTCTGCACCAATAGGGTTAAATCAGAAACTCCAACGGATCTGTCTTCCTTATCCTGAACGCGCCTATTGTCACGACTCCAGCCTGTGATTGGTCTTCCATTGATTGTTTTGTGCGTGGGTCGAGTTTTGTGCGCTCTCTCAGTTTGTTAGTCGCCAGCTAAGATACCTTAGTACCTGTGCGCCGTTCCTTCTTTACTTTATAGTTGTCCATTACGCATCACACTACAATACTTCCGTCACATACCCTGACCTCCGCTGGCGTTCCCAGCCTATCCAGACGACTACGGAAGCGGTTCCTGTGTTTTATATCGTCTTGAGTTGGATTAAGACAATGATGATGATTGATTATGTGACAACACAAAGAGAAGATATGATACTGTAATAAAAGTGTACAAGTCGAACCCCAAAAAGTTTAAGATATTTTATTGTGTACATTGCAAGTCATTGTAGTGATGTTATTGTTGCACTTAAGTGATGCCATTTGTATTGTTTGATAATTGGCTGTCAGCAGGTGGTGAATGTGTAGCGAGTCACATGTCGGTACAGTTCACCAGGGCGGAGCAGGCAGTTAGGGAATGAGCTCTGAAGACAGAGATATGACAATACATCACCAAAATCCTCCTCTTGCACATTCGATTTCAGCACATAAGCAATTTGATTTCTTTGATGGAACTTAAACATTTTACAATCATTATAATACTTCGAAGTATGGAAACGTAGAACTGTCAGTGTGGCGTAAACTTTTTTGTCATTTTATTAAGTTAAAATGAGAATGGTTACACAATAAAACAACTTAAGTTTAAATTATTTGTATGTATTTAACATGAAGTACAAATAGAGAAGAATCTGCAACCTCTTTATGTTTTTATTGAAAATGTAGAAATGATTTTAACACCCAACTCAACTTTGGCTCAAATAACTATGCTCTCCAAACTCCAGACATTCCTGTCACCTTCTCAGATATTATCCCCAAGGTTGTAGTCAAATGATAATTTTTTTTTAGTTCAAGTCTGAGTCCGCAGTATGAGGACGTGAGAGCTGTAACTATACAACTCCATAACCAAGTCAAAGTCCTCTTGAGAGAGAACCCCAAGTCAAGTCTCAAGTCACATGACTTGAGGCCCCCACAAACTCACAAGTCCAAGTTGAGTGGAAGTGTCTGAGAAAACGAGTTATACTCTTTATGTTAGCCCAAAGAAAAAAGACAAAAGATAGAGATGTGGTGGACTGAAACTGTGGTCATGTACCTAAAGTTAGAACACTAAAGCTAATAGGACAGAAAATGTGGATTTATTTATTTTTTCTTCACAAAACATTATTTTACCAACGAAAGCGTTAATCATCATCCGCGTCATCTGAAGCACAGAACAAAACAGAAGGGTACCTGGTTTACAGCATCTGGCCAGTTTTGTGTCTCCAGACAGAAGGAGCAGTGTTTGCCATATTTGACCCCATCCTTCCCAGTTATAGAGGCATCTAGGTAGTTAGCGGTGTAGAACTGGAGACCTGGTTGGCTGGTGGATACTTCCAGGACTCGGCCACTTTCTGGGTGACAAACCCTGTGTGGACCCAAATGTTCAGTGGGACAGTGGGTCACATACACAGGTGAGTGCAGACAGGTCCTACCTGGCAGCTGGCCTCTCTGCCCAGGGCTCATCACAGGAGCACAGGCAGAAGTTATGGTCAAACCCAGGCCCTGGCACCATCTTCAGCCTTGGGCCAAGCAAAACCGGCCTTCTCAGGTCAAAAGGAGTTCCTTCCACAGTTCTGACCTCTCCTGGAAATTTAAGATATTGGGAAAACAATGTCACCACCTAAAACTATAAACCTACACCACATTGCCAACATAATATAAATAGTTTATATACTTTGTTTTGATTATAAAAGGTGTTTTGCATTCATGCCTAAAGCTTGTACAGTGTGGGCAGTTACCTGTGGGGATGGAGGTGTTATCCACCGGCAGGTAGCTCTCAGCACTGATGGACACTTCATGGTCGTACACATTATCAGCAGCCTGGAAACCCACACGAAGGGTCAACAGAAAAATCATCTTCATTAATTTGTTAATGTAGCTGCTTATTATCAACTCACTGTAAACTTTATATACATTTGTCTACATTTTTGTGTGAAGATGATGGCATACAGAGCAGTGGGCTATGTCCATTGTTGTTCAGGAACGTTTGTTGTCAATATCCCCGACTCAACTGTAAATATGTACGTATACTGTATGTCCCTCCAACAATGTTCATTATGTCTTAAGATATATACACAGTTACTTTATCAGGATATGTTGTATTAACATATCCTAATTGATTGTCTTTAAAAAAGAACCTAAGTCTGTGGCTATACTGTATGTCCATTTGCCACATGGGCATGATCACAATTAAATTCACTGCAAATCAGAGAACCTCTGCAATTTACTTTATCGCCACAAGAAAAATCTTCATTCAAAGACAGAAGTCCAACTCATAATTTGGCACCGACATGTGTGTGGCATTCCAATTAAGTTTGAACAAGAAAAGTTTGTGCCGCTCATGGTCCTGTTTAATAAAGTCTACGAACCAACATTTTTAAATGAACAAGAAAAGTTTATGACCCTTCATGACTGTAACTAAATACCGTATTTTGCGGGCTATAAGCCGCTACTTTTGTCAGATGTTTTGAGCCATGCGGCTTATTTAGAGGCTGCGGCTTTTCTGTGGTTTTTTTCTTTCACCGCTAGGGCGCTAGGGCGAACTGACCGGAATTAGAATCAAAACTACAGAAAAGTTAGCAAAGAAGCAGATGTTGCTTTTTATTCAGCTAGCAAATAGAACACGGACGACAAATTACCAACTATAAATTATTTTCAAATTCTTGCCGCATCATTATGGAACCCAAACGAAGAAGTTCGTATGAAGCAAGTTTTAAGCTGAAGGCCATCGATCTGCTAGGAAACTGCGCGGCTGCACGCAAGCTTAACATCAATGAATGTACGGTGAGACGCTGGGAGGGGACAGCGGGACGAGCTCATGCGATGCCAAAAGTCAAGGAAAGAGTTCTGCGCGCCTATACAAAAGGTGCGGCCTATGTATTGTTTTATTATCGTTTTTTTAAAAATAGAGCAAATGCGGCTTATATAGGGGAGCGGCTAAAAGTCCGGAAAATACGGTAACTAAAAAAGCCAAGTGCCAGATGATGGTGCAGTTTTACCGGCCATCATTGAGTCCATCCTCACCTCCTCCATCACCATGTGGTACACTGGAGCCACAACCAGGGCCAAACAGAGACTACAGCGCATTGTGGGTTCTGCTGAGAAGGTGATCGGCTGCAGACTTCCATCTCTGCAGGACCTGTACGTCTCCAGGGCTCTGGGACGAGCAGGTCGGATCACAGATGACCCTTCTCACCCTGGACATGGACTATACCACTCCCCTCAGGCAGGAGGCTACGGTCCATCCAGACCAGAACCTCCCGCCACAAGAACAGTTTCTTTCCCTCTGCCGTTGGACTCATGAACACTTCTAAACACCTGCCACTTTAACTGCAACTATCACTTTGTCACTTTCTGCACTACATCTGTACATTTAACCATAATTCTCATGTACAGGATAATGCATATTTTTATTTTATACTTAATTAAGTTAATTAATTTAATTGTTTCCTAATGCATGCCCTTTTGTTTTCATATAAGTTGTTTTTATTATTTTTACGTTGCACCTTAAGGCTGAGACAAGTTCCTATGTTTGTGAATTTTGTTCGTTGACAATGGCAATGAACCTTTTCTGATTCTGATTCTGATTCTATGGACTAAGAAAAATAGGTCAAACTGAGGTCAAATTGGATTAGCCTATAAAATCACCTGTCCGGCCAGGTTAAAGTAGGAGTGGTTGGTGAGGTTGATTGGTGTGGTTTTAGTGGATCTTGCTTCATACTCAGCAGTCAATGTTTCCCCCTGGGAAAAAAACATGTTTAGTATAAAAAAACCACAAGGTGCTCCCCGCCCTGGGGCCTAGCATCTGTTTGGACTCACCTGTAGCAGGTATGTGAGAGTGACATGCACCTCTCCAGGATAGCCCTGGTCTCCATCAGGGCTGGTGAGGCTCAGCTGTACTCCTCCTTCCACTGGTAAGGCCTTCCATAAAGCCTGTGCAGTATGCACAAAGTCTGTTTAGAATTAAATGCATCTGAACTGGACACTAGCGCTGAAGAAATTAAATCAAAAGTTGGATCTCAAATTAAGATTAGGAACTGTCAAAGAGCGATGTCCTACACCGGTGTTTCCCAACCAGGGGTACGCGAGCACTTACTACGAGGTACTATGGAGGTGATTTCAGATTTTATAAGTTGCTGAAATTTAATAGTAATTGATAAAAAAGTCTGTTGTAGTAAATGTTACATCCATAAGAATGTTTTGGACGATTTTGTACATCAATGTAATTGTAATAAGAAACTATGATAGAAATATTTGACAGTACTATGGTAAACAAATATAGTAGCTGAGTTATGGGGCACTCAAGAGTGTGACACAAAGCTTAGAGGGAACTCGAGACAAATAAAAGTTGGCAACACTGTCCTACACTAATAAGAGAAGTGGATTAATTAGTGGATGAAAAGTTAATTCATATAATTATACTATAGTTAGTTACTACAATAGTATGATAGAAGATTATTTAAAACAATGGAAAGTGTGTTGATAAGAAAATAGAAAAGTACTTTAAGTAATAACTATCACTAGACTACACTATATGTAACATTGAATCAACAACACAGAAACAAAGCAAAAACACAACTATCTTCTTTGAATGGAGTTACCTTATTGAACCCTTGCAGACCTCCATGAAGTGCATTTGGTCCATTGTTGGCATCCAGTTGATATTCTTTGCCATCGAGAACAAAGCATCCTTTAGCGATTCTGTTGGCCACACGGCCCACCACAGCTCCCAGGTAACGCTTGTCCGACAGATATCCTAGGAAAAGTGTACAGAGTACAGAGCAAAGGAGTTCACTTAATTGAACATAAAGAATTTAAGCGATCCAATGACTGTCTGAGTAATAGGGATTTTAGTCGCACAAACTGGAGTACACTTATAGACATTTTCCATAAGAGGGTGCAAGACAAAAAGTTATGGATACTGAATCAATCAGACACTGAATAGTCTAAGAATGTATCTAAGTAGCACGCAATATTATGTGGCATCATATCACCTTGAATGTCAGAATATCCCAGTACCACATCGGCCCACTCTTGGTCCCTCCCTCTGCACAGCACAGACCTTAGTGTAGCCCCCAGAGTGAGCACCTCGACCTTCACATGAGGGGACTCCACACGCCACAAGTTCACAGGCCCCTGCCCCAGGGCCTCCCCCCAGGGCTCCTGAGTTACAACAGTCACCATCTGTCAACCAAAAAGACATAGAAATCTAAGGTTTTAGTTAATACAAGTTTAACCTGGAGATGGCAAGCTCAGTAACCACTGCTTCCCTGAGGTAAGAGATGAGGCATCGATACAGCCCCGATATTATAATATAATATGACTGTCCGTTTTGGGAGTAAATCAGTTTTAAGTAAAATTTGTCAGCAGAGTAACCCGCACTGTCTAGTTATAAGTCTTTTCCCTTTTAGCGATTTGGGCCCCGTCGCATTTCTTTTACCTCGTCTTCTCCTGTGAGGAAGTCCCAGGCACGGAGGGAAACAGTGAGGGGCGAGGGGCGAGGGGCGCGGCAGGAGGAGACACGCGCTGCTCCTCAGGTGCTGCTCTGATCAATATGACCTAGTAGTGAGGACTGTACTTGGGTTTATATACCCATACACATGTTTGAGCATATTTTTGATAGTTTAACGTGACATTTTACTAAGAGTATGGTACGTGGTCAACATCCCTGGTCCTTAGCTGTGGTGAGACGAGGAGCGGAAAGTACGCGAGGACATAGACAGAGCCTAGGTTTTAATGGACCTAAGCAGCACCCGAGTGAGGTGAAATCTAATTTAATACATCTATGGATGGAATGTATGTAGTACTTTAACCCCGGAAGTTGGACACTACTTTGTTAGAATACTTTATTTTGAAAAAAGCCAAGGATATAACGTTTAAAAGCGATGTTGAGAATTTCTTTTACATCCATTTGTACCTTAATTGTCCCATGACCTAACTGTGTAAATTAGATTATAGTTTAACTGTGTTTCTTTAACGGTTAGTACAGTAAAATGGTGTATGGGTCTCCGTTTTTATTGATTTTCCACCTATATAAAGTGTAGCTTAAGATGTCGGTGCAGGTGAGAATGCCTTTGATTTTACCCTTACTTCCGGCTCCTCTGTGGGCTGTGCGCGCGGGGGTCCAGATGTGTGCCCACCTCTGCCAACTGCTGAATTCAAGAGGAGTCGGAACGGACGAGGCTCCTATGTTTACCGTTCGAACGCACAGCTGAATGTTTCTACTGCTCCCTGTTGGAGTGGAAGAGGTGCTGCTGTTCATTATACAAACCCTGTATCGATGAGATTGGTTGCTCTTGCTCTGTTATGCAGCCTATTGCTGGGTTTCAGATGACAACACAACATTCTATCAGCCAAATAATGTTTAATGCAGTTGGGAGGCCGCAGACTGTTGCTGTAATTCAAGATGTAAATGTGCAGTCACTAATAGAAATCATCAGATAAAATGTACCTTTCAGATATTTCATGGCAATATACAATGTTATCAAAAGGGACCTTTGGCTCTTGCCCCAGGTCTCTCCCAAAAGGCTAATGAAAAAGACTGTTATTTGTTATTATTAAAGTTATATGTCAGTCACATCCTTTTAATCCTGTTGGCTAGAGGAATATTTCTTCCAGTCTTCTGTTGCATTTAGGCACCAAAATAATAAAATAAGATTACTTCTCTAGTGCAATGGAGTCATGGACAGACACACTGGATTAAAAAAAGCAATGCTAAGTTTACAAAAACATTACGAGTCAGTACTTTTGATTGCACTTTTACATAATCACTTCATGTTTTATTAATAATAATAAGTTATATGCAACATTTACAGGTTTTTTTTGGACAATAAGAATTACATAAGACTGGGCATTGACACTGATATTGCAGTTTGTAAACCTCTCAGGAAATATATGTGCATATACACCTTGTGCTTGTATTTCTTCCTTTGGTTCAGCTTTGCTCTCCTAGCGTGTGCAGTAAGGCTTCTGCCTGTGACGCCACTTTACTGCTGCTGTGACTGGTCAGCTGATTCAGACTCTCCTGGATGTGCACAGAGTCCAGGTCCTCCTTCATTACACCTGTAGACAAAATAATTGCAAAAACAGAACCAGACATAAAAAAGGATGACATCAAAAAGACAAATAGAAAATTCTAAATTTGAAAAAAATTATAATTTGGCTGATGGCAGCTGCACTCTGTGTGCAGCCTAATGAGCTTTTTGTTGCAATTAGAATTGCGGAACATAGTTACTCTCCACATAAAATAAATAATGGAATATTTCTATTTACTGCTGCTTGATACATTTAAGAGCTCCCCTGTGTCACCAAGCTCCAATATCTTTATATAATTTACCCTCAATCTGCCATCCAAAACACATTTAACTTTTCTATGTAATCAGTCAGAGCACGTTTGAAATGTTATGACCATACCAGAGTTAGCCAAGCTGCAGATGAGCCCTAAACTGTTGAACTTGACTTCCACAGCGCCTGCTGGGTCCTCCAAAGTGGTCTTTAGAACTGGCAGCAGTGAAGCCTCACGAATAGGTCCTGTTATGGACTCTGCACATTTGAAATACATTTGAATAAAATTTTTAAAAAGCTATTAAAAATGCATTATCTAAATGTGGCATTTCTGTACCAATATCAATGGCAGCTGCAATGGCCAGAGCAACCAGAGCTTCATTCTGCATGATGACATGTTCACTGGAGGCCATGGTAATAAGGTGCTTTATTCCATGTGCTCGGGTGACAGCACCAACCACTTCCTGTAGTCACACAGAATGAGTCAGTACATAGGTTTATGTAAAACATGAAAGCACCTGTGATGCGTACAGGACTGCGGCTGTGGCGGATCAGTGCGGCCAGTAGTCGACTGGCCTCCCCTCGCACCCCTGCATGGTCCTTAGCTTCACACCACTCCATCACCCGAGTAAGAAGCACACTGTCTTTGCCCATAAGCAAGGCAGCATCCTCTGAAGGACAACACAAACATAACAGACTTTTCAAATAAACCACTATTTTAAAAGCGCTTGTGCAATGGAATACCAACAAACACTGTGTATCTAAATTAATAATGTTCAATGGTACTTTGCCTTGTCCGTCCACCATCATTCGCAGTGTACCCAGCAATTTGAACTGTACTGGGGGCATGTCAGAACGCAGCAGGCTCTTTATCCTCTCAGTCACACCATCTTGCAGCATTCGCACTTTGTTGGTGGCTACAACAGAAATGAAAATGTATTATTGCATGTCATACAAAAACATATGTGATGTGAAGGTGAGCAGTACCAGGAATGGCCAAGTTTCTGAGTGCACTGAGCCCAGCATGCTGCACTGACACATCCCCCTCGTCCACATGCTGCTCCAGCAGTGTCAGGAGGTGATGCACCACTCCCAGCTCCAGCATCTTCACACAGTTACAGTCTGAGACAAGACCGAGGACACCCTCACACATCCTCATAGGTCAAATCAAAAACTCATAAATTCTCTTCTATCAGATCTTTTCACATTTTCAGTGAGAAATGTTGGAACAAATAAATAGTATTCATCAATTTATAATATTAATCAATACAAAAACTGATCTCACCATTGCGAGCAAAGTTTGCGATAGCCAGAGCTCCAGACAGCTGCAGTTGAGTGTTGGAGCTATGCAGCCACAGCAGCACGTCCTGGTACACTATTCCTAAGCCCTCCCCAAAACACTTCTGCATCGACTCATCTAACAACAAAACACACTATGGTTATCCCAGTATCTCTCAGCCAACAGTTTATACTGTTGTTTTTTTGTGCCGCGGGTTCATTTAGTCCAAATAATCAAAGTCACAGACATATACCTTGTTTTGACAAGGGAAGCACTCACCTCCTAATAGCAAGGAGACAATGAGGTTGGATGCTATTTTGATGCTGCAGAGGTCATGGGGGTCAGACTCCCCCTGTAGAGCCCAGATCATTTGTGAAAGGGCTTCTGGGACTCCAGACTCTGCAAACTGCAGTTTTAGTGTCTCTGTCCACAAAAAATAAGACAGTAGATTTGAGATTATTCAGATAAAACAGTCTATCATACTTCTGCTGCAAAGACTGCTGGAGTGGAAGAGGAAACAAAACTTTACTAATTTTGCATATTTGACACAAATACTGTATGGAAACAAAACTGTGATTATAATACAGTCCCATCCCAATCCGGTGCATGCAATCCTTACCACTTTCTCCCAGAGAGCCAAGTATTTCCAGAATGACATGCCGGCGCTCAGCGTCATGAGAGCGTTTTAACTGTGTGGTCAGAACATCTGCCACGTCCAGAGAGACCAAAGCCGCCCTCGCAGAGTCTGCACACATGAAACATGTTGCCAACATCGAGGTGTATGATCAGGACCAGGAGAGAGAGCGGAGCAGCAGCAATATTATTTGCTGTTTTTTTTTCTTTTCAGTTGAAACATTATTTTACATCTCTGCTGTCTTCATGGGGCGAATATTAAACCTAAAAAAAATATCTTGACCATGAGGACACTTAAGGCAAAGGGGCAGGTGCTTGAACACCACCTGGGCTTTATCTCTGCAAGTGTCTGCATACTGGATTAGGTAGAAACTATACTTAAATTAGTAGACAATCAAACACCAATACAAACTGGTCCAGACACCAGCAACTGCAAATACATAAATACGTACATACCCAGATCAGCGAGATTACACAAGGCCAACAGGCAGACATTGAGGAGAGGGTCATTCTCTGGATACTCCCTCATGATGGACAGGAGCCTGGGGATAACACTGTTCTGGACAAGCTGCTCCTGCTGTTGGGCTACAACATACACAGCCATCCTTGATGTTATTGGCACAATACTCCTGCCTAAGTCACCATTTTTATTTGATCACAATTAATGTTTGTGTGTGTGTGCGTGTGTGTACATATATATATATATATATATATATATATATGTGGTATACGCATTTTGGACATCAATATCAATAAAGCAAGAAATTATAATAATAATTATGACACAATGAAACACACTTATCTATATCTATCATTATAGGCTGCATTCACCATTGTCAAAGCAGATGCGTCCAATTGCACGACCAGTGTTAAGTAGAATTTCTTGGTTGTCACTGTGAAGATAGGGGAGCAGTTCCTTCACCAGACCAGCCTGAATGCACGAATCTCTAACTGCCGCTAAAACAAAGAGAAGTTTTTAAGAGCCATAAGACCACTGGGAAACTTCGGAAAACTGAAGTCATCTCCACAAAGCCTATCTCTTACCCTTGAGACAAGACTTTAAAAAAAAAAAAAATGCAACACATCTGTAGACAATGTCTCTCGTACTTACCTTCACGGGCCATTTCTGCCACCACTAAAGCCACCTGGCCACTCAGGGAGCTTTTAGTCCTCAAAGCCTGGGCCAGAGTGGGCAGAATCCCACTTCGGCAGATCTGCACTGCAGCCCCTTCCTCTGAGGAACACACAACGCACAAAGGTGTGTATCTTAATTTGTTGTCTTTCCATTTCAAACAGTTTGATTTGTTCTGTATTGTGACCATATTTTATACTTTAAAGCGTTTACAAGCCTCAAGCCAAACCAAACCTAGAACCAAATACTGACTATGTTCCGGTTCCTTTTTACTTAATTGTAATGTTATTAATTATAAATTATTATATACTATTGTATACTGTTCGCCATAGCGGCCCTGGGGTAGACTGACAAAAGCAAAGATGCCCCTTTGTGCCCTCGGCCCCTCCGACCACCACCACCACCACCACCACTCACACACACACACATTTATACAAGGCAATGTAGGTGAAGTGCATTGCCTAAGGACACAGCAACCTCTGTAGCACCCGGTATTTCCAGTGGTCTCCCATCCAAGTTCTAACCAGGCCCAGCTTTGCTCCGTTTCCAGGATCAGACAAGCTCTGGCATTGACAGGCAGGCCTCAACAGTCGTTTGTGATCATTTCAAATTAAGCATTCATTGAAATGTCATAAGACTCTGGCTGAATGGGACGGGGTAGGCTAAATGTGACAGTAGTAGGTCTAAAATATTGTGAGTAAAATGAGTCTGTCAGACTTGGGGAGGCACTTACTCTTGTCCAACAGGGTCTGCAGAAGTGTGTCCAGATGTGGCTGGAGCTCTTCATCTATCAGTTCTGTGCTCACAGTTATGGCCTGCAACGCGGCACTCAAGGAGTCTGCAGGTCACACACAATTCTTAGTATTGATATAATCCCTAAACATACAAGAGTTATTAACACCCGAGAGTTCAGCACACACAGAGCTCTGGACCAGAGGCAGCTCTGAATGGCAGGTCTGAGTGTGTGGGAATGTGAGGGGTGTGCGCATGCTATTTTTGACATTTTCAGCTCTAGTAAATTACATTTGCTTTAAAAAGCCAATAGCCATTCAGATCGATGTAAATTAGTCTTGGACAGAATGAGACTTTTATGTGCCGTTATCCTGGCAACAAAACAGGCAGCGGCAGAACAGTGCGCGATAATCAGATCGGCTAATCCGCGCTAAGTCTATTGAAAATAGCCTGGTGGACGCTTATTAACAGCTAGTAACCATGTAGTCCCAATGTGTGGGCTACTTGAAGCCTCATGTCGCACTGCTCTCCTTTCACCCCTCTCAAGGCACCCATATTAAGAGGCTGCTTCTGAAATACACGCACAGTTGCATATGCCATTGGAGCGCCTAAACCTCAGCAGATGCCTGGCAAAGGCCTAGGAGGAGAGTCGCTAATACTCTCCAGCATGGCCGACATGCGCTCAGGACACGCACCTGTGTCTACGCTGGTGTCCGTCATGGCTTTGGATGGGTCAGGTTCTGGTTACTGCTGGTGCTTTCAGGCCCACACTGGTCCGAGGTAGCGCAGCCTACTGTACTGTAAGAGACGATGCTTACCGGCTAGGACCAGCTCTGCCTTATCTCACCCCCGCACGCATTAACTGCGCCTGCGCTTTGTCATTGTCCATTTAATTAGTGAGAGTTAAACAACCATCGTGCTTTTAGTTGAGGATGTGGCTGTATCTCCTGTTGTACAATAGTTTCTCCTGTACAACTGTTTTGTAGCCTATAGTAAAGGTATTTTTGTCATTTGTAGGCTTATTTGTATTTTTGTATTTTGTATTTGAAAGGTTTTGTTATGGATGAAAAGTGCTGGCCTTACTCCTGCACACCACCATGTATTTCACAATTAATATATTAAATAAACTAATTTAGACCCTACGCTAGTGCGTCCCATGCAGTAGGTCATTTGACAGATGCCTGAGGCAGATGCATACACAGTATCAGCCAGCGGGTGGCGCTCGAAAATCCCAAGTATGTGTGCGTGTGTCTGGTTTCTATGTCTTGTTTCAAGTGCCTAAAATGCCCCTGCGCTCAGACATCTACAGCCACAGACTATTGGCATGGAGAACATCATAAAACTCCAAGGACACTAGAATGTGTTTTAACCTGACCCAATCACAACAGGACACAGTCATAGACATACATAGGTGTCATGGGAACAACTGATGGCACTGTCTGACAAGTTCACTTTAGGCTATATCTTCACCCAGGAATCAATAATGGCAAAAACAGTTTTTGTACCAGCTGCCAGTGTCTACAGCCATGCAGACATTGAGGGGTGAGGAAGTCAACGTGAGCTCGGGGCTGTCAGATGAGCTCATTAAAATAAACTGAAGCAGGTTGTGCAGACACATCACAGAACATGTTTGACTCGGACCACTGTTGGGACATGTCCTGCATTCTCCTAAATGTCACATCATCAGCAATGAGGAGTTACAATTTAGAGTGGCAAGTGAAATCCATGTTATACAGCCATTGTAGTAGAACCTTGGAATGAGACATGCAAAATTAAATGTACATTGGAAACAAATTATGATTGTGCTCTAAGGAACAAATTTAAGCTGTATGTAAAAACAACAAAAACAACAGACTACAAATTGTAATTTATAAGACATTGCCTTTTTCAGTAACGCAGTAATATAACCCATTACTGAGTGGAAAATGAGTAATATATTACTCGTTACAATGTCAGTAAAGCGAGTTACAAGGGCATTGTATTATGGTGCGTGCCATTGGCACGGACATTTCACCGGGGAAGTACCGGTGCTTCTCCGGGCGGTCCCTGCGCTCTGTGTGCGGGGCTCGTGCCGTCTGAGCGCCTCTGCTTCTCTGCTCCTTGTGCTCTTTAGCTGTGCGCTTTCTGTCCCACATCGTACCGATAGTCTCGTGCAGATTATGGGGAAATGTCCTACTTTAGCGACTGTAACCTGCAGTACTGTGAGCCTCCGCCAAATTTCCTTTCGGGGACAATTAAGTTTAACCTAACCTAACTCGTGTCCCTTTTCCCCTTTCTCTCGCCACAATAGCGCACATGCAACAGTGAACTGCTCATCAGCGACAAGAAGGGCAAACCGGTCCAAACTTAAGACTGACTGTTCCAAAGTGCCCAAGAAGAGGACAGAAATGTTTCTTATGTTTGCTGCAGTTTTCTTAATAAAGTGCGCCTTAAAGTCACGAGGTCATTTATATCGGGCTGGCACACTGTGTTTTATAAATGTATAATGGTAAGTGTTTGGGCATTGAAATATTTCAAATGCTTCTATCAGTTAAGTGCAAGTGAAAGTAGATTTACAGAAGTGGTTCTCAAACTGTAGGGGAAGGTCCAAAAGAAGGACCCAGAGAGTTTACATTTATATAAAGGTGGTATATATGTATATATTCATATGAAGCCTATGGTCTTAATCAGATGAAACATGGACAATTTGATCAAATACAGTATGCTGCCAGTTCTATGATAATTGGAAAATAAAATGTCACTTACAATGTTACAAAGAAAATTGGGAACTACAAATTTGTCGAACAATAAAAGTATCTGAAAAGTAATGCGAGCAGTGTTTCTCATTTTTGGGACAATAATTTAGTAATACCATTATATATAATATATATATGTTACGTTTTTAGCACTGTGACTAATATATTATGTATCGTAGAAAAGTATTCAGTCATCTGGACACCATTTTTGAAAAACAAGTCATTTCGACTTTCATCCAAAAGTCTGTATGACAGCTTCAGATTAACTTGCCCAACACTGGGCCTTAGATCCTCCTTCTCAACAACAAAAAACTACAGGAAAAAATAGAAACCCAGAGGAGAACCACAGTGAAGGTGAGATCCTACACTCATGGATGAACAGACTGCAGATGGTCCAGGACTGATGCACATCCATTTGCAGAAAGAAGCTGTAGAGCCACAACGGAGTGATAGAGGGAGGCTCATCTAATATAAGGACAGGTCATCCGGGCAGGTGAGGAGCATCCAGGTAGGTGAGGTGCGTCCAGGTAGGTGAGGTGTGTCCAGGTGAGGTGTGTCCAAGCAGGTGAGGAGCATCCAGGCAGGTGAAGAGCATCCAGGAAGGTGAAGAGCATTCAGGTAGGTGAGGAGCGTCCAGGTAGGTGAGGTGTGTCCAAGCAGGTGAGGAGCATCCAGGCAGGTGAAAAGCATCCAGGCAGGTGAGTCAAGTGAGTCAAACACACCTCCTCTTTGGAAACGTGTGTGTTTTTAAATCTCATCACACATGTACTATGGTTTCATGGTGGTAGATTGCCTACATGTCACGAGAGACTCAGGGCGACTTGTGGCTCTGGTGGGAGAGTGTTTGGAAGGTTGGTGGTCCAATCTCAGCTCTATAACCAGTGCGTTCTGTTTAGGGCTGCATGGTACAGTATATTGCAGAAAGTTAAAACTAGAGGTGGGAGTGTGTCAATCCAGTTAAAAAATCTGCTAAATAATAGACTGCTTTCAGAGCACCTGGATTTGATTTGACTTTACATTTTCTTAAGAGGCTCGATTCATGTCTTTTATATTGCACAAAGTATCTGCATTGTAATATTGGCTAACGCAATAAGAGTTGAGTGAGGAGTGTCCAGGCAGGTGAAGAGTGTCCAGGCAGGTGATAAAGGCACATTAATTGAGTGCAGTGTGCAAAAGTATTCAGTGTCCAAGTCCAAATTGCTGTCAGAAGTTGACTGATGATTGCTGAAAGATTGAATGCTGACCTAATGATTCAAGAGTCCACATGTGTGTAATCTAATCTTAGTATAAATGCAGCTGTTCTGTCAAGGATAAAGTTGTGGAGAAGTTTAAAGCAAGGTTAGGTTATAGTATTGTTAAATCCATCATCTGGAAATGGCAAGAGTATGGAATAATTACAAACCTGCCAAGACAAATCTGGCCTTCATGGTAGAGTGGCAAGAAGAAGCCATAAGAAGTCCCGGTTGCAGTTTGCCAGAACCCATGTGTGGGACACAGCAAACATGTAGAAGAAAGTGCTCTGGTCTGATGAGACCAAAATTGAATGCTTTTGCCTAAAAGCAAAACGCTATGTGTGGCATAAAACTAACGCGGCCCATGACTCTGAACGCCCTCACGGTCAAACATGGTGGTGGCAGCTTCATGCTGTGGGGCAGCTTTTCTTCAGCAGGGACAGGGAAGCTGCTCAGAGTTGATTGGAAGATGGAAAAAGCCAAATACAGGACAATCTTGGAAGAAAACCTGTCGGCGTCTGCAAAGACTTGCGATGGGACAGAGGTTCCTTCAGCAGGACAACACCCTAAAAATAAAGCAAGAGCTACAATGGATGGTCTTAAAACAAAACATATTCATGTGTTCATGTTCCAGCGTGCTGGAAAAGCTTTACAGCGCAGGAGATCAGTCTGATGTCTGTTATTTAGGCCTATCTGCCTTCAGGGATGTGGCAAAACACAAAACTTTTCCACTTATTAGAGGAATGAGAGAACGTAAAGGTGGAAAAGGTTTTTGCATTTAACGCAAATCACTAACAATCGCCAAACATTCAGTGAAGTTTTTTGACGGAGGAAAGTCATCACAGAGTCAGTGTGTGATGTTCTATCAGTGCAACAAGAAAAATTCAGCTCCTTAGCAAATGTCAGCTTTATATTCTACCTCAATGAACTTTTTATACAATTTAAATAAATGTTCTAATACATCATTAGGAAATTAGATTATTAAATATAATTAATTGTTAGGGCTCTTGAAATTAACTAGAACTATTATATTATTATTATTACATAATATAAAAGTAGCTGAACGTCTCATAACTGGACTTTATGGAGTTTTATATAGTGACCCCTGTTGTGAGCCTATACACCATTTGTATATTAAACCAATCTACCTGTCTTGCACTGGGTATCCTTCTCCCAGATACCTATAGGCCGTTTTTCACAAAACTGACGGCTAGTTCTGGGTGCCTAAGAATGCGTAGCTTCACTCTCCTGTCCATCATTCCTAATGGAAATTGGCCAAATAAATTGATAAATTTAATTAACACAAATGTGAGAGCAGTACATGGTGAACAATCACAGAGTGCCAGCTATGTTAAGACATTAATGTAAATGGCACTCTATTGTTTATAAAAGTAAGTGTTTTGTCTCTAAGACTAATGCTAACATAAATAAATTAATTGTTAAAATAACCCACAAACTGAACTATCAACTATTTACAAAAAACACTTGACTTGCCAAAAAACACTTGCTTTTATAAAAACATTGTAGTTTCCTCTGTTGACATATTACAGTACTAAAAGATCTCTAACATAGCTTGCAAGGATTGTTCTATCCAGTAACTCATTCTCTGTTGTGAGACCTTTTAATATTTTGATTTATATTAGGAAGACTCGGACTAATTCTATAAAGACAGAATGGATACAATAAGTGTAACAGATCTCTCTTTACGGAATCAGGACTAGCCTGAGACTAACTCATTGAATTACATTTGTTACATTTCTATGAAATATTTAAGTAAATCTGCAAATCTCGTTTTTAAAACTATGAATTTTACTGCCACATTCTGTATATAGAATATTATTGCCCGCCGTAGAATGTTGTGATACTGGGTCTGCAAAGATCTGGGAGCTAAGCTACCGTGCCTTGGTCAAGTCTGACGTCAGTTCTTGGTAGTACGTCTGTGTAATGATACTGGTGCCGAAGAAAATGGGGTCGGGAACACAAGGAGGACACTATCATAAAATGTCAAGAAGAGCGTTCAAAAAGATCTGTGTATTGTGGAAGAATCGAGAGACCAAGTATTTTCACCAGAATTGAGCCTTCCGACACCGGGCAAAATAGGGAAGCACTAGAGATGGCCTAGATGTGTGTCCCAGTGCAATTAAAATCAAAAACCAGTCGCTCATTGTTATTGAGTGTAGGGGTATCCTGAGGAATATATAATATATAGTATATATTATATATATATATATATATATATATATATATATATATATATATATATATATATATATATATATATATATATATATATACTCAGGAAAAAGCTATTTATAGGAGCATTGGATCTTGGGCTAATTTCCATGAGAGTTTTACTGAATCCAGGTAATTATCAAAGAGAAATAGCTACCTCAGTTTTGGGCTTTGTTGTTGCCACATCTTAGAATTTAATTTTGTTATGACGTGCAGTACGTGATATTTGGAGGGGAGCAGCATTACGCCGCTAGGTGTCTAGTCTGCCGGAAACAAAGAAGAAGAAGAAGATTGTTGTGACGTCATCTGAAACCCAGCTGATTTGCAAGCTTTTTACGTCAATGAGTTGCTCTTTACGGTACAACATGGCGCTACCCTGAAGGACGAAAGTATTTTGTGCTTGAGGCTCGGAATATTATTATTATTAGACGTCTCCGTATGCAGAGGTCTGCTTGGACCTCTGGGCGTGTCGCGTACTTATCTCTTTAATATGGCGAACAAATCTGTCCAGATACAGGACAAAGTAAGCCGTTTGCTGAGCAGAGAAAACGGCAAACCCGTGCTCCGACCTAACAGGCCTCTCAGCCTGAAGGATGCCGTGGCCAACCGCAAGCTTCACAAAGGAGGTAACAAAACAATAAACTAAATAAAACACATTTTAGGACATATGTGTCACTTTATTTAGACATAGATTGAATTGCAACAATGCTTTCCATCACTTTTCTATTATTTCTCTTATTGTTCATTCCTGGATTTAAAGAAAATTCTTGATTTATTGTCATCATCGCCACTCTCATAATGGATAAAGACTGCAACCAGACAACATCTAGCTTGGACTACTTAGCTCCACCTGTACATAACTCTTATCTGGCTGCATGTTCACAGAACACAAGACATCATTATGTCAACCCATTATTTACAAACCTTTGACCTGCAGAGGCCACGTGTATCACAGAGATGTCGCTGATGATGGCCTGTTGGAAGCAAAACAATTTCGTGGAGGATTTGTGCTCCAGTGAGATGCAGAACTTCTACTCCTGTGTGCACAAAGCCCAGGTCAGCCACTACCACATCCCTCTCACATTAAAATTAGTTTCACATATTATATTTGTTTGTGAATGGCTCATCAGAGAAGTGCAAGAGATGTGCTACAGCAAGGGTGTCCAAACTTCTTTCACCGAGGGCCGCATTTTGAAACTTATACGGCGCTGAGGGCCACAGACAACCCGACAATGAAGTGAATCATTTGAAATTTTGCATTTGAAACAGTTTCAATGGGCCTCCACACATTTTTAATAAGACTTGGAACATTTAAATTAGGTTGTTATAACATCAAAATGCTTGAATTTTTCAAATTTTACAGTAAAAAGTACTACTTTTTGTTGTTTGGACCAACTTAGCAGGAAGCCTGAGGGCAGACATAAATTGGTCTGAGGGCGGCATTTGGCCCCCGGCCGTAATCTGGACATGCCTGTGCTACAGAGTACGCAGTGTGTCCGCTGGAGACCTCCATGTTTGAATCATTTTATTTAATAACATTTTTGGTGTATAAATGTCACTTCTCCTACAGATAAAAAAATAAATAACTGGTTACAGATTAAATGTAGTCACGTCTTTAGGTTCATGAAAATACCACATAAGCATTGAAGAAGATTTTTTATGAATATGGGGGGGCAAAATGACCACAAGTTCGGGATGATTACAATTCATAGTGCATGACAGGATATATTACTCTTTAGAGTACTATTAAAAAACATCAAACACATGGTTAACAGCAGCAGACATGAAGGAAAGGCAATTCCATAGCATGGTGGCTTAATTTACAAAATAGTTCAAATTAATTTAGTTAATGGTTAAATAGCTTTCACATAATATTTGTCTCACATTTATGTTGGGAATTCTGCTCGGTTTGGATTGAATCCCTCATCAACATGTTTTAGAATGCAGCACTACTTCGGGTATTTTTTCAGCTTTTCTTCACCAATTTCGTCTTCATTGGGGTAAAACTATGAATTATATTTGCCACAGATATGATCCCACCAAAATAAGTAATGTGAATATGAAAACCCATTATATACACTTCAAAGAAATTACTGACATTTTATGATGGTTCCTGATTTTACTATTTGGCAGTACATGACACAAAGTAAAAAATATTTATGAAATGCAAACAAATAAATGAAGTATACTGTTTATTAATACTAATTATCTGTGTGTTGTTTTAGGTTGCTATGAGGAATAAAACTGTAGGGGCTGGTCAGGACACAGGACGTCTGCTCCCTAAACAAGCCACAACACTGCTCAAGAGATTTCCCAACCTCAGAACTGAGATTTGACCTTTTATCTTTTAGAGCTTACGTACTGTGTTTTATTACATCAACATCACAACATGGACTTGGAAACCGGCTGTGGCCCAACCTTTGTCTGTTTGCCATTTTTCTTCAACGCTCTTGAATAAATGAGAGCTAAAGTTGGCACTGGAAACATGCCTGTTGAATCTTGACGAATTAAAAATCAAGTCAAAAAGTTATAAGTATATCACATGTTATCTTATTTGTTTCTATTTGTTTTTGAGTGTTTTTGTCAAATCTGAATATAACCTCTTAACTTAAGGCGAATAAAGTTTCATTTTTCCTACTCTCCTCCAAACAGTTGTTTTCCTTCAGTCTCAGTGGTTGTGGTGTGGTCCCTTTCTGTGATGGATCTAAATAAAGCCATATTTACAGTTTGTCTTGCTGATGTGTTGACATGGTCATAATGACATTTCCGTGCAGAGGTGCTTTCATGTTTTGTCTAGGCCACAGGAAGTAGTTAGTGTTTGCGCTCAGCTACTATTTGTGCATCCATCATTAACACAAACATTTCCCTCCTGGATTAGTTTCCTCCCCAGCGTCCAGAGCGGCCCAGCCCAATGCATCCAGGCTCATGGTATTGTTCATACAGTGACTTCTGTACGAGTCCTGAACCTCGCAATAATGGCATCATTTTAGGACAAAAAGCATTAACTAGGTGTAAATGCTTTGTCATGGATTGGAGAAATATACTACCAAATGTCTCGTAAAATGTTTATGTAAGTTTAACAAATTCAAATTGATTTCTTCCTAAAATCTGTTGGATTGGTGTTGATACAGATTTATTTTGGAGTTACCACAACAAATGCATTGAGCCTATATGGAAACTGGGTGCTAGATTCATGTGTCACTGAAATTAGTATACTATCGTTCTCTGCAATACATTCTTTGTTCATGCTCTTGAAGGGAATATTTTTGAAGTTTTGTTTTTTTTTTTTAAAGAAAAAGCTATATTTATTTCTTTTCAAGAGGCAATTTAAAAACGTCAATTTCAACGATTGAACAAGCTTTTATACCTCCTGACATAAGAAGGTAAAGTTTTGTTTTAGCTGGCAGTGGGTAAAATGAGGGCGTATGCGTGCTATGGTGCGTATGGGTGCGTATGGGTGCGTATGGGTGCGTATGGGTGCGTATGGGTGCGTATGGGTGCGTATGGGTGCGTATGGGTGCGGAGGGCGGGAGGGATTCTCGCCAGCGGCGCGTCATTTTTATTTTTCGCTCCTCAGCGGACCTCGCGTGTGCAGTGGAGCTTTGGAGGGACATGGCTGGTGGACGACCGCTAGAACTCAGATGAGATGGTCCCCACGGCGCAATGGAGCGGAGCCAAACCGTGTTTATGTGGATCCGTGCGCCCGGCTGGTGCTGCCTCCTGTTGCTCGTGAGCGTGCACGCGGAGGTAAGTGTTACAGCCTTTAGTCCTGGCAGGACCTCGACTGGTTCTGTCATGTGCCACTGCTCCAGATTTAGACTCGTCTTGGCAGAGTTCTGAAAGGTTGCTTGCTTCTACCCAAATAGTGCTTCTTCTTTGAAACACAGTAAAAGCCGACTCAAGTTGTGTTCTAGCTTTTCCTTCTTTATTCCCTTTATTAGAGAAATCTGCTTACCAAGAATATATATATATTTTATACGACAACATGCCAGTGACCAGTAATGTGGAAGTGGAACATAATGTGATTTCTGTGGGAATTAGCCACAATATCGCAGTGAAAAATTATATTTGCCTAAGGATGAGCAACATTATAACCTGGTCAGAATACATATAACATTTTAATATATTCGAATTTGTATACACTTTATTTTAGTTGCATTTAAGTAGACTTAGTTTACTTGAGGAACGTTAATCCCCACAAAACAATCTTCACATAGAATGACAATGGGTTTCTCTCAATCTTACTGTAGAGACACACAAATTGGAAAAATCTACATTAAATTTGTTTGTTTGTTTGCGTTAAATTATTACCATAGACCTTAAAACGTTAGCGTACTCGACTTTCGCCTCTAGCTGCATCCATTACAGATTTGTAAACATTTTGATAACATAACATTTTAAAGGATCTATAACCCACAACACAAAAATAGACAACTATTATCTCCTTAAAAGATGCTTATAGATACAGAGGAAATTACTTGATATAGATACAATAGAGAATAGTTTAACTGGAATGAAAATGTGACAAAATTGGATGATTTTTTTGTGACATTCATATTTAGTGAAATATGAGGTATTGAAAAATTGAATATTAATTTCAGTATCACTTGTGGATTAGTTTGTGGCAGACACGACATGGAAAACACATCTTCATCCTGTGCCACACTTATTTTATTGCTTTGTTTCACTTAGACATGCACTTTGTTTGATTGGACTTTAACCACGTTTTTGGACCTAAAATACTTTATCTCAAGATTCTTATTGACACAATTGTTTGACTCTTAGGTCTACTGATAAAAACCTACTAATATTATTTGATATGGGAGGAACTTTCAGTCCTGGTTTGATTGGGCAATTTTGTCCACATTTTGAGTCTGGAGACAAAATATTTTAGTGTTAGACATGTCTGTATTTTCTTCTCAGGAGGAGAGCATTGGCCACCAGAACACAGTGTACTGGGCAGGTATGAATATGTCAGAATCATCCCCAATATTTCATATAAGTGAATGTTACTAATATTGGCACTTTATCATTTTGTTTTACGGCAATATACTGTAGATACAGTTGTGGGACTGGGGGTTTGGGGAAAGACTGAAGCAGGGATCCCTAGAGGATCGGTTTGTAACCATTCTTAGATCCGTGAAACCATGGTTTGAATATTTAATGTATTCTTAAGGTATAGTTAAAAAATAAAATAAAAAAACATCTTGACTTTTTTTTTAAATGATATATGAGATAGTGATGGTTAAAATACAACAACCAAATGCATTATACATATTATATATACTAATATAGGACAAATTCACTCTAGCCTGTGCTCATATAGGTGCCAGTATGAAAGAGGAACAGAGGTGATCTGATGTTTGCTGTCTGCTTCATGCCTGATTTGCATGGTGTTATTGCAGATGTGCAGTCATGCTCAGGCAGCATCGGTCCTCAGGGCTACTACACTGGGTCCATGTCAGTAACAGAGGCTGGCCTGCCCTGCCTCCGGTGGACTGATTTTCCCGATTACATGCAGTTGTATCCAGAGGGCGGCCTGGGAGAGCACACACACTGCAGGAATCCAGACAGTGAGCAGCGGCCCTGGTGCTTTTACCGCCAGAAGTCTGGTGCCATCAGCTGGGCATACTGCGACTGCAACTACGGTGAACCTACTACTAATAATTAGAATAATAATACAATGGGCTGGTAAAAAAAAAAAAAAAAGAAAGAAAGAAAGGAAAGCGAAGCCACTTGTTGCCCTTTTGTTCAGTATAATGTGAAATCTGCCTCTGTTGTTTGCCTGTGCCAGGAGCAGTCCGGCTTGTGGGAGGTCCCTCCAATAACAGTGGGCGTCTGGAGGTCTACATCAGTGGCCAGTGGGGGGCAGTGTGTGACACACACTGGTCTGATCATGATGCTAGTGTAGTCTGCAGACAGCTGAGGCTCAGGTGAGAAGCAAAACTTCTGAAAAACAATACTTCCCAGTATCATATTTGAAGTTAACAGCATTCCGGCCAGACAAGCGATCCATAGGATATGTGTGAATGCATTGTATTTTTAAGACCAAATGTCTTCCTATATGCCCACAAATTGATACATTTAACTCTCCTTTATAGTGAGTTTGGAAAGGCCTTATTTCACTCCTTTTTTGGCCTGAGCTCCATCATTCACTATGAGCGTCTGGGTTGCCATGGTAATGAGAGATCCTTGCTGGAATGTCAGAGCCAGAAGTTTGTTTCAGGTGACTGTAACCATGGCAACTATGCAAGGATGACTTGTGCTGAGCCTGAAGGTAACAGAACTTCTTTTACCATGTTTGTAATACAGCACTAATGGGATCTGTGTGCAACTTGTCAAACATAAATCAATGCCAATTAACATAATGCTCCTCATACAAAATTACTTTCTTATTGTATTCCATACAAAGAAAATTACTATTGTATCTCTCGGTGGCTGAGTGTAGAGTATGCATGCGAGGCTCCATGTGCTGTTAGCCATAGCGTTGTGAGTCTGACTCCATCTCCAGCAATTTTTGTATGTCGTCCCTTCTCTCATTCCCATTTTCACGCTACACTGTCCTGGCTGATAAAGCTCTGTATGGAATACATGGAGAAAGTCAGTTGGTTTACCTGGCTAATTCTGGTTACCCTTCAATTCCCACACTCATGGCCACTTGAAACTAACTAATTGCATATTCTTGTGTGCTGTTCTTTGCCCTATAATATCAGACACTGAAGTGAGCTTCTCTGTCTGTGCTTGTGGGTTGTACTGGTGTATCTCTCAGACAGCCTTCCTGTGAGACTTGTGGGTGGACGGGAGCATTTCCATGGTCGTGTGGAGGTGTACCATGATGGGATTTGGGGCACAGTCTGTGGTGATGAGTGGGATGACAGCGATGCTGAGGTGGTGTGCAGACAGTTGGGTGTTGGGTAAGAGCTTTAAGTGGAGTAAAAAACTGTATATCGTGTGTCAGGGTGTGACATTGATGATGGCAACTTCTCTGTCTTTCCTGGGGGCAAGGGGTGTGGCAAAAGCTTGGACAGAAGCCCATTTTGGCCAGGGCTCTGGTCCAGTTTATCTCATTGGTGTTCACTGCACTGGGAATGAGCTTGCTCTGGAGCAGTGTCCTCAGAGCAGGTGGGGTCCACACAACTGTGAGAACACACAAGATGCCGGAGTGTCCTGTAACCCCTACACAGGTACATATATACAGTAAATTTGTGCAGTATGTCATATGGAAACAAGTCGATATAATCCCTCATGTTTTATGACTACTTTGGTACCAGGACCAAGCGAAGACAAATAAAATAAAGCACATCTTGCAATATAATTTCATGACAAGCTTAAATTCACGTTTTGGATGTTTTTAAAAATGTAGATGTTTTTGCATTCCCCTGAATAATAACATTTGTATTCCTGCAGATGGTGCTGTTCGTCTGGTGGGGGCAGATGGACCATGGGAGGGTCGTGTAGAGATCTACTCAGGGGGAAATTGGGGAACAGTGTGTGATGATAACTGGACTGAACTGAATGCACAGGTGGTGTGCAGACAGCTGGGCATCAGGTCAGTTGATACACAAAACAATGTGCATGCTAGTGTCTCACCAGATCCTGTCTGTACATTCAGGAATAATTGGCTGGATTTGGTGGTTCTCTACATTAAATATGTAGCTATAAGTAACAGATCTGTGCGTTACCAACCTACATTGTTCTGTTATTACCAGTGGCCAGGGGGACGGTCCACCAGAGGGATCATATGAAGAGGGTCGTGGGTTGATCCTGCTGGACGAGGTGCAGTGTAAAGGCACAGAGCACAGTCTGTTGGCTTGCTCCCACTCAGCCCTGGGCAAGCATGACTGCACCCACAGTGAAGACGTTGCAGTGCGTTGTCAAAGGCCTATTGGCACCCGTAGGAGTCCCCCTGCCACCCACAGGTCCTCCCTGGCTAGTATGTACAAAAGAGAGGCACACATCTTTTGACAGTCAAACATGTTAAGTATTTGGTGTCTAACGCAAGATAAGTTTTTATGTAGAGCACAATTCGTAAGTAATTCTAAGCGCTTTACAAAACAGGAGCATATGCATTAAAACAAATAAAAATGCAGGTGATCATTATAAAATTAACTTTCAGAGAGAAGAGTGCAGATAAATTCTTTCAGTCATATTCACAGCCTGTCAGAATAGAGGCCTGTCTCACATCTTCAAGAAGAACAGTTCCAAATTTGCATAAAACGGACTCACTGATATTTAGTCTTGAATATATATTGATTTGTCACCTTCTTGTAGGCCCTGTGGTTCGACTTGTAGCTGGGGAGAGCCCAAAGGAGGGCAGAGTGGAGGTGTTTATGAATGGTCAGTGGGGCACTGTATGTGACGATGGATGGGACGACATCAATGCTGCTGTAGTATGCAGAGAGCTGGGATTTAAGTGAGTATGATGGAAGATCCAAAAGCTGCTAATATAGATCACATTGGTTTAGTCAAGGAGCATTAAGTTCTTGATGAAATTATGTATTTTTAGGAAGAACTAAAAACGATAACAATTTTAGAAGTAAAAATGAGGCATTTCAGTTCAGTCTATACTGCAAAAAGTAAATCCATTCATTCATCTTCTTCCGCCCCCTCCTGTTCGGCCCGTAGACCGACACAACAATGAAAGACCTATCCACAACCCGAAGGCGTAGGGACCCTCTCGTTCACTGGGGTGAACTCCAACACCTGGCGGCTGAGCTGTGAGGCAATAAACAAACCCATTCCAGCCCCCCGCCTATCTCCGTGGGCAACGCCAGAGAAGTGTAGCGTCCAGCCCCTTTCAAGGAGATGGTTCCAGAGCCCAAACTGTGCGTGGAGGTGAGGCCGACTATATCTAGCTGGTAACGCTCGACCTCCCTCCCGCTCGACAAGCTCAGGCTCCTTTCCCCCTAGCGAGGTGAAGTTCCATGTCCCTAGAGCCAGCCTCTGTGTTTGGGGATCTGGTCACAGAGGCCCTGCTCTTGACCGACACCCAGATCTCTCTGCACCGGCCCCACATCGCACCATAGGGCCCAGCCATCAGACACTCGGCATCGAGCTCCAATCCCAGGCCTGGCTCCAGGGTGGGGCCCCTAATCTGGGTGATGTAACTGGCCTTGTTGTTTCTCTCCATCAAGTTGAGCTTTCGAAGCCCTTTTAGAAGCCCAAAACATAAACCTCAGTATAAATATCAAGTTTATCTGGCTGTTAATGTCACATTAACTTTACTTCATCATCGCTGTTTACCGACTCTCTACCTTCTTTAACCTGCTAATATAATTTTCTTTACTTACTATATGATGTTGTATCTGAAAACATCCTTCTTGTCCAGGGGTACTGCTAAGGCTCGGTCTATGGCGTACTTCGGACCAGGCCAGGGTCCCATCCATTTGGACAATGTCCGATGCTCAGGGGTAGAGATGTCGCTGGGCCAGTGTCAGTCTGACCAGTGGGGCCACAACTGTCGCCACAGTGAGGATGCTGGGGTCATCTGCGAATATACTCTGGAGCCATTGCAAGACAGTAACATGCCACATCACATGTGTGGTCTGAGTCTGAGCAAGAAACGCCGCCTGCGCCGCATTATCGGGGGTGCCAAGTCTCTCAGGTAAGGGCAACTAACTACCAACGTATAGGAATTTTTAAATATAAATTTAGTTTATTTTTTTAGCTCAAAGAAGAAAATTATTATTTTTATTATTATTATTGATTATTATCAAAAAATCATGCTTATCATATTATGGGTATGAGTCACAATCTCATTATAAGTAACAGTTAGGCATGATTAGGTTGCAATTGAAAAGACATGCTGCATTGTCTCTATATTTCTGAACACCACTATTATAACTGTGCCAGTCCCAAGAACGGGCTTTTCTATCCTGCAGGCCTCTGCGGGTGCCGCTGTAAGACGGAGAAGAGGTAGTAGCAGCAAGAACATTAGTTGAAGGAATAATAGTTGTGGGAGAAATAGTAGAATGAGGAGAAATATTTCTAAAAGTAGTAACAGGAGCAGTGAGTAGGTGGAGCTGTAGTGGAGCAGTCAGTCCAGACTGGTGTGTGGGCAGGGGTCACGGCTTGAGCAAGAATGGTTCACTCAGTGCAAGACGATGAACATGGCAAAATTGGACTGGTCCCCACACTGTTAAAGTTCACGCACATTTCAGTGTGTCTGAAAAGAAAATCTAAATACCCATAAATACACTGACCGGGTACCCTTCGTTAATTTGATTTTCAATTTTAAATTGAAAACAAAAAAAGGAAAAAATTATTTGATTTTTATATTTTGTTCATGAAAGGTTCATGAGAGATTTTTTTTTTCTTTTTCAATGTAATCTTTTGATTAAAAATGCACGATTCAGAAAAAGGTTTGGTACGCAGATTCATTAATTAATTTAGCTTCATTTTTTGCACAATGCAAAGTTGGTTCTGAGCTGTACCAACAGTGGGGCTTGGGCGAAATTACATGCTACAGCTCATATGTGTGTTCCCCGAACTTTTGACAACTATCAACGCGGGCTCAAAGTCCTGGCACCGGGACTGCTGCTGGTTATCGCCACGGACAGATGAAGATGTCTGAGGGTGTGCACTGGATCATCCACTCCCGTGGCTCTGCTGCTGCCCTTAGAGACCGAGCAGAAGTTGCTTCCTAAACGTAGACATATTGCTCAATCTCTATTCTTGGAGCACAAGTCAAGTTTAAGAGCAGAGATGTGCTTTACAGACAGTGGCATGCTTGGCTCAGGGCCTCCTGGTTCAGGGAGACATCCACTCAAAAACTTTGACAGCACAACATGAGGGGACTTGATGAGACTTCACTTGGCTCTGTAGCTCATCACAGTGTGTGTCCCTGTCCTGAATGTTGGTCTACTCCTCTTCATTAGCTACGCAAAGTAGCTGGATGTTGGCAGGAACTGGAACAGGCTGTTGTATACGCTGATCCAGAGCATCCCAAACATGCTCAATGGGTGACATGCTGGGTGAGTGTGCTGGCCATGCAAGAACTATGATGTTTTCAGCTTCCAGAACGTGTGTAAGATCCTTGTAACGTGGGGCTGAGCATTATGATGCTGTAACATGAAGTGATTGTTGTGGTTAAATGGCACAACAATCTCGTCATAGTATCGCTGTGCATTCAAAATGCCATCAATAAAATACCATAACTCCACCACCACCATGGGTCACTCCATCCACAATGTTGACGTCAGCAAACCGCTCACCCACACAACGCCACACGCTATCTGCCATCTGCCAAAAAAAAATCTGTAAAATCCATGAAGAGAACACCTCTCCAAAGTGCCAGACGCCATCAAATGTAAGCATTTGCCAACTCAAGTCGGTTATGACAACAACTGCAGTCAGTTCAAGACCCCGATGACCTGGAGACGATTTCCGACAGTTGGTGCAAAAATACTTTGGTTGTGCACACTGATTGTTGCAGCATCTGTCCAGGTTGCTGGTCTCAGACAATCTTGGAGATGAACATGCTGGATATGCAGGTCTTGGATGTGCGTGGTTACACGTGGTCTGCAGGTGTGAGGCTGATTGGATGCACTGCCAAATTCTCTGAAACGCCTTTAGAGAAGGCTGATGGTAGAGAAAGTAACATTTAATGCAGGAGCAACAGTTCTGGTGGACATTCCTCCAGTCAGCATGCCAATTGCACGCTCCTTCAAAACTTGCGACATCACATCTTGGCCAGTCAAAAGGACACCTGCGTGAAAAAAGTCACGCCATATACTGATTGGTTTTCTTTGACTTCAGCTTGTGAAAAATTGGAGGAAATACAAAAGTGTTGCGTTTAAACTTTTTTTCATTGTAATTGAGAGCCTCTATTTTCCTTTTTTTTATGAGTGATGTGGGCTTTCTATGATAATTTGCTGTCCAAGATTACGCCTAGGAATTTGTTCTAAATTACATTGTCAACACCTTCAATAATTATATGTAATTATGGAATGGTTTTAAGGTTACCAACTGTCATTACGTTTGTTTTGTTTAGATTTAATGATATTTACATTAATCTGTATCCATCCACATAAAACATTTACTTACAGTGTCAATAATCTCTTTACATCTACACTACTAGAACATGTTAGTGTCGTCAGTAAATTGGTTTTAATGATTGAGAAACATGAAATATATAATTTATATAAAGATTGAACATCATTGGTCCTAAGATATTTTGACATACTGAATCCTTACTGTAAATCCATATATTTCCTGCAAAACACTGCAAATCTGCGAAGAGCTTTCCCTTCGTAGTGGCATTTCAATTTAGCAAAAAGCAGATTTAGCATGTTTTCATTAAAATTATTTTTTTTAACCCTCATGTATGTAGACGAGTTGGCCACTGTCCAGGGTGTTACCCCGCCTAAGGCCCAAAGGCACTGGGATAGGCTCCAGTCACCCACGACCCCTAACGGGAACAAGCAGTAGAAAATGAATGAATGAATGAATGTATGACCCCGAGTCTTAATTTTTTTAATAATCCCAAGTAAGTACAGAGCAGTTGGCGGGGATACCCTTTTAGCATCAGGACAATGCCTGAATCAATTCTAAATACAACTCTGGATAAGCTTATAAAAGTCAATTAGGATTTCATGTCACTTTTAATTTGGTCCCCCTTGAGAGATGCTTGAGAGATGTTACCAATCAAAGGCTTTCCATGAATACATTTAATTCAATGCTTTAAGAGCTTTGAGTGATTCACAAAGAGTCCCAAAATGTAGTTGTTCGTTTGATTTGTTTCAGACTCTTGAAAATGCCCCCATAGGAACATCCACAGTATAGTTTGAATATGGACAAATCCTTGCTAGGGTATGATGTATTACACTCTTGATTAGGGTTGTCAAACATATTGATACCCAATTACCAAGTTATACCAAAACTAGAATTTAAACTAGATACTCCTTTGAACAAACATTACAAAAAATACAAAAATAGTAAAGAATTTGAAGATTCCTGAAAGTACATTGTTTAAAATAAGTAGAAGTTTATTATTATAATTTGGGATATACAAACCGGTTTTTGCTTTTTTTTTGTATTGTGACAATGCTATTCTTGCATGTGCACATTATTTAAACTTGAACCAAAATGTGTTATTTTTGCCATTATTGCTTCTGTTATTATCCATGTGTATTAAGCTGTGTTTTTTGCAGGGGTGAATGGCCATGGCAGGTCTCACTGTGGCTCAAATCTCAGTCCAAAGGAAACCATCCTCTGTGTGGAGCCTCCCTAATTAACTCATGCTGGGTCCTTTCTGCTGCCCACTGCTTCAAGAGGTAACACAACACATATCTGTGCACGTCTCACAATCATTAAATGGGAAGCTAAATGGGAAGCATTACACACATTCATATTTATGTCTGATCGAGTTCACTTTTGTGATGCACAAAAATAAATCTAATTTCACTCCCAAGACTTTTTTCTTCTCTGGTTACACATTATAGTTATGCCACTGTCTGACACTTGATGAACCTTTGAAGTAAAATAACAGTTTTGTTGTATGATCTTGGATGGCTCCATAGCTTTACGTCTTTGGAAAGTTGGAAGAAAAGTAAGAACGTCTCCATGGGGACAAGGAGGTAGCAAACCTTCCTCTAGAAAAGTTACAAGTCAGCTCTGTGGAGAGTCATGCCCCCTCATTGCAAAGTGCACCCTTTTTCGCTGCAATTTTAAAAAATCTGTAATGACGCAAATGCCTTTATTTATGTCTGTCTGTTTTTGGCTGAAATCTTACCCAGTGAGGCTTTAAATAAGTTTGTAAAGGTTATTCAGGGTTTGAGAAATACCCTTATTATTAAAATTGAGTAACAGCACATTGGAGGCTCTTTGTAGAGTAGAGTGACTGAAATTGGATCTTTGGAGTCATCACACTCTAGAATTCTGATACACAAAGTTGTGAATTATTGTGTGTCTTTTTACGGACTAAATGGACTACGAGTCTCTAATAAAAGTTTGATGATCAGAATCAGAATCAGAAAGGGGTTTATTGCCATTGTCAATGAACAAACTTCACAGACATAGGAACTTGTCTCGGCATGAAGGTGCAACACAAAACACTGAGCAATAATAAAACAACATATATTCAATCAAACAAAAGGGCATGCATTTAAGGAACAATTTAAAATTGATGATGATGATGTTTTAATGGCAGGTTTGGCTCTGATCCCAGTCGGTATTTGTTACGCCTTGGCGACTATCACACTCAGGAACAAGATGACTTTGAACGCACCCTGAGCCCTGAGCGCATTGTCATCCACAAAAAGTACAACAGCCAGGCCTGGGACTATGACATTGCTCTTGTGCGGCTCAAAGGCATGGAAGGGAGCTGTGTGGCGTTCAACCCTCACACCAGTCCTGTGTGTTTGCTAGAATCAAGCCATAAGTGGAACAAGAGATCTGTCTCCTGTGTCATCACTGGCTGGGGATTCACAGGTAATGCTCCACTTGACTGCATGTGTAATAAATAAGTTGAATCTGTTTCTGCTCCTGGATGAAACGTTATGTTGTTGTTTGAAATTACCTATATGATTGAGGGACATTATTGCCCCTAAACAAACCCACAGGTTTAACAGTAACCCTCTGTTGGAGAAGAGAACCTTTGTCCCAAAGCATGTACATTTTAGTAGTTTATTGTGTATTGTGTATTGTGTATTGTGCTGGGCTTAACTAATATCATGCCCATGGCTACAGTCCAGAATATTTGGAACCTGTAGAATAAAATGATAGTTCTTATAAATGTTGTCAAAGACAGCAAATGTAGAATCAGACTCACAAATTCAGGTATCTGAAAAAACAAAACAAAAAAGCATTAAATACTCACATTAGACCCACATTACCCACACATTAGACCCACATTAGCTGTTGATGAACATGGTAACAAGGTGCTTGTCAAATTGTCTTGATTATATTACAACATGAGCTTGTTAGTTAATAGCAAGCTCATATTGTTGTTATGAGCTTGTTAGTCCAAGCTTTTATTCCAAGAGGAAAATTGACTGGCCAGCAGGTTTACACATTTGACAAGATTCGTTTTTGGATGTGAGGATATAGAGACCAAATTTAAAAGAATATATTTTTGAATATCTAGCCTATCACTGGACAGTTTTGCGCTTTATGCTGTACCTAAGGTTCTTCAAAATTCTGTATAGAACAACAAACCATAGAAATATCATTTTGAGAATGGTTCAGTTGTCAATTTTGTGAAAGCCATGACAGTAAAAATCTTTTAAAATGTTAAAATTTCATATTGACCCCTTGTCTTGTGACCCCCAAAGACTCTGAGTACTCCCGGACACTGAAGCAGGCCTTGGTTCCTCTGCTTCCCTCTTGGAAGTGCAAGAAGCGGTATGGGGCCCACTTCACGAGCCGGATGATGTGTGCAGGCAGCCTGTCTGAACAGCAACGTGTGGATAGTTGTCAGGGGGACAGTGGGGGCCCACTGGTTTGTCAGGACGAGAGGGGGCGCTGGGTTCTCACTGGAGTCATCTCCTGGGGCCATGGCTGTGGGAATCCTGCGTTTCCTGGGGTATATACTCGAGTGAGTAAGTTTCTGCGATGGATTGACAAGATAGTTAACAAGCCCTAAACATTGGTTTGAAGATAAATTATCGGCAATGGAACGCCCACTTGCTGGGGGTTGGTGGTTTGAGTCCACTTGTTAGACACTTCACCCATCTTGCCATTTTGAAAGATTTTAGACAGATTTGTTTGATGATTTTTGTAGAGCAGTGGTTTCCAAAGTGGGGGTCGGGATCCTCCGGGGGTCGCGAGACATGTGCTGGGGGTCGCAAGATGACTTGGAAGATGTCATTTTAAAATGATGACAATGTATTTAATATATTTTTATTGGAACCTGTATATTTTTATGAAATTAGGTAAAATAGCACAAAATACACTGAAATAAACACAAACCAACACAAATTAAACCTAATTTTAAATGTTATGCAACTTGAAATTATCTCAGACGGCAATTAGCTGTAGGGGTGACAGATCGGTTGCCAGGGGTCCTGGCCTGAAAAGTTTGGGAACCCCTGGAGTAGAGAATACAAGCCATGTCTATGCCAGAATGAGTAGCTCATCATCACCACCAGAGTAAGACACAGAATAACTGCATAAATGCCAAATGTAAAGAGCCTTGCCTCGGTATAATCATACCACTTTGCAGAAAGAGTAGACTTCAGTCACTTAGAACTATATATTTTTTGTACTGTATATTGATGTTGATGACTGCAAATACAGCACTTGACCGTAAGACACTACAGGCAAAACTTTTTTCCCAACAAAAAAAATCTTGCTCTCTCATAATATAGCATAATATTGTTTACGTGGAGACAACACGACTGTCCAATCTGCACCTATTTTTTATTTACTTATCTTAATTTCAATAATCCACTCGCATCCATAGATTTCTATGGAAAATTGTAACTTCAAAGGTTGTTTTCTTAAAATGCATTTGTCCCAATAGGTACATTAAGATCAGCCCTTTAAGTAGCACTTATATGGTCTGTGTATTTATGGGAATTTGGATTTTCTTTTCAGAATTCAGTATAGAAAACCAACAATGAGTTGTTATTTCATTTTTGATGCAAAATACAGAACACAAGTGAAATACCAGGCATTTTTTGTTTTAGTGTTCAAGTAAATCCATGTTTAATTATAAAACCAAACCCAATTTACTTTTTACCTCTACTATATAAAATAATAAAGCACTACAGGAATTTAAAATTGCAACTTTTAGACATTATTGGAGTTTAAAAAGAGAAGTGAAAAACTGTTATGGATAATATGACAAACCACCTATTATGCATGGATATTACTTAGACTGATGCACCAGACACAGAGTCTCACTATGCCAAGTTCATCGTCTTGCACTGAGTGAACCATTCTTGCTCAAGCCGTGACCCCTGCCCCATGCACCAGTCTGGACTGACAACTCCACTACAGCTCCACCTACTCACTGCTCCTGTTACTATTTTTAGAAATATTTCTCCTCATTCTACTATTTCTCCCACAACTATTATTCCTTCAACTAATGTTCTTGCTGCTTCTACCTCTTCTCCGTCTTACAGCGGCACAGAGGCTTGCAGGATAGAAAAGCCCGTCCTTGGCCCTGGCACAGTGTTATTGTAGTAGAGTTCAGAAATATAGAGACAATGCAGCATTAGGGCTTTCCAATACAGTTTATAGTTTGACAATAACATCTTCTGGCTAGAGAGAGTGCTTTCTTCCCCTTGACCAATACAGATTTCAGAACACAGAAAATCAAATAACTAAATAAAAATAATAAGTATTTTTTCATTTCTGGCTCTGTGTGTTTTTGCTTATCTTGTATGTTGAGTTGTTTTTGGAATAATTATATTAACTACTTGAACATTAAAACAAACTGTCTGGTAATTAATTTCTGATCTTTGGTATTTTGCAATCAAATTTAAATACTGTACTTACTTTTACATAACCTACTGAAGGAGTTGTTGATATCTAATAATAAACCTGATTAAAGCTTTTAGTCTAAAGTGTTTACCCAAAAACGAAATAAGATCCAAAATCCCCTCAATAGGTTTTTTGGTATCCAATATGTCAATACAATGAACCAAGAAATTTAAACTTGGCATTTCTCGATACAATTTGTATAACTATTACTATTACAATTTTTCCCCCTCACATTTATGTGAGTAAACTTTCGAATTGAAATGTTCGAAACAGATTTTTTCTTATTCACCTATAGTGTCTCGCCTTAATTAACTTAAGTGTGTATTTATATTATGAGTTGTTATTTTATTTTCCATCTAATACACTATTGTGGATGGGTTCAAATGGTCCATGTCAACTTATGTGACAGAGCTGTTTCTATGCTATTGGCTTGACCTATTGTGTGCTTGCACCATAACTTATCACCCTGTTTTTCGACGTTGTCGTAAATGGACTGAAAGTCATTGGATTGCCCTGTTATGTTGGATAAAATGAATGGGTATAAGTAGCTTCTCTGTTTCAAAAGAAGTGTGTTCATTTGGAAGCCTAATTGTTGCATATGATCAGTTGTAGCCTATATTGTCATGGTTGTCGTTTGACCAATAAGAGTTATGGCTCTTGTTGCCATGCGAGCTGTTGGCATCTCCACACGAGCATGTCACAGCCACAGGAGCGCGCTCGTGTCAGCAACCGGAAGTCATGATCAGCTGAGGAGCGACGGGGAAGGTAAGCCATCTTTCCCCGGCAGACTGACCCGACCGAGCCCAATAGACAGTACAAAGACAGCGGTAAGGCTCTAGGGGTCTGCTCGTTGTATGCGGAGCTTTGAGGACGGCGACACAAAGTGACGGAGGCAAGGCACGCGGAAGCGCGGATTGGGCTCTGCAAACGGCACAACAACCTCTAGTATTAATTTAAAGTTTGAATGATTATTATCGCAGTATGATTGGATGCGACTTGTGCAATCAACGCTATATAGCAGGTGCAATTTTGGCGTGGGACAATGTGTGTAAACCTGTCGCAGATGTACATGAAAGGGCTTGCGATGTAAACAGAACGTCTATCGTGAGCTAGTTTCAGCCCCCGTGGAGTTAGCTTTGGTGCTAGTCTTTATTATCGCTGAGACATTAGCGACCAACACGATCAGATACGGTATAGCTTGCATTATAACCGCGTTTAAATGCTTGTAGAGCACATTGTAACTCACAGCTATAATTCACGGTGAATGACAGTAGCGTTTTATGTGTGTTTATTTTGCTAAGTTAGTCCGTTATCTATTAGCTTTCAGGCTATATTGCTAATTGAATTGACCAAAATCCCAAGAGAACACGTTTTACATTTTCTCATCCACACTAGGTTGATGTTAGCGCTGTTATAAACAGTATGGAGAGATGAACAGTGGGTGTTAGTATGTGGCACTTTCTGTGCTACAGAGTTAATTTGGACTTGTCTGCTCTCAGGAGGAGCAGATAAGGCGAGAGCTGTTGGACACAGTCAAACTCCAGGCCCCTCTGTTCACACTGTGCTCTTTGGTTTAAGGACGACAGAGTGAAGTTTCTGCTCGTTTAGATGCCCGGTTGAGTTTTATTTAAAGGTATCGCGTACATCTATGTGCGTGTGAGTGGTGATCAGGGTTTAACATGTAGTTGTGGGCCCAGCTAAGCTCTCAGCTGTGTTTGGCTTGTTGTTGCGGCCCCTCCCCCAGTCTCCAATCTGCCCTGGAGTTGGTGACTTTTCTTCACTTTAGACTGAACACGGCAGCTCGCAGTGGGGCTTTCAGCAGTGGATGTAATGGAGCTAATGTTCGCCGAGTGGGAAGATGGGGAAAGGTTTTCCTTCGAAGACTCGGACCGGTTTGAGGAAGACTCGTTGTGCTCGTTCATTTCCGAAGCGGAGAGTTTGTGTCAGAACTGGAGGGGCTGGAGGAAACAATCTGCGGGACCCAACTCCCCCACTGTCAAGATAAAAGGTTTGGATTTATGCTGACTCTTTGTACAGTTCTAACAAACTTTTGTAGTCAGTTTTATAAAAAATATATATTTACCAGCGTTAGAGTCAATATTCTTGAAAAAGAAAAAGAAAAAATATATATATATATATATATATATATATATATATATATATATATATATATATATATATATATATATATAATTTATTTGTCTTTATTTATTTATTGTCTGGAATAGGGGTGTCAAAATGAATATGTTGATGATTATTCAAGAGTAAAACCATTATGATTGTGGCACTTTTCGGGAGTAGTAACGTTTTGTTTTTTTAATATGGACGTTTATGTCACATTAACTTGAATTTCTCATTCAGAAAGTTTGGTTTTACGGTGTGGAAATTGAGAATCGAATATTAATCGAATCGCAATAATAGTAACACTTAAATTGGATATGATCACATTCCTAGTCTGGACATGTGCAGAAAGTCTTTAAACTTCGGTGTTGTTGCTCAGATGGTCTGGTGATTCCATTGGTCGAGCTGTCAGCCAAACAGGTAGCCTTCCACATTCCTTTTGAAGTTGTGGAGAAGGTCTACCCTCCAGTGCCTGAACAACTCCAGCTACGCATCGCTTACTGGAGCTTCCCTGAAAACGAAGAGGACATCAGGTGAGCCATTCATAAATTCAAGTCCATGTCAGTCAACAAGTGTATAAAGGAGGTTATTTATTAACACACGTCATATTTGTACTACACGACAGCTTGTTTTTAGACCAAGTGAGGAGAATTTAGACTGGGGAGCACCTATGTATCCTTTGATGGAAAGCACTATAATATTATTTGTAGCCACAGTTTCCCCATCATATTTTAAGGTGTAATCATTGACATTAATTTCATTCTTCCTGATGCTGCTTTCAAGTTCAAGTTTTCTCTCAGGGTGGCTTGTGTCATGTCCCCTTTAAGTTTAAAGTCTGAATCTTATATACAGTTCTTTTAAAGCAGGGACCATATTGGCCCACAAGGCCATTTTCATGAAAAGTACTTTTGACTTAAAAGTTCAGATTTACCAGATACCTGTATAACTTCAATAACTAACATCTTGGTAAAAAACTGACTTGATATTAAAGTTCTGAGAATTAGGTGTGGCAGCAGTTTGAAATCTCATATAAATGCAACGTTTTAATTGATTCACAGTATTGATTACCGGTTTGTGGCCCTCCACTTGGTCAATGTTTCAACAGGTGGCACTCGTTATTAAAAGTTTGGACACCTCTGCTTTAAAGTTTGTCCCCTACGTTAATTCATTCATTTTCTACCACTTGTTCCTGTTGGGAGTTGCCTGTAACTCGAGCTTATGACTTTGGGCCTTAGGTGGCGTACACCATGGACAGGGGCCAGCTCATTGCAGGGTTGTCCCCTAATAATTATCTCAAAATGTTTTTGCTGTGAATTTGTTTTTGACAGCCACCAATGAAGCATCCTTAATATAAGAACTCTGGCAGTTCATGTTGCTTCTGGAAATACCACATATTCAGCTTGAGCATTGTCCTGTGCCATTCCTGGTCAGAAAGTTGCATTTAATTGAATTTACCTGACAAATGTGTGCAGTTTTGTGTTTGTTTTTTCTTTTCTTTATTTAATATGCTTAAAATTTTGAAATATGAACAACACACAGAAACATGACCAGAGAGTAAGACAATAAAAAACAAAAACATTAACAACAATAATAGACAGCAACAGTGAACGACGCAGCATGATAAAACTTGTTTTGTGTTTTCATATCAGATTGTATTCCTGCCTGGCAAATGGGAGTCCAGATGAATTCCAGCGCGGAGAGCAGCTTTACCGAATCAGAGCCGTTAAAGACCCTCTGCAGATAGGTGAGTATTGTGAGTTTGTATCGAGCTTGATAAAAGTCTGGAGAATCAAAATCAGAAAAGGTTTATTGCCATCGACGGAGAACAAAATTCATTGGCTAGGAACTTGCTTTGGTGATTCGGTGTAACATACAACAATGAACAATAATATAGCAAAATATGTCAAATAAGGCATGTATTAAAGAAAAACAATTTAAATTTACTAATAAGATAGAAATAAACTTGGTATTTACAAGTAAATTTACAGATGTAGTGCAGAAAGTGACCAGTGCAATTGACTGGTTGTTGATTAAATTATAGTTAGTGAAATGATGATGTTTTTGTGTGTTGTTCGTTATTCGATATCAATCTATGTAGATTTATACTGTACATATTTCTTTTTTGTATTTGTGTATGCTCCAGGTTTCCACTTGAGTGCAACAGTAGTGTCCAGTCAGACTGGACAGTCTAAAGGAGCCTACAATGTAGCGGTCATGTTTGACCGCTGCCGCATCACCTCCTGTAGCTGTACTTGTGGAGCTGGGGCCAAGTGGTGCGCCCATGTGGTAGCACTGTGTCTCTTCAGGATTCACAATGTAAGCACATTACTTTAACTCTATATCTTACCATCACAATCCACTTTGCTGATCACCTCAATCCAACTTAAAAGTTATAGACTGCATCTTGCTGCTTTGTAAAAAATCATCTGTATAAACCCAATTTTATATGAACTAAAGGCAGGTGTTTTTTGTTTTTTTTGTCTAGCAGGGGTTCCCAAACTTTTCAGCCTGGGACCTCCATAATAATTGCAACCGATCTGGGACCCCTATTACTAATTGAAATTGCCGTCTGAGATCATTTCAAGTTGCATAACATTAAAATTTGGTTTGTGTTAATTTGAGTAGATTATTGTATTATTTTACACAATTTCACAAATGTGTACTGGTTCCAAAGAAATATGTAATATATGACACCTTCCAAGTCATCTCGCAAACCCGCCTTGTGGCCCCCGGGGATCCTACTTCCCACTTTATGAACTACTGGTCTAAAACACACGGCCAATTTCCATAAACCCCACAGTGACTTTCAAGGATAGAACATACTTCACTTTGGTTGACCGAAAGGTTGAATATTTGTTCTTTATGTGACACAATGATTGTTCTGTCTAGGTTAGTGTTGCAGTTATCAGTCACATTGATGGCAAGGGTTTGCTTTTGATCAGATGCTGAGAACACGCTTATTGTGTACTCGCAGTTTCAAACAAAAACATATTTCAAAAGTTGCTTAATGGAATTGAAGCTTAAATTTTGCAATGCCGGATGATAAGACCGTGTGCACCAATATGCCCTCCACTACCTAGCAAAGACTCAAAGCGACGCACTGTCGCTCTGTGTCTTGTCCCGCTGGAACCAAAATCCAAACAAGACCGAGCGTGACCAACAGCGCACAGCCAAGAGTGTATGCATGACGGAGTATCTGAACAAACCTTCATGAGAGAAACTAACCATTGATAGCTGTGATTTCACAGTTAATCGGCGACACTGCGGTCAAACATGACAAAAATACTGTATGATTCAATGTTTATGCATCTACCTGCACTGTCGCCACGTGAAATGTACACATTTATCTAAAATCTGAGGAGAGGAGTGGGGAGGGTTTAATAAGTCACTTCTATGGCTAATTATAGTTTCATTTTGTGTTGTACCTTGTGTTATTTAACAAAAAAAAGGATTTACTGCCTTTGGGTTATTGTCAGTGGCATGTAGTTTCAATATTATTGTTAATCGTGATATTTTCTGTAGCAGTATATCACACTTAAAAAATGATTTTCACTGGCCTTGGTGCACTTATACTAAAATGAAGGTTTTTGAAGGTTTATAGCTTTTATGAATCACCTCTAGGGCAATTTATCTTCCCTTTTGTTCATAGCACTGATTTAGGATAGTTGGATTCTCCCAGCCTTCTGAATTTTGGAACTACTGGTATGTACTTGGTCCTCAAAACTCCTGCCATGGACACGAATGGATACCTTTTGGAATGCCCTTTTGGTGGCAGGAAAAAGGCCATTACAAAAAAATGGTTGACACAAACATCACAAACGATCAAGGACTGAACAGACATAGTAACGGACATTAAACAAAGGAAAAAATAATAATTTTTATGGTCAATCTCAGCTCTGAGAGGTTAAAGAATAGCCGAAAGGTTAGATTTTTTCCCCAGTTGTGATCTGATGGTATTATCTGCAATGTTTGTAGGCTGCTGCCGTGTGCCTGAGAGCTCCAGTTTCAGAGTCTTTGTCCAGACTACAGAGGGACCAGCTCCAGAAATTTGCCCAGTACCTCATCAGTGAGCTGCCACAGCAGGTAAGCCACCAGCAGTGTTTTGTAGAAGAATTAAGTACCTTTGATTTATCCATAGGTTTAAGGAGTTAATTTTTGTCTTTCAACCCAGTTATGCCACACAACCACCATATCAGGTAATGGTTTAGGAATAAGTCATTTGTTTAAGATTAGGGCTTTGAGACAGGTTTGCTAACTGGATCTTGGCAGAACTGTGTTAGCCTTAGCACCATTGAGGGTTAGGGTGCCCTCTGTCGTTGGCATGGGGGGAGGCCAGCAACTGTGGATCCTCTGCCCACCCCATTCCCACCCTACTCCTATCCCTTCAGCCCACCCCATTCCCACCCTACTCCTATCCCTTCAGCCCTACGTTACTCTTCAACCTTATGATGAGTTTAATCTGCTAGCTATTTGCAAGTCAACATAATCACATAGATAAGTACAAATGCAGAAAAAAACTGTTGATTATATCGATTTCATGGGTGTCAGGCCCATTCATTGAGGGGGGACACTCCACTTTTGAAAATGAGTGATTATGCACCCCCCGCCACTTTTCACAGCAGCTGCTCGTCTCTATGAAATCTGACCTTCACTATGCTGCTCTGTTTCCCTGTCTCTAATCTATTTGCTGATAGTGCAAACTGTCGTGAAACTCACTCTTAAGTGAACTGTTGGAGTTGCAGGCTCCATGAGTCTGTCTCTCCTCAACGCTCCCTGCGCAGTGCACGCCAGAGTAGAACAGAGCTGCTGCGCTTTCTGTCAGTATGCAGGGCAGAAGAGGAAGCAGAGACGCACTACCTGACCTTCACCAAACAGATGAGATTTTTAGCTGTTTGGGAGTTTTTATTTCATCTCAATCAGTTTGGGGCTCATTTAAATACAAAGGGCTAAAATTCAACTTGTTAATGTCGTTCAATACAGCAGATGAATTCTAATTGGCGATCGAAACGGCGGTGCATAGACTTTTGAGTTTATTTCATTCAAATTTTTGTGCCTGTGATATGACTATATCAGACCTATATTCACTTGTCAGAACTTTAGTGTTGGTTTACTTGGTTATTAATGAGTATGGAAAAGAGGACAGAAGCAGCAGAAGAGCAGGAGAAGACGAGCTTTAGATGGTGATCAATGAAATTAATTTATATTGTTCTCAAGTTAGGAAATAAATTACATTTAACATTCAGCTGTTACTGAATGAAGCTTCAGTAATATTATATTTTTATAAAGGAAGGTTCTGATTTGAAAGGTGCACTATAACTTTTTTTGCTGGAGGTGCTTGTCACCATAGAGCTGACCCCTTGCCTAGAATGTTCTGCACGGCATATAATATCTCCATGGAGACGAGCACTAGCCCCTCCAGACCCAATTGCAGGTCAGATCTGTGGAGAGGTGACCCTGCTTACAGTAAGAATGCAGGTTTTTCAGGGTTACTCTAGCCTTGTAACTGAATAAATGCATGATGGATACCTTCAATGCCTTAGGTAGTGTACCCCCCTCCATAAAACTATTGCATAGTGCACCTTGAATATGAACATGATTTGTCCTTTCCATTTCTGCTCAAAAGGCTCCTTCAAAGTCTGTACAGCAGTGCAATATTTAATATATGACTAGTTTACAAAATAGGCTTAGGTGCACAGGTTAAATAGAGTAGGCAATTTACAATTAGTTGTAAACCTGAGGTTTAGTCGATGGTAAGCCATGATTTTACTCCTGCAGCTGTAGGAAACCTGTAAAAATGTCCCCAAAACCTGGAAACGTGACCTGGTTTTTAAATTGTTGTGATGCCCATGATCAATTTTATTTAATTTATTCGTGGTTTTGTTTGTTTGTTTTATTTTTTTTATTTTTTTTATTTCAATTTAGTATTTGTGCTATTCCTAATACATCATATTCTTTTGTATTTTACTACGATTTCACACCCAAGCACTGTGTGCCCAAAACAAATTTTCCTTGAAGGGACAATAAAGTTTTACTTAACTGAATGGAGGAAAAAGTCCTCAATGTTGCACATAACAGCAAACCCATAAATATGACAACTTGTGTTTGTTTTCGAAGATCCTGCCTACAGCTCAACGGCTACTTGACGAGCTGCTCTCCTCCCAATCAACGGCCATTAATACCGTGTGTGGGGCTCCTGGTATGATTTACAAATGCATGATTATACTTCTCTTTTTCCCTACTGTTACAATATCAGGTGACATATATGAGAGGCAGAGCCCTATGTTGTACTTGAAAATGACAATAAATGAAACGCGGCAGTTAATTGGGCAATATGTCTTCATGCAATTAAACAGTTAGTGATGGTTAACCGATTAATCATGAACACTCATAGGGCAAAGGCGTGCGGTGGGCTGCTGTCAGCAGAGCCTCCAGGATTTTGAACCTGGGGTGGCTGGGTCCTCCCATGCCTAGATTTGATGTGATGACCCAGCTCTAATTATCATAGATTGGAGCTTTTAAAGAGTGCAGAGTGCGTCGTTTTCCCTGTGACATTCACAATATGCACAAGGGGTGGGCTGAAGAATGATCCAGTCTTTCAGCTCATTATGCAAAAATGGCTCCATTCACACCTATTGGTTGTTTATTTATCTTGTGTAAACAAATAAAGCAGACCCTTTATGCAGTAGGCTCCTCTAAATCCGGACAGTTGGACTATAATTTAAGGAGAAATTATTTTAATATTATATATTTAAAAGGTACCAATAAGAACATAAATGTTTGATGCAACATACCAGAGTTCGCATTAGCCTAATTTGCTTCTGCTGTTGGACTGAAATGTTCACAAACATAGGAACTTGTCTCGGCCTTAAGGTGCAACATAGAACACTGAGCAATAATAAAACAACATGCAAATGATCAGTAACTGGTTTATACTCAGACTCCAACATGCCCTGTGTCAAGGGAAAACATTTTATGACAAAGTCAAAGCGGTAATTATCAAAATGACACAAGATACGTGTACATGTAGTGGTTTGTTTGTTTTTAAATTGAAAAACAATTATTTTTGTAAATATAGTTAATGTCCTCCTCCGACTTCTGTTTAATATACTCAAACGACTTTAGGTTAATTGAGGCAAATTAAGCAAAAATCTCTTTTCTTGGGTCACAACTAAATGATTCATTGAAAGAATAATCACTAGATTAATTGATTAGTAAAACAATCATTAGTTTTGGCCCTGAGCTGCAGTCTTCTGGCAGGGAGGACATGTGACAAAGCACAGACAAATGACAATGGGTTAAACACAGAAAGTACATGCAATAAAATCTACCCCACTCTTCCACATACTGAAACAGACACACAATACAGAGCCAGCACCATGAGGTAGGCCCTAAAGAGACTAAAGAAGTGCAGTACGCTTTAGATGTTTTTTTTAGTTCAGACTGCACATGGACCAACTGCTGTGTTGGATTTGTATTCTTGCAGAGTGCCACTCGCATGGAGAGTGGAACACTGATGTGCTCTTGCCATCTCAGGCTTCGAAAGCTGCTTGTAAGACCACATGTTTATGCGATAAATAACCATTTATATAGGAAAAAAGCCTGTGGAGGGCTGCTGCGTCCGGTGAAAATGTACGCCCAGCGGAATTAATCCAGTGCACCGCTGCACCACCTTTGCAGTGCTCAGAGTTTGAGCTAAGGCTTAATGAGAGTGAGTGGTTAATGCTGTGTAAAGAGACCTTGAGCACTGTAAATGACTGATGCATTTATGAAATAACTGGGATTAATTTCCTAAAATTGGCATTGTAATTGTGTGTGTTTTCAGATCCTACTGCTGGACCCTCTGCCTCAGACCAAAGCACCTGGTATCTGGATGAATCAACTCTCAGTGACAATATTAAAAAGACTCTCCACAAGTTCTGTGGGCCTTCACCTGTCGTCTTTAGGTACTCAAGCACCTCCTGCGTTCTACCACATCTTGAATGTAGACTCCAAATGATATTTACAGGTTACATTAGGGCTGACTTAACCGGAGACATTTTTAGAGTATAAATGAGACATTATGTAACAAGTATGTTTGAGTAAATAAGTAAAATGCCACTATTAAGAGGCAGGGCCAGCAGCAGAGAATCGCAGTGTTTTGGACTCTTTCTAATTTTGAGTAATTTTTCATCAATAATGTGGATAACAATAGAAACGAATGAACAATGCATGTGAAAACGTCAGCATACTGTGTCATGGATGGAAGGTAAAAAAAATATGTTTATCTGAAGAACTGCTTGTTAAAGCATTAATTATTGCCACGGTTCAAGCCCAAAATCTAGAATGTTTTTGAATATTTCTTTATTCCTCATTTTAAGAAATTTTAATAGTTATTATATAATAGAATATATAAATAGTCATGTGAATGGAGAGTGTGTTGGCACAATTAAAGAAGATAAATGTGTTTTCCTCAGTGATGTGAATTCCATGTACCTGTCGTCCACGGAGCCCCCGGCTGCTGCAGAGTGGGCCTGTCTACTGCGCCCGCTTCGGGGCCGCGAACCTGAAGGCATTTGGAATCTTCTGTCCATTGTCAGGGAGATGTTCAAGAGACGAGACAGCAACGCTGCTCCGCTGCTAGAGATCCTCACAGAACAGTGTCTCACCTATGAACAGGTGGGCTCTCTCTACGACCAGATACTGACCTGTTATTGCACTTCCTATTTACACTTTTGATAGTTCCAAAATATATACCTTACCAAATGTAAAATGTAAAAACAGCTTTGCTGTACTTACAATAACCTGCTGTGTCATTTAATTCTGCCTCAAAATTTTCTCTGCATGTTACAAAATTGTCATGACTTGTGTACACTTAGTCCAGTGTGGGTGCGATTCGGGACCCACGCAGGTTACTTATAGATTGCTTGTTGCACAAACTCTGGTGCACTGCGATCCATATTTGACGAGTGCCACACAGATTAATGTGGTTTTATGCGAGAACATAGACTAATGACCTAAAAATCGCTCCAGACCACTGTGGTGTAACAGGGTGCATTGGTGTTTTAAGCACTTTCTAAGTCTTGCAGGCTTTGGCCCTCATCTGCCAAATTTCCAAATGGCAAAAACGTAAACCACCTGTTCTGGCTGCCATTCAAATGTACGCACCCCATCTTATAGGCCAAATGTTTTAAGCATAAAACTACTTAATGAAACCTTGGATTTTATTTTGAAAGTGCACACAACTGGGTCAATGCAGCAGCTGTGGCACAGAGACGGTCCAAGCATTCACTGTTGCTTGGCCGGAGGAGTTTGTCAGATTGGTCTGCGCAGTGAGTCCTGAAGGAAGTAAGCTCATTGCGCAGGGGACTCTATTGTGCGCAGAGGTTTGCTTTGAGTGGCGCTGTCCTACACGTGCTGGTTCTGGACTGGATTTTATGTGGCACTGTCCCTGCATTCGCAGGGCTTTTTTTGTTCATGTCTTGTTATTCCGCTGCTTCTTCTGTTTGAGTGTAGGCTTTAATCTGTCCAAGACTCCGCAGCGCTGGTACTGTTGAACCAGACACTAGGCAGATTTAGATCTGAATGCAGGTCTGGGCAAATGTTTGCTGTACTTTCATTTACGTATCAATTTTGCGGCAGAAATAATTCATGCATTTTTACAATAGTAGTATGTGCAATTTAGATCAGGCTTTCTTAAAATGGCATGAGTGCAAGGGTGTCATGGAAAATTGTTGCTGGAATTTGTTTTTATTAAGACAAACATATATTATATACGTGTCACATCATCACATGCATACAATTCCTTTATGGTTTTTTGTTCAGAAAAAAGGCAATTTTTCATGTTTCTTGTGGCCCTATCTCAGAATCAGAAAAGGTTCATTGCCTTGTCTTGCCTTACTATAGGATAAAAAAAAAAATTAAAAGCTTAGTATGTACACAGTTTTTACAATAAAATGTACAGTGAACAGTGCAGTGAGTGATTGAATGAATTATTTAACAAGGTAAAGGGACAGGTGTTTAGGAAGTGGTCATGAGTCTAACGGCAGAGGGAGAGAAACTATTCTTGTGGCGGGAGGTTCTGGGCCTGGATGGAACGTAGCCTCCTGCCTGAGGGGAGTGGTTCAAATAGACCATGTCCAGGGTGAGAAGGGTCAGCGGTGATCCGACCCGCTCGTCCCAGAGCCCTGGAGACGTACAGGTCCTGCAGAGATGGAAGTCTGCAGCTGATCACCTTCTCAGCAGAACTTGTCCCTGGCTGTGGCTCCAGCGTACCACACAGTGATGGAGGAGGTGAGGATGGACTCAATGATGGCCGTGTAGAACTTCACCATCATCTGCACTGGCAGCTTGGCTTTCCTCAGCTGCCACAGGAAATACATCCTCTGCTGGGCCTTCTTGATGAGGGGAGCTGATGGTGGGCTCCAACTTGAGGTCCTGGGTGATGGTGGTGCCGAGGAAGCGGAAGGAGTCCACGATGGTGATGGGGGAGTCTGTCATGATGAAGGGGGGCTGTGACTTTCCTGAAGTCCACGATCATCTCCACTGTCTTCTGGGCGTTGAACTCCAGGTTGTTACCGCTGCACCAGGACACCTCCCGGTCCACGATCATCTCCACTGTCTTCTGGGCGTTGAACTCCAGGTTGTTACCGCTGCACCAGGACACCTCCCGGTCCACCTCCCTCCTGTAGACAGACTCATCCCCGTCCGAGATGAGCCCGATGAGGGTGGTGTCGTCCGCAAACTTGATCAGTTTTACAGAGTTGTGGCTGGAGGTGCAGGAGTTTGTGTACAGGGAGAAGAGCAGAGGAGAAAGTACACAGCCCTGTGGAGATCCTGTGCTGATACTCCGAGTGTCTGAGACATTCTTCTCCAGCCGCACCCACGTGCTGAGTCTTCTGAGACCCCTTGAGACTTGTTTTCCCCATCTGCAGCGTCTCACTTTTTTAGCCAAAAGAAAGGCCAATTCTGCAGCAGATGCTAAAAAAATGAACTAGATTTGTAGGAGTGGTGGTTCGGATGGATAAGAGCTCTTCACGGGTGTAAGAGCACGCTGACACACAGTTTACGAACAAAAACAGATAAAATAAAGGGCACCGAAAAACCAGGGCATCAGTCTGCGGCGCCATCTTGGAATCATTGGTGAGGATATTTTGGTGGGTTTTGTTCAAATGACGCTGCTTCATATATCACCAGCTTCTCCTGTGTTCAGCAGGATTCTAAGCTGTACAACCTGGTTTATAAATATCATGCGTTATTTGCCTCACTTATTATTTATTGCCTCTATTCTTACACCTTGAAGAAACCTTTAAAGATGATTGTGCTTTTTACCCAGATCATCAGCTGGTGGTATAGCGTACGCACCTCGGCCTCCCACAGCAGTGCGAGTGGCCACACTGGTCGCAGCAATGGGCAGTCAGAGGTGGCAGCTCATGCCTGCGCCAGCATGTGTGATGAGATGGTTGTGCTTTGGAGACTCGCAGTACTGGACCCTACAATGAGTCCAAGCAGGTTTGTGCCTCATATCTTATTGCTGTGCAGTTAATTTGTGTACTTTTCTTGCTCTCGCTAAAGACGAAAGACTTTAAAAAAAAAAAAAAAATGTATTGCACCAGTTCACTTCAGAGCGTCTTGGGCCGTTTTTGTTAAATGCGGACTGTGTTTCCATGGCACAAAAAGACGTTTAGCCACGCCTCACAGCCACACAAACATGGAATTACTAAAGTTAGTACACAAGACACAACTTGGGGTTCTCCACAGCTTTTTCTGCATTTATTTCACAGCAAAAATAATGTTAGAAGCATTATGTACTGGAAATATAATAATTTGGGTCTTGACACGAGTGCCGTGGATCAATGACAGGAAACAGCTGATGCTAACATGCATCGGCTCAACGTAGTTATCACTGAAAATATGGTGATAACCCTCATTTGGTTAGAACAGATTTTTTTAAGAACTGATTTTTTTTTTTTAATATATGTATCAGTTTTTACCATTTCATTTTCACCAGACGTTACAGGTCACATCAAAAGTGAAAACCGTTCTGAAATGATTTCGCCTGGTCTTTTATTTCCACTGTATGACCTCTCCTCCGTCCTTTTCTGTGCTGCTAACACAGCTCTGCGGAGAGGAGAGGTCAACATAGAGCTGTGTTAGCAGCACGGATATTATTAAATACCTGGATAGGGTATCTTGCGTCTGATATGGTGTCTTGAGTTTGTCCCAGTGGCCAGTCCATTGTTACTGCAGCGAAAAGGTCTTCAGCCCAGAAGGCATTTTTCCCATAGAGCCCAATGTAAAAACAAACTGCTTGTGTTTGGCGTACTGGCCACCTACAGGTTTCAGAAAGGCCATATTTTGTTGCAATCTTTGCCTATTTTTGTGTCAGTCACTTTTTCTCGGTTCAAAATCCATTTTCTTAAAACTAGCTTTTAAAGCTTTAGCTTCTGCTTACTCTGCTTTGCACTGCTCCACTCTTGCAGCTCTCCTTCTGATTGTTCAGAGCGGTCACATGGTACTCGAATCTGCTTCACTTGACTCTACTTCCGGGCCGCACAGCCTCTAGATGAACCCCTTTTGGGAGATGAAAAATTTATCTACGCCCCCCCACAACTTGGAGATTTTAGTTTAAGTTTTTAGTATCTTAGTAGTAAGTATAAAATAAAATGATAACAGGGGGAACAGAGGGGTATTTTTTATTTTATTATGTGAGCTATGTAATTGTTGAGTGCAGTAAAAAAATGTTAAGTAATTATTCCATGTACAAATTATCATTGTTAAACATGTGATGCTGTGCAGACAGATCTGCTTGTCAGTCTCAGGCATTAGGTGTTTTAGTTGAGCCTTAGGGCAAGAGATGTTGTTCAGCTGTGTGTCATATGAGTAGCAGACGTAAATGCTATCTTTGTGTACGTTGAACATTGAATATGTCATGTGGTTCCACCCATACTGTCCAATAATGAGTCGAGGGGGAGACAGCTCTTTGGAGGGAGTCACTGAGCTGGTGCCTGTCTCCCCCTGCCAGTAAAACACCACCCCAAGTAAAACTTGATCTTGTGTCTGACTGTTCTTAGACATCACCATACAATTTAGTAAAAAAATGTTGTCAAACTGCAGAAAAATGTATGTGGTTTTACATGGTATGGAGACCTCTGGTTTCAAATGCATGCTTTATTTATAGTGAAAAAAAATATACTGGTTAATTAGTTATCATATTTGTGGCCAGGCTTGTAGACAATTTTCTTCAAATCATTTTTAGCTAATATGATCTATGTTGTCTTTCAGACGTATGGAAATGGCCAGTCACCTGAAACTGTGGCATTTAAAAGTAATTGAAATTGTGAAGCGCGGTCAGCATCGGAAGTCCTTGGACAAGTTGTTCCAAGGTTTCAAACCTGCTCTGGAATCTTGTTATTTCAACTGGGAGGTAGCTTACCCTCTGGAGGGAATTACCTACTGCAGCACTGATAAGAAGAGCGCAAACTTCTGCTGGTCCAGAGCCGTTCACAACCACAGAGGAGTCAAAGCGACAGCGCTCACAGCAGTTGGCGATTCTCCAGAAGTGTGTGGCAAGTGTGAAGGGGGAGCCGTGCGTGGATCCCAACAGGAGGTAGCAGTGCGTCCTAAGGAGAGTGTGTTGTGTAAGAGGAAAGGCCTATCAGTGAGCGGAGGTGGTGGGATGCTGGTGCGGCTAGGTGGCAACATGTCACTTTCTTTAGATGATGCTGGAGGAAAGTGCATGTACAAAAGTGGAAGTTCATCTGGAGGGAAGCTCAAGATTTCACAGGGTGGAGCTGGTGGCAAGGGTGCTGGAAGTGGTGCGTTAGGTGGAGGGAAGCACTCAAGCAACAAGCGCAGAACTAGCAGCGAGGACAGCTCACTAGAACCTGACATGGCTGAGCTCAGTCTAGACGATGGCTGCAGCCTAGCTTTGGGAGCGGAGGCCAGTAACACTTTTGAGTTCCTGCCTCCACCTCCTGAGATGCTTCCCTCCCCCAGCCCTCTGCTCCGAGAGCCCCGCAAAAGCAGCACTGGATCAAACAAGATGTTTGACTCAAAACGCCACAGTCCTGCTGCACCCCCTGCTTCTGAGCTCCCGTGTTTGACTGCTGGTGAGACTGTCCTGATGGTGAGGTCTAATGGTACAGAGAAGGAAAATGAGTCTGGACCAATCCATGTTGGGAAGGAAGAAGTAGATCCAGGCAGAGATGCCCTCTCTGTGGCCTCTGTAGAGAAACCAGATCCTGTTCCCATCACCTCCAAGCCTCCTGTGGAACAAAGGGAGGCTGGGCCAAGTGGAGGCAGGGGAGCAGAGGGAGGAGAGGACCCCACTGTGGGAGATGATGACTATCAAGCCTACTATCTGAGTGCTGCCTCAGAAGAGGGAGCAGACAGACAGCTGGTGGAAAACCAACAGGACGATGAGCCAGACATCTTTGCAGGCATAAAGCCTCTGGAACAGGAAGGCCGCATGGAGGTAAAAACTTAAAACAATTATTTTTAATGAATGTATATGTTAAGTCATATTTTCCCTATATGATGTACAGGTGGTGTTTGCTTGTGCTGAAGCACTTCATGCCCATGGATACAGTAATGAGGCCTGTAGGCTGGCTGTAGAGTTGGCCAGAGACCTGCTAGCGAATCCCCCGGACCTGAAAGTTGAGCAGCCTCAGACCAAGGTATGTTTAAAAAAAACACCATTCACATGTTTCATATTTGAATGGTTGTATATGTGCACATGGAGGTGTATGTGAGAACTTGGGGGAGTGTAGTCTTAATGACAGCGGCAACATTGAGTTTGCATCTAGACCAGGGCCCTCCAATTATATTTTCCTGGGGACCAAATTTTCCAGAGGGTCATGGTCCAAGGCTGGATGACAAAACTGCACCGCAATTTTATGTTTTATCTCTATAACCCAGGTCACTAATAGTGCGCCGTCTCATCCGGATCTGGACCCAAGCGCTGTCTCGTTCGGACCCAGATCTCTGTCAAGAAACCGCTTAAGCCCCTCATTCATGGAGATTCTGCAGTGCAGCCTCGCCGTTAGTTTCTGACTAATTTAAAATGACTGGTAGTCTGTGTCTTTTCTTTCGCATCCACCCTCTCCCTCACTTGCTCCCTTACCACCTTGCTCGCTTCAAACACACAGGAGCCCAGCGCAGGGAGGAGCAGACCAGATGTGGAGGAAGGCAGGCATAGACAGGCAGGCAGGCCGGCCGGCAGTGGGGATATGAAAGCCACTGGTCAGCCTTTCATGAGCTGCCCCAGCTCACCCCGCTATGAAATGTTTCTAATTTCTTGGCCTGACCCACATCCTCTTTTACAGCGCAGGAGATCAGTCCTGATGTCTGTTATTAGGCCTATCTGACTAAATATCTGCGCAGACAGATGTTGCAACACTTTCCGCTTGTTAGAGCAATGAGAGGAAAGTAAAGGTGAACGTTAACATATGTACTGTATGTAACGTAAATCAGCTAATCACATCGCTGCATTCAGTGCAGTTGGGCACAGGAAAGTCGGTCACAGAGTCCAGTCAGTGTGTGTGTGTGATGTTTTGATCAGTGCAAAAGCAGAATTCAGCTCCACAGCACATGTCAGCTTTATGTACTACCGGCAATCAACTTTTAAAAAGCAATCGAATATTTAAATTAGGAAGGATTACATCGTATGGCGGCGCCCAGACGGGCTTCCGGAATAAGGTGAATAAGATCCGCAAACAACTCGCAGTGGTGCAATTCAACTACAGAAATCAACTTACTTTACTTTCAGAGAAGTAAAAAATATAACAATTGTTTTGTCACATCACTAAAAACAGGACTAACACAGGCAATGCAAACACGATGTTAACCAAAAACCTGACTTGACTAGTGCAGATCATAGCAGAGTATAGGAAATTGGACTATGGAATATATATAATATTATTTATAGATCGATGGATAGACTGACTATGTTTTGTAACGACCTGTGTGTGGTCCCTCAGTAGTAGTTAACACTTAATATCCAACTCTTGGTTTGAATACAGAAATACAATGCAGGTGATTAAATTGAATTCATGTCTTGTCCATTTCCTAAAAAACAACATAAACTTTTGTTATTCTTATGTGTTTTTAAGGGTAAAAAGAGCAAGGTGTCTACAAGTCGACAAACACAGACAGCCACCAGCACTCTGTCAAAAACTGCTTTTCTCCTCACTGTGCTCAGTGAAAGACTGGAGCTTCACAACCTGGCCTTCTGCACCGGCATGTTCTCCCTAGAGTTGCAGAGGCCCCCAGCCTCCACCAAAGCTTTGGAGGTCTGCCCTCTCTTAATTTACATTGTTTTTCCTACTCCTTTATGTCGTAACTAAATACTGTGTTCTTCTGTGCAATACAGGCAATAAAGATGCTTGCTTTTCCTCTCCTATTTCTGAAAAATAGTTCTTTAGCTCCCTGTGGGCAAAAGAAAATGTGGGGCTTTAGGTCATTTGTAGTGGGTTAGGGTTAGATTAGATTAGTACAGAAGAAGTCACATGTCTTGAATGGTGGGAGGTAATATTGAAATTAAACGATGGCTATTAGAATGGGGAAATTGGGATTAGCTACAGAAAATTTCACAAGCAATTACTGTAATATACGCTTGTTGATAAAGGCAATATAAGGATTTTCCGGTTTTAGTGGACAATAACATTCATTCATTCATGCATTTTCTACCACTTGTTCCCATTAGGGGTCGCGGGTGACTGGAGCCTATCCCAGTGACTTTGGGCCTTAGGCGGGGTACACCCTGGACAAGGGCATGCTCGTCGCAGAGTTAACACAGAGACGTACACACAGACAAACATTCACAATAATAACAGCTTATACAAATTGCATAACATCCTTCACCACAAATGATTATTTCTGTGATGCTTAAATACAAATTGTGAGCCTAGAAAATATTATTTTCATCCTTTTGTAGCAGAAAAGAAAACAGACTATACTGGCAATTCAAAAGTGTTTTTTTTAATTATTAGCATTTAGACCTGATGTCAGTTAATAACTGAAAATGTGTTGTCTATATGTCATTTTGCCTCTAGTTGTCTTCATTCCAGAACAGAACATTCTGATCACATTGCATTTGAAAGAATTTACAGTCTACAGATTGTTAAATGTTTTCTGTTTGGTGTCAGGTCAAGCTTGCTTACCAAGAGTCTGAGGTTGTTGCTCTGCTAAAGAAGATTCCTTTGGGCCTAGTGGAGATGTCCGCAATCAGAGAGCGCGCTGAACAGCTCAGAGATGGCAACTTTTGTGATTATCGACCTGTTCTGCCGCTCATGTTGGCAAGCTTCATTTTTGATGTCTTGTGTACACCTGGTAAGGCGTAACCTTCTACAGAACAGATCATTACAAACATAAGTATTCACACTTGCGTTCTGTTCTGCTTTTGTCCAGTTGTATCACCAACAGGCTCCCGTCCTCCAAGTCGCAACCGGAACAACGAGATGCCTGGTGATGAGGAGCTGGGTTTTGAAGCTGCTGTTGCTGCACTTGGTAAATTTGCTTCCAATTCATTTCAACATATTCAATGGTAAAATGCATATAATGTAGGTACACATTTTACAGGTGGGGTATCCAACTGTATTCTTATAAATTGCTTTTTCCTAATATATTTGATTTGATCAAAGTGCCGCTTTGACAATATGAGTGCTGCATGAAGTCTGCATCAAATCAAGTATTTTATCGATGGCAAACCCAGTGCATATGACAGGTTCTCATGTTTTTCTAATTACTACTTATTTTTGTGGGATAGTACCTGTGGTAAATATTTGTCATAATGTGACATCAGTCAAGTGGCAGTATGTGAAAAAAATGTATTCATAAAAGAGTTCTAAAACGGAATCCCTCTATCATGTCATCAATTAGCGACATGCCATCAAAAATTCAGACACAATTAACCTGTCCTAATACACTCACGCAAGAATTTCAAATGCATGTTCACAGCGAGCCGATTCTTTTAAACAAAGTTAATTTCTTATATATTATCTAGACGGCCGTTTAAAAGCGAACTCCTACAGAGGGGCGCGCTGTTTACTGTCCTGTAGGAAAGGCAGAAGCCGCTCAATCTGCCAGAACACAAGCTAATGACTGACGTGCAAACGAGGTGGAATAGTGCTTTTGAAATGCTCCAGTGCTTCTTGGAGCAGCTGTTTGTGCCGCTCCTTTCGGCCGAGGTGAGAAGGAGCTGTGGACCTTTTATAAGAAGCTGATCTCGCCTGTGCAGAAGATGCTGCTGCAGCATGTTCAGAACATGTTTGTTGGATAACACGAAATTTCATACATTATACGAGTAAAAAAATGTGTATGCATGTATACACACTCGCGCAACAACATTGTAAAAAGTTTGTTTATGAAGGTTTTGCGATACTCTGACCAGTGCATACTGCAGTTGTGTCCTTGAGCATGACATTTCCCTCACCTCAAGTGTCTATGTGCTTTGATTTATGAATGAGTGTGTGTGGACAATGGACAATGATTAAAATCTGGCATGTTTACATGTTTGGCTGACCAATATGGAGATAAAAATCAAATTGTGGGGTGATTCCAGTGACTTTTTATTTTAGAATGCCCCTTGAGAGGTATCATCTCTTTTTCAAAGGGATCTTCTGTTTTGGTGAAATTCTCATATGATTTGCCCTATGATTTTGATTAATGCAGTTCTTTCTCACTATTTCTCGGTTTATTGGTTAGCCTTAGGCTCAAAATGAGTGAAGAATGGTAAGTGTACATGAATCGCGATTAAAAAAATAATAATTAATAATGTAATCGTGATCTGGCTCTTAAACTGTACTCATTTTTTGAAATGTCGCCTAGCTCTTTACATGGAGATCAGGTTTTACTGTTGGATATCATCTCCAAATAAAGAATAATTTATCAAGAATAATTACATAATTTACAGTATGTTTATATTTTGTGTCAAATACCATCAGGTTTAGAATTATTTCAAATTAAATACATTTTATGATTGAATAGGTATGAAGACTACAGTGAGTGAAGCAGAGCATCCTCTTCTATGTGAAGGAACTCGGCGAGTGAAAGGAGACTTGGCCTTAGCTCTTATGATAACATACAAAGATGACCAGAGCAAGCTCAAGAAGGTAACTTGTCTTTATGTGTGGTTATAGATTACATCTGAAGGAATACCCTGTTTCTGCTGACATTATCTACATTTATCAGGGAATCCAAATACATTTGTCTCACTTGTATTTCTTGCTCATGTTTGGTGATCGGTAACTTTTTCTCTGGTACCCTTTGAGGCTATAACAGCGGACTATTGCAATGCGTGACTTGTTCTCAGCTAAGCAATAGCGCATCTTGAATATTCTCGTGCTGGCACAAACCTGCTCACCGGAGTTTCAAACCTCCTAACCATAACAGAAGATGTATTAATATGGTCCCGTATAAAAATGGGTTGTTGTGGCAAAAAAAATCCTGCGGATTAGGTAATAATTTCACTGAAACACAACTTAAAAACTAAATACAGCTCAGGGCCTATGAAAATATTTATTCTGAACCTGAGGAATGACTTGGCAGCCCGTTCACCTGAAGGCGTTTGCCTGAGAGAAGGGATGACATAAAAGTGTGAATTTTGTGAAATGTGCATCTCTAGTGGTGACACAACTCACTAGAAAAATATTTTCTAATTGTATGTTGAATTCTGATTCTGAAGTCTCCCTTTCAATGAAGACCTCACTAATACGCTCTCGGCCGCCGCCTAATTTAATGTGTTCTTTTAGCTTTTTTTTTTTTATTACTGATTATAAATGAAAGTTGTAGGACAAGTTATTTTTTCTTCCAGATTCTGGACAAGCTGTTGGACAGAGAAAGTCAGACTCACAAGCCCCAGACCTGAGCTCATTCTACTCGAGTAAACCTGCAGCGAGCAGTCAGCGAAGCCATCAACAACTGCTACTACGAGCCACGGAGGAGTCGGGGAGCTTCTGGAGGACTCTCCAAACACACCAACTTCCTCTGCTAATCTCTGCCGGCTTCTACCACTAACAGTCTAGTGCTGTGAGCCAAGCTCCTGAAGAGATGAACAGTCAGCAGAACTCAACCAAATGCAGAACACTTTATCTGGAGAGAGTGCACAGAGGCTAAGAGCATGGTAAAAAAAAAAAACACACTGCACACATTGTTCAGGTGGATCTCATAAATAGTTGATCATCTGTTTTGAAAAGCTAAATGTCCAATTTTCTTAACACACTTTATTTATTCAGGGTATAATTATAAATGAAACCCTGTCTTTTCATATGCCAGTCTGGGGCAGAGATGGAATGATGTATTAATTGGTTGGTGTTTTGCACTTAAGTGATATTTTTGTTTTGGGCTTGACTGAAGAAAATCCTCTTGAACACAAAGAGGACACTGTGCAAAATGTGATATACTGCGTCTCACAGATTTGTTGTGAAACAGGCTGTGGTGGATTCTAAAAATCATTTTCTATTGCTATTATTTTCTTATACTTTTTGTAGAGGCAATCCACTGTTCCGAGACGGTCTATATTTCATGTAATTTCATATTATGTAAATACAGTATATTATTCTATTTCAGTCTGGGTTATGCACCACTTTTACAAAAGTAGTAATCTTCATGGGGGAGAGTGTCCATGAAATATGTGGGGTTTTTTTTGCGTTGTAATTACAGAAGCGTCTTCTACAGCCAGTGAGCAGCAGAATGAGACGGCACTATTCAAGTTGGAGACCACCGTCCAAGCCGCTTAGCCTGGGAGCTCGCTATGGCTACAACCAGCGGTGCTGGGGTCACCTGTAAGGCAAAAGAAAAAGCACACAGGTAAACAACCATTTGAGGCAGTTTCCCTTTCAAGCGATGTTTTCGTTCGGTGTTTGACGTAGTTTTCTCTCCAAGTATGCTTGGGCATTAGAAACCTGGCAGCCACACAATCTGATGCTTACTAAACAGAGCGGTTTCAGAGCGAAAGTGGTGGTTCGACGGTGGCCACCTTGGGACGATCTACTATACCAGGCACTCGTCAAGTTTGATCACATACATTTGTATTGATAAATGTACGCACAGAGGTCAATTTAGAATCTTTGTCTAATGCGACACAATAGGACCAACTGTGTGTTTTCTTCGGAGTCTACGTTTCTCTCAAGTTAAAATTGCGCATCATCCTACTATATATTTAGCAATATACAACGCAACTACTGAGAGTAGCTGTAATGGAAGTGTGATTGTGTGTCCGTGGTAGTGACGGTTCAGAAAACAACCCGTGGGTTGGGTTACGGCGGGCCAAGAAATTATGATTTTATTACAGGTTACACAGTATCTTCATCTTAGTCACATCATGATCTCTGTGTGAGCCAATTTACATGTGTCTGCATTCCTCTACTCTGGCTCTCTCCTGCTGCAGGCAGAGAGGCAGAGAGGCAGAGAGGCAGAGAGGCAGAGAGGCAGAGAGGCAGAGAGGCAGAGAGGCAGAGAGGCAGAGAGGCAGAGAGGCAGAGAGGCAGAGAGGCAGAGAGGGACACAAACTCGCAGTATACTTGCATGGTATTAGTTGTAGTAGGTTCATTAATTTTATCATACATCGTTGCTCAGGTGCAGATCCTATATGTCGTCACCTGTTAAAAGCTTTCAGGTGTTTTTTCAGCCCAACTCAAAATTGTGGTCCAAGCTACAGTGCAATGTATTAATACATTCAATATGCAACCTTTTTAATAGTCCTAGATACTGGGCGCATCATCTGGCTCATGGTGCAGTATTCGGGGTGAATGATAAGACGTGCATATGCACAATGACGAAACAAAATGGTGTGTACAGGGGCCACATCAGAGCGCACTAAATATGTTAAATTCTTCTGAATATAATGCATTTGGTAGTGTGTTACTGCTTGTAACTTTACATCTGATTTGACAGGAATGGCAAGTATTGACAGCAGTGCTCCAGAAACCACCTCTGACAGCTCGCCCACCCTGAGCCGCAGGCCTCTACGGGGTGGCTGGGCTGCAGCATCCTGGGGCAGGGGTCAGGACAGCGACAGCATCAGCAGCTCCTCATCCGATTCTTTGGGTTCATCATCCTCCAGTGGCTCACGCAGGGCAGGGGGAGGAGCCAGGGCCAAAAATACTGACACAAGCAGGTCTTTTGTCTTTTGTCTCTAATACATAACAGAGCACAGGAGTATTTGTTACTAAAGTAGGCTGTGCCATCTGTAAGTGACATTCTGATACATTTTAAATGAAAATCTATTATTCAGGTACAAAGGGCGGCGCCCAGAATGCCATGCTCCACATGTTCCCAACCAGCCATCGGAGGCTGCTGCTCATTTCTACTTTGAGCTGGCCAAGACCGTGTTGATCAAAGCTGGAGGGAATTCATCCACATCTATATTCACTCAACCTTCAGCCAGCGGGGGCCACCAGGGTCCTCACAGGAACCTGCACCTCTGTGCCTTTGAGATTGGTCTATATGCTCTTGGACTCCACAACTTTGTGTCTCCTAACTGGCTGTCCAGGACTTACTCCTCACATGTGTCCTGGATTACTGGTAAGGGCTAACAGAAAAATTGTATTTATTGTATATGTTACTATGTTAATTATGTTTTGGATTATATACATTGCCCTCAGGCCAGGCCATGGAGATCGGCAGTGCTGCTCTGAATATCTTGGTGGAGTGTTGGGACGGTCACCTGACACCACCGGAGGTGGCGTCTTTGGCAGACCGAGCTTCCAGGGCCAGAGACCCCAATATGGTCCGAGCAGCAGCAGAACTGGCTCTGAGCTGTCTGCCTCATGCTCATGCCCTCAATCCAAATGAAATTCAGAGAGCTCTAGTACAGTGCAAAGAACAGGTAACTTTGTCTCTTACTACATACCGTATTAGGCAAAACAACTTTTTTAGACATCAGCCACTTCAATGCCATAAACAAGTTTCTGATCCCATTTTCATGCATTCTCTCAACATTTAATCAAGAAAAACGTTTTGATTTCATTCGTCTTTGTAATAGTTCTCTATATATTTTATTTCATCCTTACTTTAATGGTTAAATTGAATATTTTTTAATCACATACTGTAGGTACCACTAGAGCAAGTGTTCTCAAATGGATTTTTACAAAGTCTTAAAACAACATAGTAAATAAAAATGTAATACTGTTTCATTATACCTTAAAGTCATCTTGTGACCCCACTTTGTCAAAACCTGCTCTAGAAGTCCTGCTGTTTCTGAACGGTCATGCCATTAAGTTACGTGACAGTAAGTTAATTAATTTGATGTTTTCCACTGTTGCCTCAGGACAATGTTATGCTGGAGAAAGCCTGTATGGCAGTGGAGGAAGCGGCAAAGGGTGGTGGGGTATACCCTGAGGTGCTCTTTGAGGTAGCCCATCAGTGGTACTGGCTGTTTGAGCAGTCAGTTGGTGGAAGTTCGGGGCAACAGCGTGAGGTGTCCAGCCGCTGTGGAGCTAATGGGGGCACAGGAAGGCGTCCCCCGGAGGCAAACTGTGTCCTTGACAATGGTGCTAACATAGATGCCTCCGGCGTGGCCACTGTCACTGCTTCTGTCACTGCTACAGCTGTAGTTCCTGTCATCTCTGTGGGCTCCACCATCTACCAGTCCCATGCTATACCTGGCCAAGCCATAGCCCACGCACACAGCCAAGGCCTGCATCCTTACACCACTTTGCAGGCCCACCTTCCCACTGTCTGCACCCCTCAGTACATGGGACACCCTCTGCAGCATGTCCCACGACCAACTGTTTTCCCTGTCGCTGGAGCAGCTTATCCACAGGTCAGAAAAACAGCCTAATTCTTGTATATGGTGTAGTGTTCTGTTACAGAGCTGACTGAAGAAGAGTTAAAAGTTATTTTTCTGCTTTTCCATTTGCCCTCTGACTTGTCTTGTCTTGTTAGGGGATGCATCCTGCCTTTATTGGTGCACAGTACCCTTTCTCTGTTGCAACTGGTCCCCCTCCTCCAATCGCAGCCACTGCAGTAACCTTCCCTGGTGTGCCTGTCCCATCCATGACGCAGATTGCCGTGCACCCATACCACACAGAGACAGGCTTGCCCCTCAGCACCACCGTAGCAGGTCAGGGCAATGCCTCACAACTATATCTTTACTCATTACTAATGCATGAGCAGTTTCTCTTTCTAAATCTGTTTTTGTTTATTTTAGTGGGCAGTGTCCATACAGGCACCACTATTCAGACCATGCAGGGAGCCTCTATGCCTTCCCTCTCATCACAACCAGGGTCATTAGTCAGTCCTCCATTTCCCACAGAGGAGGAGCAACACAGCCAACCGCTCAGCCAACAAGGCCTGCACTACCTCCACTCAGCCTACAGAGTTGGTAGGAAACTTTCCATTTTAATTTGCTTTCATTTTTATTTCACAAAAGCACTGTAAACATTTCATCGCACTCTGCCTAAAGGGATGCTGGCGCTAGAGATGCTTGGGAGACGAGCACATAATGATCATCCAAACAACTTCTCCCGCAGCCCTCCATACACCGAGGATGTCAAATGGCTGTTGGGACTGGCTGCACGATTGGGTAAGTCACAACCCTCCAGATCAGAGGAGCTTCACCTGCAGTAGGTGCACTATTACGGGGTGGTCTTCCTGAATGATTGTGGTGTGGTTGGTATAAGGATCTCCCTCTAAAGAGTCGGGGGTACTATCTGCTCGTTCTCCATGGTCTGTTTCATATTAAAGCTGAACACAGCATTATTAATTGTATTTTTGTTTTTTTCCAAGGGGTCAACTATGTGTACCAGTTCTGTGTTGGGGCAGCAAAAGGAGTCCTTAGTCCCTTTGTTCTGCAGGAAATTATCATGGAGGCTCTACAGAGGCTAAACCCGGCTCACATCCATGCTCACCTGCGAACTCCTGCCTTTCACCAACTTGTCCAGCGGTGCCAACAAGCATACCTGCAGGTATACCTGTCACAATCTGTGCATGGAGAAGTGCAAAGTATTGGTATGATTGAAGCTTCTCAACCTAGTTTGGCTTATTGTTGAAAGAGTAATTTTACAACACATTTGAAATCGTTTGTGACAAGTGCAGCTACTGCTGCTCTGTGTCTCTAAGCAGCACAATGTTTTATGCCAGTTAACTATCAGGCAAATTACTTTTAGTTGTAAATGTGTATAGTATTATAATTTTAATACTCAAGTACTACAAGTGTGTTACAACAACGAGTCTGATTTCAATCACTCTTTACGTGTTTGTTTATTTTGTATGTATGTGTATGCAGTACATCCATCATCGGCTCATCCACCTGACACCAGCGGACTACGATGACTTTGTTAACATTATCCGCAGTGCTCGGGGAGCATTCTGCCTCACACCAGTGGGAGTCATGCAGTTCAATGATGTGCTGCAGAATCTGAAGAGAGGCAAGCAGACTAAGGAGTTGTGGCAGCGCATTTCTCTGGAGATGACCACTTTTTCCCCCTGAGCAGAGACTCCTAGACAATTTGGCCTCTCAAGCTGGGGAACTGTGCCCCTGTGTCTCCACACTGCACCGAAGTCCTAATATTTGGTGTGTTTTCTCTGACCCATAGGAAGTGTATTGATTTCTGTGTCTGTCCACCCCTCTGGTCCTGGTCATGTCTTGTTTTGTCATGTTTTCTTTGTGTAGCCGTAAATATGGAACTGTTCCTTTAATAATTTGTTTAAAAAAAATCATCAGGCTAGGTATTCACAATTTATTTTTAATGTTTTTAATTATTTCCGTGCATTAGTTGTTTTTATGTTTAAACTGCTAACTGGCTCTTTAATGCTGCAGCATTCCTGTCCATTGTGATGGGTGTCGGCGCTCACCGCTGCACAGAGCTACATATTTGAATTTTGCAGTATGGCAAAGATGAGGAAAACATTTCCTATTGAAAATCTGTACCACACATTCTTCAGTATTGTTTAAACTCTTTTGATACTTTGTAATATGTATTCAAGATTATGTTTGTTAAAGAAATGAAAGAGTTATTGGTTATGGTGTGCTTATGTTGGACCGTGGTTTCTGCCTAAACCCTTCGGAGAATGCGATCACAGCCATAGATTTTAAATGAGATTAAGAAGAACTGAGAGAACAGTTTAATTTCCATGGTGCCATTTAAATCATTTTCCATTTTTTTCTTAGTCCAATCATGATCAAATGCCAGATCTAAATCCAAGCTTTTTGTTCTATTGTACACTCATGATAAAAACTAGTCAATACATAATGACAGCACTTAACAATTTTACAAAAGGCAATCGTTTTTTGTTTTTTTTAAGTAAATCCATCCAACTAAAAAAAAAGTTATCTTTTGTGTATGAAACTCACTCAATCTGACTGCACCATATAATTGATGAGAATTACAAACTACTTTTTCTCATTTATTCTTGACATGCGATGCAGAGTACTTTTTTAATTCCAGGTCAAAAGATGGACTACACTAGATTTTATTTAATACAATTTCCAGAATATGAGGTGGTTCCCCAATTTAGAAAAAGGTGTATGTTTTTCTACCCATAACACAGAGCCGAATGCTTGCGAGTTTGGTAGAATCTAACTTTTATGCATTTGTGGAGCAACTTCTCTGGGATGGAAAGCTGGTGCAGCTTACTAAAGGCATAGGACTGATTCTCCGGAGGCGTGGTGCTCTTTTCCTCCAGAAATGGTGATGTTCCATCGGCAGCTGCTCCACTTCACATGGCTCTGGGTCTCACACATAGCCTAAAGGTTTTTTGGTAGAAATGTACTGTGATATTTTTGTAGCTTGATTGATAAATTCAATATGTGCTCATCGCAAAAAGTTCTATGTTAATGAGTATAATACAAATAGACTGAAGCAATACTACTACATGTAGAAACTACTTAATAAATTTTTTTAAAGCAAATGCGTCAGGACTGATGAGAGTGGGGAGTTAACACAGGCATTGCTTTTTTTTTCTCTCCACAAATTTATTTATATTTTTTGTTTTGTATGTTCTGTATGCATTTATCTGAAACATTAGTTGACAAATAATTATATTTTTGACGCATAAGTGAACATGAACAACGTCAGCGTACATTATAAGCATTTCAAACTGCTTGTTTCTCACCATCAACGATGGACCATTTGAGTAACTAGAACCTTTGAAATAAATATGATTTACAATGAAGTCATAATAGGCCGAGTGATTATGTCAGACTTACTATTCTGATGACGGTCTATAATTGAATCACCGGGTCTTCTCGTAGGTAAACTCATGCGTAAACCATAACTACATGGGTAAACCAAACAGTGGTCCAGTGGCGTGGGGCGCCCCCGCTGCTCCGGTGCGTTTGGTTCAGTCCAGGGTTTCTGAGCAGAACCAAGATGGCGCCCGGCGCAGCTTTGACGCTCCAGACGCTCTAAACTTTTAACTTTATAAACTCAAGCCTGTGTTTGTCTTTGGACTGCGTCTGGATATTGGGCCTGTTTTGGTAAGATACACAACATGGATATGGGGAATTTGTAGTCCACTGATTTTTCAATCAGGGATTTAAGGACAGATGTTTACGCTGAGTCTGGCTGAGTCGTAGCCGCTGCAGCTAGCGTTAACTCAGTGAAAGGGTATGAAGCCAGTCTACTACAAGCTCCCTCTGACCAGGTTTAAGTCTGTTTAACTCCAAACGGAACCATATTGCTGTTGGGAAGGAGGTATAACTTGTCAAGTGTCGCTATCAATATGTGAGCTGTTCCTCATGGACGCTGTACAATTAGCATAGCTGTCGAAACCTTCAACATATGATATTGAGTTACTATGTTGGATCATCTTATTATGTGCAAGTGAGTGAGTCATCCCATGTTGAATAATTCTTCTGTTGAATAATTCTTCGGATGAAAACATCCTAGGCCCCTGAATAACCCTCATTCTTGATACTGTGCTGTATCAGACGTGACCCGTGTGGAGCTGCTGTGCCTGTCTGACCTGGGGCAAGAACAGGTGTGGTTCCCTTATGTCTCAGCTCTATTACATTGTACCATCCAGGCGCGTAGCCCATTAATCCCCCTCCCAATTTATTTCTTCTTCTTCATTTTCCAAAACAAAAAGACAAAAATTGGCTTGTACCATACAGAGTAAACAATGCATTTTACATTTGTCACAAATCATAATTGATAGATATTATAACCCTAATGGCATAGCAAATAATTCAGTTATTGCCTGACTTTGCACTGACATGTAGTTGGTATCACGTGTGCCAATTATGATTCTTTGATGCATCGAGACGTAGAAGAACAAGACAGAGACTGGACACTTTGTCCTGTTAACAATCCCCTGTACAGTAATGACCAGGTCAAAAAATACTTCTTCAAATAACGTAAAATGTTAACTTGTTTATACACTATTTTATGCTGATTCCTTATATAACTTCAGATTTTTAGACTTTATTTGTAGCAAAAGAATCACATTTAAAGATGACGTTAGCCCAGAGATAGAAGAATGTGTGGACGCCTGAGCACCCTGAACTCTGACCTCTGTAATAATAATATGGAGAGGAAGCCACAACCCCATACCCGACCTTGCCCTCTCTAGCAGCACCATGGGCTCAATCATGTATCAGAAGTATTCCACAAGTCGTGTGCATTATTAGTGCCAATATTAATTTACAATTGATACTTCAATTGAATCAGCTATAATTTTTCCTAACATTTTACATGTACCCCTTTTTAGGTATTCAAGTGTGGATAACCCAGTCTGTACGGCATATCCTTGGGGGCTCGGCCCCGCAGCATCTGAGAGGCTCTTTAAGCAGATGGACATGAGGCAAAACACCACATCACTGTTTGCCTGAGACTCGTCCATCAGCTCTTGGGCTGTTTCTTTTCCCGTCTTCCTGCAGAGCTGTTGCAGTTGAGTGGATCTAATGATGCTGGACATGGTGACTTAGTGTAAATGGCTGCTCCTCAGTCTAGTCCAGTGCTGGTGTCCCCTGCTCTGTCCTGCTCTGGACCTGCCTTACTGTCCCAGCTCTGCCCTGCCTGTGCTCACCGCTTGCTGGCCGGCCCTCACTATGGCCGCTGCTGGCCTGGGACTGTGGAAGCTTCTCCGTGGTGTCCGCCAGCTGGAGCTCCACCGTCTAATTCTGGCTCTCATCATCTTCTGCCTGCTGTCCATGGCCTTCTTGGCTTATTACATTTCCAATAATCCAAAAATCAAAGAGGCCCCCCCATTACCATTTAGTGACTGTGGAGGTGCAGGGATGGCAATTGGCTCAAGCACAGGAGTAGCAGGTTGGGCCCCGGGAGTTCAGCGGTCCCCTCTGTTTATTCCTGGACATCAGGGTGAACAGAGGCCACTGAAGGCTGTAGATATCTCCAGGACTGAGCCAGTGATTCTGGTTTTTGTGGAAAGCATCTATTCTCAGCTTGGCCAGGAGATTATTGCCATCCTTGAGTCCAGCCGCTTTCGATATCAGACTGAGATAGCTCCGGGGAAGGGAGGCGTGCCTACACTTACAGAGCAAAATCAGGGCCGATATGCCCTCATCATCTATGAAAATCTACTGAAATATGTCAATTTAGATGCATGGAATCGAGATCTCCTGGACAAGTACTGCTCAGAGTATGGTGTAGGGGTTATTGGCTTCTATAAGGCAAATGAAAACTCTCTTCTGAGTGCACAGCTCAAAGGTTTCCCCCTTTTTCTGCATTCACACCTGGGACTCCGGGACTACCGCATAAATCCTAGTGCCCCTCTGCTCTACGTAACTAAACCTAACCAGGTGGAGCAGGGTCCACTACCTGGAGACGATTGGACCATTTTCCAATCCAACCACTCCACATATGAGCCAGTGCTTGTGGCTAGTACAAAGTCCTCAGTGTCTATGGCACACTTTGTTGCAAGCCCTTCAAGGCCGGCCCATGCCACAGTGGTGCAGGACCTGGGACTCCATGACGGCATCCAGCGAGTTCTTTTTGGAAACAATTTGAGCTTTTGGCTGCATAAACTGGTGTTTGTTGATGCAATTGCCTACCTGACTGGGAGGAGACTTTGTCTATCTTTAGACCGCCACATTCTAGTAGATGTGGATGATATCTTTGTGGGTAAAGAAGGAACACGCATGAAGGTCACTGATGTGGAGGTGAGTAAACCTTTGATTCTGAATGGATTGTTTGTTCCACCACTATTCTATTTGGTCATTGAGGGTTTTCACATTACACTTTATGCACACAGATGTGGCTTGATTAATGTTAAGACATTTTATTTTGGTTAAATATATGTGGTGTAGAAAAGGTCTCACAGGTAGTCAGCTGGATACTGTGTTTGAAATTGAGACTTTTCTACTGCCATTCCGAAGTAATTTTCCATCTAAAGGTACTTGTCTGAAAACCTAGAAGTTATATTGCCCGGAGTTAGATTAATCCTGCCCTCTCACCATATGTAGTTGTCACCAAGTTGACAAGTCATATATTCAACAATTGACAACTATTTAAAAAACAGTTATTGATTTTACTTTTGTCTGTTTTTCACAGTGTTTAAATTCATTCTCCATTTGGGAAAAGCTAATGCCTTGCTTTACTGCTGTATCTGACCATCATCATTTTGTGTTATTTGGGATGGCAAAATGCAGACTAAGTGTTTTTGTTAATTTGCAGGCATTGCTTAACACTCAAAATAAGCTCCGTGCGTTGGTTCCAAATTTCACCTTCAACTTGGGCTTTTCTGGAAAATTCTACCACACAGGTATGGTTTTCAAGTGTTGATCTGGTATTTGAATTTCCTCTGTCGTGTGATAACATTCTTGTGTTGCAGGGACTGATGACGAGGACCGAGGTGATGACATGCTGCTGGAGCACAGGATGGACTTCTGGTGGTTCCCTCACATGTGGAGTCATATGCAGCCGCATCTCTTCCACAATGTCAGCGTGCTTGCAGAACAGATGAGGCTCAACAAAGTTTTTGCCCAGGTTTGCTCTAAACTAGCATTTCATTTTCACAGAATGTGTGCCTGCTGAACTTGAGGGCGCTGGCGACCTATGGCCCAAGTGTAATTATAACAAATACATTTATGAGTATATATTTCTATTGGCTTAAGAATCAACTGTGGTTTTTGCACAAGAGTAATTAATCTATTTTGTCGAGGTTTGTCCAACCACTTTGACTTTGAAGAGCATAGTGGTGTATTTAACATTTTGGGTGTTTGTGTCCAGGAACACGGTATACCCATTGACATGGGGTATGCTGTTGCGCCTCATCATTCAGGGGTGTATCCTATTCACACCCAGCTCTATGAGGCCTGGAAGTCCGTGTGGGGCATTAAAGTAACCAGCACGGAGGAGTACCCTCATCTCCGGCCCGCTCGGTACCGCCGTGGCTTTATCCACAATGGCATCCAGGTTTGTCTGTTCGTTTGTGGCCAATCCCAAATAAGCAAATAAGAAAATAAATAGATCTTGCTGTACTTGCTGTGCCTTAGGTGTTGCCTCGACAGACATGTGGATTGTTTACGCACACAATCTTCTATAACGAATATCCTGGAGGTTCAAAGGAGTTGGACAAGAGTATCAGAGGAGGAGAACTCTTCCTCACAGTTCTGCTCAACCCTGTAATAAACATATATTTTGTACAGCATTTATGAGGACATTTATTTTAATTACAAATGCATTGTATTGGTATAGAATTAACCATGTAGTAGTATTAGTCATCTTTGCTTCAGCGACTGTTTATTTGTAATTAAAAACTGTCTTATGTTTTGGCACTGCAGATCAGCATTTTTATGACGCACCTGTCTAACTATGGAAATGACCGTCTTGGCTTATACACCTTTGAGTCTCTGGTAAAGTTTGTGCAGTGTTGGACCAACCTAAAGCTGCAGACTCTGCCCCCAACACTTCTTGCTGAGAAATACTTCCAGATCTTCCCCGAAGAGCGAGATCCCCTGTGGCAGGTGAGCCTACTGCAGTACACGCAGCACTTCACTTCAACGCAACTTCAACAATTTTTTCTGGCACAAGGGGTTTTCACATACCAAAGTTACAATATTAAAACACATTAAAAATTCAAATCAAACAAACATGGTCAATAGGACATCAACTCATTCTTGGTTAAAAGCCAAAGTGAAACAGAATGTTTTCAAAAGAGACTTAAAAGCATTCAGTGACTCAGCTTGTCTTGCATACAAAGGTAGACTATTCCAGAGCCGAGGACCGGCAACAGAAGTGACAGCTGCGTTTGTTCCTGCTTTAGACCTGCTTTTAGACCTGCTTTAGACCTGCTTTAGACCTGCTTTAGACCTGCTTTAGACCTGCTTTAGACCTGCTTTAGACCTGCTTTAGACCTGCTTTAGACCTGCTTTAGACCTGCTTTAGACCTGCTTTAGAGCTGCTTTATAGCTTATCCGTGTTTTTCTGGTAGATATGGTTAGCTTAGTCTTGGTTTAAACCTGGTCTTGTCCCAGGTCTGCTTTGCACTAGTCAAGTCAGGTTTCTGGTAAACACTGGGTTTGCATTGCCTGGGTTTTAGTGCTTTTGTCCTGTTTTTAGTAATATAATATTGTTCTGATGTTTTTACTTCTCTGAAAGTAAAGTCCTGTGTTGATTTCTGTTGGTGAATTGTGCCACTGTGAGTTGTCTGTGGATCTTACAGAGATAAAACATAAAGTTGTTGTGGGGTTTTGTAGTTCGGCCCCCAGACCTTAGCCCTTCGAAAAATCTGGCCCCCTAGAAAATATAATTGGAGACCCCTGTGCTAGAGCCTTCATAAGGTTCTGCTCTGCTGCTCATATCTGAAGTCAGGTGTGCAACGCAGAAGCCGGTAGCTAGCTTCTTTTTTTTTTTAATAAACAAGCAGATCTTTTGGACGGGCAGGAGCAGAGAGGCACTCAGGGTCAGGCGGGAGCAGTCAGAGGAGCGAGTTTGAAAAGCCAGTCCTCTGAGGGTTTCGACCGTAAACCAATGCATATAAAACTTCGAACTAATAGATGTGTGAGTAAAACTTATACTAAAAGCTCTTCCCTCCTGTTTTGATTTGTAGAACCCGTGTCATGACAAACGACACAAAGACATCTGGTCCAAAGAGAAGACATGTGATAGATTGCCCCGCTTCCTCATAATCGGACCACAAAAAACAGGTACAACCATATTGCGGGTGAAGTCTGTGTAATACTGAGTGAAATCAGTTTTGTACTAAACGTGACTGTCATCATGGCCCGGTGCAATGCACTTCTCTAATTATCTAATTGATAATAGAACCCTCTGCTGACACCCACAGGCACTACAGCACTTCATTCATTCCTGAGCCTTCATCCAGCCATCACCAGTTCTTTTCCTAGTTCCACTACCTTTGAGGAAATCCAATTCTTCAGTGGATCCAGTTATAACAATGGCATTGATTGGTAAGGAACTTTCCGAAATAATAAGCATCATTCATGCCATGACAAAAATCACATTGGTTTAGCCAATCTCATGTTCCCCTTTGTAATAGTTAAAAATGATTTTAGGTACATGGACTTCTTCCCTTTACCCTCAAACGTGAGTACTGATTTCATGTTTGAGAAGAGCGCTAACTATTTCGACACAGAGGCAGCCCCTAAGAGAGCGGCTGCCCTCCTGCCCAAAGCCAAAATCCTAGCTATACTAATCCACCCAGCCGACAGAGCTTATTCCTGGTACCAGGTAACCACTTCATGGTTCAGAAAGATGACCAAAAGTGTTTCAATCTGCTGATGGTTTATTGTATTGAATCTGACAGCACCAGAGGGCACACCAAGACCCTGCAGCCCTCAATAACACATTCCATGCAGTGGTGACGGCGAGTGACTCAGCCTCCAGGGACCTGCTGGTCCTTCAGCGACGCTGCCTTATTCCTGGGGTCTATGCTACTCACCTAGAGCGCTGGCTGCAGTACTACCAGCCATCCCAGGTGAGTGCAGGTGTACGTTAGGTTTGTGTGTACCATGGTAGATTGGAATAGACAAATAAGACAAAAAGCATTTTACATTTTAGAAGTCAAATAAGATTTGTGTAACTGTAACAGTAGGGACACAGGTGTAACAGAAACATCTTATGGATGGAGTTTGTTTTTTTGGGTTTTTTTTTATAGTTTTTACCCATAGTAATGAGTGCTAAATATTTTGATGCATCATAATACCTGTACTTCGTTCATACACACCAACATTCACAAGTAAGCACATTTGCTATACAATTCTCTCAAAGTATAGTTTAACAATGTCAGTATTGTAACACTTTCATTTCATGTCCCTTATTACATGTAACCTGGTGTTTTCTACGTCTTGAACAAATCAGATGGAAACTGTTGTTACAACTAACCCTTAAAAATAGTCGTGTGTGTGTGTGTGTGTGTACTATTTATAACATTAAGAGTGTACTACTATGTAATAATACATTTAGCATTTTGCAAATTTTGTCTTGAAAAAGATTATTAATGTTGCAGAATTCCTGTACAGTAGATTGTCGTTACAGTTTGTTTGTTTGTTTGTTGTTACAGTTGCACATTGTGGATGGAGCCCTGCTGCGCTCCAACCCTGCCTTGGTGATGGAGGGAGTCCAGAGGTTTCTTGGTGTCACACCTGTCTTCAACTACACCCAAGCTCTCATGTAATTCACTCGGTCATTTACAAACATCATCTTTGAAAGGCCTGGCGTACTGACTGCTCTGCTTTGTTGGTAGATATGACGACTCTAAAGGTTTCTGGTGCCAACGACTGGATGGAGGTCGGACAAAATGTCTGGGCAAAAGTAAAGGCAGGAAATATGCTGAGATGAGCACTGAGGTATGTCACGCTAGTTGCCATTCTTGGCCTCATTATATCAATTTAGGGCTGTTTTGTTAAAAGGAGGTACTTTTGATATAATAAATTAAATCAAGTTATTCACAGGCCAGGGATCTGAGCCCATTCCTCCACACAGAACAGTCAATTGACACATTCTTCAGAATGTATCATATTGTATATTATGCCTTTCATGGTTATCGTCAAATATAGTTGTTAATGTTTGGCAGGTTATTATTCCTTATAAAATGTTGTTATTTGATTTGTTTTTGCAGACTCGTGTATATTTAACTGAATACTATCGCGAACACAATGTGGAGCTACTCCGTTTGTTGAACCGTCTGAGTCAGCCTCTGCCTTCGTGGCTCAGACAAGACCTTCAGAGCACAAGCTGGAGCTGAGAGCAGAGCTGTGCAGAGACTGGAGTATCAGATTGCACCTGCTGCTTAGTCAGTGTGGACAAAGGAGCAACATGATGTGCATGGCAGCAGGAGACAGTATTGGACATGGGGAAAACTGTCTCCTGTGAGGTGTTCAAGGAGTGACCCCTGCTGGACGCTGCTGGTGTTGTGAAACTTTTATGTCAGTGCACGTCGCTCTTTAGCAGACGTTAGTTTAACTCCTATAGAAAAAGGTCGTCATTGAGCTGCTGCTGCTGCTACTACTGGACTCAGTTATGGAACATTTACTGTTATAAACTGGGTGGAAGTCTAAGTCAGAACAACAGAAAAGCAGCCCCAAGTTGTGGCCTTGCATCCACCAAGTGTAGAAAGAATTTTGATACATATCATACTACTGCAATAAACAGAAAGGTGATTCTCTCAACACAAAAAAGTGCCATTTTCTCCCTTATAGGGACTTCGCCCACATCCTATTCATGCTTAATCATAATATGTGTTCTTGACATATTTGCTAAAGCATTTTCCCCAATCATGCAACTTTAGAATCTCTCCATTTAGAGTTCTTCTCTAGATACAACTTTATCACATGAAATGCACTTGGTGGAAACTTGCCTGGGCTGCTGTGTTTCTGACTGGTGAGATGGGAGCTGCTGAGCCACCGATGGATGTAAATATAAGATAAACAGTGGAATCAGCCCCTTTTGTACAGAGCTAGGTTTAAGTCAAATGCTCATGGAATTCTGAAGCTTTTATACTTGCTTTTAATTCCACATTTTTAAAACGCACCACTATTGTTTTCATACATCAGTGAACCACACAATAAACGGCTGATGACATTCATCTTTTGTATGCCTTTGAACGTTAAGGGATGCTGAGGGTTAAGCTTTCAAAGTTTTTATCTATAAAGCGCATGCACATGCATGGACAATTTTATGTACGTTCCAATTAAGTTACGTTTATCTATAAAAAGACAACTTGACTTAGAAATTAGCCGCCCAAGCCAAAAATTCTGAAATTTGTGCATCAGAGCTTTCAGAATTGAGGCAGAAGGAGTTCTGTGCGAGAAAGTTTGTGTTTCGTCTGTATGTACACTGTTAGAATTGTTAAGTTTTACTCCTGGCCAAATTCTTTGACATTTAGATGTATAATTGACAATCAGCATTTTTAATCAAGGGAATATGAAACATTTCTGAGTCCTGAAAGTTTATATTAAAGTTAAAGTCATCAACAAAAATCCATTAAACTGTCACAGTGCTTCACAGTATAGCAATACAAAGTGTATAACTGAAGTAGTTATTATCCATTATATGAACTATACATGCACATCAAATAATCGAATGTGAACTGACTAGGCTCAAACTGATATTTTTGTGTGTATAAAAACAATAATGTAATCTATGGTCCATGGTGGTGGTGTAAAGATAACAGCTGTGAACTGACAGACTGGGCCTTCTCTGGGCATTAGATTATGAGTTATGTAATATTTTAACTCAAGAGTTCTTAAGAGGAAAACATGCACTGTAGCTCTCTGCCACACAAAGTTAGAATAAACCCAGTGACCACATTTGACAAAACTAAAATTACAAAATGTATTTGTGTAATTAGAATCTGACACTTAGGTTGTTTGTGTCATTATTAGGGTTAGAAATTAAACGGTCACACTTAACCACAAGGTCGTCTAGCCATGGAAGTAAAACATTCCATAGATCCACGAGTCTAGCCAGCATGTTAGGACAAAATGTAATTAAACGCCATTGTGCATATGTAGACTGTTGCTATAGAAACCCTGCTGGATGCGAGAGTGGGCGGGTCCATCGAGGGGACTGATCCCGGTTTGGTCCACTGACGTAAAGAAATGTGTCCTGCTCTCAATGATTTGCATTGATTAGAACACACTTCTCTTCAGTGATTGCCCGATACATTGAAACCCACGTTTCCTTACATAGGCCAACATCGCATTTGTGCTTGTGTTCCGGTGCTCCGTGTAGGCTGTGGCTGTGCCCTCCGCCGCCTCCTCGCTCCAGCTGCAGAGCAGCTCTCCTCCGCTCAGGGCACGAGCAGGGATTTGAAGAATTGTGATCACATGTAGCGGATTATCTCAGTCTTGTATGTCTTCTGTATTGCTTCGCGGCTGCGAGTGTCAATGTATCTTATGCAGTAGCAGCCGGTGGTTTTAACCAGTAGACGGTCCTGTGACGAGCGTTCTAAAGCCAGTCCGACCAGAGGCCCCGTGAAAGGTAGGCTCACTTGTAACCTATTGTCAAAGACTGCCACCAAAGGTTTTCGAGACACGCATTTATTCTCTATGACAAGCCAAATCAACGAGCCTATTCCTTGGGAAAGAGGTCGCTTAATGTTAACAGGGTATAGCCTAAAGAACTTGTTTTTACCTGTGACGGCACCGTCCTTTAACATGTAGGGAGTTGACTTTAGCCTTTCTTCCCCTGTCACAAAGTCTTACTTAAAAATAGCCTACAGTTGCTGTCAGTTTGAAACTTTGAAATGGTGACTTAAAAAAATATCCTGACAGTCCTGTTGCTGTGACTAAAGTGCATGTCTGTGTTTACAGGTGTGTCATGGCTGATAGCAGGGCTCCTGAGTCTCTGTCTGATGCCCCATCATCAAAGCCGAGCTCAGACTCTGAAGGCCTCCATCAGAACTACTGTTCAACCAGTAAGCAGCAACCAGAGGCCCTGAGCAGAGACCAGGACAGCAAGTGCCCCATTGATGATGCTCCAGGCCGCAGGATAGAACAGCATCTACCAGTCACTGGAAGCGCTTCTCCGTTTTTGCTTGAAGAGCATGCAGCAAAGGACATGTGCACATTAGTGCAAAGTTCATGCACACTAGTGGACAGCAGTTCTCGAGCGCCACTGCTAGCGTGTAAAAGGCCCATGCAGCTGCAGCAGTGCAACATGGTCACTACTATTTGTCGAGGTGCATTGGGCTCAGATGGCACTAGCCCTCAGCTATTTCAAGGGTCCCTGGGTCCTCAGTGCTCTCTGGGTCTTCAAGGGCCTCAGACCATAGCCAAAGAAGAGTTTCCCTGTGATAGTTCCCAGTGTTATGGCTCCCACTTCCACCACACTAACTTGGAGGATACCTTTGCGGCTTACTGTCACCCACAGCCCATTCCGGCTCCTTCTCAACTACTGCCTCCTCTGACAGGCCCTGAGGCACTGCCCCACCTGGGTTTGCCTCGCCTAATGTCATCCTTGAGTGAGACAGGCCTGGATGCTAAACCAGTCTCCTGCTGCTGTCAGCTGGGCTGCTCTTGGGTCAGTATGCTGCCCCAACCCCAGAGGGCGTACACTGTAAGGGCTCGTGATGTGGGAACCCTAACTGCCAGCAAGAGCCTAAGGGACATAGGTGTGCAGACCGAGGACAGCAGTTCCCATGTATTCCCCCAAATTTGTCTCTCAGAAGAGATCCACAGGAAATGTCAGAAAACTGGCCAAGACGCCCCACAAAAGGCCAGCTCTAAATCCCCTGTAAAAGAAGTGAAGTGGGATGCTGAGGGGATGACATGGGAAGTATACGGGGCGTCCGTGGACCCAGAGGAACTGGGCTTGGCCATTCAAAAGCACCTGGAACTGCAAATCAAAGAGACAGCCAGTCGTGCCGCAAAACTTTCCCGTCAGAACACAAACACGTCCAGGCATAGCGTGTCCTGTCAGCGGAAGAAAAGAATGCTTGGGTCCCTGCGGCCTCCAGCTTGTTGCACCCGCACTACCACTGCTCTGGACTGATGGACCGACCCAAACACTGTGACTGCTTGGGCCCATGTGAACGTGCAGTTTATAACGGAAATAAAATTGTAGGTGATTCTTGTATGATATTAATGTTTTTCTTTTAAGTTGGATTTGTAACTATTTGATGCTTGTCGTCAGGAAAATGTATCTTCTGCCATTATTGTTTTTTTCCTATTCACATTGTTTTCCATGTGGGAGTTGGGTTTTACTCATACTTGCATAAATTGTATATTTCAATAACGCCACAAACTGTGGCCCTTTGTTATCACATATGCCACTTTTTAGGTTTGGGAATTACTGCATTATTTTCCTTAAGGGTAGAATGTTTTCATCAGCTGGGTCCATCTTAAACATCCACTGGGGGAAACCTGCTGTGTATTCATTTTGTTTGTATAGAAATACATGGTTGTTTTGACTATTATTCATCTAATCAGGTGGAGATACCGCCAAAATTGGCCCTTCCTGTGGAAATTGTGCCATGTTGTGTTTGTAAAGTTCCTTAAATACTAAAAGGGCTGTGTGTACACACAAACATAAACTATGAATGTTAATAAATTATATAAAGAAATGTATTAACATTTCTTCATTCTTCATTTGAGACCTTTGAGACCAAAGGCAGCCCAAAAGCCATCTTCTCTCAGGTTGCAGTCAGGTTCCCAAAGATTCCCAGGGGTTCATAGAAAAGAGGAACATTATCAGAATCAGAATCAGAAAAGGTTTATTGCCATTGTCAATGAACAGAATTCACAACCACAAGAACTTCTTTTGGCGTTAAGGTGCAACATAAAACATTGAACAATAATAAAAACAACATATATGAAATCAAAATAATAAAATTACTAATAAAAATAGGCTTACTATATACACAAGAATTTACAGTTAAATTTACAGATGTGAGTAAAAGTGACAGTGCAGTGAGTGATTGATTGAATTGTAGTTAAAGTGACAGGTGTTTAGAAGTGTTCATGAGTCCAACAGCACAGGGGAAGAAACTCTTCTTGTGGCGGGAGGTTCTGGTCCGGATGGACCGTAGCCTCCTACCTGAGGGGAGTGGTTCAAACAGACCATGTCCAGGGTGAGAAGGGTCAGCTGTGATCCGACCTGCTCGTCCCAGAGCCCTGGAGACGTACAGGTCCTGCAGAGATGGAAGTCTGCAGCCGATCACCTTCTCAGCAGAACGCACAATGCGCTGTAGTCTCTGTTTGTCCCTGGCTGTTGCTCCAGCGTATCACACGGTGATGGAGGAGGTGAGGATGGACTCAATGATGGCCGTGTAGAACTGCACCATCATCTGCACTGGCAGCTTGGCTTTCCTCAGCTGCTGCAGGAAGTACATCCTCTGCTGGGCCTTCTTGATGAGGGAGCTGATGGTGGGCTCCCACTTGAGGTCATGATTGATGGTGGTGCCGAGGAAGCGGAAGGAGTCCACGGTGGTGATGGAGGAGTCTCTCATGATGAGGGGGGGCTGGGGGGCTGTGACTTTACTGAAGTCCACGATCATCTCCACTGTCTTCTGCGTTGAACTCCAGGTTGTTACCGTTGCACCAGGACACCAGCCGGTCCACCTCCCTCTTGTAGACAGACCCGTCTGAGATGAGCCCGATGAGGGATGTGTCGTCCGCAAACTTGATCAGTGGAGATCCTGTGCTGATAGTCCGAGTGTCTGAGATTCCCCCTTATGAATTTAATGAGTGATGGCATAGTAATTCCTTCTATTAAGTATTTAATAAGCATTACTGTCTGTAGCAGCTTTACTGCCAGAGAATAATATTTATTTCCTATAAGACAATTGCTTCTCAGGTAGGAAGATGTTTAGCTCGCCACCAAAGGCATACGTGGGGAAATGAGTATGCTTGCTTGTGTATGTGTTTGGGATATTGTCTATTACAGCCCTTTACAAACAGCACCCACAGGTTATCTGTTATCTACCAGCATGGGTTCCCCACAGTGGTTCACCCAGATTCATGTGTTCGCCTCAATCAAAATATACATTTATTGCGAAAAGTCAACCACGTGCTCGGAAGTTGCAGTGTTGTGGGCGGGGTTACGAATAGACATGGCGGCCGCTTTAAAGAACGTGGAAGAAATCCGAAGTCGGGTGATTTTAGGGGAATTTGGTGTCAAAAATGTAAGTAAATGTTAAAGTGTGTGACCAACCACCCGGGAATGCACAACAGTGTACTCTTGATGGAGAAACAAGAAGAACCTTGTCCAAAACTATGCTCACATACGAGTCAGACAATCGGTGTTACGATCTGTGTTCATTTTATATATTTTAGTTGGTTTTACTAAATGTGTGTTTGCATCGGCTCCAGGTTCATACAACGGATTTTCCGGGAAACTATCCGGGCTACAACGACACCTGGGACTTGGGCAGATTCCAAAAGGTTTGCCCACATCGCTCCGCACATCACAGAAAAAAACAATGTGTTATATATCTGATGATAGACTGAGTGGAACATGTTAAGAAACATATGTTTTGTTCAGAACTTCGGCATCAATGTGGTTCAATTGGATGAGAACAATATGGAGTTTGACTTGGTGGGCATTGATGCAGCCATCGCCAACGCGTTCAGAAGAATCCTTTTGGCTGAGGTCCTTGACGGTTCCCTGATCATTTTTGTCTCATCACAACGAGTTTGTAGCATATTAAATGTATTAACTGTGTTTCCAGGTCCCAACTATGGCTATAGAGAAGGTATTCATCTACAACAACACATCCATTGTCCAGGATGAGGTCCTGGCCCATAGACTAGGGCTCATCCCCATCAGAGCAGACCCGCGTCTGTTTGAATACAGGAACTCAGGTTTGTCTGTTTTCTTACACAAATAACAGTGGGGCCCAAGTTGTTATTTCTCAGAGTCAAATCCCAAGTCAGTCAATCATGTCTGAGTCAAGTGCCAAGTTTAAAGTCTTTCCAAGTCTTTATACCAAAGTAGCATTAAAACTACAGCAATTTTTTTCTTTAAAAAAAAAAATTAGGCTATATCATTTTTGTAAATTGTACTATTTAAAAAAATCTTGGCCACAAATAGAGAAATGGGACGGACATATTCCAGTTTGCGCCTGTAAAAAAAAAAAACAATTTTGAGGTGAAGCTTCAAGTCCCACTGCTCAATTTAAAGCCAAGTTCAGTGTAGCTGGCCGTTAAATCCCATTTAAGTCCCTATCTTAGTCTATTGTGTCAAGTCTCACCTCGTCAAAATAGTGACTTAAGTCAACCTCGAGTCCAAGTCACAACTTGTCAATACCATAGTAGTTGACACTACTAAAAACGAAATACTTAATGAGCAAAATATTGCGATTTTACGATTAATCAAAATAATTCCTGATTAGAAAATATTGTTTTTATAACAATCAACCTGCCTACCATTTAATACAGCAGATAATTAAAAAAATTAAATGCAAAGGCCACAAATTGATTAATATAAATGTAAGCTTATTGGCACCTCTCTTTAGCTCTTTTAAGTAGTATATCAGTTATTAGTGAGATGAGCTCCATGGTAATTCTCAGAGACGAGGCTTGAGTTTTTGAGAGAGACAGTCTCTTTCTTTTTGCTCACATAAACAACAAACAACTTTGAAGAAAAAAACAGTGTTTACAGGTAAGATTACGCTCTGGCGCTAGCGGTCTCCTCTTCTCCTCCCTTTCCCTCTTCTTTGAGCTTGGCTACCCTTTCGGCTCGCACTGAGTGGTCACGTTGCGCTCCATCCCCAATGCGGTCCCTCGCTCTACCCCATGTTAACTCATGAAGCAGCAGCATAAAAAAACTACTCGCACTGACTTTAGCTCGCACTAGTGTTGACCTCCTTGTGTAACGGACCGGTCATTCAGTGCGCCACGATCATTATAAACCGCCGCATGTGATATGTACTAGTGTAGACCTCTGTGTGTGTTTATGCAGTCTTGTTGATACGTTGGGCTCTGTGTGCCTGGACACATTTCTGCGGTATTCTGCAGGTTCCAAAAAACCCATAAATAACCAACCATGGCCACAAAAAAACTCGTTAGTTGAAAAACTGTTTAATCTTGACATCCCTACTAACAAGATTACAAAGGCAGTAGACGCAAATATAGACTTGGCACTGGCAGAAATGCGTGATTTGAAATCCAAGAATGGCGAACTGGACAGCTTGTCATGGCTGCATCTAGGGGTCTCGCCGCGGGCCCAGCCGGATCAAATGAGCATGTCGCATGTCTCTATCTTCAACGATTACTCTGCGAGAGTCATCAAGAAACGCAAAATGTTTGATCTGGTGAAATCCCGCCTGTGAGAGAAGAATGTGGATTACGCTCTGCTTTATCCCGAGGATCAACATGGATGGAAAAATAAGATTCACTAAACCAGAGGAGGTGTTACCTTTTGCGGACTCCCTACCAAATCAATTAATATTGTTGTTTTAATGAATGGGTCCTGGACTTTACTGGAGGTTGAGTATTTGCCCAATGTGGGCCTGTGTGTTCCAATTTTAGTTTAATACCCAGGTGAAAATGTTAACTGTACCGGAGGGCCTTTTTTTTTAACCTAGAAAATTCCCTCTGTCTTTTGATCCCTTTTTGGATCAGTTTGTGGGCTATTTGCATGTCTTTGGCATTTTATTTTGCATTTTGCTTGTTCTATTATGTTCTGTTGCTGTGGTTCCTGTGTTTGTGTGTTGCTCACCAAGAGAGCTGTGTAACAAAATATTTACAAGAATGTTTTCAACATGGTTAATACAATGGTGTCTGAAAAATTACAAATGGCATACTGTAGTTTAATGTTAATGGCATATTGAATCCAATTAAGCAGTCAAAGATACTAACAAAGATGAGAAAAGAAAAATAGATATTATATACCTACAAGAAACCCATTTAAACAACTTGGAACATCAAAAATTAACACAATTTAGTTGTAAAATACTTTTTTGAACACAAAGATAAAGATGGCTGATTTGTACTGGTCAACGGAACTACTAATGGAAGTGTGTTTACTTGATGTCAAAGGACATTTAGACATGTAAAGGAAAACAATTGTGACGTTTCTCTACCCATTCGCTGAGATACAGCTAAGGCAGTTTTGAGGGGCAGGGTAATTGCTGTCGCCTCAGCCAAAAAGACAAAAAGGCAGAAAAACGAAACAATTTACACAACAAACTTAAAACTGTTGGAAGCTAAACATGCTAAAAAACAGTGCTACAGGAAATTAAACGGTAAGATTTATAATCTGCTACTCTCCAAACAAAATTCTCAAACTTATTAGCTTGCACGCTTTAGAAAACAACAGGCAGAGAGAACAATAATAGAATAATGAAATTTTGACCAAATACAATCATTGTTTGAATCCTTTTTACAAAAAACTTTTGACCACTATATCAGAAAACAGGAAAAGAAATACAATATTTTATGGATACTTGCAATTTACCTGCCCTGACCAAAGAGCAAAACATTCAATTTGGTCATGAAATAACAGCTACTGAAATTCAAAGTGCTATCATTGCAAACATGGGACAAATTGTAAAAATTACATTCTGAATTAATTTGATACATTTTGGACTAAATGGGACTTGAATGTGGGACAGTAATTTTGTTTGTTTTGTCTTATTGTGCCATTATAACTTTTTATTATTTTGAAAAGTTCTGTGTTTTTGATGTTCTTTACATAGTCAAACTAGCTCTGCTCTCAAATTGCCTGCACTACAAAAAAATATTTGCTAATCAATAAATTCAATGTTCCGCTATTGGTTTTGTTTAATCTTAAACCTTATTTCACCCCATTGACATTGACAATTTGAATGCACAGGAATCTGGGTTTGAAAAAATGCTCGCAGGTTCCCTTTGGGGTTGAATTACTTATAAAAAGAGAAAATATGCTTTATTTATTCCCTTTTGTACTATCAAGCTCCTGAATAGCATGTGAACTATAAAAGGGAAAGCCATTTTCAGTCAAATCAACCATCCTGGGAAGAATCAAGATCAGTTTATACACCAACTCGCACATTTTTTTGAATAGGTCTTTTATATGCATTCCGCCTGAAGTTTTTTTTTTCTTAAGGTCCCTATATTATTTAATAATTTACTTCCGCTTTGAAATGTGAACGGCTTAAGAAATATGTTCTGGCCTGACTGTAAATGCCATTGTTAGATGTAGCCCTCAGCCCATTATTATGTTTGATAGTCATAATAATTGAAGTTATATTACCTTTAGGTGAGGACACTGCTGTGGAGGAGGGGTCAGAGATTGACACTATCCAGCTCCAGCTGAAGGTTAAATGCAGCCGAAACCCCAGGGCCAGCAAAGATTCTTCGGATCCCCGAGAGCTTTACCTGCACCACATGGGTATGGCTTCTGTGGGGAACTTTGTATTTTGATTTCACATTTGCATTAGCATTATCTACTCTGGTACATGTGTGAGCAAAAATATGTTTCCAAGTTTATTCTAGAGACCTAAAGTGGATGCCCATTGGAAACCAGGCAGACGTGTTTGCAGATGCAGTTATTGGACCAGTGCATGATGATATATTGATCGCACAGCTGAGACCAGGACAGGAGCTGGACATTGTCATGCATTGTGTCAAAGGCATTGGTGAGTGCCCATATGATGATGTGAAAGTTAGCGCTACTACCTCCGAACTTGTGATTGATGTGTAGGCAAGGACCACGCCAAGTTCTCTCCTGTGGCCACAGCCAGCTACAGACTGCTCCCGGAGATTACGCTGCTGGAGCAAGTGGAGGGGGAGCAGGCAGAGCGACTGCAGCGCTGCTTTTCTAGTGGTGTCATAGAGCTTGAAGAGCACGATGGTGAGGGGCTGCATTTTTGGAGGAAAACGATTATATACTGTATTTTCTGTATGTGTGCTTTAATCCTATTAAAGGGGAAAAGGTTGCCAAAGTTGTTAATAGTCGCGTGGATACATGCAGCAGAGAGGTCCTTCGACATGATGACCTAAAGAACTTGGTGAAGCTTGGACGTATACGAGACCACTTCATCTGTATGTATAGCACCTCATAATAATAAATTAAGTTTTAAGTCATTATTTATTTAATATGCTGACATTTTAACGTATGTTATTTGATTGCAAAATTTGCAAATATGAAGTACTTAATTATATTATTGAATTATTTTTTTTTTCTTTTAGCTCAATTGTAGTTGTAAAGAGTACATCCTATTGGGACTCTTGAAGTGCATTTGACAGGTTTTCATGTTTTTCTAATTATGACTTGGTTTGGTGGGATAGTACTTGCAGTAAATATTTATCATATTTTTATGGAAAACGTTATGTGGAAAAAGTCAAAGAAAAGCGAAATAGCGTTAATAAGAGTTCTAAAATGGAATATTTACGGTACACTTAATCAGAATCAGAAAAGAGTTTGCCATTGTCAGAACAGAATTCTCAAACTAGGAACTTGCTTTGGCGTTAAGGTGCAACATACACCAGGAGTGAAGAAGAAGAAGATGATCAAAGTATATAAAATAAGGCATGCATGAAATGAAACATTTACCTATAAGATAAAAATGGACTTGATCTGAGTATGATATATACACTAAATTTACACATGGTCAGAATAGTGCAAACAGTGAAATGAATAGTGATTGGTTTAGATAATTGTTAAAGTGGCAGGTGATGTGTTCATGAGTCCAATGGCAGAGGGAAGGAAACTGTTCTTGCGGTGGGAGGTTCTGGTCCAAATGGACTGTAGCCTCCTGCCTGAGGGGAGTGGCTCAAATAGTCCATGTCCAGGGGGCTGTGATGCGACCTGCTCGTCCTCAAGTCGTGGAGATGTACAGGTCCTGCAGAGATAGAAGTCTGTAGCCGATCACCTTCTCGGCAGAGGGTACAGTGTGCTATAGTCTCTTTGTCCCTGGCTGTGGCTCCAGCTCCTGCGTCCCATATGAGGATGGACTCAATGATGGCCATGAAAAACTGCACCATCATCTGCACTGGCAGCTTGGCTTTCTCAGCTGCCGCAGGAAGTACATCCTCTGCTGGGCCCTCTTGATAAGGGAGCTGATGGTGGACTCCCACTTGATGTCCTGAGTGATGATGGTACCAAGGAAGTGGAAGGGGTCCATGGTGGTGATGGGCAAGTCTGTCAGGGTGAGGGGGGGCTGGGCGGCTATGACTTTCCTGAATACCATTCTGTCCTCCTCCCTCCTGTAGGCAGGGTCATCCCTGTCTGAGATGAGCCCTGATATGGGTGGTGTCATCTGCAAACTTGATCACAGAGGCGTGGCTGGAGAAGAGCAGAGGAGAAAATACAAAGCCCTGTGGAGTTCTTGTGCTTATTGTCTGTGTCTGAGACATTCTTCCCCAGCCACACACTCTGCATCTGATCCGTCAGGATTCACCTTCAGGTGGAGTCAGGCACTTTGAGCTAGAAGAGCTTGTCCTGGAATAAAGCTGAAGGATGGTGTTGAATGCAGAACTGAAGTCCACAAAAAGGATCCTGGTGTAGGTTCTCGGGGAGTTCCGATGCTGTAGGATGAAGTGGAGTGCCTGTTGGTTCTTTAGGCAGGGAGGAGGACTTGAGCTGGGGCAAGATCAGGCGCAAATGACTTCATGAATACAGACGTCGGAGCCACAGGCCTGTAGTCATTAAGTCCAGTAATTCATAAATATACAAAATGCAGGGAGTTATGCACGAGGAGCACATTTTTTGGTCTGTTTGTATCAATAGTGATCATATATTCTTATTAGTCTAATCATTAATTAACTACTAACAATTGTGTACATTTGAATTGTTTTTGCCCTTGTTTATTTAATTAATGGTTGCTAGTTAAAAGTTATGAAATGACTTCTGCGTATGTCCCATCCACTGCCCATGTCCAACCATGAAATAAAATGATAGATTTCAGAACAATGTACTTTGGCCTCAAAACCCCTGCTGCGGACACAATAAACGAATATCTTTGGAATATAATTTTGGCAGCAGGAAAAAAAGCCATCACAAGTAAATGGATGACCCAAATCCCCCTGATGATTAAGAACTGGATTGACATTATAACAGACATCAGACATATGGAAAAAATTACTTATAGACTTGACCTGAAACTGGAAAAATTTTAAAAGTCTTGGGCGAGATAAGATGTTTATGTTGGACTTACTATGCCGTAACCTCATTTATGCTTTATCACCATTATTATTCTCATCAATTGTATTATTATTATTTATCTTCGGTCTCAGTTCATGTTCCCCGTTAATATGTTTTATGTAGAATTAAATTGAAAAACTTGAAGGAAAAAAAGGAAAAAAAAAAAAAAAATGATAAACTTCACACACACACATATTAAACTATGATATGTATTAAAGTCTTAAATGTAGTTACAGCTGTTTTTGTTAAATTAATTGAAGTAAGACCACACGTCAAGTTTGCTACATTATACTGCCACTAGTTTGATTATGACTGAATTTTTTGTTTGTTTTTTGTTGCAGTTACAGTTGAGTCGACCGGCATCCTCCCACCGGACATTCTAGTGACGGAGGCCATCAAAGTGCTCATGAGCAAGTGTCAAAGGTTTCTCGGTGAACTAGATTCCTCAGATGTGGATTAAGTTAAAGAAGTACTGCAGATCTAACCACCTTAAAACCCCGCCTTCAGTCAATTTGGACAGTGGCTTTCGAGTGTACGAGCCCATGCAATCTACACAAATGAGCCCCAAGAACAAGATAATTGAACTGCACTGCTCAAATGTGAACTCTTCATGAGCATATTAAAGCGTCAAATGTGGTGATCTGTTGAACAAAATTGAAAACAATTCTTCATCAAGAAGGGGCTCAATTGATTTTTCTTTTCTTTCTGTTTTTATATTTTTGTTTGCTCAAAGTTTCGATGTTAACCCAAACTATTTCAAACCCTAAAGAAAAGTTATATTATTTTTAGTCCAATACAACAATGTAGTGGAGAAGAAAGTTCAGATACCTGCTCTTAATCTGTACTGAAATAAAAGTAAAGAGTATTCACTGTAATTGTACAGATGCCTAGATATTTGATTAAGTATTGTACTTTTACTTTTGTACTTGGTTACTTTCCACCACTTGTGTGAACACAGAATGTTGTGCTGACTGACTCCACCCTTTATTCGTAGTCTAGAAGATCTCTTCTTTAATATAATTTATATTTAATGTTAAGAGTTTACCAAAATATTAATACAATTTTAATTGTATTTTGACTTTCTAGCGTCACTGCTGTTTACTGTCTGCTGTGTTGGTCTTTTAGTGCAGTAAAAATCATTTAGAGAAGACTAGCATTTCTTGTCCCAAAACTCAAATTTTAATTAAATGATTCCTAAACCTAACCCTAATCCCTATAATTTACCCTAATCTCCTAAAGATGATTTATATATTGTCAAAAATAAATAGTGCAAAATAGGGATGTCACGATTATTAGGTTAATCGATAATCATGATTATTCAGGCCACTATATCATATTTAACTTGATTTTGTCTTTCAAAAAGGTAATTTTTGTCAAGCTGGCCACAAATTTGAGGAACAATAACATGTTAGACCACGGGAATGAAAGAAAATTCAAGATTTCACATTTGTTTGGTCAATCTAAATAATCGTTAAATTGTGATTATTATTTTCTCACAATAATCCTAACACTACAATTTGATATTGTGACATACATAACAATGCCCAGAGTTCTGACCACGGACGAAATGCGGAACTTTTATGGAGTACCCCACTTTAGATTGTGCCTTTGTAGCGATCTGTGCTACTGGCACACGTGGATGTATTAAATTAACTGCCACGCAGCCCACTTGTCGATATCTATTTGCCGAGTCACGTACACGGGGGAAAACATGCAGCTTGATTCCATTGTGGCAGATACAAATTGACAGATTTTCTCCCCTTTAAGTCATAAACTATTGAGAACCAGCCATCAAAACCATGGGGATACAGCCGCTCATTCCCACGGATGTATGAAATCCCCACCAACAGAGGATAGAGTGGTTTTTTTTTTTATAGGGAATGGCGTTAGCAGGTGATTAGCGCTAGCTTACCTCTGCTTCGGGTGAACAAACGGCTCCACACCATGGCCGTAATTTAGAAATACTAACCGATTCATCCATTTAGTTGCCATTGTAGCTTGTGATAGATGAACCCATAGACATGCAGTTTTAGATGAGATAATAAGATAATACTTTGTTCCTCAACCAATAAACTGTACAGATTAGACTGCTAACAACTGTATAAAATCCAACACAATAAAGACTGGAATTAAATCACCCTCAAAAATAAAACCACACAAACCGGTAAACATAAGAAAACACGACTCATACAGTGGATTCGTATTTTATTTTAATTGCCTGATACACACATATATGATTAGCTTTGGGTAAAGTCGGTCAGTTTAAAACGTTTACATCGCCTCAGTGAATTGTCTGAAGCCAAAACACTGGCCCTTCGCGTTCCTTTTGTCTTTGGCTATTCGAAACAAATCAATAAATAAAGTTTCTGGACGTTTATTTGAATTTTATCACGAATCACACCCCATTCATTTCAATGGACGTGACCCAAAAGGAGGCGAAGACGTTGTGGTGGCACCGGACGTGACGTTTGACCTGAGTATCCCACCTATACGTCACTTCCGCCTCCTCCTTAGCAAACCAAGATGGCGGCTGTGGTGGAGCGAGTTGACGGTGTTGGGTCTCTGGATTCAAACACGGTTGCAGCCAGACAGTCGGGTTCTGCAGCGGATCCGTCTCACCAGAATAACCCGCTGTTAGGATTACCTATTGTGGCCATAGAGACGATTCTCAACTTTCTTACTTATGATGAAATCAGCCTTCTGCGTTCGGTAGGTGACAAAAACAATCCAGCTGCAGGAACAAAGCTAATGCTAATTAAAACTATGTATTATTCAAAAATGCGCATCATGGACTCTAACAATGTGAATTTCTGTGCTGTGCTCTGTGTTAGTATGTGTCAGTGATCTGTGTGATGGTGGATATTAGATAAATACAGTTCAGTGCTGCACACGACCCCAGTGGTCTCGGGATTAATATAAGGCTCTTGCTGGGATTCACGAACTCGTGATGACACTGGTTGGTGATCAAATCGGTTTCATTATTTCCTCGCGAAAGGTTTCGAAAATGTGATATGCATGCGCGACAGATGTGGATCCCCATTTCTATCTTCTTCCCAAATCGCAGACCATCCGACGACTCTTTGTGGTTGAGCTGAAGACAATGCTTGGACTTTCTGTGTAATAATGGTTTATTTGATCATATGTAAAATAAAAACATACTTGAAAACATTAATATATTGATTGTAGAAAACATCACCAAACGAGACATAATTTATAATGCACTATGGAGTTTGTGATGCTCAAAAGAAGTAGGAAGAGATTTAAACGTATTGTATCCTACGGCTCTTGTATGGTTTAAGGCGCATTTAAGGATAATCCGTTTTAACAGCATGTACAAAACTATTATTTACTTGCATACATACACAATAGGTTGCGTTCACATTCTAGAATTTTATGTCAAAATATCAGAAGGTGGGCCTGTGTAACTCTGGGAGATTTATTTATAGAAATCCACAAATTTTAAGCCTTATTATTTGTTTGGGATTGGCTCCACAAACCTGCATTATTCTTACAGTAAAATCACATCTTTGAAATTGAATAATGGTAACACTTCCTGTTGACGGAAAAGACATTGCGCTTTGTGCCAGGTTTGAATAGTACCAATAATTAGATGAACCATAAACCAGGTCAACAAATCTGCAATCTGACAGTCAAACTGCAAATTCTACCACAGAAAATTGACCTGCTCCAACTCTATTTAAAACTATGGCATTCTATAATGTTGTGATGCTACGGGAACGCAACCTATTGAATGTTTTGCTCTTCGCCAGGTGTGTAAACGCCTGGACATGATCTGTCAGCGTGTGCTGAACCAGGGCTTCTTGAAGGTGGAGAGATACCACAGTCTGTGCCAGCGGCAGGTCAAAGCCCAGTTGCCCAGGTCAGTGCCTACTCACATGTTCGGCCAGTATTATGGCACAATTTAATTGCTTTTATATATATTTTCATATATTTATTGGTGGTTAATGCCATAAGGGTGTCTAAATTATCTTAATAGCAAACGTCAGCAAGGTAGTTGAAACTGAGCGCAAATATAAATAGAGGTTCATTCACTTGTGTGAATAGGTGCTGAAAAGAAATTGGGTATGAATAGACTGGTTTTGTTTAACTTTTGATGATTATGTCAATTTCAGATTTCAGATGGTTAATTATTTACTGATTAATTCCATACTTCCAACATTTTATTTTTTATTTATTTATAAAAATGTAGTTAAGGATTTTTTGGCACGTAGGCTTTATTGGTCAGGACAGCATAGCAGGAAATGGGGATGAGAGAGGGGAGGACATGCTGGGAATTGTCCAAGCTGGATTCAAACTCACGACCCTTCGGCTGGCTGCCTGGCATGTGTGCTGTCCACTCGACTACTGAGCTGCACACTTAACACATTTTATTGCTGAAATGACTTTTGACTTTTTGCAGGCGGGAGTCTGAGAGGAGGAACCACTCTTTGGCCCGTCATGCAGACATCTTGGCTGCTGTGGAGACTCGGCTCTCTCTTCTCAACATGACCTTCATGAAATATGTTGACTCCAACTTGTGCTGTTTCATACCTGGAAAGGTCAAATAACTGTCTTTTAAAATTCTCATAGTAGTCAGAGGTTGTTGAAAATAATAGTCTGACATCTCTGTTTCCATAGAATGTACTTGACAAATGACTTGCAAATAGGGATGTCATTAACCGGGTAATCTTGGGGTTTTTGGAACCTATGGTTAAGAAATGTCTCAAGGTGCTGTGTGTGTCTGTGTGTTTGTCTGTGTGTTTGTCTGTGTGCGTGTCTGTGTGCGTGTCTGTGTGCGTGTCTGTGTGTGTGTGACAGAGGCCAGTGTGTAAACAAGCCCCATCTTTTTATGATTGTTTGGCGTGCACGTGACTGTGGATAAAAATGCTGATGAACCGGTCCGTTACACATGGAGGTCTACACTAATGCGAGTCAACTGCGTGAGCTTCATGAGATTACATGGGGCAGAGCAAGGGAGGAGAGAAGAGAGTGGAGAAGAGGTGATAGGTAGTGCCAGCATGTAACCCTACCCGCTGACTTTCTCAAAGTCTCAAGCCCCATGGAGCCCTTCTGACTAATAACTGATATAATACTTAAAAGACCTACAATGGGTTGCCAATGAGCTTAAATTTATATAATTGAATCTATTTGTGGCCATTATATTTTATTGTCTAAATAATCTGTAGTATTTAATGGTAGGCAGGTTAATTGTTATAATAAACACATTTTCCTCTAACAGGAATATTTTCAAGTTGAATTAAAAAAAACACAATACCAACGTTCCTTTCTTTTTTGCTGATGATCATAAAATTGCAGTATTTTCCCTCTCAGTAATCGTGACTCTAAAATGTTATATTGTGACATTTTCAAGTAAACCTGACTTTCAACTCTGTTTCAATTCTGTTCATTTGAATAATTGAATATGCCGGTACTACACTGCTCTGTGGGTCGGTCTCAGAACGTCCGTTTATATTGTTCTGTACTTCACCAACAGGTCATAGATGAGATATACCGTGTGCTGAGGTATGTAAACTCTACTCGTGCTCCTCAGCGGGCACATGAGGTCCTGCAAGAGCTGCGGGATATATCCTCCATGGCCATGGAGTACTTTGATGAGAAAATTGTTCCCATCCTAAAGAAGAAGCTACCAGGAGCTGAACTCACTGGGCGGATAATTGGTACTGTGCAAGGTAAATTAAAATTGACAATATTTTTAAGATAATGTTGGATTTTTGTTTGTGCCAAGTAATATCCCTTGTGGATCTATAAAGTTTGTCCAAAAGGTCATCCTAATCAAGTTTTTTTTTTCAGTGGCCGGTCCCTCCACCTCCCTGACCACCATGTCTCTTCTGGCCAAAAACACACCATCTCGCTCAGAAATGACCAAAGTGCAACAACAGGTGAAGGTGAACGGCGCGTCCATGACCGTTCTGCGCAGGGAGATGCAGGAGATCCGCGTGAAGCAGCTGGAGCAGCAGAAACAGCTGCAGGACCAGGAGCAGAAACTCCTGGAGCAGAGTCAGGTGATGGCAGAGCAGAATGCACGGCTCGCAGAGCTGGAACACAAGCTGCGAGAGCTGCTGGACAGTAGTGCAGCCGCAATGGGGGGTTCCCGACCTGCCTCTGCTGCCCCTTCCACATCCACCTCCTCCCCTGCAGGTAACGTGGCCACTCTGATTCTGGCAGGAAGTGCCAGTGCCTCTGTGCCCAAAGACCAAGATAGACCACACAAACGCACAAGGAAGAGCTCAGAGCTGCCCCGGCACTCTAAACGTCTGCGCAGCAAAAAATAATGCAAAAATGCTGTTGGACTGATCACTTGTGTACTTGACACCCCATTCCATCCTGGGAGTCAGAAGCCCACTTCATGCACCTGTGAGTTCTGAAGTTGCCTGCTTTTTCCTCTGGTCCATTTTATGTGTTTATCAGTTGATGGTCCCATGTCCCACTCCCCTGACATATTTTTCTGTTATTTTCCTGACCCACTCTTATTGTTTTTGTGTATGTGTGTGTGTTTTTGGTTTTTGTTTTTTTTTAGTTTGTGTTTGGATAAAAGAAAAGTTTAAAATCTGTCTTTTGCCATGTGCAGAAAAGTCCAACTAATCTGAAAATTTGAATGAACTGTAACTGCAGCAGTGGCACATTGCTGACAGCACTATCCTTCACTGTTTCATTTAAGTTGTTTGCCACAGGTTAAATCGATGTAGAAGAGCTTTCAAATTAGGTGTGCTGCACTTGGGCCCCTGTGAATGACAGGCGCACTATATGGATTTAGACGTCTTGGACTTGTCTATGACTCTTCTCGCATTTTGGGGTGTATTTAGCCACACGTAAAATAATTGCCACATGAGTGCATGTTGACAGGATTCCATTTGCTTGAAGCTTGTCATGGAAATATGTTTAGTGGGCAAATTATGGTGTGTGGAACCACCCTAAGGCTCCATGTTTGTATTAATCATTAACCCAGCGTTTTGTGCATGGTCCATTTCCTGCACCTAAAACTACATGAAATGGTGAACATTTAGCAAATCTTGTATTCTTTTTTTTATTTCCATAAATAAAAACAAATCTTGGTTAAGCCGCTGCCACAGTAACAATAAACATTAGTGTCAATCTAGTATCTTCCTGAAGAAGGAACTAAATTATACAACAAAAATGACTGAAGAACAAGACTATTAAAAGACAATTTTAATAAGGTCCTTCTGTACAACAGAACTACTCATCACATGAATATCATGTCATAAACGCGTTTCCCGTGGGAATACTGTACTTCAGAGGGGAAAAGTTATCTTTTAATATTTTCTTTGTTTCTAAGTTTATGGCATGATCATTTTGTGAAAAGGGTTGAGAAGCAGTTGACATAAATGTGTGAAACCACGCAGCAGTCAGATATAATCTAGTGTCTTATTTTGAGACTGCGTCTCAGTTTAGAGAACTGTACTGTAATCTCTGTAATTTAAACTGTAGAAGGTGAATTATTTCATTTATGTATACCAAGAAGAAGTATCTTCAAAGTTTGCCTAATTGTGGCCAACTGTGGTTTTGTTGCACACAATTGTTAAAATGTACAACTGAAAAAAATAAAAACTCAAATCAATCTATCGTCTATATTGTGAAGTTTGTTAACCGTTCATTTAAATCGGTGTAATCCCTCATTCGTCCAAGAGTATTCCATCGTAAAAAAAGATTCAACAATGTTTTGAAAATCAAATCAAACGACTTTCATCTGAAATTCATTCTCAATCTGCAGACCTGGTCTGAGAACTCATGCTATGCTTCTCTGAGCTGTGTAAGCCTTGGCCTCACGAAGTAGCTTCCTTTAGCAAAGGGCATCAAATCAAGAAGTTTAACATCCGCTTGAATAAGAATAATGTAGGAAAGGACCAGCTCAACAAGAGGGCATGAACAGACCAAAGTGAGACTAGTGTAAACAAAATCAATTGGATCAGACAGACCGGGTTAAACAGACAACAAGCTCTCCAGAGGGCTTCAAACTTCAATTCACATCCCAACAGTGGACTATATCACAGCCACAGAAACAGTCATCAGGAACAACAAAATTACACAGCCACTCTGAAGAATGCCAAGCCGCCTCCTTTGAACATTGCACCTGGAGAGTGGAAGGGACTCTCAGCACTTCAAAGAGATCACAGCATTAACATTCTACCATCAGACAAGGGACGTTGCACTGTGATTCTTAATACAGCTGATTACGAAGCCAAACCTGGAGTAGAAGGTGTTATGCTTCTCTGCCAGTTTTCAGTTGTCTGCAGTGTGGGGGGGGGCTCTGGGCTTGTAGTTGGTGAGAAGCCGGAGCCCACTCCACACAGAGGCGGGGTTGTTGTCAGAGAACTGCTGCTTCAGACGCATATTGTACTGTGATCTAGCTCTCGACACCTCTTTGCTAAATCCATACTCTGCATCTTTGTAGCGCTCTCTATCACCAGCCCTGTGCGCTGCCTCCTTCTGCTGCTTTAACTGCCTCAATTTTGGAACCAGGGTTTGACATTATTGACTTTGGTGTGTGATGGTATAATGCACAGAATCAAATGTATGATGTCACCGTGTCCGTGTACTCATCCAAACTATCTGCGGCAGCCCTGAAAACCTCCCAGTCTGTAATGTCCAAACACGCATGTAGCTCCTCCACTGCCTCATTGGTCCACTTCTTAGAGGTCCTCACTGCAGGTTTGGAGAGCTTCAGCCTCTGTCTGTATGTGGGGATCAGAACCATGGCTATGATATGAAAAGCCTGCAGCGGCTCGGGCCACTGCGCCAAAGGCGTTGCTGACTGTTGTGTAACAGTGGTCAAGTGTGTTCTGCTCTCTGGTCAGGATTTTAATAAACTGTCTGTACTTTTGTAGTTCATGGCTGAGATTCCCCTTGTTAAAATGACCCAGAATAATACACAAGGTCTCCGGGAAGGTCCGCGTTCGCACTCGGTGGAATGTAAACAGCGGCCTGAATGAATGAGGTGAACTCTCGTGGAGAGTAGAATGGATTGCGGTTAAGGATAATATATTCCAGAGCAGGAGAGCAGTGTTTGGCGACCACAGTCACATCTGTAGACCAGGCGTTGACAAAACAGACTCCTCCGCCCTGTGTTTTTCCGCCAGAGAGGCCTTCTTGGGACCGACTCGCTGAGCCATGTCTCTGTGAAGCACAAAACAGGAGATGAAGACGTCTCTGTTCCGTCTCATCAGCAGCGTCAGTTCATCCAGTTTGTTGGAAAGTGAGCTAAGGTTAGAGAGTGTGCGCACGAGGGCCCCGTCTGCGGCGTCTCACTCTTTTGACCAAAAAAAGGACTAATTCCGCCGCAGATGCTAAAAATACTGGAATTAGATCCGTGATATAAAGTCAGAGAACTGTGAATAGGGACCAGGAGGCCGGTAGAGAACTATGAACAAAACTCCTTTTTGGTTTCTCCAATTTGGACATGTGTGATTGATAGCATGAGGCTTTCAAATGAGCGAAATGCATTGTTAATTTTAGGACTCAAGAGTAGGCTTGAGTGAGAGCACTGCCACGCCACCACCTCGGCCTAAGTGGGTGGACTCATTTAGTCTTATATAATCATCTTGTTGAAGCCAGGTTTCAGTTAGAGCTACAAGCTCTATGTTATAATCACGAATTAATTCATTAACTGAAAGCAATTTGGAGGCAATTGACCTAATATTTAGCAGTCCACATTTTATATGCTCATTTATTTGTTTATTTGTATCATTTGTGAGCACTATTTTTTATTAAGTTATTTGGTCTGACGCCTGAAATAGCTTTTCTGAGATTTGACTTTTTTGCATTATTTGCAAAAGGGACACATCTCAATCTGCCTTGAATCTGAACACTTTTTTTTATTTGTGACAGGGCGGGCGAGAGCTTGGCAACAGAGGATCGACTTACACTGCTGCTCTGCGCCCGGGGCTCATCCCTGGGTGGTCACTTTAGACAACTAAGGCTATCGGTCAAATTCCGAACTAAAAGGGATGTATCCTCCGAAGTCGGATGGATGCCATCCCTGCTTATAGGCCCGGGCTTTCCCCAAAACTCCAATTGCCAACAAATACAACATTGTTTTGATAGCACCAAGTAGTTATAACCAGCAGTTGAATTCTGAAAAGCGGCTGTACAGTTCAGTACAATAACATGGTCTCTTTTCGTTAGTGTTCATTTTTATTGTAGATTGTAAACAGAAAAGGCCTAAACAACGTATAAATGCTAAAAGTAGATCAAGTAGGCTGTGTAATGTTAATACCGTACTGAGAAGTTATCATGTTGTATAAATTATGGCCATCTCCATTTATGAATGGGATAAAATGGAATAATAGCAGGATTGTTATTGCTGACAAGGTAACAAAGAAGACACAGTGAAATTAAGGCAGTGTAAACAAAAAGATTAACAAGACAGGCCATTATCAGGAGGCCCCTCCTGAGGGCAGAGCTTGCACTGCTCAGAGTAGCATAACATGAGTTCTCAGACTAGGTCCGCAGATTGAGAATGACTTTCGGATGGACGTTGAAACCTCTTGATTTGCAAAACAGTGTCCAGATGACTACACTCCACGCACCATTCATTTAATAACTGTCGTGTTCTTATGTTTCACAAAAATTAAACGTGGGACCCCTGCGTTCTACATCTTTTATTGACCAACATGCCCACGGTATTTTATTATGAATACACCACATCTCCCCTTTTGACTCAGCACAAAGTGCTTGCCGTAAACAATAACATACCTCTTTATAACCGTTATAGAACATCAGATTCCTTTTTTTTTTACATACAGCAAATCATAAGTCCACTCTTTTCGGTGTGATCACTACTTCACACAGGTGAAACAGGTACACTAGGTTTTGGTGGTTTCTGCACTAAAGGCTAATCAGATTTCTCATGCACCAGTGAATGTCAAGGAATCAAATGCATGCGATTGTGCCTCACTGTCCCCTGTGGTAAATCCACAGTGTAAGATCTCGGTGTAGAGTGACTCTGAACCGCAGTGCCTGGTGTTTTGGCATCAGTCACCCACACTTGTTCTCCTGATGACAAGTTGCACAAAGGCTTTGCGCGGTGACGTCTGTTGAAGTTTGCAATATCCAACATCCTCTTCTCCCTTTCCTTTTGTGCAAGTGTAGAACTGTCATGCAGTGTAGGAACCAACTGCGAAGGAAGTGTCGGCACTGTTGTTCGCAGACACCCATCAGAAGTTCTGCAGGGCTGTATCCAGTTGTAGCGATGTAGCTCTGTAGGCAAGTAGAGCTAGATAAGGATCTCCCGCCTTTTTCAAAAGATTTTTCACCGTCTGTACAGCACGTTCCGCCTCGCCGTTACTTTGTGGATACCTGAGGCTGCTTGTGACATGTTTAAATCCATAAGCTGCGGCAAACTCAGCAAATGTTTGTCCAGAAAACTGTGGCCCATTGTCTGACATCAGAACCTCGGGGATGCCATGACGAGCAAATAATGATTTCAGGTGGCTAATAACATCATTGCATTTGGTTTTGTTTAAGAGCGTAATCTCCACAAATCTGGATAGATTGTCCACAGCAAGAAGGTACATTTTCCCTCCCAGCTCAAAAAGATCTGTTCCCACTCTTTGCCACAGGCGGTCAGGACATTCATTTGGCATAAGCGGCTCACTATGGTTGTGTCTTTCTTGAATGTATGCCCTGCATTTTAGCACCATTTCCATTACTTGTTGGCTCAGTCCAGGCCACCATACAGTTTGGCATGCACGAGCTTTGCATTTTACAACACCTTGATGTCCTTCATGTAATTTTACCAACACATCGTTACGCATTGCTGAAGGAATAACAAGTCGCGAACCTTTTAACGACAAGCCATCTTTCACTGTGAGTGTGGCTCGGTCTGACCAGTAATTTTTCAATAAAGGCTCTTGTTTGTCCATTACACGAGCACACACACTATCCATTTTCAGTTGTTCTTTGAGTGTCTGCATATATGATAAACTGACGGGCATGCAAGGTTCTCCATTAGTTCTTTGTCAGATTGAATTATTTGTGTTTTTAATGGTGAGCAAGACAAAGTATCTGCTGTCTAGATTGATTTACCTGGGGTGTCCTGTACATTATACGTGTATCGCATTAATCTCATTCTGAATCGCTGGATTCTGGGTGGTAGGAGATCCAGGGGTTGTCCCCCCCAGTAAGGAAACAAAGAGGTTTGTGATCTATTTCGATACAAAAGTGTTTGCCAATCAGGAAATCACGGAATCGCTCACACGCCCATGTAGAAGCTAATACCCCCTTCTTTGAGTATAACTTTGTTCTGTAGGAGACAGCGACCTCGGTGCATAAGCCACTGGCCGCCATCCTTCCTCCCACAGCTGCAAGAGAACACCCCCCAGACCGTAAACTGATACTTTGGTGTCTCTGTTGGGGTCGTACATTGCGAGCACTGCGGGTGAGATTAGAGCATCTTTTAGAGTTTTGAAAGCTTTGTCTTGGTCTTGGCCCTAGTACCAAGCATTCTTTTTAGACAAAAGATCTTGCAAAGCTCTGTCTTTTTCTGCCAAATGGGGGATGAACTTGCCCACTTGGTTTACCATGCCAAGGAAACTGCGCAACTCTGACACATTAGTTGGCTCTGTCATCTCTGTGATAGACTCCGTTTTCAATGGATCTGGATGTCTGCAATGATGTGACCTAAAAAAGCAACTTTGCTCAGTGAAAGATCACATTTTTCAACATTCAAAGTTAAACCTGCTTTTACAAGTCTCTGTAGTGTGGCATGGAGACGGGCGTCATGCTCCTCTTGATTACATCCCCACACCAACATATCATCAAATGTGACACACCACCTCTTCGAGTCCTTCAGTGACCTCGTCATTTGAGCGCCTGGTCTTGCCCCATCTCAAGTCCTTCACCTCCACCCTGCTGGACCCCCTGCAGTTCAACACCATCCTCCCTGCTCTGCTCCAGGACAAGCTCCCTCAGCTTAATGTGCCTGACCCCACCTGCAGGTGGACCACTGACTTTCTGACGTATCAGAGGCAGTGCGTGCGGCTGGGGAAGATACTCGGACTATCAGCAGAGGAGCTCCACAGGGCTGTGTACTTTCTCCTCTGCTCTTCTCCCTGTACACAAACCGCTGCACCTCCAGCCACGACACTGTAAAACTGATCCAAGTTTGCGGACGACACCACCCTCATCGGGCTCATCTCAGACGTGGATGAGTCCGTCTACAGAAGGGAGGTGGACCGGCTGGTGTCCTGGTGCAGCGGTAATAACCTGGAGTTCAACGCCGAGAAGACAGTGGAGATGATCGTGGACTTCAGGAAAGTCACAGCCCCCCCTCATCATGACAGACTACCCACCCTCATCATGACAGACTACCCCACCACCACCATTGTCTCCTTCCACTTCCTCGGCACCACCATCACCCAGGACCTCAAGTGGGAGTCCTCTATCAGCTCCCTCATCAAGAAGGCCCAGCAGAGGTTGTACTTCCTGCGGCAGCCAAGCCAAGCTGCCAGCACAGATGATGGTACAGTTTTACTCGGCCATCATTGAGTCCATCCTCATCTCCTCCATCACTGTGAGGTACACTGGAGCCACAGCCAGGGACAAGAGACAGAGACTTCAGTACTTTGTGCGTTCTGCTGAGGTGATCAGACTTCTATCTCTGCAAGACCTGTACATCTCCAGGGCTCTGGGACGAGCAGGTCGGATCACAGCTGACCCTTCTCACCCTGAACATGGACTATTTGAGCCACTCCCCTCAGACAGGAGGCTATGGTCCATCCGGACCAGAACCTCCCACCAGAAGAATAGTTTCTTCCCCTCTGCCGTTGGTCTCATGAACACTTCTTAGCACCTGCCACTTTAACTGCAACTATTCAATCACTTTCTGCACTACAACTGTAAATTTTACTGAATTCGGTGTATATAGTAAGCCTATTTTTATTTGATACTATAGTAATATAGTATAGTATAGTAATACTATAGTAGAAAGGCCAAGCGGCTCTCCTTAGCATCTTCTCTTGGCCTTTCTTGATTGTTCCACTATCAGAGGAGAAGACAGGAAGCTCCAGTTTGATCATCACCCACTACAGCATAAGCTGGGAGTGATCAGAACACTACAACACAGAGCACAAGAGGTGCCCGACAGCTCAGAGGGCAAGAGGAAAGTGGAAAAATACGTCCAGAATGTTCTCTCAGCCTGTGGATACCCGACTTGGGCTCTTAACAAAGTGAAGAGAACCAAAAAGCAGGACAAAAGGGACAAAAGGGAAACAGAATCAAGAAGAAAGGGTGTCTCTGTCCCTTATGTCTCAGGACTGTCAGAAAAACTGCAAAGAATTTTTAGACAACACGAAGTCCCTGTTTATTTCAAACCAGGCAACACTTCAAGACAAAAACTGGTTCACCCTAACGACAAGATGCCTACACAAAAGCAGAGCAATGTAGTGGATTCTATCCAATGCAGTACAGAAAGTTGTAAAGAGCGATACATAGGGGAGACTAAACAACCACTTCACAAAGGCTTTATCTGTACAGAAGACACGCGAGTTCAGGACCCCAGAGAGCACCGTGCATCTTCATCTCAAAGCCACAAACCACTCTATTGAAGACAGTGAGGTGGAGATTCTGAGCAGGGAGAAAAGATGGTTTGAAAGAGGAGTTAAGGGGGCAATCTTTGTTAAAAAAGAGGATCCTTCCTCAAATCGTAATGGAGGTTTAAGATTCAACCTTCCAGTTGTTTATAATGGTTTGCTGAAACCCTGGAGACGTCCAAGGCATTCCGATGCTAATCAGGTACTTAAGGAGGGAGCCGAAGTCAGGTCACAATAGGATGTAGATGGCCCATCTCAATTAAGTTTCAATGGGCCATTATCAGGAGGTCCCGCCCTGTAGGATATAAACCGGAGTTCTCAGACTTCTTTCACAGATTGAGAATCTTGGATGAGAATCGAAACGTTTTGTTTTTTCTTTTTTGAGTCCAGATTACTACAACTGAATCTTTTTCTACTTTGGACATATATAAAAGAAATTATTTGTCAACTCATAATAGCTCAAATTATAGATTTAATTTAGTTGTGAGTGTTCTTCTTCTTTGGTGGTGTTTTATGGCGGTGGTATCCATAGTGTTACATTACCGCCATTCTTTAGACTTTATTCTTTAAGACTCCATTCTTTAGACTATCCTTTAGACTTCATTCTTTAGACATTAGACTTTAGAACCACCAGAACATGACAGCGGACGGGGAATTTATTTTCTCTGTTACTCATTAGGTGTGTTTTCTATTTCTGCCCGATTCAAATATTTTGTTCCAAGATGTTTCTGCAACTTTAGCAACGATCCTGATCCTTTCAGTTTTCTTTTGAGTTTGAGCAGTACAGTGTTGATGGGAGGGGAATGCTTTAAGGCAGTGCCCCTCCCACTTCAGGCAGCCTGTGACTGTTGAGTTAGATATACTAGAGTTACATGAGCAACAGCAACGATTTGTTGTCCCAAGATGGCCGCTGTGTCCGAAATGTTACAATTATATTATTTAAAACAACAAAGCCAGGAAAATTACAATTACAATGATGCTATTTAAGAAAACGTGTATAGTAGTACAGTATATAAACTAACAAAACTTATTGAGTTTATTAGTCCTTATTTATTAAATATATATATATATATATATATATATATATATATATATATATATATATATATATATATATATATATATATATATATATATATATATATATATATTTTAAACTGCTGGGTGCATTTAATAGAGTTTAAAAAAAGGAACTTTATTGTTTAAAAAATAAATAACTGCTGTTTATATAAAATATAACCGAGGAAAAGTTAGTGGGTCTTATCTTGCAACATGCACAGATTCTTGTCCAGTCTTGTCATGGTGCCCATTCCGTCACTACACAGCACGCTCCACAGGAGGACGGTATCTAGGATATCTTTAATCTTGCGAGCACGAACAGCGGCGACGTGTCCGGGGTATACAGTCTGTGGTCAGAGGAGGCACACAAAATCTTAAAGCTTTGTGCATACAGCCATCTCTTTAACTACAAAAAGTACCGCGTACCGAGTACTGCCATGGGCAACCGTGTGCCGCGTGAGGACTACGAATGGGTGTACACAGACCAGCCTCATGCCGACCGGAGGAAACAGATCCTTGGTAAGCTAACTTTAGCTTACCAGTTAGCAAGGTTTGCATGAACTCGAAATGCGTGCATTTTAATAAATACGTATAATTGACTTAGTTGCACGGGAAATTAACTAGTCTGAGCATTTGAGAATAAAGCTATTGTAATTAGGTTAATACATTTCTGCAGTTATTCAAGAGTACAATAAAGAGTGGGTTAACGGTTTTGAAGCAAGTCAGGAAATCAACTATGGCCATCGATATTTTCCCTATTGTCAACGAGGTCAGGCTGTTAAAAACACACTTCTGATCTCATCTACGCTGGATTAGTTTACGTTACATGTCACATATAGATTGGCCCCGGCCAACTAATGAAATACAAATGGTATGCTTTTATACTGTATCCGAATATTCTGCGCCACTCCCTGAACTTACACAAGTGAGAGCACATTTGCGCCTGTTACCTAACGGTGCGGACCGCTTAACTGGCGATCACTTTTGTCCAGAACTTATTTTACGCCGAATGCCAATTATTATTATTGACATTTTGTTCTATTTCTATTGTATTGCATTGTAGGAAATTAATACATCTGCCTGCTCTTGAATAACTCATGTGTAATACTCATGTGTAATACTCATGTGTAATACTCATGTGTAATTACTCAAGTATAATGACTCAAGTATTATGTAACAGGACTTGGCGTGGACCAAACTCTGGGGTTGAATTATTTACACTGAGGCGTCACACTCGGAGTCTAGTTAAGGTTTGCTTTGTGCAGGACCGTGTCTGGACTTGAGTGGAACACAGCGGTCACATGACACTGTGCTGACGGCCTGCGGCACAGGGCCTGCTGGGCCTTGTACGAGACTGTGCCTGCTTCAGCAGCACTTCTTCATAACGCCACTATTTTGTTGAGGCCCTAAAATGGCTAAACACTCCACTTCTTACCTCACCACGTGACTGTTTAGTTCAGGGCGACAGCAACACATTCTATTGTAATTACATTGTTTTGTCAAGCTATCAGCTAACATGCACTATGTAATCAGTCAGTTTTTGTTGCCCAGAAGTCACCTGGAATGGTCTACCTGTAGTAAGATAAAGTGTAGATAAAATTGTGCTTTCATGCACACTAACCTAAAGAACCTCCTACTGACACAAAGAACCTGAGATTGTAGAGATATTTACCTCTCAAACATGTCCTATTCATGATGCTGCTATATATATTCTAAAAAGGTTGCAATGACCTAATTCCAATAAAAGAACCAAAAAAAAGAAGTTGATCAAGTTTGACGTTGACTTTTTTTTTCCCTTACAGCCAAATATCCAGAGATCAAGTCACTGATGGGCCCTGACCCAAGGCTCAAATGGATCGTGTGTATGATGGTGGTCATCCAGTTTCTAGCCTTCTATTTGGTCAAAGACCTGGACTGGAAGTGGGTCTTGTTCTGGACATATACATTTGGGAGCTGTGTCAACCACTCTATGACCCTTGCAATACATGAAATCTCTCATAACACAGCTTTTGGAAACAACAAAGCGCTGTGGAATCGTTACTTCGCAATGTTTGCAAACCTGCCCATCGGCCTGCCATATTCAGCCTCTTTCAAGCGCTACCACCTGGACCATCACCGCTATCTGGGTGGAGATGGAGTGGACGTGGACATCCCCACAGACTTTGAAGGCTGGTTCTTCTGCACACGTATTCGCAAGTTTATGTGGATTATACTGCAACCAATTTTCTATGCCTTCCGGCCGCTGTGCATCAACCCCAAACCCATCTCTCAGCTGGAGCTCACCAACTTGCTCATCCAGAGCAGCTTCAATGTTCTGCTTTTCTGGCTGTGGGGGGCTAAACCGGTGGTCTACATGCTAGCTGGCTCCTTATTGGGTATGGGCCTGCACCCCATCTCTGGCCACTTCATCGCAGAGCACTACATGTTCCTTAAAGGCCATGAGACCTACTCGTACTATGGGTCGCTCAACCTACTCACCTTTAATGTGGGCTACCATAACGAGCACCACGACTTCCCGAGCATCCCTGGACGCCGGCTGCCCCTGGTGAGTGCATGATCTAGTGATAGTTCAACTCATCCTCAGAGTATTTACATCTTATGCAGTTAAACTACCACTTATACTTTTTGCGTGCTGCTTGTGTTCCCAGGTAAAGAAGATTGCTGCAGAGTACTATGAAGATCTTCCCCAGTACACATCGTGGGTCAGAGTTCTGTATGATTTTATCATGGATGACACACTTAGTCCATATTCTCGCGTCAAGAGAAAGCTCAAAGGAGAAGTGAAGCAGGAGTGAACAAAAAAAAACTACCACCCAAAGGCTTAATGAATTTGACTGTGGCAGACTGAGGCTGTATAAAGCAGGCTGTGACATCCAAAGTTCAAGAGTGACACAAGTGCAGTACTAAAGTCTTTTCCTGGGAGTAATTGATTATTTTTCACATTTCCACTGACACCTTACTGAAATCTGTCTATATAAGATCTAACTAGAGCATTATTTTGGCTGTGTATAGTATTGTATCAACTAATCTCCACAAAAAGTAGGGCATTGTGTTCTACTACCGTGCACTGTTGTTGAACTTTGTCCATCGCTTCCACAGCTGGCTTCCATTTTACACCGTACTGAAAGAAACTGATCTGGGTAAAATCAGTTTCACTTTTGCTGATAGATCATCTCAAGCAGGTCTGGCTTCCAGGTGTTTCTGATTAAGTGCCTTCTGTTTATTTATCAGATTTATAAATGTGTTCAATAGATTTAAAATCAAACAAGAGTTATGTTTTCTTGTTCAGAGGCATAACCAGATATTAAAATGTATCTTTGAATAATTTTACTTACTCATTCTAGCCTGAATAAACTTTGTTGGATATAAAATTATATTTTATGTGAATTAATAAAATTATGTTTCTATAACTTAACATGTTTAGAAGATGTATATGAAATTCATAACTTCTTCTTTCTTTGGTGGTGTTTTATGGAAGACTCCTGTTGCACTTCTGATCCAACCCACGTACTCTTGTTTGGAGTTGAACATGAAGGAAATGTGCCGGTCTGGACCTTATCTGTAAAGATTGGGTAGGAATTTTGCTGAGCAAGTGCGTACACCACCACGCAATTTGTGCTTCATAGATTCCACCTACAGCTGGAATCTGCGCACGTGAACCCTCGTAACGTCTCGTCCTTTCCACACCTCCAAAACGCAATAAAAAGGCCATGCAAAGTAACTCATGTGATTTACCAAAACATGAGCTGATAATCAGTGGCTTCAACAGAGAGAGAACACGCAGCAGCAGTCACAACGTACCCCGTATGCATAGGGCCAATTAAAAAGAAAAAAATGAGCCACATTTAAAACTGCAGTTGTGCCTGATCCCTCTGGAGCACAAACCTTTGACTGGAGCCTTTGTGAAGCTGAGACTCTAGTCTTGGACTCTGATGTCTGTTTCACTCTAAATACAAGTAGAAACACCTAGATTTTCTTAAATATATGAAGGACTAAAGCTGGTGTCTGGAGGTAGGGTCTGATTGACACTAGTTTTAGCAATTATTGGGGTTTGACGATTCTCTTTTAAAAGCTGAAGGTAAATTAATCAAAATGAGTTTTAGGGACTTGTAAAAAAGCAAAAAATTCCAGGCGGAATCCATATAAAAGTCATTTTCGTTTTTCATTTTATTTTAGGGTAATTTCTTTACTTGTGGGTTTGGAGTGCAAACTGACCCTGATACTTCCCAGAATTATTGATTTTACTAGATAAGGTTACAGCTTTATTTTTATGTACTGCAAATCAGAATCAGAAAAGGTTTATTGCCATTGTCAATGAACAAAATTCACAAACATAGAAACTTGTTTTGGCATCAAGGTGCAACATAAAACGCTGATCAATAAAACAACATATATGAAATCAAAAGGGCATGCATTAAACAGTTTAAAGTTACTATAGAATAAAATTAAAATAGGCTTCCTATGTATACAAGAATTTATAGATATGAGTGCCGAAAATGACAATGAAATGGCAGTGAGCGATTAAATTGTAGTTAAAGTGGTAGTGTGTTCAGGAAAAAAACTATTCTTGTGGCGGGAGGTTCTGGTCCGGATGGACCGTAGCCTCCTGCCTGTGGGGAGTGGCTCAAATAGTCCATGTCCAGGGTGAGAAGGGTCATCTGTGATCCGACCTGCTCGTCCCAGAGCCCTGGAGACGTACAGGTCCTGCAGAGATAGAAGTCTGCAGCCGATCACCTTCTCAGCAGAACGCACAATGCGCTGTAGTCTCTGTCCCTGACTGTGGCTCCAGCGTACCACACAGTGATGGAGGAAGTACATCCTCTGCTGGGCCTTCTTGATGAGGGAACTGATGGTGGGCTCCCACTTGAGGGTGATGGTGGTGCCGAGGAAGTGGAAGGAGTCCACGGTGGTGATGGGGGAGTCTGTCATGATGAGGGGGGGCTGGGGGGCTGTGACTTTCCTGAAGTCCACGATCATCTCCACTGTCTTCTGGGCGTTGAACTCCAGGTTGTTACCGCTGCACCAGGACACCAGCCGGTCCACCTTCCTCCTGTAGACAGACTCATCCCCGTCCGAGATGAGCCCGATGAGGGTGGTGTCGTCCACAAACTTGATCAGTTTTACTGAGTCGTAGCTGGAGGTGCAGAAGTTTGTGTACAGGGAGAAGAGCAGAGGAGAAAGTACACAGCCCTGTGGCGATCCTGTGCTGGTAGTCCGAGTGTCTGAGACATTCCTCCCCAGTCGCACGCTCTGCCTCTGATCTGTCAAGAAGTCAGTGAACCTGCAGGTGGATCCCACAAAATGGGATAACTAAAGAAAGTCCAACATCTCACTCGTGGAACGTCCTCCTTTTAAGGGGTTTGTTTAAGAGTTATAAATAAAAGTGATTGCAACGACTCATCCCTCTCAAATTACCTTTAAAAACGTCAGAATAAATTGTGTTTCAGTCGCCTACACGAAATACTATTTAGGTAGGACCATGAAACCATGGCGCAGTTCACATTAATATGTGCACACGGAGGTCTGACAAAGGAGACAGTGATCACGCGAGTGACACGGATGCCCTCCCTGACAGAGCGAAAGCAGCGGGAGAGATATGGATGGATCAGCAGCAGAAGCAGAGGGATAAACGTGTTTGCTGTAGAGGCAAGTGCAGGTAGAACAAAAAAAAATGCATGTATGCAAACATTTGCCAGACTTCAGCAGTTCTAAGCTGTATTTAATAAGTTATCGGATCCATTTGGATCAACCAATCACATCCCTCGCGGTCCACGGCACCTATACGTGAAGTGACACTTGGACGTAGCAGCACGAACACGGGGCCGTGACGTGTCCGTCTGGGAGTTTTGCAGCATTTCCGCGTGGATATATCGGAGCATACACCAGCTTTAAATTAGCCTCGAGTGTGCGCACGGCTTCATGTCATGTGTTATCCAGAATAATGAGAGGAATAAACAGCCCTTCTCCGTGTTTTAGGCCAAATTCTGTTTAAATGTGTTATCTCACAATAAAATCATTTAAGACTAAAATACGCATTTGCTGACGATTTCCTGAATCAAACACTTCCAAATGATCTTCCTTTCTGCTCCTCGCCACGTCTTTTCCCCGTGTCTCCAGACTTTGCGCCGAGTTTACAGGAGCGTCTCAGTTTACGTCGAGATAAGCAAATTCTTGCGCCTGGTGGACGTTTATAAATACCATTGCGCGGGCAGCCTACGCACTGCGGAGTACGCAAGCAAGCAGGGCTGTCTCTCTTAAAGAGCGAAGGTTAACATGCATAAAAAGCACAAACAAAATGTGTTATGGCTCATTTTAATATATAAACTGGGTTCAGGTTCTGTTGTGGACGAGGTGTAGGGCAAAGTCCATGCTCGTTCTTTTACGTGCTGAGAGACTCCTGGAGCTTCAGGTACATCAGCTGGTCCTGCACACAGCACAATTGTAAGCTAGAAAATGCGGAGAAAGACAACACACCAATCCCCTGTATCCCTTTTGTCTGAAGAACACAGTTCTAATACTTAGAAGTCCTTCATTTTCGGTGGATGCACAACGTTACAGTGTGTTTTTACGGTGTGCAAACGTGCAACATTTTGTAACGCTATGACTGTCTTTTCCCACCTTCTATAGCTGCCCAGCTCTAGCATAAACAGCCGCCTCTCCACACTCGAGCTGGACAGTAGAGTCGGTTTTCTGATCCTCCAAAAACCAAACTAGTGAAGCAGCTGGATCAATATTATAGTGGAGGAATAAATAAATAAATAAATATAATCATCAAAAGTAATAATGTGGATATTGTCTCTACGAGAATATAAAAATGGCTTCTTGGCAAATGTCAGAAGTAGAATATTAAGGATATGCCAATAAAAATAGATTAAATTAGAAAGGAAAAACTTGCTGGGTAATGCAGCACTTAAATAAAAATAATTGTACAGTCCATTCAGAATAATTTTTTTCCTATTCGTCATACGAATTAATAAAATGTATAAAATTATAACAGAAAGATTGAAAATGATTTTAAAAAGTTGATCAATTATCAAAAAAATGCACACAAGTCAGGCCAAAGGTCACAAGAAGACAGATGGAGAAACGTACCTTTTTAGACACTGACGGCCGAACTTTCTTGAAGGCATTCTCAAAATTCTGTTTATTTACTATGATGTTAGCAACACAGTCCTGACCTGAGAACAACAGATACTGATAAGTATGGTGAACATCATAACAGATGCCATTAGTCCTTTATTTAACCACAAATGTCCCTCTGAGGTTCATATTCTTACAGTACTTCGAGGAACCCTGGCCTCAGAATTCCCAGCTGCAGTTTACAGTAGTAGGGGAAACCTGAGTAAAACCAGGTAAAAACTGAAACAACACAAGGAGAATGCCTGCCTGTACTCACCATGAGTGGACGTTGAAGAACTTTGGGCCTTGAGGTAGGTACTTAGTGCACTGACAGATGCCTCTCTCACTAAAGCAGTAAGGTCCGCGCCACTAGAACACACACACACACACACACACACACACACACATACGTTCATTTATGTTGCTCAAACCCATAGCAGTCAAAGCACACTCACGTGAAACAGTCACAGCGACTGTCAAATGCAATGTCTTCCAGACTGACATCCTGGTCCAGCTGAGGCCGTGTTCCCCCCTGAAACCACCAGAACAACAATAAGGTTCTCACTAGACCTAAGGTTCTCATAGACCTTATTTTGTATGGTTTCTATCAAATCTAAAAAAAACGGTAGGCCTATATAAAGCAGATTTAGAGGAATTAATATTCAGCTCAAATGCAAGTGTCTCAAGTCAACATAGATGGGAAAAGTGATATGTGAGAAAAGAGTGTCAGATGCAGTGGCATCAGCACTAATATAAAAGGTGGAATTGAGAAGCAGATGGGAAACAGACCTACTTTTTCTCTGGGAGAAAGATTAATCAAATGATCATTTCTTGAAAGGGACAGAGTGAAAAAATGTTATGTACCTTGGTTATAGTGAGTAGAATGGCATGTCGATCAGCTGCTGGTGGCAAACCCACATAAAGAGTTTTATCAAGACGCCCTGGTCTGAGTATGGCTGGGTCAATAATATCTATTTAAAGAACACAGGTCCATCAGGTTTTTCACGTAAATGCGTACACCTTCTGTACATGAGACTCACCAGAACACATTACTCACCTGGTCTGTTAGTGGCAGCCATGATGTAAACTTGCCGCCGTGTTTCCAAACCATCCATCTCAGTCAGCAGCTGGTTGACCACACGCACACTGGCCCCAGACTAAAAAAATAAATACAAAATTAAATTCTGGTATGAGATAACCACGTTTATAAGGCACTCAATTATCATGAGATGAAAAAGTTAATGCTGTAAATGCCACACAATGTATCCAGTTATGGATGTGTACCTCGTGTCCAGATCGTCGAGGGCATAAAGCATCAATTTCATCAAAGAAGATGACACATGGAGCAGAGTTGCGTCCCCTCTGGAAGACTTGCCTAACGGCGCGCTCGCTTTCTCCCACGTACTGCACATGCACAGACAGAGCCCACTGAGCCACAGAACACAGCCACACTGATGTCAGACAGCACCACGACTCACCATGTTGAGCAGCTCTGGGCCCTTCACAGAAATGAAGTTCAGGCCTGACTCGTTGGCCACAGCCTGTCTCAGGACAAAACAAAAGAGCAGTTAACCTATTAGCTACAGCCTTGCACACTCTCCCAGTTCGCCAAAATGATAGAGTGGGGCCAAAGCAGAAAGTCCAAAGTAATGATGATCGTTTGATCATATTATACATAGGTTTCACCTTAGCAAGTAATGTTTTCCCACATCCAGGTGGTCCAGCCAGCAGCACTCCTGAGGGAGCACCAAGACCCAAAGCCTTGAACTGTTCAGGAGAGCGCACAGGGGCCTGTCGAATTCAAATAAAAGTAAATGAGTGTGCACTGGTATCTCTTAAAATATAGCATATTCATAGTTTATAGTGAGTTTAATGGGTTTGTCTTCTTCTTCTTGAAGAAGTGGCTTCTCGAAGTGGCTAAAAATGGCTAATGAGAGCACACATTTTAAAATTTTTAAATAAATCATCTTACCAGAATGGCCATGGTGAGCTCATCTCTGACATCCCTTAATGCTCCAATGTCATCCCACGTCACATCCGGGACAGTGGCAAAGCCCTCTCTTTTGGCCGAGGGCTGGACACTGGACAGTGAAGACTTGAAGTCCGACATGAGGATGGAGAGTCCAGAGAGCTCTTCTTCTGACAACAGCTGTGGACTCTTCAGGAGCTGTAACAGGCGCCAAAGCTCTCCCTGCTAATAATAATTATGATGATAAATTAGACATGTATATTGATTCGTCAACACTCTACAACATTTTCGTCACTGTCCATCTCCTCAGTCCAACTCTGAGGCGCCCTTATAGCCCAGTCAAAACATTTAAGGTGATGAGATCAAATCCCTAATGCGTTCTCTGAGAGGTCCTTTATGCATAATCTTTATCATATTTCATATTTGAAATGATCATATGATCATATTTACACCTTTATTGTAATGAATATGCATTTATTAATATCTGATGGTGGGATGCAGACATCTGAGTGGTCATCATAAAAGCCTAAAGCTTTTTTTTCTTTTACTTTTCCATAGACTTTTTTTTTTTTATTCTTTGTGAAAGCTTTATTTCTTGCATACATTTCCCAACCAGTGGTACAGGGGGTAAGTGAATGGTTTTAGATTTTAAAATGAGTTCAAATGAGAAAATAGACAAGTAATAATTGACACTATATTACAATAAGAAACATATTTATTTGCTTGGCACTCGAGTTAGGCAGAAAGCATTATTACATTATTTTATAATAGGTTATGTAGTGCCCATGAAATCTAATTTTAGTCATCTCTACCTGTGGAGGTGTGGACCGGACATTTGTCGACTCTGTGTCTGGGGGGCACTCAAGTGATTTCTCACTGTTGTCTTTTGACTCCACTTTGGGTTGGGCCGCTCGTGTGTGGATTTCCAGGAGAGCTCTGTTGACTGAGCACATGGCTGCTTCTCGGCACAGGGCCATCAGGTCTGCTCCCACGTACCCTGGAGTGAGCCGCGCCAGCTGCCCATAATCAATATCCTCTGACAGCTTCAGCTTTCGACACAATGTCTTGAGGATTCTGAAGCACATTAGAGATGCTGAACAAAGGATCTGTATCAACCTTATTCCGCCCTGCCCACTTTTCCCCTCTTTTGTTGTAATCACACTTCCGGTACAGCGGGAACTTGGTTTAAATGGAGAACGAGGGAATAGTCTTGCAGCTAAAACATGCTATAAAGTAGATTGATTTGTGTAAAATGTCCAATGTTCACATGACCAACAAATCGACAATGCACCGATTCCCTGGGCGGCCCGAAAACGGCTTTCTAGTCTGTGTAGAACTTATTTTCTCTTGAGGTCAGCAGACCTATGTTAACTAATACAAATGGAAGAAGGATTATGTCGTATGGCGGCGCCCAGACGGGCTTCCGGAAGAAGGCTGATACTGCGGGTAGTTTGCTGAACATTTAAGTACATTAAGGAAATAAACCTATGGTACATGTTTTATACTAACTAAACACTAAACCTGCATATTTTGTTGAGGGTGTCCTGCTGGAGATAGCGCCTGACCTGAGGCGGGCCGATTCGTCTGGGATGCCAAGGCAGATCTCTCTGTCGAAGCGCCCCGCTCTGCGCAGTGCAGGGTCCAGAGAGTCAGGACGATTAGTAGCTCCGATCACCAGTATCTGGGCCGTTACAGTCAAACTGTTCAGGTCTGCAAAAAAGACAACTGAATGAGTGAATGTTACAGCTCAATTTATTTTTTCAAAGGATTTTTTGGCCCAAAGGATTTATTAATTTAGATTAGATTAAGACCGTTTTAGCTTGTCTAATGTTCAGAATGTACCATCCATGCAGGTGAGGAGCTGAGCCACGATCCTCCTCTCCATGTCTTTGGAGGCTACCTCCCTTTTGGGAGTGATGGCATCAATCTCATCAATGAAGAGGATGCAGGGAGAGGAGCTCTGTGTGAATCCAAACAGGCAGAAGTTGAGGGTTTCTAACCTAGCAGTGCTATAAAGGATAGAATACTGCAGTACTATAGAAGACACACTGACCACTGCAGTGTCGAAGAGCTCTCTTAGCTTCTGTTCCGACTCTCCTGACACTCCTGACACCAGCTCTGGAGCAGACACTTTGAGCAGGGGCAGTCCCAGCTCCTAATGTATTGTTGACAGTTATTATAATTTGTTAACATTTTTGGACAATGCCCATTAATGAACATGAACATGAATGAATGTCTGTATGTACAAATATATTCTAGTGGACAATATGTAGATAGATTTGATTTTTACTTAAAAAAAAAAAAAAAAAAAAATCTGCAGTGTACTCACGCCTGCAACAGCCTGGGCCAGCAGAGTTTTTCCACAGCCTGGGGGCCCATGGAGCAGGAAGCCCCTGGGCGGGACCATTCCCAACTGCTGGTATACCTCTGGGTGTCGCATGTGAAGGAGCAGTTTACACACATCCTGTAAAGTCCAGAACAGTCACATAATTTGCATTTCCAACAAATTTGAACAGGAGATTCCATCACCAGCTCCAACCCACTTTGCATCCAGTGTTTTATGTGGTAATATTAATGTACGCATGTGTGCTTATGGGTGCAAAAATACAGGAGACTAAACGTAAATTGGTCAATGTGTACGATGAAGCATGTTTATACCATGCATTTAATGTCATTAAGATGCTCTTCTTGTAACCAAACAGAACAAACAATATTAACAACATACTACTTACATGTGTCTTACTGCACTCACCTTTAATGTGTCTTCATTTCCTCCAACATCCTCGAATGTCAGTGGTGGATACTGTAGTTCTATAGCTTTTTTTGCTAAACAAAAACAGGAGTAAGTAACATAACAGTTAACAAATCAATACACTGGATAAGAATACCTTTTTTGTTAACAAGTCGAGAGTCTTCCGATTCATTGTCCTTTTGTCCATTTGTCCTTTTTTTGGATTTCTTCTGACACTTTCCAGAAACATTCTTCTACTCACAAAACCAAAGTGTTGCTTATATTACTAAAATGCTACTAAATTGTACAATTACATTTACAACATATTATGTTCATCGATATTGTCTTATTAGACTACTGTAGCTTAAATATGTTGGTGGTAAGAGATTTCGCTGCTTACCTGAACGGTACCAGCTGGTTCTTCGTCACACAGGTCAATGAGAGGTGTCTTTCTGCTGGGCTCTCTGTCAATGAACCAGCTCTGGTTGCTGCTCGGGGCCTCTGTGCTCTCAGCACCTTTTCTGTACAGACTGGTCAGAGAGCTGTTCATGTGGTTGGTGGGCTGTAGGACAGGACATAACTCTCAGACGCACTATTTCTGACTATTTCTATTCTCAGCAGCAATGATTTATGTTAAATGTTATTCATTATAATTATTATTTTTTGCATTTTCTAAATATTGTTTGAAAGGTTTTGTGCAACCGATTGGTTATTAATCCATTTAAGGCACAATATCAGTAATTCATTTCCTTTAATAAGCCAGAACGCCTTACCATGTTCCCAAGAATGCTCTCATCCTCCTCGTCAGTGTCGGACGACAGGTTGGAGCCCTCTCTGTGGACACAAAAACAGTTAAAGACGGTGTAATCCACACACATCACAGTTATCAGTACAGCCATGCCACCGGCAGCCTTACCCGGTGTCGCTCTGGCTGTGCTTGGCCTTTTTAGCCAAGTGTTTGCTCTCCAGCTCATTGAGACCAGAATCCGGAGTAATGGACTGGTACACTGCAAAGCAATAGTGCGTTTACATTCATGCTGTTTACTTACACAGGCAAACTCACCTGTTCTTACTGGGTTTAATTCATGTCTTACACTAAGACTAAGATGTTTTTAAAGTAAAAATCAGACTAACATTAGAACTCACTGACCTTTTTCCACCTGTATCCGGAAGGCTGTCTTATTTCTTCTGCCATAGTCCAGTCTTAAAAAAAACAAAAAACAAACAAACCTGAAATAGGGAAATCTAAGTCAATGGGACAAAACATAATAAGCCCATTTGATGTGGTGTAAATTGATTTCAGCCGGGATATTTTTAATTGGATACAAATAAAATGTTTTAATTTATGCTCTTGTTCTGCATTAACATTAGTCTTGATCCAGTCCTGGTGGTAGGTGAACATTTTTGGGATGTGGTATTTTGTGTAAATATTGTGAATCATTCGTTCAGATCAAATAAAAACAAGCTTGATTAACAACCATGACAGTCTGCAATACTGTGGGATGATCAAATACCCTGAGAGGAGTGCGACAAAGGTGATTGTTTATGCTCTGGCTTAATTAACATGATCAAAAAGGTGGGAATAGTGGGTGTTGTAAAGACCTATTAAACTCTTTAAATTAAGTTTTCTTTTCAGCTTTGAATTTAGTCATTTAAAAACTTTTTTAAAAACTTCTTATTTTTATTTTTTTCTCACACACACACACACACACACACACACACACTTTTCAGGATAATTTACAAATGGTTTGACAACAATGTAGCCAACATCAAGGATGCACTTGCCTGTACAGTCGCTGTAGTTCCTCAGCTACCTCCGCCAGATCCACATATTGACTGCCACTTGATGCCAAGTGCTAAAAGATTTGAGCATATCATTACACTGTTAATGCAGCCATATTACCTTTAAAAAGAACACTTGTGTTTTAGCCCCCAGTTATGATCAAACACAACTTGGGTTGCTCCTACATGGTTGGCTAGCTTTAGTGCCGTGTTATTGAGGCTTTAAACCCCTGACAGCCCACAGTACCTGCTGCAGCCGGTGTCGAAGCCGCAGGTCCACTCCTGCTCCACTCCTGTTCCTCATCAAGGACACTTATCCTGCTGCTTCCAAATCTCAAGCTGATCCTTTCCTCCAAAAGAGCCAAAACTCCCCTGTGGTTTGGTAAAAAGAATAAGAGAGAAACTGTAATTTAGTGCACCAGAGAGCTGAATTTGATTTACTATAGGATAGTTCGGTTGAATCAGCTATGACAACAGCAGATGTTTTCATTGCTTGCTTTATTAGATTTGAGTTGATTTTAAAAACTTTGTCCAGATTACTACCATTGACATTTTTTCTACGAAGGTACATTAGATATCGTACAGTTCGAAAATATCAAACACTGTCCTCATCTTACTAATTAAGCGAAAACTAACTATTCCAGAAAGAAGTTCACCGACAAGTTAAGAAAGCAGACTGAACAACCATGGATTATAAAATCTGTAAACACACGTGTGAATGAAAAGACCGTAAACAACCTCAAAACCGCGTTCTTTCTGTTGAGCCCGGGCCCAAAATTGTGACAAAGGCTCGGTTCATGTCTGTAAACACTCACCTGGTGTTTGTAGACACTTTAAGCAGCGAGTTTAGTTTGGGTTTACAGCGTGGATCTATTAAAAGCTTTATCGCAGCATGAAAACTACAAACGCGGAAATACAAACCAAACCACATCCAGGTCAATGATTTCTTTCTTATTTTTTTGAGTTTCACGGCCGCTGGTGTCCATCCGCCACACAGCGCCACCCTCAGGTTCGGTCTCAAACATCATGCTTTCATCGGGACCGTGAGTAGGGCTTGAGCTTTCTTGCACTGGTCATAAAGGGACTATATAATCAGTTGTTTCACTACACATTAATCTTGTTTTTCCTCTAATCAATGGTGTTTTGGCAACAACAGAAGTGCAGATGTTTAGAATAAACCCCAATTGACGTTGGAAGTGCTCTTATTCTCATACTCTTGCAAAAGCACAGATTATTTAGTGATAAGAACAGACTGTATGGTTATCATTATTGACTGTTTATATTATAATCAGTTTGATTAGTCTGTCGCTTTGGGGGCGTGTCCGTGAGCGGAGTCAGAGCGGAGAAGGGGCGGTGCGTGTTTTTTTTCGCGCGAAACTTTCTTTCTTCTTCCTGTGATAAGAGGTGGTTTATTTGCTCTGCGGACTGAGCTGCGGCTGAAAGCGTCTGATTGAGCCAACACACACACACACACACACACAGCTCTCGTCTGTTGGTGTTTTAGACGCGGCAGCGCCATGTCTCAGGCTCGAGTCACAGACTTCTTTGGCCAAAGAAAGAAATGCGCCGGGCCAACGAAAGCGGCAAAGCCCCGCGGCAGAGCCACCACCAGGTCCACCACCAGGTCCACCACCAGGTCCACTGCGCACAAAGAGCCGCTTAGTTCGTCGATTCATGAAGAGTTTATCCGCGTTATCGACGAGGCTGCGGGCATAAAGGAGCCGCGCGTCGGGGCGCTGGCGGTCAGTCCTCGCACCCCCAAACGGACTTCTGGGGATGCGGAGTTTGACCTCGGGGCTGCGGTTTTCTCTGCCACGACAGACCACAGCTCCGCGAAGAAAATCCGAGCCACAGATGCTCAAGCTCCAGAGACAAACAGAAGAACTGCAAGAAAGCAACTCATCCTCCCGCACAACTCCCCACAACTGCAGGTACAACCTCTGCTTTAAAGTCTTACTTTAAAATAACAGGTCACAACCACAACACGATGTGCTTTGTCAAGTGTTATCGATTCCAGGACTTCATAGTCCGATCGGAGAGCATCCTGACATTTCTTTACAAATCGCCAGTTGGTTTACTGTATTGAACTTCCTTTTGTTTCTAGGCCCCACAACCACAGCAGAATGAACAGGTCGCAACAATCAGGTCGCTTTCTCCCACTCCAAACAGCCAGGACTCAAGTAAACAATCCAGCAACGCCCCCAGAGGAGGCAGAGGCCAGGTGAGGCTCAACTGCACTTCAACTTTCCTTGTTTGTGTTGTTTATTGTCTTTGCTTTTATTTTGGTTCCTCAGTGATTCATTTCATTTTGCGACCGTCTCTTTAACCATTCTTCACTAATATTGTGAAAAGCTGCTGACCTGAAATGGGCCTGTGTGTGTCTAGGCTCTGTCCCGAGAGGAACTATCAACACTCAAGTCCCGCCTGCAGGGGATCAAGAAACGGGCTGAGACCCTAAGCAGCAGCGCCCCGGTCCCAGAACCCAGCACCTTGCAACTGCCCCCAATTAATACTTTACCTCCCACCACAGTTGAGACCCCCCCAGCCACAACTGGTCCTCACACACTCACCTCTCATGACAAGGAGCTCAAAAACACTCTTTCATGGGCAAAAGCGCTGGCAGTTAAGGCTCAGAAGAGGAAAGAGGAGGGCAAGACCAGCGACCCTGCTGAGCCTCAGAGGTGAGTCCCCCAAGCCAGAGTAGCTTCGAGTGCATTTAAAGTGCACTCGCATTGATGGGACACACAAAGGCATAAAGAGAGTAAATATATTGCGCAACAGCTTCCAGTGAAGCAGTGCTTATTAAACAATTGGAGCTAGGCAGCATGTTTTTCCTGTGTCCTGTCTCTGAGCAAGCACTGACTGATACTGCATGCATATAGGTCATGGAGTAATTCAATGTTGTTTATTTTTGATCAACGGTAGTAAATGATACCGTTGTAGTTGTTTGGTTCTGCCTCCCACTTGTTTTTGTCTTCTGCTAGTGTTGGGCTGCCTGCGTATCAGAAGTACCACACACTCGCCCAGGCAGTTCCTCCGGGCCTCTCACTGCCGTATCAGTACAAAGTCCTGGCTGAGATGTTTCGTTGCATGGACACAGTGGTGGCCATGTTGTTTAATCGCTGTGAGACGCCCACCTTCGTGAAGATCAAGAAGGGTGTGCAGGACATGATGCACAAGTACGTGCTGTTACCGACTCCTCATGCCATGTCTTTTTATCCTGTGTATCACATGTCCTTCTGCTGTGCAGGCGCTTTGAGGAGATCCATGTGGGCCAGATTAGGACTGTGTTTCCTGATGCTTACACCCTCCGACAGGAGAAGAACATCCCCACATTCAACAACAGCGTCAAAAGGGGCTCATATCAGCTGACACTGGAGCCGGTCATCTTATGCGGTCAGAACACACTTGTTAAAAACGTTTCATCTTGACCTAAACTATGTCGACACTCTTTCACTTAAGCGAAAAGGATAAACGTTTAGAGGTTTTTAATTGCGACTTAACCTGTGGCTCAATTTTAAATAATCTAAAAATTTTGCCAGATTTTTTTTCATGTTTATTGCAAACTGTGTTGATTACTGTAGTGCTATCCTTTTTTGGTATTTTACTTTGTGCTACATCATGTATGAAAAGTCCTATACAAATAAAGTTTTGTGAGCTCTCAAGGTTTTTTGTTGTACACAGATGAGGGTGAGGTGAAGCCCACTCTGACAGCGACACGTCTGCTGGAGCGCCGGCACGTCTTTCACCACAACTTAATGTCCCTTGTCAAACAGCATCATAAGGTGAGCCTCCTCAGTCTCATGTCCCTGCTCTGTGTGAACTGTACTGACTCTGCTTTGTCTCCAGGCCTTCCTCTCTTCGCTTGACCCTCCTCTGTCTGTGCCAGAAGACAAACTCAGCCGTTGGCACCCGCGATTTAATGTGGACACTGTTCCCCCTGTGCCGGATAGCCCCCTGCCACAACCCCCAAAGACTGAGAGCTTGACCACTGCCCAGGAGGTACTGGACAAAGCCAGAGCACTCATGACTTCAAAGGTACGGTCTCATCTTTTAGGGGTTGTTCATTTTGGTCTCATTAACCCATGTGTGCCTCTTCCACTGACAGTCTGAATGTTTAATTGGCATTTACCTTTTCAGATGGAGAGTGCTTTGGTCTCGGTGGTCTTAAAATCAGGAGAGAAAGCTGCTGCTGCTGCTGATATAGAGACTGCAGCCTCCACCCAGACCTCTGCAGCCTCCACCCAGACCTCTGCAGCCTCCACCCAGACCTCTGCAGCCCTGAAGGGAGTGTCCCAGTCCCTCCTGGAGCGGGTGAGTTTACATGCTGTACTGTTTTTCAGCGCTGTTCTTGAGCGCTGTTCTTGTCCTAACAGCCGTGTCTGTGCTCATAGATCCGCGCCAAAGAGGCTCAGAAGCTGCAGGCAGTCATGACCCGAAACCCAGCACAGGACAAACGACTGCTGATAATGTCACGTCTGGGTGAACTGGCCAGAATCCTCCGCAATGTCTTTGTGGCCGAGAAGAAACCTGCGCTAATCATGGAGGTGGCCTGCAACAGGATGGTTGCCAGTTACACATCTGCTCTGAGCACAGGTCTGCCATTCTGAGCATATAAACTACAATATTTCGAAGTCGATATTTAGTGTAACTGTATTCAGTTTTCAATCATGTTCTAAAGTGTGACCGGCTATGGCAGAGACCAGGCTTTTTCAACATTTCAACTACATTTTTCTTCTGTACTTCACATTTGTTATTTTTGTTCTCAATTTGTAATACAGTCAGGGTCATCTCTACAGTTTAACATTTCTGTTAAGGATCTTTTTGGGTTAGGGTTAGTTGGACTTAGTACAGGACAGAGTAGTGTGGAATGGGGATGAGATGGGGGAGGAAATTCAGCAAATTGTCAGAGACTAAATCAAACTTTCAATGTGAATGAGCTGCACATTTATTTCTTTAACCAGGAAATCCCACTGAGCGAGAGCATCTCTCAGGGAAGTCCTGGCTTCAGAGGGGAGGAGCCTATGGTACATGTTTTTAGTGGAGCGTGGCATATAGGCTGTCCATTCGACCAGAGCAGCACTCTAGACATTTTGAATCAATATTGTGGTTTAAAATGAACACACACACAAAAAATCTAGCAGATGACTAAGCTTAATTTTGTTTAAAAACATGCCAGGTAGCCACTTTTTAAAAATGAGATTATATACTCGTTTCCAAGGATTCAAAAACCATGGGGAAACTGTAATAGGCACTTGCTTAAATTATTTTTCTTTGTATAAAATCTAAAAGTTGAAAATATTGTGGTTGAGAAGTGCACTGCCAATTGTGAAGGAAAAGCCCATAAGGTAAACTGTATGAGACGTTTTGGGCCACCTGACATCTATGTCTTTGCAGTTTATTGAAGCAGTTATATTTACTTTTGCTAAAATTGGTGTTGCGGGAGCCTGAATACTGAGTTTGTTTTTTTAAAACACACAAAATTACATTTAATGCACAATTTGAGCGAGAGTACATCTAAAGAGCAGAGTTGAGTTTCTTGCCTGATGTTACATGCCATTTAAAGAGTAACCAACATGCTAACAGTGAGAATATTGTGATTGTCATCTCGCCACTACTGGCACACTAGTTATACAGTTAGAAATTAACAGACCTATTTTCTTGAACAGGGGAAATGGAGAAGCACATCCGGTTGCTGGCAGAGGTGGCATCTGACTGGCTTACAATTGTTCCAATCAGGAAGGACTTTTACCTCAAGTTAAACAAGAACATGGAGCTGAGTGTGATACAGGACAAACTGCACACTCGGCTAAAAGAGGAGGAGCGCTTGTAACAACTACCAGCTGCATTTCTTTTGCAAACTTTCTACAGTGTAATGACATTTTTGCAAATTTTCATTGTATTTTTATGGCAAAGAAAATACAGGTCCCTTGTTTTTAGGACCAGTTTTATTAAAAATCAAGAAGGAACTATTTGTTACAGTTCAGATTGTATATGAAATACACTGCTGTAGAACATGATCACCTTGTTAGTATGACTAGAAAGCAGAACGAGAGCCTTACAGAGGCTAGATCATATGCCAAAACAGTCTATATATTGTATCCTAATAAAAAAAAATTCCTAATGGCAGCAAAGCTCATGGCATTTTTTTTTAACTTAAATTGTGACAGTTTTTACCCAGTAGAAGCAGAGGTTGTACCCTGGAACGGATCAGTTTCAGTTTTGAAAAGTTTTCTGCTGAATGCCATGGGATGAACAAAGAAAAGTCAAATTCCTTTACTCTAAAGTGTTCATTTCTGCCACAAAATATAATTGACACTAATTTGTGATGAACTATTTTGAAGTACCTTGTTTTGACACTGGGAGGAAGCCGGACTCAACACAGGAAGTCTCATTTTATTGTAAAATACTGAATTTAGTCTCCAAAGAATCTGATGGCAAAGAAGTTTTGGCTGGGTCATCTTTCAGATTTTGAGCCCGTAGGCTTTGACAAAGTGGTGTTGAATGGGGGATAGGAGAGAGAAGGGAAGACATGCAGTAAATGTCAGTAAGGAATCAAACGCTCATCACTGCGGCCGGCTGCATGTGCTGTGCCATAACCACTTGACCAAACACTAATTTCCATCTGGAGCATGTATGTCAGCTGGAAAAATAAGCAAAGACAATACATTGAAAATTCTGCAGATTTGAGGTGCCGCTCTGTGGCCAAGTGTGCACAAATGCGCTCCATGCAAGTTTGATGTCGACAATTTCAATGTCCATTATAGCCTGTTGCACAAAATTTTAGACCAATAAATCAGGTGACCAAAATTGAAATTGTTCGCAAGTGTCCGAAAAAGGGCTTGTGGCCCAAAACGTCATGCGTGGAAAATAATGGGGAGCTCCAACTGCTGTGCGGGTCCTTATTTTTGTTTTAACATTGTTCCTATAAAATGAATGTTCAGAAGCAAAATCTTGTGAAATTACAGTACAGTTCTAGTATCAGTATCGCAGCAGTGAGTACACGGGCTGTGGTTTGAGTCGGTCTGCTCCATTCAGATCCTGCAGTTCCACCACCACCAGGCAGCTCAGTACCTCTGCCTGTCGCTGGTGCATCAGAGCACAGGCTGCATACAGCGTGCCTGCACAGAAGAGCAATAGAAGTGACCTGCTGTCAACAGGGGGACTACACTGCTACAGCCTCTGGTCCATTTTACACTTTCTAACATACCGTGTTAATAATCCTGGAGCATGTACATGCACTACAGTCTGGCCCTAGTTTATTAGAGTGAGGCTTACCTCCAGTTGCTAAGAGGTCATCAATGATGATCACCTTCTGTCCTGGACTGACTGCATCCTCCTGGATCTCAGCCTCTGCCTGAAAATGCAATATGTCTTACTTAGTAAGAACCTCAATATGCTCCAAAAATGGCAGCACACTTGTTGAATCATGATATTTAGGTGGAAGTAGCTCAGTGTTTTCATCTGAGAAGATTGGTGTAAAAAATGTGTCAGTTTCCTTTTTAATTCTCTGGAGTCTGAATGGGTAGGTTGTACTGCTGACCTTGCCATACTCTAGGTCATATGCGACTGAGACAGTGGCCCCCGGTAGTTTGCCCTTCTTTCGAACCAGGACAAAGCCAACACCGAGTCTTTGGGCTAGGAGAGGTCCGAATAGGAAGCCCCGAGCATCCAAACCTGCTTCCAATCAGAATGAGTTGCTGTTTTAAAGATTAAAAAAATAATAATAATTTTTTATTGGATTTAGTGAGTCAATATAGTCGTACGTACCTACGACAAGATCCACCTGCGGGAACTTGTCTCTCACATACTCTTCAAACAGACTAGTCACAGCTGACAGCGCCTCGGGGTCTTTCAGGATGGGACAGATGTCTCTGCAAAATTCACTTCAATTAACTACATAACCAAAAACTCGTCAATCTCTCTCTACGTACATTAATATGCTTTTTTGTAATTCATGGATGTGGCACATATATTTTTTATCTTATAGGTTTAAACAAAAGTATGGTGGCACAGGCAATCCCTATTAGAATTACCGTAAATAGTAAATATGTAGGCCTGCTCACCTATTACCTCACCTAAAACGGGTTACTTAATAAAGTATCACTTTTAAATAATTTATTGCACCATTTTCAGTCTATCTGGTACTATATTCCCAGTTTAATATTTAAAAAGCTAGGTGGTTTTGATTTTCTTTTAAGCTGTGATTTTGACCTTAAAAACTTCAAGTGATTTTCATCATCAGGTCCCTCTTTATTGGAAACTTATCTTCAAACACAATTTCACACTGCACAATACTCCAATATGGAATAAAAGATACAGTGGGGCCAATAAGTATTTGGTAACTTAAAAATTTGCAAATGCACCCATTTAAAAAGATATGGTTTGTAATTTTCATCATAGACCGAATGTAAGGAAAAAAGAAAAATAAATCCAGGAAATCACGTTGCATGATTTTTAATACAATTTGTGAAAATGGGTGGCCAGTAAGTATTGGGCAGCCAGCAAAAGTTAAGGTCAAATGGTTCCTGTAGTTCTTGACCAGGTCTACACACACTTTAGTTGGTATTTTGGTCCACTCCTCTGCACAGAGCTTCTCTAGAGCTGTGATGTTTGAGGGCTGTCGCTTGGCAACGTGGAGTTTCAACTCCCTCCACAGGTTTTCGATTGGGATGAGGTCTGGAGACTGGCTCGGCCACTCCAGAACCTTGATATGTTTTTTTAACAGAACCACTCCTTGGTTTTTCTTAAAAAGATAAATACTTACATCTTATCTTTTCCTGTACTTAAAAAATAAGAAATAAAATTATAAATAAAATGTATCGGACAAATTATTTTTTAAGACGTAGATTTAAAATGACTGTGGAGGGTTGTAAATTCTGTGACTGAGCATTTGGATCATTTTATTTTGTTTATGCGATTGTGTTCAAGTTTTTTGGCTTGACCTTCAACACTGGATTCACTCTGAAGGGATTCATTTCAGAAATGGATCGATTAATGATATTTTGTATGGCACTTTTATCAATGACAGATTATTGAATATTAGTAGTATTCATTTTATAAGCAAAACATTACATACATAAAAGGCCGGTTCTTTAAGTCCATCCCAAATTTTATTCATTGGAGGAATGAGTTAAAAATCTTCTATAAATCCCTCTCCTTGGTCAAATCCAGAAGTTCTTCCAAACTTGCCTCATTTCTGGATAATTTGGATACTTAAATATTGTCCTGTACATTTATTTTAAGATGACATATGCCCAGTCTTAGTTTTTACTTACCGCGGTGAAGTTAGTTTCACATTGGACGTTGGACATTCGTCTCCGTAACTACAGCGGTAGTTTCCTCTAAGTGTGCCCCGCCTGCAGTAGCACGGTGCGGGGAGCTGCGCTGAGAAGTGCCGCTTGGTACGCCAGTTAGGGACCGTCTCTAAATGACTGTTGCAGTGACGAGCGTTTGTTTAAAAATGTGTTACTTGAAAAATATCAAACATATGTATATTTACAAAAGAAATCAAAGTTAAGCATACATCCAAGTTAATAATCCTAGTCACCATAGTCCTTTTGGGTTCAACATTTAACCCTTTATGGGTTGTTTATGAATATTTTTCTTATAGTTTTAGTCTCCAGGTAACAGGCACATCTTTTTGTGATTCAACTTACCCCTTTATAGATTTTAAAGGAATATTTTTCTTCAAAAAATCAAGGACTTTTTTCAATACCTTCTAAATCAGGTGACCTAGAAAGGCAATTCCAAGTTATTATAGTGGTTTTAGTCTCCAGGTAACACGCACACCTTTTACTTTTTCAACTTACCCCTTTATAGATTTTTAAGGAATATTTTTCTTCAAAAATCAAGGACTTTTTTCAATAGCTTCTTAAATCAGGTGACCTAGCCTAAGTCAAATCCAAGTTATTATAGTGGTTTTAGTCTCCAGGTAACACGCACACCTTTTACTGTTTTCAACTTGACCCTTTATAGATTTTTAAGGAATATTTTTCTTCAAAAATCAAGGACTTTTTTCAATAGCTTCTTCTAAATCAGGTGACCTAGAAAGTCAAATTCCAAGTTATTATAGTAGTTTTAGTCTCCAGGTAACACGCACACCTTTTTGTTTTTCAATTTCCCCTTTATAGATTTTTAAGAAATATTTTGTCAAAAAAATCAAGGACTTTTTTCAATACCTTCTAAATCAGGTGACCTAGAAAGTCAATTCCAAGTTATTATAGTAGTTTTAGTCTCCAGGTAACAGGCACACCTTTTTGTTTTTCAATTTACCCCTTTATAGATTTTTAAGAAATATTTTTGTCAAAAAATCAAGGACTTTTTTCAATACCTTCTAAATCAGGTGACCTAGAAAGTCAAATTCCAAGTTATTATAGTAGTTTTAGTCTCCAGGTAACACGCACACACCTTTTTGTTTTTTTCAATTACCCCTTTATAGATTTTTAAGGAATATTTTTCTTCAAAAATCAAGGACTTTTTTCAATACCTTCTAAATCAGGTGACCTAGAAAGTCAAATTCCAAGTTAATTATAGTAGTTTTATTGTCTCCAGGTAACACGCACACCTTTTTGTTTTTCAATTTACCCCTTTATAGATTTTTAAGGAATATTTTTCTTCAAAAATCAAGGACTTTTTTCAATACCTTCTAAATCAGGTGACCTAGAAAGTCAATTCCAAGTTATTATAGTAGTTTTAGTCTCCAGGTAACACGCACACCTTTTTGTTTTTCAATTTACCCCCTTTATAGATTTTTAAGGAATATTTTTCTTCAAATCTTTAAAAATCAAGGACTTTTTTCAATACCTTCTAAATCAGGTGACCTAGAAAGTATCAATTCCAAGTTATTATAGTAGTTTTAGTCTCCAGGTAACACGCCACACCTTTTTGTTTTTCAATTTACCCCTTTATAGATTTTTAAAGGAAAATTTTTTCTTCAAAAATCAAGGACTTTTTTCAATACCTTCTAAATCAGGTGACCTAGAAAGTCAAATTCCAAGTTATTATAGTAGTTTTAGTCTCCAGGTAACACGCACACCTTTTTGTTTTTCAATATACCCCTTTATAGATTTTTAAGGAATATTTTTCTTCAAAAATCAAGGACTTTTTTCAATACCTTCTAAATCAGGTGACCTAGAAAGTAAATTCCAAGTTATTAAAGTAGTTTTAGTCTCCAGGTAACACACGCACACCTTTTTGATTTTCAATTCACCCTTTATAGATTTTTTAAGGAAATTTTTCTCTTCAAAAAATCAAGGACTGTTTTCAATACCTTCTAAATCAGGTGACCTAGAAAGTAAATTCCAAATTATTATAGTAGTTGTTGTCTCCAGGTAACACGCACACCTTTTTGTTTTTTCAATTTACCCCTTTATAGATTTTTAAGGAATATTTTTCTTCAAAAATCAAGGATTTTTTTCAATACCTTCTAAATCAGGTGACCTAGAAAGTAAATTCCAAGTTATTATAGTAGTTTTAGTCTCCAGGTAACACGCACACCTTTTTGTTTTTCAATTCACCCCTTTATAGATTTTTAAGGAATATTTTCTTCAAAAATCAACTTTTTTCAATACCTTCTAAATCAGGTGACCTAGAAAGTCAATTCCAAGTTATTATTGTAGTTTTAGTCTCCAGGTAACACGCACACCTTTTTTTTTTTCAATTAACCCTTTATAGATTTTTAAGAAAATATTTTTCTTTAAAAAAAATCAAGGACTTTTTTTCAATACCTTCTAAATCAGGTGACCTAGAAAGTAAATTCCAAGTTATTGTAGTAGTTTTAGTCTCCAGGTAACACGCACACCTTTTTGTTTTTCAATATACCCCTTTTTAGATTTTTAAGGAATATTTGTCTTCAAAAATCAAGGACTGTTTTCAATACCTTCTAAATCAGGTGACCTAGAAAGTCAATTCCAAGTTATTATTGTAGTTTTAGTCTCCAGGTAACACGCACACACCTTTTTGTTTTTCAATTTAACCCTTTATAGATTTTTTAAGAAATATTTTTGTCAAAAAATCAAGGACTTTTTTTCAATACCTTCTAAATCAGGTGACCTAGAAAGTCAGTTCCAAGTTCTTCTAGTAGTTTTAGTCTCCAGGTAACACGCACACCTTTTTGTTTTTCAATTTACCCCTTTATAGATTTTTAAGGAATATTTTTCTTCAAAAAATCAAGGACTTTTTTCCATAGCTTCTAAATCACGTGACCTAGAAAGTCAATTCCAAGTTCTTATAGTAGTTTTAGTCTCCAGGTAGCACGCACACCTTTCTTTTTTTTCAACTTACCCCTTTTTAAGTTGTTGATGGGGCCCTGCTACCGCAAATCTGCGCAATGTAACTGTCCTTACATTGTTATTCTTCATAAAGAGCTTCTTGAACCGCTCCCGGTCAGACCCATCACTTAGGACCTTTTTGGACTTGGGTGATCTTACGGGGGCTTCAAGCCCCTGACAACAAAGCTCCTAGGATCATTTGGGCTCAGCCATTCGCATAATCCTGTGTACTTTCGCCACTGCTCTTCTCCCTGTACACAAACTGCTGAACCTCCAGCCACAACGCCATCAAACCGATCAAGTTTGTTGACGACACCACCCTCATCGGGCTCATCTTGGACGGGGATGAGTCTGTCTACAGGTGGACCGGCTGGTGTCCTGTGCAGCGGTAAACAACCTGGAGTTCAACGCCCAGAAGACAGTGGAGATCGTAGACTTCAGGAAAGTCACAGCCCCCAGCCCCCCCTCACCTTGACAAAGTCCTCCATCACCACCGTGGACTCCTTACCCTTCCTCGGCACCACCATCACCCTGGACCTCAAGTGAGAGCCCACCATTAGCTCCCTCATCAAGAAGGCCCAACAGAGGATGTACTTCCTGCGGCAACTGAGGAAAGCCAAGCTGGGCGCAGATGATGGTGCAGTTTTACATCATTGAGTCCATCCTCACCTCTCCATCACCACCGTGGTACACTGGAGCCACAGCCAGGGACAAACAGCGATAACAGCATAATCGTGCATTCTGCTGAGAAAGGTAATCGGCTGCAGACTTCCATCTCTGCAGGACCTGTACGTCTCCAGGGCTCTGGAACGAGCAGGTTGGATCACAGCTGATCCTTCTCATCCTGGACATGACTATTTGTGCCACTAAGTCCCATAAGAATAATAGGAATAATATTGCTTGGGTCTACAAATATTGAATCGGCAAAAGAGGAAAATGATCCAGGATATTCCATTGAATAACCAAAATGCTCCAATGCAACGTTGACGGGCTGATGATGATACGGCTGAGGAAGATAAGGCAAAATGTATTATTACTTTAAACATGGTCTTTAGCCAGGTTTGGCCCTGATTTGAAGTACTTGCCAATAATAAAATTAACATTAGGCTATCCTATTAGATTTAGCATAATAATAATAATAATAATGATGATAGAGAGCCATTTTATGTGAGTCCGAACGACGAGGCCGTCGACTTCTGACCAGGTCTCTCTGCATTTTGAAAAAGGTGGCTTGCCCTCTCCATGTGGGTGGAGAGTCCCTGCCCCAAGTGGAGGAGTTTAAGTAACTTCGGGTCTTGTTCATTAGTGAGGGAAAGATGGAGCGTGAGATTGACAGTTGGATCGGTGCATCGGACTGTTGTGGTGAAGAAAGAGCTTAAGCTCAATCTACATTCCTACCCTCACCTATGGTCATGAGCTCTGGGTACTGACCGAAAGACAAGATCGTGAATACAAGCGGTTTAAATGTGTTTCTCCACAGGGTGGCTGGGCGCTCCCTGCAACCTGGCCTGATAAACGGAAGATGGATGGATGATAATAAATTAATAAATAAAAATCACAAGCCAAAAGAGCACTTAATCAGTGGTTCAATTGAAACATTTATTCAATTTACACAAGCACTGCAGAACTACCCTAAGCGACTTTTCTGGTGGAATGTCAGTAATTGTAACTAGTTAGTTACTCCTACTTACTAGTTAGTAACTCCTTAAAAAATTCCAGGCAGAGATGTAGTTACGTCAAAATGTTGCCATGGACTTAATTTCACATTTCAGTCTCTGGAGGAAGCCCTGGTTGTCATTATTGTCAAAGACAAAATAAAAAGTTATAATATTTCTTGGTCCTGTAATTGCTGCTAAAAGAATGGAGAAAGAGAGAACAGAAAATAATTTATTTGAGATATGTCACCTTTGAGTGTGAAAAATATGGTGCATTACCTGTGGCGATCTTGGTCATGCCTTTTTCAGCTCTGCTTTCGTCAAATTTTGCATAATAGCAAAAGCAGCTCAATTTCATCTACGGCAGAGTCCTTATGTCTGCTAAACTTATGTACTGTATACAACCTGTAAAATCCAGTAGCACGTATAAAATGTAGGTATATTTCCAATAATAAAACATCAGATATCCTCAACTTCAAAAGGAAAATCACTAAAGTCATGTTACAAAATGTGAATACTCACCTGAAACTGATATTACTAGTACTAGTACTGTAATGTCATCCATGCCCTCCACGTATGTTTAAACAATTATATAACAATTAAATATCTCAAATTAATAAATTATAAAATTTATTTATTTAAGTTAAATTAATTTGCTTATAACCGTGACATTGACCCCTTTTCAGGAAATGAATGAAAACTTGTGGAACACAAAAATGTGGTTTTGAATAATTATGGACCAACATATGAACAGAATATGAATATGGAATATTCAAATGAGTCAATAACAGATGGAGACGCTAGACATGATAGTTCTAGATCTATCTAGCTGTGTGTTGGAGTTAATGTTGATTCAATGATGATATCATATTATGATATGAGTTAAGTTGAAAAAGAAAAAGGTGTGCGTGTTACCTGGAGACTAAAACTACTACAATAACTTGAAATTTACTTTCTAGGTCACCTGATTTAGAAGGTATGAAAAAAAGTCCTTGATTTTTGAAGAAAAAATATTTCTTAAAAAAATCTATAAAGGGTTAAATTGAAAAACAAAAAGGTGTGCGTGTTACCTGGAGACTAAAACTACAATAATAACTTGGAATTTACTTTCTAGGTCACCTGATTTAGAAGGTATTGAAAAAAATCCTTGATTTTTTGAAAGAAAAATATTCCTTAAAAATCTATAAAGGGGTAAATTGAAAAACAAAAAGGTGTGCGTGTTACCTGGAGACTAAAACTACAATAATAACTTGGAATTGACTTTCTAGGTCACCTGATTTAGAAGGATATTGAAAAAAGTCCTTGATTTTTGAAAAAAATATTCCTTAAAAAATCTAAAAAGGGTATAATTGAAAAACAAAAAGGTGTGCGTGTTACCTGGAGACTAAAACTACTACAATAACTTGGAATTGACTTTCTAGGTCACCTGATTTAGAAGGTATTGAAAAAAGTCCTTGATTTTTGAAGAAAAAAATATTCCTTAAAAATCTATAAAGGGGTATAATTGAAAAACAAAAAAAAAGGTGTGCGTGTTACCTGGAGACGACAAAACTACTACTATAATAACTTGGAATTTACTTTCTAGGTAACCTGATTTTGAAGCTATTGAAAAAGTCCTTGATTTTTTGACAAAAATATTTCTTAAAATCTATAAAGGGTTAAATTGAAAAACAAAAAAGGTGTGCGTGTTACCTGGAGACTAAAACTACAATAATAACTCGGAATTGGACTTTCTAGGTCACCTGATTTAGAAGGTATTGAAAAAAGTCCTTGATTTTTGAAGAAAAAAATTCCTTAAAAATCTATAAAGGGGGTAAATTGAAAAACAAAAAGGTGTACGTGTTACCTGGAGACGACAACTACTATAATAACTTGGAATTTACTTTCTAGGTAACCTGATTTTGAAGCTATTGAAAAAAGTCCTTGATTTTTGAAGAAAAATATTCCTTAAAAAATCTATAAAGGGGTATATTGAAAAACAAAAAGGTGTGCGTGTTACCTGGAGACTAAAACTACTACAATAACTTGGAATTTACTTTCTAGGTCACCTGATTTAGAAGGTATTGAAAAAAGTCCTTGATTTTTGAAGAAAAAATATTCCTTAAAAATCTATAAAGGGGTAAATTGAAAAACAAAAAGGTGTGCGTGTTACCTGGAGACTAAAAACTACTACAATAACTTGGAATTTACTTTCTAGGTCACCTGATTTAGAAGGTATTGAAAAAAGTCCTTGATTTTTGAAGAAAAATATTCCTTAAAAATCTATAAAGGGTAAATTGAAAAACAAAAAGGTGTGCGTGTTACCTGGAGACTAAAACTACTATAAGAACTTGGAATTTACTTTCTAGGTCACCTGATTTAGAAGGTATTGAAAAAAGTCCTTGATTTTTTGAAGAAAAATATTCCTTAAAAATCTATAAAGGGGTAAATTGAAAAACAAAAAAGGTGTGCGTGTTACCTGGAGACGACAACTACTATAATAACTTGGAATTGACTTTCTAGGTCACCTGATTTTGAAGCTATTGAAAGAAATCCTTGATTTTTGAAGAAAAATATTCATAAACGACCCATAAAGGTTAAATGTTGAACCCAAAGGGACTATGGCGACTAGGATTAACAATTTAGATTGATGCTTAACCTTGTTTTCTTTTATAAATATAAAATATGATTGATATTTTTCAAGTAACACATTTTTAAACAAACGCTCGTCACTGCAACAGTCATTTAGAGACGGTCCCTAACTGGCGTACCAAGCGGCACTTCACAGCGCAGCTCCCCGCACCGTGCTACTGCAGGCGGGGCACACTTAGAGGAAACTACCGCTGTAGTTACGGACGCGAATGTCCAACGTCCAATGTGAAACTAACTTCACCGCGGTTTTTTACTTTGCAATTTTTTTCATTTTATTGTGATTGAACGTATATCTTTTACATTGTACATTAGTACGGTACCCGTTTTGCTTGTAATTTGCTTAAAAATAAATAATTAAATTATTGCACCGTTTGTTGTTTTAGACTGTGGGGCCCCGTAGATTCCTCTTATAATAATGGGAAACGCTGAAAGCAAAGATAATTATTTGTCATTCAGTTCAGTTCATATTGTGTTAATTCTTATCAAAATAAGTATTTGTGTCAAACCAGTTTTAACCGCATAAAAACATATCAACCCAGAATGGACCACAGAATAAATCCAAAAATGACTTGCAAATTCTTAAACTCAGAATCTCGCGTGTTTCTTTTCCTTCCACTTCCTTAAAGTGTGTGGAATGGCTAGAAAAAAACTGTCACGGTCATATTTTGCACCCGGTAATGCTTCAAGAAGGATCTAAAAACCTGAACAAATCTAATGAACATGTTCCCACGTGCGTGCGTGTCCTGTGCAAGACGCGCACAGATCTGTACCTGAAAAGGACTCCTTTCTTGGGGAAGTCGGGAAAAGCTCTGACCCGGGATTCAATAAGCTTCACCCTACAGTCCGGTTCCGCAGCCATGTTCACTACACTTCTCAACAACACACCTCCACACGCAGCTCTGTCCAGAATAAAGTCTAGTCCATCAGTCCAGTTCGGCCAACTGATCGTAACAACAGACCCATCATTACTTCCTATCTTTCTTATTCTGCTGCGGCCACAGAGTTTTGCAAGTTTTGCTCCACCTGCTGGACACGATAAAACAATTAAAAACCTTTTCGTTTTTAAGGTTCTGTAGAACAAAAAGTAACAACACCGACCAACCCAAATTAATAAAAAACAAAAAAATTATAAAAAATTGCAAATATAATAATATATAATACTTGCTACAGTAGCAGTTGGTCCTTCGCAGCAGCAGGTGGCGTACGCGACCCAAAGACACTGGGCTGAGTGCTGAATGCTGAATGCTGCTGGATTCATATCGTCATGTTACTGAACAAAGTCCGGAGTGTGGCGGCGACCACGGGAGTCTTATCGTCTTTTAGCGCTTATGTAGCTGTCAGGGGGCAACAAAGACACCAGAGAAGATGGGTCGTCCAGCGGGCCAGAGCGAGCACACACACGGGCAATGGTGAGTGACATGTATTAAAATAATACACACTTCCCGGTTACGAGCGTGCCACAATTACCAGCTTTTCATATATCCAAATATCTAAATCCCAAATGAACATATTCCTGACCCAAGACTGTGTCCTAACTTGTCTCTGAAGGAAAGTTGATGCGCATTGGACATGACAATAAGGCGGTGGTAAGACGATTTTAGATTGTATTAAATAAGAGATTTACATTTAAGCGTTTATTGCCAAGCTTTAAAGTAACAAACCTCTTTCAGATCTGTATTGAAGGGAACATCGCCAGTGGAAAAACGACATGCCTCGAGTATTTCAGTAAAACTACTAACATAGAGGTACTTTCACATTAACTTTGCTTACAAGCTTAAATTACAAATATAATTACAAAATAAAGCACAGCTTACTTACACAGTGTTGTGTTAGATTTAAGTCTGTCATTACTTATATATAAAGGTTCTCTTCTCTGTTATCTTAAGGCTACTAGGATGCAGTTTTTAAAGATTGTTATAAACCATCCATGGGATCAGTCAAGTGTGCACCATTCATCTTTTTGTTTCAGCAAGTTAAGCAGGTTTAGTATTATAGCTATAGTGACTGAACTATAACCACAAAATAATATACTGCCATAGTCTCCCAGTTCAGATTAAAACTATGAAGAAAATAAGGACCTTAATTTTAATTTAACTTCGTTTTTTAAATTGTTTTTTTTTGTGTGGCAATTTCTGTTTTAGTTTTCTGTCTACTTACTAATAATTTGTATGCACAGGTCCTTACAGAGCCAATTTCCAAATGGAGGAATGTTCGCGGCCACAACCCTCTGGTACGTCTCGTTCTGAAATACTTTAGTACCAGCAACCTCTTTTACTAAGGTATGAGCCCACATATCAGAATCATCATATTCTGATTGTTTCACCATGTAACGGTAGTACTCGTAGTGTTTGCCAGACATATGGTAAAGGTACATTTAGAAGAAATGAAGCAGGGCGTTAAGCCTGTAGGGAATGTGTGCCTGTAATGGGACATTTCAGGGACAATTTTGTCTAATTATCTACATGTCTACATCTACATCTACATGTATCTACATGTTGGCCATGGGTAGTGTGACTCATTAGCATCTGATGCTATTTATGTAATTCTGTAATTTTAGGCTTTAATGTATCAGGATCCTGAACGCTGGGGCATCACTCTTCAAACCTACATCCAGCTCACCATGTTGGACCGGCACCAGACTCCAATAGTAGGTCAACAAATGAATGACACAATGTCTGTTATTAAGATTTAGGCATTTAATTAAGATTTTAGGCAATGGGTCGCCTTATTTATTTATTTAATTAACTTCCATGCTGCACATTCTGAATTTCTTGTGGCTTTCAGTGTGCTCCTGTGAGGATGATGGAGAGGTCTCTGTTCAGTGCCAAATACATCTTTGTGGAGAATCTCTACAGAAGGTATGGCGATATGCTCTGGAAAAAACTCAACTCAAACAGACTTACCTATGCTTTGTGATTTCAGTGGAAATATGCCAGAAGTAGACTATGCTGTCCTAACTGAGTGGTTTGACTGGATCTCAACAAATATACACATTCCTATTGATCTCATTGGTACGAAATATACTGCTAATATAGACTGGTTAACGGTCACATGTTTCCTCTCAGTGCTTCCACTGTTCTTTCATAGCATTATATGTACTCAGTAGTACTATTTTCTGAACCTATTTTACTATGCTAAACTGTTGTCTGGTTTTAGTTTACCTCCAGACCTCTCCAGAGACATGCCACGAGAGGCTGAGGCTTCGTTGCCGTGAAGAAGAAAAGGTCATTCCTCTGGTAAGTACTGTGCACAGAATTATTGAATACTAATAATAATATTAATATATATATTTTTATATAGGGCTTTTCAAGACACTCAAAGACACTTTCATAACATAACAGTAAAAAAACAGACAATTTCAAAAACACTAAGCAACAGTTAATGCAAGAAGATAAAAACAGTAAATCAGTAAAGTAGAGTAGTAAGAGTGAATTTAAGGATTAAAAGCAGTTCTTAACAGGTGGGTCTTCAGTTTTTTGGTTTTTTTCATGGTTGAGAGGTCGGAGCATTCTCCAAATTGTGGTGGTAGAGAGTTCCAGAGGGTGGGGGCAGCGTTGGAGAAGGCGCTGTCTTCCCAGGTTCTGCGCTCGGTCCTACGGGGGAGGGAAAGAAGGTTTGCATCGGCGGAGCGGAGTGAACGAGATGGAGTGAGGTGATGGGGGCCAGGTTGTGGAGGGCTTTGAAGGTAATGAGGAGGACTTTGAACTGGGTGACCTGAGGGATGGGGACTCAGTGGAGGTACTGAAGGACAGAGGTGATATGTGTGAGGATGCGGGTAGTTTTGAATGTATTATAGTTGAGTTGTGGAAGGTATACCATAGAGAATGCTTCTGCAGTAGACTATTCTATATGTTATGAATGCATGGAAGAAGAATTATTGTGCTTTTTTCTGGTCTATTTAGTGATAATCTTTGACACATGTACCCTTACAAGAATCATTATTTCACTTTTTATTTTCACTTTTCTCTACATACAAACAATCTGCAGTAAAGCTGGGGTAACTAGCTTTCAATATGTGAAATAAGAAGTGGGTATTTAAACCTCTCGAACTCATTCCTAGCTCACACAAATCCTTTGCCACATCAGTAGTATTGATATGCATACTCTTTTTTTTGTTTTTTTCATATTTTTTTTGCCACCGTCACAGCTTTAGATCAGCTTTTTCGGACACAAAAGTGAAGCAGGGTGATATCCCTAAACAACAACCAATCAGCTCAACCCAAAGTGGCATATAGTGACTCGCATTGCTCTTTCTTACAAGTTTGAAAAGATATCATTTTCAATAATTGAGGTGAAGACAGCGTGTAGTCGTTGGAGTTTTTCACAAAGTTCTGCTTTTACTGTACAATACACAACTAAATTCACTCATTATGAGAAACAAAGTTTGGCACCCCAGCTTTAAGAAAAGCAGGAACTACTGCTTGAAAGTCCTTTAAGTTCTTTTACTCAAATTAGACATTAATCTGACTAAAATGCATTTAGTCAGAACTACAACAGGCTGTAAATTTGTGCTGTAAAACACAATATGATCACATGCTAATATTTGTGTGCACTTTTTCAGTTCAATTGAATTGAATTACATTTATTTTTGTAAAGCCCAAATCACAACAGCAGTTGTCCTCACAGGACTTTCCCAAAATTGTTGAAACCTTTTTTGTTGAAAATCAAACTCCTAAATAAAAAAGATAAAAAAAAGAATAAAATCAAACTCCTAAATGAGACCATGGACGCTTGTATTGATCACAGATTCCTGAAAATGAGTTTATTAAATCCATTTTGTATTCCAGTGTTTTCAGACCATTTAAAGAGATATCAGAGATATCTGTGTTTGCCATGTGTATTTGTGTCACCATAGTAACTGTGGAATTGTCCTTTATTACATACATGCTGTTCTGTTACAGTCACTGCGGAGTATCAATACATGATTCAAGCAGAAAATACAATTCATACTGTATAAATTATATGTAAAGACTTAAAAAGTTTGTGAATTTCTTCTTTATTATTTTCTTTCCCTTTAGGCGTATCTAGAGTCCATTCACCAGCTCTATGAAGATTGGCTTATCAACCGCAGAATGCCTCTGCCTGCTCCTGTTCTGGTCAGTCTGCTTCTACCTGTGATCCCTGGTATCACCAAGACAAAAATATGCGTACATTGTTTGAATCATGTGTAAATATTTTATAAAAATGACATTAACCATGGGCACGTGTCACAGGTAATCCCTGCAGACTATGACCTCCAGAAGATGCTCCTCCAATTCGAGGAGCACCGGGACAGGATTCTGGCTGCAACCTTCTCCTAACTCTTGACCCCGAGACTCTTTAGGGCCGTAGGCAATTGACATTCCACAAGCCTTAAATATTGTATCTGCTTTATTGTACATATGTGTCTTTGTACAGGTATTTGAGAAGAACTTTTTCATTGTGAAAGAACATTTTACGTTTTTATTACCAATCTTCTTCCAAGCATTGTTATGCTATTTAAAACTTTCACTATTATTCAATATTTCCATTGTTGTCCATTGTTACAAATATTTGGTGTTTACTTTGAATGTTGTGGCCTTGTATACTAAAAGTTTTCCAATTTTTTCGACAACAAACGTTACAAGCATGGGCGTCATTATTATTCCAAATGTTTGGGGGAGATAGCAATGTAAACATTTTAAGTAGTTCTTTGTTTTAATTGAAATATTGCACAGCTGTGCAGACTTCTATGGGACATTTTGAGCAGAATATCATATTCAAGGTCTAAAGGGTAGGCCAAATAAGCATAATCTTCAGCCTACACCTTTTCGGTCTTTCTGCACATCAAGTGTTTGCACTAAGGTCTCAATATATGTGACCGAAATAATCTAAGGGGCACTATGCCACTTTTCTGGTGGGGGTCTGTTCCCCTGCTTGTCTCTATGGAGATGTTATGTTTTAGCTGGGAATGTTCCACTATGGCATTAAAGGACTTGCATTTATTCAATTACAGGGTTAAAGTTACCCTGAAAATCTACATTGTTACTGTGAGCATGGTAATCAGTTCACAGATCTGACCTGTAACTGGACCTGGAGGGGCCACTGCTTGTCTACCTTTATCACCGAGGGTCACATTTTGAAACTTATACGGAGTAGAGGGCCACAGACAACCTGAGAATGAAGTGAATCATTCGAAATGTTGCATTTGACATAGTTTCGATGAGCCTCCACACCTTTAATAAGACTTGGAACATTAATATTAGGTTAGTATAACATCAAAATGCTTGAATGTTCCCAATTTTACAGTAAAAAGTACTACGTTTTGCTGATTGGGCCAATTTAGCAGGAAGCCTGAGGGCCGGCATTTGGCCCCCGGGCCGTAGTTTGACATACCTGTGTTAGTATGTAAACAACTAAGTCCATAGTCTAAGTCTATTTTTATCTTATTAGTAAATTCAAATTGTTTTTCTTTAATACATGCCTTATTTGATATATTTTGCTTCATTATTGTTCGTTGTTGTATGTTGCACGAAATAGCCAAAGCAAGTTCCTAGTATGTGAATTTTGTTCACTGACAATGGCACAAAAAACCCTTTCTGATTCTAAAATAAAAGTCCCATTTAGTCCCATTTAGTCCAGTTTCTGTGGGATTTGTCGATTTTCAAGTTGAGTCTGTTTGTGATTTTTGTTGTTGCACTTTCCTTTTTCTCCAGCCGCCAGGAGTATGTTCCGAAGGTATCCATTTATGTTTTCCATGGCAAGGGTTTTGAGGCCCATATACATAGGTCCGAAATTGAGTGGGATGGTGGTGTTAAGAACAATCTGCAATGCCTTGTTCATTTCTGTACAATATTTTTGTGCAACAGGACACTCCCAAAATTGATGATAATGCTGTCTCCTGGCAACCACAGTTTCTCCAACATTCAGCCCCTCCCTGTGAATAATGAGCACTTTGAGAATTCCTTCCAAATATGGGACTTTGTGGTCCTCCACATTATCCCATTCCTTGTCCGTTGAAACAAAATGACATTCTTTCTTCCAATTTAATTTGAATCTATTTAGTAGATTGGCTGTCCAGGTAATTAATGGATTTATAAATACTACAAATTCACCTTGAAAGTTCTGACCTTTATGGCTTAAGTTTTCAGTCCGAGGATTATATATATAGTCTTTGCATTGTTTTATTTATTTATATAAATAATAACTTCTTATTTGTAAATACCTATAAAAGTCTTGTCTCTCCAAGCCAAAGGATTCCTTCAACATATCAAAACTTTTCTTTTACGATCTGGAAAAAAACTTGTATGCCTTTTGTTATCCCAAAAATAAATCTCAGGTCTAAAGAATCAAGTCTAAAGTCTGACGTACAACTACAGTAGGTGGCGGTAAATGCACCTTTTCAGTTGGCTGTCAACCGCCACTAACAGTAACACAACTGTCGTTTTTTTGGGTTTTGTGCCACATACATTCCTAAATGTAAATACACACACATATCATAACCCGCACACTTAAACCCTTATTTTGAAAGTATATTTTCTTTCTTAAAAAGCAAAGCATAAGGTATGGAATAGGAAAAACACTTTTTACGGGGAGCAATGGGAGCGATCAGATCGATTGCTTCAGTTTGGTTTTAACCGGAAATTTTTCAGAGATTTTTGTGACGCTAAACATTTTTACACCGATTTTATTTGCACTGAATTAAAAAAAAAGCAACTGTATTTTAACAAAGTGAATTTTAAAACACTGTATTTTCATACACTGAAATTTAAAACACAGTACAAACTGAATATTAAAGTATTGTATTAAAATATATATATATATATATATATATATATATATATATATATATATATATATATATATATATATATATATATATATATATATATATATATATATATATATATATTCAATTAATTCTTTTACTTCACATAATTCAAAAGCAAAAAAAATTAATGACATAAATTCAGTATAAATACAAGCTTTGGTAATAAAAACACAAAATAACCTTCATAGCCTTGTACTCACACTCACACCAGTGCAGCAATGTTCTGCTTTGAGCTAAAATTATTTTTCAGACAAGGTAGGCTATCTTTTTGTAGTTGTAGGGCAGGGGTGTCCAAACTTTTTTCACCAAGGGCCGCATTTTGAAACTTATACGCCGCAGAGGGCCACATACAACCCTACAATGAAGTGAATCATTCAAAACTTTGCATTTGACATTGTTTCGACGAGACTCCACACCTTTAATAAGACTTGGGACATTAATATTAGGTTGGCATAACATCAAAATGCTTGAATTTTTTCAGTTTTACAGTAAAAAGTATTACTATTTATTGTTTGGGCCAATTTAGCAGGAAGCCGGAGGGCCAACAAAAATTGGTCTGAGGGCCGTATTTGGCCCCCGGGCCGTAGTTTGGACATGCCTGTTGTAGGGTCTTAAATCGGATATGAGCTTCTTTTTTTTTACCATGACATATAAATCTAGAGATTGTTTTATTCCACTCATCCAACAGCCAGTTGGGGATGAAAATTGGGATTAATTTTTATAGTTTCAATTCTTTAGTTTGGACTGAAATATGGAATAAGATTCAAATTTCCAAGGTTTTTCTTTATGGAAGAATAAAGGGGGGTATCATTTTTAAAAGTTTTTATGGAGAGCCACACCTAGATATTTGCTGGCCATTTAAACGGGTAGGTCTTTCTAAAAGTCACCAGTAAGTTTTTTGTATATTTAATTTGTAACATTGGGACAATATTATCAAGGAAATGTATCACATTAGGTATGAAGATTTCTGGTTTGTTCAAAAACAATAAGACAGCATCTGCACAGCAGGCAACTTTATGTTCCATCTCATAAATTGTAACACCATGGATTTTTTCTGATTGTCTAATATGTAAGACACAGCCCTGCCTTTTCCAGAGTCAGTAGGTCTGTCAAATGACCATTAACTTTAAATCTCTCCTTTAATATTTTTTTATTATTAAATAATGTATTTATAATCTATTTTGCTCAGCACTTGAATATAAATAAGGCCAGTCAAATCTTTCTCAGTGTGCAGACTTATTACCGTCTTGTTTTGTTGTCTTTGTATATAGTTGATTATATGTTCAGTATGCACAGAGGAAAGACTCATGGAGCACTTTTGATTGACAATTTTTGACACCACCTTAGAAACAACTTTTATAAATTGAACCATTGAATTAATGAAAAACCTTTATTGCCCTGAGTGAAATTTGTCTTGCATGCAAGAGCACATAAAATCAAGGTAAGGGTAAGATACAGAGGTAGAAGACAAAGAGGAACACAGATAGACATCAAAATACAAAGTTTACTAAATACAATTGTCAGAGCGTAGTGCTAAAATAGGATTACAAGCTGAATACTTTATTTACTAGGTAACATTTTGCCTGCCTATATGTTAACATAACATCCTTATGTCATCCCTTCTAAAGTATGATTTGGGGGAAATGTATTTGGTGTAAAAACAGTGATCAGTGCGGGTCCTCTCCACCAGTGCCTATTGAGGTCGTCTGGTCCTGGCTACACCCTTGGGCACTTTCCTTTTTTGAAACTTCTTCATCCTTACACCGTACAGGGGAATCCACATTTTCTTCACAAAGGCCAGACGTATCTGTGAAATACATGTATTTTAGTGTTGCCATGTTCATGTAGCTGAATGAGCATTTAGCTACAGATTGTGGACTGCTTCAAAGCATCTTTGAGTTTTACTAAAAAGTGCTATTGATAGTTTACATCACTATGGAAGGGAGAGTTACCCAGTTGTACCCCATCCATTCTCACCCTTGGGGGGTCCCTAGTAAAAAGCAAACCTAAATAGAAAAGGTTTCAAAGTCACCTGAACAATGATTTTGATGACAATTTTTGAAACCTTTTCATGAACCACTCCTGGACAAAAGAGGGATTACATCAATTCTATTAAATTCATTCTACAAGTAAACCTAACCAGCAGATGGTGTCTCTGCATTGAGTGTTTGAGGGTGTTGGCTCTCCCCTGCTGGGTACGGTTACCTGCTTTTGGGTGCTGCTGGGTACATTTTGGGAGTCGAACGGTTTGTGGTCTCAATGTTATATGCAGGGAGAGGCCCAGGGGACCACTCAGGCCCTCATCTTCAGTGATGTGCTGGTTTATTGGTCTGTAACAAGGTTGCACCCGGATCCTCTGAGCATGTCGTCTGTGTGGGTACAGTTCTGTGTTCTGGGAAAGGGTGGTGTCATCGTCTTCATGCAGCAGAGGACGGCCCCTGAACACCAGATCAGGGTAGGTCAAGTGCAGATGGATCGACTGGTCTTCAGTGAGGCCTGAGTCTAAGGGAGCCTCTGCATGTGGACACACAGCTCTGCTCAGCTCAGCCTCTGGGTCCTCCTCCTCCCCTTCAGTTTGATTGTCCTCTTTCTCTTCTGCGCTTGTGGCCATGCTTTCGCTGCATTGTGACCCCTCTGCAGGCAACAGTTTAAGTTTGAGTCTCTCCACACAATCCTGGAAAGTATAATGAATTAGTTAATTGCACTTTCTTTGCCCAAATGCTTCTACAGACCTGCAATGAAAGACTATTGTGCTGCTGCAGCTGGAGTAGGTGAAGGCACAGGGCTCTAGTCAACAGGAGCTGAAAGGCCACTTGGAGGGCTTCCTCTGGGCTTGCATCCTCACATAATCTGTACTCACTGCAATTCAGGTGTTTTGAACATGGTTTATTTTAGCTGTGTCACATTTGTCAAATAATGCTGAGCCATGCAAAATGTAACACATTTTCTCTCTTTAGGTTTACAGATCATCTTCAGTTAGTAGACTTACCAAAAATATTAATAATATGGTTTATTGTTTAGGAGATGTTGAACTAGTCTATATAATTGTATGGACTACCTGGGTGAAAGATCGTTCGGCAGATATCCAATTGAAGCCAAGATGGACTGGAGATTACTGCTGCCAAGGGCCGGCAGGAGGCAGTAGACGAATGCACCTGTGAAAGTCTGACTGACACACACAGGCAGATTAAAGGCCACGGAAACAAACCACAAAAAACTAAAAACCTCCTCATAGGCAATTACTTTGCGTTGGCCGTTTGGTGTTAAGAGGGAATTCAAAGGCGCAAAATAAATACAGGCCAGGAGCTCAAAACGTCATCTGTACACACTTAACTGTACACAAGAGCCCAGCAGTATATAAATTGACCAGGGTAGTCCCACCTTAATGTTCCTGATCTCTTTCCTCCAGGGCTGCTGGTACAAGTTGAGACAAAGCGTCTCTAGTAGTTCGGTGGCCCGGACCAGACCGGGCAGGTGTGTGGGGTCTAAGGGCAGCAGGTGATGGCACAAGCGGGTCAGTGTAGCGCTACACTCGGGCATGGGATGCAACAAGAGCGCCTGTGCCCCCCGGTGCAAAATGTCCTCATCCTGACACGGCCTAGGCTCTGGACACAAAGTCACGTGACTGCTCAAATAGTCCTCAAACAGAACCCGGTGGGACACCTGCTGCGGGTCTCCGGGGTCCGAGCCGTGCTGCATATCGCACATTCACTTTGGCACACGGAAATGAGCGTAGAAGGAAGTGAAAGATAAAAGAAAGTTGTCTACACATCTTGCCAACACGTATCGGACTTAAACGCCTCAAAACAAATTATTGTAATTACTGGACTTATTGGAGTCTATATGCCCATTTATTTGTTTGTGGTTTAGCGTGCAAGCCTTCGACTGTGACTTTTCTTTCAGTTCTCTAATGGTATGCAATATATTGTAACGCGTTTAATGCATAACTTCGGTACTTGCAGTAGATGGCGCTATTGCCACACGTTAGGACAAAATAAGTTTAGAAACTTTTGGTCATGCACATTTATCCTTACTCCTCTTGTTGTGAGTAAACACTTAACAGAGCATGTAGGCTAGTTTTGTTTATATAGGGCTGCTATTCTGTTGTATTCGCTTTCTACGCGCCAAGACCCCGCACCTATGCCGCGCACCAATCGTTGCCTAATGTGTGAGCGGAGAGCGCAGGGAGGTGACCGTGCAGCTGGAGAATAGCTCCTCTATGAACTGAGACGCTGACTGTGAATCACTTTTTCCACCTACTCCACTGTAGCTGGACTGGGCCCGAGGAGGAGTTCACTTTCTCTAACACGAACTACTCCGTGAAAAACTTCAGCACGGACTGCAGAGCCACGGGACCCGCGGACTGAAACCGATTCATCTTTTAAATCTACACTATCAAAACTCTGACGGGACATTTTGAGACGTAGTTTGAACTGAAGTCATGCCCACAGCTTGGAGTACTTCCCTTTTGTCATTTTTCTTTCCCAATTGCGCTCATCCCGATGGAGTGTAGCGTCGAGTGGTCGTGGCTCTGCGCCTGTCATGTGCCTGATCTGAGCCAGTGGACATGGATATCCAGGTGGCCGTGTGGTTCTTCTACTACTTTCTGCTCCCCGCGGTTCTCTTAACAGGTAGCACACACTCGGTTCTGATCATTTTAAGCCTGCGTGGAGCACACACAACAACTGTGGGGTAACTATAATAGGCCACGTGATCAGTCCGGGGCGCGCTGAACTTCTGACAGACAGTTCGCCTCCACGGGCACACAGCCGGCCCGGCCCCGCGGTTACTTATTTATGTAGTATCTGAACTCACATGTGACCAAAGCAGCATAATGAAGCCTATTGATAAAGTTCATATCTGTGGACAAAGAAATAGCACGACAACACGAAGAATAAAACATGATGGTGGCGCGTAGCCATATGTTATTTATTTGCGTAATTATTATGATTATTATTTTTTTCCCGTTGATCCCTTTTATAAGTTGTGTGGAAAAACCCTCGGACTGTGATTGGAGTCACATGACAGAGCAACCGGACCAATCACTAGACGGTGTCAGAAATGACATGGAGTACAGTGGCCTGGGCTTGCGCGATACATATGAGGGTAATACAGATGACTATTTATCCACAGATTCCACAGTGACATTTATAGGCTATCTTTATTAGAATTTATTGCAATGCGATTATTAAATGAAATAATATATTTAGGCCAAATTTAGTTATAATTCAGGCCATCTCTTATATATATCTCTTATACGTAATATACTTTTTTTTGCTGGATTGTGGGTGTTGTCTTTGTGTGCTGAGGTTGCTGTTTTCTTTCTCAGATCCCATGTTTTAGCCCAATGTTTTAGCTCTCTTGAATGTGATTGTTTTAGTCGTGCTGTTTTACTCATGTCTTTAAAATGTGAAGAAAAGCAGCGCTGCAGTGGAACAAAGTGATAGTATGTGGAGAATGTGGGAACCTGCTCCTAGTCCTCGCGCATGTACACACACACCCACACACACAGACACACACACACACACACACACACACACACACACACACACACATACAGACACATAAGTGTCTCATGCTTTTGACCTAGTTTCAGTGAATGTCATCATGTTTCCTTTTAAGATTAAATTTTTTCAATATATATTTTTTAATGTTAAAACACGAAAGGAGCACAGAACAAGTCACAGAGAGATAACAAACAATATAAATAGCCATAAACTTGTAGTCAGGCATAGTTGTCCCATTTGGTCCAAGATCGAACAAATTAATAATGTCGGTTCAGTTCTTAATTGTTGGTTGGGTTTGTGTCATCCATTTATTAGTAATGGAATTTTTCACTGCAGCCAGAAGAATGTTCTTCAGGTATCCATTCATTGTATCCATAGCTGGATTTTTGAGGCCCAAAAACATAGTTCTGAAATAAAATGGGATGGCGATGTCAAAGACAGTGTGTAGCACTTTATTGATCTCAGTCGAATATTTCTGAGACACAGAACACCATTTCTCTAGCAGTCAGCATTTCCTTGTGAATAGTAGGCAATTTGACATGCTGTTATGAAAAAACAAATTCCCTCCAAACATGTGATTTAGTGGTTCTACATTGAGACTTTTCCACTCAAAATGATCTTCTCTTTCCTATTTATTTTTCATGTACAAAGTAAAATGGCTGTCCAGATTATTATTGTATTTATATAATTTAGATATTATTACCCTTGAAAGTTCCGATTCATACGCCTTAATAAATATAGAATTAAGTGCTCTAATTGTCATTGCTTTTCTTTATTTCTTAGTTATAATAACTCCTTATTTGTGAATACCTAGAAAAGTCCTATTTCTCCAAGCCCTCTGCAGATTGAGAATGACTCTTGAATGAGAGTCAAAACATCTTGTTTAAAAAAAACAAAAACGGCGACTATGAACTGAATCTTCTTCTACAATCGGTCAAAAAAAAATTATAACTTGTTTTCCAATAAAACTGTTGACAAATCTTTATGGCTAGCCACACCTAAATATTTAAGTGATTCTGTCAGTAAGAAAGAATTTCATTTTTATCCAGTTTATCCAGACACTGGACCAACATTATCAAGGAAATGCATCACATTAGGTATGGTAATTTCTGGTTTGGTCAAAAACAATAAAACTTCATCTGCCTAGCAGGCAATTTTATGTTCCATCACATAAATTGTAACACCATGGATTGTCTAATACAGTATATTGGGCCAGTGGTTGCAAGTACAAAGTGAACAAGAAGGAGGACCAAGCATAGCCCTACCTCACTCCTCTTTCCAAAGCAAGTGGGTCTGTCAAGTGACCATTAATTTTAATCCTTGATAATGGACTGTCGTAAAGAGCCCCAATATTTTTTTATTATTAAATCATCTTTAAATAAATAAGGCCAGCTAACAGGATCAAAAGCTTTTGCAGCGTCCAAACATATTATAGCAGCTTTGTTTGATTGTTTTTGTATATGGTTCATTATGTGTAAAGATTGCCTTATGTTGTTCGGGTTTGTCGTTTGTTAATAAAAATTACCTAAAATTTACCTAAAATTACCTTCCAGGTGTTGAAAAACTTCTCCCTCCAGTCCTCAAAGACATCCTCCTTCCCTTCCAAGAAGCTCACTCCTGTAGTAGCTCACATTATACAGTATATTAGGATTTCTCTGAAATTATTATTCTAAACAATTTAATCCTGTCTGAAGTTATGGAACTTCAGTTGGTATAATAGGTCTTGGGAGCCAGGGAGTGATGTGCACTGTTGCATCGTGGCCGAAATAAAGGAGAACAACATCTCGATTTAAGGTTCCATTTTTACTTGAACTTTAGTGCAGGTACACAGGCACATAACGTGTCCTATTAAAACTCTCTGGACAGCATGTGCACTGGGACAAATTCGCCCTCTATTGGTGAACTCTGTCATGTCTCTGGGTCAGAAGACATTAATAATTCCATGAGAGTAATAAGTTTGTTAAAAGGTATAAATAAGTTCATGCTCGTTAAGTAAATATGTTGTTTTCATATTACAAGTTTTAGAAGAGTTTGGGTAAAATTGTCAGAGTAAGACATCTTCTCCTTTAAGGATCTTTTTAGTTTCAGCGCAGAGTAAGTGCTCCTTTGCGCACATAGAGGATCTTGGACGTTTTTCTTGTCGGTAATAAACAAGCTAGTTCCACGGCAAAAGTGAAGTCCTGAACGGCTCATTTACACGCTGAATGTGCTCTATTCGTTTGAACCTTGGGAAACTTTCGTCTTTGTGAGTATTTGTATGTTCATAAGCACTTTGTTTTAACAGTCCAACTGTGTTTTATGTGATCATTTAATGTAAACCTGTACACGAAGCTAACTGTGACTTGTTTTTTTTACATGTGTTTAAGCTAGCTACTTTGTTAGATCTTCAATTGTACAGTCTAGTTTGTAACACATACTTTTTTCTGTATGTTTCAGTTATCATTCATTCATTCATTCATTCATTTCATTCTTTCATTCATTCATTCAATCTGAACAAGATACCTCCATAAAGCAAGAAACGAACGCCTTGTGTACGGAGTTTTCTTTATTGGTTCGCTGGCTGTCTAGCTTCACACAGTCACGTGTCGTGAGGACAGCACAGTAAAAAGACGACTACTCAGCGGGCTCAAGCAGTACAGAGCTACATTAAGCCAACATGAGTCTACGTTCAGGGAAGAACTATCTGAGAGACTACGACCTGCAAAATGAAGCAGATGCAGAGCTCGAGCCAAATGTCTACTCAGAGCATCAAGCAGACGTTGACGCAGCCACAGACCGACCGGATCCTGCAGACCAACCGTCACCAGAGAGGCAGCAGCCGTCTGAGAGGCCTTCACCTCCACGCAGCACCCGGTCCAGGGCTCCCAGTAGGCGGTCACACTCATCAACATCATCAAGTTTCTCAGCTACTAAGGCCTACGCCAAAGCTCAAGCAGCCAAGGCTCAGCTCGCCTTTGCTGAAAAAAGAGCTAACATGATGAGACAAAAGGCTGAATTAGATGCCGGCCTCCACATCTTGAAATGTGAAAGAGAAGTCGCTGCAGCTGAGGCAGAAGCTGCAGCCTACGAAGAAGTAGAAAGTCAGAGCGGGGAGTCAAGCATAAAACCCCCTATTGATTCTGAGCTCTTTAATGCAGTACAGCGCACAAGCGAATATGTTGAACAACACAGCAAGTTGCAAATGCACTCTCAACCTATAGACAATGCTTTAGACCTTCAAGTCACCAAACAACCTGTTGACCAAAGTACAACTACACCTCTGCATGTCCAGCCACCATTTGAAAGTGACGTTAAACATGAACCAAAAGTTAAAGCGGTTCCAACCAATACCTATTTGTTCAACCCTCTAGCTCACACTTTCCAACCCAGAAACAACAACCAAGCCGAAACAAATGGGGCACATGATTTTGCAAAATATCTTATCCGCAAAGAACTTATCAGCACAGGTCTACTGCAATTCGATGACAAACCAGAAAACTATTGGGCATGGAAAGCCTCATTCATCAGTGCAACTACTGACTTAAATCTGTCAGCTAGAGAGGAGCTAGATTTGCTAACAAAATGGTTAGGGCCAAAGTCCTCAGAACAGGCCAAAAGGATTCGCGCTGTACACACACTCCGTCCTGCCGCAGGTGCAAAAATGGTCTGGGAACGTCTTGAGGAGTGTTTTGGCTCCGCCGAGGCCATCGAGGATGCACTCTTAAAAAAGATAGAGGAGTTTCCAAGACTGACAAACAAAGATAGTGAGAAGTTGAGAGAAACTTGGCGACATCTTGTTAGAGTTGCAGTGTGCCAAGTCTGATGGTACACTTCCAGGGCTAGCATACCTAGACACAGCTCGAGGGGTAAGACAAATAGTTGAAAAACTACCCTTCAACTTACAGGAAAGATGGACAACTGTAGGAACTCATTACAAAGAGACCCATAGAGTGTCATTTCCTCCTTTCTCGGTTTTTGTGCAGTTTGTTCAGCAACAAGCTAAAATGAAAAATGACCCAAGCTTTGCTTTATCCAGCTGTAACAGTCAAGTGTTGAATCGCACAGAAAAGCACACACCATACAATCGCAAAGCCACAGTGTCAGCACACAGAACAGACATTTCAGATAAAAGTGGTTCTGAGCAAAAGAAAATAGAAGAACCAGATCGGAGATGACATTTCAGATAAAAGTGGTTCTGAGCAAAAGAAAATGAAGAACCAGATCGGCAGTGCCCGATTCATAAAAGGCCACACCCCCTCAAAAAATGCAAGTCATTCAGAGAGAAACCAATCGAGGAACGGCAAGCCTTTCTCAAAGAGAACCGTATTTGTTATAGGTGTTGTGGTTCAGTGCAGCATATCGCAAAAGATTGTAAGGTGGCAGTCAAGTGTGTTGAGTGTAACAGTCCCAAGCACATTTCGGCACTTCATCCAGGTCCCACTCCTGTCCCAAAAAGTGACACCTCAGAAAGTGCAGACACTGAGGAGCAAACAGAGAGTCCTCCCGCAGTTGTCTCCAAGTGCACGGAAGTATGTGGTCGGAGTGAAAGCCCTCGCTCTTGTTCTAAGATCTGTTTAGTGAAAGCCTATCCAGAAGGCCAAAAAGACAGAGCGCTTAATATGTATGCAGTAATGAGTGACGAACAGAGCAATAGGCCAGAGCAATAGGTCCCTGGCCAGAACAGAGTTCTTTAACCTATTTGAAATCAAAACCACGCCTGCTCCTTACACCCTAAAAACCTGCTCAGGGAAAAGCAGAAACTACAGGCAGGAGAGCTGTCAACTTTTTTCATACAGTCCATGGATGGAAAGACACATATCAAACTGCCTCCTTTGATCGAATGTGACTCTGTGCCGGACGACAGATCTGAAATACCTTCGCCTGAGATTGCTAAGCATCATCCTCACCTTCTTCCAATCGCAAACAAAATCCAGTCTGTCGATCATCATGCTCCTATCCTCCTTCTGCTGGGAAGAGACATCCTCAGCGTTCACAAGGTACGTGAGCAGATCAACGGACCCAATAATGCTCCTTATGCCCAGAGACTGGACTTGGGTTGGGTTGTAGTGGGAGAGGTATGTGTAGGCAAAGGTCACAGCACAACAGAGGTCAATGTGTATAAGACACACACATGTTAGACAACGGGCGCCCAACCTATTTTGAGCCATGTCCAAACGTCTTTACAGTAAAAGAGGACTTTAGTGTCAAGTCTCAGCAAAACACACTAACAGTCACAAACAGTGTGGACACTACAGAGAACGTAGACAAACTAGGTCAGTCTGTGTTTGATAGAACTGAGTCAGATGACAAGGTAGCACTGTCTATAGATGACAAAACCTTTCTAGCACTTATGGACAATGCAGTTTGCCAGAACAAAGAGAACAGTTGGGTTGCTCCTTTTGCCCTTCCGCTCTCCGAGAAGGACGCTCCCGAGCAATAGAGATCAGGCCCTAAAACGCCTCTACTCTCTCAAAAAGACTTTAGAAAAGAAACCAGAAATGAAAGATCACTACATCCAGTTCATGCAGAAAATGCTAGATAACGATCAAGCCGAACTTGCACCACCTCTGCCCGCAGGTAAAGAACACTGGTACCTGCCAACATTTGGCGTATACCACCCGCAGAAACCAGATCAAATCCGCGTTGTTTTTGATTCTAGTGCAGAGTGTGATGGTACATCCCTAAATCAAGTGCTACTCAGTGGACCCGACCTGAACAACTCACTGTTAGGAGTACTGTTGCGATTTAGAAAAGAGCCGATAGCCCTTACAGCTGATGTGCAGCAAATGTTTTATTGCTTTGAGGTGCGCGAAGATCACAGGGACTATCTTCGGTATCTCTGGTTTGAGGACAATGACATCACAAAGAACGTGGTTGAATATAGAATGAAAGTGCATGTTTTTGGTAACAGCCCGTCTCCTGCTGTTGCCATTTACTGCATGCGACGGGCAGCAAAAGAGGGTGAGCAAGAACATGGCACAGACGCTAAACAGTTTGTCGAGAGACAGTTTTATGTAGACGACGGGCTCACATCTGTCGTCACCCCAGAGCAAGCAGTCGACCTGTTAACAAGGACAAAAAACATGTTAGCAGAATCCAACCTGCGACTCCACAAAATGGCGTCTAACTGTAGCCTAGTCATGGAAGCGTTTCCTGTGGAAGACCGTGCAAAGGACTTGAAAGATTTGGATCTTGGAGTGGATCCTCTCCCAGTTCAAAGGAGCTTAGGTCTGTGTTGGAACTTACAAACTGACAGTTTCACTTACCTTGTATCCAATGAGACCAAACCATTCACACGCAGGGGAGTACTGTCAACTGTAAATAGCCTGTATGACCCGTTGGGCTTTGTTGCTCCCGTAATCATGCAGGGCAAGGTACTACTCAGAGAACTGTCATCTGAAGCAAGAGATTGGGACGCACCTCTTCCTCAAGAAAAAGAGGAGGTGTGGATCTCATGGAAAGACTCTTTGAAAGCTCTTGAGGATATTCAAATCAAAAGATGCTACAGTCCAGGTTCGTTAAGTGCTATGAAAATAATGAACTCTGTATTTTCTCCGATGCGTCTACTGTAGCAATTGGGGCAGTAGCTTACCTGCGCTCTTTAGACAGTCACGGTCAGTACCACATAGGTTTTGTGATGGGGAAGTCCAAACTCGCACCCGACCTGCTCACACTGTCCCACGGCTAGAACTTTGTGCTGCCGTACTAGCAGTCGAAATGTACGAGTTAATCAGAGACGAGATGGACATTACAATCGAGAATGTTAAGTTTTTCACTGACAGTCGTATTGTGTTAGGGTACATACACAACTCCTCTAAAAGATTTTACATGTATGTAGCCAACCGTGTCACACGCATCAGGTTATCCACTCAACCTGATCAATGGTGCTATGTGCCAACTGAGTTAAACCCAGCTGATCAGGCAACTAGATTCATTCCAGCTGCTGAACTTAAAAACAGTGACTGGTTCACAGGCCCAAGATTTCTGTATTCAGACAAACACAGTGAGTCACACAAAGACAATTCATTCTCACTTGTTGAACCGGAAAATGACAAAGAAATACGTTCGGAAGTCAAAACGCTCACAACTGCAGTATCAGAGTCTCAGCTAGGAGCAGAACGCCTCAAAAGATACTCAAGTTGGACATCAGCATGCAAAGCGATAGCCAAACTTATTCACGTTGTTGCCTCTTTCAAACAAAAGACAGGATGGAAAAGTCTCAAAGAATGTGTAAGCGTGAAAGAACTCACTCAAGCCAAAAACGTTATCATACGATCAGTTCAGCATGATGCATACAAAGAGACATTGAAAAAGATTATTGACGGGAAAAAGATCAACTCAAAAAATGTCACAAAAAGTAAAGCGCAGTGTCGGCTCCATCTGGAAACCTTTTCTCTGGACAGTTGTATGGAAACAATGGAAACATGTGCAACAACTGGCGGACACGTTTTGGAAAAGGTGGAAAGGAGAATATTTGTCTACCTTACAGAAACGCACAAAATGGACTGAAAACCAACCAAACGTGAAAGAAGGAGATGTTGTTCTCTCTGAAGGATGCTCAAGCGCACAGGAATGTCTGGCCCATGGGGCTCGTAGTAAAGACTTTACCCAGCAATGACAAGAAAGTTCGCAAAGTAGAAGTGCGGATTATGAAAAACGGGACTGCGAAGGTGTTCCTTAGACCTGTCTCAGAGATTATAATTTTACTTTCAGAGACTGTTTTGAATATGCCATGTCACATTTGTCATGTTTCATGTGTTTTTTGGTTTTGTGGTGATATAATATTATTATATCAAGCGGGAGTGTCATGTCTCTGGGTCAGAAGACATTAATAATTCCATGAGAGTAATAAGTTTGTTAAAAGGTATAAATAAGTTCATGCTCGTTAAGTAAAATATGTTGTTTTCATATTACAAAGTTTTAGAAGAGTTTGGGTAAAATTGTCAGAGTAAGACATCTTCTCCTTTAAGGATCTTTTTAGTTTCAGCGCAGAGTAAGTGCTCCTTTGCGCACATAGAGGATCTTGGACGTTTTTCTTGTCGGTAATAAACAAGCTAGTTCCACGGCAAAAGTGAAGTCCTGAACGGCTCATTTACACGCTGAATGTGCTCTATTCGTTTGAACCTTGGGAAACTTTCGTCTTTGTGAGTATTTGTATGTTCATAAGCACTTTGTTTAACAGTCCAACTGTGTTTTATGTGATCATTTAATGTAAACCTGTACACGAAGCTAACTGTGACTTGTTTTTTTACATGTGTTTAAGCTAGCTACTTTGTTAGATCTTCAATTGTACAGTCTAGTTTGTAACACATACTTTTTCTGTATGTTTCAGTTCATCATTCATTCATTCATTCATTCATTCAATCTGAACAAGATACCTCCATAAAGCAAGAAACGAACGCCTTGTGTACGGAGTTTTCTTTATTGGTTCGCTGGCTGTCTAGCTTCACACAGTCACGTGTCGTGAGGACAGCACAAACTCCCTAATAACTCTTTTACAACTGTATGATAATATAAGAACATTCACTTTATAAGAGGAGCAGAATAAAGTATACAAATAATACATAATCAAATAATATATCTCAGTATACTACATGCACGGTCAAGCTTTATTTTCCCCGCTTTTGTTGATCATTTTAGATATTCGGGGATCTAAGCCTTCATAAATTTGACCACATCTTTCCCGTCAGTGGCCTTTGGAAGTCCGACAATCCGCAGATTGCTTCTGTGACTACGATTCTCCCAGTCATCTACATGGTACAATAGCCTGGTATGTTAGCCCGCAGGGTAGAAGCTGTGTCATTCAAGTCAGAGATTGAAATTTTGAATGCTGTGGCCCGATTATCCAGTACGTTAGTCTTGGAATTTAGATTGTGCATACGAGCTAGTGCCGCATACATTTTAGCATCAACTGCCTTTGTAATATTATCACTTATCTCCTGCAGAGCTGCCAAAATCACTGGGTCTATTCCAGCCCTGGTCTCCTCTGGAGAAGCGCCTGGATCAGATCCAGAGCTGGAGCTCCGTTTGCGTGAAGATGAGGGACCCATTAGCTTAGCTGTAGTATGGTGTGCTTTTTCGGTTTCTTAGGAATTTCCAAGGAATAAGTGTCCAAGCTCATTATATATCTCCTCCCATGCAGAAATCTCGAATTTCCTCAGGTGAACTCGCCATATAGATGGATACATCCAACAGATCCAAGCGCAGCCCAACAGAGCCTGTTTAAGATAGGCAGCCATCATCCGGGAAACTCTGAAGTAATGTTTTTAATGCTTGGTGAGTACTTGGTTGTGAAATATTTGTAGACCCAGTGCAGCTCCCCTTACTTAAGTTTTTTTTTCTAAATATCTAAAACCTGCAAGACTCTTTCATTAAGGTGTAGTCCCTCGTCCAGGAGTGTTCCATTGTGGAAAAAGTTGTAGTCAGTTGAAGTCATCTGGATGACTACAACTGAATCTTTTTCTACAACTGAATCTTTTTCTACTCTTTCATTAAGTTGGTGATGCAGCGGTTGTAGGACCAGCAGAGCTTTGACATACTCCTGCAGTTGTCCAGGTGGTGCCTGTCCTAAATCTAGGGAGAGGTTTAACTCTGTGGTGTCCAAGCCTTTATCATTGTGGGCTGCATGTTGAAACATAGATCAAGCAGTTGTCCATAATGGACATCATTTTAAAAGTTGAATTTATATGAGGTTTTAAAGTGCCGCCACACCTAAATTCAGTCTCAGAAAGGTTTTCTATCAGGTCTTTTTACTCAATGTTAGTCATTAGTTAGTTAGGGCTATATTTGTAGGAAGTCTGAAACTTTAATTAAAAGTACTTTTTCACCAAGAGGCCAGATTGTAAACAAAAATTGGTCTGAGGGCCGATTGGGTCTCTAGGCCATAGTTTGGACATCCCTGGTTTAGCTGCAGAGGGACATTTTCACACATTGACTTTACATATAGTCTGTGATACCGATAAAATATACAAAAAGTTACAAAAAAATGTACTTTGTGTATTTAACACACATCTTCCTTGAGTTGTAGTTGCCACTCAATGTCCAAAGTGTCCTAAAATCTGGATGATAACATGATAACTGTTATGATTTATCAACACATTGTGCAAAAGATGTGTGAGCCATGACAGGATGCGACCAGCCCAAGCTGAGACTGCATTGTTGAGTAGAGTTGAACAGTAGTTCTGAGTCATAAGGAACTGAGCCATGTGCCAGATGCCACATTGCCACACTCATTCTGCATTCTCAGAAGTAAAAAGCTGTTTAAATAGTAGATATAAAACAACCAGATAAGCTTACCTGACGCAGTGAGGCTGTAACACATGTCTGTAAACACACATTGTGTAATAACACATGTACAGAGTTTCAATTGACATCTCCATGGAAACAAACATATAACACTACAGATTCAGACCAAGACACATCACACATCATTGTTATTGTTCATTGAGACACTGCTAAAACCAAGAGCAGAGTGCAGCAGCAGTAAATGTTTTGTGGTCAAGCTCTGGTCTGCCCTGTGTGCCGTTTGACTGTGATTCTGCTCTGCTCTTTCAGAGCAATAAAGCAGGACTTAAGGCTTTGGTGAGAAATACTGTCGGTGTATGTAAACTGCTGAAATTCTCACAGCATTCAGTGTCTCATCTAAAGATGAGACACTCTCCTATTCCCCTTCTGAAGGAGCACAGTTAAACATGTCCTTGGGATAACAGTTAGACAAGTTGGGACCCGCTGCTCATACAGGAGGATCTCTGGAGCTACAATAGGCTGTCTACATTCTGTGATTTATGTATACATTTGACTGTGTGGTAAAATGTAAGGACAATTATATAATTGACCAAAGAGTTTTTAATATTAAGCCACACACACACACACAAAAATGCTCTCAGCTGTGTTTATATTTGTGCGTGTTGGAGTTAGGGTCATACTCGCTGTGATCCACTAGAGACAGTAATGCCCATTGCTCGCTCTAAGATGACATCACGACATTCTATTGGTCAATAACATTTGATACCTTTTGGATATTTCATGGCCAAATACAATGTCATCATTAGGAGAGTATGGGAGTGTGACATCATTACATTCTAGAATTAGAAAACCCCCAATGGGATGAGCCAACTTCCAGGTGGCTCTGTCTGAGGATTTTACCTCACCTTGATATTAGAATGTGGCAAAGAGGCCAACAGGCCAGTCCCTACAGAAGTGTGCATGTTGTAAGTCTGCAGGGTCAGCTTGATTCTGTTGTGGTCTTATACATTCCCTGTTGTCTTCTTTCTGTTCAGTTCAAAGTAAATTTTTATTTTGACGTGTGCATATAGTGAACCCTGTCGATTCATGTGGCTTTACCATTGTGTAATGTGCCTTCCTGTGGAGATGGCTTGGACTGAGAGGAAGGTGTGTTTGTAAAAATCTGTTATGTCTCACACGCATGTTTCTGAGTGTGCTTGCAGAAAATAAAATGCAGAATCATTAAATTTAGTGTTAGCGTTGTATTCCTTGTTTTTAACTTCCTTGTGTTGAGGATCTAAAAATTACACTCCGGGATTAGGGGTAGATCCTTGCAGGCGCGCTAAATGATAGTATTTTAACTCAGCATGTGACCGTTATAGTCACAACCATGTGTTTATTGTAATTAGAGTTATAAACCTGCTTTAGTAAAAGACAGAATGAAGCAACGTGTGCACAGCCAAGATATGTGTTGCAGTGTGCACTCTTATCATGGAGCTCACTATGTGTGTGTGAGTGTGTGTGAGGGTGAGTGTGTGTGTGTGTGTGTGTGTGTGTGCGTGCGTGCGTGCGCGTGTGTGTGGGGCTGGGCAGAAACTGGGTGGGGACCCTCCTCGTGGCCATATCTTTGCAATAACTCATCATTCGGCTTTTGATGTCTTTAAAAGAAGCATTGTAGACCGGTGTTTGTTTTTTAGTGGTTCTCTCTGTAGTTCACTTGGACACAACTCTATTTTGTGCTATAATTAAACATAAGGTCACTTTGATTCTGGTAGAAGATTATCCACTAAAGAATTAGCCGTTGTTTTTGCTTTAGACATTTACTGTCTGCGGATGAACTGGTGAAGGTCTGCAATGTGTTGATATATGATCTCTCCCTTCATGTAGGGGCAGAGGAGCCTATACTATGTAAGATTGTAGTCTAAAGTTTCTCTGGTGCACCCATGATTTGAAATAGATACTGGTTGTGATACCAATGACAATATTTTTTTATTTTGGACAATAAAATTAAATTTTCAACCCAAAATAATGGTATATATTTTATTATATTACGATGGGGTATTTACCAGGTCTGAAATATTTGGATAAGATAAATATGATGTTCTGACCTGATCTTTTTTTTGTGACTTGTAGAAACACACTATCTACTGAGGCCTTTCCCTTCACTGTGGAAGAGGTGTCTGCTCTAATGGGCATGTTGGTGTTTCTGTCAATATATTTAAATTGTGATGTATCATCTCAAAATATTAATTCCGCCTTTAAAAAAAGAAAAAAGATTATGACAGCCTATCCCTGATGTTCTGCTGGACAACTTGTCTCATTGAAAAACCCAAAAAGCATTTTTTTTTTTTTTTAAAGTTCCCATTTCTCCAAGGTCAGTTGAGCTGGACAGGAAAGCTTTTAGTATGTCCTGTTGCTGAAGGAAATAACACAGTAGTAAAATAGTATTTTGTGAAATCACACTGACCACTACAGACTTTGTTAACGTGGACACAGGTCTGCTTTAGCACAAATAAGGCATGTGTGAATTTTATTTTAGAGTTTGTAGTTCATTTGAGATGCCCTGACATGTTTGGCCTCTCTGGCCATAGCTATTTGCCAACGTAGCTTCAAATCATTGACAATGTAATTACAGTAAATTCCGGGTTGATCACATGTTACTAACCAAGACAAATTATCGTTGTTATTTATGAGTTTGACCTGTCTGACCTCCTAAAGTCAATGAGACTTTCATCTTATGAATATGGTGCACGGGCACAGCAGATGTTTGGGATGAAGAAGCCTGTGTCCGTGTGGAAAAATGTGACTCCTACCTAAGTTTTCTCAGTTTTCCACTTGACTTCTATTACACATGAAAAGTCTTCCTCAGGGAGCTCTGTCTGCTCTTTGGGCTCACACAGTCACAGACTAGCTAAAAAAAATGCAAAATGAAACAAAATAGTCTTAATTGTTTAAGGGTGCACTTTGTAACCTTCTGCAACCTACTTGTCTCCATGAGATGTTACCGTATTGCCTGGAATGTTCCACAGTAAGGCATTAACTTATCCATCTTTATTGAGACGGTCAGATGACGCCATGCTAAGTTACAGGTTATATCTGTGGTGAGGTGACCAATCACAGTAAGAAAAACAGTGCATGTTTTTCAAAGTATTTTGGCGCAATAAAAACACTGATAATTGAATAAATGTATAGTAATATATACGTTCAATGCCAAACTGTGGAACATTCTAGGAAAAACAATGAGAATTCCCTGGAGACAAGCAAGTGTCAGACCCTTAAAACCCTCAAAACTTACATAGTACATCTTTAAGCTTATGTTACCTGCAACAATTTAAGCCAAGTGTGTTTTTTGGATGTAAAAAAATTATCTACACATCATTTACATCTCCCACATCCCATGTTCGGGTCCCCATGCAAACACACATAAGTGAGAGTTTGCATGTGAGAGGTAGCAGTTAGGGGTGGGTGATATGGTACAAAAATTTATAATATCATGATTTTCTTGGAGCCAGATAACAATTTCATGATTCATGTACGCTTAGCCTTTTAGAGGTAAATAAAGTGGCATTATATTGTGATTGGTTTAATACAGTTGTCACTTACTCAGAGCCTTGCAGAGACCAATAGATCAATCAATCAATCAAACTTTATGTGTATAGCACTTTTCATACACATGGTGTAAAAAATGCTTCACACAAGAAACAAATAAGTAAGTAAAAAAGATCCCCTTTTTTTATTGTAAAAAAAACAAAATAAGGTACTAGGAAAATGAAGATATCAACCAGACTAATGATTAGGAGTAAAGGATGGGAAATAGAGAGTGTTTAAGCAGACAACTGCATTGAATAGAGAAAATGTGTGAATCATGATTGAACGATTTCACCAAAATAGCAGGTTGTCACATGGATGGGATCACGATTGGATTTTTACCACCGTATCGCCCAGCCCTAATAGGAATGATAGCGTACAGCAGCTCTGCGTGTGGAATGCTCCACTTCCTCTTGTCTCGGTGCAGAGCAGAACTCTGCTGCTGGAGCAGACACACACCGCCCATTATCATCTCTGCTGGAGTTTATTGGTGAAAATCACCTCACACATCCTTTTATTTCACATCCCCAAGTTGGCACGTTGTTTTAGGCCAACAGCAACTTGTAAAGCACGCTTTTAACAAGTGTCAAACACACATTTTCTGAGCACTTTAGCCAAATAAAGGTTAATTCTACAATTCAGTGGTAATGAAAGTATTACAGCGGAGGAAAAGACAAGAGGCAACGCTTTGGGAGTGATAGGGATGGATAGAATAGGTCATTGTTTGGGCACATGCAAAGAAAGGTGGATGTTATATTCTTGAAGTTGAAAATATATTTAGTGGGCGATAATAATCTAAATGCGTCTCTAATATATTTTAGTTTTGAAGGTGTGAAAAATGGACCGTCATAAAAAACGTTAAAAAAAAAAGGTACATAAATACATTCAATTAAATTAATTAGTATTTGTAAACGTTCTGACAAGTTTAAATGTCTGCTATTTTGTGATTTATTTTACAGTCCATTCACTTTTTGACCACAAACAAAAAACATTATTTACAGGCACATTTTTGCCCTTTTCTGATTGATTGCATGTCAAGGGGACATATCATGTAAAATAGACTTTTATGAGCCTTTAACTTTGGTGTTCCAAAGTTGTATTTCGATTGATTCATGCATTTTGGCATTTTGGCAAGTATACAATATTTAAAAAAACAAATACATGTTATCATTATGCCAATCCAACAGAAATGTGTTAAAACACATCTTCAAATGTATTAGTTGAGGTCTAAAATGTGAAATATTTCAGAAATATCACTGTATACAATATATGATTACAACATAACTTTTTTCATTTTTATTTTTAATCAGCTCTTTTTGCATCTATATCTATCTATGTATATTGTGAACTCCATCTTAAAAATGTTCGTATCTTCAAAACAACATTCATGGTATTATCTAAATTTCGATATATTCCACCCCTACCTGTATTATATTGCTTTTGAGTCTTGACTTTTGAGTGCTCCAAAAATGTTAGTTCTGCAGTTTTTAACAGGAAGTCTATATACCTGTTTGTATTGTTTCAGATCAATATTGTTGTTTAAAATGAACAAAATCTAAAATCATGGTTCATGTTTGTTATGGTTTAATACCAAATAACGCCCAAAAAACTAATAATTATAATTCTGTCAACAATCTTATTGTGACCCAAGATTATATTTTGTGCCGTTTGTGTCATTGCAGCGTGCCTGTTTCGCTACAATGTCCTGTCGCTGGTTTACTTCCTGTACCTGCTGCTGCTGCCATGGTTCCTATGCCCCAACAAGCACACTATCAAAGGTAGGATCCAGCACAGTCACGTGCCCATACAGGCACTGCAGTGGGGGTATGTGGCATTAAAGCATAGGTCCAATGCCAACAAAGAGTTTTGAGCTGAGTCACACTTTCAGTATATGCACCCCACCGATGCAGTGTTGAGTTCTATTAAATAAATTGTACTTATGATTATTCTTCCTTTTATTTCTTCCTTTTGGATAATGCTATTCTGAAATGACAACTCTCTGTTTTGGTAAAGTGTGTCATGAAGCAGTGAAACAAAGAGAAAAGCAGGGGGCAGGGGATATTTCCCTTGTGGAAAATCCAGCGCTCTGCCAACACACTTGCACACATGCTAACGCTCGCACATGCACACAGAAGGAAGCACTGGTGTTTTCCGCTTAACCGAGGCGTCGCCTGACTGGAGATTCTTTTATATATATATTTATATATATTTAGCTGATTACATCAATTATAAAGAAACATACTCCTAAACCACCATGGGTGGTGCATTGATTTCTTAAAAAGATACATATTATTGCAAGATTGATGATTTTAAACATGCATGAAGGTGTCCCCCATAATTTGCTTGCTTAGAGATGTGTTTTGATTCATGTTTGAGTAATCCTGTATTATCATGCTGCCTTTGAGGCTTGAGTCATCAAAAAATCTATATTCTATTGTCTATTTTCACACCCATATCCCCTCTCACGTGTATTCACTTTGATTCTTTGTGTAGCCCAGCCATTGTTTAAGAATAATAACACTCTGAGTTCTTGTTTTCTTGTTTCTGTTTCTGTTTCTGTTTCTGTTATTATGTTGTGTAAGATAAATATTGCAGTTTTAAAAGAACAGAATGTTAAATTATTAGCCAAGTATATTACAGCTTATTAATAAATACAGACAAAAAGCATGTTATGTCTTTCAACAAGATGGGGAATTACTGACACACACAAATGGAACATTGTCACAGCTTTCAAACATACAAAATTTTTTTCAGAAAAAGAACTAGCCTGGACAGTCATTCCAGTTCTCTACCTATTTTACTCAAGAATTAATCTGGTCATTTCAAGAGAGTTGAAATAGGATAAAAACAGTCTTTATATAGACCCTTTTAGTCCTGATCCATGTGCTTACACTAGGCTCAAACAAAGTGGACCAGAGTTTATACTGTAGGTTCTACAAAACTTCAACACTGCAGAATGAAGGTTTGCATTTAAAGACAAGCCAACTACCATCAAACTAGGCTCCCAATTACATTTGTTAGAACAAGGTTGGAGTGAAAACATAGAGTTGCTGTGGTGCCAAGTCATAATTGTGGATGTTCCTCTCATGATGTCCAAATCAAGTGGAATAGGTTAAACAGAAATAAGCAGTATTTGAGTTCATATTTTTAAGGCGTTGCAAAGTTTGCCCAGTTTTATTCCCTCTCGTCCACAGGCCACACGGGTCGTTTCATCTCATCTGTCTTCTGCACGGGCCTCCTGTTTGTTCTGGCGCACGTCTGCTTTCAGACCGTGCTGTTCACCTACCCGCCTCTGGACACAGCCCTTGGGGACAACTGCTCACAATGGGACACAATCAGTCGCCAGATTGGCGTGTCCAGGTACACAGCACCTCTCAATCCGACCCATTAATAACAATTATTGTGATATTGGCATTGTCTACAGCACTATTTTCAAACGCTATAGTCAATAGTCACATTGATCCTTTTAACATGTTTCAGACACTCCTTTCCAAAAAAATTTGTGTTATGGTACAGTATGTGTATGCATTGTTGAAATAATACAGCCCAGAGAATGTAACAGCAGCACTGTGCTGTGTGGGTGTACAGACTGCCCCTGGATGAGCCCTGGACCGTGACCCGGCTCCTCTGTCCTGACCTGGCTGTGTGCCTAGTCTCCTTGGTAACCAGCATCCTATGTCATCGCCTGGTGAAGAACAGGCGCATGGTGGCAGCGGCTAACATCACATCTGTAAGTCACATACCTTTCTCAGGGCACAATTGTACCTCATATGGCTAAAATATAGTATTGTACAAAAGAAACAAAAGACATTCTACATCTCATGGATTTTCCTCACTACATGAAATTATGTTGAACTTAAAGCCCATATGACAGGTTCTCATGTTTGTGTAATTATGACTGTTGTTTGGTGACTGTTGTAAATAATTATCATAGTTTTTCATCAGTCAAGTTGCAGTTTGTTAAGAAAATGTGACAAATAAAAGTTGAAAATCACCTTTTTATGACAGTTTAAACAATCATTTAACAAACTAAAGAAGTTGATGTGTGATCAGGTGTAATTATTTGTCAAATCATACATATTGTTGGCCCTTGTTCACAGTTTGGTTGCTAAGTAAGTTGTGGAATTACCTCCACCTATGTCATATTTGCTGGCCATGTCAAACCAGGAAGTCACATTATAAACTTAACCAAAATTGCCAAATTGGTTAGCCAAAATGTTTGGTAAAATCTTACAACATGTTCCCTTAGTTTTACTGAAAGTCTAGTCAAATGTATCCTATATACTTTAAATGAAGCACACAGGACGTACCACGCTAGAATAACAGTGCTTCTATTGTGAATGCACCAATAATACGCAGCAGTGATCAAATGGACTTTACCATGGTATGGAACAACATCAAATGAGACCATAGCAGTATGTTTAACACACGTCACTAAAGAGATGACGTTATTGTTGTGTTACTTTTTATGGCGGTCGGCAGCCAACTGAAAAGGTGCATTTACCGCAACCTACTGTAGTTGTACGTCTTAAAAGTGTGTGTTTTACGCTATACCGTAAAAAAAAAAAAAAAAAAGAACCGAAAAAAAAAAAAAAAAAAAGAAGAGCGAGAAAGAGAGAGAGCTAAAGAGATGTCGATCAAATTAGTGAAAGGACACTATTTTGAAACAAGGTCAGTAAGTGATAACTCTGTCCATGCTGTTCACCACCTGCTCTTTTACAACTATCTGACCGTGGCTATTTGGGGAATGTGCTGAGAGATTAAGGTTTTCTTTGTGTCTGATGACCATTATTTTTCACCATAGATTGTTTGCCAGCTATCGTCATGCAGAACAGTCAGTGCAGATATTTCTCGTCTCTGGCCATGTTTTCAAAATTGTTATTTTGTGTCACTAGTTTAAACTTATTTTTCTGTTCTGTTGGAGGGTAATTTCTTTGACGATGGGGTTGGACCTGAGTTTACAATAAAGTACCTCTAAATGTTGGTTTGACTCCAAAATATTATGCCTCAGCTGGATCCTCTGACTGACAGTCAATCAGACGTGGAGGACAGTGAAGTGGAGGAGACTGAGGAGGGGCTGTCGGAGGATGAAGATCACCAGGACCGGTCTGTGGCTGAGGACCCGGACGAGGAGGTGTCTGCTGGAACCCGAGCCAAGCAGTTGGCTGAACGTCTCAAATCAACAGCCTGTCGAGTGCTTCGTGACCTTGGCCGCATCGTGGCCATTGGCCTGCTGGCTCTGGCTGGTACTGCACCCTCACGCAAAAGCAAATTTGAACTGTCTAGTTTCTAAATTAGAAAGTGGGTCTCGTCATTCCACTGTTCATGTGTTGTCGACAGGGAAAGGGGGAATGTTAATATGGGTCAGGTGTTCTCCTTAACAACTTAACTTCTTCTATTTCGGTGTAACGCCATGTGCAGGCTGTCCGCATTCAGCCCACACACAGCAGCTCATTCTGTTTATAAGTGTTTTGGAACATTATCGATTTACACACAGAAGCCACAGATGAGAATGATTAAATCAAAGTTTAGATGATAATAGAAATACACGTAACCTAGTTTTCTATCTCTGCTTCCTTAGTTCAGAGTCAGTAACATGACGTAATGCTTTATGCACAATAAATGGGAGTTTATCAGTATATTTTCATTGTTATGATACAAATTGATGTGGCTTACATGGGAAGGTCATGAGACAGATGCGATTACAATGTTAAGTTCTTCTCTACATTACTGTTTTAAGCTGTGTAAGGTTGTTAGTGTGTTGCTTTAGTGGGTTGTGTACATCATTTAAGTAAACTGCACAGTGTCAATATGTATAAGTACAGGTCTGTGTTTGTTCCAGGAATCACACTGCCTTCAGCCTTCTCAGCCGTCTACTTCCTCCTCTTCATTGGGGTGTGCACATGGTGGGCCTGCAATCTTCCCATCAGTCACTTGGGCTTCAACGCACTATGTGTGATGGTGGGCTTCTTCACGGCAGGTCACATGGTGTGTCTCTACGTGTACCAGAGTTCCCTGTCGCAGGCTGTCTTCCCCCCTGCCAGTCTGTGGGCACGGTACGTTTCACTCATGTTTACACTGAAGTTCAGAGGTCAGGCCACACCTGTAGCAACCATGCCAACAGCCCTAGTTTAGCAATATATAAAGTGTTAACAATATATTTAGTTTGTTAAGTATAATTCTTGTTCCAATCCATTACAGACATTTTCAAATCTGTTTTGAATGATACAGGGTCCCATTCTGCCCCACGAGACCTTGAGCTAAGCCAATCGCTGAATCTACATTGGCTTTTTCTACATGAATCACAAAACATTACCAATAAATGATAGATCTATTCTTCCTCAACAAGTCCATTTTTGACCCAAATAATTGTGAAACTGTACTTTGCCTTTAGATTACACATTGAGCTCAGCTCAATTTCTGGCATACTGATCATGCTTTAGTGCTGTGTGCTTTCAAAGGGAGTGTCCTGAAGTTTCACAGAAGTCATATCCGCTTTTGCCAAACACTGTAAATTTCAAGTCAAACAATCAAGTGTAAAGCCACTGGCTAAAGCCATTTGTGTGGTATTTTAGTAGTATCTCAGTATAGGCAAGGTGTCATACATATATGCTTCAGCAGTCCAAAGCTGATAGTGATTACTTTATTTTTATCATGGGGCCCTAAAAATATATTTTAAAAAACTGTGTTCTTACTGTGAGCCAGCTTGCATCCTCACAAAAGCGAAAAAATATATATTTGCATGGAAAAAGTATGGTTTTAACTTTCTATTTCTGAAATACTGTGTCCTTAAGTTTTACTGTGAGTGAAGGTTCACCTACAGATACAACTAATTTATTCAAGATATTTTTATTTAGGCGATTTTAATTTTATTTGCCCTTTACAGCCCCATTTGCTCCTTCAAGGACTGCATGAGATACAGTAGAGCAAACTAATGAATATTACAGTTTTTACATAATATTCAGAATGTATATAATTGTGGGAGTGCTCTAAGGATTCCCCCATCTCCCAAATGCACGTTCATTATACCGCAGCACAATAATATAATCACCACTCATCACATTCAGGTTGAGTGGCATATGCCCATCTTGGCCTCCCGTTTGCCCTCATCAGAGGTCACAGGCTAAAAGCAAAAAGGTTAAGGTTAAGGATTTTTAACTTGTGACTTCTGAGTATACAGTGATTCATGGAGCCTTCTTCTTCTATTGTTTGGAGTCAAAAGGGGTGTAGTGGTCAGACGATATGAAGTAGAATAAAAAAGTATAAATAGTAGTCAAGAGGCTGTTTTAATTGTCTTCATAAAATCTCTTTTGTTGTTAGTTGGTGCTGTATAAATGTTGTTGCAACATGGCTGAGTCTATCCAGAACATACTGAATTTCAGTATACTGATTACTGAGTGATAAGTGATAGCTTATATTGCTTACCTTTTATTGATTGAACTATTTTTACACACAGATATGGTTTCTGTAGCTTTTTCAGCTGTTCCACGTCTCTTAGAGTTATCTGAGTTAAGCTCACTCTGGCAGGCCTATCAATGCAGGGGGTCTACTTGGGGCCGGAGGCCTTTGGGTTAATGCTGAGGGTTACATAGCCTGAATAGCTCTGCTGCTGCTGCTAATGCTTGTACTTGGATATAATTACTTTTCAGGCACATAGGAATATGTCAAAAAGGGGTAAATGCAGACTGTAAGTGATCAGTGGTCTACTCTAGACAGTGCTGGATCAGATTTGAATTAGTCTGAAGTAGTTGATGGATAGGTCAGCTCAGCGCTGCCAAGAGGCTAAGTTTATGTCAGAGAAAGATGACTCTGGTTGTCATCCAAAACTGTGAAACAGTATCTGCTGAAGATGTGTCCAGGCAGCAATGTGGAGAAGTGTTCAGAGGGACATCTCTAAGCACTTAACACACAAGAGCATTTAAACGTTGTCAGTCTATTTCTCCTGTTGGATTTTACAATAAAATCCTCCCAACATTCCGACCCAGGGCTCAAGTTAACTACAGTATATGCAATTTAATATCAAATAGGCAAGTTTAAACAATAATAATGAAAACATGATGGCTCTAAATGTAAATGTGTCACTTAACAAGCAGGCTTTGGGAAGTGGCCGGGTTGTGATCTAGGCCAGGCTGAAACTGTTTGGGTTTCTTTCAGGCCAAATTTGAGAAACCTGGTATTAAGGGATACATTATTCTCAGCATGATACTGTACTTGAAAGAAGAATAACTTCATAGTAGCATTTTATTTAACACGTCAGAGAATACTCCCAATGTACATACCAATGAATGTGTTTGGGCAGATTGTTCGGCTTGAAGGACATCATCATACCTGGAAACTGCTCCTCCCCGTTTTTGCTCAGCCTGAATTCGGACCATGACTGGCCTGTGTATGCCAACCCTGGGGTCCTCTTGCTTCTCTACGTCACTATCACCACAGTTCTCAAGACTGGCTACATCGGCGCATCGAAGGTTAGAGGCACCAAATATTTTCCAAATTGAATACACCCTCCGACCCCTTGTTTTGAAAAGAACTGGTTAACCGGTTGTGTGAATACAGTAGAAGGATCACTTTGTTTGCTCAGAGCCTGTCTGTGTGGAGCAGGAGGAACAGAAAGCGGACAGAGGGGCAGAGTCTCCAGAGGACGAGGAGATGGTGGAGTTCAGAACATTGACAGGGCCCAGTGATGGCTGTCGAGATGATACTCAGGTACAACATCAGTGCTACTGACCCAGATGATCATCCCGAGGGAGTGTGTCGCAATCCGTTTGGTTAAACTTTATATTTTATTTTATAACGCCGCTGTCTTTTATCATACCATTTATCAGTGCTCAACACACAAGTGCTTTTGTTTGTAGGTATTTCATAATCATATCTGCAGTATTTAGCAAAGAGCAGATCTTACACACTATCTTAGAAATGCATAAACATAAACCAATAGGTGATGTCATTCTACATTCTGCAAGCTTGTACTGTGAGATTCTATGAAATTAAAATGAGAGAAAAAGACGTACATGTTAGATCATGCACTGGCAACTCATCCAACTCAACCAACACACCCTGGGAGAGGCAAGTGAGGTAAAATGGTATCAATGAGTTCAAATGCCACAACCTCATTACAGATTTGCTGTATATTTTGGGTGAGACCTTGCTTTAATCTTATCATGCCTTTCAGTGTTCAATTTATTTGTATAGCACAATTTGTACAACAAAAATCAAAGTGCTTACAGACAAAAAAAATGCATTCAAATCACAATACAAAAAAGAGAAAAGGGAAAGTGAAGATAAATTCAGTTCTCAGTCAGCACAGCTAAACATAATCGTTTTTTAGCCTGGATTTAAACGTAGCTACATGTATATATTTACATAGAATGGAGGGCCATTCTGTGGTGGAGCTTGCATGTTCTTCCCGTTTCTGCATAGGTTTCTCCTACCACTAAAAACGTGTACAATAGGCTCCTCCCCTCTATGGCCAGGACTGCCCTGAAAAAGAGATTCTAAATCTCAGTGGGACTTTCCTGGTTAAATAAAGGTCAATAACATGCACACCAGAATCTGATTATTATTTGATTTCTGGACCTTAAAATTATTTAAATGACATTTACTGATAATTGAGTACATATGTAACTGCAGCCACTGTCCGGGTAGATGCCCGTCTCACATCTTCTGGAAGAAGATGAAACTGAAATATTGATTCCTCGTGTTTCGCAGGCCATTACAGTAGTCTAACTTTCTGGAGTGTAGAAAAATGCATGGATAAGTCTATCCAAGTTACTATTCCTTTGATTTTGGCAATGTTCTTTAAACTGTAAAAGGCTGTGTATTGTATTACTCCCATATTACTTGATGAGTCGTTTTAGAGAGAGAGAAAGAGAGGCTGAAGATTACTGCTAAAACTTTCTCTTTGTTGTTGAATGCACTGACTTTTTTTCTTGACATTCTTTCAGCTCATGCTATTGTCCTTGGGAAATGAAGGGCCCAAAGAGGTAGCGCTGGCCTCAGAGGAGAACACAGAACTAGGTATGCTTTCAGGATCACAATACAATGTCAACCACTATAATTACTATTACCACTATTACGATTACTATTAATATTACTGTACATCTGAGAAACACATTGCTAAGATATAGTTTTTATTATGCCTATTATGCATACCTTTCAGGTGCTGAAGCAGCCCCCATTGGTGGAAAGAGTGAGAACCCATTCTTCTTGCTGGGGAGGGTGGTGATGCAGCAGAGCTATGTGTGTGCACTCATAGCCATGATGGTAAGAAAAACAGTAAATACAATAATTTAGATCATAAAGAATAAAGAGCATTGTACTTTATGTGTGTTTAGGTGTGGAGCATCACTTACCATAGCTGGCTCACCTTTGTGCTGCTGCTATGGGCTTGTCTCATCTGGATCTTGCGAGCCAGGTCTAGTTTAAGAACGACTTGTGCAGTGTTTGAGTTGACCTGATATGCTAACCACTTGCCACCTTCTGGTTCAGGCGCCATGCAGCCACACTGTGCTCCCCATTCATCCTGCTCTATGGACTGGCCCTGTGCTGTCTACAGTACGTCTGGGCCATGGAGCTCCAGCCTGAACTGCCCTCCACTGTGGGCAATATGAGCCTACGTCAGCTGGGTCTGGAGCAGACGCAGTTCCCCTGTCTAAGGCTGGGGGCCCTAGTGAGGACACACGTCACTTTATCTGTCACTGACATTATGAGTGGGACTACCATAATGATATATCATACACTGACCTCTGATAAACCTGTACAACAGAATAAGGCAATCTATAAGAAATGGCTTGATTATGATTATTTACAACCCATTTTAACAAACCTGCATTATGCAGTGTCATTTTTACTTTCAATGCAAACATCACATGTTATTGTAAAAGGTGGACCTAACAGACCAGTGTTTCTCTCTGCTCACTCAGCTCCTGTTCACCCTGACCTTCTGGCTGCTGTTGCGACAGTCAGTGAAGGAAAACTTCAGCCGGAAAAGGAACCTGACAGCCCCACTACAGGAAGTCACCACAGGAGGTTTGAACCTGCACAAACACACTGTATTATTATGGAAAGAAACAAATTCTCTACTGACATTAAAAAACATGTTCAGAGAAGATCAAAATCATGAGGGATGAATGCCATACTATGGAACATTCTAGGGAAAATGTTAACAACAATGAGATAAGCAGGTAGCGTATCTTCCACCTAAAAAGTTACACAGTGCACCTTAATCACCATTGTGTGGCACATGGTCTAAAGCTGAAATTCATTCATTTTCGATTTCTATTAATTGGTTCCCATTCAATGACTTTGAGTCAGTGACTTTGTACACCCTGGACAGGGGAGAGCTAGTTGCAGGGTTAAATGAAGAAGGTTCTCCTACAGGTTATGCTTACAGTTTCTTTTCATTTCCACTAGAAGATGGCGCTGGCAATGAGTCAGTGCTGAAAGTCTTGGGGGGCATGGTCATGTGCTGTTATGCCAAATACTGGATCTATGTGTGCGGGGGAATGTTCATCATGGTGTCCTTTGCTGGAAAACTGGTGGGCTACAAGATAGTCTACATGCTGCTGTTTCTGCTCTGCCTTTGTCTCTACCAGGTACAGGTGTTTTAGATGTTTTGTGACCATAAGTGCACTGTAGGTTAACTTGTGCCATGCTGCCCAGGTTTACTACTCCCTCTGGAGGAAGCTGCTGAAAATCTTCTGGTGGCTTGTTGTAGCATACACCATGCTGGTGCTGATTGCTATCTACACATACCAGTTTGAAGACTTTCCTGGCTACTGGATGCACTTCACAGGTTTCACAGAGGAACAGTAAGTGTACAAATTCCCTCTCATACTGGTTATTGTCCAGGGAATTGGTCACATGTTTTATTGTATCGGTTGGTTCCAGATTTTAGCCCATGACAATGTGACACTATTTGGAGCAGGACAAATATAATATAATAATTTACGCACCATAGCGTGGCAAGGCAAACTCACAAATGTGAAACTTAATTTTAATAACCAGTTACAGTACAATTTTGCACCACTTTTGTTTTGTCTAAGCTCTAAATAGTTTCCCATTATCATGCTACACTGCATTATATATAGCTTAAACTGAGATCTGTGCTTCTGTACTTATTTTGTAATTATACTATTTCTTTATCAATTTAAATTTGCATCAGTTTGATTGACATTTGGCTCACACAGTCTGGTTGTGATTGGTCCAGGCTGGCAGCGGTGGGTTTGGAGACCTTTGCCCTTTCAGAACTCTTTAGCAGTATCCTCATCCCGGGCTTCTTCCTTTTGGCCTGTATTCTTCAGCTGCACTATTTCCACACGCCTTTCATGAGGATCACTGACCTGGAGAACGTCGCTCCCAAGCGCAGGTAACTGCCCTGGTCTGGCAACACAATTCATAGGTTGAAGATGAAGATTAGAAGAGAAATTAGAATGTAGTTTGTTATGTATAAAAATAGGATGTTATAAAATGTGTATCTACTTTCATATTATATCTGTAATGTATATTTTCAGAAAAAACAGTGATACAGTTGGGGCCTGTTGCATGGATGAAGGTAGAGGAGGCTTTGAGGAGGACGACGGGAACTTGGAAATTGAGTCTGAAGGTACAACACCTAAAATATCTATTATCGGTGTTGTTAGTAATACAATATTTAGATTTGTGAGGAGTGCAGTGTCTGAATTGTGGAAGATTTTGATTATATAGATTACTTAATTCTGTAATCTCTCTCCTCCAGTGGCTCTGACGCCCAGTAAATGGGGCCTGGTCATGGACAGACTGCTGGTGCTCTCCAGGAAGTTCTCTGATATCCTCACCAAAGTTCAGGGATTTCTGTGGCGCCTTTTAGAGCTGCACATCATCAAAATGGTGGCCTTCTTCTCTGTCTGGGTGTCTCTGGAAGAGGTAAAAGCAGTAATCAACATACCACAAGGCATTGTACAATGGCCATTAGTTAGAGTAAGTACAAGCTACATATCGTAATGTAGTTGTAGTATATTTAAAACCTCTCCAGCGGATGTAATTTACCTGTGAAAAGATTGCATTACTATTCATACCCTTAAGTAAATGCAATTTTGTAAAGTAAATGTATGGTGTTAGTATATTTATGTTTAGGGTTCAAAATCCAACAGTGATCACAAGTCCCTGAAGTGTCCATTAAAGCAATACTAACAGAACTTAAAATACACCATTCAAAAACTGTAGTAGCAGCAACAAGCCAATTAGACAATAAGACAAAAAGACAAAGCACTCACTTGTTCAGCCTGTAACAGCAAACCTTAAGCACCCAACAGCCAACATGTTTTATTGCTGAATAGGTAAAGAAATACGTTTTCAAACGTTTTTTAAGTGTGTTGCCCATATTTTTTATACTGACAGAACACTCGGCACATATTACAAAGGTTGCTCACATATATAATATGAGCTCATTCCTTTCCTCATTCTCTCTGTGGCCCTGTTTATTAAACCCTGGTTGACCTGTATGCATGTGTTCCCAGCCATCTGTCATGAACCTTGTGCTGGTGGTGTTCTGGTCCCTGGCAATGCCCTACAGCCGCTTCAGGGCCATGGCCTCCTGCCTGTCCACTGTCTGGGTGTGTGTCATCATCATGTGCAAGATGTTATACCAGCTCAGTGTGGTCAGCCCAGCCGAATACTCCAGCAACTGCAGCCGGGTAAAACTTCTTATTTATGTCTGTATACATGGAAAGTATAATTACAATGAATTACAAGTGCTGCCTGGTTGTCAAGTGGTCTAAACAGCAGTACTGTCCTGTAAAATAAAATCTTTAAAAATAAAAATAACCATGAAAAGCCACAATTAGTAATGCTTGCCAAAATTGTTAAGTCTTAAGGTTTTAAATATAAATAGATAGAAGTTCATTCAGATAGTTGAATAAATATTTCAGTTTCCCAAAAACAATACATTTAAAGGGCTTCTTTTTTATTTTAATCAAAAACGCATTACCTAAAATAAACCATTTTGAAAAGCAGCAGGAAGAAGCAAACACTTTCACCCCATCACCTTTTACTATGCTATCATAACAAATAATACTTCTGCTTTGCTCTTATTCTAATTCGCTGATAAATATTTTTGGGTTTATTACTTGCCTCGTACATTATTTGTGCAGTCTGGATTGGAAGTTAATCATGTCCTTGAGTTTTAAAATATTTGAAGTTATAAAAAACTGTTATCCTATTTGTATACATGTATGTGTTGAAACCGTATACTGTACCTGTTTTGTTCTTGATCCTATTTTGATAACAGATGTGCTTAATCACTGGAGCGTATCAGGAATGGATATATGCAGCTTTTGACACAGCTGACCACACTCTTCTTTTAGACCACCTCAAACACTGTTGGTGTCAGGGGGCCTTAGAATGGCTCTTGTCATACCTCAGTGGGAGATCTTTTTCTGTTAAGCTGGGGGACTCCACCTCTGCCTCAGCTCCTCTGCATTGTGGAGTTCCCCAGGGTTAGTTTCTTGGTCTTGTTCTGTTTTCTATCTTCTCCTACTAGGTGCAAGATTTAAGAAACATAATATCTTGTTTCACTTCTTTGCGGATTACTGACAAATTTACTTTTCAATTGCTAAGGATGGCAAAGGCCCCCTGGCACTGCTACTGAACTGTCTAGGTGACGTCACGGCTTGGTTGGCCCAAAACTTTCTTTGCCTTTACCAGGGAAAAACAGAAACTGTGCTCTTTGGGCCCACTGATCCCTTCTTGACTTTTGGCTCCTGTAAGGATTATGTTCGTCCCCTAAATCAGGCTTTTATCATCGTTGGCTTTAATCTAAAGTTAAACCGTTTTTAACATTTAAACAAGTCGCGCACGCTTTTATCTCTTTGCGCCTTGACTAATGTAATGCACTTTACTCTCTACTTTATTTCGCATTCTGGACTTTGTCGATTACAGTTAGTCATGAACTCTGCTGCAGGCCTTTCAACAGGAACCAACAAACGTGAACATATTACGCCAATTCTTGCGTCTTTTCACTGGCCTCCTGTTAATTAAGATTGTATTGATTGTTTTTCAAGCTTTGAAAGGAGTAGCCCCGTATTACATGTAGGACTTACAAATTTAAACCCTGGCGCGCAGTCTGAGGTCCGGGGTCCACCTCCAGCTCATGGTGTCTAAAACGAGATTTAAAAGGACGAGGCCTTCTCTGTGGGCGGCCCAAAGCTCTGCCACGCTTTGCCCTTCCACGTTCGAAGGGGCACTTTATATTGTTTAAATTTGATTGTTTTATGTGATTTACTGTTATTTATGGTTGTATGCATTCTATTATTATTTATAATTTTATGTTAGTTTTGCTAATTTTGAGTAATAGTGGTTTTATTGGGGTTTTTTTCTCCTTTCTTTTTCTTAAATCAACTGTGTATAGCACTTTTGGGAACAGTCTTATAAAATTTGCTTTATAAGTTAAGTGGACAGATGGATAAAGTTCTTGAACGGTAATTTAACACGGTGATGTTGTCACTGTTCAGTATAGTTCTCTTATGTCCTCACTTTTAGCCCTTGGCCAATGAGACCAACCTGTTAGAAAAGGAAATATGGAACTCCACACTGTACAAAGAGCCCGTAGACCCCGCCAGATGGTTTGGGATCAGGAAAGAGACAACTGTTCTGGGCTACAGCAAGGTACTGTGTAATGTTCAAAAAATAATAAGAATTAAAACTATAGTGTAAAGAGAAAATTAACCAATTAATAGATAATTCAATTCTTTCCTCCTTGTCTCTGACTTTTTTTGCAGAATCATCTGATAGTTTTAATGCTGCTGGTTTTCGAGGCCACTGTCTACCGCCACCAGACCCACCATTACCGACAGCTGCAGTGCTCTCCGCCGACCATCCCGGCTCTGTTCCCCACTGCCACACGCGACACACTGGACCACGGCCTTATCCCCTGCATCAAGTACCTGCTCAACTACACCTTCTACAAGTTTGGGTTGGAGGTAGACTTTTCACAGTCTTCAGTAATCTGTATTGTTTTGCCCAACTTTACTCATGACACTTTTCTTTAGATTTGCTTCCTGATGACGGTGAATGTGATTGGCCAGCGGATGAACTTTCTAGTGATTATTCATGGCTGCTGGTTAGTAGCCATCTTGGTGAGACGGCGCCGGGCAGCTATTGCACAGATATGGCCCAGATACTGTCTCTTCCTGTCCATCTTCATGATTTACCAGTACCTATTGTGTGTGGGAATGCCCCCTGCTTTATGCCTGGGTGAGTTGTATTCCAATGTCCACCTTTGTATACTTTTAAGTGTCCATGTTACAGAAGTTAGACATCATTTTTTATATAAAACCATAAATATATTTTACAAATTGAACCCTGTGTTTATGTTCCACAGATTACCCCTGGAGATGGAATACTCCTGTGCTCATGAACTCAGCTCTGATCAAATGGATCTACCTGCCGGACTTCTACACCATACCAAACTCAAAGAACCTCATGGGTGGGTCACAGTTGAGTGTGTCTTGTGTAGAATGTTTCAGTCTGTTTGTTGTCTGACAGTGATGTCTCTTCACAGCTGACTTTGTGCTGCTCATGTGTGCGTCACAGCAGTGGAAGGTCTTTGAGTGTGAGCATGTAGAGGAATGGATGGTCCTGGCTGGGGAGAACACAGATAATGCAGACCCAATGGAAGGGCGCCTGTTCAACCCAGCGCCAAACTTTGTCAACTGCAGGTCCAGCTGCCTACACCAGCTTTTCTCTCTCTTGACAGATTGTGTGTCCTGACTGCATGAATTTGTCTTACAGGAGTTATCTGGACATGGCCAAAGTGCTGGTGTTTCGATACTTCATTTGGTTTGTCCTGGCTGTAGTGTTTGTGACTGGAGCCACCCGAATATCAGCGTTTGGCCTGGGTTATCTTCTGGCCTGTTTCTTCTTCCTTCTTTTTGGAACCAAGTTGCTGCTGAAGCCATCAAGGACTCGTCTAGTATTGTGGGACTGCCTTATAATGTATAATGTTGCAGTCATTATATCCAAAAATATGCTCTCAGTGAGTACCATTTAAATACTGTGAAAGTATTGACTTGCAGTTTTGATTAAAATCTAGACCGTTGTAAACACGCCATAGCAGTATATTGTTAGAGTACTTTAAATCTCATTGTTTGAAAAATGTATTTTGATAAATGTTCTGCCGTTGTACTGACAAGTGTTCTGTGTGTGGCAGATTCTGGCCTGTGTGTTCGTCTTTGAGATGCAGAAAGGTTTCTGTTGGGTTATCCAGCTTTTCAGCCTTGTCTGCACAGTTAAAGGCTACTATGACCGTAAGTCCTGCAGTGTGTCTCAAACTAACTCACTTATCCCTTATGCAGCATCGTCCGTTACATGTATTCCCTACTGACAATTAAAAAAATACATTTAAAAAACACTTTTCTGAGTATTTGGCAAACGTATTCAAATTGTATAGTGATAGTCCAGATTTCATAGAAGGGTATTATTTTGCCTTCTTTTTTTTTTCTTCTTACAAATCAATGCAAAGAATGGAGAATGTAACACTATTACTTTGTTTTGTGCAGCGAATGCGGTGGAGGACCGCAACTGCAGTCTGCCTGTGGAAGAGGCCGGCATCATTTGGGACGGGATCTGTTTTTTGTGCCTTCTGCTACAACGGAGAGTCTTCCTCAGCTTCTACTTCCTTCATGTAACAGCAGAGCTCCAGGCCTCTGCCCGCCAGGCCTCCAGGTAGAACTTCAACCCACAATATGATGAGTCTGACCTGTACAGCTGCTGATACTTCTGTGTTTCTCCAGAGGATTTGAACTGTTTAAGGCCAGCATCATCAAGAACATCAAACACCATCAGCAACTGGAACAGAAGTCCCTGTCACAGCTCAAGAGATCGTAAGTTAGTCCAGTAAAAAGTACATAATTTAGCATGATCAATGATGATCCAAATAACGGCCCTTTCCTGATTCTTTCTTTCTGGTGTCATCTCGCAGAATGCAGCGTATTCGATCCAAACAGCAAAAGTACAGAGATGGACACAAAACACACACACAACCAGACGAAGCCAAAGCTGAAGGTGCCAAATTTCACACTGAACATGCTCTCTCCTACATCAGTTAATAAGTTGTGTTTTAGCTAAAGTTAGGTTTTTGTAGCATTATACCTTTAAACCACTGGACAACAATAGCTACACAACAAGACCTTAGATCATGTGGATTTTGCATGTTCCTTATGAGTACTCCTGTGTACAGTTTGACCCATCATGCAAAAACCTGAGCTAGATAGATAAATATGTTCCAAAATGTGCATCCCGAGGCTTCCATCATTTCACATCACAAACACACAAATGTACATACCTGTTATCCAAACCCTTCATAACAAAATTAACTGTATTAGCCTACTGCAATAACTTGGTATCAAGGTCATGCTTACTTTAAAATTCCCATCAGAGGAAAGTCAAATGGAGCAGCAGAAATCCAAGAAGAAATGGTACCAGCCATGGTTGGACCATGCCAAAGGTAAAGCCTTAATAAGATATTCCACTACCATACACTTTTAAATTAGTTTTGTGCCACTTGTATTTTTGTGAGTTGTGTTTTTTAAGTTCTGGTCTGTCTGTGTGCAGTGCTCCACTCGGGAGACTACTACCTGTTTGAGTCAGACAGTGAGGATGAGGAGGAGCAGCAGCAGGCCGATGAACAAAAGCCCAAAAAGCAAACTGCCTGCCAGGTCAGACTCCCTTGTTTTTTCCGACATTATCTAATTTGAACTCAACACAGATATACTTTATTTGAGTTCTTTGGTTTACTTAAAAGTTGTATGTCAAGTAAATCTTGTAAGTCAAGATGAAACTTGCACCAGAGCGTTTTAGCCAGATTTTGGCCAATACAATAACAAATGAATGATGATGCTAAGTTTTTGTTTTTTGTCACACACCCAGTTTTTTGACTATTCCATAGTTTGTACTACTAAAAGCAGTAGAGTGTGTGATAAATACAGTGCGGTTAAAGTGACTGGTTTGACAGTTGGCGTACCAGGCCTGGGTGAGCAATGTGAAAGAGGCTCTGAGGGACCGACAGAGGAGACAGAGGCAGCTGCGGCGAATGGAGAAGACAGCAGTCCTACAGCCACACGCCGACACCGGTCTGGTTTACAGTTTACAGATATTTCTTCTGAAAACATCAAATTGTAAGACGTGACCATGACCTTGTTTGGTAGGTGGTTCAGACAATGACGTGTTTGAGGAGCCTGTGGAGCCTGTAGAGCCCGTGGAGCCTTTGGAGCCTGTGGAGCCTGTGGAGCGGGAGGACAGTGAGGAGCAGGCGGAACAGGACTCTGGTACTGCCCATAATTCAGTTAGCTCTGTTAGCTCTTTGGCTGAATTCATTTTAATGAGTTGTTGTTCTACAGGACACGGTGAGATGGTTCAAAGGATTCTGGACCTCCTGCGTTTCCTTTGGGCAATAGTCCTGGCCATGGTGGATGGACTGACGCAGTGGCTCAACCTTCTAACCAAACAGTATAGAGAAACATCCACTGTGCTGTGTAACGAGCGCTACTTCATGATCCACAAGATCCAACAAGTAACGTGCTTTCATTTCATCTGCTTAAAGTTCATTCATTCATTTTCTACCGCTTGCTCCCGTTAGAGGTCGCGGGTGACTGGAGCCTATCCCAGTGACTTTGGGCCTTAGGTGGGGTACACAATGGGAAAATGGGACCGCAAAATAATACAAAAAAATCTGTCCACAGCACCAGACCACAGCATCCACAGATGAGCTTCAGTCCCAGGCCAGTGGCAGTCACACTCTGGAGACCTGTCTGGATGACACTGATGCTGACAATTCCAGATACAGTTGCCTGGATGTAGATAGTCAGGGTGTTCCAGGCCAGTCGACCCCCAGGCCCATGCTGCCGGAAGCTGGTGATTTTTTGATTCCAGAGCCCTTGAACAGCAGCCTGGAACTGCTGCCAGAACTGCCCAAACAGCAGCGCCACTCCAGAACAGCCAGTGAGCTGCTGGGAGAGAGGTATTCACACAACTTTCTGCTACAGGAGTACATTTATGATTATTTAAATGTTTTACACATGAAAAATTAAGTTCTAAAAGTGCAATAAGAAGTTACAATATAATACAGCCATATAGTTTAACCAGAACTGCCTTATAATAAAAGCAGCTTTTCGAAGGCAAACTTAATGCAATGCTGTTTAGTTCAATTACTTCAGTTCAAATATTTCACTCATTTTGAGTTGATTAAGGGTGCTTTCACACTTGTTATTTGGTCTTACATTGAGCCCACTTTAGTCCTGATGTGGACTTGTTTTTTGTCTTGTTCTAGTCCTTGTTTAGTTCTGATCTAGACCAGGTTTAGTTTTTGGGTTTGTCTTGGTTTAATCTAAATTTTGTGAATGCACCCAACATGTTGAGTACTGGTTAAACCTTGTACCTATCCCGTATGCAGACAGTTTTATGTCGAGGAGCTGGAGCAGAGCCGAGACTTCTACAACAGCCAGAGCCGTCTGCTGAAACTGTTGTTCGCCCTGTACAATCTGCTGTGTGCTAACTCTGAGCTGGTGTGCTACCTCATCATTGTTCTGAACAATGTGGTGAGTGCCTCGGTCATCTCACTGGTGCTGCCCATCCTTGTGTTCCTGTGGGCCATGCTCTCTGTGCCCAGACCCACCAAACGCTTCTGGATGACGGCCATTGTCTATACTGAGGTCGGTATCATGTGATAATACTGCCTAGTATGTTTTAGGGATGATCATCATATATATATATATATATTTACTTTCCTGACTTTAGTTAGTTTGTTCATTTTATTGTCACATTTGTATACATGTTATACTTAATAACTTAATCTAATTTATTATTATTTTTGTAAATTATATGCTTGTGTCCCATACTGTAGGTGATGGTGGTGGTCAAATACCTGTTTCAGTTTGGCTTCTTCCCCTGGAACAGTGTTTATGAGATGACCCTGAACGAAGACAAGCCTTTCTTCACACCTCGCATCCTGGGCTTGGAGAAGTCCGACAACTACATCAAATACGACCTGCTGCAGCTGCTGGTCCTGTTCTTCCACAGATCTCTGCTCATGGTGCATAAGTCCATATTGTTTATGCTCCTCATACATGGTCACATCACCAGTAGTTTTGCCTCCTTTCCATGTGGCTTTATTCAGTCTGAATTGCTGTATTTAATAAATGTTTATCTGTGTGTGACAGCGTTATGGTTTGTGGGACCATGAGGGGCCCATTAAAGAGAAGCCCTCCTCTCAGAGCAGCACTGAGGATGGTAAAATTACAGATATGTTTGAAGATGGTACAAGACGAGAGAGTCCAGAGGAACGGCTGGTCATCACAGAGGTGAGTGCGCTGGTATGATTAAACTGATGATAACAGCTGCAAGGTCCGTAACACACGTGACTATTTACCAGGACCCAGTGGATTATACAGAGTCAAGGAGCTTCACACCAGCTCCAACACCGCCCCCTGCTGATTATTCGGATACCACGGCGTCTGTGGATGAGCAGGGGTCCAGCGGCTTCAACGCCACACAGAGTACAAACCTGGGACCAAAGAAGAGAAGTATCCGCTTTCGCAAAAACAAGACCAAGAAACACCTGATGACAAGTCAGTGTGCCATAAAAAAAAAAAAAATCATCATTAATTTACACTATACTACTACTATACCGTATATGAATGTAACTGCAGCACTACATTTGTTTCATCTAAATGTGTTAAAATTGTGGTGTCTTTTTTTAACTTACTTTGCACTCGAATAAACCTAATTATTTTGACCCTAGCTGAGGCCTCAGTGGGAGACACACCAGAGCCTGAAGAACCTGAGAGCAAACTAGAGAAAAAGAAAAAACAAAAAAGTAAAAGAAGAGAGGCTGCCAATCAGCGCCTGCTTGCTGTTGGACAGAAGCTCAAATACATCTGTTTGTCTGGGTGAGCCGATCGTTGTCAGTCCAGTTCACAGCCATAACATAAAAACAGAAGTTCCATCACAGTCAGGACGAAGTAACAGAAGACATTTCTTCTCGAAATCCCTGTTGTGTGCAGTTTCCAGGCAGTATACCAGCCCACTCAAAGCTTCTTCAGAGACATAGTACATGCTGAGTATCGTGCTGCCACTGATGTCTACGCCCTCATGTTCCTCACAGACGTTATTGACTTCATCATCGTCGTCTTTGGCTTCTGGGCCTTTGGGGTATTGTGGTACTTAAATGAACAATAATGTAAATGTTGTACATGTTTGACTGGTTCTTGTGTACAGAAACACAGTGCGGCTGCAGACATTGCTTCCTCTCTGTCGGAGGACCAGGTTCCTGAGGCCTTCCTGGTGATGCTGCTCATTCAGTTCAGCACCATGATTATTGATCGGGCGCTGTACCTGCGCAAGGCTGTTCTGGGAAAACTTATATTCCAGGTTACCCACATACTATGCATCAGCATTCATTTTAACATCACATTTGCACAATGTACAGTATAAAGACATTGTTATTGTTTCTATACAGACCTGCAATAATAATAAGCTTTAATGTGCTAATGAATATAAAAGTGTAAAAAATAATAATGCATTGTGAAACAGTGTTGTCTGAAACACACTTAATAAACTTTAATAATAATAACAATATACTTACATAAGAAAGAATCTACTGTTCTAATCATTTATTCCTACCAAAAACACTTAGGTGATCCTGGTGTTTGGGATCCACATCTGGATGTTCTTCATCCTACCTGCAGTCACTGAGCGGTAAGGCTGCATCCTCTTCACTTGCGCGTAATGATGAAGGATCAGAGACATGTGTCTATCTGTCTGCAGGAAGTTTAATCAGAACTTTGTGGCCCAGCTCTGGTACTTTGTCAAGTGTGTGTACTTTGGCTTGTCAGCCTACCAGATCCGCTGCGGTTATCCAACACGTATCCTGGGCAACTTCCTGACCAAGAAGTACAATCATCTCAACCTATTCCTCTTCCAGGGGTATGACTCTTCAAGATATATTTTGTTTTTGGACAAGTCCTCCACTGATTTAGATGGCTGTGCTCAGGTTCCGTCTAGTGCCGTTTCTGGTCGAGCTGCGTGCTGTTATGGACTGGGTTTGGACCGACACCACTCTGTCACTGTCCAACTGGATGTGTGTAGAAGACATCTATGCCAATATCTTCATCATTAAGTGCAGCCGTGAGACAGAAAAAGTATGAATACTCTGAACATAACTCTGAACATAACTTGAAGTTGTGCAAGAAGAATAAAACACAGGATTGATTTATTCATGTTCCCCCCCTTTTTTTTCTTATTTATTTCTTCCCCCCAGAAATATCCCCAACCAAAAGGACAAAAGAAGAAGAAAATCGTCAAATATGGAATGGGCGGTCTAATCATATTTTTCTTAATTTGTATAATTTGGTTCCCTTTGCTCTTCATCTCATTGGTCAGATCAGTAGTGGGCGTGGTTAACCACCCCATTGATGTCACTGTGACAGTCAAACTTGGAGGCTACGAGGTACGAATGTTAAATCCAAGTTTTTATCTATGAATTGACTTTCCTTTGAAAATGACCATGTTTTTTGTGTCTGCAGCCTCTGTTCACCATGAGCGTTCAGCAGCAGTCCATCAAGCCGTACACTGAATTAGATTATGATCTCCTCACCAGGACATTTGGGCATAACGCGGTACTTCTATTCTTAAACCCTCTTAAATTCAAATCTATTAGCTGTTATTACTTGTAATTATTGTAACCAAGTGTGCTTTTAACATACTCGACAAGAGTTAGTTTTATTTAAAAAGGTTTGAAGGATATGAGTCAAAGTTTGAAAACATTTTTTAAGAAATTAACAATTTAGTTGAAATAAAATAAGAAATTATTGGTCCTAGAATTTAGATCTGGAAGAATAAACACAATTCAGACTAGATGTAGCCATGTGAGACTAAACATGCTTTACAATTTGCTTGACCTCTGAGGTGAGATGTTACTTAAAGGACTGCAGTGGCCAGGTGTCCCGTGGATGGACCAAGACACCATTTCGGGATTACTTGAGTGAGGTGTTACCTCTGAAAGACTCTTTCATTATCAGCCAAAGTCTAGCAGGGAAAACATTTCCATTTTGGGGCTCTGTAATGGGAAAGGGGAGTTAATTTACTGCTATAGTCTAGGGTTGTCAAAAGTATCGAAAGGTACGAGGTACTGATCAATACTAAAACTAGTATCAAACCTACCCATTTGTTTTGACACTAAAGAAATCTCATAAACAGGACAACATTTCTAAATTTTACCTTCCCTGACCTTGAGGTTTTTCATAACTTTTTAACAAGACCACATAGTATCATTAGTAAAGAAAGTACTATTATTTATTATTGAAAAATACAATTTGACCAAAGTTGTGAATTGGAGTCCTGAGAAAGAAAATGCAATTAAATCTGTTTGTTGGAACATAATCACCCAAAATGTCCTTCCCTGTTGTCAAATATATCATGTGTTTGTGTTCCAGGTGGCCATGCAGTTTATCACTTTGTACAGTTCTGAAGACATAGTAACGGCCATGATTGAGGGCAGCTCTGGCTCTGTGTGGAGGATCAGCCCCCCCAGCCGACAGGAGCTCATCAAAGAACTGCTCGAGAGTCAAGTGGACCTGACACTGAGGCTCTCCTGGACCTTCCAGAGGTACCCACCTCTCTTTACATTTGCCATAAAAAGTGTGCAGTGTACCTGCAAACTGGTTTGACCAGCTGATTCTATTCTGTACAAGAAATATGTTTAGTTGCATTTCTATTGATTGAAGATAATCAAGAGAAAAAGGACAGAGATTCAATCAACTGAAAAAAAGTAGTCAGGATTGGATCATGTTATCTTTCACAGAGACTTGGGAAAAGGAGGAACTGTGGAGCACACTTTTGACAAACACTCCATCGACTTGGAGCCCGGGAGTCCTGTCCGGTCGGAGCTGGCCTCTCTGCTTGTGGGCAACCGCACCAAACCTGTGTAAGTGGCCTATGAGCTGGCACACAGAGGGAAGTCTATATTAGGGAATAGGCCGATATATATATTTTTTGAGCCACAATACCAGTATTTGAAATTCTATAATATTTGAAGCTACCGATAATTCAATGTTTAAAATTCAAAATAAGCCCCAGCAATCTATTTTAAGTTATGTACATTTTACTAATTAACTTTTCACTTCACTAAGCAATGATAAATACAAAATAAGAACATAATGTATTTATTGGGGATATAAAATTATTTGTTACATGGGTGTGTAAACATAGTCATATTTGTAGCTATTTGTACGTCTATTTCAATTTTTACTTAAAAAAATGTCCATTCCCCCCCAATATTAACATATTGTTAATATATATATATATATGATATACACATATGTCATTGTGTTGTCGTTATCAGGCTTGCACCACACATGTTTCCAAACTACATCCGAGCACCAAACGGAGCAGAGGCCAAACCTGTCAGTCAGCTCTGTGAAGGTGATCCTATTGACCTTATTCACACTAATTTAATCCAATTCTTGAGTTTGAGCTAATAGTGGATGTTGTTGCAGGAGATAAGAGGGGATTTTCAAACATCACCCTGTCCCTGATGAGTGATAAGTCCCTGAAGAGCAGCGGGACCCAGGAGTGGTGGGACATTGCTATCGCAGACAGCAACCCCTCCTCTGGTGGAGTTTTGCCCATGGTCATCTTTAACGACAAAGTCAGTCCCCCCAGCCTGGGTTTCCTGGCCGGATATGGGTGAGCCTCTGATATATCTCTGGTCTGGACACTTGTGCGTGTTTTGTAACTTTAAAATGATATATTAATGGTATATATACTTATATAATACTTATTTTCTCAAACTTTTCACACCATGTAGACTTCCACATCCTGAAATCCTTTTACTTTTTCCAAATGATTGTATTATAACCTAATGTTGAACTTTAATTGTCTCTTTCTGTCTTCCAGGATTATGGGCTTGTATGTGTCTGTGGTATTAGTGATTGGAAAATTTGTGCGGGGATTCTTCAGTGAGATTTCTCACTCCATCATGTTTGAGGAGCTGCCATGTGTGGACCGCATCCTAAAGTTATGCACAGACATCTTCCTGGTTCGTGTATCTCCCATAAATCTATTTGAGTGTTTGGAGTGTGGACTACAGCCTGCATGTGTTTCAGGTGCGAGAGACGGGAGAGCTGGAGCTGGAGGAAGAACTCTACTCAAAAGTCATTTTCCTTTATCGCTCTCCAGAGACTATGATCAAATGGACCAGGGACAATCACAGTTCTGACCAGGAGAGGCGCTGACTGTACATTTCAAACTCAGAAACACCACTACAGTAACAGGATGACACTACCATGTTGTTTACGTGGATTATGTCCAGACCAAGACTGTCAAAGAGGTGCAGGAGCCACTCCTTGGCATCACAGACCTGAATAGCTTAATGAACGTTGGCAGAAAGGTCATGCACAGCCAAGGCCTCATGCCACTAGAGCAAGCACTTACTGTTGGAGTACTCTAGTTGTGTTTGTGTCCACAAATCTGGAGTTTGGAGCCTGAATGACTGAAGGGGCAGATTGGCTCTGTTTGAAAGACATGAGCACTTCTACTTTCACGAACCACAGATTATGCAGCATTTGTGAACATTGTGTTTTATTGTATTTGTTCTTGATGCCCCAGTGCCTTAAAGATAGCCTTTAAGTGTCTTTCTATTGAGTTGTATTAATGTCAGAGCCTAAATTATTTTACAAATATTTTGTGACATTTTTAGCAAAAATCGGAAAACTGTGGTTTCAATAAAACTGTAGGCCTATGTCAGACATGTACAAATTAAAGTCTTACTGATTTATAGAATCTTAAAAGTGTGGATTTATTTCAATTTAGTTTTATTTTATTTATTTTTGCGTGTTGCTTAAACCTCTCTGGAACAGTGTAACCTTAATGATGAGAATGAGCGAACCTTGTTTGGGATAAAAGGTTTGTTATATTGTATCATAATATAGAGAATACACGTCTTATCTTTTTACCTTGTGACAGAGAGCGTCATGCCACAACGGTAGGCGGCAGTAAAGCGCATTAGTAACCCCCAGCACTGCTGCTCATGTTGCACAGACAAAGGCTGCACAGCCAAAACAAATCATCCTTCCCTTTCCAAAGATGGACAGCGGCAGAAGAGAAAAGCTGCGGTGTGACCAGGAGCTGTCTGTCTCTTGCTGACGGACAGGTGAGTAGTCAGCGATCTTCTCTTATTATTTGCGTATTGGCAAAATATTACACTTTGTAAAAGCTTTGTACTAAGCACAGAGCAGTCAGTGTAGTACGTTCGCAAGATGCAGATATAAGCTGTGTTCTCAAAACCTTGCTATGCTGTATTTGTAGTTATTTTGAAAGCTCATGAAGTACTTTGCGTCAGCAGGCGTCATGCTGCTGCTCCCTCTAGTGGTGACCGCCCAGGTGGACGTTGTTCTTCTGCTCGTCTCTGTGTTGGCGCTGTGGACCAGACTGAGCGGACTGAGTTCTCCCAACTCCGTGGTGTGAGTCCCATGGGTCCGCCCCTGGCACGCCATGATACGCCATGAAATGATAATGAATTGAAAAGCAAAACAAATTAACAGACAACACAACCCAATGTCCACAACAAATGAATTGTTGTTGTGAACCCTGAGGGCCACCATACTATGGCCCTACACATACAACACGCATGCAACACATACGCATACAATATGCATACAATGTAGCTGAAATGGAATGACCGTACATACACTATGCATGCACTCAAACTATGTCACAAGTTGATCTGTGGAGCTGGACATATTTCAGCTGTCTATCATTGGCTCTGCTCCTCTCAGTCAGGTGAAGGTTCTGTCCAGGGGATGTGCAGGGGCAGGTTGTATAGGATATAAGGGTGTCAAAAGTATCCAGATACAAGTAATCATTGATAAACTTAAACTACTATCAAAACTAGATACTCATTTCAACAAGTATCAATACTAAAATAAATCTGAAACAGAACAAAATTTGGCCTCTCCAGAATTTTTAGAACTATTACACAAAGTGCTATTATATTGTGTCGAGAATGTCAGTCTATTGTTTTAATTAAATAATCACATTTTAAAAGTTGTCATAGTGGTATCACATAGAATGATCATAATCAAGTTTGAAATGTTAATATTGTGACAACACTTAATAGGATAGGCTCATCTCTGCCATGCGAGTCCAGATCTGAACCTACTGTAGAGCGATTCAATTAAATTCAAGTTGCGTATCAATCATTATCTTATCATAATTAATAACATTAGCTCAGTCTTTATGAACCAGATTAGATTCAGAGGTAGTCCAGCACAGGGCAAATTTAAATAAGAATAAAATAATATTGTTCCATCTTTGGTTTTGATTGTTTCTCATCCAGTACTAAAATGACTGTAATTACTCGTTTTATTGCAGTGGCTCGTTATAACTTTTTATACAGACTCCCATTTATAAAACACATTTTTTTAAAATATGTGTCAATCTGTGTCCCTTCTTTTGTTCTTCTGTTTCTCAGGTTTGATGAGGTGTACTATGGGCAGTTTGTGTCTCTTTACATGAAGAGGGTATTCTTTATTGATGACAGTGGCCCTCCACTTGGTCACATGATACTAGCTGCTGGAGGTTAGTGCTAGGTGTAACAAAAACTCAGTATTATCCCAAAGTAACAACTACAGATTAGTAATCTATGTCATGGTGTCAGTTCTCTAGTTTCGTTTACTTTGAATACCGTACTAATGATGGTTTACATAAACTTGATTACATGAAGAAATCTAGTTTTCAAATTTTCAGATGATACAGCCATATTGAGCCTACTGCACATAGACATGGGTCCATCTGAATACTTATCTGAAGTGGAACTCTTCGTGGTCATTTGGTCTTAAATGTTAAGACAAAAGAGATGGTTCTAGATCCCAAGTCTGTTGGTGATTATAGCCTGATGGTCATTCACTGTCACAGAGCTGGTCTCCTACAGATATTTAGGACTCCATGTAAACAGTGGTTCCAACAGTGGCTGTCAGCTCCTAAATTATAGCACTTAGAACTGAAACTGTGCCCTGTTAATTGTGTTTCTGCTATGAGTGTAATGGTTTGTTATGAATGTTTTTTGGGGGGTTTTTTTGGACTCAGCATGGTCCAAGACAAATTTCCCCCAAGTATAGGTTGATTCAAATCCATTCTGACCAGTCCCTTGCTTGTTCTGCAGCATATCTTGGAGGTTTTGATGGCAATTTTGTGTGGAACCGAATTGGGGCAGGTAAGGGATTTTGAAGTGAGGTTAAGTGAGTCTGACTTGTATTTGTGAGGAGAGGGGAGCTCTGAGTGTGTCTCTGGTCTTTATGTGCAGAGTACCCGGACAGTGTGAGTGTGTGGAGTCTGCGTCTGCTCCCTGCTCTTTGTGGGGCCTTCAGCGTTCCTCTGGTCTACAGTCTCTCTCTGGAGCTGGGAGTATCTTACCTGTCTGCTCTGGGGGCTGCACTGCTCTTTTTGCTTGGTAGAGAGAATTCTTTTTTTCATGGACCCCATCTAAGATTGACATGTGTTTGGAATAATTAATATTTAAAATGTGTAACTGTTATTCAAGAGAATGCCCTGATTGTGCAGTCCCGGTTCATGCTGCTGGAGTCTGTTCTCATCTTCTTCATGCTCATGTCCTTCTTTTGTTACCTGCGCTTCCACAACACATGTCACAGGTGGGACTCCGCCCCAATTTTAGCATCTTAATACCCAAGAGTTAATATTATAAAAAATGTATTAATTCATCGCTCATATATCTAAAGGTCATGGTTCAGTTACTCTTGGTTACTTCTGTCTGGGGTATCCATCGCCGCGGCAATAGGGTACATATGATTGTAGTATATTTTAGAATATTAAAGTATACAATAGATTAGTAGACCGATCATGATGTGTGTTGTCTGTGCTCAGGGTCAAGTACATGGGCCTGTTGTCGTACCTTTTGCTGTTGGGCCTGGCCTGTGTTCACACCTGGAAGCTGATTGGAGACTGCTCATTTAGCCATGTGAGTTCTTTTTACATCCAAACAATGCAGAAATGCCTGTGTGCAGCCCTGTCTAATCCACATGTCTGTTTGTGACAGCTGAGTGTCTGTGTTCATGCTGGCTGTCGACTGGTGTGTCTAGTTGCGGTGCCTGTTCTTCTCTATGTGTTCTGGTTTTACGTCCACCTCACTCTCCTGCACCGCAGTGGGCCCCATGATCAGCTCATGAGCTCGGCTTTCCAGGCTACTCTTGAGGTAAAAACACAAATTAGTCTCTACACGTTTATCTTTATAACAGCCCAGACACAGGCTGAATGCTTTCTATGTCTCTGTAGGGAGGGCTCTCTAGGATCACCCAGGGACAGCCGCTTGAAGTGGCCTACGGCAGCCAGGTGACCCTGAGAAGCTCCACCTCCAACCCTGTGCCCTGCTGGCTTCACTCGCATAAAGCCAACTATCCAATAAGGTGCCTCAACTTTGTATTTGAACTTCAAATGTGATGAAATGTAATTTTTTCATTAAGACCTATACTATTACCATAATTATTTTATGTTCAGGTATGAAAATGGACGAGGCAGCTCCCATCAGCAGCAGGTCACCTGTTATCCTTTCAAAGATGTCAATAACTGGTGGATTATTAAAGATCCTCTCAGGTAAGGCTAAAGTTTTTCTATAGAAAATCATGCTTACAAAATTTCCTTTCTATTGAGGCATTTCCTGGTTTTGTTTTGAACTCTTGACAAAGCTTGCTATAGACTTCAGGTTTGTTATTCTGTCTCAGGCAGGAGTTGGTGGTGGGCACACCTCCTAGGCCTGTTCGTCATGGAGATGTCATCCAGCTTGTCCATGGAATGACGTCTCGTTTTCTCAACAGGTAAAAAACACTGTCTTTATCAGTGGGTGGGTTACTTGGTTCTTAGTGGTTATTGAAACAATTGCTGGTCTTTTTTGTTTCAGTTGTATTATAAATAGTGCAGTCTATTGATTTGCACATTTTCCTAACACAATTATTTAACAGCTCTTTTGCTACTACAGTACTTTAGTCTAGACATTGCATTTCATTATGAATCTGTGTGGTCATATTTTTCAGGTATCTTTGCATAACCCAGCAATAGGTTTAAAGGAGTTAAAGTTCCTTCATTTGTCGCTTGTGACTGGAGCTACCTCTTATGGCAACAGATGCATGCGGGTTGGCCTTGTGCCTTCCAGTGATTTTGTAACAGTAAGGTGAAATATTTGACCCATTTTGTTTTTTGTGGAAAGTTAGCGCTCACACGCAAAGTTTATTTTCGTTGCAAAGCACACAGCATTGAAAATGACATTTCCGCTGTGTCTTTGGTTTGTTGGCGGAACAGTGGAGAGTGGTAACCCCTGCTCTGCGCTCAAAAATAAGCCACTGAGTGCTCTGTCCATGTGAGGACTGATGAAATATATGTACAAATTTAACCATTGGAAATTAGAGCTGCTCCTGAATATGTCCTTTCAGAAAAGCCAGAGTGTGTTCGGTCAAAACAGGCTGTGTGTTAATTCATTATTAATGTGCCAGTTTTCTTTGATTAATCACATGAGTTAACTAGTTAACTTTTGACAGCACTAATTATGTTCTAATATACTTGTTTTTATCAGTCATGATGTTGCTGCCCCAATGAGCCCTCATGCCCAGGAGGTGTCTGGTTACATTAACTACAATGTCTCCATGGCTCCACAAAACATGTGGACAGTGGTGAGCCTTCAGTTCTGTAACCGCATGGGAACATGTCTTACTAATTACAATAAGGGTTGTAGTAGTATGTTAGAGCTAGAGGTCTGGTCACCAGTGACGCACAGCAAGTACTTTGTTTAAACCATGTGTATTGATGACCATTAAAAAAGTATAAACTAACTATCTAGTCTTATTTAAAAGTTGTACCAACTACTACCTTTTTAATCATAATACAGAAATGTTGACAACCATACTGTCAGGCTAAACATTTTTTTCTGTCTCAGGAAATAAGTAACAGGGAGTCAGATAGAGAGGTATGGAAGACCATTCTGTCTGATGTGCGACTGGTCCATCTCAACACGTCAGCAGTTCTCAAGGTAAATCAGCTTCAGCAGTTGTGTTATAACCTTCACGTGTTTATGCATTAGCAGTAATGCATACTGTATGCAACTGTTTGCACCTATAGCTGAGCGGGGCATCTCTGCCTGACTGGGGCTTCCATCAGTTGGAGGTGATCGCAGAGAAGCTGTTCACTGCTCCCAGCAGCAGCCAGAGCTGGACCGTGGAAGAGCACAGATATGGAACTAGTATGGATGCTTATTTTGTTTCACTAATGCTTTTAAGGCTTTAATTCATAGCAATTTCATATAAACTTGATTAGCTCTAGTAGTGGTTCCTAGCTCTTTTCTCTTGGTGTCCCCCCTTTAGTCAGTGGAGGCGTTGCAAATTCCAAAAACCTCCTGTCTGATAAACTGAGATCTTCTTAGGGGAAAACCATAATCAATAGAAACATATATAGTAATGTAGATTTTTAAAATACTATCTCTTCATTATAATTCTAACTGTGTATACCTTCAATTTAAAAAAAAGCTTTATGGTCCCACTGAGAATTCCTGCTCTATGATGGGTGTGCAGGTCAAGAGCAGAAGGAAAGGGAGCTGGAGCTTCATTCACCAACTCATATTGATGTTACCCGAAAAATCTCTTTGTGGGCAAAGTTTATTGAGCTTCAGGTACCTCATACAGTTTCTCATTTTATTTCTACTACTTGGCTATTCAACTAATGTGTGTATTTCTTAACAGTGGAAGATGCTCACAGCCAAACAGGAAAACTCAGAACACAAATATAGCTCATCTCCGTCTGAGTGGCTAACCATGGAGACCAACATTGCATACTGGTTGCACTCCTCCACAAATGTAGCTCAAAGCACAAACAATAAATAACAGTGGGACTGCAGCACCCACCTCATGTCTTTTCACGGTTTGTTCCAGGCTCAGATCCACCTCATTGGGAATCCTGTGTCCTGGGCTACAGCCAATATGTGCTTACTTGTCTATCAACTGCTGGCAATCACTTACTTGCTTCGGCGGAGACGGGGCTTCAAGGACATACCTGAAGGTACACACAACATGTTCTATAAACTAATCCAGATACACTGTATGGATTTGAAATATTGGCACTGGCTTCAGATGTTTCTTTTGTATGTCCGTGCAGATGAGTGGAAGCGTTTTGTCTCTCTTGGCTGTGTTTGTGTTGGTGGGTGGATAGTGAATTTTGTGCCTTTCCTCCTGATGGAGAAGACACTGTTTCTGTATCACTACCTGCCAGCTCTCTGCTACCTGCACTTGTTAAGCCCTGCTCTCCTGGAGCATGTCTACTCTCACCTGCTATGGTACTGTACGGCCATGCTTGGTGTGATAAGATTAAATGCGATGTTTCTTTTTATATCACTCAGCAGAAATATTTGCATAGCATTTTCAGTGTGTTTTTATTATACTGTGATACAGTTTTTCTTCTCCTTTCAGCAGTGGAGCTCAGCGGCGTGCCATGACTGTGTGTGTGGTGGCTTTGGCAGTATCCGTATTGTTGTCCTATAAAAACTTCTGCCCTTTGACCTACGGAAGCCCACAGCTGGCGGCCTCTGAGCTGCAGAAACTCAAGTGGAGAGAGTCCTGGGACATTTTATACCGTCGCCATTAGGCTTTATTTTTTAACATATTGGACTTCATGTTTCCACTGTTAATAAAAAAGGAACTACTATTATTCCACCTCAAAATAATTGTATTATTTTGAAGTAGTTGTAGGTTTATAATTTGACATATGATCAATTGCTGTAAGCAATCTCTTGATGAATTCAGTTCCCTCAAGTTATTTAAAATAATATTTTTCGTGCACAATTAATAGAAGAACAAATGTATGTTATGTATTTAGGCTTGCACATGAAATAGATTGACAGAGATAACTACCACTCAAAATAAAACCTTGTTGATACAAAAACCCATCAGACGGGACTCTCTAAATCAGGGGTGTCCAAACATAAATTGGTCTGAGGGCCGCATTTGGCCGTAGTTTGGACATGCCTGCTCTAAATGTTCACTATTTTGCCCGGGGGCACCCTTCCCCAAAGTCCTAATCATGGTTTGATGTCACTGCCTGAAAGTGCCCTGCAGCGGCTTGTCGACTCAAGCACCACATACAAAGCCCCATCATGGCTTTATCTGTAGCCGCTCTACATGGAAGTTCTGTACCTCATTAACCAATAAATACAGTTGGTGCTTTTTATGATTTATTCATTCATTCATTCATTCATTCATTTTCTACTGTTTGTTCCTGTTAGAGGTCACGGGTGACTGGAGCCTATCCCAATCACTTTGGGCCTAAGGCGGAGTACACCCTGGACAGGGGCCAGCTCGTCGCAGGGTTTTATGATTTACATGACTTTCATTATAAAAAGTGAACATGCTTGACATTTCAGTTAAAACAGAAATAATCTGAATTTTGCCCTAGGTCCAACCATGGATATAAGCTTATTTTACACCCAAAGATTCTTTATTATTATTTTTATGTTTTTCCTGGTTGTGAAGCATTGTGAAAAGTTGCCATGGAAACAGAGACGCGAAGCATCTACCGTGGAAGTGCTCGGTATATAATAGCATATAATAGCGAAAGGTGTTAACATTTAGAATACACAATAATTCCAGAGGAAATGGAGAAGTATTTGACTGTCCATCCCATGGTTCACCCTCATGCTGCCAAGAAGCAGAACAACTGAGCCACTCTCGGCCCAGTGGCGAAATTAGCATTGGCTTGGCTAAAACTATGGCTAAAAGTGACAGCAGAGCGGTTGCCAGCGGAAAGGTTTACAGACAGCTCTTCGACGCGCAGGTAAAGTAACGAAAATGATGTTATCAAGGCAGATTAAGGCTAAATTAAATGCCTTGAGAAGATAAGGTCTCGAGCTGTGCCAAAACATGTTATGGCGATGCTGCATTCACTTCAAAACTGAACTGCCCAGATCAAATTAGCTAATGCAACATACTGCAATAGTTTGAGTTAAATTCTAGTCATGACTCAAGTCTAAAAAATGGCAGGTGCAGCTGTCAAGATCTCTGCTGGCCACGTGGAAAGACCAGTGTGTGCAGAGCAACACACAGTGCAGCACAGCCACCAGGTACAGTACTACACGCAACACAGGTACAGTACTACACGCAACACAGGTACAGTACTACACGCAACACAGGTACAGTACTACAACGCATACACAGGTAACAGTACTACACACAGGTAGCAGTACTACAGCACAGGTACAGTAACTACACGCAACACAGGTACAGTACTACACCACAGGTACAGTACTACACACAGGTACAAGTACTACACGCACACAGGTACAAGTACTAACACGCAACACAGGTACAGTACTACACACAGGTACAGTACTAACACACAGGTACAGTACTACACGCAACACACAGGTACAGTACTACACACAGGTAGCAGTACTGCACACAGGTACAGTTACGTACACGCAACACAGGTACAGTACTACACACAGGTACACGTAACTACACGCAAACAGGTACAGTACTACACGCAACACAGGTACAGTACTACATTACTACACAGGTACAGTACCTACAACGCAACAGTCAGGTAACAGTACTACGCACAGGTACAGTACTAAAACACAACACAGGTACAGTACTACAAGCAACAAGGTACAGTACTACACGCAACACAGGTACAGTACTACACACAGGTACAGTACTACACGCAACACAGGTACAGTACTACACACAGGTACAGTACTACACGCAACACACGATACAAGTACATACAACGCAACACAGGTACAGTACTAACACAGGTACAGTACTACACGCACACAGGTACAGTATACACGCAACACAGGTACAGTACTTACACACAGGTACAGTACTACACGGCAACACAGGTTAGCATGTACTTACACACAGGTACAGTACTCACGCAACAAGGCACAGATACAGTACTACACACACAGGTACAGTACTACACGCAAGCACAGGTACAGTACTACACCAGGTACAAGTACTACACAGCAGGTACAGTGACTAACTCAGCAACACAGCAGGTACAGTACTACACACAGGTACACTACTACACGCAACACGGTAGCAGTACGACACGCAAACAGTACAAGTACAGTACTACACGCAACAGCAGATACAGTACTACCACAGGTACAGTACTACACGCAACACAGGTACAGTACGTACACACACAGGTATACAGTACTACACGCACACAGGTAACAGTTAGCGCATTACACACAGGTACAGTACTTACACGCACACAGGTACAGTACTACACAGGTAAGTACTACAACGCAACACAGGTACGTACGAACACGCAACACATGGTACAGTACTACCACAACAGCGGACTTGTGCTCACATCTTGAGGTGATACTACAGAGGTACAAGTACTAGCGACAACAGGTTACAGTACTAAGCACACAGGTTACAAGACTATATCACGGCAACACACAGTAGCAGGTACTACACACGGTACACGTACACACGCAACACAGGTAATAGTAGCCTACACACAGGTTACGTACTACACGCAACACAGGTACGTACTAACGCGCAACACAGGTACAGTACTACACACAGGTACAGTACACATGCAACACAGGTACAGTACTACAAGCAACAGACAGGTACACTACACACACAGTAAGTACTACACGTAACAACAGTACATACGACAGCACAGTCACAGACAGTACTACAGAACACAGTACAGTACACAGGCACAGGTACAGTACTACACGCAACACAGGTACAGTTTACTACACACAGGTACAGTAAGCAAGCAGGCAAGTTTATTGTAGAGCACAATTCGACACAAGGCAATTCAAAGTGCTTCAAACAACAGGAAAAATGAATTAAAATCACAAAGACGTGGCAGAAATCACAATCTTAGTTCAAGACATAAAAGAGAAGAGTGCAAAGAAAAGCATTTCAGTCATATGCACAGCCAAACAAAACAGTTTTTTAGTTTAGATTTGAAACATTGCCAGAGTAGCTCGGCCTGTCTCACATCCTCAGGAAGACTGTTTCCAGATTTTAGCTGCATAAAACTGAAATGGCAGATTCCCCATGTTTTAGTCCTGACTCTGGGCACCAGCAGGAGGCCGGTCCCTGAGGTCCTCAAGAGTCCGAGATGGTTCATAATGGCACTAACATGTCCGAGAGTGTACTTTGGTGCTAAGGCCATGGAGAGAAGCTTGTATACAAGCAGAGCTGCTTTGAAGTCTATTCTCTGAGCCACAGGGAGCCAGTGCAGAGACCTGAGCACAGGACTAATGTGATCGTACTTCCTGGTTCTAGTCAGGACCCGAGCAGCCAGCGTTCCTGGATGTACTGCAGCTGTTTTACAGCTCGTTTGGAGAGGCCAGTGAGCAGGCCGTTACAGTAGTCTAATCTACTAGAAGACAAACGCATGGATAAAGTTCTCTCCAGGTCTGGTTTAGACAGTACTACACGCAACAACAGGTACAGTACTACACACAGGTACAGTACTACGCGCAACACAGGTACAGTACTGGAACACACAGGTACAGTACTACACGCACAGCAGGTACAGTACTACACGCAACACAAGGTACAGTACTACACACAGGTTACAGTACGACACGCGACACAAAAGTACAGTACTACACGCAACACACAAGTACAGTACTACACGCAACACCAGGTAACAGTACTACACACAGGTACAGTACTACACGCAACACAGGTACAGTACTACAGACAGCAACACAGGTACAGTACTACACGCACAGCAGGTACAAGTACTACACAACAGGTACAGTACTACAACAGCACACAGGTACAGTACTACACACGGCAACACAGGTACAGTACTACTCGCAACAACAGGTACAGTTACTACACGCAACACACAGGTACAGTACTACACGCAACATAACAGGTCAGTACTACACGCAACACACAGGTACAGTACTACACGCAACACACAGGTACAGTACTACACGCAACACAGTACAGTACTACACGCAACACAGGTACATTATACACGTACGCAACACACACAGGTACAGTACTAACACGCAACACAGGTAACAGTACTACACGCAACACAGGTACAGTATACACGCAATCACAGGTAGCAGTACTTACACACAGGTACAGTACTACACACAGGTACAGTACTAAACGCAACACAGGTACAGGACTAACACAAGTACAGTACTACACGCAACGACAGGTACAGTACAGACACGCAACACAGGTACAGTACTACACACAGGTACAGTACTACACGCAACACAGGTACAGTACTACAGCACAGGTAAAAGTACATACAAGCGCAACACAGGTACAAGGTACTACCACAGTACAGTACGACACGCAACACAGCGTTATCAGTACGACACGTCAACACACAAGTACAAGGTACATACACGCAACACAGGTACAGTACTACAACGCAACACAGGTACAGTACTACACACGGTTACACAGTAACTACACGCAACAGCAGTACAGTACTAAACGCAACACAGGTACAGTACTACAACGCAACAAGGTACAGTACTACACGCAACAGCAACAGGTCAGTACTACACGCACACAGGTAGCAGTATACATCCACAAGGTAGTACTACACGCACACACAATACATACTACACGCAACACAAGTACAGTACAGACACGCACAACAGGTACAGTACTACACGCAACACACAGGTACAGTACTACAGCAACAGGTACAGTACTACACGCACACAGGTACAGTACTAACAACACAGGTACAGTATTACACGCAACACAGCAGGTACAGTACTAACACGCAACACACAGGTACAGTACTACATGCACTACAGGTCACGTACTACCATAGCACACGGCAGGCACAGGTATAGACAGCAAAACAGGTACAGTACTACACATAGCACAGATGGGCTGAATAGTTTACTTTTGAAAAAAGCACTTAGTTACACAGTACTAGTAACTAACAAAAAAATCATTAGTTACACATTAGAAAGTAACTTAATACTTTGGGATGAATTTATTTGTAATATTGGTATAAATACATTAAACATACATTAAATGCTTTTTTGTTTTATTTGTGCCATTTAAACAGGTAAACAACAATTGAATTGTATAAACTTATTATAATTAATGGCTATGTTTTTTTTTTTTTTCTTTGAGAACATTCAATGTGTCCTGCAAAAGGAAGGTTACATTCTCCTCCTAAGCACTGTTTTTGATGTCCAAAGTATTTTGTTAGTATTATTTAAGTAATGCGTTACATTATTGTAACTTAAAATTGTAATTGAATTATAGTATCTTGGTTACACCTGACACTGGCGCTGAATATTTGTATTTGATGATTTCAGTGAAAAGAAACTTGTTGACACTGATGACAGTGAGGATGTGAGCGGACTCCCTGACACTCTGGGTTTGTGTTTTTGTCATATATAGAACACACATATTAACACATCCAATGCACCGCGTGGCCTATGTTATAACACACGTTGTACTCTAGTTACTAGTGGTTGTTCGAGTTCAGATGTTATCGAGCGAATGACAAAGAAGAAAGTGGCAAAGCACCAAGAAACATTGCTCCAGCTTGACAACAGAGCTGGCTGCCATCTCTAAGGTACAGTGAGATCTGAGAGCTTTTTCACAAAGTCTTTCAAATTGCTTTTACATTACTAAATGTTTATTTCAGTCTTCTCTCATGTGGCAGTCAGCCATTCTGTACCTATGGCTCTACTCTTGCTCAAATATGCAACAACAGTCCTCATTGCTCTAGGGAGGGTCAAACGGTTCTTTGGGTTGTGGAGGGAAATCTATTCCAACTGAGTTTGCCACCCCAACTATTAGCACTGACTTCTCATTGTAATCCCTTGTTGGTAGGTCAAACTATGTTAGTCTTGCCTCCTACAGCTATAAGATTCGGTGCAAGATCATTATTAATAGTAGTAGACTTATTATTATTTATTTATATATTATTATTGATAATAATAATAATATAATAATAATAATAATAATAATAATAATAAATAATAATAATAATAATAATAAGCCTAATTCTATAATACCCGGTGACGAGCTGGCCTTTTCCAGTGTTTACCCTGCCTAAGGCCTAAAGTCACTGGGATAGGCTCCAGTAACCCGCAACCCCTAACGGGAACAAACGAAGAATAGAAATGAATGAATAATAATAATAATAATAATAATAATAATAACAATAATAGTTGTATTATTATTAATATTATTATTATTAGTATTATAATTATTCTATTTATTTATTTATTAAAATGCTATTTTAATTGTCTTTTACTGGCCCTAGGATTATAATTAGTCATTTGAATCAAGAGTTACGAATGCTTAGCCTACTAATAGGCCTTTTTCAGGTAAGCTATTGTTTGCATTGCAATACATGTCTACTGTGTGTTCGTTGGTCTTCTGTTCTCTCACACATGCGCACTATTATTTGAACCATAGCAGGGTCCATTTCCCTTGCTCACTACAAAATCTGCTCATTGCTCTTTGGGCGTCTTCAGACAGACCGAGGCCAGAGCACATGTATATGGAGCGCTCTGACACTCTGAAGCGGCTGAAATGAGCGTACACAAACTGGTGCCCGCGCAACTCTTTAGACACATTTTGCAGCGTCTTTAAAACCTGCTCCTTGCATGCACCTTCAAACCTCTGATTTGCAGAACAAACAATCCCATAATTAGGTGCAGTGGTTGCATCGCACATCCAGAATGTCTGGACCAGCCAGCCTTTCTGTTTGAAGTTTGCAGTTTGAAGTTCCCCTTGGATTTTGGAACCCCTATCTACATAAAACACAATAGGCCAATCTCTCAGCTATGTAATCCTGACAATAAACCCATCTTGGATTGGTCACTGGGCTTCACTGCCCACTGCACCTGACAGCATGCAGCATGGTTCAAACACAATAGACATCAAAGTCAACAACCAACAACTTTTGCCTTATTATTATTTGTATCTATTCATCTATTGAAGTACACTTTATGCACTGTAAAACAAACTAATATTCCTGCACAGGTGTTTGAGTCACACGTGAGGGCAAGTAGTGAGGAACTGCTGACTTCCCTGCAAGAGCTCGACCTGAGACTTGAAAAACTGAGTCATCGAATGGAACGGCCTGAAGAGTTGACGTCACACAATCTACAGGTGTGTGCAGTGATTATTGATTTATTTTTAGATGCTTGTTTGATTATCTTTAATTCTTTGTCTTACAGGATGTGTGTTCTTTGTGGGAAGAGGTGGAGGAGAAGATGAAGGTGAAAAAGAAAATAATCATGCAGTTCTACTGTAATTTGTGTCAGACTGAAACACAGAGGACCTATCAGGTCAGAGCACAGGCCCATTGTGTGTGGAGTTGTGATGTTTAGAGATAAGCATAACATCAGTAATGGGTATAATGTTTAGATTAAAGCTGTCCTGAAGAACCATGGTGGTCTGCTGGAAAAGATCAGCTTCTTACCCCTTTCTGACGTCCAACGACTTCTTCATTCTAAGGCAACTGTAAGTCTTTGCACACTGGCTTACATTTATTTAACACAAATAAAGGGGAGCTGCCCTGCAGTACCCCAGAAGATGCCATCTTTGCGATTTATCATTATGAATGGAGACTTGTACTTATATAACATAACACGTCGCTTTAAAATCTAAGGCATTTGACAAGTTTGGTTAAGGCTACAGTATATAATGAGTCAACACTTTCAGTAGTTTTCATTTTCCTGTCCCATATTTGTTTGGATTGACTGTGGAAGAGGCCTGCTCCACAGCTGCATTGGTGCCTTTGGCTAGATTATATTTAGTTAGTTAGTTTAGTGTATTTATTGAAGAGCCACTGCTGGTACATGCACCTAAAGGGAAGATTCTCTGAGCAGGGGGCCTGTGTGGAGTTTACATATTTTTCTATTTGTCTTTTTCTTATTTCTTAATGTGTTATAGACATTTAGTTACCTACTACTCCTACTATACCTGCTATATTTCTCAATCCTAATGCCTGCCTGTTCACAGATGCTAAACCAGTCTTTGTTGGCAAACCGGCGCAGTTTATGCCAGCTGCGATTGCGCCTGCTGGTGGAGAACCTACAGGACACGTCAGTACTCCACCAGTGCTGGGAAGACTGTATGGAGCAGTGGAGGAACAGCAGAATTCAGAAGATTGTACAGCACTTCAGGTGCAGATCTAAGAATACAAAACCACAGCGGGTCAAGAGTCCAGAATTGTTAGTACACCAAAGGGTTCAGGAACAGCTTCAGTTTTAATTATGGCTCATTTAGTCACATGTGCTATACCCACTACATAAACATAGTTAGTAGAAAAATGCCAAAGTTAGTTAATTTTCCTTGACCCTCTTGCACTAATAGGCTTCTGACTTCAAACAAATGTTTGTTATTTCACTTATATGCCTGTTGGGGTTACGCCTGACTGACTGCAGCCCATCACAGTATCTTACTAAAACAAAGTCTAGACAGACAGACCGTTCACACCCAAATTTACACATAGATGCAGACATATTTTTTGTAAACAAAGGCCAAATTACAAATGTACAAATGTACTTCACCTATTTTATTGTTTTATTATGGTATTACAAGAAAAATTACAAAATGTTTTAAATATTTTTATGGCACAGTGAATTGTGCAGAAAGGACTTGGATGAGGATCTGCTCTCTGAGCAGTCAGAGATTTTTAAAATGCATCAGAGTCTGAGAGAAGAGAGTGTCAGACGCTGTGAGACAATCAGCAGCCTGAGGTCAGTAGTTCCTCTACACTTATATATCTCTTTTGAGACAAAGACTCATAACAATTTACTTTTTCTAGTTCACTGATTCCACCCACTTGTACTGCTGTGCTGGTGTCTGATTGGTCTGACCAATTGAAAAGCTTCAACCATAAAATTGGTAATTTTTCCACCAACCAATTTTTATATTATTTATTTATTTATTTACTTAGGTTGTAAAACTGCTGTCTGTTTATAGATGGCCTCCATGCTGACCTTGTGAGGTACATTCGTAACTGCTATCACCAGATTTGGCAGGAACAACTTGAGGAAGTTCACCGTTGTGAGGTGTCACTAGACTCCACATTCTACATGCCTTTGCTGTATATGATTTGATTACCTTCTTTTGTCCCTTAGAACACTCTCCGGGATCTGCAACTTTCAGAAGCTCAGGTCACTAACATTATACAGTCACGCTTCTTACCTCTGATTGGGCAGAGTCAGAGCAAGGCTGACGAGCGATGGGCGGCTTTTGATGTCCGTAAGGCATTTTACTTTGTTCAAATTGTCATAAAACATTTTATTTTAACCTAAATGTTTATGTATTGCACAGGTGAACTGTGACTCTGTGAGCCACCACAGTCTCTCATTAAGCAGCTCAGTGTTTGGAATAATGCACCGGGCATTGTTTCTGTGGGAGGAACACTGCTCCCAATCTCAAAAATATAGAAGCAAATGTTCAGCAAGGTGTGAAGGAGTTGAGGCACCTTCAAAAGGAACAGTTACAGGTAGCTTACAGTCTAGATTTTAGTGAACCATCATAGTTACAACCACTAACTTGTATATTTTAGAGAAAAACACTACGCTTGGATGAGCTGCTCAGTATACTGCGACAAGCGAGCAACGAGGAGGCCCTGAACATATCCCTGGCCAAAGCCCTGTTAGAGCTACAGGAGCTCCATGACAGGTACTGCACAGGAAATAAAACCAATAGGGTCACAACATAATGAAATCTTTTGCATATTCCTGGGATATCTCAGAGCAAAGTGAGTTGTAACATTAAAGCATCATAAATTGATTTACCTAATGCTTATATAACTTTGATTCATAGATGATTTATACATTTAGCAATCCCTTTGAGTGTGTTTTGTGTTGCTATGCTGGATGTCTTTGTGGTTGTAGCTGCAGACAGCATCTGTTGGATCAGAACACTGTGTTGGACAGACTCCCTGCTTTGTATCTACTGGAGCTCCAAAACTACAGCAGTCGCCTCAGTGCTTTTTTCCACCTCAGCAGCATCTATACCCCCGGTAATTGAACCATTTGCATCCAATACTGTATCAATGCCAAATCAAACTTGTTCATGTTGCCTTTTTTCACTAATAAATGTGAAGTTAAGTCTTATTCTTTTTATTTTTCAGAGCCCCGATGAATTTGGCCCAGCATTCAGTGACTTAGGTCAGTTAGCTGGAATTACATTGTGTATTGGGTGTATATGGCGGGTATTCATCGCATTATGAGGACTGAAAACGTATACACGCTCACTTCATGGGGACCAAAAATGAGGTCCCACTAATACCTTTCTCATGATATCTCCAAAATGTTAGTCACAACTCACAAGCTAGCATTAGCCAACTGTAGTTTCAGTTTGGACCATTAACGCTTGTATCGGCTCATAAGGTTTGTTTTTTGAATCCATTTTGTATTCGTGCAGACGATCCAAAACCTTATGTAGTAATTTCCTTGTTTGTGTAGTGTATACCATTGTATCACTGGTAAGTATCAAGTCGGTAATTCCTTCCAGTAGACATGGTTTAAGGTTAAGATAGACAGTGGGTTTGTTTAGTTTATGGTTTGGGCTTAGGTTAAGGTTTGGCAAGTACAAATTTTAATAAAGTTAGTGCATGAGTATACAGTTAGTGTTGTATTAATTTCTTCAAAAAAGAAACAAAAAAGCTTACAAATCTCACCTGCTAGTTGGTGACAGGTTGAAAGGTTGACATTTTAAATGCACCATACAACTACAACAATCCAACTTTTATTGTCTATTATTGCTATTATTGCTACAGAATTGCAGATGCAAATGAGCGGTCCACAACCGATCAGCTGCTAACTCAACTAAAAGTGTGTCCCTTTCTGTTAAATGCTTTTTTGATTCCAAATTTGTCTTTCTCTGACACTTGTGTTCCTTTTGTAGATTCCAGTCTGAAAGCTACATTAACCATAGACAAAGAGAACAAGGGGGAGAACACTGATGCTGCACAATATGAGGTGAGATCATATTAAGTCGTTTCCTTCTTCACACACCTGTTTTATTCCTGTGTCTGCTTAAGGATGACAGTGGGCTACTGGATCTGTGCAACACATGAACAGCACTGAGGAGTTTAGCTCATCAAGGGGCCTCACTTACAGGGGGCCCTCCTTCATATGCCAATCCCCTGAACTGAAAGAGCCTCTGGGGAACAGACTGCTGGAGGTGTTTCCTGTCGTGCTGCTCTCTCAGACACTCAGCAGGTAGTGACCTCACATTCTCATAATTTGAATAAGCTATATGTGCTATTTGATCGAATAGAAGTCAAACACGCTGCATTCTCAGTCAATAGCAGTCTGTGGCTCTTTCCGCACGTCAAAAGGAGTCAAGAACATGTCACCAGTGCCTGGCACCAGTGTTGGGAAGCGTTTTCTTTTAAAAGTAACTTGTTAAGTTACCTCATTACTGCACTGGAAAACTACCTTGTTGCGTTACTGCACTACTTTGTCATAAAGGTAACGCATTAGAATACTCTTGCGTTACCAATAGCATTTGCCTGAGTCTTATTTATCTTTTATGTTTTTATGACAGGCCAACATGTACTGGCATTGTATTGTGGCAATTTGTCAACATAAAAGATAAATAAGGCTCAGTCAATCGCATTTACTTTGATATTTTAATGATTATGTTACTGTGTTCAGCAACGTAAAGGGACTGTCCGCAAAGGATATAGGTCATACAAATGTTAATTATTGGTAACGCAAGAGTACTCTAACGCGTTATAACAAAGTAGCGCTGTAACTTAACTTTTAAAAGTAACGCTACACAACACTGGTTACGAGCAGATGATATCCTGTTGTTACTAATTTAATGATAAATATGATATGCTAAGTTTCTTCCATATTCACTGCCCTGCGCGTCCACAGCACATGACCTGTGTATTATGTGTGATTGGCAGAGTGAGGAGCATGTATGTGGAACACATGGAGCAGCACTTCCATGACAGTGTCCGCTCGGCCCTTTCTCTGCTCTCGCACCTCAAACAGGAGGCACTTATTGAGCAGGATGTCAAGCTGCAGCAGCTCAGTGCCCAGCATGTCCACCAGCGAATATTCCAGCCACGTCTAGGTAAAGCAGCAATGGTTAAACAATCTCAAATGGCATTACAGGTTATATGGACAAACAGTAACATTGGCAAAGAAATGTCTCAACTTTGCAATATATTCTGATTTTAAAATGGTTCAACAATTGTATTTTATTTTTCATCTTTGAACATAAAAGGCCACTCTCATCTACAAATCAGGTCCACCATACTGTATATCTCATGGCAGAAGATCAAGTAGAGATAGTTGTTAAACAATATTTAAGTGTCCACTTGTGTTTTGTAGCTGAGCTGCGGCTGCACCTAAAGCAAGTGGACATTCACTGTGAGACAGTGTCACACACTCTATCCTCCCTTAACACTGATCTAAATGAGTTCCTGGAGTTTGTGGGCAAGAGGAACCAGACCTTCTCGACAACTGTGTCCAACTGTGAAAGCAGCCTTGAGTCTGTAGATAATCTTCAGCGGTATGTCTCCATCCTTCCTACTGTACACTTGTATATATACTTGTCTGTGTAATCCCTCATTCGTCCAGGAGTGTTCCATTGTAGAAAAAGATTCAGTTGTTGTCATCTGGACTCTGTTTTAGAAAAAACGATACGTTTTGATTCTCATCCAAGAGTCATTCTCAATCAGTGAAACAAGTCTGAGAACTCCTGTTTATATCCTACTCTGTGAAAGCCCTGCCATAGGGCGGGACCTCCTGCTAATGGCCCATTGAAACTTAATCTGGATGGGCTTATTGTTCTATTGTTCCCTGGCATTTGGCTGCCTCACCTTGAGTGCCTGTTTAGCATCCGAATGCCCCGGGCGTCTCAAGGGTTTCAGCAAACCATTATAAACAACGGGAAGGTTGAATCTTAAACCTCCATTACGATTTAAGGAAGGATTCTCTTTTTTAACAAAGATGGCGCCTTAACTCCTCTTTCAAACCATCTTTTCTCCTTGATCAGAATCTCCACCTCACTGTCTTCAATAGAGTGGTTTGTGGCTTTGAGATGAAGATGTACAGCTGTACATGACTACAACTGAATCTTTTTCTACACTTGTATATACTATTTGTACTTTAGACTGACCAGCTACCAAACTTATATTATGTGCGCGTCAGACCGGACCAATCAGGCAATGGGAAGCTCAGAGCTTACCAATTATCACGCCCACCCAACTCATACATCGCCTCTTTTGTGTTCTTATGAAGAGACCAAATGTTTATTGACCTCTGTCTTTTTGATGCAGATTGGAGAGCCTCAGCTCAATCTTGAAGGACTATCTGAAGAATCACATTGCAGACACCCAGATTTTTCAGACCAGCTTCAGAAAAAATTTGCTGTTCCAACTGGAGCAACTCAAACAGGCCACGACACAGCTGCTCTGCTCCTTCAGGTGACATGCTTTTTTGAAGTGACGGCTCACTCAGTTCAGCTTCTTTTCCTTAATGACAGAAAAACTGAAATATAGAATTAATTCTATTGTTATTACACACTGATTTGCTGCTCAAGTTGTGTGCTGCAGTTCACTATGTCTCAGGTCACCCCATGAAAAAGAGATGTATTATTTTATGATTTTTTTTAATGCAATTTTTCACCTGGTTAAATAAAGGTTAATATATAAATACAATTAATACATAAATTAGGTGCTATGAAAAACAAAACTTGATTTTGTCCAGTAGTACTAGTCTATCAAGAGCATCTATTTTCCTTTTACATGATTACAAACTACATTTTTAAAGTTTACACACGTATACTGCAAATAAATCATGTGTATGTTGTTACCTGTGTTTGACAGACTTTTCAGTGAAGGAGGGGACTTTACTTCTTATGAGATGAGAAGGTTTCAGAAGAGGTTGAAGAAAGAAATGAAAAAGATCAGTTTGGAGGAAGAGTCCATCCATGGTCAGTTGGAAGCCTGCCACTCCAACAGTTTACAGCAGGTAATGGTGTGTATTTTCAGCTCAGCACTGAAGTGAAGGTGTAGTCTCACACACAAGTCTTTGCTTCAGGTCAGGGAGGTATACAGTTTGCAAGAGAAAATTACCTCCCTCAAGTCAGAGTTCATGTTTGTGGAGAAGACCCAGAACATTCTTCGCAGCACTCAAGTCAAGATCAAAGCTGTGGTATGTGTTGCAGTTACACAATACATATGACTGGAATCTCACAAGTGACTAAATCAACTGACAAGAAAAACATTTTCACAATACATATGTATGGAAGAAAAAGCTAAACAAAGTGGTGACTTCTTTCAGGCTGCCACCTGTAATCAGCAGCAGTCTGACACCAGCAGCAAGATTCATGAGCTACAGATCCTTCTGGAAGATAGAGAGGCACAGGTAAAGGCCAATGACATGGATTTACAGATGTCAAATTTCACTCCAATAAGGCTTAAATAGACAGCCAGGCTTTGTGCATGCATGTGTCGCCAATGATATTTCTATGTGAATTTGCAGCTGTGCAAGGTCCAGGTGTTCTCCACCCTCTCCATCCTCAGTCAGAAGCTGCATCAACAGGCTCAGTGTCTTCACTTTACCCTGGTATGTCTACAGTTTTCACAATACAATAGCTTTCATCAAATAATAATAATAATAATAATTAAAAAAATAATGATTCATTTAAAATGTGTTAAAGTGAACTGTGCAGACCCAGCCACTGTACAGTAGGCACAGGCCCTCAATATTCCCCTCCTGAACATCCTCCCAAACTGAAAAAAGAGGACCTTTTAGTGCAGGCAAAATATCATGTAGGCTAAGTAGAAGTACAGGAGGAGGCTTGAGTGGAGATTCTAGCAGAACAACTAACGGGAAGTATGGAGTGGCATGGGGACCATCACAGTGGAGGGGTTGCAGTTAAGAAGTTGCCCCTGATGTCGTGAGCCTCAGGGTCCTGAAAGCCGATGCTCTCCAGCTGATGTGGAAGGTTTCATGCCTTATTCCTGTAATTAAAACGCTGCACCTCAGCAACCCCATGGACTACAAGCCCATGACATTTACAGCGCACATTAGTCCGGAGCGATTCCTCCTGGAGCAGCTATGACCCATGATCTGCAGCACCACCAGCCGCTCTGATGCCTCACTGTGAGGGAGAAGGGGACCCAGAGGATGATGCGGGAATTGTGTTCATCTAAAGCAGCTTTTGTGAGCTATTGAACAGTAGGCTTAAGACGACAATGTCTTCTGCAGGCTGTCTGCAGATGCCCACAGGGTGGCGCTCCATGTGATCATGGAGAATCCCCCTCTCCTAAGTGTGACAGTGATCCAACGTGCATTAGAAAGTGTTTAGGTCTTCCGCCATGGTGACACACCTCAGCAGGGAAAAATTAAATGCTATTTTATTTTCATTCATGTTTTTATCCTTTTATTGGTTTTGTTATGTTTGTAGGTCTCACAACAGCGCCCTCTGCAGGAGGACACCCATCTGTCAGCTCACCTTTCATCCTCCTCCTCTGCACTGCAGCCCTATGGCTCAGGAGGAAGAAGGCACAATGATCCTCGTCTCATAACATCTCTAAACAGGTATGCATATATAGCATATTATGTCCCAAATTATACATTATGTACTGACTGTTGTGTCCTGGCAGGGACAGAACACCGGCCCCCACTGAAACAGAGCCCAGAGGAGGAAAAGGTAAAGGTCATGTGTCTAGTGCCCCACTCTTTATTCAGTTCAGAACTTGTATTTTCCATCTTTATGTGGCGTGACGTGTCCTTAGGTCAGAGAATTGGATCTATCCAGAGGAGAGAAAAGTGTCCTGCAGTCAGGTAAAGACCACATATGTTGTCTTGCGTACACAAACTCATCCTGTGTGTGTGTGTGTGTGTGTGTGTCGGCTACCAAGAATTAAACCTACGTCTTCCCTACTGGGAAGCAAGAGCACTGATCTCTTTCTGCACCGCCCCTCTGGCAGTCAGTAGGGAACATCAGTTGAGAGACTCAGAATAGACTCTGATCTTCTAAATTATTACACAAATGTCCATGATTGCATTGTGGCATGGAAGTGACAGCCCTGTGTTTTCAGGAGAGGCGGCAGAGCACTCAGGGTTGACTGGAGGATGCAGATTTTTGGGCCCAGACCAGAGCCTGGAAATGATACTCAGTGAGTCAAGCCACTTCTCTATGTTTTATCAGACACTTTAGTGCTTAATAAAGGCATTTGTGCTGCAGCTCTTTCAGGTCTAAAGTCAGTACCCTGCTGTGGGAGGCCAGTGATGTTCTGATGCTCACTGCTGAGGTAAACGTATTGGAAGATTGTATCAGCAACTTAATCTTCCTTTGTCACCCACACCAATCACAAACTACATTGCACACAGAGGTTTTACCTTGCTCAATAGTATCAGAGCTTAGAGAGCACCTTTCATTCTACCACCTGGGCTGTTGTTAGTTTAAACCCCATCATAGAGCCTGCTTTTTTGAACGTTCTTTGTAACCTTGATCTATCTGTAGGGCATACTCCCTCTCCCCAGCAATTTACCACAAATAATGGGACGACTGGAGTGTGCTGATTCATAATATAATTTAGTCATTTCTGGACCTCTCAGGATTTCTACCAGAGGAGCCACGGTGTGAATCACTTTTTGCTGGTTCCTGACAGTTTGGAGCAGTGGGTTGACAACCTGCAACTAAGACTTCTGGGATACCTTGAGCAGGCAAAGAGTTTCTTAAACTCCAGCCAAAACGGTACTCAAAATTATGGAGTGATCAGTCGTTTTATACTGCATGTTTACACTAATTCCATCTCAGTATAATTATATCAGTGAATCTTTCAGAAGTCATGTTTACTTTTTGGTTTCCTGTGTGATTCTCAGAGTTTGTGAAAGATCTGTCTACATTGGAACAAGTGTGTCAAAAGTTACCGGGATTGCTGCTTGGTTTACATGAACATCAGCACCAGGAGAAACTCAAGGCAGAGGTGGCCAGAATTAGGCAGACGTTAGACCAGACTGTAGCAGAAAGTGAGACTGAAAAGGTATTGTTATACTGTAATACTGTATATTTCGATTGTTCTATTAGATCAACTTTGTCTAGTATGTGTGTTCTAATGATATTATGTTCTAATGATACTATGTTCTAATGATATAATGTTCTAATGATATTATGTTCTAATGATGCAGAATGATATTATGGGCCAGCTGAGACTAAGTATAAGTGGCGAGGCTTTGCAGAAACTCCTGATCAGAGAACAGCACCGTCAACAAGCACTCAACAACGCCATCAACTGTTCTGCCGGGGTCCAGAAGGTAAGGCAAGCCATGAAGTAATACTTGTCTGAGTGCAAAAATAGCAAAGAACAGTGCTTAACATTGCTTCCTATTTCAGGAATGTTTGCAGCTGGCTGGAGTGGACTTTGTAACATCCCTGGCATCGCTGACAGAAAAACTGCTGTCTCTGTTAGACCTGCTAATGACAGCCGATGGTGAGTGTTCTTTTCAGTGATTTTGTGGAAGCACATTGATTCTGTCACACTGAGGTTCAACTCTTTTACAGAACTAAAGGCAGAAACACAGCACTCTGAAAACACAGACGACACAGCACACACTGACAAAAGGTAGGTCTGGCGTTTCATGGATTGAAGAAATTGACCAAACTTGATATAATTATACCGTAAATAACCTATGTTTAATATAATATAATATAATAATGTAATATGTAATATTTTTTTTAATTTGATGTAAATGCCATCAATTGTCCTATTTGTTTAAATTCCAAGACAGTTTTGAAATACATTCTCCAAGGTCAAAATTGTACATAATATATAATAGCTTTTAGAGGTTTGAGGTTTTGGTGTCTTGAGTTGAACTCATCTCTAGATGGAGATGACACACGTCGATCCCATTGAAAAGCTGAAAGAAAGAAACATGGTTCTCACACATCCTGGAAAATGACTGGCCTGTTTTCCAGACATGGGTGAAAAGGGCCAGATGTCTTAGAAAATATGTATTTCGTCCCTGTTGCTTTGTTGAATTATTGAATATCAAATTCACAACTTATACTGCCATCATTACAGTAAATAGAGCATTTGGGTTTGTTGGGGATTTTAAAAAAAAACCCCACCAAAACATATATGTGTCCCTTATTTTTCAGTGTTAGAAGTGCAACATTAGACGTACATTACCGTTCAAATGAGAAGAACATGTATTCAAATCTAAAGTCTAATCCGTCCATCTAATTTGAGCTAAACATTTTAAGTATGAAGGTGAACTTCGGGTATAGCGTTACAAAGACTACGTCTTTATTATGAAAACTATAATAAGTGGTGATGTATTTGTAGACACCATGATAAAAAAGATTAAAGCAAAGAGTGGGAACCCTAAGAAACTCACAAAGACACATTTTAGATGTCCTTTGGGTCGATGAAACACCATCTTTGAAACAAAGAAAGGTGCAGTATTTTGTGGCAGCTGGGTACCGTACATTTCTCAAATAAGATGGCATGTAGAAATATTGAACCAATATTACACGGGCCAATCAATGGAAAATTCATGTGGACAATGGCCTCGAGCTCAAGGGCAATTTTTAACAACACTGATGAGTTGATATATTTGCATGTTTTACTACCATCTTGAATGTGCACTGCATTGTTAATCCTATTATGTTTGCATACACAGAACCTGGCAAGGCATCCCATATTTGCCTTTGTCCGACGTTACCAAGGCAACTGCCTCTATCATCACAAACAAATGCACCCGTGGACATGAGGTGGTTATAGAGGAAAGAGACGCCACTGTCAAGGTATCCTCACGACCTGTCTATTGAAGATATTTAAGACATTCATGACAGTCTTTTAAATACTACAAATATATGGGCTGTATAATTTGTTAACCTGTGTTGATGTAGAGGTTTGGAGCGATGTACAGAAGTGAGCTGTTGCGTCTGGACTCCGACAAACACAAAGGACTGAGGGAAGTGGAAAGGTGGAGTGTACACTGGCGCCAACAGCTGCACACCATGACACATCCACTCAACTAAGAATCAAACTAAAGGCCGGTTTATGTTTCTCCGTCAAATCCGCGCGGACCTCCCCGACGCACATGGCAGCCTATTGCAAAGCTTGCCGCTCTAACCAAGCTTTCTGGTTGGCTTCTGTGTGGAGAAGGATAAACCAGCCTTAAGCATCGCACACTCAGGGTGCAGAATTCATATTAAAATGTAATAAAAAGATTGCCTCTACTCCTCAAGAAAGGTTTTTTGGTCTGTATTGTCCCTCACTTACATCCACTCAACTATCCATACTGTGCCCAGCCTACCCTGCACCAAACCAACTAGACATATCAGAACATTCAGATCCATATGAGTTTGAAAGCAAATGGATGAGGGTGTCACAAATAATCGATAAACTTTAAATAGTAAAGCACATACATTTCCTCAAATTAAGATAAGAAAAACGGCCATGCAAATTCATACATTTACATAAAATACAATACAAGTACAATTAAAAATATTGATGTACAGTATGCAGAATTACTATAGCAAAATAATGATTTATAGGCAGTTTTTAAACAATATATTATAAATAACAATATAATATCTTGTACAATAAATAGTAACTAAAGTAACTATAATATTCCCATAAAACTATGTAATCTTTACATCAAATAGGATACACATACATTTGTTCTTCAGTTTTCTATAGCCAATTTATAGATGTCTTTAAACACATTATACACATTGACATCTTTCTTTAAATATTAAAGTCAATGTGTGCCTCCTGACCCACCTTTCCTCCTTTGTCGACTCTTCACCAGCTCTAACACTTTATCCAGCTCCAGAAGCTGTTTCGAAGCAGTCAGTTTTTCCGTGTTGCTGAAGATGTTCTTGAAGACCCTCAAATGATCCTCTAGTCCACGTTTGAGCCACCTGACCTCGTCCTGGAGCCGTGAGTCCCGCTGTCTGCTGCTGTTCTGCTTCTCCTCCATGTTCTCCACTCTGCGCTGTAGCATCTCCACGACCTGCTCCAGCTTCCACAGGTCACTACCGTCTCTCAGATGAGGTTCGAAGCTCAGGCGCTCCATGGCCGGGCCCCTCCTTCCATTGTCGTCCCCGGTGAGCCAGTCGGTTAAAGGATGAGGGTGTGAGGATGGCTGATCAGCTGCTGGGACCTCCTTTGGATCTGCAGGGGTGAAAATCCGTTATAGTCAGGATTAATTTTTAGCTTGTTTTATACATTTTAAAACAAATATTTTAGTAACATTACCCCTAATTATAATCAGCAGTGTGTTTTATACATTTAGTACTCAACTTCTGATGCTCTCACCTATACTGTGTTTTGTTATCTGTGCAATACTCTGGTTGTGCACTCTCAGCTGCTCCTCATGCTGTCTCAAACGCTCCTTCAGCGTCGGGATGGAGTGCGCGGTTTGGTCGTGAATAGGCCAGTCCAAGAACTCAAGTACCTCCTCTCCCAGCAGAAGCTCTAGTACGTCACTGTGACGTATAGCATCTTTAAGCAAGGAATTGAAGGAGCCACGCAGATTCTGGTTGTCCTGAGCGCGCTGTGCTTCTGTCTGCTGAAGGTGTGTGACCTCTGCCCGCCACTGCTGCAAAGACCAGCTCAAATCAGCCACGTTGCGCTCCACTCCTCTGGTGCGGTTCTCCTCCAAAGCCCAAGATGATTTCACCTAACCAGCAGACACAAGGTTTTGACATGAAGTTCAGCTGGACTAAAATAACCACCTAATACTGAAGGTGGGTCCCACATGCACATTGGACAATTACATACTAACTGCACTCCTTCACAATGACTTAACTATGCCTGAGTTCATGTATGTTTAAAAATATATATATTATTGTTGTTGTTGATTTACATACTGGATGGGTCCATTTGCAACTGAGATTGTGGGTTTTTTCAAGAGCTTTGCCACCATTTATCTATTGGACAAAACTAATTGCATTTTCTATGAAGTAACTATCATTTTAGCAAACCTGCAAACAGTACGTAGGATTGCTCATTCCAGTGTGTTTCTAAAGGTGTTAATCATAATCACTCGTTTGTACCTGCTGAAGTCCTTGCTGCAAAACCTCTATCGCCGGCTGCCAATCACTGTCCCCCCATGATGCCCCTTGCTCCTCGCTCTCTTCCAAGGCCAGTCTGTTGTCATTGGCCAGCTCTGTGACGTTAGTGAGGCCCTCCTGGAGTTGTGTTATGGCAGTCCTGAGATCAGAGCAGCCGCAGTCACCAGTGGAGTTGTTCTGTTTGTAGAAGATAGTGTACAGGTAGTCCACGTCCACATCAAGCTCCGTCAGCCTCTGCCCTTGGACACTCATGTTCCCCGCCAGCTCCTCTACTCTCTGTAGCACCACCACCTTGGCTGCCTCCACTTCCAGACCTGTCTCCATGAATTGCACCTGGCTGAGACGTGAGGTAGCATTGATGCGTTTGTCATGGTCTTTGTAGAGTCTGTGGAGCTGCTGTACGCTGCCTGACACCACATCCACATCCTCCAGCAGTGTCTGCACCTGCATCCACACAATCGGTAGTCAGTATTCCCCAAATCACTTCAACCAGGCAAAGAACATCCCTTTTGGAACACTTTACAAATTGAAGATTATTCTTTAATTTAAATTTCAATGTAATTATTATTCAATTATAATGGGAAACAAAATTATTAGAAAAAGATGCCTGTCAGATGAAAGTACCTTCACCGTGTTGTTGACCACTCTGTTGTCTAGGCGTTCCACGGCCCTCCACAGAGCTGAGGCCTCTGAGCCTTGAGCCAGTTCTGACGAGGGCTGCTTCTGGTCCATCTTAAGCTCAGACACACTCAAGTGGACAGCCTGGAAATTGACCTAGGATCAGATCTCAAATTAATTATAGCTAATTAACTTTGACATGTAGTCCACTTTATTTTTGAATCTCACATTCATGTCTGTCCTTAATCTGGTCAGGTTACTGAGCAGCAATGCATGGTGGGCCTCCAGCAGGTGGCGTTGCTGTTCCATCTGATTCTGTGTCTCCCTCAACTCCTGGTACACCTTTTCCAGTTTGTCCTCATCTTCCAAGCCATCTCTGCTCAGAGAGCTGGCCTGGAGTTCAGGAGCAGACAGACCCTTCAGTTCAGCCACTTCCAGGGTTAGGGCCCCCAGCCGACTCTGCATGTGCACCAAGGAGCGGTTGAAGGCTTCAAGAATGGGCTGCAGCTGGGACATGACCAATGCCATCATGTGCGGCACTGGGAGGACAGCTGGAGTGTCCTGGTACCGGAGAGCCGCAGCATCGGTCCTGTCCCCTATAACTGCCCACAACACACAGTGAGATTCTCATTGTGAAGAGTCACTGCAGAGTGCCATCTCTATCATAGAACTGTACAACACTACAGTCAGTACAATTAACTGTGGGCCATGGACAGGTGAAAGTAAGTAAAATGTTGATGTAACATTAGCTAATCTTTACTTTTTTATTTCAGTGACATTTATTTTTGTATAGCCCAATGTGAGTCACCAGATATTCAGAGGTCACACTGTTCTCCATTTAAATCCAAACGAAGTCGGCATAAGTGTATGTAGGAGCAGGATCAGAGTGACTTTATGCAGACACAAGACACAACCTTCCAGAGGAAGCAGGACGTCCTGTGGAAGTTGCTGCGTCTGTGATGACCCCTCTATCATATGTTAGGCAAGCACTACAGTATATCATCCATAGAACTGTATGTGAACTGAATTTGATGTGGCTGTCCATGAGTTATAAAATAGTGCACTTATAAATCAGACTCACTTGGCAAAGGATTTGGGTCCTGGAAGCCCCTGGTGTGCTGTGCTGGGACTCGGTATGTGTGTTCAGAGTAGTGGGCAGTGTTTGGCGGAAGATGGTGTGTTTGGGTGAGGTCCTGTCGGCCGGAGTCCAGAGGCTGGATGGAGGCTTCAGGTTGGTAAGTGTGGTCAGATGATCCATAGGCATCCTGTGTTGTGTTATGAGGCCTGTGTGATCGGCTGGTGTGGTACAGCATTCCCTGGTGGTCATTCTGCTCCTGATGGGGATCCATGTGCTCTGCTAAAATCACAAGTAATGTACATCTTTCTTACATGAAGCTTGAAGCATAAATAAGGCTTTTAAATGGGAAGCTGTCCCAGCCCTGCCCTGAACATGTACATTTCAGTCCTGGTACGGTACAGGACCTGTGTTATCTATTGTATTAACCAGGAGAATTTCCCTTGAATTAGACGTGCAGTAGGTCTGGGTGTGATGGTTTAAACCAAGGGTGTCCAAACTTTTTTCACAGAGGGCCGTAATTTGAAACTTATAGGGCCACAGACAACCCGACAATGAAGTGAAGTGAATCATTCAAAATTTGGCATTTGACATTGTTTTGATGAGCCTCCACACCTTTAATAAGTCTTGGAACATTCATATTAGGTTGGTATAACATCAAATGCTTGAATGTTTCCAATTTTCCAGGAAGAACTACTACTTTTTGTTGTTTGGACCAACTTAGCAGGAATCCGGAGGGCCAACAAAAATGGTCTGAGGGCCGCATTTGGCCCCCGGGCCCTAGTTTGGACGCCTGGTTTAAACTGTTTTTGTAACATCAATGGGGAAAAAAGGAACCCATCAGATTAGTTTTGTAGTAGCCTTCTATAGTGCCGCAGACTCTGGCAGTACTGCTCTGCTGTTTTTCAGTATACTAGAAAGTGCTCCACCCTGTGAGAGAGGCAAATACTTTGTACGGCAGGTTGTGTAGTGGTATATTTAAAGTTCCTGTTATTGTGTCTAGTGATGACCTAATCTAACTGACTTGTGAGCAGGAGTTAGAATGTCCCTATGTGAGTATAGCAGCTCACCTGACCCTGGACCATTGAGGGCACTGTGTCCACTGTAGGCTGGATCAAGCTGGGCCCCAGAAACTGAAAAAGACATTTTTATGCATAAAGCACAGATTTCAGTTGACACAAAATTAGAAGTGAGGGAGGACATCCGTCCAAGATTTGTGATAAACATTTAACTTTCCCACACACAGTCACAATCTCATTCTAAATTAGGTTCCACTATCATTGGACTCAAACATTTGAGCCATATATAAATAGAGGTCTATTTATATATGGGAAACCACTCTATTCAGGAACTGTTCTAAAGCAGGATAAAATAACAATAAACAATGACTTCCAAATATGGGAATATGTAAATTAGCACAACCATTTATTCACTTGTGCTGTGTACATGACATGCTGCTTAGTTGTTGGTACAGTGTAGACCTTGTCAGACTGGTCTCTACCTGAGTGGTCACAGTTGGGTCCAGTGTGCCCGGGACAGCACTGCCACAGCAGAGCAGTGACTTCCCTCAAAGTCTGTTTGTAGAGGGGCCGTGTGGACAGCTTGTACCTGAACACAAATTGGTTTAGAGATACAATGTTGGGCTCAACAATTTTGGGAAACAAAATTGCTATTTTCTGAGAAGCATTGTAATAAAACATTTGTTTTAATACACATTCAAACACATCTAGGAACATACAATTTGAGGAAAAAAATTTAATCTAAATTGTTATTGACGCTAGAATAACTTGCATATCAGAACATATTTGAAACCTGAGTCCTGAGACCCGAGTCCTGAGACTCAGCTGATTTTGCAGCACTGTTTTAGTGTAGACTTCATCTAGCTGAAAGTATATTCCTCTACCTTTTATACATTTACAATATGGACTTAGTTCTATGGCATATTATCAGACCTTTTCTTATGTAGAGGAACTCACATGATGAGCTGGCAGTTCGGGACTCCACTCGGACATGGGCTCTGAGACTTGACGGTGTACTGCTCTCTGTTCCACTCATGACAGTTTCGTTCACCACACGCTTCTGCACAACGGCACACCAGTTCCTGCAACATACACAAAAGCACAGATATCCAACATGTCAATAACTGATAAAAAAAAAAAAAAAAAAAAAAAAGGTTTTAACTTTATTTATATCCTAAATATCTCGGATGAAGTTGTAAAAGTGTAAAGTTCTGATATTTGCTCTTGGATTTCTTTTTTGGGGGAATTAGTGTTGTTCCAGTTATCTTGCTCGACTTTTGACAGTGACTTACAAATTGAAAGACACCACCTGATACTATACTAGACTTACTAATGTACATGTTTTGTTTGCGGCAGAGGACACACAATAGTAAAGTGTCTCTTTGTACTGACAAATATTTTAACAAGGAGGTGTTAGTTACTTACCCTGATCTAGTTGGGATATTTCCCTGTGGCACTCCTCCCTGCTGGACATTGTCCTTTGGTATACTGCCCTCCCTGGGGTCAGTAGCCTCGAGTCTCTCGTCTTCCTCCTCCACCTCTGGGTCACGGGCCCTTAGTTCGGATTGGGCACTTAGTAGTAACCCCAACAGCAGCAGCACTTGCCTCATGTCTGCCTTGTCCTAGACGCTCCCCGCTCTGAGACTCTTCAAACTAGTGGAAGAAGGTTGGGGGAGGTAAGCCACACCTCCAACTTCCTTTGCCCCGTGTCTTAGTGGGGGTTGGCTTTTTGGCTATTCCCAAGAAGATTTTTCTATACATTTCTGAGACATCAGTGCCCTGTACTCTTTTATGGTATACACATGATGAACTCTTGGACATATTTGTGAGCAGAAGGTGAGACTCCTTCCCTCTCTCGCCCTAGTTCAGTTGAGGTCATGCTTGGAGGCAGTGTGAAATGTCAATGTTTGGCTCTTAGAATAAGCCTAGGGAAATTATATCTGATGAGGATGTTTAGACTTTGGAAACTTCTGGTTTTAAAAAGTTTTCAGATGACATTGCAGATATTATATTTATTTACTGTATGGTTGTTGTTTTGTGATTCCCTTCTCCATCATGTCAAAGATATGTTGTACTTTATGTCTCTGGTTTCTCTAGGCCTGTGTGCAGTGTAACAGTCCACATCTAATGGTTGTGAGCTCTTCCTGTTAGTTTGATAAGAGCAGAGGAAGCCCACGGCCCTGCGTCTCGAGCCACCTCCTTCCTGATGGCCTGACCTCTCAGGCACACACCACATCAGCCCTCTTTATGTCTTTCTGCCTTTTCCCATGAGCTGCACAAAGGCTCATCTCCTATTTTGGCTGATGATTTGGAAAAGAGAAAGTTTAGAACAGTGAGTCTGAACTGAGACATGGGGTTTTCCACCCAGTGCAGAAGGGGCTGTGTGGGGGCTGGGTGGGGGCTGCTTCCGAGGATTGTTGTGGACTCAGCTGTGGCAGAACGGGTGTCTACAATGTAACCTATGTTCTTTGGGGAAAAAGATTGTTTCTTATGCATGAGTCAAGCCCTCGATTTCAAGAGGCAGCCCAGTATCTGACAAAAACGTTTTGGGGAATTTGGTTTACTGCTGCAGCCGTGCTCCTGGATGTACTGTTTTTTTTAAATATAATTTTTATTGGATTTTTCCATGTTTGACCATTATCGTGTACAAAACAACGGTGTGTCAAATCAATAATACAATGGTACCTCCCTCCCCACCCTCTCCTCCCACAGAAAACAAAGACAAGTTATTCATACATTATATATATATATATATATATATATATATATATATATATATATATATATATATACACACCTTTATACATACATACATTTGAATACATATGTACATATAATATATATATTATGTATACACGTATACACACCTATATACACGTACATACACATGTGGCACTATGTTATTTAATCAGACTGTAAAATGGTTGCCCCCATATATTTTTTGTTTAACTAGTATTAACAAGAACTATCACTACTGTTTAGATGTTGTTTTGAAGTGTAATACTCGGATGTCACCAGCAGAGGGTGCTTGATGCTTTCGCTACTAAGTTCTGACGCCCGCCGAAGAAATACAGTCAGTAAGCACAGCGCACAACAGGAATTAAGCGGTGTCCTGTATTAAGTGTTTGATATCTGTTGCAGGTAAGCTGGTTTGAAAAACACAGATGATATCTATCAGTAGTGAAGTTCGTTTAGTGCCTTTGAGGGTAACTTTCATTAAGCTAAAGATGTGATTTGTCAAGTTTGATATCATTCAGCCACAACGTGCGTAGCCACCACGTTTGAAGCTAAAATGGCAGATGCAGGTCCGTGACGAGTACAGTCAGATCAGTGAAAACGGAGTACAGTTCAGATCAGTGAAAACAGATGTTTGTTTGCTTTGCTTGTACATATGTTCACGAGTAAGACATGTAGTGTTTAACAAGTGATAATTGGGTTGTGTGGAGGTTGCGTTGTGTTTCTACAGGTGTGCACATGGGCTAAAGCTAATCTGGTTCATGTTAGACAGGAGGGTATGTGGGTTGTCACACAATGGTTAAATAACATGGTAAAGTGGTAATATCAGTTCATTTGTTACAAATTTGATAACAAAACACAGTTCATAGGCGTGTGTAAAAGCAGTTTAAAATGTTTTGCAGGTTGTAAACAGTAATTCTGTTCAATTCAACACAAATATAAGATGTTTGCGATTTAGAAAATGGGTTTTATGTACTTTTCTAGGACTTACGGTACATGTGTGACCATTTTGTTGAGTACATAGTTCTGCAGTGGAAGTGTAAAAGGGAAGAAAATACAGTCAGTAAGCACAGCGCACAACAGGAATTAAGCGGTGTCCTGTATTAAGTGTTTGATATCTGTTGCAGATGCTGAAATAAAGAAATTAAATATGTTGCACCAGTTGAATGAGTTGGCCCATCATTCCGAGACGTGTAACATATTTTGGCGAGCCAGCCAGGAGGAGGCACTAGTGACTCATCATCACCATCACCCATCCTCCTTCCCAAGAGACGAACCTTCATCTTCAAGCAATGGATGGACAAAGTTACAGCCTCTGCGTGATCAAGTGAGTGCTCGCCGCCTTGTGGCAGCTGGAGAGAGAGCTTCTCGTGGACGTGTGTGGTCGACTGAAATGTTCCGGCTACTGGACAGCGGAGAAGAAACCTCTCGAAAAGACAAAGAGGGCACTTATCATGATGGCAGAGGACATGTTCGATAAGATTGAGATGAATCAAAAAGACGACGAAATTGAACAGTTTTACACAGACCTAAGCACATACATTTTGATAAACTGATTAAAGGCATAAAGCAGCTGGGTGAAAAGGAACAAGCAGAACCCCCTCCAACGAAAGGAACCGAGGAAGCATCTGTACGTGTCACTGCGCCCAGAGGTTTTTGCCGTCTCCTCGCAGAATTCGCCCAGAACCAGCAAACACTCTGCAAGAGGTAACACTGAGAAGGGAGTTCAAAATCTGTGGGCAGATAGGAGAGCATGGACAGAAAGAAAAGCTGTCTTACCTCAGCCTAGTCCGTCAAATCGAGATGGGCATGGAAAAAGGACATTCAGAGACTGAAGTTGTTGAGGCGGTGATCAGGGGCCATTAGCCCAGGCCTTCCCCTGAGAAACATGTTGGAGATAAAACGTGGACTGACCCTGAGCAAATTGCTCACAATATTAAAGGGACATTACAAGGTAGACAGTTCCACTGAAGTATACCACCAGCTCCTCAATATCTCCCAAGAGGCCAAAGAAACTGCCCTGAACTTTGTATTTCGTGCCATTGAACTAAAAGAGAAACTGTTGTGGAGCACATCGGCAGCGAAAGTGAGGAAACTGATGAGCTGTACAGCCGAATCACAATCCAGCGCCAAATTTCTACGCTCAATTGAAACAGGGCTGCTCAGTGACTCAATTAAGTACCAGTTGTTGCCTCTACTCAGCAATTTGAGCATAACAGATGAAGAACTGATTGAAAGAGTAAATGAAGTATCAAAAACTGGGAAAACGAAAGACTGGAGAAGCGTAGAAGATCCCACTGCAGCCAAGAGTCCCCAAAGTGCAGGAACTCCAGACAGAATGCCAGATGGACCCTGCACCTGTCCAGAGCTCCACCAAAACCAAGAGAATCCCAGACTGCAGTGGCTGTCAAAGCCATAAAAGGTAAAGAGACTAAAAGTGAAAGTACAAAAACACACAGCAGATCATCGAAGAACTACGTAAAGAGATGAAAACAAATGTTTATGTCTGCCATGGAAGCGGGTCCCCGTTCCATGGGACCAAGACAGAGAGAAAAGGGGTGTAAAAAGTGCAGAGAAGATGCGAAAGGGATAACTGTCCACACTGTTTCAAATGTGGGCAGGAAGGTCACTTCTCTCGTGGATGTCGAGTTCAGAGACTGTCGGGAAACGGGGAGGGACTACTGAGGCGGGACCAGCAGTAGTCATAAACCAAGTGTCCCAAAGTGAGCAACAGAGTCCAACACCCGCCCCACAGCCACAACAAACTAATGCATTCTCAGCTGTAAGTGAAGTCCATTATCTACCCCCTCAGTCCAAGACACAGTTAGTTAGCCTTGTTGGAAACCGATGCGCATGGTGAACTGTTTTTATGGACAACCACCCAGTCAAAGTGTTGTGGGACACCGGCGCACAGTCCAGTATAGTAAATGAACAACTGGCGGAAGGGACATCTTCCCCCACACAGTCGTCCGGCCCATTCTCGGAACTGTTAGATGGTGAGACTCTTACAGTATTTGCTGCCAATGACACGCCCATTCCCTATATCGGCTGGATTGAAGTCAGTTTCAGACTCAACGGGGATTTGCCAAATACAAGTGAGTTGCAAGTACCAAATGCTAGTTTGCAGTGATCCAGCAGTAGCAAATGATCCTATTATTGGCTACAACGTTATTGAGGCTGTGGTGAACAAGAAAGAAGGAAAGACTAAAGGTGGACGAAAGCAGCTTGCATACAAAGTAAGTAAAAGCTTTTGAAATAACGGTACGGACTGCTCACAATGTTGTCAAGCTAGTGCAAAACACAAAGGGAAGAGGCTGGTGTGGTACGTACCGGTGCGAGAGCAGTGGCATTGCACGCTAACCAAGTCACAGTAGTCCACATGCGGGCACATACTAGTCCACAGGCCAGAGGTCAGGATATGCTGTTTTCACCTGACCCACCACCGGAGGGCATCATTTATAATGATGTACTAGTTAAAATTCCAGACAAAAAATGTGCCATATGTGCCCATTCCAGTGACTAACACCACAGATTACACCATCTTATCTGGCCAGTCGTAAAGTTATTGGACACCTTGAACCAGTTAAGACAGTTTATTCTGCAGACATTCAGAGTAATGGGAACAAACTGCCACAAGAAGAAATACACAGTACAGAGTTTAAGTCACACAAGTCAAGTCATACAGAACAGTCTGAGGAAAGACACACAGAAAGACCAAAGAAATGGGACCCACCTGTGGATCTCCAGCATTTAACGCAGAGTCAACAAGAAGCAGTCAGGAAAGTATTGAAGGCAGAATGTGAGGCATTTGCATTTAATAATGATGATGTAGGCTGCATCCCATCACTTAAGATGCACATAACCCTACACAACACTTGCCCAGTGCAAAAGACCTACATGTCTGTTCCGAAGCCTCTTCACAAAGAAGTTAAAGAGTACTTGCAAGACCTGCTTAACAAAGGTTGGATCACACCCTCCAGGTCTCCCTACTCATCGCCCGTGGTGTGTGTCCGCAAGAAAGATGGAAGTCTCCGTCTCTGTTGTGACTTCCGAGAACTCAATCGTAAGTCAGTTCCAGACCGCCATCCAATACCTAGGATTCAGGACATGTTGGATGCCCTGGGTGGGAGTTCCTGGTTCTCAGTTTTAGACCAAGGAAAAGCGTACCACCAGGGTTGCCTTGATGAAGAGAGCCGCCCGCTGACAGCGTTCATCACACCCTGGGGCTATATGAATTGGGTGCGCATTCCTTTCGGTTTGGAGCTCCGCACCGGCTGAGTTTCAGCGAAGCATGGAAACATTGTTTGGCAGGCCTTAGAGACACTATTTGCCTCCCATATCTGGACGACAACCTGGTGCACAGTAACAGTTTTGAAGACCACTTAGAGCACATCCGTCTGGTCCTCCAGCGCTACAAAGAGCACGGTGTTAAATTGACCCCAAAGAAATGTGAAATTTTCAGGCGCAGTGTGAAGTTTCTGGGAAAGCTGGTGACAGGAGATGGTTACACTATGGACCCGGCAGAGATGGCGCCAGTGAGGGCTCTAAAGAGAAAAGACACCTACAAACTGTCGGAGAGGTACGTCAGATGCGTTGGTTTCCTCTCTTATTACAGGCCCTTCATCCCTAACTTTTCCCGTGTGGCCCACCCAATGTACGGCCTGCTCAGCCCTCCAGCTTCTGACAACACCACACCAGTCCAATTAGAAAAGTCTAAAAAGGAGTTAAAAAGAATAAAGGTCACTTACCGTCACGCACCGCCCCATTCTGTGGACCAGCTTTCACCAAGAAGTGTTAAGCCAGCTGGTAGATGCGCTTACCAAGCCTCCTATCCTCGGGTACCCTGACTTCACGCAGCCCTTCGTGTTACACTGTGACGCCTCACAAGTTGGTTTAGGTGCGGTATTGTACCAGCGACAACAAGGAAAGATGAGAGTGATAGCGTTTGGCTCCCGCACGTTAAGTCCTGCAGAGAAAAAGTACCACCTACACTCTGGCAAGTTAGAGTTCCTGGCAATGAAGTGGGCCATTTGTGAACGTTTTCGGGATTATCTGTACCATGCCTCATCGGTTTGTGGGTATACACCGATAATAACCCACTAACGTACGTCCTCACAACTGCGAGACTCAATGCCACCGGCCACAGGTGGGTTGCGGAACTAGCTGATTACAACTTCTCCATACGCTATCGCCCAGGCAAGAACAACGCTGATGCTGATGGGCTGTCACGGATGCCGCTAGACATCGAGAACTACAATGAACAGTTGTACAGTCGAAGTCGGTCAAGAAAGCAATAAGTGCATCTATGGAGTCCGTGGAAGTGGAGTACCAAGGCGTGGGAGTGGTCCAGGTCAGCGCCCTAACCTTGGTCAAAGACGCGAACACTAACCAGCCTTTTTCTCCAGACCAGATTCGCCAAGGCACAAGAAGAGGATGAGATCCTAGCTAGGGTAATTTGGGTTCAAGTGTCAGAACAGGAGACCAGGTAGAACTGAGGTGAAGTCGGAACATCCGGCCGTCGCCACACTACTCAAGCAATGGTTGAAGCTTCACATCGATCATCAAGATGGTGTCCTGCGCCGCCGAACTGTGCGTAGGGAGCAGTTGTTGGTCCCTAAAGCCTTCCGTCCACTGATCTACAAAGAACTACACCAAGACATGGGTCATTTAGGGGTGGAAAGGACACTCGACCTGATAAGGGAAAGGTTCTATTGGTCACAAATGAGCAAAGACGTGGAGCACTTTGTGACAGAAGTGTGCCAGTGCCTAAAAAAGAAAAAGCCCAGTATGCAGACTCGAGCGCCTCTGAAAACAATTCACACTACATACCCGTTTCAGCTTGTCTCCATTGACTTCCTCCACTTGGAAAAGTGCAAACACGGTTATGAGTACATTTTTAGTAGTGATGGATCACTTTACGAGGTTTGCTCAAGCCTACGCTACAAGGAACAAAACAGCCAAAACTGTTGCTGACAAGCTGTTCAATGACTTTGCACTCAAGTTTGGGTTCCCTACAAGATTGCATCACGACATGGGTAAAGAGTTTGAGAACAAGTTGATGACAAGACTGAAAAGAACTCTCAGGCATCCAGGGATCTCACACCACACCTACCACCCACAAGGTAATGGACAGGTGGAGAGATTTAACCGCACCCTGTTGTCCATGTTGCGAAACCCTAGAGGACAAGGAAAAGGAAGATTGGGAAAGAGTCTCTGGCTAAAGTCGTTCATGCATACAACTGCACAAATGAAATGTGAAGCGACCGGCTACGCTCCATACTACCTTGTCTTTGGCCGTGGCCCACGTTTGCCAATCGACCTGCTGTTCGGCATAAAGAAAGAGGAGTCCCATGTAGACTATGAATGATTATGTGAGTAGTAGTTGGAAAAGGCGAAATGCAGGAGGCCTACGCTGTCGCCACAAAAACATGGACAAGGAAGCTGCTCGAGGGAAGATTTACTACGACAAGAAAGTCAAGGGTAGAGATCTCCAACCTGGCGATAGAGTTCTCATCCGCAACCTAACGCCCAGAGGGGGTCCCGCGATAACGCCAAGGGGGTCCCGCGAAGATTCAGTCCTACTGGGAGGACCAAGTTTACAAAAGTGAAGGAAGAGAAAAGCTGAAGATAGCCCAGTGTATCAAATAAGTCCTGAAAATGGTAAAGGAAGAGACAGAGTGGTGCACAGGAATCTTCTGCTGCCTTGCGATTTCTTGCCCTGTGAGAAACCACCATCTACTGTCCCAGCTGCAGCCAAGAGAAAGTCCCGAACCCAACGCAGAGAGATTCAGCTGGCAGAACATGATGACACATCCGACGATGATGACGACAGCGGCACCTACCAGTGGTACCTCCGACCCGGCCCAAGAGGACGACAGCGGCAAACTCCACTCAACCCCAGGGCGGAGCCCTTCCAGCCTCAGCCGGACACAGTGCAACCGGAAGAGGATGGTGCCACTACAGAGCGAAGAGGATATGCCACTACAGAGCGAAGAGGATATGCCACTACAGAACGAAATAGACGTTCCAGTGCGGAACCAGAACCCTAAACAAGACCGTGACGGGCCAGGGTTTGGTGAGTCCCAAACAGACATCGGCAATGGAGGTAAGACTGTGACTATGATGCAGCGACCCCAACGACAGCGACAACAACCAATGGTACTGAGTTACAACACTTTAGGTCAGCCGACTTTGGTTCAAAGGGACTGTAAGGTTAAGACTCAGGTTATTGAGAGCACCACCTTTTGGAGACCGTGGGTTTTTCCAGTGTGCTGAAGAGACTGCCTTAGAAATAGAAATGTCAGGAGACATTTATTTTTGTGGGGGAGAGTGTGGCACTATGTTATTTAATCAGACTGTAAAATGGTTGCCCCATAATTTTGTTTAACTATATTAACAAAACTATATTTTTTTGTTTAACTAGTATTAACAAGAACTATCACTACTGTTTAGATGTTGTTTTGAAGTGTAATACTCGGATGTCACCAGCAGAGGGTGCTTGATGCTTTCGCTACTAAGTTCTGACGCCCCGCCGAAGAAATACAGTCAGTAAGCACAGCGCACAACAGGAATTAAGCGGTGTCCTGTATTAAGTGTTTGATATCTGTTGCAGGTAAGCTGGGTTTGAAAAACACAGATGATATCTATCAGTAGTGAAGTTCGTTAGTGCCTTTGAGGGTAACTTTCATTAAGCTAAAGATGTTGATTTGTCAAGTTTGATATCATTCAGCCACAACGTGCGTAGCCACCACGTTTTGAAGCTAAAATGGCAGATGCAGGTCCGTGACGAGTACAGTCAGATCAGTGAAAACGGAGTACAGTTCAGATCAGTTGAAAACAGATGTTTGTTTGCTTTGCTGTACATATGTTCACGAGTAAGACATGTAGTGTTTAACAAGTGATAATTGGGTTGTGTGGAGGTTGCGTTGTTTCTACAGGTGTGCACATGGGCTAAAGCTAATCTGGTTCATGTTAGACAGGAGGGTATGTGGTTGTCACACAATGGTTAAATAACATGGTAAAGTGGTAATATCAGTTCATTTGTTACAAATTTGATAACAAAAACAGTTCATAGGCGCGTGTGTAAAAAGCAGTTTAAAATGTTTTGCAGGTGTAAACAGTAATTCTGTTCAATTCAACACAAATATAAGATGTTTGCGATTTAGAAATGGGGTTTTATGTACTTTTCTAGGACTTACGGTACATTGTTGACCATTTTGTTGAGTACATAGTTCTGCCAGTGGAAGTGTAAAAGGGAAGAAAATACAGTCAGTAAGCACACAGCGCACAACAGGAAATTAAGCGGTGTCCTGTATTAAGTGTTTGATATCTGTTGCAGATGCTGAAATAAAGAAATTAAATATGTTGCACCAGTGAATGAGTTGGCCCATCATTCCGAGACGTGTAACACACACACACACACACACATACACACATATACATCCACATCCCTACACCTTTATATATACACATATACACATACACCCCCACTCACATACAAAATATATATATATATTAAAAAAAACTGTTTACTGTGTATCTGCCAGACTCCACTTATTTTCATCTGTGGAAAATGTATTTGCATACAACCACTAGAGGACACTGTTGGGTTTTTAGTGCCAATAATTTAATTGATCTGACCAACAAAAGAGAAAAGAAGTAGAATATACTAATACTAATAATAATATATAGTAGAATTTACTGTAATTATTTTTACTGTATTATAATTTCTCCCTGTATTATGTTTTTTTTTAACTTAAGATTTAGATATTTAGAGTTCTTATATGCAGTCAGTTTCAGTTTGTCTCATTCGTCCTTTAATGTGTCCTCTTTCAGTCTAAGAGTGAAGATCGTCTTCTCCATGGTAAATATTTCCAGCACAATATCAATCCACTTTATGTGGCTAGATGAAACAGGCTTGAGCCATCTTCTTGCTATGGCCTTCGTCCCAGCAGTTAACAATATTTTAACCAAGTATTGGTCTTTTATACTTACTACTTCAGAGATATTGCACAAATACAACAATGTAGGTATGAAAGGGACATACTATTGCATTATGTTTGATAAAGATGAAAATATATAGTTTCAAAACAGCCTCCTGTTAACTTGCTAATTCCAAAAAAACAAATACAGTTCTTCCAATTGAATTCTCTCCATGTCAAAGATGTGGTAGAAACTAATAAACTAATAAATATACTGTTTTGAATTAGAGTAATCTGTATGCACCAATTATTTCACTGTCACTGAACATGAAACACGGAACAGAACAGAAGAGAACATGACCAGAAAGCAAAATGTAAAATAAAAATAAAATAAGTAGCACTAGACAGAAAACCACAAAAATCACAGCACAAATGATTAATAAAAGTCCCACCTATCCCACAGTCTCTCAAATTAAGTCTGAATGTAATTTTTTCCATTCGTCTAATATTTGTTACTATGTTAGTCCAGTCTTTGATTGTCGGTGTGATTTGTGTCATCTATTTCTTTGTGATGGCCTTTTTCACATTGCCCAAAAGTACCATTTACAGTGTCCATGACCAGAGTTTTGAGGCCCAAGTACATAGTCTTAAAATCGAGTGGGATGACAATGTCATAGACAGTCTGCAGCTCTTTGTTGATCTCTGTCCAATATTTCTGAGCAAGTGGATAGTCCCAAAACGTGATAGTGGGTTGCTTCCTGGCTGCCTCAGTGTCTCCAACAATTAGCATTTCCTTATGAGTAGTGGAGACATTTTTCCAGCCAGAATCCCTCCAGACATGTGATTTTGTTGTACTCCACTCGGATGTACACACATTTTCCCTCTTTTCACCTGTCAAAGCAAAATTGCCTTCTCTTTCCCATTTGTTTTTAGTATATTTAGTAGAGTAGCTGTCCAGATTTGCAGTGCATTGATATCATTTAGATATTATTCCCCTTGAAAGTTCTGATTTATAAGCCTTGATAAACATTTCAGTCAGAGGGTTACAATAATAATTTCTTGTTTTTTTATTTCTTGTTTTTAAAAAATCCTTATTTGTAAATACCCATTAAAGTCCTGTGTCAAATCTCTTTGGATGTTTTTCTTTCTTTCATTCTTTTTTAATTTACTTTGATCTCTTATGTTCTCTCTGGTCTTGTTGCGTTTCTTGTGTTTTTTCATCTATATGTTTCTAATTTTGGAAAATGTATTTAAAAAACAAAAAAATGCTCTTTGGTTGTGTTCTGATTGGTTTAATTTTTAATCTTTTTTTCTTTTTTTAAAGAAAAAGTTAGAGAACAGTTAATGAATAGAATGGGATATTCTTTTTAGCGCACAATTTTGTGATGGACCAGGTGGGATATTTTGAAGGGGTGCACAAGGGTTAAGCACGGTTTGATTGGGCGTTGTCAATATTCAGATGCCATCTGCCCTAAGCAGCACACCTTTCATTAAACAAACACAGAAATAAAGGTTTTCCAATTCAGATCCAGAAACAGAAATTCGTCTGACTTCATCATTTAATTGGATTTGGATATTTAAAAAATCTTAATATTTGAAATCCTAATAAATTATTGTTATTACTATTATTTTAAGATGTGCATTGTGCTGTTTGTGATGTATATGGGGTGACGGTCCCACAGCCTCAGTGTTAATAAAGAACTAGACGAACAGGTCCTATTACATAGTATTTCGAGTGGTTACACACCCATCATCAGAGAATCATAAAAACACTCACCACCACCTCGTCAGCAGTTTTTAAACTTTCCATCAAACACCTTCAGCACATCAAAACCCACACCCTGTAAACCTAAGATATAGTATGGAGTTATGTGTCATCTGTGTGGAGGAGAACGGGAGACGCTTTCCACTCCAAAAGTCAAAGTGTGTCATTTGTCATTCAGCGGGCAAAGCAAACTTACAAAAATAGCAACATTAATAGTCAGAGAAATGGATTGACATTTTTTGAGAAAAGTATCAAGCAGTTTTTTGAAGAATGAAATAATCAAATGCGTGAATCATTTTGATCACTTTATGGGGTCACTTCCTGCCAGAACAAATAAGGATGGCATTCACTGCAAACTCACTTGTTTTTCACCTGCATTCTGCTCCTGGTCACCTTCCAGGTTTTGTACCAGATTTGTCCCAATTTGGATGTGGTGTGTGTAAGCGACTATTACATTATTCATAGACAAATTTACATTTAATGTTGTGCTCGAGTGAAATTATACTTTATCAATGTCTTTTCATAATGTTAATGCGAGTTCATAGTTGTTTTTGAAACTGAAAAAAAAAGCGTTGGGCTTAACAACTCAACAGCTGTTAAGATGCATTCTTTTGAAGTTTGGGTGGCATTTTATAACACTACATTAGGGTTGGTACATGTTGTTTGTACATTTGTATGTTATTTTGTGACGGAAGTAAATAAATAGATGTGAGTCATAGATTCTGATGAAGGGAGGAACAGACCTGTTTTTTCAGAAGTGGAGAAACAGGTTTGTTCATAAAGGCACAAAGACACGGGCCCTTATAAAAGCTTTGCAAAGCACCAACAAAGCACCCACAGAGCACCTCAAACATGGATAACCTTCTGTCAGGAATTGTTGGAGGAGGAGGAAACTCTGGCATTGCAAAGCTTGTTGGACAGAAAGCAGGTCAGTTTCTTCAGCCATGATGACTTTTGTGATGGGTTTGGGGGCGCACAATTATGAAGAAAAAATATATATATATTTATTGTCACAATTCAATTATTACTGTCAAATATTAACCTGAAGAGGAAGTTTAGACGTATCATATTTTGACGAGTTCTGCAACAGGTTTTGTTGTAATTTATTTGAGTAGTAATTGTAATCTCCCCTAAATACACTGCCCTTGATGGGTTTGATTTCAAACGTCAATATTTTGAGCTAATATGCCTATGCCAATATTTAGTCATTAGTAATATGAAATATCTTGAATTGTATAACTAAATTAAATATGTCAGATAATCCATCCCCTTTGAGTAATTTATCTACTCATTCATTTGGTTTACCTCCTGTCTGTCATAAATTCATTTTTATTTTATTGCATTTGTAGGTGACGTTGTGGAAGATGTAGTCGAGAAAGTTATGAGTGGACAGGGAAAGAAAGACCAGGAGGGAGCTGAAGGAAATGACAAAGGCGGCTTCGATGTGGGGAACGTGTTGAACTTTGGTGGAAAGGACGAGGACAAAGGCGCCCTGAACATGGGGGATGCTCTGTCCATGATTGGTGGCTCAAAAGACAAAGGAGAAGGAGGTGAGTTTGACCTTTAGCAGCATTTTGTCGACAAGGGTGTCCCTATATTTGTCAAGGCACAATGAGGATTTGAGCTTTGTGTATAACATGGGGTCTGTGGTAATTAGTTAGCCTTGGATTGAACAAGAATAGTCTGCATTGTGGTTATAATGATCAAATAAAGAAAAGAAAGGTTTGCAAAATGTGGGGTTTGGCCGACAGTTTAGAGAACTGAGACCTACACATAGAACACCCCTTTAACAGTCTCTTCTGTCCTCAGGCTTGGATCTGTCTGGAGCCATCGGCAACTTCATGAAATAATGCTGCACTGGAATGTAAAGGCAGTGGTTGAACACTGTTTTAACCACAACACAACCTATCTGCATGGCTGCTGAATAATATATATCAGTGTGTGGTAATAGAGTTAAACTTGTCATAAATGCAACAGTAATAAGATGAATTGTAAACATAAAGTTGGAAAGAATAAAGTATCTATTATTATAAATGAGCTTTTTTGTATTGCATTTATTTTCATTGGATTGTTTAATTGATTGCTCTGTACACAGCCTGGAGTTTATTTTACATGACACAAAATGCCATTCACTGCACAAACAGCTTGTGCTTCTTTTTCTTTTTCTCAAAAACATGATTTTGGAGTGAAATAAAGTCTGTTTTCAAAATTTCAATCGTATAATTCGTATAATAATCAAATAAAACTGCACGGATAAGGATTTGTATTTTTATTATGGGAGTGAATTTCGTAAGAATTCTGAATTGCTCAAAATAAAACAAATTCTAAACTTGAATATAATTTTACATAATTAGGCTGTAGCAAAGTTCAAACAGGAAGACTCCTTCCTTCACCTGCACAAGCTTCCCCTCCGGCCTCAAGGCAAGCACAATTTTGTAGAGCACAATTCGTACACAAGGCAATTCAAAGTGCATCACATAACAGGAAAAATACATTAAAATCACAAGACTTGACAGAAATCACAAAACAGTTTAATACTTAAAATAGAAGAGTGCAAAAAAAATAATTGCAGTCATATGCACAGCTAATGGACAGCTGTGTCCTGCAGAAGTTCTCTGATGACTCTGCCATCATCAGACTCATCACGGACGACGACGATGCAGAGTACAGAGGACTGGCGCAGGACTTTGTGGACTGGTGTCAGTGAAGGAGAGGTTTCCCAGGTCTTTCCTTCCTGCTGCTGTCAGACTTTACAACAAACACTGTTAGTCCTGAACGTGTCATTCAGCTTTCATAATCATGTGCAATACTGTGACATAATGTCAATCATCCCTGTGCAATATTTTCTGTCCATATGACAGCTGTAAATAACAGTTTTATTATTATTACAATTATAAGAGTTTTCTTTTTTCTTAGTTATCTGTTTTTATTATACTGTGCCTAATCGGTTTCTGTGTTGCAACACTCGAATTTCCCCATTGTGGGACAAATAAAGGGGATCATATCTTATCTTAAACAAAACGGTTTTTAGCTTGGATTTGAACATTTTCAGAGTAGAGGCCTGTCTCACATCTTCAGGGAGACCAGATTTTAACTGCAAAAAACTGAGACGCAGATTCCCCATGTTTAGTCCTGACTCTGGGCACCAGCAGGAGGCCGGAAGCTGCTGATGTTATTGATTTGACGTGGCCGTTAAAAGTCTGCGTCCATTATTACCCCCATCTTAAATATCTATATTTATGAATGCAGTTTTCTTTTCTTTTTTCTTTATATTATTGACAGGAAAGTGGTATGAGAGAGAAGGGAGGACATGCAGTAAATGTCGGAGTCGGGAGTTGAGCTCACGACACTGCAGCCGGCTGCACTTGGGCGTGGCATACGTGTGCTGTGATTTAACCACTCGACCACTGGGAACACTATGAATGCAATTTTCATATGAGAATACATTGCTTTAACAGCGTTCGTTACTTTGCTGGCCAGTGTGTTGTATCCATTACAATGTGCACTTTTGGCCCTATTGTTTTGTGAATTCTGTCATTTTTCAAAATGATGTATGTTTAGGGAAATATTTGCTATTCGTCTGGTGTCATCAGTTGTGAAAAACTGTAATTGTTATTATTATTATAAGTATATACACACATTAACTTATATTTATTGCCATGAAGGTCTACTGAAAATGACTTTAGCGTCTTCCATAGAGCTCCTACTTTCCACAAGAATTTGACTTCCAAATTTCTACGGCACGCTCTCTGGGTGTCTTCTGAACTGAGTTTCGATCCTGATTTGTATTTGAGCTGCTTTTCAATGAAAGGTGTGTTGATACCATGAGGATGCTTATATTCATAAAAGTAAATGTATCTGATAAATATGTACAGTTTAATTAGTTTTATTTTGCAACCTTTTCTGTTCATAGAATCATAGAATTCCTTCCTTTGCTTTGTCTTTGCGGTTTCTGTGAAAGTGTGTCATCTATTTTTCTCTGTGGCCTGTTGTTAGACCACATTAACCACTGTTTTTTTCCGAACTGCAGCAGTTATGAAGGCAATCATCAAACAAATATTCCTTCTGGTGCACCACATGATCAATAATGTCCTCAGTATTCCAGGTGCCCTTTCACCTGAGTGTAGACCTGCTGTGATAATCTGAAAATATTAGAAATGAGGCCATCCAAAAAACAAAGAAAAACCATCTGTGTGACACCCATGGTGACGGGGTAGTCCAGTCTGGTAACAGGAGAAACGAGCCTGACCAGTCTGGGCTCATGATTATGTTCATGCCTCTCCCCAGAGCCCTGCGTGCGCTACAAAAGGCGGGGCTCTGACTGACAAAAAAACAGCGGTCACAGACAGCAGCAGAGACCCAAACAACCTGCATCATGTCCTTCCTGGTGGATAAAATGGCGAAACATGTAGGTGAGTGGACGTGACCCTCTGTTCAGACGACACTGCATATTTGTGTGATGTTATAGGTGTTGAGAGTAAAAGAAGAATTTGTTTCACTGGGCCATCCTTGCCCTGGGGCAGCTCCCACCTGCTCCACACCTTTCACCTGCTCCACACCTTTCACACAGCACAACATTGTCTGTTTTAGATTCAATTAATAACACGTAGACGCTATATAGGCCTATGTGAAAATATGATTTATGTGACTGTGTGAAGCTAGACAGCCAGCGAACCAATAAAGAAAACTCCGTACACAAAGCGTTCTTTTCTTGCTTAATGGAGGTATCTTGTACAGAAATTATATTCTGTGGAATTGTTTGTATTGAATGAATGGTAACTGGAACATACAGAAAAAATACGTGTTACAAACTACACTGTACAGTTGCAGATCTAACAAAGTAACTATCTTAAACACAGTCAGTTAGCTTCGTGTACAGGTTTACATTAAATGATCAAATAAAACACAGTTGTACTGTTAAACTAAGTGCTTATGAACATACAAACACTTACAAAGACTAAAGTTTCCCAAGGTTGAAACGTTTCGAGCACATTCAGCGTGTAAATGAGCCGTTCAGGACTTCACTTTTGCCGTGGAACTAGCTTGTTTATTATCGAGAAGAAACGCGTCCAAGATCCTCTATGTGCGCAAAGGAGCACTTACTCTGCGCTGAAACTAAAAAGATCCTTAAAGGAGATGATGTCTTACTCTGACAATTTTACCCAAACTCTTCTAACAATTTGTAATATGAAATCAACATATTTATTTAACGAGCATGAACTTCTTTATATCTTTTAACTAACTTATTACTCTTATGGAATTATTAATGTCTTTTGACCCAAAGACATGACAATTTATGTTCTCTTTGGACTAATAGACAATGGTCTATTACTGAATAATTTCAGCCTTAGAACCTCATGTAGTTGTAGCTGCAGCAGATGCAGTGGTTGTGATAGCATGAATAATGACTATAAAGTACAGCCTGCAGAACAAATATTGATAGAATTTTGTTGTGTAAATTGTGTCAATCACAGTATGTTGACCCTGACCAGGTACTGAGTTAATGGTACCTACCAGGTCACTGATGTGTGCATGATCTATCCAGGTGATATGGTGGCTGATAAGATAAAGGGTGCGTTGGGAGGAGGTGATGACGAAGACAAGAAGCATGAAGACAAAGATGACAAAGATGGTGGTTTTCTGTCCATATTTAAACGGGACAAAGACGAAGATGATGATCATGACAAAGGGGGGCTGTTCTCTTTTGGAAAAGACAAGGGGGAGGACGAGGACAAAGGCAACTTCTTCCACAAATTGTTTAACAAGGATGATGATGACAGAGAGAAGGTCCCCAAGAAATCCGGCTTCGCAGGACTGTTTTCAGAGCAGGATCCACCGGGGGGAGCAGGTCCTGAAGACAAGGACCCCAAGTGTGGGCCCTGTGATCACATGTCAGAGGGCGATTTGGGTATGTACCACACACCAGAATGCGCTGACTGATATGAGAGTAATACAATACTATATACACTGCCTGTCCAAAACAAAAGTTGCCGATTGGATTCAACCAAGCAAATACAGTAAATACGAGTCTCGTTCTGATAATTGCTGCATGGCTGATGATCTTTCAGCTGCAACACGGTATTTTAAACCCAACTGATGTAGTGAGTGGCTTCTCATTTCTGAAACAACAATGTGGAAAGACAAATCCTGTGGACTTGGAAAAGATGTCAGTGTGTTTGAGAAGGATCAAATGGAGAAAACCTATAAGGAGAAGCAGAAACGAATCTACTTATCTGAATCCCAGTGAGAAGGCTTTGTGCCAGGTTACTCTCTCACATCATCAATATAAGATCAATTGAGAAATATTGAAAAATAATGCAACACTGGATGGAAATAAATCTTTTAATATTGCAGAAGCTTATTGAAACTATACCAGAGCAAATGCGTGCTGTAAACAAAGCTAAAGGTGGTTCTATGAAATATTACAGCTTTTGCCCTTTTTTCCGTGTGGTGACTTTTTTGTGGACAGGCAGTTTAAATACGCACGACTATCCAGCATCTGAATGTATGGTGTGACTGGTGCCAATGGCAAAGAAAGGCTGCCATGGTTGTCTGTCAGCCACAAAGTACCACATTTGCGCATATTTCTCTTCCTTAAATGATTAAAGACAGAATCTTTAAAAGTCAAATAATATGGTTTTGATGTGTTTTGTGTTGCAGACCTGATGAGTGATCTGATGGAAGTGGCAAATGAAACCTCCTGAGGACAATAAGAGTTCAATACGCAAACTATAGCAACATCCCCATACACATACAAAGTTTCCCTAAAAAGGGTACATTGTGTATACAAATATTTGCATATAAATAGTAATATATATTCTATGTTTATCTACAGGAATCACTTTGTAACATGATAGATATTTTGTATTGCTAGGGTAGATTTTGTCAAAATAATGTTGTAGTGTAGACTACTTTTCGCATAATAGTAATAATAAATATATATTGATCGTCTATAAATGTGTTTTTTTTGTAAATGATACCCAAGTGATTTAACATAAGAGAGATAAAATATCCTGTATTGGACAGAACGCATAATGCTGAAATGGGTATATTTTATTTTATTCAAGACAAAAATATTGCTGTCATAAAATAATTTAAATAAATTACATTACACATTCTGGTTTATCAATTATAGCCATTTTGTCAGTGTGTGCAGTTTCTTTCACATTTGCATGTGAAGCTAATCTGCTCATATTTCATCTTTTGTCTGTAAAACAATTATGATTTATTCCATATGAATATTCGAAATGTTAAAGAAATATCACATCACGGTGGGAACTGAAAGTCCAGCAGAGTGAACTCCTGACAAAGGGGTACACTGTTTTCATCACACAGGAAGTGTGTCAGGACCTGCACAGTAAAGTCTTTCTTTGGGAGAGACAGAAGGTTGTGAAGGCGCTGTGCTGCCACTTCAATGTTCTTCACCTCGGACCCTGGGGCTGGAAAACAAAGAACCAGTTTATTATACAAGACTAGAGTTAGTGTCTACATTCATTTTGTCCAAGAGCAAGACATTTTATCACCTTACCTGAAAGAATAAGTAGGTTCAGGAGTTTGCCAAACATTGCTTTTACGATTTTTCTCTGAAATGTATTTATGTTGGTACAGAGGGCAACTTTATTGCATAAAGGCTAGTTTATCGTAACAGGACCATGCTCAATAAAGCAGAACTAAGTAACTTTGATAATAGAGCTCTCCCTGCAGCTCTCTTGTGAAAATACACAAACAATTTCTTTAGTTTTGTGCACCCATGTAATCTAGTACCTACTCCCCAACTTTTTCGAACCAGTAACACATTAGTTTTGGTTAGGTCATCAACTCTTTTCCGGTTTCATCTCTTCATCGCAATCCCAGAGCTTGGCATGCTGTGAACTTCAAAAGTCCTCATGCCAAAGAGAAATACACTTTCTGAAAAACTCCTCCTCCTTCATTATAACCACTATTTTGTAGCTGAGGAGTAAATGTAGGGTAACAGCGATATGGGGTGCGTCGGTGCTCTTGCTCGTCCACTAATTTGTTAGATGTTTTTCATTGCTTGAGGACAGGCCTACACGTGCTTATTCATCTGTTGTATTGTGGTAATCCGTCAACATAAAAAATAAAGTTCAGTCAAACGTATTTACTTTGCTTGTTTATTTGATATTTTATTTATTATGTTATAGTGTTCAGCAATGAAAAGTGATTGTCGGCAAACAATATAAAGTGAGGAAAGTAGGTATTTGAACACCCTGCGATTTTCCAAGTTCTGATGATTTTTAAATAATTTACTTTGCTGCAAATAAGTATTTGAACACCTGAGAAAGATTAATAGATTAATAAGTGGAGTAAAGGTGGACTTTTTAAAGGCAGACTAACAAGTCTTTGAGAGCCAGAATTCTTGCTGATTGGCAGGTGTTCAAATACTTTGCAGCAATATCATACAAATTAATTATTTAAAAATCATACAGTGTGATTTCCAGAGTTCTGTCTCTCACAGAGGAAATGCACCTACGATGAAGATTTCAGACCGCTGAATAATTTCTAAATGGGAGAACTTGCAAAATTGCAGGGTGTTCAAATACTTGCTTTCCTCGCTGTAGGTTATACACTAAATTAGAATCAGAATCAGAAAGACATTTTAAATTGTTTCTTAATGCATGCCCTTTTTGATTTCAAATATTTTGTTTTATAATTGCTCAGTGTTTTATGTTTTATGTTGCACCTTAATGCCGAGACAAGTTCCTATGTTTGTGAAATGTGTTATTGACAATGGCAATAAACCCTTTCTGATTCTGATATAGATATATATATATATAGATATAGATATATAGATAGATATAGATATATATAGATATAGATAGATATAGATATATAGATATAGATATATAGATAGATATAGATATATAGATATAGATATATAGATAGATATAGATATATAGATATATAGATATATATATATATAGATATATATATCTATATATATATATATTCATTGTTGTATGTTGCACCGTACTGCAGTTTTTGAATCCTGTTCATTGACACTATGGAAATAAACCTTTATGATTCTGATAAAAATTCAAACAGATATTAGCAGCATATATTATGACAGCAGTGTCATAACATTCATTTTAACATTTAACATTAATGTTACTTGAGATCATCTTGCGACCCCCAGTTCATGCTTAGCGAACCCCAGTTTGGGAACCACTGGACGAGATTATCTGAAGTAGCAAACTGTCTGCTAATTTTGTTAAAATTTTGAAAGTGGCAGTGAGGCCAGGCCATGTAGGATTAAAACAAAAAAAGATTAGCATCTTAAAATTCAACCATGTTTTCTCAATTTAGCAGTTTATATTCAACCAAAACATAAAACAAAAGCTGTGTAAAAAGGGAATGACTGCTGGACTACTAGTGGTGAAGGTAAGATTCCCTTGGCGTACATGAAGAGGTAAGATGCTTGTGAAGACCCTGAAGATGCACAGGAGGGTTGTATGTAGTCTAATCATATCTTTACCAACACAATTCTAATATTGTGAAGAAATTATATATCTGGCCATACCATCTTGGTATGGCTTTATTGGTTTATTGTTTAATCGGTTTTTCCACTGTCGCCCCTCAAGACAACGGATGTTTATGATTTTGGGTGTAACAAATAAAAAATTGAATTGAACTGAATTGAAATTGGAACGTACGTTGGTCTATGAACGAGAGTGAGTTTGTGAGAGAGAATGTATTAGGAGGGGTGGATAGTGTTCTTGGTCCTGTCTTCTTTTACTTATTTTTCTCTTAAACTGGACAAACAAGCAGTGGTCAAAGCCATCTTTTTTTCAGCTGAGGTTACTGACTAAAGTTAAACCGTACTTACCTAAGTGATTTACTAATTTATTACATTACTCCTAGATTATGGCAACTCTGTTTATTACGGTCTCAATCTGACCTCTCTTAAACGCTTGCAGTTAGCACAAAACGCGGTGGTCCGGCTGCTCACAGGTACAAGGCGTCACCGTCACATGACTCCAGTCCTGGCAGCACTGCACGGGCTTCCAGTTCTCCACAGAATCCGATTTAAAGTGTTGATCATGGTTTTTAAGTCTTTAAATCTGGCTGCCTGTTATTTGCGGGTTATTGTCCCACCATGTTCCTGCTCGTACCATGCGGTCCTCCTCCCAGCTCCTCCTGGATGTGCCCAGGTCAAAACTGAAAAGCAGAGGGGACCGAGCTTTCTCTGTGGCGGGGCCCAGGCTCTGGAACAGCCTCTGCATGTTAGAGCTGCTGAGACACTAGAGCAGTTTAAATCCTTCTTAAAAACCTAACTTTTCTCTCTGGAATTTTAAACACGAACTGAGCTGAGTCATTATTTTATGAACATCATGTGCATTTCAATTGTTTGTTTGTATGTATCATTGCACTTTTCTGTACAGCACTTTGGGCTTTTAAAGTTGTAAGTGTGCTTTATAAATAAACCTTGATATTGATGCATGTTCATTAATGCACTGTCCCCACCAAATAAACCAATAATACTATTATTAGTGTTGCTCACGAATGCCTCTGACCTGAGCTCTTGCAGAGTTTATCTGGGGGGGCAGTGAGGATTTTCTGGAGCAGGATTGGAGGCACCTGAACACACATCTGATGGTCTCGATCAGTGAGGGTGAGCACTGCAGGCCTAAGGGACAGGAAGCTTGAGGTACTTTACAAACTATATAAAAATTGTAATGTTTATATTCTGTTTGTATTAAATATAAAAGCACACCTGAAGTAACGGCGTACACTGGTGTGAGGAAGACATGGGTAGCAGGGGCAGTAGATTCCATTGGAGTCTGTGTCGAGCTCAGCCCCACAGCGGCCACAGCCGGTGAATGTGACATCACTACTGAGCAGTTTGAGCACATCTGCAGCGGATGATGACCTGTCCAGGATCAGCGGAGGCTTTGGGGACAGAGGAGCAGCGCAGAAATGGAAGGCTTCAACATGAATTCTCAGCTCCACTTCTCCTGAGGTTCAAGGACATAAATGAACAGGAGATTATGGCCAGTCATTCTACCCTCTCAGGAATCCTTCTCATTGAGGAGCCTCCTAACTATCTAACTCTGCAGGTGGACAAATCGACACGGTTTGTTACAGAACTGTTTGTCTCACCGCTGTATTTCTGAGAGAGCAGTGTCTTTAGGTCCAGCTCCACGCTGCTGTTGCTTGCTGCTGCTCTGAGTGGCTGGACAAAGCTGTTCACTCGCGAGTCAGTTCGATTGAGGGCACGCACTGAGCTCCAGGAGGTGGAGTGCAGTTCAGTAATGTCGAAGATCCTGCCCTCCTTCACCAAGAGATTACGGAAGTCCCATACAGTCGCTAAAGAACACAGAAAAAAATCTGTTGTATTCTATGTCCATAATGTAGATTTCAAATATTAATGCTTGAAAATATTAATCCAATGTAGTCTAAACATAACTGTAAACTTGTGTACATAGAAATGCCTATTTTTATTTTTATTGTATAGTAATTTTAAATTGTTTCCTAATGCATGCCCTTTCTTGATTGAATATATGTTGTTTTATTATTACTCAGTGTTTATGTTGTTGCACCTTAAGGCCGAGACAAGTTCCTATGTTTTTGAATTTTGTTCATTGACAATGGCAATAAACTCTTTCTGATTCTGATTCTGATTCTGATTCTGATTCTGATTCTGATAACAAATGGAATTAAAGCCGCAAGCGGCGATGATAGCTCTCGCCACCTGTGTGACCGCCTTTCCACGCATCGGCCATCGAAACCCGACCGCCAAGGCAAGCATTTTCTCCCTGCCTGACCACCGCCCAGATGCAGAGTGCCCCCTCCTCCCCGTACCTCCGTCACCTAGCAACCAAGACTCGCTGCTAATGCTAAAGCCAATGCTAATGCAGACACCATACAAATTACGCATTAAAAAAAGTACTTCCTGTGCATCATACAGTGATGGTGCCTATTTGTGTTTTAGTCGTCACACGGAGCTCTATCATTGTTTCGAATTTTGTGTGCCTAGGTCAAAGTTGACACGTCTCATTTAATTGGTGGTTTTACTATATGTGGAGCTGTCGAGTCGGCTCGTGACAGATGTTTTCGTGAGCATTCATTTTATCATCATTTTAACATAATTTTATTCGATTTCGTGCCGATCGCCTCTATATCCCCATGTGAGACTTTTCATCAACGTTCAGGGGGTCAAAAATGCACGAGTTGCGGCAGAATTATAATCATAATAATAATAATAATAATAATAATAATACTACTACTAATAAAAATAAGCTGGCGAATAACAATAGCTCTTTGCCATTCCATGGCTCGAGCTAATTATAAGGGTCTATAAATAAATAGTATTAATATGACAGCGCCAGTATGTATACCTGTGTCTTTGGTGAAGCGTGACAGCCATTCTACAGCGGCACCCCATAGGACAAGCGCTCCCTGCTGGCCTCCAGGCTGCTCCACTCTAACAACAGCCCTGCGCTGAAGAGCTGATCTGCAGCGAGAGTCTGCCTCACTTTGCCACTCTGAAAGTACAATGCATGCACTTCTTCCAAAGAATTCACCAGTAGTTTTACATAATCACAATTTGAATAGAAGCAATTGGCAAATCACCAACGCGACAATTTTTGAAGAACCATAATTTCCGCCACAAATGACCAACTAGCCATCTTTACTACATAAAAGCTGCTAACACTGTAGTTTAGATCCGTACAAACTTGTTCTTAAATACATGGAATTCTGAATTAGTTTGTCAGTTCAGGGACCTATTTCAGTCTTTTTGCCAGTTCTCCTGGACATGATTTAAATGTGAACTTTGAACAGAATTCTATAATTAAAACAGAAATCACAAATTTAATCACAATCTCGAGACTCGCAATTTTATATTTTTTCCCCAAATTGTGCAGCAATTTACAATAAACTTGTACGAGAGTAAATTTATTAAGGAAACAGAAAATCATCAGAGTTTAATTTTGCCAATCCAGATATCAAATTTGCCATTTGCAATGTTTTTGTTTACCTACATTTTGACAGACATATTTGTGTATATCATGGGCAGAAGCAGCTCACCTTTGCTCAGGTGAGTATGAGTCACCTGCAGCAGCATGTGCACCAGTGTATTGGGCCTCAACGACCTGATGGTGGCGTAAGGGAGGTGGTTGAGTGTCTGTGTTGGAAGGATAGGCAGTGATACCAGCAGGGGTCGATGTTTGGTGAGAAAATCATATAAAGGACTCAAAGATTGAGCCCGGACTTGCTGGGAGTCTGAAATCAATAGAGAAGCGTTTAGTGAATAAAAGGGACAGCAAAGACACAAACAACATCTGCACCACACTGGGACTTGGTTCAGCAGTGCCTGACCTGTCAGTGATCCAGAGGGCGGGACTCTGCCCAGGTTCAGGAGTTTACTGTTGTATGTTGAACGTAGGACACTCTCCCCTCTCCAAGCATCCTCATTTACCTGCAATTCTGCCCCCAGGCATGTTAATACTTCATTGATCTTATGGACCCATATAAACCAATGTTTATTTTTTCAATACCAGTAATCAGGAGAACATCACCCGGGTTGACAGTGAGCACCCAAAATGCTGCTCGTCTCCACAGTGCCACCTTCATCTCCACTGCTGATTGGTCCGTCACAACGATGGAGGCTAGAGGTATACATGCCCCTGATTTAAGCTGTCATAAAGTAGAAAACAAAACAAAAACATGAATTTGTTAATTCATTATTGACAGCTTGTTCCCGTTAGGGGTCGCAGGTGACTGGAGCCTATCCTAGTGACTTTGGGCCTTAGGCAGGGTACACCCTGGGCAGAGGTCAGCTCATCACAGGGTTAACACAGAGACCAAGACACAGACAAACTCTCACATTCATTCACTAGGGGCAATTTACAGTTGCCAATTGACCTAACACATGCATGCATGACGGTGGGAGGACATACAGACTCCACCCACAGAGATCATGTGATATTGGTCTGGTGTTGGTGATTATATGTACAATGTCTGGGTCTTATGTAACGGTATAAAACAGTGCAAGGTGACACTTACCTTAATCTCTTTTAAATGGCACGGATGAACCACTGCCACCAAAACTGAATAGTGAGTTCCAGCTTTGACACAACAGGCTAATGGTGTGGTCGGGTCAGCTTCTACAGAGCAAGCATCATCTACAGATGTTTTGGCAACAAGATCCTCAGAAAATTTAGGTTTTTTTGAGGGCCTCTCATCCAGTTCTTGTCCCTGTGAGCAAAGAAGCCCTTTGGTAGTGGCCTGGAGTACACAACCCTCCTCATCACCTGAGGAGGAACTAAGCGCAGAAAAAAGCTCAGCCGAGTGTGTGGGAGAGGGTGAGCGTGGGGTCTTCAGGTGGACTGCAGGTGAGTTTGTGACTGGACTAGAGTTATGGTTAGGGCTGAACAACTCTGGGGTGGTGTTGGAGGAGGTGGCAGAGCCCTGAGGTGAGGTTCTGCAGGAGGGCTGCACATTTCGGGTGGCTGACACTAGGGGGTTTCCTTTCAGAATGAGAGCCTGACTCAGAGTCCATGCGCTGATGTACTGTGACTGATGGGACAGTGTGGTGGGGACTTTGAGACGCTCCTGTTCTGTCAGAGGGAAACAACTTTCCAGATACTCCAGGATAGAAGCAGAACACTCTTTTTCAGTAAATGTATTTGCATTTTGACTTTCATCAGCAACTGGTAATGGATTTTGGATGAGTGTTGTTTTGTTTGCAGCAGCCAGTTGGTCCACTGTAGGGTTAAATAATGCAAATTAATAAAACTGTAGCAGAAAAATTAAATACAAGCAACAGCAAAAGTTTAAACTAATAATAGTATGGTAACATGGGCTGCAATAAGAAAGAGACCTTATTGAGTATATTGCACATCACTGTTACAGGCCCTTGGCCTGCTGCTTTACCTGCCCCCTCCCTCCATGCCCGGACTGTGGTTGGCCGAGAGAGAGATGTCTGCAAGGAAAGGAGCATTATGTCCCATGCTCTAGCAATCCAGTGAGTGTCACCTGGCCCAATAAGAAGGCCCGTTTTCCGCTGGCTGGGGCAGCTGAATCAGCTGAATGTTCAATTCGTCTCTTTTCTAACTGATTATGGCTAGCCTAATCTTTTGTGTATTTTTCGCCATTTCAGTATAATTTCTAATATTTTTCACCAGTACTAGCTAAGCAGGGTCGGGCCTCCTTGGTACTGGGATGGGAGACCACTGACAATAACAGGTGACGTAGTGGTGCAGCAGTGGCTCTAATGTGTCCTCCTTGGTCAAAACACTTAACCCAGCTTTTCTAGCATGAATCTGGTGGGTGAATGATTGGTGGTTGTCAAAGAGGCCGATAGCGGAGATTGGCAGCCTTACTTCTGTCAGTCTACTACAGGGCAGCTGTGGCTACTTAAGTAGCTCCCCACGGCCGAAAAGCTCTATATAGGACTAATGCTATTACAAATTAATTAATTAATAACTTATAGTATTATAAAATACTATTATAATTACTTAGTTGTAGCCTCCCGTCCTTCCAGCTGAGGTCCACTTCGTCACAGACTGCAGAAACACTGGAGCTGGTGTCGCCTAAGTCTTTGTCAGAGACTGAGAGGGACGAGGGGGCCAGGAACACATGAGTCCTCAACCTCTCACACATATCCCCTGAAGACAAATAAAGAAGAGAAGCATTCACATTTTGTGAAGAAGAAACTCAGTAATGACAAAGGAGATATAACAGCATAATCTTCACTTTTGACGGTGTTTAGGAGACCTGTGTGCCTTTTCTGGAGGAGGCTCTGCCAATTGCCTCCATGGTGAGGTTATTGTTTTGCCTATAAATTCTACAGTATGGCAATAAATTATTGAGACAAGCCACCAGAAATGTTACTTTGACCAACCACTGACATCTGAACTGTGGGTTGATTTGCAGAGCCCCCTGTAGCATCCTTGAGCAGTGAAAAGGTGGCGTTTGTGTCAGTTACTGTGCATCTGCTCTTCTCCATCAGTTCCCCCTGTGAGACGTGACTGATAATGCTTCAACTATACTAGAAACTGTACAAAGACAATGGATTTTTTAATCATAAAAATGCAAAATGCAAAATGAGTTTGAGTAAGCTCAAAATTATTCATGTTTTTAAGCCTGGAGGATCACTTGAAGTAGTTTTAGTTAATGCCTCAGTAATTAGATTAGTAATTTGTGTTTATATTATTTTTCCTTTCGGATATTGTTTTTGTTATTACATCTCCAAAGGAGCCGCTTCCTGCTATTTTCCATGAAAATTTGCCTTTGGCTATAATATTCCTCAGAATGGCATACATCGTATCTATTCCCCAAGAATGGTTTTAACTTTTCATCTACAAAAAGTAACACACTGTTAATTTAACTGAATATGTTAAGACGACTGTAGCATGTCGAGTCGGTGAAATGTGACACATCCACTGTAATTTAGCTCAATCTACGTCTATGTTGTTTAAACGGTTTACCTTAGGAGGCTAAATGGATGCTAAAAATAAGATAGTACCTAGCCAGCTACTGATGCTAAGCTACTGTACTCTATCAGTGTGTCGCGTTACTAATCCTTTCAGTTTCCACAACGATCCATGTGTAAAACGGATAAAGGCTGGTTTATAGTCCATCAAATCTACGCGGAAGTGCCGCACAACCCCGGCGCATATTGAGTCAAACCAAACAGACGTGAACGTGTCACCCCCACACGTGCCCTGGTGTCACGGCGGTGTAGTGTAACAGGAAGAGCCCCGAGAGGAGGAGGAGCGCCCCGCCGCACGCACTTCTGTTTTGCTCGTCTCCATTTTCTGCTCCCTTTTAAAACTCTCAATTCGATAAGTAAAAATGTACCGGTATTTTGGCGAGCTCGTGACCCGCGGCATTGGGGGGATGCTGGCCCCGGGGGGCTCCGTGGAAACTCTCCCAGCGGCAGCGTCTTTGCTGCGGCACCGCTGCTACAGTCAGTGTGTGGACCCGGATGACGACCCCAATTTCTTCACGATGGTTGAAGGCTTTTTTGATCGAGGCGCTGCATTGGTAGAGGATAAGTTAGTGGATGATCTGAAGACACGGGAGAGCCCGGAAATGAAAAAGAAGAGGGTCCGCGGAATTTTAAAGATTATCAAGCCGTGCAACCACGTCCTGAGCCTGACCTTTCCCATAAAGAGAGACAACGGAGAATGGGAGGTGGTTGAAGCTTACCGGGCACAGCACAGCCAACACCGGACCCCCTGCAAAGGAGGTGAGCCACTTTTTTTTCAGGGACAGTGCATATTAAACATTTCTGTAAAAATTCCAGAACCAGCCAAAATTCCATTTTTCATCCTTAGTCCCATGGCAGCTGTTACTGTCAAAGTAAACGAGGGCAGATCAAAGTTACGAGGGCTTTGAAAACTGTAATAACATCAGTGGCAGCTGAGCTCTGGGCCAACTTTGAATTTAGTTTATTTGAAAATGTGATCATGTTTAATGGCCTTTCCTCCCTAGGCAGGAATGTGGCCAGACTGTACCTGTCTGTGCTCTGCCCCTGGAACATCTGCCCTGCCCTCCAGCCTCAGGGATACAGACTGTGGTCCTGGTAGTGTTGGGCTTGTTCTCACCTAACCTTTTCACAACAATCACATATTTTGGCCATATTCTAGTCATCAGAATTTCATTCTATTTTGTATAAATGGAGGAGGTGTGTCAGAAAAGTATTTTGATTGGCTGGAGTGTCAGTGTCTGTAAACACAGACTAAAGCACAGTTCTTCAGGGGCAGACACAGAAACTGGTTTCTCCAGGGATGTGTCAGAACAGGCCAGGGTGGCCCGATCTAATGTTTGCATAAGTTATACTCCTATAAAAGGACAACACATCAGTTTAATCATTGTCCCTGGAGTTGTCTGTATGGACATTAACAATCAAGAATTGGATTACCTCATGTGGAAATGGCTGCACACATGCAATGAGCCAATAAAAGCCTAACATTTAACAATATCCTACATAATCAACATGTTTTTTGCAACTGTGGCCCAGGAGCCAGAACTTTGTTTGGGAGTTTTCTGAATTGTTTTATTACATTTACTGTTACAACAGATTCAGTATAATTAATCAAGCAATGGATGAGTTTTGTGTGTTAACAGAGAATGGTAAACAAGCAGCTCTTAACAATTTGTGTGTGTATTCTGCAGGTATCCGGTATAGCACAGACGTTTCTGTGGATGAGGTGAAAGCTCTGGCTTCTTTAATGACTTACAAATGTGCAGTGGTTGGTATGTTGGCCACACGCAAGCATGCCTGCACATACACACCTACACAAGTACATTCTCCTTGTAAAGTCTAAATATGTTTCAGATGTGCCATTTGGTGGTGCCAAAGCTGGTGTCAAGATTAACCCAAAGAAATATTCTGTAAGGACTATTTTATTGCTATTAGCTTCGACATTTAGTACTTCATGTTTCTCAGAATGTTTTTCTCTCGTTGCAAAGTCCACAGTCAGATTCAGGTGGAAATAACTGGTCAATATTAAGTTCATGAATGACAATAACTCGTGATGAAGTGTGGATGATTACTTTTAAAGGCAATTACACCAAGTCCTTGAGTAAAGATTTAGCATATACTATATATATATATATATATATATATATATATATACACACACACAATAATATATTCATGTTATAATGTATTTGCATAAATTGTATAATTTATTCTTAAACCACATGAGGATGCACTAATATGCAAAGGCACCCGAAATGTATAATTGAATTACATAAAAATAGGAGAATTTTGAATTGGTACTTTCACTTTCTCTGCCTGTGTTTACTGTAATATTTTTGTTCCGTTTCACCCTCTCAAGTTTGTACTGATTTGGTCATTTCAAAGATGTGAATGCCCTCAATGATTCTGACTGCTGCTAGAAATCACTGTTTGTGAGATTTAGGCTCAGTCCACATGCTCTGTTCACCTTTGGTTCAGTAGGTTTGTTTTGTTCAGCAAACACAACCTAACTCTTCATGTTATATCTCTTCTAGGATGTTGAGCTGGAGAAAATTACCAGGAGATTTACCATTGAGCTGGCCAAAAAGGGTTTTATTGGTAAAATAAATAAATATGTATGTGTGTGTGTGTGTGTGTGTGTATATATATGTATATGTATATGTATATATTATTATTGTATATTATATATTGTATGTGTATGTATGATGAATGTATGTATGTATGTATGTATGTATGTATATATATGTATGTATATGTTATATATATATATGTATATGTATATATATGTGTGTGTGTAATATATTATATATATATATATAATGTATATATGTGTGTGTATATATGTGTGTGTGTGTGTGTATATATTATGTGTGTGTGTGTGTATATATATATTGTGTGTGTGTGTGTATTATTGTATGCCCGTATGTTGTGTATATATATGTATGCCCGTATGTGTGTATATATAATGTATGCTTGTATGTGTGTATATATATGTATGCCCGTATGTGTGTATATATATGTATGCCCGTATGTTGTTATATGTATGTATGCATGCATATATATGTTGCATGTATATGTATGCATGTATTATATGTATGATGTATGTATATGTATGCATGTATGTACCGTATTTTCTGCACTATAGGCGCACTGGATTATAAGGCGCACTGTCAATGAATGGTCTATTTTTTAACTTTTTTCATATATAAGGCGCACCGGACTATAAGGCGCATTAAGCTAACAAAACAGTCCCAACCTTGTTCAATGGAAACACGTTCTGACACAGTCTGATACGCTAAATCAAACGTTAGCATATTCACAGTAACTCAAAATGGCTCAGGTATAACACGTAAAAAAAAACAGTCAGATACCGCTAAATCAAACGTTAGCGTATTCACAGTCACTCAAAATGGCTCAGGTATAACACGTTGAAAAAACACAGTCAGATACCGCTAAATCAAACGTTGGCGTAGTCACAGTCACTCAAAATGGCTCAGGTAGAACACGTAAAAAACCCACAGTCAGACACTGCTAAATCAAACGTTGGCGTATTCACAGTCACTAAAATGGCTCAGGTATAACACGTTAAAAAAACACAGTCAGACACTGCTAAATCAAACGTTGGCGTATTCACAATAACTCAAAATTGTTCAGTTAACACTATATCACGTAAAATAAAACATAATACACACACTTTTTCAGTTATTCCTCGTCCACAAATCCTTCAAATTCCTTATACACACACTGTAATGTTTGTGGTGAAGCACAGTATTACTCCGCGACGCTCCTGGCTACGGTAGCCGTAATGCTGCAAGCGGTGCGGCTTTGTAGTTTACCAAAGTTGTGATAAAACATTTTGCCGATTTTTGAGCTGTGTACCACATAAAATCGGTTCGAGGTCAGTAAGCACAACCAGAATTAATCCATACATAAGGCGCTCTGGGTTATAAGGCGCACTGTCATTTTTTGAGAAAATAAAGGTTTTTAAGTGCGCCTTAAGTGCGGAAAATACGGTATATGTATGCATGTATGTATATGTATGCATGTGTGTAATATATATATGCATGTGTATATATATATATGCATGCATGTGTATATATATATATATATGGCATGTATTATATGCATCATGTATATGTATGCATGTATATGAATGCATGTACATGTATGCATGTGTATGTATGTATATATATGTATGTATGTATATATGTATGTGTGTATATATGTATGTATATATGTATGTATATTATATATGTATGTGTATATATGTGTATATATGTATGCACATTATGTATGTATGTATGTATGTAATTATATGTATGTGGTGATATGTATGTGTGTGTGTGTGTGTGTGTGTGTGTGTGTGTGTGTGTGTGTATATATATATATATATACACACACACACACATATATACATCTATATATTAATATATAGAGTGTGTTTGTGTGTGTGTGTGTGTGTGTGTGTGTGTGTGTATATATATATATATATATTTATTTAAATTATATTATATTATATTAGTTCCCATAATATGTATTTCCGATAAAAAGTTTTTTGTTTTTTTTGTCTAGGGCCTGGGATTGATGTTCCAGCCCCCGACATGAGCACCGGTGAGAGGGAAATGTCCTGGATCGCAGACACCTTTGCCACCACTATGGGCCACTATGTAAGTCACCTTTAAACAGTAACTCTAAATAAGGATTTCAAGGATGCTGTTCTATCAATGCTATTGTATAAAGTTTAAAGTCTAATGACTTTATTTTAATTCAAACCAAGTGTTGGTGCACGGTGGCAGAGCGGTTAGAGCTCTTGCATCCCAAGAAGGAAATCATGGGTTCAATTCCTGGGCGAACATTACATCACATGATCTCTCTGGGTGGAGTCTGCATGTCCTCCCCGTGTTTCCGTGGGTTCCTCCCACCGTCCAGAGAGTGAATGGTTGTCTGTGTGTCTCTGTCTCTGTGTTAGCCCTGCAACGAGTTGGTCACTGTCCAGGGTGTTACCCCGCTTAAGGCCCAAAGGCACTGGGATAGGCTCCAGTCACCCCTAACGGGAACAAGCGGTAGAAAATGAATGAATGAAGTGTTTATACTTTTAACAAGACCTCAGACCATGGGCCATGGGGAGGGGCGAAAGAAGTTTAGGGAAATGTGCGCATATTACGTGTGAAGGATGCGTTTTCAGCAACAAACAAACAGCCAGTGCCAACATAGGTGTAATCTACATACAGAGAGGGGGAGTGGCGCAGTCTCGTTCTGTGCTCACACACGTTGCTTCAGATTTAGAACAAGGCATGGCTTTGACAGTAGGGTTAGGAAGTAATACGAGTCAGCACCGCACAGAGAGCAGTCTTATGTGTGGTGCGGACGTGCGGGCTGCAGTGATAGAAGGGATCCACTGTGACACAGAGGTAACACGAGTTTGTCTTCTCTGTGAAACGCCTCAGTCACCGCAGTGAAGAGCCAATTCTCCGCTTTTCACTGATAACACTGACCCATCCACTTACTGCAGCTGAGAGAAGAGAGTGAGGGAGCCGAGCGAGCCGAGCGCAGAGAGTGAGGGAGCCGAGCGCAGAGAGTGAGGGAGCCGAGCGAGCCGAGCGCAGAGAGTGAGGGAGCCGAGCGAGCCGAGCGCAGAGAGTGAGGGAGCCGAGCGAGCCGAGCGCAGAGAGTGAGGGAGCCGAGCGCAGCTCCCTGCCCGCACCCTGAGTTTCCAGGAGGTTCCTTTGCAGAGCAATGACGTTCTGTGTTGTGTCTGGGGGGCACACACCAGAAGTTTGAAAACACTGGACTAGACACAAGACTAAGAGTATATTTTTCGAAGTGATGCAGGCATATACAGATGTATGTACATTTTGTCTTGAAGGATATCAATGCTCATGCCTGTGTCACGGGAAAGCCCATCAGCCAGGGAGGAATCCACGGCCGCATATCTGCCACTGGCAGAGGAGTGTTCCACGGCATCGAGAACTTCGTTAATGAAGCGGCCTATATGAGCAAGCTGGGCATGTCTCCGGGCTTCCAGGACAAAACCTTTGTGATCCAGGTAATGCATCAGCTGCAACTTAAGATATAACAACACATAACACATATTATTGTTTATCACATTGTACTCTCTATCTTCATTCTAATGTACAAAACATGTTTGTGTTGTGTTTGTGTAGGGCTTTGGTAATGTGGGCCTCCACACCATGAGATATCTTCACCGATTTGGGGCCAAGTGTGTGGGAGTGGGAGAAATCGATGGAAGTATTTGGAATCCGAAAGGCATTGACCCTAAAGAGCTGGAGGACTACAAACTAGTCAGTACAGCTTATTTGTGCTTGTGACTAATTTTCCTGACCATTGATTAAACTATTTATTTCCCCCAGGCCAATGGCACTATTGTGGGTTTTCCAAACTCCACTACATATGAAGGGAGCATCCTGGAGGCAGACTGTGATATTCTGATTCCAGCGGCAGGAGAGAAGCAGTTGACCAAGAGCAACGCACAAAAGATCAAGGCCAAGGTTCAGACACACTGAACGTGAGGGGTGTTTTAATTCAGGACACAAACTATCACTTTCATTTTCAGATTATCGCAGAAGGAGCCAATGGGCCCACCACTCCTGAGGCTGACCGCATATTTCTGGAGAGAAATGTCCTTGTCATCCCTGTAAGTCTTTGACATCTCATTGCTGCTGTCGGACAACAAGTTAATATTCCAGGACTCTGCTTTTATTGTCAAATGTGGGTGAAAAGTGGTCAAGAATTTGTCCTTTTAGAGGGCAAGCTGGTACTGCTCCGCAAATACATATAAGAAATAAAACTATTAAGCAAGTCAAGACCTCTTCATGAAATATTGTTAGTTATATGCTTAAAAATGCATTATTTTAATTTTCCACACATGCCCTTCTTTCCTGAAGTCTCGATAAAGATTTATCTGTTTATATAAAATGACACGCTATAAAGGAAATATTCATAACTGAGTGCAAGGCAAGCTCCATCTTACAGCTAAACAGCAGGTGTGTCACTGCACACCATTTCTTTAAATAAATGTCAACGCTCTGATGTTCCTTTTAATATTTTATTTGTATTACAATTGTCAGAAACCTGTACTATGGCTGATGGTGGTTATATAAACTGTTTGAATTATCCTCTTGCAGGACATGTACCTGAATGCTGGCGGTGTCACAGTCTCATATTTTGAGTGGCTGAAGAACCTTAATCATGTCAGTTATGGTCGTCTCACCTTCAAATATGAAAGGGACTCCAACTACCACCTGCTGAGTGAGTTTGTGTCACACTAACTTCACAAGTGCAGTGTGCAGTCTCCGCTGACCACATTCATCTGTGTCTAGTGTCTGTACAGGAGAGCTTGGAAAGGAAGTTTGGAAAACATGGGGGTGCTATCCCTGTGGTTCCCACATCAGAGTTTCAGGATCGGATTGCTGTGAGTTCATGTGGCACTAGCCTTTGGAACAAATTATTTGGGGTGTAAATTCTATTCTGAGCTGTTAGTGAGTTCCTATTGTTTACTTCTGGTAAAAGGAAAGAAAAGTTTCAGAACTGGTGTACATATTATACAGATATGGTGATGCTGAATACGTTAGTGTTGAATGTTGATATTTTTGTGCAGTGAGTGACCTACCTTTTCTTGTTTCAGGGAGCTTCTGAGAAGGACATTGTTCATTCAGGACTGGCTTTCACCATGGAGCGCTCTGCTCGGGTACGTTTTATAAAAAAGCCGGAAATAACCTCTTAAAATGTAGACATTTGAAAGGGCGCTGTGCGTGTAAAACATAAATGCTGAAGGGACCCTTTTTGACCCATAGGCTTTATTAGACAGGAAAGATCGCGTGAAAATGGGGATGAGAGAGTAGGACATGCAGTAAATTGTTGGAGTCGGGATTTGAACTCGGGATTTGCCTTTAGCCCAGAGGTGGGCAACCGCGGCCTGGTCCAGGGCAACTCTAGGCTCTATTTGAAGACTGGAAAATAACTGTAGCCATAAAGAAAGAGGGAAAAAAACTACTAATATAAAATTATCATGGTTCCAGAAAGAGTGGTTTTCAAGCACTGGGCGGGGAACCAGATTGAGGACATATTAATTACATTACTCAAACCCAAGAGCTAATTCTACTGTTAGTATATATCTCCCAACAGCAGCTTTACATTTACCACCTCCAAAATGATCTAGGTGAGATTTGAAATCTGTGCATAGCTTGTTATCACAATCATACTATTATTCATGATTATTTATTTGAGTATTTATTTGAGTATTTTCCCAATACGATTGATAAAAGCATCTACTGTTTCCGGGTTGTTACACATTGTGAAATACATGTAGGTTTACTTTCTATAACTACTATCAAACTGCCTTTCTATCTAATTGTGTGTAATGCAGAGATGGCAGGTAATGAAGTATCTGTACTACGCTTTTGTCGAAAAATCTGGGGCAGCTCCCATTATTTGAACACCCTGCAAGTCCTCCCATTTAGAAATTATGGAGGGGTCTGAAATCTTCATCATATGTGATTTTCCACTGTGAGAGAGAGAATGATAAAAATCTGGAAATCAAATTCTGAAATTTTATGAACCTGCTTTCCTTTGTCCTCTGCAGCAAATCATGCGCACAGCCAACAAACACAACCTGGGCCTGGACCTGCGGACAGCCGCCTACGTCAATGCCATCGAGAAGGTTTTCAAGGTTTACAGTGAGGCTGGCTTGATCTTCACATAGACATCTGTCTGTTGGGTTCATGGCAATATTTAAAAAGCCTTTGTTTTTGACCAGGAGCAATTTACATGATTATTTGTTACAGGAATATTGGCACATAGTATGGCTCTTGGCTTTAAAGTTCAAACCACACGTCTTAAACCCACACTTCCTGTGGAGGAGGTGTGACCATACTGCAGGTCAAATGTGTTTTTATACAGTAATATATAATTACATAGGGTAATGGATGCAATATGCAGTAGATGAAATAGATGCTATATGTTACATTACAAAAGGACATTATAAACCAAACCGAATGCAACGTGCCTTAGCGTGGAATGATTGGGCCGCCTCAGGTTCACCTTAAGTGCTGCTTTTTAATATTTAAATAGGCCCACAGATGACCCTTTACTCCCCATGTACACCCCAAATGTAAACTGTCAGTCCAGATGGCCAACAGGGTCAGTGTTTACAGCTTCTAAGAAAAGGCCATTCCTTGGTTTTTGTTCCGGGTTGATGCAGTCGATTGTAGATGTTGAATTTCTATGCAATGCAATGTGGAATATGCAATATGAGACATAACCTACTTGTTTATATTCTGTTTTTGAGGACAACCATAAGACCTTTTTCTTGAACTTGAATGCTTTCTATATATGTCTTATTTTTTTCTGTTACCAAAAATAAAACAATTGGCTTAAGACATTGTAGCGGATTCATTGAACAGTTAACACTTCAACGTATAATCACATCACGTGCAAGTGATTAAAATATGAACATTTGCACACATTATTTGGCGCAATTAGTGTGCTTCCAAACTGCGTGGTCTTGGAATTCCCCTCTGCTCTCTAGGCCCCTCCTCGTGGCCCCTCCCGCAGGCCCGGGGGTTTCCGCTGTCAAACGGCGGAAGCCGTGCCTTCAAACTAAGAGGTTTAGAAAGAATAGGTGAATCTAATAATGCCCTTGGAGACTATTTTACCTTTAAGTCACTGGTTGACGCAGCTTTCATCTCCACCTCAGGACTGAGGTTTGGATTCTGCTGTTGGCAAAATAACTAGTTTTGAGTATACACAGCCACAAAGACTAAGAGACAAGAGTTAGGATCATTTGAGTAAATTCTCGTTTGACTTTTTTAAAATTATCGGTATGAATGTGGAAGAGAGACATTCAACACAGATCATCAACAGGACGCACCAGAAGAGGACAGTGGACTGACGGGACAGGTCCTATTTTTATTTTGACAATCCCCGGATATGACTTCTGTGTCAATCTGAACTGAAGCCACGAAGTCACTCACAACAGCACAGCACGGGCCTCAGTTGACAGGTAAGTGTCTATTTGTCTGTGGACAATAGCCTAAACTCTTGATTTAGATTTACAAAGCTTACTCTGAACTGTAGGACACCGCTGCTCTAGTGTTTACTTGAGTTTACCTGCGGCAGAAACATCTCAAAGTGTTACCCCACTATTGGCAACAGGAAAATGCTCTGTTGTTTTATGTATTATAGCAACTTTCTACTGCATCAAGTGTACGTAGGTGTAACTGGTTCGTCTTGTTACTATGTCAAAACGTGCTTGTCTTGAACAAGATTGTTCACACTTGTGCATGTGCAGATGTGTGCAGTTGCTGGATCCTTGTTGAAGAATACTTCGGTGTTATGGCTGGAGCTCTAAGGTACTTTCTGTTGTCCTCGCGTTCATCCATTGGTTCATGTTGTATTCTGTGCTGTGAGACATTATTCTGTTTGATCTGAAGTGTTAAGATATTACAGTCTTTCATGGGGACTTTCCATCCGCATCAGTTCAGACAGAGCTCTAAATGAAGTCAGTCTCGTCAGTTCTGTTATTACTTGTACGGGTGGAAATTTCTATGTTATTTTATGACTGTAGTTTGATGTGTTTGGGAAATTTCTTAGAAAATATTGAATAGGACTGTTATGAAGCAGCAGTGACATCAGTGCGTGAAGCCCCGCCTCATTTGCGCTGGAGTTCTGGGGGTTTTCCTTGGCTCCACTTACAGGAAGTGAAGCAGAGGAGAGAAGAGTGGAGGAAGACTCTTTATCGCTGGGCACAGGTGATCAGAGGGGGGCACAGGTGATCAGAGGGGGGCACAGGTGATCAGAGGGGGGCACAGGTGATCAGAGGGGGGCACAGGTGATCATCAGAGGTGGGCACAGGTGATCAGAGGTGGGCACAGGTGATCAGAGGGGGGCACAGGTGATCAGAGGGGGGCACAGGTGATCAGAGAGGTGCAAAGTATACCTGTGCTTGAGCTGGATGTTTAACTGCTGTTTATGTGTCCTGTATAGGATGACCGAGGGGCAGCTCCTCAACATGTACGACAATGATCCCGTAAGTGCCTCAATAAAGGCATTACATTTGTGCTTACATCATCATCATCATCATACATTTAGTTGAATACATTCGTTCTTTGTTTACCTACATGCACCCTCCTGCATTCAAATAAGTTTGACCAGCACCATCGTGAACAGTAGTAACTTTCATTTTCACACATGATCCTGGGGACTGTGGAGGGCTTTGTATTTATTATCACCAGAAACATTTTTTACAGTCAAAGATGAACAGGTTTGAGAAAGAAATATTTGGGAGTGAAAGTCATTTGCTCATCATTAGTTTCACTGAAATGACGTGAGTCTGGAATTGTCTGACATTTGTGTATGAAGTTTTGAGCGTCACACATCAGTATTGTCATCATTGACTCCAGTTTTATAAAATGGCCAGTGCTACACTACAGGTGATGGGTGGTCTCACTACACTGGTGAGAAGAAATAAAGTCTATAGATTTTGGACTAACATTAGTTGATTTGCATTATCTCATCGCCAAAGGGTTATTACTATTCCTGATTGTTTATGCTCTTTCTTCTATAGTTCAACTTCATTACTCCATATGAATACATTCCTCCAGTGGACATCAAGACTGAGCCCTACATACCTGAGACTGGTAAACCATTATCTAATCATATTCAACAGACAAAGTACACAAAGTGCAATCAAATAACATTATACTTGGAGCTGTTTCTGAGTCTTTAGGGTATAAACAAATGGCTGGGGTCCTTGTGAAGCTGAGGTTGTTTTCATACTGCCACTAGTTTGATCGACATAAAGGAGCTTATACTGAGAATGTTGCGATTGTCCCAATGTGAACACGCCAGCCGCAGTCTGGAGAACAGTAAACGGCTGTTCCGAGACTGCTAAAAATAGGTGGTCCTGGAGCGGCTTAACCTGCATTCTGTTGCGGGGCAAGTGAAAGTGGCCAAGCTAAACATGAGCAAAAGCGCTCGGACCACGACATTTGCATGAATAAAAGTTGCACAGCTGCTCGCATCTCACCTGATTCACGTTTAGGGACAATGAGGCGCGCTGCATGTGAACTCAACTGACCCAAAAGTCTAGAAAACAGATCTAAACCTAGAGCACACTGGGGCTGCTCCACAGAGTGCACTAACATGAAAATGATCTGAGATTCTGTAGTTTTGGTCTCTGTTGTCTGATTTACTCTAATTGTAACTGGGAAGTAACAATCAAATATGGTACTTCCTTTGATCATATGGTTGTGAAAGGGGAATCCATTATTGTGTAATTAACTGAAAAAGTTGTTATGCATCATTGGTTATCTCATTATTACAATGACATTATTATTCTTTTTAAATTGTGAAAATGAAGTACAATGATTAACATGTACTTTTTGTGATTAAGCTCATGGTCCTTACATCCAAATCATAGAAGAACCAAAACAGGTAACAGTGCAACAGCCATTAATGTTTTTTCACTGTGTTGTAGTTTTTCTTGGTTTTCTTGAGTATCACGTCTCCTTTGATTTTAGAGAGGCTTCCGTTTCCGTTATGAGTGTGAAGGGCCCTCCCATGGTGGGCTCCCAGGGGCCTCCAGTGAAAAGAACAGGAGAACCTATCCAACGGTCAAGGTATTGGGACTTTGAAAACGACGATTTTCTTTTTAAAATCATTTTTTATTATAATAATAATAATAATAATAATAATTTGTTTTACTTAATAATCATTGTCCACTTTGAAGAATACTCTAAAATGCAGGATACTAGTCTTTGGAGAATGAAAACAACAGATACTAGGACTATACATTGTAAATCTTACAAAACTGTTATACTTTTCATTTAGTATTTATTTATTATTTATTTATTAATTAACGGACAGTGCATATTGACCAACTATGACTGTACAATATGCCAGAGTTAGGCTAGAATTTGCTAGATTTCATTTGTTGTCCGCTGCATGTTGTTACTATACTATACTATAACTAAACCAGTAAATGTTTTTGCAGATTAATAATTATGTGGGTCATGCTCGTGTGGAGGTACAGTTGGTCACGCACTCGGACCCCCCTCGTGTCCATGCACACAGCCTTGTGGGGCGCCACTGTAACGAGAGCGGCACATGCACACTGGACATCGGGCCCAATGACCTCACTGCCTCGTTAGTAAACTCACGGCATGCAAACATGTCATTCTGTTGTACTATTGGTGTGACGCTAGTGTGGTCTTGGCAGGTTCAGTAATCTGGGTATCCTCCATGTGACAAAGAAGGGCGTGGTGGACATCCTGTGCCGCCGGCTGAAGGAGGAGAAGAGGAGGCAGAAAGGGGGCGCTCTCTACCAGCTCTCAGGTAAGCTTTATGCTTCACATCTATCACTACGGCGGCACAATCTTGTGGGGGGGAAAAAACAACTTTCTTGCAACATTGCAATTTTAATCAGATTTGCAATCTATGATTTTAAATTCACAATTCACAGTGCATTTTGGAACATGTCTAACACAATGCAGAGAAGGTTTAACTATCAACTGTTCAACACAACAATCCCTTGCATTTCAGAACATGTTTATAGAGGTCCAAATTACAGATTAATCTGTTTTGTGTCAATAAAAATATGTATTCCTGTTTGCATGACTCCTCAAATACTTACATAATTGCACTGCAGCATTTGTGATTTGATAATTAATTACAATTTAGATTCAATTCAGATTAATTGTGTAACCATACCTTTCATGATTTTACTTTTGTGCAGATGCTGAGGATATATCCTGCCTGAAAGAGGCAAAGGAGCTTGGTCGCACCATGGATCTAAACATTGTGAGGTTAAAGTTCACAGCATACCTCCAGGACAGCAATGGAGGCTTCACCCGCGCGCTCAAGCCAGTTGTTTCCAACCCTATTTATGACAGCAGTGAGTTTCTATGCTTTCTTATGTTTTATATTTTATATTCTAAATCTACAGCATGTGTTCTGGATTTTCAGGGTCCAATGAATATTTTATTGAGCAATTGTCAAACAAAAAATAGGAAAAGCAAAATAATACAATACTTTATATATTATATAGTTATATTTGAAGTCAGTAATTATTTGCCAACAGAATCACCAAATGCCTCTAATCTGAAGATCACTCGTATGGATAAGACATGTGGCTCTGTGCTTGGAGGAGATGAGATCTTCTTGCTGTGTGACAAAGTCCAGAAAGGTTAGCTTTACAACAGATGTGATTTTTCATTATTTTAAACATTTAAAATGCTCACTGTTTTTGCTGCTTGTTGTAGATGATATCGAAATCCGTTTTTATGAAGATGATGAAGGCGGGTGGGAAGCGTTTGGAGACTTTTCACCCACAGATGTTCACAAGCAGGTATAGCCTCTGTCACTCATAAACTGGTGGCGTTTTGTTTGCAGTCGCGCTCATTGATCCTTCTCACTGTTCATTTTGAATGTTGTTTCATGTCAACAGTACGCCATTGTGTTTAAAACGCCGCCATATCACAGCACTGAGATCGAGCGGCCCGTCACTGTGTTTCTGCAGCTGAAACGGAAAAAGGCTGGAGACAGGAGCGACCCCAAGCATTTCACCTACATCCCCCAGGTCCAAGGTCTGCACTGCTCCCGGACACTACATCACCACACTACACTACACTGTTACTAGTTTTTGTGTTGTTGTTTCAGACAAAGAAGAGGTGCTCAGAAAGAAGCAGAAGCCCTTGCCGCACTATGAGAATTGGAGAGGTGGAGGGCGAGGGGGTGGAGCTGAAGGGTTTGGGGGCGGGGCCTCAGGAGCCGGTGGAGGGGGAGGTGGGTAACTGGTTTTATAGTGCCCTATAGATAAATTCAATTCGATCCTGCTGGTGGATGCAACAGTATGAGGACTAAAAAGCCTCACTATTTACTCTGAGGACAAGCGAGCACTATCAGTTTGAATATACATATAGTAATAAACCAGTGATAAGCATTTGTATGATCTGTCCTCGTAAATAATACTTTTACAAACGGATTCTTTTGTTTCTGTGCAGGTTTTCAGTTTTGTCAACACATGAATGGAGGAGGGAGTTTCCCTATTGGAGGCTTCACAGGGTTTTCTGGAGGTGCACAAATGTCGACCTGTACTCCTTCAGATCCACAGCAGAGTGAAGAAAACACAAGGCAAACTGCGGGACAAACAAACTCATTATTGCAACAACGGCTTTTTCAATTAGGTATGGGCATAAACAGAAAGTATATCAGAAAGTATATTTATCATAACCCAAGCAGACTGAAATACAAATTGCACATACTATATTTGGTTGTGTTGCACATAATTTAAGACAGTATTTACTTTAAACGTGAATTAGCTTTCTCTCTTCTTTTGATCCCGTTTTTAAATTCTCTTACTCTCAGTACTGCATTGTTTTGGTCTCCTTTCAGTGGGAAACCAGATTTAACTGAAATTAGTAGCGCAATTTATTAATTTAGTATGTGTGCAAATGCTCACATCTAAATGTGTATGTACAGCGGTGAGCCTGCAGAGCAAAGCATCCCAAAGCGCTAGGCAGACGGCTGCAGCACTGCTCCACTACTGCAGCAGTGGAGATGTCCGTGTGCTCCTGTCCATCCAGAGGCATCTGTGTGGCGTCCAGGACTTGAACGGAGACACGTATGTGCTGACGACTAGTCTTTTTTTGGGGTTTGGAGGCTTTATAAACAGGACAGTTGTAGCAAAATGGGGAGAGAAATGTTTGAAGCCAGGAATCAAACCCACAGAGTGGTCGCCTTAAACCACCTACAAACACTGATGTCTATTGCTAATGAGATGAGCGCATTAATGTGTTACGACATACATTACCTGGCCCCCCAAAAAAGTTTCCACAGAAATAAAAGGTCACACGCAGCACCACCTTTAGCTTACAGCACACATTTGCTGTGGCATAGTCTCACTAAGCTTCTGCAATACTAAAAGATTTTATTCAATCCATTGTGGTATTCATTTTTCATCAAGAGTGACCGCTGCACAAAGCCTTCTCCAGCTCGTCCCAAAGACTCTTACTGGGGTTCAGATCTGTATTAGTTTCTTCTTCTCCTTAGATGTTCTCTTTGCTTGATACCATTGGTTTGACCCTTCTCAAACACACTGACATCTTTACTATGACCACGGGATTTGTCTTCCCACATGGTTGTTTCGGAAATGAGAAGCCACTCACTTCATTAGTTGGGTTTAAATGTCGTGTTGCAGCTGAAAGACCATCACCCCTGCAGCAAATATCCAGTTGGAGGCTTACCTAGGCATACCATTTTGCTTAGTTGAATCCAGGTCCAACTTTTTTCTTGGACAGGCAGTGTGGAATCCTATTTATAAAGTAAAAGATGGAAAATGGGCCTTTTTGAGGATTTATAGACATGGACTGTCCTGATATGCTCATTCTGCTCACACTGTCTCCTCTTGAAACATAATAAATGTGTTTTTGTTTGTTTGTTTTTTACCTCTAGACCTCTGCACCTTGCTGTGATTCACCAGCAAAGTGGAGTGGTTCAACAGCTGGTTCATACTCTGATCAGTGGACAACAGCTGAACCTCCTCAACACAGCCAACCATCTCAGACAGGTACAGCTCTCTACAGCACACTGCCTTTTGTGAAGGATTGCAAACATTAAAGATTATGCATTGAGTTATCTCTACACTCACTGAACATCCCAAAAATGTTCACCTCTTGCTTGATTTCATGCTGACAGACGCCACTGCACCTGGCAGTGAGCTCGCGACAGGTGAAGGTGGTAGAGCTGCTGATTAGGGCTGGAGCAGACCTGAGCCTGGTGGACAGAGACGGTCGGAGCGCTGTGCACTTGGCAGCTCTGAGTGGGGACACTTCTGTGCTGCGTACGGTGCTGGCTCATGTCACAGAAGAGCATGCTCACCTAGTCAACAGCCCTGACTATCATGGTAAGAGCATGATGGCTCCCACACACCTGAGTGTAGACTTTCCTCCTGAACATGTATTAACTGCTGGAGCTAAAGTAAATGGTTCCAATATATGGGTTAATTTTAAGTGGATTATGAATGTATGAATTGCCAGACTGTGTGTTTTGGCAGGACTCCCACACACTGTGTTTTTCTATTAAAAATATATCTATCTTGTGACCTTCAGGACTGCAGCCACTGCATCTGTCTGTCAGGAGAGATGGAGAACGTTGCCTTCGTCTGCTGGTGGAGAGTGGAGCAAAGATCAATGCTCCAGAACAGAAGAGTGGCTGCACTGCTCTGCACCTGGCTGTTACTGCAAACCTTTTCAAGGTTGCTTGCACCCTGATCACAGAGGTACGACACATAATCTAAAGTCCCATTTGTGTGATTCTGGACTGATAGACCTGTGAACCTCCTTCAAAACTGAGACCGCTGTTCCTCCCTTTATGTGCGTACAGTTAAAAGCAGATGTAAACAGTTGCACCTTTGGAGGGAACACTCCACTGCATTTTGCTGCCAGCCAGGGCTCTCCAACACTCTGCTCCATGCTCATCGCCGCAGGTAGGAGTTCTAAAGGATCTGAAGGCAGTCCTTTCATTTACAGCAGTAAAATATACTGTAGTTCTAACTAGAATAGTGACTATCATATAATGGACATTTGGTTTATACAAGTCAGTGAGATGGCAAACACAAAGACATAAACCAATGGTGTACACGTTCATTAAAATACATCTTGCTTGCAGGAGCTGATAAAAAGCTTGAAAACGATGAGCCTCTCTACTTCAGTTCCTCCTCTGATGAAGAACTGGACGAAGGAGACAAAGAACAGACAGAGTCAGTCTCACCACCAACAAGCTCCCGAAAAAGACGTGCAGGACACACACCTTTAGACTTGGCCACATGCCAAAAGGTATGGAGATTAACATGGAGTAAGTTTTAAATTAGATACTAAATATCCTCTTTTGTCTTGTGTTCAGGTGAGAAACTTGTTAACGCCAAAACTTGACCAATCATCAAGTTGTCCCAGCATCAAAAAGACAAAACAGAGCAGCACCGAAGGTAACAAAGTGCCTTTAACTAATTTCTATATTTATGTTATAAACGGTTTTTACCGTTGAACCAATTCAGTTAATAATTCCAATGGGTGCATTTTGCAGAGATGCCACCACACCATTACTATACCTACTTATAAATTATGCTTTATTGTCCCACATAGCTTAACTTTGTCTTGGGCAAGTGGTGCTGCATCGTATACATTCACACGTTCAGTAAAACATATTAAAAATTAAAAAGAAACATCACTAATCAATATCAATTCAAGTACAACCATGAAGAAATTCACATAGTAACCCTTGTGCTAACCTCAAAGATAGTGCGCGGGTTAAAAAACACTTTTTCTTTTTTTACTATTTATGTTTTAAACATAAAACAAACACAAACAAAATTATTAACTTTTTTATGTCGTGGAGGGAGGGAGGGGGGAGGCATTCTACTACAGACGCATGTGGGTCGTCCAGCCCCGCAGATAGCACAGATGTCAGGACTATACCATACCAAAATGTTTGTTGGGATTATGTTTATGATGGTAGCAGTTTTCTTAACTTGTAATGTGAAGCTTATGGTTGATTTGGGAAACCAACAGGAACAGAAATAGGTCTGAGGGCTGCATTTAGCCTGAGCCCTAGTTTGGGCCTGCCTGCATTAAATCTTGTCCCAGCTGTGAGATACAAACAAGTTTATCATTTTTGCATTTGCTCTTATCTTTTGTCCTCACGTGTGGTCTACCAGTGGTCTCTGGGCTGGACAGTGACACTCTAACCCGTCTGATGGAAGTGCTCAGTGTTCAAGATGTTCCCTGGAAGAAACTGGCTGAAAAGCTGGGGATGATGACCTTAACTCATCTGTATGAAGACAGTCCCATGCCCTGTCACAGACTGTTGCAACACTACCAGGTCAGTGCACAGTCCTAGATAAGACTAATGCACTCTTTTATATATATATATATATATATATATACACACACACACATATACATACATACATATATACATATATACATGCATACATGAACGAATGAACGAATTTCACAGAACTACATGTGTTGTAGCTGGGTGGTGGTCCAGTAGAGGGACTTGTAGAGGCATTTCGGTCTCTGGGTGTGACTGAAGGGGTGAGGCTGCTGAGAGACAGCCAGTCTTGGGAGGACAAGCACAGCACAGGTCAGCTTCCATTTAAACAAAACGCAAAGATCACCCCATTATAACATGTATGATGTAAACTTGATTGTCTCCCTTCAGACACTACAGTGGACAGTGGATTTGGTAGCCAAGCCATGGAAGATGAGGAACAACCTGTTGCTTCGTAATGAGCTAGAAAGCTGAAAACCTGTCACATCAACAAAGGAAAGGACTTTAGACCACAACAGGAGCAAAGGAAGTGTTCAGTCAGTGGAATTCTGACTTCTCCTTTTACATCTTCAGGACTAAAGTGTGTCATCAGTTTGAGAGGAGGACCCATTTAAAGTCTCTTAATTTAATAAAAGTGCTGTCAGTGTTCAAAGAATTGAAATGAAGGAAGGATAAGCTTAAAATATTTCTGCCTTCTACCAATATTTTTTTACAATCTTGCAATCTGTGTTTAAATTCCTAAATAACATTTTATTATATCTCAGATGTAGAGCAGCATCTACAAACTTTATTGTGGCCTTAATGAGTGTCACATTTTAAAATTACCATTATTTTTGGCTGACAGACATTCACTTTTTAAACTTTGGACTCTTAAGAATGTTAAGACGTTACACGAATGACAGGGTTGTCTTCTTTGTAAGTCTGGCATCCAAAACTGGTTGTGTCATATTAGCCTGCCAAGTGCTCTTTGGAAATAGGAAGAGATCATTTAAGAAAACATTCTTGGTTCAGAGGTAAACAAATAAAGACTTGTAAATAAAGTGTAAGTGTATTAATGGCAACAGTGATGACCAGTTATTACGAAATGAGAATTAAGTGTCCAGAAAGTGTAAATTCCTAACATGAATTGTATTTAAGTGCTCCTAGTGTGTTGGAGTATATTTCTAGTGAACAATTTGAGCAAATATTGTTTCTATTGAAATAAAAACGAACAAGTATTTCAAATATTGTTTATTGTTCTTTGACATGATACAAATACAGAAACCAAAACTTGAGGTGGACATTATGTACAGCTGCAGCAAATACTCGCAAGGCTAAAAAAATAGAATCTCCAAAATATATTAACTTTTGCTGTTGATTGAATAAATAAATTGCTTATTTTGAAATCGATTTAGTATTTTAAAACAGTAACTAAGTACCCTAAAATGCAACCTATGCTATCGGTAATATGGCTTTTTAATGTGAAGTTATGAACACTTCTGCATAACAAGGCTTTCAGCTTCAAGTCGGAATGGCGCTGCACAGTCCCAAAAATCAAACTACCATTTCACCTGCATACACTGTTGCACACAATACACAATACTGATGGGAGGAACCGCACGAGGCCAAAGCAGAAGGGCGCCCCCTGGTGTTTGGAACGGCAGTGACGCCATCTCGCACAAACCATGAAGTAGTGTAATTCTTTAGTAAAAAAGTTACAAATAAAGAGAATTTGTGTCTGACACAAAATAACAAGTGCGGCAACTTTAATTTGTTCATAACTAATTTAGCACACAGCAAAAGTTTGAAAAAAAAAACAAAACACCCCAAATCACATTCGTAAAAGTTAGATTGCAGGTTTGGGGTTTGGAATGGTTGTTTTCTTGTGGACCCAAAAACCCTGTAGTGCTGGCCATAACAGCCACAGCAAATACTAGTGATATCAAAATCAGGCAAATGTGTTTAAAGAGATGCTTCCATTACTTTTACATGCCGAGACTGCCAAAGTGCCAGCCTTCCTCATAAACCTGATCACACTTCAATGAGCTAAATGGACTCAAATAGTCTGCCAGGCCAAACCACACTCTGCATCAGTCAATACTCGGATTAAAGTCTGAATCAAACTTCAACAGATTTCAGAACACATGTTGAACTAAAGTTAAAACATTTCTCCAGCAGAGTGTAATGGGGATTTTGTCACATCTAATACTTGAGTGAGTCCATAGAGAAAAACACCAATGCATAATAAGTGTATTCGTAGTGTATTTTGTAACGAGAAATGTAATATGTATTTTGGCCTTTTTTGTACAGTATACTGAATATGTGTATCTACAGCATTGCAAAGCTTGGTCTGATTATACTTTACACAGCTACAGCTCAAACTAGTAATACAGCACTGTGATGCTAACTCAGAAAATTACTCGGAAAAATACAATCCACCGAAAAAAAATATAAATAAAAAGCACAAGAATAGTTTAAAGTGCTATATCTTCAAATATAAATGTCTTCCTTGTGGAAAAAAGAAGCACCACAACACAAATGTAGGTTGAAAATGTGTAAGGGTGCCGCCTTCAGTCTGTTCTCCCAAACACCATCACAAAAGCGCCCACAGGAGGTTGATTAGTGTCCAAAAAGTGTCCGATCTGCCAGAGTAAATTGTTTACCTGGCTGTGATTGTGTGGGCAGTGAAAGGGCAGTAACGCCCTATAACTGGAGTGATCGGTTCCACGTTCTGTGCATCAAACACAGTAACACGAGCTGCACAATTCCTTACAGTCATTAAAATAGACAATAAAAGAATATAATTGTACCTTAACATGATCAGAAAGGAAACTGTATAAAGCTCCTGCTAAACTCCACAGGTGAAATAAGCGTTTTGTAGAGTGAAGGAGGCAATACCTGTACAGCATCTGACTAGTTTATTTATTACACATATTCTTTCTTGACCACCAGCAGGAAACACATGGATGTTTCCACTTCACATTAGGATACTTCCGTTTTGCCTTCAGCTTTGCTATCTGGCTTGGTCCCATTCTGACTCTCCTCTTTGGTCTGAGTTGAGGTGACTTTGAGACTCCTGGATCTGCCGCTTGGGCCGCTGTCCTTTAAAGAGCTATACTGGGGCAGAGCGGGGCTGGAGTGGGCTCTGTGGAGACCACCTTCACTCAACAGACGGGACTCGAAGGCAGAGAGGTCCTCTGTGGCAAACTTGAGCTTTGCTCTCATCAGCATGGCGTAGGTGCCGTAGCGGGTTTTCTGTGAAAAAAAGGATGACTTTAATGTGTGGCAGACACTACACACGATCAGCAAGCAAAGGCCTACATTTTTAAGACCCTTTTTTATAAAATGTATTGGGAAAAGTAATGTAATGAGGGAATTGTATCGGAATATACATGTATCAGGATATATATCGTATCGTGATCCCTGTATCGGGATACGTATTGTACCGCGAGGGTCTTGACAATACCCAGCCCTAGTTCACATATAACCAGAAGATGAAGCCAAAGTGTCTCCTACGCTTAAAATGTATTATTGTTTTTAAACTCTAAATCTCGTTTTTTCTAAAACAGAGTCCAGATGACTACAACTGAATCTTTTTCTACAATGGAACACTCCTTTCCTCTTTTCCATTCCTGTTTCAAAATCTTTAACTGTTAAAACTTCAGCAAACTTTTTAAGTGTTCCCTATAATTCACTCTATTCAAATATTTAATTTGTCAATGCCAGCCATGTCCCATGCTTGACACACGGGCGATTCGTGTTGAAATTCTAAACAGATAACATTTGGAAAGCAGAGAAACCAACTTGAAACCAATGGTTCCGACGTGTGGGGAAACGTGGGGGGGTCGAGAGATGATTTGGAAGATGTTGATTTTATAATTATGACACTGTATTTGATGTATTTTTAAATCAAAAACTGTATATTTTAGTCAAATTAGTAAGTAAAATTACATAATAAGACACTCAAATTAGCACAATTATACCAAATGTTTAATGTTTTGCAACTTGAAATGATCACAGATTTTAGCAGTGGGAGTCCTGGATTGGTTGCACAATTATTTTGGAGTTCCGGACCTGAAAAGTCCACTGGATACATCATTTGCCTTTGAAAGCCATTGTACAATTTCTAGTTTCAACTGGTTTGGTGTTTTATGAAGCCTCAGTTTGGCCATCCCTTTGTTTATGTTTATTTAGGTTGTGTTAACCCAGCATACCTCAAACTCCAGGTACTCCTGCCGTTGTCTCTGCTCCTCTACATCCCGACCTTTAACCTTAGAATCTGCAATGAGCTCAGCCAGCTCAGTGGACACGGCTCCGAATCGGTTTTCATGGGACTTCAGCTGCTCTTCCTGTGAACATTTTATTTTGTATTGTTGGAGTTACAGTATTTCAGTTAAATCTTATAATTTGCATTGAAAGGAGTGTATATCGTTAAGAATCCCAGGGTAAAATATTTGCTTACAACATGGAAGGAGCTCATCAAAACATACAAACTAAACAAAGATGTTAAAATCTTAATCTGGTTGGTTTATGACCAAGGTTTTGTACCAAGTAGAATTGATCTGAGATTCAAGGTCTGGATTACAAAAAGGTATAAAAGGGTTTTTTCCAGATTGTAAAAGATAATCACATGAAAAGCTTTGATATGTTGAAAGAAACCTTTGACTTGGAGAAACAGGACTTTTTTTTAGGGTATTTACAAATAAGGATTTATTATAACCAAGAAATTAAGCAAAACCACTATAATCCTTTGACTGACTTTTTTATTCAAGGTTTATAAATTAGAACTTTCAAGGCGAATAATATTTAAATTGTACCAATACATTGCTAATCTAGACAGCTACTCCACTAAATATATTAAAAACAAATGGGAAAGAGAAAGTAATCTTGTTTTGACGGAGGAGGAGAGGGAAAGTGTTATCCCAGTGAAGGACCATAAAATTACATGTTTGGATGGAATTTTGCTGGTAAATGTTGTCACGTTTTTTCAAAATGCCATGTCAAAGTGCTCATTATTCACAAGGAAATGCAAACTGTTGGAGAATCTGTGGCAGCCAGGAGGCAAACCACTATCACGTGTTCTGGGACTGTCCTGTTGCTCAAAAATATTCGACTGAAATCAACAATGCACAGCAGACTGTTTTTTACATGGCCATCCCACAAAATTTTAGAACAATGTACTTGGTCCTCAGAACTCCTGACATGGACACAATAACTGGATACCTCTGGAATGTACTGTTGGTGGCAGGAAAATAGGCCATAATGAAGAAATGGATGACAAAACCTCACCAACGATCAAAGTCTGGACTGACAGTAATGGACATTAGACAAAGGAAAAAAATGACAATCGGACTTAATTTGGAAATGGACAAATTCTAAAGACTTTGGATCAAATGGGACTGTTATTTTCATTTAAATGGGCCTCGATTTTGTTTGTATTTATGTTAAGTCTATGTCTATTTGTGTTATTATTGATTTACACTCTCTGTCGTTTTGTGTTGTGTTGTTTTCTGTGTTCATCTGGGGGAAATGAAAAGGAGTGTGTACCTGGGACAGTTTGGTGTTAGACCCTGGCAGAAGGGGTCGGCTGAACCTCTTCTGTGAGCCAATGGCTGGTGGGAAGGGCGGAGCTGAGAACATGGCTGATACTATGTTAATGCGTGTGATCCAGGACTGCATCTGCTCTGCACTCCTGCAGTACACAGCACATTTTCTCATGTACAGTGGCTATTACTTTAAAATTAGGTAATATGTTCACACGTGTTCTAAACTATAGATATACAGTTTCTAATTGAAATGCCATACGGAGCCTGGAAGAGGAACACCCTCCAGTCCGCTGTCCTCAGGTAGAAGACATTTGCTCGTTTGCTGTAATCCACTGCTCTCATGGCCAAAGAGTGGTGGATAGATACAGCATTCTTCAGGTCCTCCTGGGTCAGCTCTTGTCCTGAACGGTACTCCTCCTGCACAGAGCATTGGTTCAGTGTGTTACCTTGTGTTCACTGTGTTTGTATTTGGGAATGTACCTTCTGCAAGTAGAGCACCAGGCCCTTCAGCGCGGCGTAAAATGACTTCCATCCCCTTTTCCCTCGTGGAGCTGGAGAAACACAGACGTATTATTTTCTCAGTCATTATAGACATGAAATTAGGGCTGAAATTAGTATTGCTCTAGTCAATTCTATAAATTTTTTTGTTCTGTTTTCAGTTTGTTTGGTTTTTTGTTTTTGTTTTTTAATGAGTTTGCATCTGATCCAATGGCAAACTGCAATCTTACAGGACCATACACACATTATTTATGATATTTGCTTACACGGATGCAACAGACTTACTGGACACATAGACTGAACACCGTTCATCTCTAGAAAATTATAAAAGCATAGACACATGTGGTTTAGGTTTAACGTACACTACATAGCATGTGCCAATTTAACGCTGGTATGTATATCACACTCTTGGTACAAAGACATATTTAATTAGCTTTGTTGTGATGATGTTGCACATACTTCTCTTGCCATCCTGGTCAGCATGGACTTTGCGCACCAAGAGTCCGCTCTTATAGAGCTGTTCGTTGGCCTGCTTGGCCATGCTGAGCAGAGGAGTCCCGCTGGGCCCCTGGCGCTTTAGTGTGTGGGACGCAGAGTCTTTTCGAGCGTCTGGTGCCACAATGGTCCCAGGCTTCTGCACTTCCTCCTCATCACTGTGGCACACAAACAATATTTATAGTTAGAACGTTTTATGTTAGTTCATCAAATACAAATGCAAATGGACTTCACCTGACCTGACCCTAAATTGGGAGGTCCACCAACTGCTATAATCAAAAATATTAATACAATGCTGCAAGTTTAATTTTTGTCAAATTTTAGATTTTAGAGTTTCATGCCTTCGTAACAGGGACAGGGTTTGTACTTTTTCCACCATAACTTGCACCTCTTCAATTACTACATTTGTTTTGTGTGTGTTTTTTAAATGGTGGTCCAAGTTTTATTTTTCTTACTAAAAGCTGAGGAGAGCATAAACTTTGGGGTCCGCACTAACCTCACCAAAATCTGTTAATTTATTATTTCAGAACAGAAGGTCTGCAAGTAAGAGTTGAGATTATAAAGATAATGTCATTCTAACATTATATGTTCATGTACAAAATATTAGAAACTGCAGATAGTTGGACCAAAGACCCAGTGACTGAACAGAAGATGGAAAGGCTCCACAGCTGAGCGGGGCAGACATTGGACAAGGCACAGATGGCACCAGCTCCAGTCTGTGGAGACGTGAGAGCTGCACACACTGAAATGGTGGCTCTGTCTACTGACCACATATATGAAATCACAACAATTTACAAAGTCAACTGTACAGCTTAATTTCATAACACATAGTTTATAATATATATGACCTTAATAGATACATGTACATACATGTATACATAGTGTTTGGGCACAATGTTGACGGCGTGTAAAATGTCAATTTCTTTGGACATACCAACAAGTTCCAATCAATCAAGTATTTTTGAGAGACTGTTAGTAAACTAGCTATATAAACTAAGTGCTATATTCATTACAAGATTGGAAGCTAAACCCCAGAGAATAATTATGTTCCACACAAACAGTTTGCTTGTGGGAGTTCACAATTGTATAGATGCTGACATGTAATTATTAGCAGAAACAGAAGGAGCTGTTACCATGGTAACTGTGGCTAAAATAACCCTGTGCATGGATCATAAACACCACACGGACGCCGTTTAAACAAGTGTCAACTCACATAGTCCACTGTAGTTTCTCACTCCGGATGGATGTGTACAGCGTCTGCAACACAAAAACAGTCTGCTGCCACTCACTCATATTAGAGACTGGTCTGGGTCGCTACAGTGGGTCACAAGTCAGATAATATTTGAACCTGATTTCCAAATACATGCACCCTTAAAGTATAAAGCTTCTTATAAATGAAATGGGTTCAAGTGTGAATGATCAGACCTCACATGTCACAGACATCCAAGTATGAACTGTGAAAAGTCAATCTGCATCCCAGTCATTCAACCTTCCCAATTCTTGTCCTAGTCTACACACTAAAGCACTGATAAAAAGTGTATTGATATGAGGCAGTAACAAAGAGAGGTGTACCATAATACAAAGAACAAACCTTCATAAACTGATACATTGTAGATCATTATAATCCTAAATAATAGGATAAACAACTGGAATGGCCAAATTCAAGACTGATTTTCAGTGGAAGTAGGCTATAATTTATAACAGGAGGAGGTAGGGTAAAGTTCACACATTTAAACCATTTAGTATGCAAAATATTTCCATCATAACGGTTTAGTATTATTAGCCATTTAATAAAAAGATGAATTATCTAATCTTGTATGCCATCTTACTCAACACAGCAGAGTTATCACACTAAAGCAGTCTTCACATCAGACTCACGACTTTACGTTACATTTACTGACTGTAAATACTGCAAATACTGGGAGTGGTGCAAAAACGAATCCACAACTCTTAACACACAACAGCCCACATGCTCTCAAGTGGCCAGGGGGTGAATATGTCCTGGATGAGGCAGTACCTTCTTGCTGCGGTCCTTGGACTTTGGCAGCAGGTTGGAAAAGGCCAGGGGTTTGAGTGAGCAGGAGCGCTGCTTTCGCTGACTCCTGAAAGCGTCAGCGTCTCGGGAGCTGCGCCTGTTCTGAGCCACACACAGAGAGCGGGAGCGAGTGCGGTCCGTCGACTGAATGCTGTTGACTCCAAACATTTTAACTACTTATGTACTTGTGAATGTAATAAAGAATCTAATAATAAATGTTCATCTCAACACAAAGTCTTTGGACAAGGTACAGAGGTTGGCAGGTAAGGCTCTTCCTCCCGTGCGATGGTGCAGGGAAGCAGACGTTGACTAATGGTCCCTGGGTCCTCTGCAGAGCTGCATTAGAATTCTGTCAACATCAAAGGGAGATGACTGAAGGGTCTCCAGGACAGAGGACTCCACCTGTATCAGCTCCTCAACTGCACATGGAGTTAAGCCCGTGTGAGCAGAGCCTTGGAGCTGATTAAAAGCATTCGATAAGCAGACTCTCTGTTCCAACGCTGGTTCTGCACTAAAGCTGCAGTGTCACTCCAAAGGAATCCCTCGTCTCCAGATCCTTGTTACCGCGGAAACGGTTCGGCAGCACTAAAGATGCACCCACTCACGCACACCCACTCAGAGAGCACAGGTTTACAGCTGCGGACCGACAGGTTAAACACTGCTATGCTCGTCTGGGCAAACACTTACAGACTGCTTTGTCCAACCTCCCTCCTCACTCCCTCTCACTATCTCTCTCTCGATCTCCAAATGCGCAATTTTTCAAAGCTACTGTGGCCAACTAAAGCTTGCTCCCAAGATCCATGTTCCATTAGGAGATGGAGCTCATAATCTGAATGCCACTACACTTTAGAAAACAAATAAGGATGCAGATGGTTCAAGAATATGTAAAGATTGTGGAGGTTTTCATTTTCTATTTAATGTTCAATGGCTTTGCTTGTAACAAAAGTGAAGATGGATTTCAAGTATCTATAGGTTTCGAGTGATGTAAAATTAGCACATGCCATAGCATTAAACTATATATAAAAAAAAAAAAAATGTCTTTGTGATTGAAACCCATGAATACAGGTACAGTCATGTGGGTCACATTTGCAACAATCTCATCTAAAAAATATTGTTAATTGTCATAATTGTATGACAGAGTGAAAGTAATGTATGATTTCATGTCTGTACCTTCAGGACCTCTTTGGGGAAGTCCTTTCCATCATTGAGTCCCTCCAAGTTTGAGATAAACTGGCTGCAGGACATCCTCTTCCCCAAATTCTACAAACAACATGCCAACATTAAGCCTCACAACTGTGTCAATGGCTTTGCGTGTAAAATAATTATAAACAACACATCGCACTAAATTTATATTTCAAAATAAGACAAAGCACAGTATAGAGTCAAGAACAGTGGAGAATACTCACATTGCCATGGAGGTCCGAGTTGAGCAGCATGACAGCACAGGTCAGAGTGTGGACGCTGTCTGTGAAGCAGCAAAACAACTTAGCTCACTCAAAATAGAATAGAATAACTTTATCGTCATAACCAGTGATGGCAGAAATTTGTCTTTGGCTTGCTCATTCACATATATCACAGTACAAGCACACAGACTGTAATAAATCATAAATAAATAAAATGATACCAAGCAATTAGATAAATTGTATTTGTGTCCATACAACTCCTGCCCAGCCAGTCACAAATATACAATATTTGTGGTTTTATAACCACTTATAACGCTTAAAAAGAAGTAATCAAAGTTGAAAACATTTCATGAAAATGAGCAAACCAGAAACTTGCTGTGATTGAAGTGGCCTGGATTAGAGAGTATACAATGGTGTGTCATTGACATGTTCCAAGTAGCAACATGACAATGTTTCATTGACAAAAAATGTATATCTCTCCATTATATCTTTTTTTATCTCAACAATATTCAGACGTTATTTAGCAATACATCAGGAATATGCTAAAATATGTCTGTAAATGTCTTGATTGAGGTTCAAGTCTAGCGCAAAACATGAATTTACCATAACATTAGCCACGAACGTGCAGAAATATCGATATTGTAATTTAGCATAGCTCAACATTTGTGATATTATCCATTTTTAAGTTAAACTAGGACTAACTAGTAGTAGTAGCACTGAGTAGTGTATTAATGTCAATGGTGAGAGTGGGTGAGTTGATTGGCACCTTCTGTGTTGAGGCAGTGAGGGTTACACTGTGCGTATCTGTGAGAGAAGTGTGTGAGGAGCCGCTCTCGTTCCTGCGTCTCTCCCACCAGGGCCAACCGCCTCAGAAATAACCTACAGTACACACACAGTGACTTTGTTTCTTTGAGCCATGTGTATTTATTTTATATTGAAAACAGAATGAATAGCTGACCTGAGTGCCTCGTCTATGGTGAGACTGCTAAAGTTGAAGAGGCTCAGGTATTCCTCGGCCACGGAGCGGCTGAACTCATTACTGTTCACACACACACACAGTAACACTCAACAGCTGTATTATCACATGTAAATTGTCAAAAAGGACCCTCTCTCACTTTTTGTTGAGGTGTCGGGCCACATCAGACTTCTTAAAGCCGTCCAAGCTGTAGAGACGCTGGGCAAGCCGTTTGGCAGCCTGTAGGTCCGCTTTGACGCCGTTCAGAGCATCGATGCTGTCGTGTCGAGCCAAGCGCTGTGCCACATCTGCCTGAGGGTACAGCAGTTCCGGGGGCCGCTTCACATGCTCCCTACAAAATACAAATATTGTCTCCCTCTATAACCAAGAAGCTTTGTCCATAAACACAGTTTGTTATTGGGTTACCAGTACATTATATTCCCGAGAGATTAAAATATTGGAAAATGCTGTATGTTTTATGGAAATGCGAGTGTGAGTAGTTGTTGTGACTAAGTGTGCTTTTGGGGCTGTACTGTGGAGGATACACGCATAATATATGATTGAGATTTTGAACAAACTTCTTTGTCTTTTGTCTCAAACAGGAAAAGACCCAAAGAACGCCAGCTCAACCTGAATGTCTCCTACACACAAGACCACAGGGTTTTTAAAGTGTTACAAAAGTGGAATGCAAAGACAATAAGGAGTTTTGACAATATTGAGTGCAGAAATCTCTATACAAATGCAAATTGAGACACATTAGTAGGCATCCAAGAATTAAAATGAACATGCACGCTGTCGCATAACCTCCAAGTTCTGTCCAAATGATATACTATATTTAAACACTAAACATTGTTTTATCTAGAACCACTCACGTGTAAGAGGCCAGATACAGCGGAGTGTACAGCTCCCTGTCCTCCTCCAAAACTCCTATGTGCCAACACAGGAGTCTGGCCATCAAACAGCCATGAATCACCCCTAAATCATCCCAAAATCTCAGGTCTGTGAGTGAGATGTGACAAGGCCATTCTGTCCTTAGTGCCTGCTCTGGTCTCCTCAAGACACCTCGGTGCTCAGTGCTATGCTGTGGAAGGGTGGGACTTCCTACAACTCCAGTCCTGCTCTGTCCTTCCTCTGCATCTCCTTCCCAATGCATTTCCTCCCTTTGTTATCCACCGTTTCCATCACAAATTATTTAACCTGGTACTAAAATACACATTTACGCTTATGAATGACATCTGAAAGTTGATTATAACTTAACTCTGTCTTGATTTGAACGTACTGGCCAATGGCAAACAAAAAATGCCCGCACTTGACAACACAGGAAATGGGATTAAAATAGCAATGGGAACTGGGATGAAAATGTACTTGTATTCCTTTGTTTAGAATTTCGACTTGGGTTTACATCTTTGAATGCATTTATAGAAAACACTGTTTTTCAGTTGTTGCTATTGTAAAGCGCTACACAAATACATGTATCTTAAAGCTGTTCATTTTCCTGGTTATTTGCACTTTGTTATGATGTCTATTCCATCCAGTCTCAAACGCTCATACAATTTGTATGAGTAAGTTCTGTTTTTTATAACTACCTTCCAGCATATTTTAACCAAACTTTCAACACAACATCAACAAAACACTTACCTGACACTGCTGTGGAGTGATGGGGCAGAACTGACTTTTTTAAACCCATCCTTCAGAGTTGAGCCCTTGTTTGCTGAGGACTGATCCCGGACCATGCAGAAGTCCTGGGTCCTGTTTGAGGCACTGGGGGATACTTCAGATACAGGGTTCACTGAGCCACGAGGGAGGAGAGAGCGGGACAGAGGGGCGAAGCTCAAGTCCATCAGTTGCCGGGCTGTGTCTGAAATCTGGGTCTGCACAAACAATTACGGTAATACCATAAAAGGACCAAAGAGCAATTTTTACTTTGGCCCAGGTCACCCAAAAGAGGTTTATCAATGTTGTTATTACTGGTTAAATAAAGGTCGATATAATAAAATAAAGTTACAGCCATTAATAGGTATCACCTTCATTAGCACGCACCTGTATCTCAGGGGTGAGTGTGGGAAGGTCAAAAGTAAAGACTGAGGTGGAGCCTGTGGTGAGGACATCTACACTGTCCAGGCTGCTGTAGGATGTACCCTTGGCTCTGTGAGACTCCATGATGTTTTCAAAATGGCGGCTGAAAGAGTCCAGGTTGCCGTCTGAGGAACAGCGCGGACTGCTCAGGGATACAGGGGACTTGAGGGCGCAGGCAGAGTCAGGGACTGTATCCAAAGGTCTAGACACATGCAAATAATCAGTCACATGCCAAAAGCCTGATCATACTGTATTTGCATATCAGCAGTGTTATATGTCGACTGGCCTGTCCAGATGTAAAGGGGACATTTGACTCACCTGATCATCTCTCTGGAGGTTCTGATGCCCTTCTCTCCTCGTCCAGTGGGGCCCACCTTACCCTCCTCATCATGGGTGTTCTTCTCTTTTTCTTTTACATCCTTCGGGCTGAAACGGGAGGCTCCCAGAATACTGCGGTCATTCCCAAAGGCAGAGTCCACCTCTGCTTCATTTGCCTCAAACACGTCAGCTTCAGCCTGCATCACCTACACAACAGCAAACGGCAACCATTTCCACTCATTTCATGTTCTTCTTCTTTGGTGGTGTTTTGTGTTTTATGGCGGTTGGCGGTTGGTATCCATAGTGTTACATTACTGCCATTCTTTAAACTTTTATTCTTTGGACTTTTATTCTTTGGACTTTTATTCTTTATTCTAAAGTAGAGAAAGAGACACGAGAGAGGGAAAGAGGGAAAAAGGGAGAGAGAAAGGGAAAGATCCAGACAGTGGACTACTACTGTATTCCATCAAATGGTCTACCTTCTCTGAAAATGCCACTGTGGCAGAGGACTAAATGGGTTGATTACTACAAATTGACAGTGGCATCTGATACTTCATTCTCTTTGAGTATATGGGTATGTGTCTGCCAGTGCAATGCATGGCTCTAGATGAGAAACGTATAATAAAAAAAATAAAATTATATTGAGCAATTGTTTTTAGTCCCCACAAAAACCCGGTTTCCCTCAAACTTCTGACAACAGAGTACCACATTAAATTCAGTGCCGCCTTCTGCTGGACAGAAGCCAATTCGGCCCCAGCGAAGCTTTACTCATTCCTCCAAACCTGCAGAACAATGTGCAAACCTGTAGTAATCGACTGTCCATCTTCCGTCTAAGCATCATGTCAACCCAGCTTCACTCAACATCGTACCAACACTAAGCACTATCTACCCGCTTTCCTTCTCTCCTCCGGCAACCAACAGTAGCCCTATTTCCCATGGCACATTGTACTGTAGGTCACAAGTTACACAGACTGTGACCACTCCAGTGTGGAAGTGTGCGATCATATAATGCACTGACCTGATCCAGATCCGTCTCCCGGTAACAGCGCAGAGGCACTGCGTCCAGGTCGGTCTCAGAGTACTTTAGAGTTCGACGGATGATTCCAGAGCTTGAGCCGCGAAGGTCTGGGGTGAAAAGCTCCACCTCAATCTGCTGCACTTTGTGATGCAGGAGCCTCTGCCCCACACTGTCCCGGGGCGTGCAGATAGAGGAGCCAGCTGAGCGTTTGCTGGGGGCCACCAAGGTAGCACCTGTTTAAAAGAATACACAGAAAAATTACATATTGCTAAAGCAGCATGAGGCAATGAGAAACGGTTAACATTTCTGAAACATACTTAATACCTTCAGTAAAACTGCCTTCTTCAGATGGCTCCCCAAACAGAAAGTCCCACTTGGCTTTGGCAATCTTCTCTGACCTCAAGTCTGACCGCCTCAGAACATGGTTAGTCTGATCAACAGCATAAACATAACATTTAGTCTGTATGCAAATGTGAAGATAGTTTATATAAAAAACACTTACATGAATAAGTAACACACATCAAGAACTTAATGTTAAATTGAATGGTTGCATCCAATTTGGTTTTCCACTTTTATTTTATTCTCACAAGTGTAATAGAAACTGTTAACTGCAAACACTGTACACACTGTAAATACTGTGTACTGACTTTGTGCACGTGAGACAATCGTGTGCTGGACAATATGGACAAAAATGTTCTTAATCTTGATATAATTTTAATCACACTATAATCCAGATCGAGATTCCGTCATTTCTAATCATCAGTAATTGGCCAGTTTATGGTCTTTTATGTGAATAAATTGTGATCAATCAATTTGACATCTTGATATATCCTTGTACACATTTTTAAAAATAAATAAAACATTTAATAAATATTCTAGAATAGATGGAATAAATAGTGTGGCTCCACTATCAACACAACTTCAAATAATCTTGATATTTACGCTAAGGTCAATATCCTAGAATTATATCTTTCCATCACCCAAGCCCCTAATGTGAGAGTGATTAATTGAGGGTAGTCGAAGACGCTGCAGATTGGCAGCTGTGTCTAGCTGCTTTCCAGGGATTGAATGAATATTGCCAAGTAGAGCAACTATGAATTTGATTTATACATTAGGTACAAAATACACAACACCACAACAACCCAATGCATTTGTATTATTATTGGTATTATTGGTATACCAAAGAGAATTAAGTCATTCAAACATGAATTTGGATTGTTTTTCTTTAACAGAAATTGAAAATACACTACAGAAATACATTTCCTTTTACATAAAAATATATATAATAACAACACAAGATATATTCCACAATCAAACCAAGGGGAGGCTTGAGGGTGGGCTCACTTAGTGACCACTGGTAGTTTATCACATTCACATACACATTCACTATGGGATTGTGAGCTCTTTGTGGGCAAGGCACAAATTGGAGAAGAACCTACTGTAACATTTACACATTACCATTTTAACCGCTCTGATAACATACATCTAATGGAAGCAGCTAGTGCTAACCACCAGGATGGGACCAGGACTTGAACACAAGGGACAAGAGAAGAGCATTTCCATCCAACCTGTGAACCTGTGCTGCTGCTCGTCTGAGTAGGGCCCAGCCTGCAGGGGGCATCTGCATGCAACACTTTGAAGGACTCACTGGAGGAAGAGGAGGACTCGTCAACGGGACAGACTGTCTGAGGTGTGTTCCTCACAGGCGCCACCTTTTTTCTCTCAATGTAAACGGGATTTGAACATTTCTGCCCTTTATCAGCACTGTCCTCCGTTCTGTACACCTCACACCTCCTGGCTGTCCGGTTTACAGAGGAGTGGTGGGTTTGATGGGGGTCAAGGGTAATCCTCCTGGTGACTTCAGGGCTTTTTATGACTGAACTGGCAGACACATTGGGATGCTGTCTCCTTTCTGTATAGGGATTATGATGATTTACTGTGTTTTCAGATTTCAGAACATTACTAAAACCCACACTATGGTCTGATTGTATTTCTGGATGATGAAACAAATCAGTGTGGTTCAAACTCGAGGGTAAGGATAGAGATTTTGATGACGATTTGGGAGATGAAAGAGGAGACCTATACCCGGCCATAGTCTGTGGCGATCTATGGTTTGTTTTTCCGGTCTGGGGATGTGGCTGCACATAGAGAGGAGAATTCTGCCAGCGGTGTCTTGGTTGGTTTTCATAACAAAAAGCTCTGGTTGTAGAGCTGCAGTGTACAGGTGGGTCCATTGAAGGCACTGGGGAAGTACACATATTGACCCTATCTGACTTAGAATTTGACCCCTTTTCCATCTTGTAGCATGAAGAGAGATGCATTAAGTCATTTTCAGGACTTGCTATGTTTTGTGCATTAAAATTAGATGGTCTTTGGTTAGCGCTATTAGAAAACTTGCAGTTATTGACATTAGAATTGCAGCCATTTTGACCATTGTTTCTACACATCTTAGTATAGCTGTTTGCTGGAATATTGCTAATAGAAATAGCGTGTTGGATATCTGTGGGTTTCCCTGCAGGCAAATGTGGCTGAGGATAAGACTTAGCCTGTTTGCTCTCCACACACTGCTGATGGAGGCTGGGGGAAAACCTATGGGCACTAAGTGATGGAGAGGCTCCTGTAGAAGGAAAGTGCTGAGGTGTGTGTGCAATGTCTCCAGTTTGACCCTGTGCTCCGGTCACCTCAACCTGGCTGCTCCTAGAGGGCAGTGTAGGGCTTTTTCTATTCAGACTGGGAGATGAGGACCAACTGTGTTGAGGCTGCTGATGTCGAGTCATATCTCGGCCACTATTCTCTTGAATATAACTTTCATATCCGCGCTTCAGATCTGGGGATCCAAATTCCCTTAAGGCCCTATGAGTAGCATCCTTGGCCACGGCTTCTAGTGTGTTTCTTCTGTAAAAACTGGGTGTGTTTTGGCCCTTGTGAACCGGGCGGTTGTTCGAAAACATGCGATTATCTGGATCCCGGTGCCAGCCTGGGTCACTGTTCCGCTTTTGGAGATGGATATGATCTTTAGGGAAAGGATGGTCTGTATCATATTGGCACAAAGAGGATCGTTGGCTTCCTGTGTTGACGCTGGCTTTCTCAACATAGCCATATCTCACCACAGATGTAGTACCATTATCATCATCTGCATGCCGGTCATAAAATCTCCTATAACTGGCTGGAGAGGACGGAACAGACCATCGCCCAACTCCAGGGAATGAATGCTCAGGCCCCCAATTGTGTTGATACCCCCAGTCACTGTAATGAGAATATGGTCCATCCAAGTCAGAAAGGGGCATTCCAGGGGTGCGGCTTTCAGACAGTTGTCCCACACTGCCGTACAATGTGTCCCGGTGAGAGGCTGTTGTGGGACACCTGGCATCATCCTGATTTGGGAGCTGGAAGTTGACAGTGTGCCTAGAGGAACATCTGGATGGTGGTAAACTCTGGCTTAAAGCCCTGGGTCGATGTAGAGTTTTTGGGGAGAAATCAGGGCTGTGATTGGTTGTAGGGTGGACAAACCCCCTGTGCGAGTGGGGAAGGACATCCGGACACTGAAGCATGCGGAGGTTGCTTGTGTCGTCTCCGAGTAGCCCTTTGTCATCAATAGATCTCACCTCCACATAGAGATGGAGCACTTTATCCACCTTTGACATGCTGGGCACAAAGTCCGTCATGAGCGTTCAGAGGTTAACAAATAGTTAAGTAGCACCAGTTGTTTTGGATGAGGAAATGTGACAGCATGTGTAGTCCTCATCTGGAGGTCAGGTTGAACAGGCTCCAATCCTACGAGGGCATAAAGGACAACATAGTGAGTTGTAGATCCAAGATACAATCATTTTAATATTGGACAGCACGTACAAGCATTAGAACAGCTGCTAATATAAAGTAATTCTATCTTAGTAAATTCAAAATAGAAATGGTAAAATAGTTGGGTTTATTTAATGATTACAAACAGTTGAGGAGGAGTAGGGAAACACGTGACGGAGTTGTCTATTATTAGACTTGTTAAAGTAGCTTAGCCACAAGAGAAAGCTCCAGTGCACAGTGCTGCCGAGTCTCGTGTCTGCTGTAACACTGCTTTACATATGCAACACTCACAGTCACACTGGATTAATTGACAAAATTAAAAAGCGTTCCAAACTCACACTGGTGCCATGCACTTCTGATGTTCAGCACTAGAGGGCAATAAACCATTTATGCGACATCAAAACGAAAAGGCACAATTTAGAGAGTACAATATTTTGAGTTACACAATTAAGCTCAGAGACCACATGTGAAACAAACTTGGAGGACAAATTGCAATACATAAAATCTTGGTATGTACAGTCCCAAAAGAAATATTTCCATAAAAATACTTTCCAATATCATTCATTATGTATAGCTAAGACAGGAGATATATATTATTTTAGCCCGGTACGCAAAATTGCACTTACATGCTTGTGTTCAGTAGCAGATGTAAATAAGGAACCGCTGTCCAAATCAAACCCGTGCATCACACGAGTGTAACAGTGAGTGGCACCAGTGTGAGCAGAGGAGGGATGACCAATCCAAACATCAGAGAGTAGCAGTATATTGTCCTCACATATTGTTGTCCTGTGTCAGTCGTAAACAGTGTGTGCAGTCACAGACTTACCTTTGCATGCCCTTGTAGTTGCCGTGGAAACTGCCTCAGCTCCTGCAGCAGTCTCTCCATGTTCTGTTTACAACTGTCGTAACCTTCTTCTCTCCTTGAGTTTTGTTTAGACTCATCATGGAATTACACCTTAACCTTTCCCTCCCACCACACATCTCCTCCCCTTCAGACTAAATAAACCTCAATAAACCCCGCCCTCTTTCAAGACCAGCTAATCACATCCTCCTCAATCCAGCCTCTAAACAGAGACAGATGGTAGTGCGGCTTAAGAGAAAGAAACTGACCTGTTGATTGATTCCAACACATTTATTCAAAACATGATTGGCAGAAACATTGCAAACTCCAAAGAATGAGTTCTTTTATTTTTTCATGATAAGACCATTTACCATACGGATGCAACTCAAGATATTAGAACACCATAGAAACAACTGATTTATAAGGTTGTTCAAAATATAATTTTATTTTGGATTGGAGGCTATATTTTAATCTGATTTGAATCCAAGAATGGCTATTGCCTGCGAATTGATGTAAAACAATATATTAAAAAAAAAAAAAAAAAATCTTGTCATTTTAGCAACCCTAAATTGGACATTATGTAAAATAAACTTTTATGAGAATTCATTGGTGTTTCCTCATAATAATCTTACTCAAAATTGTTTGAATAATCCTGCATAGGCCCAATATTGTCCGGCATTAAAAGTTTGAGTGTTTAAAGTTTAAGTTTTAACCTACCACCTATGTCTACCCACTGTGATGTACTTAAATGCCATAATTCAAAAACATTTCAACTCTAGATCAAGGTTGTTTTTTTTTAACAAAATGGTAGGGGAAGAGCAGTGTCGATTAACTTTCTTATGACTGTAAATGTTTTTGCTGATTGGCAAGCCCAAGCCTTGTCCCCAACCTTAACGATTTCCAGCCAATGCCTAATCTTAACCGAACACAAGCAAGGAGTTAGAAGAGCCAATCAGAGGCCATACTCCCAGTGCCATCCTGTAAAAAATTGATTTGCTTCCAGGGCATACACATTGAGTTAAAAAATATATCTTGTATTTTTCAACAATAAAAAAGGTAAGTGAAAATAAGATGCTTGTCAAGGTAAAAACAGCTATTTTGAACAGGAAGTTAATGGGCCAGTTTTGATTACTAAGCCATTATTTTAATACTAATACTAATTGTTATTATTAATTTATGTTGAATCAAGATTTGTGGTTTACGTGTGTGTGTGTGTGTGTGTGTGTGTGTGTGTGTGTGTAAAACAATGATCTACGCATTTTAGAGCAAATAGTAAGAACATACTAAAAACCAGAGGGATAAGCAAATATTCTTTAAGTACAGAACTATTAAACATTTCACTAAATAGTCCAATGATAAGTCTGATGCTTCACTCATTAAAGTGTAGTCATTGGGAGTCAGGACCCCTTTTTGAAAAAACAACACGTTTCGACTTCATCCAAAAGACATTCACAATCTTCGGCTCTGCTCCGAGAACTGAGATATTTATCCTACTTTGGGCTGCGTAAGCCCTTGCCCTCTGGGAGGGGCTTCTCAATAATAGCCCGTCTTGTTAAACTATTTGGTTACACTGTCTAAGTTTCACCTGAAACTAATCTTTCTTAGCCTATCAGCCCTTTAATGGGCCAAATAAATCCTATTGTTTGCTGACTGCAGCTCCCTTGTCACTGATGACTACTTGATTCGCATATGACTGGATTGTACGGTTTCTTTCTTTCTTTTTTTTGCTCGTTGGCTTTATTGGCAGCACAGTGTGAAATGTGACGAGAGAGAGAGGGGAGGACATGCAGTAAATGTCGGAGTTGGGAATCAAACTCACGACACTACAGCCGGCTGCACTTGGAGCCTGGCTTACCTGTGCTGTGCAATAACCACTCGACCACCGGGCAGTACTAGTCTGTACTGTTTCATAACCAGGGCTTCAAAACGTTGTTGTAAACATCTGGTAAATTTAACCTTAAAACAACATTCAATTTTTTAACATGTGGGGTAACCACTCAAGTCCGAGTTCTCAGACTAGATTGAGAATGACTTTTGGATGAAAATCAAAATGTGTTTTTCAAAAACAGTGTCCAGAAGACTGCAACTGAATCCTTTTCTACAAAAGGAACACTCCTGGATGAATGAGGGATTACATTGACCATAGGCTGAGAGAGCGTTCTGGACGTGTTTTACCTCCTTTTTTCATTGCACAATAAGTATATTGCACAGATCAGATATAACTACAAGCAAATTTGAATTACTCTTACCCTCTGAGTTGGCGGGCACTTTTTGGGTTCTGTGTTGTAAAGTCCTGATCCCAGCTTGTGCTCTAGTGGATGGTTGGAGTCAAAGGGCAAGTACTGATCCGTGTGTGTAGGTTCCTTATATACTTCTATCTGGAGCTTCCTGTCCGCTCTAATAGTGGAAGAAAAAATAGATATGTAACACTAAAACACACTATGCATTTTTAGCTGAGCATTCTGACTCTCCTTAAGAAGTTAAAGATGCAAACTAAGTAGGTGCTAATGACAAGGGGCATAAGTAGAAGCATAAGTAACTTTTCTCATGAGGGGTCTGAACTGTAACGGCCTGGCAGTGCCACCTGGTGGTCTACACGAGGATAGATACGTTTAATGACATACTGTGGAACATTCCAGGCAAAGCATTAATAAGAAGTTACACAGTGCACCTTTAAATGCAAATACTGGGTCACAAAGATATGATGTGTGCACAGGGCTGCGCGTGGCCGTTGGGTTTGATCCATGGTTTCCAGGCAGTAAATAATACAATATCGTAACGTTATCACTGAATATATTTTTGGTCAAGCCAATCTTCGGGCGTTTGAAAATCAAATATGAAAAGCTTACATTTTCAAAAGAGTTTTTTGAATATGCACTTACCAGATAATTTTCTGGTCGTGACGTTCACAGCTATCGTAAAAAAAAAGTGAAAATACTAAATGTTGTGATGCCAATGACCTCCCGTCGGTCCATTTCCCGCAGAGTCCACATCCACAAAGCGCAGAGGTCGGTTCGAAATAAGTTCTTCCCCGGGACATTTGTGCGCAGCAGGATCAACTCTGCGGGATTTGCTCCGGGTTAACATTCTCTACTTTCCACGAGTCCCCGCATTTACAGCCTCTTGTCTCTTTTTAAGTCACTTGATATCAGTTTACGTTATCCACGGTGACAGGAACTTCCGCATCAGTTTGTGACGTCGATCTGACGCAAGGAAATAACACGCCCACCGCAGGAGACAAGCGTGACTTGACCATTGACAAGACTTGACAAGCAAAACCATGGACCTATTAAAATAACAAAACCGATTAGCCCTATTCTATGACACCATGTTGGCTAAACTGCTAAAAGTCCTTCAATAAATACAAATGTATGGCTTTTCTTTTGTTCTTAGATTCACATGGAAATTTAGTTGGAAGGAATCTACCATAAGAATGTTTGACATATTTGGTTCTTCTTACCATGTTTCTGTCCAGACGTGGGTAGAGTAATTTTCAGATACCACGTAACTCCTGCTTGAGTACACAGTGCAACAGTAGTAAGTTTTGGTTACTGCTATCACTGTGAGTACATGACAAAAGCTTCTTTCTCCCCTTCAGATCGGATTTTCTTTTTTGTGGTCTATCCTTATTATTTAATGATTCCATTGTTAATCATTTATATCATTATTCACACTGTAGATCAGATGTTATGTCCAGAACACTCTTACTTGAGTAGTAGATTCTACTTGAGATTTCCTAGACCATTACTTTATCCAGGACTATTCAACTTAATTTTTCCGAGGGCCAAGGCTTCTGGGCCAGAGGTGGACTGTAACAACATTTTGGGTTGCACAAAATATCCCCACCCACTGTTTATGTGTGATGAGTTAATACAATAAAATACTGATATAAATAACACTTCTTCTCACAGACAGTGCCCAACCACTGTCTGAACAAACCCAGAATCAATACAGGTCTAAAGCAGAATTAATCAAGGACTAAACCAAGACCAAACCAGGTCTAAACTAGTGCTACCCCAGAATTAAACCAGTTAACTAGCTGTGTTTTTTGCTTGTTTTTATGATTGGAAGACGGCTTGTGGGCCGGATAAAGGGCCTAATTGAAGGGCCTGATTTGGTCCCTGGCCCTTATGTTGAATAGCCCTGCTTTATACTTTACTCTTCTTAGTAGAAAAAGATTCAGTTGTAGTCATCTGGACTACAATGGACTACAATGGAACACTCCTGGACGACTGAGGGATTACACCGACATGTTTACCCTTCTTAGTTGATTTTCGGCTGCGCCTCTGATTTTGACCAATGTTCAGTGCGGCCTCCAGGACATTAGATGGCAGCACCTGCCACTCACATGCTCAGCTGCCCCATTACAAACCAAAACAGAGGTTGAAGAAGACATCACGTTCATTGAAGAACCTTCTGGTGAGCACTTAAAGGTTTAATTTAAGGGTTTAATTTATTACAGTTTGGAAATGTGTTTCGATGTCTATCAATGTGCACTGGAATCCATTCATTGATAGGACATACTATAAAGCAGACCGATGTTTAATGGCTAATTAACTTATTATTATATGGGCAGCTGTTTTACTGATGTGAAAGCACCATCAGCAGGTCAGACGAGTGCATCAAATGGGGTCGATGATGATCTGTGTTTGATGTGTTTTTTTGTTTTGTTTTTATTCTACCCTCTAGTAAATCACATAACAGAGATGGGCGCCATCATTTCCAAATCTAAAGTAAGTCAACCTACACTAGGCAATAGAACATGCATAGCAACAAGCATAGAAATAAATAATACATTGTTCCGACAAACAGTATGCTTAAGAACAAGTGAAGGAGATCGAAGTGAGATGACAGGATAACTAAAGCTAGACCTTTCCTTTCTGTTCCTGCTCTGTTTCAGTTATAGTTTGTACTGCACAAGATCTTTAAAATCTTTTTCAATTTTTTTCATTAGACAAAATTAACTCGACTTGAACAACTGGAGAACATGGACAAGGTGGGTAGCTTATTAGAACAAAAAGTTATTTTTACAGGGGCCATGGCTCAGTAAATATCTAGTTGGCTGATATTTTGCTTGTTTGCTGGTTTAATTTGTATCCTTTTATTTTAGGAAATTAAACAACTGATGGACTTTCAGGCCAAGAATCAACGCCTGCAGAGGGTGAGCCCAACTCTCCTACTTTTTTTGTCTAGTGCACTCCTCATGGCAAATAGTTTCTCCCTAACTTTGTGTTAATTTATGACACTGGTAAGGTGTTTTTATACTGTATGAAGCATTACTTATGTTTGTATTTCCTCATAAACGAGTGTTTTTGTTTCAGCTGTGGGTGGGTAGGCTGCTGGTCTACTCCTCAGTACTCTACCTTCTTACTTCGCTCCTTTTCTACTGCGTATTTCTGCCTGAACGCTGGCTGCAGCGCTTCACTATGGCCTTGCCCTTCTTTGCATATCCAGTTGTGTAAGTATCTCATGCCACATATTTTAAGTATTGTAATTTCATGGCTAGTGTTGTTCCATTTTATCTATAATGAACAAGGGTAGAGAATGTTTCAAGACACTGTTTTAGAAATCAAGACATTTCATGCATAAACAGACCCAAACTATAACTAAATATATGGAGAAGAAACTACAACCATTCTGGCTTCCATAGACTGTATGCATCCTAGAGCAAAAGTATGATCACAGTTATGCCCAGACCACTATGTCATATGTAAGGCAATATGTGGTGGTGGTGGTGTCATTGGATTTCAGAGTATTTAAGACTACTGTCATTCAATTTACTGTCCATTTGTGGTGCACTGCAGTAAAAGGAAGATGATGTATGCAGCATAATTATTATGCTGGATTATGATGAACACAGAGTTGTTTAATGAAGACAGTATGCTTTTTTCAGGTATTAGGAATGACGTATATCATAGTTTCACATTTTGTTCATTGTAAACCACAATATTGATCTAAAATGGTTTGGTAATCGAAACCGATCCATTGACTTAATTTTCAATTATTTCATCCAGTTGCATTTTTGTATAATTTTTTAACATTACGTGTATGACCCAGAGTCTAAATGTAAAAATAAATTAAAGTACAGAGCTGTGGGCAGGGAGAGCGGGATAGGTGAAAACAAAAACCTGAAAACCAGTTTGCGTGAAATGAGTTGCTAGAGATGGAGACATTCAGCAAATGATCGGAGCACAAAAACAAACCCGCAACAGCTACATGTGCCACACCTTAACACCAGCACCTCCGGCGAGCACGACACAAACCTTACTCTTGGTGGTTTGGAACATGTATTGAGATGAATCCAAAAGTCTGCTTTCTTTTGTCTTTTTTGTTTTTTTTATCTCAGAGTCTGGTTCATCCGGAAGCTCTTCATTTTCCTTTTCTCCAAGCGCATTGAGTCCAACAGTAAGTCAGTGCCTCTACGTCAATAGTTACAAACTACTTTGACATAAACTATATTGACATAACTTACTCCTGTTTTTATATCAGATGATAAATTAGAGGAGTTAAAATTATCCAAAAAGAAACTGGTAAGTCTTGTCAAAGAACAAAGATTTTGCTGACGATTATTTTCAACGATATGTTGTACTGTTTGTTGGTAAAGCTGGAGGAAGTGATGGAAACAGAGACGTACAAAAAGGCCAAACATATCTTGGAGCAATTTGACCCAGAGGCCATTAAAAAACAAGTATGAGTACATTTATGAATATGTCTTTTATATCATCTATATTGAATGTATATTTTATTTCACAGCAGGAGCCTCAGTCATCCCCTCGACCATCTCCTGGGCCAGGTGTGAATTGTGCCCTGTTACTTCACATTCAAAGCATGCTTAATATGATATGGCTGTAATGTAAAGATGGTTTTACATTCATTCTGTTTTATCTTCAGAGCTTCGGCAGAGGGGAGTGCCCATCACAGCCATGCCCATGGGCGCAGCTGTGCCTGCGGGTAAAACAAAGACATTTGTCTTAATTATTTATTGTCCCCAACCGCTTTGAGCAACAAAAGTTTTTTTTTGCACATATTTGTTAATATCTGTATTAACATTTTAAGCCATCCATGGACACAAGTGTTGCTTGTTATAGTTGAGATGACAGTGCTGATCCTCTTATTGCCTTATTGATCATTTCTTTCTGTAAGCTCCAGGAGGGCCCCCAGAAAGATCGGTTCTGTCTTCCTCTGTCATCCATGGCCCATTACCTGGTTCCTTCTTTTCTCCCAGCCCAGGAGGTACATTGAAATGGCTTCAATCATTTTGTCTCATTTACAGAACAGAACAAAGCAATACTACAACTACTACTACAACTACTACTACAACTACTACTACAACTACTACTACAACTACTACTACAACTACTACTACAACTACTACTCATTTGATTTTGCAATTTATTGTATGTGCCATAGGTTTGCATTCTCCAGGGCCTCCTCCTCTTGCCCGCCCCATTTTGCCCCAAGAACGAGGGCCACTAGACAGAGTGGTGGAGTACCTGGTGGGAGACGGCCCACAGAATCGGTAAGATCTCTATCAGATCTCTCTGAAATACCTCTTATTTTCATTTGACTTTTTTTCTTTGTCCAACAGATATGCACTAATTTGTAAACAATGCTTTTCTCACAATGGAATGGCTCTGAAAGAAGAGTTTGAATTTTTGGGTAAGAATTGATTCCCAACCCTTTTGTATTCTGAGGTCAGAGAAAGATGCCAGAGGCATTTGCATTTTTCTATTGCAGCTTACCGTTGTGCATACTGTTACTTCCTGAATCCTGCGAGGAAAACACGCCCACAGGCTCCTAGGCTGCCGGAGTTCAGCTATGAGCGGAGACTGAGAGCAGAGGGATGTTCTCTGCCCTCTAGTAGCAACATTCCTCCTAATGCAGGTTTGGAGTCACTCTCCTATTCAATATTCATACAATCAACACATGTCCTCTTGACTCAGGAAGTCACAAGCCCAAAGGCTCTTGCAATCAATGCAGAATGTAATTTTAGAAATCACTTTCCACAAGTAAGACGGCAGAACTATGACAATCTTTAAAGAAAATGTTTCTTTTTTGTCATTGTTTTTTAACCCACATATTTTTCTCTTTTTGTAGATGAAAATGACATTGGAGAGGACACAACCAGTGAGAAAGAAGTGAGTGACAGCGAGGATCTTGATGCAGAGGTTCAGTTGAAAGAAGAGCCCTCGCTGGAGACAGAACAGTCTGGGCCCATGACACTGTAAACCGGAGACAATCTGACTGGACCAAGAACCCTTCATTTTATTTGTGTACATTTTTCCATTCCTTTTGAGAGCAACAGTATTAGCTGCTGAAGAACAAACTCGCTCTGCAATTTATTCTTCAGTCGCGGTTTGATGAGTTAATTTGCAAAACAGATTACCCTTGGGTTTTTTCATTCGTTTTCCTATATTCTACAGGTATTATCTGCGTTTACATGCGATGCAATGGCACAAACAGAGCTAATTTTAGCAAATTTGCTAATTTATGGCTCTTTAGCATGTGTCTTTAGCTCGCAGGGACAAGGTATATTCAAAGTGCATGAGACTGTAAAGCACAGTCACAACTTGAGTAAAGACATTTTTAAGAGTGGAAGAATACGTGAGTCTCACTGCGTCAGTTCTGTCTGAGAGCAACACAGACCACCACAGAAATTATTATGCTGTTAAAAGATGACTGTGTTGTACAGAAGGCAACTTAAATGATTTATGATAACACAAATAAAAAAGCCCTAGAAGTTTGAGTCCTTTTGAGAAATAAGCTGCTTGAGCCAAATGTGTTTTACTTCACACATGCCCAGTACAGCAGCAGTGTGAGAAATCGAGAAATCAGGATACTGCCTTTACATGCCACAGTATTCTGGATACTATCGGAATATCTCATTGAGAATAACCCACTTTCTATTAATCAGGATACTGTCATAACTGGGTTATTGAAATCAGGATACCTTGTTAACATGGACACACGCAAAAACAGGATACTTAAAAAAGCTGATAATAGATTCATTCGTATGCATGTAAATGCACTAATTAAGAACTGAATTTATATTTCTACAACGGGAAACGGAAATTAACACACTTGTTAAACTAAAATGTTCTTTGGGACAGTGCTGGATGAATGAGGGGTTACATAGACATGGCTAAAAGTAAATAACAGTGCCCATTTGATTTAAAAAATAAATAAAAGAGATTCTGACATCTGTTTTTGCATCTGAACTGTTAAGATGTTTTATTTAATACAATTAAAACTTGAAAGCCACTTTTATGCACTTTTTTTTTTATTTTCTTTGTATTTGGATTACTATTTATTATTATTCAAGTTTATTGTTGTACTGATGTCTTTTTGCAGTTTCTTTTTAATTATCCATTTTTAATTTTGTATTCTGGGCTGAAGAATCAAATTATAATTTACTTTTGTTCTACATGTGTACCCAAGTGTTTACGTCAAATACAATGCTTGTGCTTGAGAAACGAATAAAATACAAAAAAAGAAAAGAATAAAAACATTTCATCTCAGAAGCTGAAGTCTCTTTGGTGTGGATGTGGGTCCTGAGGGTCAGGGGTCATGCTTGCATGTTAAGTTCAATCAGTCTCCCAGCAAACACCGCTATTGTCCCGATGATGCACACAGCCATGAAAACACACAGCAGGATGTGGTCGAGAACCATGGCAACGAACTTCCACTCCTCAGCAGCCTACAGCACAACAGCAGAGAGTTATATTTAACACTTCACACCCAGGCTCAACCCAGATGAATGCTTACATTGTTGGACTCCTCATCAGACTTCATGGTCTCAGCAATGTACTTGACCCCCTCAATAGCACTGCGGACGTCCGGGTTCTTTGTGATTGGAGACTGGTAGGTGATGCTGGTGGGAGTGGGGTTACCTGAACATGTGAGAGAGTACAGATTTTTTTTTTTACACTTGAGACAGTGACATTGACAGATAAAATCCTGCCCTAATGCTAACGATCAAATAAACAAACACTACACAAAAACACATCAAACTCAGATTGTACAGTACATCCGGAAATGATTCAGTGCTTCAACTTTTTATGTTATAGCCTTATTCCAAAATGGATAAAATAATTTTTTGGGCCTCAAAATTCTACAAACAATACCCCATAACGTCTATGTGAAAGAAATGTGTTAGATTTTTTAGCAAATATATTAAAAATTAAAAAAACAAAAAAAGCACTTCTCGTCCATTTCTCACCTCACCTCACTCACCTCTGTTTGTGAAATTGGTGAACTTGTCTCACAGAAGCAGTATGTTATGCACTTCTCATTGTATCTTCTTAGCTATTTAAGTAGTACTAGTGCGGAAGCATAGTCAGGCTTGAATAGCCAATACTTGCACAATGTGTTTAGTATTCAATTTGCAGGGTTCTTGGTAACCTCTCTGACTAAGACTCCGATTGCTCAGTTTGGCCGTGCGTCCAGCTCGAGGAAGAGCTGGTGGTTCCAATTTTTTTCCATTTACGGATGATGGAGGCCACTGTGCTCAAATCATGTCCAATCAACTGAATTTACCACGGGCGGACTCCAATAAAGTTTTAGAAGCATCTCAAGGATGATCGGTAGAAAAATTATGTACCAATTTTGAATGTCATGGCAAACGGCATGAATACTTAAGTACAAGTGCTTAAAAAAAACACAACAACAATAACAACAATTGCAACGAATTCTAACAACTTTCTTTCAAGTTGTCATCATGGTATTGTTTGTAGAATTTTGAGGCCAATAGGGAATTCAATCCTTTTGGAATAAGGTTGTAACATGACAAAATGTGGAAAAAGTGCTGTAAATTCCAGATGGACTGTATGTACTGCACGTCTGGGTGCTGTCCTGTGGCACGTACTGCTCCTGACAGGTTGCCCCTGTGGCTTTGAAGCATGGGTGGTCGCAACTTATCCACAGAGTAATTCAAGTGTCATAAACAGCAATAATGGAGTAAAGAATGAAGACGCACAGTGAGTGGATACCAACAGAGATTAATGCCTTTTATAGCTTTAAAAAGTGTAGAAAAGCCCAACCACGGACGTGAATTGAAAATTAGCACTGGCTATAAATTTGGAGACCCTCTTTACCGAAAAGGCCAGGAGTTGCCACAGAAACATCTCTGCTATAGTGAGCTTTAACCCTATCAAGCCATACCTGATATGTCTGATATGTCCATGTCGGTTGGAAACAGCCTTTTCTGCCGGATCTCTTGACTGGGGCGCTTCATGGTTGAGAAGAACATCAGGTTTGGGAGGGTTTCAATGAACACCTGCATGTATTAGTGTCAGTAATGAGAATGACATGTTTTTGGAGTTAAACAGTCAAATAAACAATGTTGTAAAAGTACTTTTTCCACCAAACTATCCAATTGTACATGAGTAATATTATTTTGGAAAAATATTTATTGTTGATAAGAGTTATGAAGACCTTGCGGATCCAGTTGGGCATAGTGTGAGTGCTGGGCGAGCGGTGGTGCGTGTTGATGACGATGACAGTTATGATGATGGAGGCTATGACGAAGACCATGGTAAAGAGCATGTATTTCCCGATGAGCGGCACAGCGCTGGATGTGGATGGGATGAGTTCCACAATGACCAGCAGGAAAACAGTGAGGGACAGAAGGACAGAAATGGACAGGGTCATCTTTTCTCCTGCAACAGACATAAACATAAAACTTTAGCCTATAAAGGTCCAACAGAACCCTGTTAGCCTACTTTTTATGACTCTCATACTTTAGTTATCATTTATTAGAAGATTATTTATATTATTATTATTTATTATTTGTATTATTTATATCTCCCCCAAATATATTTGACCCCCCCAGAATATCTGTGACCCCCCTTGAATGAAGGAACCTGTGTCTGCAGTGAAGGAGCCTTCCTGCTGTGAGAAAAAGAGAGGAATGGGTTTCGGAAAGAGTCTCAGCCTTGCTTGTTTGGTGTGTGGCTGCAGTACCATTTTCTACCACCATTTCAGTCACTCAGAGTACCATATTCTGATATTTTGGTTAAATCTTTCTTTGATGCTGACTGTGCAGCATTTTGTAAACCTTGTTTTTAAAAGTGCTCTCTATATAAAACTGTATTGTTATTCTTCTTATTCTTATACTTGTTCTTATTATTATATTATTAGTAGTACTAGTAGTAGTAGTAGTAGTAGTAGTATAAGTAGTTTTATGTGTGCTATGTATAAAAAGTATGCAATAATTGTATTTCTTGAATATATGTAGTAAACTGGTTAGTGAAGAGCAAGACCCCTGGCTAATAATGTGGGTGTGTTTTGGCCCTCAGGGAAATGTTATTGGTTACCCCTGGTCTATATACAGTAGATACTTTTCATTGTATGTATCCTTTCTTATGTTTCCCTTATGTGTGAGTAGCAGTGGACCATACCGGAGTCAGTGGGTAGGTAGAAGACCAGGCCGGTGAGGAAGGAGAAGAGCATACAGGGGATGATGACATTAACAACAAAGTAGAGAGGCAGACGCAGCATGAGGAAGTGGTAAGTGATGTCGAGGTACGGCGTGTCCGGGCAGCATGTGTAGAACACCCAGTGCTTCCAGCTGCGATAGTCCTTCAGCACCCACTCTCCAGACTCCATGAAGTTACTCAGGTCAGGACGATCACTGTCCTAGACACACAGAACAAACAACAGACAACTTCTGTAATTATTTAACTTAATAAATAAACACTGGAGCTTGTTTAGGGAAGAGTAATAATATTAACACGTTCAAATGTTCTAATTTACATTATACCAGTCTGATGGTGGGAACATAGAAAGACTTTTGTGTGTGGAAACCTCTCACCGGGTTAATGATGACCAGCCGACCATCGTAGGTCCATGTTCCCAGCTTCATGCTGCAATTCTGGAGGTCAAATGGGAAGTGAAGCACAATAATCTCGCAGTAGCTCTTAAAGATGGCTGGAGGGTTCCACGTGATCATCCCGTTATGTTCCAACAAGACTTTTGTCTCATGGATGATGGCAAAGTCTCCATCCGCACTGGAAGACAGAGTGAATTACAGATTAGCACATTAGTCCACCATCATTCATGCACTCCTGACTGACAGAGACTTGGCGGCCATTCTGTGTAATACATTTTTTTATATATTACCTTTTATTTAACCAGACTAAAACGGAGAGAGAGAAAATCTCTTTACGAGCAACCTGGTCAAGAGGCAGCAGAACACAGAGCTCAAACATTTTTAATTTACAATTACAATTAATTAATACAGTACTTTGAGTCAAAACATTTAACCCTGCTGTTCTCAACCTCTATGCACATTCACACAGGCACAAACACCACATTTCTCACTTGTTGTACAGCACCAGGTCTGGTTTCCAGATGTCGGTGGATGGCACACGGATCTTCTTTATCCCTCCATACTCGTCAGGATTCCACTGCAGATTCACATCTATCCATTGCTGCAGAGATCCCACAGTGTTAGAACATGGGTCACAACTGACTTCTGTGGTAGGTGCTGATGGACTATCTCTCATTTGATTCTCCTGCATGTCATGATGAGTGCAAGGAACTGAAAACTCACTGTTAAACAAGGCTTTATAGTCAGGAGTAAATATTTCATTTTTGTTTTATAGATTAACTATCTTGTAAACACCATTATTGGAAATGTATATGCCCTTTAATGTGAATACTTAACATATATTTCCCCTTTGTCAGAGTGGGTGTTTTCCAGACTTAACTGCTCACAACTGATATGTCAAACAGGTCAAAATGAGTCTGACCTGTCGGAGGCGGACATTACTGTTCACAATCTGGTTGACTTCATCCTGAAACAGAAAGTGTGACAGGCTATAGAGCACAGGATATACATGTTAGGAAAAGTAGGTAAAGGTTAGCCATGCTCACCACACTGATGAGCTGGATAAGCTGCAGGCCCACTGTCACCACCACTGCGTCACTGAAGTGGTTTACTGGCCGCACAACCTTATTGTACCCATTAAACAACTTCTTCACCAGCCGCGTCTCATCAGCTGAGCTCACAACTGAACCTGCAACACAAACAACAGTCTCTGAGGTCCACACTCACACTATAAATTTAGGGCAAAGTTTATCCAGGACAACATTTACAAAGCGGAGGGCAACATGACAAGAAAGTGAATCATTGGAAATGTTTCATTTGATGTAGTGTTGAAGAGCCATTTATTAAGGCTTGGAAAATTATTATTAGGTCAGCAGCATATCAAAATGATTGTTATGAGATTATTAATCTTAACAGTTTTACAGTAAAAGGTATTACTTTTGTTTTTTTTGTGCCAATTTAGGAGGAAGCCTGGGGCCAACAAAAATTGGTCTGAGGGCCACATTTGGCCCCCGGGCCAATTTAAGAGTAAATTCGGAAGAATATATATGATCATCATAATATTTTTGTGAACAATGCTAAGGCTAGGTACGTCCAGACTACAGTCCAGGGGTCTAATGTCTTTGTTGGCCCTAAAGTAACCTGTTGATTTGGCCCAAATTAAATATTACTGCATGTTGATAAAACTTTTACCATCATAAACCTAATAATCAGAGGAGGTCAGTAATTAAGCAGGCTAAATTTACTTTGGGGTGTTTTGTTGAGTTTGACCAATTATGAAAGATAATATAGGCTAATGATAATGCAGTAGTTTTACTGGCTGAATCATGGTTGCTTACAATTGAATGTTTCAAAAAAAAATAATTCCCCCTCAGAATATTAAAAATCCATTTTTTCTTTTTTTTTACTGGAAATCTTTTTTATGTAGTAACCAAATTCCAATATTTAGGTCTACATACTGATTCCATCTTTCTTACAAAGATTATAACTATACACTTCTACAGTTTATCACATTTCAAATTAATTAGAAACCGCCGAGACAAGTGAAGTTTGTTCATTGACAATGGCAATAAACCCTTTCTGATTCTGATTCTGATTCTGACAATCAGCAAAAAATATTTTCATTCAATATTTGTCATTCCCATTACCCCTTGGTTTAATACACCCCAGTCAACCATAAAATCTCTGGAATCATCATACAAACAAGCACTGAAAGTATTACAGAAAGCCCCTAAATCAGGGCTAATCAATTGCTGGCTCCAGGCCAAATCTGACCCTCGAAGCAATATGGTCTGGTCCCTCATGGTAAAATGGGCAATGGCTAGGTCTAGTTCTAGATCTGTTGCTAGGATCTGCTCTAGTTTAAGTCTGGTGATTGATTGACATTGGTCTTTGCTCAGTTCTGCTTTAGTCCTATTTTTATGTGACAGCAATATTGTTTTTTATTTTATTGTTTTTATTTATCATAGATTCTACGATGGAACACTCCTGGACAAATGAGGGATTACACAGACTTGCTTAAAATCTTTTTTTATTTACTTCAGTGAAACAAAAGATTTCTGTTTAATAGTACTAATGCGAGTTGCTAGTGGTAATTGGATAAAAATAATAAAATGATGACGCAGTTTTGTAGTCCCTGCAGTATTACATTACGTTACTTGCTGCCTGTGATTATTCATCTGTAACTTGTTCTCTGCTTTGTGTTACTTAATTATTGATTTCTTTTAGCGAGACTCGGCTAATTCCTTAAAAGGCATAAATTGAGCAGGAAGTGGAGCTCGCAGTTTTAAGGCAACCGGAATCACAAAAAGTGAGCAATAAAAATATTTCTCCCCAATTTTATAGTCATGTATGTTTATGATCTAGGCCTATATTTGTTTTACTATATTGCTACTGTGATGCATGTGACTTTCACATTAATGTGACAATTACCTCTAGATACTCTTTTACCATCTGGCAGGGAAACTGCAGATGAAAACTAGTCTTTTGGCTAAGCCGGGTACGTTTACATTGTTAGGCTAATGTTTATGTACACTTCCCCACTGAAAACGAACTAAATAAATACATTGAGCAGCCTTTACTTGTAGGCTTGGAGTCATATTGCATGGCAAATTATGAAACCCTGCCCCTGACCCAACTGACCACCTCAGCTAATAAATATGTTGGGGTGGGTAGAGTTAAGTATTGGACGTGTTTTCTGTTGAGAGGACCAGAGCAGCTGTTATTTCCTTTGTCCGGTGACCGGTGCCAGCGCTGCATCGCTTCTGCTCAAGCATTTGTGCGTAGATCCTGTGGAGGGTCTCATGTGACTGCGCAGCGTGCTCAGAGCGGACACAAATAGACCGAAGTGGGACCGGTCACTTGCAGCTGTCCATCACACTGTCCGCCATACAAACAAACTGCCCCCACCGCGAACGGTGTAAATACGGAAATTAGGCAAAGTTAGGCCGATTCTCTCACACCTTGCTACTACCAAATCATCAATAGATAATAAATTACTTGCAGGTTCATGTAGGCCAGTCTGCCTCCGGACGCGCGGTGCTTTTGGGAAACCGCGCCGACAGGTGTCCGCACAACAACAGCCGTGCGCATAGCTACAATACCTCCACATGGGCGGATGCGTGACAAACTCAGGGCAGAGAAAGAAATGACATCTGAGATGCCAGAAAGAGGAGACGTGGGGGAGACATCTTCTATTCTTATTTAAACAAGCATGACCTAGACCCTATTTCTCCGAATAAGTGGAATAGGTTATCAAAAAGCAGTCAGGAGCGTGTTTGATGTCGAATAGGGCTTTTTTTTAGGTATTACTCGATTACTCGATGAAATTATGTTATATACATATATGTATATATGTGTATATATATATGTATATGTATGTATATGTGTGTGTGTGTGTGTGTGTGTGTGTATATGTATATGTATATGTATATATATATATATATATATATATATATATATATATATATATATATATATATATATATATATCTCACTGGGAATCACAGGGTCCCTCACAATTGGATGCTATACATGATAAACGGCTCACAATACGATAATATCACGATTTTGCAATACATGCGATATTGTTCATGATATTCTGCAATATATCATTATTTTTTAAAGAACCCAATATATTTTAACTAAATGTTTCTTTGTCAAACCAGGACCTGCACAAACTCAATATGAAATACACCCATTTTAATAATAAAAACAGTCAAAATGTCAAATGTTTTGCATAAACAAGTTTCCTTTCTTCAAACAAGCAACATATTTGAACGCTGTGACAAAATCAGTCGGGGAATTATGCATGGCGATATATCGATACAGCAGCCCACTCTAATACTGTGATAATGTATCACCAATTTTAGTATCACAATATATTGATATTTCAATATTTTGGCACACCCCTAATATATATATGCATTTAAAATGTTAAGAAGACTTACCAACAAAAAGGCTTCCAACCCATGTGATCAGTATCTGAAGGTGGGACAGCTTCATATCTCAACTACAGGTCCAAAATGCTCCTACGCCAATAGATTTGTGTTTCTGTTTGGTGGGGCAGCGGAGAGACACGAAGCATTCTGTGTGAAGGGGCACTCATGTCCCAGACTAGACCACTCCCACAGGCAGTTTCAGGACAGATGACACCAGAGGACTACACTGTCCCTCCATGCTCAGGATGAGGCAATAGCTCAGGGAGGGAGGGAGACACTCAGTGTGTGGGGCAGGAGATGGAGAGGGGCTAAATTTCGGTTTTTCCAGCAGGTCTGAAGACCTTGTACTCCGTGTGAACAGAGACAGAATGAGGAGTATGGAGACTCATTCTCGCTGTGACTCCCAGCTGGTCTCTCTTGGAAGAGGTTATGACTTTAGAGTTTAGAGTACAACCATGGAGCCACAGCCAGGGACAAACAGAGACTACAGCGCATTGAGCGCTCTGCTGAGAAGGTGATCAGCTGCAGACTTCCATCTCTGCAGGACCTGTACGTCTCCAGGGCTCTGGGACGAGCAGGTCGGATCACAGCTGACCCTTCACACCCTGGACACAAACTGTTTGAGCCACTCCCCTAAGGCAGGAGGCTACGGTCCATCCGGACCAGAACCTCCCGCACAAGAATAATTTCTTTCCCTCTGCCGTTGGACTCATGAACACTGAATACCTATCACTTTAACAATACTCAGCTAATACTATTCACGCACTGTTCACTTTCTGCACTATTGTATTCATCAGTACATTTCTGTGTAAATATCTGTGTACATACTTAGACCAAGTTTATTTTTTACCTTATTTCATTAGTCATTTCCTAATTCATGCATACCATATTTGATTTGATAGACGTTGCTATTATTGTTATTTTATTATTCAATGTTTTATGTTCCACCTTAATGCTGAAACAAGTTCCTATGTTTGCGAACTGTGTTCAATGACAATGGCAAATAGCTTTTCCGATTCTGATGTTATTTATTTAGACTGTATGAGTGAATAAATAACAAGTGAAAAGACACCACCCTTCTGATTGTTAAAATGTCTATTATGTCTAACATAGCCTAACCATGTTGGGACTGTAAACAAACATACATATTTGTATAAAACTCATGATTCACTTTATTCAAAGATGCAAAAATACAGTACAATGACTGAGGAGTTTGTATACTTTATCTCATAAGCCCTCAGAATGCTTTACTAGACAATGTGTGTGAAGTGTTTTGACACAAAGGCATTTCCCGCAGCGTTCTCCCATCCATGTACTAACCAGGCCCTGTCCTGCTTAGCATCTGAGAGCTGACGAGACCAGGCATTGGCAAGCGGGTACGCCCATATAGAGAGTTAGATATATAGATATGATATAGATATATATTAAAACTTTCAACAAATATGTTTTGCCTAACAGATTATTAAAAAATAAAAAATATCGATTCAGAAGAGATGCAGAATGGTGAGAGTATGAACATCAGCAATTGCTATCAAAGTGTACCTCTCCAGAGGTAAAGTTAATAGGTTGGGGATATAATGAAGCAGTCCGGCTTATGGTGCGGAGGAGGAGCTGTCCAGCTCCAGAGAGGTGTGCTCCAGAGAGGTGTGCTCCAGACCTCCATATCCATTCATCTTCCTCAGTTTAAGCTGGTCCAGCTGTGCCAGGCCCTGTGTCTCCAGAACCGCTTCTTTCTTGGAGAACATGCGGCTGATCTCTAAGAAGGTTTTGTTCTTTGTCTCAGGGATGACGATGTAGACATACACGGCCACAGACACACAGACAGCAGCAAAAACCAAGTAACAGTAGGCTCCTGCTGACATCTGAACACACACACATTCATCAGATCTCCTGTGCACTGTTACAATGGCATGTGTAGCAGAGCTGTGGGTGAGTTTACCTGCATGAAGGGAAAGACGAAGCCCACAGTGAAGTTAGACAACCAGTTCAGAGAGCCACCTATTATGTAAGCCGCAGGTCTGTGGGACTGTTTGAACAGCTCAGCAGTGATCAAGAAAGGCACCCCAGCTGTAAGAGAGTGGGAACAGAGGCAATGACAGACCATGTTGCTAAATCTGGCAAAATCTGGAGTAGACGCAGACTTACCTGGACCAATACAAAAGCCAGCAATGATGCCCACTACGCAGCCTACACTCACATATCTCATGATGGACAAGTTCGTCTGGAGAAAGGAAAAATCCTTTTTACAACAGTAGTGTAAACTGAGAATACCTGACCCACACACACACCTACTTGTAAAATAAGTGCAAGTGTGATGCCAGCGCTGCACAGACCCATCATGGAGAAGCCGCCAATCATCAGAGGCCTCCTGCCCAGCTTCTCTATGGTGAAGCACTGAACACAGTGTGAGCATATTACAGAAGACAATACTTCTTTCTACATACTGTAAAATAGTGCTCCACAGTTCCCAAAAAGTGCTGGTTGGTGTGGCGGGACAGAACTAACCCCAATGAGTCCAGTGATGATTTCAATCACGCCAGTGCCCGCTGTGGTGTACTGGATCTCTGGAGGAGGTATACCAGCCTTTTCAAAAATGTCATTTGTGTAGAACCAGATCTGTAATGACATACAAATATCAAAGTTCAGCCCAGTCCTCTACTGACTACATACAATGGCTCTCATTTTTCATGGTGGATATACTGACCGCATCGATGCCGGACAGCTGCATGCCAATGTTGATGACCACCACGCTGAGCACCTGCCATCGCACACTCTGGTCCTGCAGCAACGCCCACACCGACAGTGTCTTCACGGATGACAGAGAGCGCTGCTCCTCCTGCATCTCCTCAATCTCTGCCTGGATGTTACACTTGGACCGGTACCATTTTAGAGCTGGAGAGGATTAAGAGGAATGTCATGCAAAGAAAAGAAAAAAATGTGCCCATCTGGCTCTCACTACTGACGTTAACACAGCCTATGACTATGCGTTTTAGTCTTTGAAGAGAATTAAAACACCTGGGTCAAAGCCTTCCTCACCAAAAACCCACGAGGTGAAAAGATGCTCTAAACGTGTACAGATCTGAGGAGCACATAAGGGGGTGAGTAGGGGGCTCGGTCTGAACGCGTGAGTGACAGTGACTGAAACATGGAAATGGACTTCACATTTTTATAGCTTTTCTATCTATGTTGATAGAAAAACACTTTATGTTACTACACTGCATCTACTTGCACTACTAGTTTGCACAGATTTTGTGAATATTTTATATTCAAGCCAATTTTATTCTAACATATATTTTTTACATACCCTTATTTTATCATAGTTTATATTTTTACTATTATTATTATTTATTGTTTGATGTTGCATCTAATGCTGAAGCAAGTTCCTAGTTTGTGAATTTTGTTCACAGACAATGACAATAAATCTTATAATAAAGAAACCACTTATTCATTCATACAGACATATTCATGCACCAGTGTATTCTTGCACAAGGGCAGACCAACAGCATGCACAAAGGTGAGGTTGAACTGGCGACCATCTTGGGCCAGTGGACGAACACTCCACTACTACACTGAGCTACTGCCACTTAAGATAAAAGAAGGCTAGTACTTATGAGTCAGACTGGTATACACACCTGTGATGGTAGCATGGACATTGTGCTTCTCAATCAGAAGATAGCGGGGGCTTTCTGGAAACCATGGCAACAGAAGCAGCTGAATAAATGTGGGGACCACTACCACAGACAAGAAGAGGGGCCAGTGCTCTTCCTATAACACATAAGCACAGTCAGTACCAGCATGCTCCAGTCGAGGGCAGATCAAACAGAGGCCCTTGTCACTTTGTACAGCATTCTAAATGTTAATCTTTGTCATGACATAATTCCTAATGATCTTAGTTTAGTTCAAAGTCACCTGACCTTTCCAAGAAGCTCATGCAGTCCTAGGATTTGAGCCGTGAAGACTCCGGTCCCAATGAAGATACTGGGAACCAGGCCTAGGAAGCCACGTAGGTTTTTAGGAGCTATCTCCCCAAGGTACATGGGCACCACACTTAAAGAGATCCCTGGCTCACACACACACAAACACAGGAAGACAAGAAGTAAGCAAGTGCATAATAAGTGATGATAATCAGGCCTCGCCCTGTCCTGATGCTCCCACTCCAGCCGACATAAGCTCTACCTACAGGGGCTTAGGGCTTGTGGAGCACTGAGGATGTCTAACAAGGTTCTGGGGCTGGACAGTGCCCAGACTTGGCAATGCCTTAGAGCAGTGAATCTTACCCATATGACTAGTTCAATGGTAGGGTCACAAGCACCACCATGAAGGCTTCTAAACAGAATATGTGAATAGGCCTAGGATACTACATAATAACATCTGCCTTGGAGTGTGGTAAAATGTCCTCAAAATGGCATCTGAAGAAAACCCATTTATGAGTACATGGACAGGAGAAGATGACATATGCTCTCGGGATATGTGTACTCTAAACTAAGAATTAAGACATGACCTGTTGGGCCTTCTGGAGAGTTAACATTTACATATAGCACAACTGATGAATTATTTGGCTTCTGTTTAAAATGTTAAAACAATCGTCTCTCCCATCTTTACATACAGAGACTCATAGTCCCACCCCAATGCCACAGGTGTCTACGGCTTATGAAAGATAGTAAGCTACCTGAATGGACCCCTGTGACAAATCGGCCAAAGATCACCATCTCTGGAGAGCCACATGTTCGACTGAAGCCCATGAGTGTGCCACCTATAAAAACCAGCACGGTGGTCTTCACAATTGTGCCCTTTCTGCAGCACAAATGAAAATGTGTTGGTATGATGTTTAGAAGGGAGAATAGAGACAGCAGATAAAGAGTTATGTTAAAAAATACATGGCTTTTGCACAAATGCTTATGTTAATATGTACATAACTCTATATAATAATTTATTATACAAACACAGACACATTTTCTCAAGGCTGATAATATGACATTTTGTGTTTTGTCACATACTGAATGAATTAAATGTAATATGTTATATTTCCTTAATCATTCATTCATTCATAGTGAGCCCACCAGTCCCAGTTATAGGTCCAATCTGTGGAAAGACGTAAGAATACATGGTTTTCAAGGTATTTTTAAGCAATAAAAACGGTCAGTAATGGAACAAAAGTGAAACATTTTGGGCACAACAATAACTCCATGGAAAAAAGCAGGTGGGGGACACCAGAAATGTTAAATATGCAATGGTATTATAATAATAATTATTATACGACATTACATTACAATACATCTTGATTGTATGTTAATTATAGAGATACATATCTGGACTCAGGATTTTTCCTTGAAATTTTCTTAAAATTCTTTCAAAGATCTGCAGTTACCTCCCGAAGCGTGTGACCAACATTCCCACGATGAGGGAGCCCAGCAGCCCCCCGATGGCGAACACAGACACAGTCAGAGAGTACATGAGGGTCAGGGCCTCCTCGTTCAGGCCTGTCCCATTACGAGCCACCACTGTCCGGTTGTAGAAGTCCTTTATGTACTGGGAGAGAGGGCAGTCACAGGATTAATATCTAGCTCTTCAAATGTGCAATCTTAGATAAAAACAAAAAACTGTCAGCACCTAATGCAAATTCAACATATTTTACATGAGGATAATGGATCTCGCCAGTGTTTGCTGGAGTCACACAAACAGTTTCATATTGTTTTCCTTCACTACGGTTAATCACATTTGATCCATTCCATAATTCATTCATTCATTCATTCCAAACCATCAAGAGATTCAGGCCAAATGCATTACTAGCTTGTGTCCGTGTTGCATTATGCACACCATCCCCACCCTGAGGTCAGGACATTATTCTGAGGACACTATTGAGAAAATCTCTGATCTCCTGAGGGTCAGCTGCCATATTGGTGTCGTCTCCTGATGAGGAGCAGCAGTACTTGTGCCACAGCAGTGATTGTGAAAGGCATGTGGCTCGTTTAACACAACTACACACCATTCCTGAGTGATTAGAAGGAAATCTGCGCCCCGGAGTATCATGGGATCCACTGACATTTTCAACTGTCTAATCCAATCTGTGTGCATGCTCTCATGTGGCATGTGACGTGGCCACAAACACTGTGCCCTGGTACATTATTTAGGACTATATATATAAAAAAAAGCTATTTCTGTGATAAAATATGTCTGTCCAAGGCCACAGTTTCTCATCCACACAGACACAAAGCACAACAGCAGAACACACTGGGTCTGATTGTAAATGACACATTATTATATTGACAAATGACTTAGCAAGCATTTTATGGCACCATAAAACATTTTGAGAGCCTGAGATTGTGTCATGAATCTTGAATAACTTGATGAGACTCTATTTCACCAGAAAACTATAGCTGATGGCAGAATTCATATTGCCTTTTTCCAAGCTAGTTGGCTAATGTCTCTTTCTGTTACAATGGCAATAAACTGGTCTGAGAACTTTCTAAACTAAAATGAAGGGAAAATGGTCTTATTGTCTTTACCTTTCGGGGGAAGCTACTTAAGACAAATTGGCCGCTTTACTACCTTACCACACTCCTGGAATAGGCAGCAGAGTGAGAAGGGTTGCTTGCACATACTTTGACTGATCAAAACTTTGGTTGAGGAAAACAAGTAAAACACATAGGGAAAAAAGAACCCTTACCAGGGCAGGTGAGTTAACTACCGCCAAATTGTAGCCATAGAGCATGGAGCTCCCGAAGGAGGTGAGGAAGGCCACAGCCAGCAGCGAGGTGGTGAGGTGCTGCACACAACACAAGAACATGGAGAGAAAATGTATTATTTATTTTGATACTTCTGATCCAGCCTCTTAGAATACACCAGTGCCAGTGGATGTGCATAAGTAATGAGAAGAGTGCAAAAACAAAAAGTCGGATTCTTCTTTGTCCACTTTATCTACTAGTGTGTAGTGTTTATTCTAAAGGAGAAAATCGTTCATCCCATAGTGCTACCTCTAACCCTTTTGCTACTCACATTAGTAGATCTTTTTGTTATTAAGTAAGTAATAATACAAAAGAGAAAAACACATTTCCGTGGTTACATGTGTTTCTTCTAAATTTATCGTTTATTTAACTAAGTGGTGTACAAATGCAAATTGTACAAGGACAACGAAATGATCTTAATAGTGGCTTCAGAATTGTCTGAATTTTGTGCACATACACACATAATCTGTGACTACATGCGTTTAAGACTAGACTCCCCTCTGACAGAGCTGCTGAGAGAGTCCAAAAGGAATGAGGAAGTTCTTCCATAACAAGCTGTGATTGGGTATTGCTGAAAATGTCTCCGATTGACTGACTCAGCATATAGCAATGTGGAAGTCTGAGTATATTGTGGTAGAACTAAGCCTCACACCTCCAGGATGTGACCGGTGAAGTGGTAGCTACATATTCTCCTCACATGAACCCTGCCAACATTGTTGCTTGCCAGCCAAACTCGTGCCTGTCTTGAGTGATCAGCTGAACTCCTGGGGTCAAGCTCACAGATTTGATCATCTTTAATGAATAAAGTTTTGTCCAATTCATTTTTACACACTGACGTTTACTAAGTACCTAAGTAAGCACCCAGCTATATACGACTAATGATAAAGTCAAACTAATAACATTTCTACCCATGCCTCACTTTGACAAAAACCGGAGCCAATAGCCAGAACTAAACATGGAGTGCTATGAATTTTTTGTGATAGTGCATTGATTTTTATAATATGACGAGGGACATAATTTTAACAGTAAGAGTACAAGTACAAACACTTTTGAGGACATGACTGCACAGAAAGGGGGGGAAAAAAAGTCGTTTTGTAAATGTTTTCAATATTATTTTGCACTTAGAGCATATATTTACTTCTTATTAACCCATGGAATCAGATTGCTTACAAAAGTTAAATTTATTCACATTTCCATTGTGGATTCCCATTTCAACTGGACTTTTTTACAGAGAAGTCTATCATTGGATAAGTTTATAAGCCATATACATTTATAATTCCAGTGTCCATCGTATATGAGGCATTTTCTCAGTGAACTCCTGTTTTCTGGGTGATGTCCAAATTTCCAGATGGATTTTCTTTTATATGGGACTTGTCATTTCTTTGGATAATTATTATATATTCCGTTATGATAGAGCCAGAGAAGGAGATGGAGTAGTAATATTTATAAAATCTTGTTTTACTGTATCTTTAAAAACCAAAGTCTCCAAGTAGTAGGGTTTTATTGTCCCCCGTCTACACCTGTAGGTGAGCTAGAGGACTTCTTTATTCTGAGTTACTTGTTTTATGTGACATGAATATTGATTGGCCATCCTCTCGAGCGGAGCTGGACGCTCCACTTCTCTGGGCTTGCCTACGGGGAGAGGCGGCGGGCTGGCGTGGGCTTGCTTATTGCCCCACAGCTCAGCCGCCATGTTGGAGTTTACCCCAGTGAACGAGAGGGTAGCCTTCGGGTTGGGGACAGGTCTCTCACTGTGGTGTCGGACTACGGGCCGAACAACGGCGCTGAGTACCCGGCCTTCTTGGAGTCCCTGGGATGGTAACTGGACAGTGCACCGACCGGGGACTCCGTTGTACTACTGGGGGACTTCAACGCCACGTGGGCAACAACAGTGACACCTGGAGAGGGGTGATTGGGAAGAACGGCCTCCCGAGCGGTGTTCAGTTATTGGCCTTCTGTGCTAGTGACGGACTGTCCATAACGAACACCATGTTCATGTGCACAAGGGCACCACCCTTGTCACCACTGGTGAGATCAATGATCGACTTTGTTGTCGTGTCATCTGACCTACGGGCGCGTGTCTTGGACACTCGGGTAAAGAGAGGGGCGGAGCTGTCAACCGATCACCACCTGATGGTGAGTTGGATCCGCTGGCGGCGGAGGAAGCCGGACAGACTTGGCAGGCCCAAGCGTATAGTTAGGGTCTGTTGGGAACGTCTTGCGGAGCCCGCTGTCAGCAGGGTCTTCAATTGACACCTCCGGGAGAGCTTCTCCCAAATCCCGGGGGAGGTTGGAGTGGACCATGTTCTCGACCTCCATTGTCAATGCGGCTGCTCGGACCTGTGGTTGCAAGGTCTCAGGTGCCTGTCGCGGCGGCAACCCCGACCCGGTGGTGGACACCGGAAGTAAGGGATGCGTCAGGCGGAAGAAGGAGGCCTATCCTCTTTGGCTTGTGGGACTCCTGAGGGCGTTGACGGGTATCGGTGGGCCAGGCGTGCCGCAGCTCGTGCTGTCGCAGAGGCAAAAACCCGGGGCTGGGAGGAGTTCGTGGAGGCCATGGAGGAGGACTATCAGTCGGCCCCAAAGAAATTCTGGTGCAGAGCTCCGTGTGTGGATGAGATACGCCCAGAGTACCTAAAGTCTCTGGATGTTGCAGGACTGTCTTGGTTGACACGTCTCTGCAACATCGCATGGCGGTCGGGACAGTGCCTCTGGACTGGCAGACCGGGGTGGTGGTCCCTCAGTTCAAGAAGGGGGACCGGAGGGTGTGTTCCAACCATAGAGGATCACACTCCTCAGCCTCCCTGGTAAGGTCTATTCCAGTGTACTGGAGAGGAGAATCCAACTGATAGTTGAACTCTTGATTCAGGAGGAGCAGAGTGGTTTTCGTCCTGGTCGTGGAACACTGGACCAGCTCTATACTCTCCATTGGGTGCTCGAGGGTTCATGGGAGTTTGCCCAACCAGTCCACATGTGCTTTGTGGATCTGGAGAAGGCTTTCGACCGTGTTCGCACGGGGTGCCCGTTGGGGGGTGCTGCGGGAGTACGGGGTCCGGGGCCCTTTGCTCAGGGCTGTCCGGTCCCTGTATGACCGGAGCAGGAGCTGTGTTCGCATTGCCGGCAAGTCAGACCTGTTCCCAGTGCGTGTTGGACTCCGCCAGGGCTGCCCTTTGTCACCGGTTCTGTTCATTGCTTTTCTGGTCGAAATGAATTTCCTCCGCAGGGTGGCTGGGCGCTCCCTTAGAGATAGGGTGAGGATCTCAGTCACACGGGAGGAGCTCGGAGTAGAGCCGCTGCTCCTCCACGTCGAGAGGAGCCAGCTGAGGTGGCTCGGGCATCTGTTCCGGATGCCTCCTGGACGCCTCCCTAAGGAGGTGTTTCGGGCATGTCCCACCTGGAGGAGGCCCCGGGGAAGACCCAGGACACACTGGAGAGACTATGTCTCTCGGCTGGCCTGGGAACGCCTCGGGATCCTCCCAGAGGGGTTGGAGGAAGTGTCTGGGGATAAGGAAGTCTGGGAGTCCCTGCTTAGACTGCTGCACCCGCGACCCGGCCCCGGATAAAGCGGAAGAAGATGGATGGATGGAATATTGATTGGTTGTCCTAAACTAAAAATCGATTGTAAAGAGTTAAACCTCACACAACTTATTACTGTTCCTTCTCGACCTGACCCTAAAGACCCACTTAAAGCAACATTACAGGACATTATCTTAAGCAACAAGCCTCAGAATTACCAATATAGTGGTGTCTTTTTTCTTGATCTTAGTCACTCCTATTGGGTGTGTGCGGAACACAACAAGAAGTACATCCAAATCAAGTATAACTGTTGAAAGGTCCTATAAACATTTTAATGAACAAGCATTTCTGTATTATCTGTATTATAGTGACATTGGTTTTACTACTAGTAAACCAGAACCCTACACAGCTTTGGACTTCATTAAAACATTTAATGATATTGTTGATAATCACGCCCCTCTTAAAAGAGTCAGAGTCAAAAATAAGAATAATCCCTGGTTTTGTCAAGACATTATCTCCAGAACAAGACAAAGCCTGGGCAGAAGCCAAGAAAACCAAATCAGCAGCAGTTTTGTCACAAACGCAATAAATATGTTCCTACTGTAAAGCAAAAGTATCTTACTACGTCAATACTCTCACTGAATCACAGGGCAATTCTGCAAAATTTGGGCAAATGGTTAAAGCCTTATTGCAAAACTCTGCCCCTTTTTAACCAAATTAAATGAGTCTGACAAAGAAAAAAGATATTTGGGATGCTTTTAATCAGCACTTTACTGAGAATGAGAATAGGGTCAATGATCAACTATTTCCCCTTAAGCCCTTTACACAGTGTGAAGTATTAAATATGTTGCTCTCTGGCTACCTTTGCATGAAGGTGGCCATAAAAATTATTTAATTATTTTTTGTCCAATCTCAAAACTATCCTGCCTAGCAAAACTCTTTGAGGAGCTAATAAGTAACCAGTTATTATATTTTGAATAGCTACCAGTGGACCACGTCTATTTAGAATTTATATAAACTGAATTGGCCATAATCTAAAACATAGTTGCATCCACTTGAATGCAGATGATGCGATTCTGTATGCTGGGGAACCTTCTGCTGCACAAATGATTCAAAATATTAAAGCGGCTTTTCACGCCATTCAACAAAACTGTGTTAATTTCAAATGATTAATGAATTCATAAAAAACAAAATGTATGCTGTTCTCCAAAAGGTTCTAGTAACTCAAAAAATGCATCTATTCTTACGCTTGTGGGTAATGTGTTTGAACCCTACTATAAAAATACTTCTGGATTGATGATAAAAGAGATGACAAATACGGTAATCTTAAAGCCATGTCATGCCATTCTTCTTTAGAAATAAAACGTGTTTTCCTCTTAATTGTAGAAAACAGTGAATCCAGGCCACATTTCTTTCAGTGCTGGTTTATGGTGAAATTATATATATGCATTCTACAGCAACAGTCTTAAATCCTCTGACTTCAGTTTATCATTCAGCTCTAAGGTTCATTACAGCAGAAGGACACAGAACTCACTTCTGTGAATTATAGTCTAAAGTAGAATGGCAATCATTGGAAGCACAAAGAGAACAGCACTGCCTTTTGTTTATTTATAAAGCTCTCATTGGCATTTTGCCTGAGCTCTCAGGACATTTTTATTTTACAGTTGCACCGACTCAATACTGAGTCAGGAAAAAAAGCTTTCAGCAACTTTGCTCCCTGCCTGTGAAAAAAAACACAGAGACTATTTCGATTAAGTTATTTTATGCCTTTTCATGAATTCAAAGCACCGGCTATCCATTACACTATCAGTATTACTATTTGCTTGACTTTATTCCATATTGTATGCATAAGTGCATTTTTATATATTTGTACATTCTATTGATTGTTTTATTGAATGTTTTATTGTCATTTTTAGTTAGATATCCTGTGTTTGTTTGCTTAATTTATTTTTATTTTTACTTTTATTTTTATTTGACAGGATACTCACGAAAAAGAGAGTTACTCTCATTAGGTTTTCGCTGTATAAATAAATGGAACAGGTAGCATCTCAGTCCAAAGCCAAAACTTACCGAAGTGATTTTTCCTGACGGGGGGATCAGTAACTCCTCAGCCATTAACACGTCCACAAGTTTCCAGTATTTCCAATGTAAAGAAGAAGAGCTAGAGAGGCTTAGTGTTACAGTGGCAGACAGTGGTAGTAGCTTTAGCCGGCAGGCACTGGTCCATGTGCGCAGCTCTGCGCAGAACAGTAGCACCACTACACGCTCACAGTTCATCACATGATGTGGCCAGCGTGACACGGGGAGGAGGCTGCTGCAAGCAATTACACCTAAGTCAATTTACAAGAAAAGACAAGGCAGAGAAGAGCGTGGGGAACAGACCAGGGACAGGGACCAAAGAACGTCAAAAATTAAAACAATATACAACCCACCCATGTAGCCTATCCTCAAATATTTATATTAGAAACTGGGAAACACACAAGGAAATGGATGACACAAACCCCCCCGACTATCAAGGACTGGACTGATATTGTGACAGACATTAGACATATGGAAAAAATTACTTTGAGACTTGACCTGAAAACTGACAAATTTGAACAACTCTGGGCGAGATGGGATGTCTATGCTGGACTGGACTAGGTATGTCGTAACTTTATGTTTTATTTATGTTTAACCATATGGTGCCATTATTATTATTTCTCATTACTTGTACTATTGCTACTTTCCTTTACTCTTAAGATGTGTCCCCAGCTGTTGTGTCTTGTGTGTCTGTAAAATAAAAAGGGAGGGAAACAACTAAAATATGTAGATCAAACCAAAGCTACAATACATGTTCTCAATCAAACAGGACCATGATGGACACATGGTATGGTAGTGTCACGGCCCATGTTGTCACCATACACTTGTGCTCGTTCATTCCCGCACCTCTTTTCCTGTTTTCTTTCATCTATAATTAGTCATTCAATGACGTTAAATATGTCATGATCATGTGCCCCTGCTGGTTTGTTTGTTTAACTTTGAATTTGTTTATTTGTTGTGCTTGCTGTTGTTGCAGCAATTAGGGGAGCCCTACTCTAAGTGAGTGAACCACAGATTCTGTGGCAGAGAGAGTCACAGAGTGGAGGAAAATAACACTTGCAAAAGGTGTGCACATTGGAGCAGAGAGGTCCAGCTCTTTGTACATTTTCTTCTGTAGACATATGCATCATTAACTAATGATATTATTCCTTTTTATGCTTTCATTAATAAAATAAAAATATTAGCCTACTGAATTATGTCCCATGATATAACATGTTAAATGTTCAAATGTAAATTTTGGTTAGGCTCCCACATTCTGCCTCTACTGTACTCGTACGTCCATCATGATTGTCATTGTCATAAAATACCATTTCAATCAAAGTTTCTGACATCAGCAGGATAAGACGGAGGAAACACAGATTTGTTGGGCGCATCTATCAGCAGAGGGCCATGTGGAACTGCGTAGGAGGTGGTGCCCAGCTCAGGATTTAGTGAGTGAACAGAGTAGGCATTCATGGTGCTGCCTCAGTCATAAGATTAAAGCAAGTGTAATGAACAGAGCAGAACCCAGCGGTTCATTCAACTGGAGCCCAATTCAGAGCACATGACCACAGCTGTCGAACCAGGGAATAGCAGTTACTTTGTAATGGTCTTGTATTTTAAAATGGCATGTTTTGTTTTCACCTCTTACAACTAATTACAGCATAAATAGTGACATACACTATGTACCAGAAGAGGTGTCACTGAGGTGTCGCCCTGTGTCGCGTCATCTTTCTGTCCCTGACTCGCTTTGGACACGTGTGCACTATCATAGATAGGAAGATACTGGCTTGTTCAGCACAGCAATAGCAGATGGGACCATTTTTCTTTTGTTGTTGTTGTTGTTGTTGTTGTTCATCATTAAGACATCATTAAGACAAAATAGGGTAGAGCTTGAAGATATGTGCATATCGAGTATTTAAACCATCTTTTTTTTTTTTTTACAGATAAAGGTAGGAAATAGGTAGAAATTGCCAAAAGTATAGAAAAACATTAATATGATGGAGATATGAAGTTGGACTGAGACAAGCACTGGCACCTGCAAGGAGGAAGACCAAAAGTGTGCTTGGCAATAAGATTTTTTATTTTTTTTATTAATTATAATTTTCAATGTTATTTTCTCTTTTTAAAAATAAATAAAAATGACAATCATTATTAATTTCCTGTAAATAAACAATAGAGACTTTTAATCATTGCTATTGTGTACAAAAAAGTGTCAAATTTCTACTTTCAAGCTCTAAACTCTGAAGCAAACCCCACACTATTAATGACAGAGCACTGGCAAAAGTTGATCACTGATGTTTAGATGATCTTGATTAAAATTCAGTTATCTATAAAAGTACTTTATATAGTAGATTATCAGCCACTCATAACACCAGTAGGACTTGAACCAAGAACTTACAAGTCCTATGCAAGACCATGTCACAACTGAGGAATTTGGACAAAGAATCAAGTCTTCTGTTCTGTGAGCCACAGTAAAAAATAAATACAATGAAACTGAGATTGGAACTGTTCAACAACATCTCTGGAAACCAGCCATCACAACCAAGTAATAAAAGAAAGGAGGACAATATCTATATCACACATCTAATGATCAATGCTGACCTCGGGCGGCTGCAGGTCTTCTAGTTCCTCGGCCACTGTAGAACTGCTGATATCAATCGAAGATGCTTTTAGTGGCGCCTCTGTAGTGAGCTTGAGAGAAGACTTCTGGAGAGACTTTTGAGGGGACTGGGGGGTGTCTGGTGCAGTGAGATCCATGTTCAAAGAGTCTTATAGCTGCAGTCCTCTGTGCCTCTGTGCTTCTAAGTGTGAGCCAGTGACAGGCGGGCCGTGTAAACTGATCTCCATGCTGCGATTCCTTTGCCATGTGGGACAAACATTCCAACAATTATAAGGAAAGGATTCACAAAGTTGTTCAAATGTACATTAAACATGATATTGCTGCAAAACAAACAAACTTTTGGGAAACAGTACATGAAATAAATATCTGGAAGCATATCTAAGATTGATAGGACTGACCCTTGTATGACACATACATGGCAAGAGTTTGATCAGGCTGGTTCTACCTCCAGAAGAGTAAGGAGGCACCCTTAAGGACAGTCTGCAGGCAGGGCAGCAGGGAGGAAGTCGCCAAGGAGTCCAGTTCTCTCCTCAGGAAAACAGCAATTTTTCAATGTGGGACAAATAAAGGTTTTCATAACCTCTTACTTACCAGCCTGGTTAAGGGGCCCATGATTTCACCAGTCTTCACTTATTTTCTTTTAATTCGAGAGTTAAAAGAGTATACAAATGCCCAAAATACATGTGTTATACACAAGTAAAACATTCTAGTTTCTGGTGTTGTAATGTAATGTAAGCTGGGCACAGCCAAAACTACTGCATTTATGAAAATATAGAAAATTGTATATAGAAAATAATGATTGTTTTTAATGGCTAAAGCCCTCGTGCTACCTTCAGGTCTGGATAACCCACAGGTGTCTCTAGTAGAATGTCTCTATCCTCCCTTGTTTGTTTGTTTGGTTTGTTTCATGTTTATTTTTTTGTTTTATGTTTAAAAAATAAATTGTAAAAAAGGTAAAAGTGTTTTTAACCCATGCACTATTATGAGGGTACACTTCTAAATTTACCGCAGTTATTGTCCTACTGATCAACAGCTACTGTGCAAACTGTCAGAGCTCTAAGTCAAAGTATGTTGAAATGGTGTAACTTGTAAGAAGACATGTCGTGCAACATGAAAAAACATTAAAAACAACGCCCAAAAGAAGTAGGCAGAAGCAAAAGCACCTACCCCCATCCCAGCACTTGAACTGGCTGTTGCCGATACAACAAATAAAATAGTTGTACGTTTTAAACATCCAATACTCTGTCGTGAAATAAAAAAATAATCCAATAGATGGACCATAAATAAGACTTTATTTAAGCAACATAAGACTCACCTATTTTATCCCATCCTCAACTAATGTTTTTTCATGGTAAATTCCCCCCCCAAAAAAGCATATATATATATATATATATATATATATATATATGTACACACACACACACACACACACACACACACACACTGTATATATACGGTATATAATGTATATATACCGTATATACTGTGTGTATATACGGTACATATATTATATATGTGTGTATGTGTGTGTGTGTGTATACATATATATAAAAATTCCCTTCACACAATCCGCGGGTGGTCTCATCCCATATTCTAAGCTCGGGTCCTCTACCAGATGCCTGGGAACTTGAGGGTTCTGCGCAGTATCTTTGCTGTTCCTAGTACTACACTTTTCTGGACTGAGATGTCTGTTGTTTTTCCAGGGATCTGTTGTAGCCACTCCTCCAGTTTAGGGGTCACTGCCTCGAGTGCTCCGATGACCATAGGCACTACTTTTGCCTTCACCTTCCACGCCTTCTCCAGCTCTTCTCTGAGCCCTTGGTATTTTTCCAGTTTCTCGTGTTCCTTTTTCCTGATGTTTCCATCACTTGGTATCGCCATGTCAACCACAACGGCTTTCCTCTGCTGTTTATCCACCACCACAATGTCTGGTTGGTTTGCCATTACCATTCTGTCAGTCTGTATCTGGAAGTCCCACAGGATCTTGGCTTGGTCATTCCCTACCACCTTTGGGGTGTTTCCCACTTTGACCTTGGGATTTCCTGTCCATACTCCGCGCAGATGTGCCTGTACACTATGCCAGCCACTTGGTTATGGCACTCCATGTATGCTTTCCCTGCCAGCATCTTGCACCCTGCAGTTATGTGCTGGATTGTCTTGGGGGCCCCATTGCACAACCTACACCTTTGGTCTTGTCTGGTAGATCTGGGCCTCTATTGCTCTGGTGCTCAGGGCCTGTTCCTGTGCAGCCATGATGAGTGCCTCTGTGCTGTCCTTCAGACCGGCCCACTCTAGCCATTGGTAGGATTTCTTGATATCGGCCACTTCAGTTATGTTCCGGTGGTACATCCCACGTAGGGGCTTGTCCTCCCATGATGGTCCCTTCCTCCAGCACCTCAGCCTCTGTTCCCCATTGCCTGAGACATTCACTGAGCACGTCATCTGCTGGGGCCTTGTCCTTGATGTACTTGTGGATCTTGGATGTTTTATCCTGAATAGTGGCTTTGCAAAAATGTAAATGAGGCTAATTATAATATGATTCAGCTTCCACATCGTGCACAGCGTTCATTGTGCTGCCTGGAGGCTTCACCTGGGAGTGTGACACATTTTTGTGAAACAACTTAAGAGAGAAATATATATGATTGTATGATTGTATGTGATGTTTTATGCCGGAGACTTTGGATGTTATTTAGCAGAAAAAACTAATTGCAAGCTAATTGCCGTGGATTGCTCATTTGGGTGACACAGTGGCATGGAATGAATGCAATTTGTGAAAAAATAACCTTTCCAATATTATATAGCATGCCTCTGTAACTTAAAAAAAAAATTATATATATATATATATATATATATATATATATATATATATATATATATATATATATATATATATATATATATATATCACTTGGATTCAGTGGCAAAGGTGCAATGTATTATAATCAGAGCTGGTTCACCACATCTATGTTATATTACTGTGAGTATGTTTAATGAACCTTGACTAAAATTATCCTAAAAGTTATCAAAGTTAAGTCAAATATTTCAGGAGGAGGACCCCCAGACACCCTATCCTTGTCGCTCATTGGCCACCCCTGTCTCAAAATCCTAGAGGCGCCACACTAGCTCTGTAATTACCGGCACTGTTCACAAGAAACAAAAACTGACATGAAGTTCAACGTCCCTCTGTCTGCACTAACAAAAAAAAGTTAACCAATTTTTTTCACAACATCCTCAGAATGTGTCCATTATTCAACTCCAAAGACGTGATTGTTATCAATTAAAAGGCCTTCAAACCATAACATTAATATGATAAATTTGTGGAGCAAATCCTAAACTAATAATAGGATTCAACATTGTGGAGAAAAGCAGCAATAGAAAACAGATCTAAAATCCATAACTGTTGTTTAGCACATTTGATAATAAATTGGCAAGTTCTGAAACGCACTAAAAAGTATGCTTCTACAATAAGCTTTGTTTTGATGTCGATTGATCAACTCATATTTTTTAGCAAACAATGCTAAGTGAAGTCCACCCCTCTCTATCACAGTCTCTGCACAGTGCACACATGCAATATTGGGTCAGGTTAGGCAGTAGTCTCTAGATTATTTGTAACCCTACAGTGACGTATAAAATGAATAAATTAATAATTAGGTAAATGAAAACATGGTGAGACCTGCTTTGGACTGCCTCTGGACCACATTTGGCACCAGAGGGCGCCATTAGCCGCCTTTAGTTAAAAGAATATTCAAGTCTTGGCCCGAAATGCTGTATACGCAGTGAAATCATACTAATAATTTAACTGCAACCATTTGGCCAAATCATTGGCTAATATGTCACTGATAATACCAATATGAGTTAACTGATTGGCCGTTTTAGAAGGGCCTGAGCTCCTCTGGACTAGGAAAATTTCAAAGTGACCATTAACACAAAATGTCAAACACAGTAACAAGGACATCTACAGCCTTAACTTGGTTGTAATTGGTGTTGGTGTAATTTGATAATGTTTTAGTGGATGGTGAGCCATGGCCTCGTTTTAACAAAAACACTAGGGCTATACAACACAACCAGGTATGGTAATACTTCTTGTTGTTGTCCAAATTCAAAAAATTGGAAAATTTACAACAAGTACTTTTTTGTTCAAATACTATTGAGCAATTTCATCTTCTTCTAAGATGGCCCTACTCCCTCGTGCTCGCGTCCCAATCCCCTGGTTGGGAAGCACACGTCTACACAACAAGCAATTAAGATTTAAATACATTTTAATACAACTTAAACTGTTCATATTTATATTTTTATGTTAAGCGTAAAGGGAAATATATTACATATTCCTCTGAATAGGGGGTGAATTGCTATGTTTCCTGCAGATTGCTGCAACTGTGACAGCCACATGGTATCTGACAAGCAGCATAAGCGTGGACAGAAGGCAGAGAGAGTTTTACAAATATAAAGAATATATTTAGGGAAAACATGAAACAAAACAGGATCAGAGAGAGAACAGTAGACACAAGTTAGAACCATTAGACATCCAACAAGTGAGAAAAACAAAGAAAGCACATAAACCATCCAATGTGTCATCCATTTTTTGGTTTTCGCCGAGTATTCTCTAGAAGTAACTGGTTATTGTGTTCAGAGTTGGGGGTAGAGCGTTAGCTGGTTACGCATTAGAGTACTCAAATTACTTTTTCAAATAAGTTACACATAAGTTTTGGTTAGGTCTCATCTCTATGCCGGGCTCATCTTCTCGCCGCAATCCCAGAGCCAGGTTTGTTTCCCAGCCGCAGAGTCGAGAGAGAGCCGTGTCGGCGTGTTGTGAGCATGCGCATTGCGCGACAGTGACCGGGAGTCTGGTCCTCACGTCAATGAGACATAAACTTTCAGATGCATGTTTTGAAAACTCCTTCTGGTTCGTTATAACCACTATTTTGTAGCTTTGGAGTAAATGTAGCGTAACAGCGATGTGGTGAGTTTGATTTTTAAAAAACTACAGTGCTAAAACAAGCACGTTCTGTTGTTGTGCGTCGGTGCTAATTTAGTTTTAGCTATATTTTCCATTGCTGGGGGACAGGCCTACACAGGCTTATTGTATGGCATTGTATTGTGGTAATCCGTCAACATAAAAGATAGATAAAGGTCAGTCATGCTTGTTTATTTGATATTTAAATGATTATGTTACTGTGTTAAGCAAATTATATAGGTTATACAATAATGTAACGCAAGAGTACTCTAATGTGTTACTTTTATAACAAAGTAGTTATTTAACACGTTAGTTTTCCAAGGCAGTAACAAGGTAATTTAACAAGTTACTTTTAAAAGTAAGGCTACCCAACACTGATAGTGTCCATGGCGGGAGTCCTGAGGCCCATGTACATAGTTCTGAAATCCAGTGAGATGGTGATGTCAAAAATTGTCCGCAGCACAATATTGACCTCAGTCCACTATTTCTGAGCATCAGGACAGTCCCAAAAAGCATGAGAATGGTTTGCCTCCTGGCTGCCACAGTTTCTCCAGCAGTTGGAATTCCCCTGTGCATAATGAGCACTTTGATATGGTGTTATGAAAAAACTTGACAATTCTCATCAAAACATGCCATTTCGTGGTTCTCCTCAGGGAAGTACATATATTTTCCCATTCTTCGTCTGTCAAAATAAAATTACGCTCTCTTTTCCATTTATTTTTAATGTACTTAGTAGAGTGGCTGTCCAAACTGTTAATACATTCATATAATATACATATCATTCCGCTTGAGAGTTTTGATTTATACGCCTTGATAAATATCTCAATCAGACGTTATATTGGTTGATGCTTTTTTGAAATTTCTTAGCTATAATAACTCCTTATTTGTAAATATAAAAGTCCTGTTTCTCTAAGACTTAGTCCAAGTCAAATCAATGTTTTTCAAGATTTCCAAAGCTTTTCATTTGACTGTTTTTTACAACCTGGTAGAAAGTCTTTATTCTTTTTGTTATCCGGACTTTAAATCTCAAATCTGTGCTGTTAGGTTCAAAACTTTGATCATAAGCCATCATAAGATCTTAAGTTTAAGATTTTAACATCTTTGTTTAGTTTGTATGTTTTGATTCGTTCTTTCCAGGATGTAAGTACAAATTTTATCCAAGGATTTGCCACATCCTCCAAATGACTCAACCGTCATCTGCTAGTAAGGCCTTTACTGGAACTCCCAGCACAACATTACTCTCAATATTTTTCCATTGAGCTTCACATTTAGCACTCAGATGAGTGTATGTAACTAGGCACAGAGTGTCTCAAAAGTAAGGCTTGAGTGTATGCAAATACCAATCTTCTATTTGGTGACATTATCTTCACTAAGACAGTGAAAAGAAATACAATTATTCAAAGTAAGAGAGTTTTTCTGAAGATGTAATAAAGTCAGCTGTGGAATTACCTCTACCTAAATTTGTTAACATTTTTTTTTTTCACTTCTGTGCGACCAAATAACGCCTCTTTAGTTAACTGTTTGTTTGTTTTTTACCAGGAGAGTCCCATTGAGATTAAACACCTCTTTTACAAGGGAGCCCCGGCAGCAATTACATAGTTACAACAAACAACATTAACATTAAAATTACTTAAGAAAAACATTTACACATTATTGATGGCGTCTCCAATGCTTTCAACTTTGTTTTAAAGGCATTTACGCACAGGAACTCAATTTCCAGTCTTTCTGCAACATGTTCCAAGCAAAAGGAGCTGAGCGAACAAAGGCTTTCTTCCCCAGCTCTGTGCGGGTGAAAAGAACAGAGAGCAAAGGCTGATCATTTGATCATAAGGAAATGAATGAAGCAAATGAGACAAACGAGGTAAGGATAGGCAAGATGTCACTCATATAGAAAAAGAAACGAACAGGGAGCATGAATTTTAGTTGTATTTTTATTTATTTTCTAACACATACAATTAGGATAAATGAATAATCGACATATTGATAGCAGCGGTGAGTACACGGGATTGTGTTCTAAATTCCGGAATGGAGGCAAAAGTGAGGTGAAACTGGGATTAGCTACAGAATATCATAGCTAAACCATGGGGTATCGGCAATAGGATAATAGGATAATAAACTAATTGACAGTTTTACCCTAATATTCAAGATTCTTGCTTATGTTTGTTATTAACTCTTAAAACCATTTGATTTTTTGATCTGATGTAAGTTAATCATTAACAATTATATCAGATGATTTAATTGTCCCCTCCATTCCCTGATTTTGAACATTCTGATGACATAGTATTTTATAGGTTGGGATTGTGCCGTCACACATCGTCAACATTTTCAGTTGGTGTAATGTTAAAATAATGGTCAAATGACGATTTTAAGATGAATTCATTCAAAAGTCACTGACAATATATGTGATATATTTACTAGTAGTGACCCAGTATCTTATCAGGATGTTCCACGACTCTTTAATTTACTTTTTAAATTCATTCATTCATTTTCTAGCGCTTGTTCCTGTTAGGGGTCGCAGGTGACTGGAGCCTATCTCAGTGCCTTAGGCGGGGTACACCCTGGACAGTGGCCAACTCGTCGCAGGGTTAACACAGAGACATAGACAAACATTCACTCTCGCACTCATTCACTAGGGCCAATTTACAGTTTCCAATTTACCTAACACATGCATGTCTTTGGACAGTGGGAGGAAGCCGGAGAACCCGGAGAGAACCCACAGTAAGGACACAGGGAGGACATGCAGACTCAGACAGAGATCATGTGATGTAAAGTTCGCCCAGGAATCGAACCCATGATTTCCTTCTTGGGAAAATTCTCTAACCACTCTGCCACCGTGCACTTTTTAAATTGCTTCTGCCAATGTATATGAATGTTTGGCACAACTGCTCTTGACATAGAGTTTTTGGCATTAGATCTTACCTGTGACCAGTATGTTTTCCAGGTTTGATCTCAAGCTATGTTCTTTTACCCTTAACATACACTGCCTGTCCAAAAAAAAAGATTCAACTAAGCAAATAGGTACGAGTCTCCTACTGGATAATTGCTACTTGGGTGATGATCTTTCAGCTGCAACACGTTGTTTAAACCCAACTGATGCGGTGAGTGGCTTCTCATTTCTGAAACAACCATGTGGAAAGACAAATCCCGTGGTCATGGAAAAGGAGTAGCAGAAACTAATCTACTACAGATCTCTTTGAGAGAGTCAAAGACAGAGTCTTCGGGACGAGCTGGAGAAGGCTCAGTGGTCACTCTCTCCCATCATCAATACAATATCAGTTGGTGAAAAATAATGCAATCCTGGATGGAAATATATATTTTTATATTACAGAAGCTCATTGAAACTGTGTGCTGTAGTGGACAGGCAGTGTACTTTTTTTATGTCCAAAATGCCCTCTCCTCCTACAGCCCCCCAGAGAGCTGAATGGGCCTCCTCAGGAGTGTTTGGACACTCCACTGTGGTGATATACTGTGCTGTAAACCTTGCATTGCCCTGATTTAGGCTCATTGAACTTATGTGAGTGTATTTACACTCGTGTCGTCTGTTTCCATGGCAACGAGGTGGAGGAGCACCAGTGTTGTACAACATGATGGAGGACGCTGAAATCACAAAAACAGAGCAACTAGCGACGTGCTTTATCTCCATCTGTCAAGCGCAGATCTCAGTCTGTGCAGAGGGGATCGGGGCCTAATTAAAGCTCCAGCCTGGGCCATGTGCAGCGAGCATGTGCCTCTGATCTGGTAAGTATGAGCAGGGAATAGACTAGGGGTTCCCAACATTTATTATCTTGAACCCGTCCCCTGCTTATAATGGAGAATTTCTGCCAATTTGCACTAATTTCAGAAGAATTTGTCATGTTTTCCTTGTATGTTTAACCTAAAACTATAAATATCAACGATTTGTTGTACCAAATTGCATTTTCTTGTTTCTAATTTTAACCAAATATATTTACATTTGATTTAAATCACAATTGCTTATTGTGTTGACCAGTGTTTCCCAACCAAGGGTACGGAGACGTGAGCACTTACCAGGGAATACTTGGAATGGTTTCAGATTTCAAATCAAGGTGAAATTGATTATAAAAATATATATACCTTTGAAAATGTTTGGATGAATTTGGTCTACAGTGTAATTAAAAGGAGAAAATATTCATATTGACAATACACTACAACCCCTTGGGAACCACTAGACTAGACCAGTGGCCTTTCAGTCGCGACTCCCTTAATAACAATCGTTGGCATTCGCGACCCCCAAACACACAAAATATGCTCCCAGCAAAATTATAAAGTTGCCTTATTTTTGTTTTTAATTTCATTTTCTTCACATAGGCAATTTGGTAACACAGCAAATAATAATCTACATTCACCCCTGCATTGAAGGGTGTCAAACCTTGTTTAAGATATTGTTTGAAATTTAAATTTTCCTCATATCATCTGGGGACCCCCTGAAATAATTTCACGACCCCCATGGGGTCCTGACCCCCAGGTTGAGAACCACTGGACTAGACACCCCAACCTCCAAAGTTCAAATAAAGAATGTAAACAGAAAAGTCTAGTAGTTGTCAAAAATGTACTGTTACTTATAAATTGAATGACTCAAGCTAGTAAAACACTTACGCAGGTAAATATAGTTGTCTCTCTACCTGTGTGTGTGTGTGTGTGTGTGTATGTGCGTTTGCCTGAGGTGGTATTTATTTTTAAGGATTTGGCCCGTAGGCTTTATTATACAGGGCACACTAGTGTGAAATGGGGATGAGAGAGAGGGGAGGACATGCAGTGAATCATCGGAACCGGGATTCAAACTCACTGTGGCCGGCTGCACATGGAGCCTGGCATGTGTGCTGCGCCTTAACCACTCAACCACTGGGCAGCACTGCCTCTCTTATTCATCATTGCATGATTAGATAATAATTCAAGTTAAAATATATGTTTAAAAGGTTCAGATTAGGGTACAGGTTAAGGTTAGGCAAAGTAGTCATTATTGTTAAAGTTAGGATCCGTTTTCATGAAGTGTATGTAAATCAATGTAATGTCCCTAAAAAGGATGAAAATCCAACATATAAGTGTGCGCAGCAGAAGAAATGTGCTCTGTTTGAGTTGGTGTTAAGTACAAACAACAGGGCATCACTCAGCACATAAACGGTGTCAGGGTTTAAAGAAGAGCAGATCATTGCACTTACCACAACCACAGTCATGTCTGTCCTCCACAGTCTGTCCTCCAGTTTGTTCCTCAAAGTCTCCTCAGAGCCTGTAGTCCAGAGCATGTCCCCCAAAGTTTGTCTCCCAAAGTTTGTCCCCTAATGTCTGTCCTCCGGAGTCTGACCCCTAAAGTCTGTCCTCCAGAGTCTATCCTCCAGTGTGTGTCTCCCAGAGTCTGTCCTCCAGAGTCTATTTTTCGTACCAGCTCTCTAAACCAGGCTGAAGACAAAGTTGATGCTGAGGAGACAGACACGCATACACTGCTGTGAGGAATGCCGAGAGACATCCATACACAGCTGCAGGGGTTGAGGGCTGAGCTGATACCAACCTTTAATTGAGAAAACTTTTGTCTGACATGCCGGAACACGTCCACATCAATCTAGTGCCAATTACAGGCGCTCAGTGTGGGCCAAGCCCCGTGCGGTGACAAGCCGGATGATTGATTACCAGCGGCAACAGTTCTCTAACCTGATCAAGCAAATGAGTGTGGTGAGAGGGGCCATCTGAGGCCCCTGCACCAAATTAAATCCGCTCCACTCTCTGCCTCAGGAAAGTGACAAACAGCGACATGTGTAGTGCTTGCACACCAATAGGGACATCCTTTGATCCCTCCCTCTCCCTACGCCTTCTACCCTTCTACCCTCAAAGCAAAGTGATGCCAACAGTTAAGCTATTTTGTATTGACTCTCGAGCCTACCAATGCAGAATATTACAACTATCCAGGTTACTCCAATTTGCTTCATTTCCATCACTGCAACTGGTCAAATTATGTATTGTTGTATTTTATACTCCCATATTAATGTAGTCTTAAATTCTGTGCCTGCACACACACTGTCCCCTTCCCCCTTTCAGTGAGGAAGAGAATGAAGCTCTTTTGGGCCCCTGGGGCCTGAGCACCAGGTGAGAGGGCGACTGGGGCAACATGAAGACGTATTAATGTACTAAAGACTTAATGAGGCTCCATGCAGTGCCGGGCAGAGGAGGGGCCCTGGGCCAGGGGCCCAGATCGTGTTTACTTTATTAGTTTACAGCAGATTAATGGGGATAATCATTTAAGTGATGGAGATGGATTACCCTCTCAAAGCTGGGCCCGTGCTCAGCCACCCACTGCCACACTCCGATATATGGGCACACTGTTTCATGCACTGTTTTCACATGCTCATCTCTATACGTGCATCTAAACAATTATGATAATTATTGTCTTATAGACAATAGTGGTAATAATGGCAATAATTTTACTTTTGCATTTAAGATTACAAACATGCACTTAGGTGTACCGGTAATATGTAATATGATCTGTGTGAATATGTTCAATTCATTTCTTTAATTTATTTTTTATTTAGGACATCAAAAATTTTACAATTTACATTTTAATAAACATTTTAAAAGTGTGATAATAGTTACTATACAAGGTGTCAGTTATGACAATTGCGTAAATTGTATAGTTTGTGAAAATGTAGAGCCAGCTATGTAATAATGAGAGGACAAGTTTAAGTCTAAACAGACTTTCTGAAAGAACAGAATCCATGTAATGTAAATGTGCAAGTATAATGGGGTACTAACTAAGATGAGCTGTATTTGGAGCAGACCCTGCATGAGGTCAAAGGTCTGGCTCCATCATGGAGGATGAGAGTTGTTTCCTGGAAACATCGGAAGCTCTTCAGCGTGTCCCTCTTAGAACTGTCACCAACATGCAGATTTACTGCCCAGAGCACTTACTGAATGACTGCATGAAATACACTAAAATGAACAATATAGAACTAGCTTGATACAACCATTATAGCCAAGGCTCGAGGAGTTTCCTAAACAGACAAGCAGGTGCAGAGGAGGGGATAAAGTCAGTCCAAAAGAATACTAATTCTGAGTACCTGTATTTCAATACAATTACAATTTAAATTGGATGGTCATCACAATATACTTTCTTCATTACGTAATCTAGGCTTTTAACTGCGCTGCATTGTATTGTATTTTTTGAGGGCATTACCAAAAGAAATGTTAAAATGCAGTGTGGAAGTACAGAGAAGTGAAACAAATGCAGAAAAAGCTGCCAATGAACTGTTTACTCTAGCTTTAGCCACGTCTCACAGTGTTACTAATTTGTAATTTGGGTTAGGTTAGGTTAAATTAGGTGTTTTTATTCACACATTGGGTAAATTGGTTTGAAGTGATTAAGAGGAATCAAAAACACAACACACACAATATAAAAACAGACATAATGGATCAATCGATTACACGAGTGAACTTGTTTAAAAGGACAATAGCTGCTGGGACAAAACCGTCTCTATAGCTTTTGAGCCTGCATTTTGGCAGCTGAAGACTGCTGCTGTCTGGTGTATATAAACTCCATGCTTCGTTGTTGCTGTTCAATCAGCTTGCCAGCCCATTTCACAATCTGGGAAAGTGCATTTTTGTTCTTCACTGACACTCTAATACACAACATTTTGTGATAAAATCGGTTATATGATTAAAAAGTATAACTCAGATCTTATTTTGATTTTATTTGTTAAGGAAACATGTTATGGAAACACATTATGTTTGGTTGACTTCTGACAGAAGCCAGACTAAATGTGGCTTTGGTGTGTGCAGGTGTAGAGGTGTAGACGTATGAAAATTAATTAATGCTACAGCTAGTGGCACCTCATTCTGATCTGAACATCATCCCAGTAATGTAGTGTATTTTTCTATTTTTGTTTTTGTGATTTTTTTTGGTCAAAAGTATGATTTAAGTGCTCATACAACCATATTATTACTATGACATCTCCCAGCTGTTTCTGTGTGACAGAGCTGCCAAAAGTCACCCTTTGCATCCCCAACGTCAAACTGTGGGACCGGGGCCACAGGGTCTAGAGCAGCCAGGGGCCAATACTCAAGGAGATGGGCTCCAGCTGGACAGTGATGTGAAGTTCTGCATGGATGAAGAAGATAGGGCAACACCTGAAACAAAACAAACCAGTCAACTTTGTTTCAAATGTGTGTGTAAATTAGAAAGTGAACGTAATTATCTAAACACATGCTGCATTGTAATAAATTGGTCACTATTCTAAATGTTATGCCTGGGAATCAGTAGTATGGACAGTGTTGTGTGATAGATTGTGTTTGGTCTGTGGAGGCCCTCTCTGATCACCTAACGCTGCTGTTTTGTCTATGAGCGGGGGGGCATCTGTGGCCAAGTGCAGTGGTGCTGACAGACTGTTATCATAAATCTCTGTACCACCAGTGCCACTGTCTTCATTGTATAATAGATACATACAGTATAATGGCTGCATTATGTCCTCTCACTTATAACAATGCATTATTCATGTTCATTTAAAATGTTCATGGTAATTTGATGAAACCTAAATAAACATTCACCAGCCCTGTCCCTCTGCAAGAGCCCTGCGGCCCCAGCCCCGTCCTCCCAGCCTGGTTCCACTTCCTCCTTGTTCCACCTCCAAGTGCTGTCCCACAGTTAGAATGAAACTTCAAGATCCCAAATGAAGCATACCTTTTATGGGAAAGTGACTCAGTGAAATTAGACAAGGGAGTCGCAGTCAAATTTTTTCCCTGGGTCACAGAGCTTTATTATTCTGTCAGCTTTATTATTCTGTCATAGCTCATAGAGGCTCTGCAGCTAGAAAATGGACAAAAGAGAACTAAATGACATTGGACATTACTAAAATCAAATATGAGAAACAATTATTCTAAATATTCTAAAAAATATATTATAGATTATTTAATATAGATTTGCTGATGAAAAAAAGTATTCAAACAGTGACGACACACATTTAAGGTTTTACCCAGCCACCTGATAAAATAAAACCACTCTCGGTCAAAGGAGAACCATAAAAAAGGAACTTTATTTTCCACATGTGTGACTGGCTTTAATCCATCATCTGTAGACGGTGCTCTCTGGAAGTGGTTGTCGTTCATATGATAAGTGCACTGATACAAGAGGTGGAGAAAAAACAGAAGTGTCTACAGAGGGGCCCCCAAACACATTATACAAAGGCCCCTGAATGTAGCCCAGACAAAGTTGGACAGCAGCGGTCATACAGCTGGAAATTCCTGCACCTCTTTAATCAGACTCAAGAACTTTAAACTTTAAACCCCTTTTTATTATTATTATTATTATTATTATTATTATTATTAGGCTATTAATATACAGTATGATCATGATAGTTTGCCTATTGTTTATTATTATTATTATTATTATTATTATTATTATTAATAATAATAATAATAATAATAATTTATTTTTAATTGTCATTGTTAATTAGAGGAATAACAATAAAAATGACTCTTGTTAAGACACATTTTATTGTATTTTTGGAGCTGCCCAAGTAATTTCCCTTGTAGATTAGACCCCGTTATTTGCGCACGCGCGTGAAGAACATTTATCTCTATTACACACTGCACCACTAATGAACGTCGCCACACAGATATAATCTTTTTGAATTTTTAATGTTTTTGACTTTATCTGAGTTTATTAGGTGCAGAAGATAGGCTATCGTTCACCGGGCAGCTGTCCCCATGCATGAAAATTTTATGGGGCTCGTTTAGCCAATAATAACGGTTTACCGCGTATACAATATTAATAGTAGTCCTATAGTATTAAGTAATTAAGTCTCGGGGGCTTTGTGCAGACACAAATCAATGAGCCACTGGTTACATAGCCCTACACATTCAGCGTGCAGAAGAAACAGTGATGCTGCCTAAAACAATCATTCACAAAAGAAGGCACTTTTCCTCTGATAGGCTTATATGTCCTAATGCCATGTTAAGTGAGATGTCAAAGGTCATAATGTTAACGTCATCCGTATAGGCTACGTCTTTGGCATTCAGAGGCCTATAGTCTTCTAGGCCAGATAGCCTATGTTCTATAGGATCATGCGCCTCAGCAGCGATAGAAGGCCACTCGGTGTGCTTGATGTGCACACCCCACCTTAGTGATTCGCGCTGTCTATTTGTCCCTGATTGATGTCCTCGCTCTGTTGTTCCGCCTCACGCGCACGTTGCTGAGCCTGCGCGCTACATAAAGCCTCTGAGCGTGCAGATTGAGCCCAGAGCCAAGAGCCAAACCACGAAGCCGTGCGTCTCGCGCCACCTGCAGCGGGGCTCGCGCAGGCGCTATGGAGCACATTGGCAACCTGGGCCACACGGAGCCCATCAGCTTCGGCATCGAGCAGATCCTGAGCCACGCTGAGCAGAGCTGCATGCTGGGCGCGAGGACTCACGAAGTGGACTACGGTCACGCGGCCTACGGCGGCGGTGCAGTAAACGGCAGTGGCGGCTTCACTTGCGCCAATGCGGTGTATAATGGGAGCGGTGGCGGAGGAGCGTGTGGGGGTTACATGAACATGGGGATGAACGTGACCTCGAGCAACGTCATTAGGGTCCCTGCGCACCGGCCTGTGAGCGGCGGGCCTCCGCCTCCCCATGTCTCGGGCCCCGGCCTCAGTTCGTTCACGTTCCCCTGGATGGAGAGTAATCGGCGCTATACCAAGGATCGTTTCACAGGTAAGAACCTATTGCCTTAAATATTGAGCGGTCATTTTGACCTGATCAGCCTACTTTCTGAGCTTTGTAATGTGAGAATCCTTTTTGACCTATGGCATCGTTGATCTCCATCTCCATAAATTTGAAAAACAAAAAAACAAATATGATACGATAAGCAGACTGAGAACAAGAAATCATTTTTGCTTGAAAGCATGAACATGATCCATGTGTATAGGTCTATACATATAGGTGGAATCTAAATCGCGTATTTGGCTATTGCCTATTTTTTGTTCTCCTCATCAATTGTCAGCAACCATCCTGGCGCTAGGACTAGGCAGATGGCTATCAATAGCCCATACGTTTAAGCCTATTTATTTCATTTATCGGCATTTCCAAATATTCCTTTATTTCTGCCTATACTGTCCGTGCTCTTGCCCTTTCCCTCCAGCCTATTTCAGCCTGTGAATCTTAATATTGCCTATATAATTGGCTCGGTGGTTTGTTGTTCAAGAATAAAAAGGGAAACGCCTATTCTTATTTAATTTAAGTGCTGTAAAATGGCAATACCACCAAGAGTGAGGGGTTTTCAATGAACCTGCCGGACCATTTACTTGGCAATCAGGTCAATAGCACAGCCCATCACAGAAAAATATAGCCTAAACCTTTCAAATCTCATCTGACTTCTCTCCAACCGCTGCTCTGTTCACGTCCTGATCTTGTCTTGTTTCTATCCCTTTCCCTGCGCTGCCGCTGTCTGTCTGCTGTCCGACGCTGCTGTGCCCAGTCTCGCTCTCACCCGTGTCTGTGGCGCGCCGTGTAGGTCACCCGTACCAGAACAGGACTCCCCCCAAAAAGAAGAAGCCGCGCACTTCGTTTTCACGGCTTCAGATCTGTGAGTTAGAGAAGCGTTTCCACCGACAGAAGTACCTCGCCTCGGCTGAGAGGGCCACGCTCGCCAAGGCCCTCAAGATGACGGACGCTCAGGTCAAGACGTGGTTCCAGAATCGACGCACAAAGTGGAGGTGAGACCTTTTTTTATCAGCGCACAAGACTTCAGGTTTACCATCATAGAAGTAGGCTAAATCTATATCTCCTCATACGTATATTTGATATGTTCAAGACGTCAGACCGCGGAGGAGCGCGAGGCCGAGCGTCAGCAGGCAAACCGTCTTCTGATGCAGCTTCAGCACGAGGCCTTCCAGAAGTCGGTGTGCGAGCGCGTGAGTCCGGACCCGTTGTGTCTACAGAACAGTTCTCTTTTTGCTTTACACAACCTGCAGCCGTGGAGCGAGCACGCGGCCAAGCTCAGCAGCGTGTCCGCGTGCGACTGAAAGTGGCTACGCAGGGTCCTCGGGCCACAGGGGCCACAGGGGCCACTGGGGCCACTGGGGCCGCAGGAGCCGCACGGACTCAATCGGGGCCAAAAAGCCGAGAGCGGGTCTCCGGCAGACACGAGCTCGTGCAGGTGTGACGCTGACACAGCAGCACCACGAGCCGCGCACAGACTCTTAAAGCACTTGGATATATTTTTTTGATATTTTATGATTTTATAGGGTATAAGGTCTGCTTGGATGCTTAGAGGCTGTGAGGATTAGGCTAGGCCTATTCAATTGCCTATACTGTACGTCTATTTGTCAGAATCTACAAAAGCAGCCTACTTTCCTGTAGCTTTCGAAATATTTTTTGAAAAAAAGCATAAAGCATAAAAGTCAACTTCAACAGCTCGGACTACAAAACGGCAAATTATCACCCTATGGTACAATTTTGTATTGTTTTTTTTTGTGTGGTGAATTTTAAGAATGGATAGAGGAATTTCAAACGTGAAGAGGCTTACATGTTTCACAAAGTGAACACAGTAGGCTAATTAAGCCTAACAATTAGCACTTTTTTTTGTATCTGTTCTATGCCTCTGAAATATTCATTTTGCACGTAATTAAGCAAAACGTTAAATTTTGTTGTCCACAAATATAAATTAAGTTTATCTTGTTGTCGTCGAAGTTGCCATTGGTTTGCATCAGGGCCAAAGAGAACAGAACTTTTCATGAAATACTCCCTAAAATAAAAAAATGTATCAAAGCCCAAACGATATAAGGCCTTTTTTAATGAGCAGCGGGTTAAATGTCTTACAGGACAGGCTAGCCTAATCGTTGGATCACTTTAAACTCTCTCTCACCTTAATAAAACATTTTTGTAAACTATTAACCTTGTGTGTATGGAATTTGTCATCTAGAGTGAATGTCGAATGTTTAGCTTACACAGCAGCAATAGGATAACAAAAAGCACAACCAATATTCAACATAAACAAGGATCTAAAATATGCTAATTAAAATAGGTAAGTATAGGCCTCCCCTATAACATATAACATTTTTATGTTATAGCCAACGCCAAGACCTACAATAAAAAAAGACTATGTTACAACATAACTAAAAAATTACACATTCAAATAAAAGCATTCGTTATTTGGGCGTTTTTAGGCTGTTTCTTATGTGTGTTGCAGATATTTTTAATAGATCCATGCTGCAGATGAGACGTTGACCAAGAAGCTTAAAAATAGTGCTGAAAATTCGTAGACTATTGTTTGGCTATGTCTCCCTCTTCTGGCGTTTACTAAGTACTACATAACGTTTGTTTGTCGCTTAACAATGATGTCATATTTATTCGCCTGAAACGGGACGAATCACTCATCCGAACCAGCCTACCATTACAAGCCATGCCCACGACCCCCCTGTGAAGGAGAAGTCCCTGCAGCTGGAGGAGCTCTGATCGCGGCATGTCTCTGTGGCGTGTGTGCGTCCTGGTGCGATGCCACGGCGTCAGCTCCAGGTCAACAGTGGACGCGCTCTGCAAAGGTCAGTGTCGTAACAGACAGAGGGGCTCCCGGGGCCCCCTGTGTGCGCGACTGTGGCAGGTACATGGACGTACTTTTAAGGTTTTAATGGACAAATACTTACAGACAGAAGCGTTGTTTTCATTTATCTGTGTATTTATTACATTCTACCAAAGATGCTATGTTTTTCACCCTTAAATACAATCTGGAGGCTAGAATATAGTTTTTTTAACCAAATAAAACTAACTTGAGTTTTCTACCCTGGTAGTTCAAATCTGTAGGTAAGTATAGGCCTCCCCTATACTTACTGATAGTAATTGAAATTGTGATGCACATGTAGGTCCGAAGAGAGTGTAAAAAAAAAAAAAACCAGCCATAAGTAAATGACTCAGTAATAGGCCTAAATACAATACAATCCACTGCCTAAACTTGTAATATGTAAAACCTTGTGGTCACTTAATAGTTATACTTAAACAGAATACAATACTATTCAGACCAAGGTCAAAAATACTTTTAGCCTACTTGTTTAGGAGGATTAAAAAAAAAAAATAATAATCTATTGTTTGCCAAAATGTTTTTTTTTTAATGTAATTGCTTTCTTGCACACAGGTCATTCTTTTGTTTTTGTTTGTGGTATTTTTACAAAAATAGTAATGCGCCATCAAAAAAGTGAAGAAGAAATGGGTATGTCAGTGGAACTGTTCTTTTATGGAACGTTATAATTTGTTAGCTACAGTCTTTCGATATTCTCAAACTGATTGTGTTGGTGTTGGAGGAACAACACATGTTTTGGAAATAAAGATGCAATATTGGGATGGACATTTATGCTTTGGTGATGTGGAGCAACATAAATCAATGAATATTAATAGTAAAATCTAAACTATTATAAACAGAAGGCATGCAAAAAATAAGGTGTTAAATAGAAATGGAGTTTGACTGAATATTTGTATGTGTGTGTGTATGTGTATATATATATATATATATATATATATATATATATATATAATATATATATATATATATAATGTGTGTGTGTGTATATATATATGTGTGTGTATATATATAATGTGTATGTGTGTATGTATGTATGTATGTATGTATGTGTGTGTAGAAGTGAGTTATTTTCAGGTTGTGAAGTCTTCATGAGTCCAACAGAAACTGCCAACAGAAACTGCCATAGACAAACGATCATCAAAAACATTCTAACATTTTAATGCAAGGAAAACTCACATGTGCATTGTTTATTGTCAAGTATTAGTAAAAATGGTTGTCTATGTTTTTGGGAGGTTAGGAGGCTGGAGAGCATCAAGTGGAGCAGCCAAGGACCGAGAGCCTCTGAAGAAGCCAAACACCCCTCAAGGTCGCTTTGACCAATCCGAGAAGGTGGAAGACGTGTTACAGAGTGAGAACAGATTTTGGCTTTATAAAAACTGTGGTTCTGATGCATGTCTAAGTCAAAAAGGCGAACATTCAGTATTCATACATTTTTCAGGTGTATTGTTCTTGTTATATATTTTCAGACATGCACAAGCATATATAAATATTAGAAAATATCCACAAAAGAAAGATCACACAAAGATGTTTCTGTTGCAGAGTTTCCTGATGACATAAACCCTGACACAAAGGAGAAGGGAGGCCCCCGCGGCCCCGAGCCCACCCGCTATGGAGACTGGGAGCGGAAAGGCCGTTGTGTGGACTTTTAGTAGCCTGTCTTGTGTAAGAGTATGTATATAAATGTAAGAGCGCGTTCTCATGAATGTGTCTTGTTTTCATGGCTTTGACAAAGTTCAAACAAACAAATGATAAAATATGAATAAAGTAATCCTGGTACACAAATATCTGAATCTGTCATATTCAGCATTTATCCCAAACCTAAACCTACATTATGTACCAATCTAAACTAGATGGCAGAGATTATGATTGAGTTTACAGCCCTAATATTGATTGCAGTTTTAATAAATAGCTTATGTTTACGGGACATCACACCATTCGAGAATCCTAGTAGTTTCATCTTGGGCAGGAACAGGTCCGAATTCAGTGGTGGAATGTGCTTACTGTCGGTTTGCAGATTTATTTACCTGTTTTGTGGTTCATATCAGTGTACTTACAGCTTCAGACGGTTGTGTCATTATTCAACTCCAAAGACGTGAATATTGTCAGTTGAAAGGACTTTCATAAAATCATCCCAAGACAATCCCAAATAAATAATGATGAGGTTCAGCGTATGTGGATTTTTATTTTGGAGATTTCTTTCAAAAAACGGTAAATTCTAGAACGTGAATGCAACCTATGAGACCCTTTTAAGAGTTTCTAAACAAATACATTCTAAATTCTGGAATGGAGGCAACTGGAGACAAAGGGGAACAGAATAGGCATAGATTTGAAACGTTTAGGCAAGATAGTTTGCTTGTTAAATAAATAAATAAATGAAATTAGGCACGATATATACTTGACCACAAATTATGTGGAGCTCATACAGTTTTGAGGCTAGAAAATATTGTTTCCATACATTTTAATAAATTCCTAGCCTATGCCATTGCCTGGCCGCAAGAGGGCGATGAAGGCCCCGTTTAAACGGGCGTGTTGGGAAAGTGAAAACTGCCCCATGTCCGCTGACTGGTGACAGTCATCACTTCTTTCGAGAATATAACGTTGAAGAGGTCAGAATGTAGAGGCTATGCTGCCTGGATATACAAGAAAGAGTCCGATAAGTAAGTTGCAGTGTATGACACGATACGAGCCATACTTACGAGCGCCTTGCAGCATCTCAAAGCTGTGAGTTCATACGGCTACTGTCTCGACAGCTCCGTGTGCAGGCGAGGAGCAGGAAACGGCGACGGCTCGGATGCTCCTGAACTGTGGCTGGTAACTGCGTCCAAGGCCCGCATTATTCTCGGCTCTGCTGAAGGTATTCTGTTTCACTGTTGTTCGAATCCAGTTTCTGAAAAGTAAGTTTCTGAAATCAAGTGGGCCCCAACTGAGAAGCGTTCTCTTTTGTTGCCTACATGATGTGGGCCGGTGTCCCAGGTCCGGACCAGCCCAGAACTCTGGCTTTAAAGCTGGTTATGGCTCCGCTGGCCGCATCATGTCAGAACAAAGGTGAACAATAAAGGGCCTAACGTGGAGAGCGGTGACCCGGAATGGATCACAATGTTTTTGCGCAAAATGGCTCATAGGTTTTACAGTTTGCGTTATTGTGTGAAAACAGCGCCCACTTGATTTCATTGAATGAAGCGGGTCCACAATGGCGGCTGTGTACCTGTTGTTGCCATGGTTAAGTCGTCACATGTCCAGTCCTGATCAGGGCTGCTATTTAAACTAATAAAATTCTAATAAAACAAAATAAACCAATTAAAACCGAAAGCTAAGAACCTGTGTTTGGGCCTTGAGGTTAGAGAGGAGGTAAAAGTAGAAGCTGAGATTGCCTTATGTCACATTTTATAAACTATCAAACGTTGTCACAACAAAATGAGAGAAACATACTCGAGACCACAGAGGTAGTTATATTTCATACTTCATCTCCTCTGTTTTTCTGTCAGCTAAAATCACTGCAACCACCTAGCTAATATTGTCTTCTCCCTACTCCACTGTTGTCCTGTCTGTAGGACCAACACAACAAGGCTTTTGTTTTGTTTCTCATTTCTGATGGAAGCCTGGGAGTGCACTCTGCAGTCCAGTAGAAGTCAGCCTGTAGGGGCCCAGGCACCACAGAAAAATGTGAGCATAGCCTCCACTTCCAGGTACAAAGAGAGACGGCCGTTGTTCACGACTCCACACACGTCCATTCTGAAGAAAACACATGTGGCCGACAGCACAAAGCAGGTAGAGCCAAAGGTACAACATTATTGCTACAATATATAAAGTCAAAATAACACTGTAAATCTTTATGCCACAGAGTTATACAAACATAGAGGTCGACACCCTGGCCCTGATGAGACCCAGCTCCCAGACCAGCCTCGGAGAAGAGCAGCCTCGACACAGGGAGTTCTCTCCATCAGGCTGTAGCAGCAGGATGTCTGCTCTCCCCAGCAGAAGACTGTCAGAGCACAGACCCTACAACTATATCCAAGAGGTCCACCCACTAAGCCCCCCTGTCCGGCCACATCTGAGCTCCCCGGTTCTGCACCCCAGGTATACCCCCCTATCGAATCAAAGGAAGACACAAACTCTTGAACGGAGCCCTAGCATCTCCTATCAGGCTGAATACTGGGCCTGTGCCATTCCCAAAGACCCCCCGCCCTCACCGTTAGGAGGGGACCCCCGCCAGGACTACGAGGCTCTGCTAGACTACACCTACCCTTTGAGGCCTGCACATCAGACGGGGGACTGGACGCTCCAGGACTCGGGAATTGAAGTGGACCACCTCTCCACTGGCCTGACTGAGCTCAACCTGTCCTTTGGTGGCATGGAGCAGCCAAAAGACCCCCTGTGTTTGGGTCCAAGCTCCCCAGAGTTAATTGGTAGCCTGTTTCCTGCAACACCTTCCTCCCCAGCAGACCGTGCTTCATCAGTGGATCGGCCGGAGTGGAGTAAGCAGAAAAACACAGCTGTGTCCTCCATCTCGGACACGCTCATGATCCTACCGTGGGACAGAGGTGCTCAGGAGGATGAGGAGTTCAGACCCCTACCAGAGAAGATAGAACTGCTTCAACAGCTGTCACAGCAGGTGATGTCTGGAGAGCTTTTAAAGCAAGGAAATTAAATGAGTAATTGCATCCCAATTATATTCTGCAGCTCTGTGGTATTGATTATTTCTTTGGCACTGCTCTCTATGTGAAGGTGCGCGAGGCAGCGGCCCTTCTACACCCTGCACACTGGGAGCCCCCCCAGACCCAATGTGCCCCTATTGGACGGTACACTCAGGACACTGCAGAAGCACACCTCAGAACAGAAGACTTACATCACATATGGACTGAAGGTTTCTCATTCCTCCAATATGCAGTACTTTGGTGAAAGTAATAACAAAATCATGAAGGATAAAGTCTTGGAGATATGTTTGTTTAGTTGAATTGCATTCATGTTTGTTGGTTTTGTTTCAGACATGGTGGACTCCCTGAGAGGACCAGAGCAACAGAGCTCCCTCATGGAACACATCAGTGTAAGCTAAGAATGAAGTTTTATGGGGTTCATAATAAAGTAGTCTGTATACAACCCTTAGCTCTGTGCTGCAGGTGTTCTGCAGTCACCTGGAGCAGCTCGTCCGCTGGCTCTACGTTGCCTCACAGAAGATAGAGCGGCTGGCCCCGCCCACCGTGGACATTCACAGTGTCAAGTCCTCTCTTGCTCATTACCAGGTTTGTAGAGCATCTCTCCAGGTGCCATGTCAAAAGTGGTATTGTCATTGTGATTCTATCATTCTGAGGTCTTTAATTGTGTGTTGAAGAATTTTCAACGGGACGTGAACAGCCACTTGCCCCTGACTTCCAGAGTTCTACAGACAGGACGGGTCCTGCTCAGCTGCATCCAGAACACCTCTCCAGGTCAGTTCTCTTCACCAGCTGGAGTGACAGTTCGATAGTTATACAGTTATAGATATGACTGCTGTTCTATATCAGAGGCCTCCAACAAGTCGTTCTCCACGCCCTCCATGTACTGTAGCTTCCCAAAGGATTAAGGAAGTGCAATTCATCACATGCCTTTTACAATTGTAAATTTATATACCGTAAATGCTTAAATATGTTCTCTGATAAATGGATAATCTAACTGGAGCCCATCTAAAACTTGTCATCATTATTTTTTTTGGAATTCATTTCTTGACATTTTTTGTGACTATAAGTAGCTGCCATTTGAGTTTTGTAAATGTAGCTCTCAGGGGGAAAAGGTTGGTTTATATCATTTCTTCAAAGGAGTAACGTCTTTATTAGTGATTTACTGTGTCTGAATTAAAGTGTATTTGTCTTTTGTCTAATCTCACATAGATTTACTGCTACAATACAGTTTTAGTGTGATTTGTCTTCTCCACAGTGCTCAGGGACACTCTGCTTCTGATCGAGAGTCAGTCCAAACTTCTGGAGAGACATACAGAACACTTCTTCTCCTCCATTCTCTCTGCCATGGACAGTCTGACCCAGCCACACTCTGAGGGCAGTGAGGCGCCGACTGCAGCGAGGAGAGCCCAGAGCCATGTGGGGGAGCATTCTTAACAAGCTCCTTTGCTGAATGTTGAGATTTTTCAGCTCAACTGAAGGAGAGGTTTTATCTGAAACTGAATACAATCACCGTAGGCCAGCACATGAAAAACAAAAATGTAGACATGTTATTTAAATTGTAATTATTTTCCAATGTACCTTTTGCAAAAAATAAATAAAAACTTTGCCAAATCAGCTCAGAGACTTTAGACACTCTAATTAAAAATCCTCCTCTGGTATTTACAGATTAGTCAGACAACCCTGGTGCAGTTGACATGTACGAGCCTACACACTCAAACTGTCCATGGATTTCAGAGTGAGTGTTGCCATAGCAAGTAGCAATTTAAAGTACTGAGGACTGAAATGTGTGCCTATAGACAATGATGGGAAGACTACTTACTCAATGTGTTTGATTCAAGAGATTGATTCATGTGTAGAAGTTACTTCAGAGTGAGACACAGCAATCTGCCGTGAACCAGGTTAGGAATCCTAAGCAGACATGGGGAGAGCAGGCGAACTCCCCACACCGCCCGGGAGTTGACAGGAGAGCGCTAACAGCTGTGCTACTGTGCCGCTGCCGGAGAACTGTAGTAGTTAATTTAGTTTGATTTGGAATCTGCTTTTTTGCTGCCCTTTTATATTATGGACAATGCACTAGATATTCTAAATATGCTCATCTCCAAAACAACATTGCTACAAAAATGTTATCAATTGCTTCTCCTTTCCATATTATTCCTCTACTTACTCAACATGTTTGTATACAACACAGCTTAGTAGTAGCAAAGTACCAAAGACTGAACAGAAGTGTGTGTGATGCTGGTACCTGGTCTGTAACGTCGTACACTACAATGATTCCATGAGCTCCTCTGTAATAGCTGGACGTGATGGTCCGAAACCTTTCCTGTCCCGCTGTGTCCCACTGTGAGCCAGAGGACACATCTCAGAACTGTCAGAAATAACAGTCTAAAACCCAAAGAATGGGACGATACTCACAATCTGAAGCTTAATGGTCTTCCCATCCAGTTCTATTGTTCGGATTTTGAAGTCCAGACCAATTGTACTAATGTAGCTTTCTGTGTATGTGTCATCCTGCAGAAAGTTCAGACAAAACCACATATGATAAAGCTGCATTCTTTTTATGTAAATTATGTAATCATTCTTCTAACCTCAACCAATCTACCCTCTGTAGCATTTTGAGATTTCCTTCAAATGTGAAGTGTAAAATAAATCTGTCTAAGTCTGAAACAGCAGTGCATGATTTGCCTGGAATTTCACAACTTCTAACTAATTTACTGGACTGAAATGTGTGTGCCTATAGACAATGATGGGAAGACTACTTACTCAATGTGTTTACAGAATACCTGCATTAAAATGTATTTTGTAAACTATTCTGTTTCATAGTCCAATCAGAGCGCTGTGTTGCGAATACTTCTAATACCTTCACATTACAGGGTTAAAAATTCACATAAGATAGACCTGATGTTTTATTGCACCACCAGTTTTGCATTTATTTAAGAATTATATGTGCACTCACCGCAAGAGCTGTGTTGTCTCCTTTTTTCTAATGCCACTCAATGAAGCCAAAATTGCATGATCAGATACAATATATTACTTTGACTTCAGAAAAGTAATTCTGATTACCACCAAATGAATTAAAAGAGCTACTCAAAATTAATATTCTGAATGGGTTTATTTCACAGCCACAGACTTGAATACAGTCCATGTTCCCAACGCCGCCTTTAGACAGAACATTTGAACCCATGTTCATAAGTGGAAAAGTGGAATTGCATTATTTCTCTACATGTTATTTATTTCAAATGAAGATATTGAAGACCAGGCTTCCGATCAAGAAAACAAACTTTTGAAATGCCTAAGTTTTAAGAACTTTCAGTTTATGAGGGTCATAAACTCAATGTTGAAGATAATTGCGGAGCATATTGAAAATGACAGCCACTGACACTAGTACACAGTGCACAGTGTATTTCTCTACTGTGGATGTCGCAGTGCGGAGCAATTACAGCTTGGTATCTCAAATGTCTTCTTTGGTCACATTTTATCATTGAGGGAATCACGGAACTAATGTGAGCATTTAAAAACCCTTGTGCACCATGTTTGTATTGCATCTGTAGCAGGCTTCTGATATTCTTAGTCTAGCCATTACCTTTATAAGGCATTATCATACCACTTAAAGTGCAATCCTGTCCTGTGGAACTAGAAGAAAAGCAGTTTCACATTTAGTACAGTCGGGTGTTACAAGATTTATTTTAATTTTAAATGTTTAGCAACAAACATACACTTAAGTCATATTTTGAATGCAGAGTTAAATTGTCAAGACTTTCCCACTAACATATTGAACACCAACTGTCAAATCCAATTTACATACAATTATATATATTTATATATATATACATAATGCGTTTATGTACATATACTGTATCACTACATGTGTAATTCTGGACAGTACAGACACTGCCAATAGTACTGGGGACAGATCAACCATGCCAGACAAACAGTCCCCCCCACCCCCCCCCCAAAAAAAAAACAATGGATAAATCGAAATCCTAATTAAAGTGATTTAGTAGTGACCCTTGGTGGAGGAATGAAGAAACAGACACTGGCTCTTGCGCTCAGAAACTCGCTGGGCCTAACAGTGAGTCTGAGGAGTGTGGTCCGGGCCGAGACAGAATGACGTGGGTCTGATCTGGTAGTGCCACTACACGAGTAAAGTTCTGCCCTCTGTCCTGTGGGCTCCAGAACACAGTGGTCTCAGCAGCAGCCCCCTGACGAGGACTTGACAGTGGTACCTGGCGTCAGCTTCACGTTGGGTTTATCGCCGCCTCCGGCTGTGGCGCCGGGGCCCATTCTCTTTTTAATCTCAGCTGCCATGGTCATGAAAGCCTGCTCCACGTTGGTTGCGTTTTTAGCACTGGTTTCCAAAAAGGGGATGCCCAGAGAGTCTGCAAACTCCTGAACATGGAATGGAAGGAATAGTTTAGACGTCACATTCACTTTCATAGAATGTGTGCGTGCACGAGCCTCTGACATCAAATAGTGTGCTTGAGTTTAGAGAAGTTAATTGTCTTTTAATGAGTCAAAGAGCTCTGAAACAGAATACCTTGGCTGTTGTGTAGTCAACCACTTTCTTTGTCGTTAGGTCACACTTGTTTCCCACCAATAGCTTGTTGACGTTTTCACTGGCATAGCGGTCAATCTCCTGGAGCCACTGTTTAACGTTATTAAAAGATTCCTGCAACAAGTAACAGAAATGAGCACAAGTGAGACAATTCTAAATGTATGTGTGTATATCTATATCTACATATATCGCTGCACATTCTGTGGTTCAAGTATCACAAGATGAAGATGAAGATATAGCAAGATGAATTACTGCGATTTTGTCAGTTCATTGACTCTTGAGAATCCATCTAGTTAGGGTCACACTTATCTGTTCGCAGTCTGCACCAGGGGTTTAACGGGCCAATCACATGGCATTTGGGGCCAGCAGGTGGGACTGGAACCAATCACAGAGCAGCCCATGACACTGTTTCTGAACACTGGCTTTAACACAATTTAGATTTTCTGCTTCTGCCGCTGTTGTGATGCTTCGACCAATCAGTGTGATTTATTTTTTTTAAACATCCCGATGGCTTTCGGCAAGAGATTGATTCATGTGTAGAAGTTACTTCAGAGTGAGACACAGCAATCTGCCGTGAACCAGGTTAGGAATCCTAAGCAGACATGGGGAGAGCAGGCGAACTCCCCACACCGCCCGGGAGTTGACAGGAGAGCGCTAACAGCTGTGCTACTGTGCCGCTGCCGGAGAACTGTAGTAGTTAATTTAGTTTGATTTGGAATCTGCTTTTTTGCTGCCCTTTTATATTATGGACAATGCACTAGATATTCTAAATATGCTCATCTCCAAAACAACATTGCTACAAAAATGTTATCAATTGCTTCTCCTTTCCATATTATTCCTCTACTTACTCAACATGTTTGTATACAACACAGCTTAGTAGTAGCAAAGTACCAAAGACTGAACAGAAGTGTGTGTGATGCTGGTACCTGGTCTGTAACGTCGTACACTACAATGATTCCATGAGCTCCTCTGTAATAGCTGGACGTGATGGTCCGAAACCTTTCCTGTCCCGCTGTGTCCCACTGTGAGCCAGAGGACACATCTCAGAACTGTCAGAAATAACAGTCTAAAACCCAAAGAATGGGACGATACTCACAATCTGAAGCTTAATGGTCTTCCCATCCAGTTCTATTGTTCGGATTTTGAAGTCCACACCAATTGTACTAATGTAGCTTTCTGTGTATGTGTCATCCTGCAGAAAGTTCAGACAAAACCACATATGATAAAGCTGCATTCTTTTTATGTAAATTATGTAATCATTCTTCTAACCTCAACCAATCTACCCTCTGTAGCATTTTGAGATTTCCTTCAAATGTGAAGTGCAAAATAAATCTGTCTAAGTCTGAAACAGCAGTGCATGATTTGCCTGGAATTTCACAACTTCTAACTAATTTACTTAATAATGCACTGATAACTATAAGGAAAATTCTGCCTAATAAAAACTAACTATTTATTTGAAAGGAACATGATAAGTTTCCACATTTAAAAAAGCTGGAAGGACTGTAAAAAGGTAAAACAAATTCTATTTTTTTGTCTTCTTTTTGCATTATTTCCGACCATCTGTAAATTTCAAGTATATACTTATACAATAAAAATAAACTGCGTAAGTAAATTCGAAATTCATGCATGCCTTATTTGATTTGAAATACTTTGCTATGATTATTATTATCATTATCATCATTATTATCATTATTATTATTATTATCATTATCATTATCATTGTTAATTGTTGCACCTTAACGCCAAAACAAGTTTCTATGTTTGTACATTTTATTCACCGACAATGGCAATAAACCTTTTCTGATTTTTTCCTGAAGAAAAAAAAAAACACTGCAATTAAAGTGACACTAAAGAGTCAAGCAGTATTTTAACCGAATGAAACCATGTTGACCGCAGCAGTTAAAATACCAATGAGAGATTAAGAAAGCCTGGTCCATTTTAAACTTACAGCAAACCTCAGAAGAAGACAAGACTTTCCCACACCCGAGTCGCCGATCAGAAGAAGCTTGAATAAATAATCACTGTAAAAGTAAACAAAGGTTATGATCAGAACGTAGAATTAGAGCACACTTGTCCAGAAACTAAACACAATTTCAAAGTTTATTGTAAATCACGGTTTTATGTAAATCACGGTGCAGAGAGAAAATGCTTCCATTCAACACATTTCTGTTTGTTTTTGCACATCTTAACTAAACAGTTCTGATTAAATGAACAATAATCCTCCAACGTCTACGATGATGGCAACGCTTTTAAATAATGGTTTATGTTCCACGTCCATGTAAAATATTGCAGTCATGCTCTGCTGGTTATGCCCAAGGCTCAGTATGAAGAAGGAATCTGTGCAGACACTGTGATAATGTCCACCGGAAACAATGAATGGGACTTTAAATTCAAACACCATATGACGGTTCTTTATCACAGAGGGTCAGGCTCGATTTACCAATGGTAGTAAAGTCAAAGTGAAAACTGCAACATTTGCTCATTCAAAAATATCTGTCCATTGGATAATGATACAAGAATTGTCCCTATTCTTCTTAAGAGATTTAATTAGAAGAAAGGAAAATGATTACGTTCTAACAGTTCAACAAAACACAAATCTGAAACGGTTGAACAGACAATACAAGTTGTGTGCCAAATAGTAAGATGGTGAAAATCCCCGGGCTGTACCACGGGCCATGTGACCTACACATGACTTAACCAACATATGACTCAACTCAAGAGACGCCGAGGACAGAGAAGGTTTTATACTGAGTCTTAACCAATGGACATGAATCTGGTCTATGCTTTGGGAGGGGGGCGTAAGACAATGTCATAATAATCCTTGGCTTGTTGATATTTCAGTTTAAGATGACAGATGATTGGTATTCATCAGTAAAACTATTGAACATGGCAACCATATTCTTTAAATGTAGAAGTGGACACAGTCAAGCTTTAACAGCTAGCGAATATTAGCGCTATGCAAAATGTGAGGCCGAATGAACATGGACCGACTCAAAACGGAGAAAGTGAATAGAAACCAGTTCACGGTGTTATATTTAGACTAGTCCAGCGTTTACAGTTCACAGACAATGTACAACAGGGCTCTGTTATCCACCTGCCCTACAAACTATGAGGTGGTCTTTCACAAACGTTAGCACACCATGCTAACGCTACATGCTAGCTGGTCAGGTTTATAGCATTTCTGGTACAATACTCACTATTCTGGATTCATGGTTGAGAGGTCGTTTGAACAGCTTCCTCTTGAATGATGTTTTATTCCGTCTACAAACGCAGCCTTCTTCTTAAAAGTACAAAGGAGTTAACTCTCGCTGCTTCCACAGCCAGCTGCTGTTTTCTTTGTATAAATCCAAAATGGCTGCAACTCCAACCAGGAAACGGCAAACATTAGCCAAACAATTTATAAAACGGTGAAAATATGTCCGTGTAATTTCAGATGACAGCCCTTTAAAGTCGTGCTAACAGCTCCTATGGCTTTTATCAGTCAGATGTGTGTAAATAAGAAAAGAAGAGAGGAAGCGCAGATACTGCAGCAGCAACTGTCACTGAGAGGTGACGTCATTTAGTGAGACGTGGCATAGCCCCACGTGACTGCTCTTCCCACGTGATCGTTCACAGCGCTCAGTTAATGACCATGACCCACTCATTTGATCATCTACCTAAACGGACAAGAATTTAAAATGATGTAAAACTTCTTGAGCATTTCCTGTAACAAAGTCAGAATGCCCCAAAAGTGTTGATATTTCCCGAACATGTGGGACATTCTCTAAATGTGGCACACGAGAGGAGGAACAGCTCTTATATGGCTGTGCAGAACGAACAACCAAAACAGTGATACATTTGTAAATAACCTTAAATATAATGACAGCCAGGACAAGTACTGGTCTTAACAAAATACAGAGACTATGTATGTGAAATAAAATACTAATTGTTAACCGTGTTATAGGCATAGGCATATAGAAAGGGATGGGCAATATGCGATAGATAAATAAATACATAATATTAGGCCTATCAAATTTTACCAATTGGTCCCTACTCTAATCCCAAACAACAGACTCTCTGATACAGCCAAACCCACTAGGAGGATCTGCTGGTGTCTCTGTCCTAAGGATCATATGGTGCCACAACTGCCTTGACCTTGACTTTTACAGTTTTAGACAGGCTTTGTACATTCTTCTAGTTGAGACTGGAATAATTGAGATAAGGATGATCATAGATCACAATAGCCGAGAGTAGTGATTCTCATACTTTTTACACCAACAAAGAAAATATTTGGCTTCTTGAGTATCACCAAATATAAATCAGGTCTATGAAAGGACTAAATTGGGGCTAAACCAAGTCTAAATAAGGGATACACCCTTGCCACAGTAGTTTTAACTAAGAAATTACTCAAAGAAGTGGAAAATAATGTACAAAAAATGACAGAAACACAAGAACTGAGGAGGTTTCCAAAACTAAAGGAGCAGTGATACATGTACTACAGTTTGAGAAATGCTCGCCTAGAGTGTAGTAGCTGTAAAATGAGTTCCAACTAAGAAAAAGAGGCCACCACATGTTTTCAGTTACAGATTTTTTTTTTTCACAGCAGGGAGAGGAAACCGAGGGGCAGTCCCAGGCTGAGTCACTGTGCCCAACACAAGACATGCACAAAGACTCTTTCAATTTATACACTTTCAGAGAACATTCAAGACAGAGTGTTGTTATAGTTTGTCAAGCTGCTCACAACTTCAGGAAAACATCTAAAGGGTGACGTAACATTGGACTTCATCTTGTATTCTATTTTTAAAAGTGTTTGGTTACTGAGACCAATCGTGTTTTGGATTTTATCTTCGATGTATTAACCTATACTTGTTTTCTATAATGGCAGCAGCTGCACTAGTCACAGAGAACTTTAAATTTGTGTCTCTGTTTTTTAAAAGTAAAGATGTAATGATTTTTAATGGTCTGATAGCTCTAAGCACTGTGGCAGGCCAGACAGCGTACACTGTGTTTGCCTTCGACTGCCCCTGTTCTCCACAGAGGAACTATTACTACGGGCTGGCAGCCATTGGGGTGCCTGCTCTGGTGCTGTTCCTGGTGGGCATCATGTTGAATAGGAACACATGGGACCTCTTAGCAGAGTGCCGGCTCAGACGATGTCGGAAGCTGTCTGCTGCAGCAGCCTTTGCGGTGCTTGCTAGTGTGCTGGGCAGAGCTGTGGTGGCTCCTCTCACATGGGCTGTGCTGTCTCTGCTGCAGGGGCAGGCCTATACCTGTGCCCTCAGTGAGTTTGTGGACCCCAGCTTTGTGCCAGGGTTCCCCCAGGGGAAGGACCCCGAGGTGCTGGCTCAGTTTCCCTGTAAGGACAGTATTTCTGCAGAGCTGCAGCCTTTCTGGAAGGACATCCAGCGTCACCTCAAGTACCAGTCTCAGGTACAAGTACACAGTAATGTGGAATATATGGAAGTTATGAAATTATTTCAAAATAACATTCAATCAAATGCTTTACAAGGGCTCTTGTGTTTCTTTCAGCTAATTGGCTGGTTGCTGGTCGCCAGTATGTCAGTGATTGTCTTCCTACTACAGTGTGTGAGGCAGTGCAGCTCTTCCATGGGCCATCAGCAGGAGAATTACTGGTCTCAGTACCGGGAAGCTGAGCGGAGTCTCTTTCGGAACACAGCAGCAGCCCATGCCCAGCTGGTAGCCATGCAGAACGTCAAGAGCTTCTTTGGCTTTGTGTCCCTGGAGCCTGCACAGAAGGAGCTGTTAGGGGAGCAGCCGAACAGCCGCCCTGTCTGCAGCACTGACTGGAACAGGGTCACAGGGGTCTGCTTGTATCGAGAAAATAACGGACTGCCCCTCTATAGTCGCATCCACAAGTGGGCCACCTACAGCACAGAGGAAATAGAAAAGGAGATGAACGTTCTCTGACCATGTATCTGTGTAGTCACTGGACAGGCCTGATCTGAAAGGGGCTCGAGTGACAATTGAGTTCTTTTGTAACAAAACAATTCTGTCGTTGTTGACTTTGTAAGAGATCATGATTACAATTGCTGCAAAAGCAGTCGAAGATCTTTATTCATATGAAGCAGTGCAGTTGAATGGTTCTGAATGACTATATTATATGCTGAACTTTAGTCTTAGCACCATTGAAGAGTGTTAAGGAGGGGGAGTGTGTTTTCTGAGAGGAAGAAACACAATGTTTTCAGAGTGTGGTAAAGTTGTAGTGGGAGCCTACACATCCTGAGCTGAGGCTCCTCTTGTGGCAGTGCCTGGGCAAAAGCTTACTCGGTCGGTTTGGCCGATGCGTCTCACATCGAGCTGTGGTTTGCTATAGTACCACTTGTCGAGCAGTTGGTTCATCTGCTCCTGCCTGGTGACGCCATGGAGCCGGTCTTCATCCTCAATGTCCAGTCGTCCTGAGTGCTGACAGTAAAGTATGGCCATGTCGCAACACTGGACTGAATCCTTCTCTCATTTCCTCAAAAAATTGCACCACACACTTCCGTGCAAAAATCCCGCGCATGCAGCACACAAGTCTCGTCAAACATCTTCGTTCCGCGCACGTCCAGTGTAGTTGCTGCTCCAGTAGCGCGTCTGGAGGAACCTGGCGTGGTCATCAAAGAAGGGTTGATGATACGAGCTAGAGCTCCCAGTAACAATGAAGAAGAGGAGGATGGACCAGCCTATAGGCCTGGAACACACAGGGTCAAAAGGAACAAATGTGTCAAAAAAAAACTGCTGGTTTACTTCAATAAAGCTACTGTTTCTCAAGTTGTTCTTTTAAATAGCTATGGTTAGGTTGGTTAAGGTTATATAGTTATCGAGTATTAAACCTCATCGGAAAGTGGAGCAGTGGAGAGCCACTCCCCAATTGGCTGCAGCTAAACCCTTCTTGACATTTGACATATTGAAAAAATAAAAATAAAATTATAAATAAATATATTATATATGTATATATATATATATATATATATATATATATATATAATTATATTATATATATATGTATGTATATATGTATGTATGTATGTATATGCATATATGTTATGTATGTATGTATGTATGTATGTTATATATGTATATATGTATGTGTATTAATATATATGTGTATATGTACATATTTCTCATTCTATTGCTTTAGTATACTGAAAAAAAAAAGTATTAAAGTGAGTGCAACGGAGTCTGACCTGAGAATGGCAGCGCACATATCTCGTCACAGCCTTCCTGAAAGAGCTGTCCCGAAAGATACGCTCCTCTTTACATGGAACCTTTGCCATGATTTTAATGACGTCCATCCCAGTGTTGTTTGGAAAACCTGGAACACAGTGTGGGTAGCAGAATCAAAGCAGCAACGGCACAGTGAACCCAAGTGAAAACACATTTCATTCTGTTCCAAGGGATAAAAAAAATAGTAGAGTAAGGTAAGGTAACATTGACAAGTGGAAGTGCTAACGTTGATTATGACTACTTTATCTATTTTTTTGCACAAAATAACTTCTCCCCACTGTTACTTCCTCATTGACTTCCATTATAACCGAACATTTATTGGTTGTACTGTCATAACACTAAGAAATCATAAACAGAAAAAATCTCCAACCACCCAAAAACAATACAATTTTGGACATGTTTTGACATTTTATCAATCGTGGCATTAACTATTAAAGTTATGCCCTTGAAAATGTCTACAGAAACAGGCACGCACCCCAAAAAAATCAAACACAACACAAACATGTTTACTGCACTCTGGGACTCTATATACACCTATATCATTTTCACTGGAAAATATTTATGTTACTGGTCTTCAGTGTGCACAGACATGTACATAGAAGAACCTTGTAACGGTAGATACAAAAATTTACCCAAAGACTATTTTGATTAAAGACAATAGAAATAATTTAAGACTAAAATAATTATAGACAGAATACGAGACAATATTAAAATAAATGTAATATTACACAACCTGGCCAATTGTTAATATAGCCAAAATGATGCAAAAAATAAAAGTTACAATATACAAAAATGTACCTGGGGTGTACCAGGCTTTAGTGTTTTTTATTTTTGTTTGTTTATTTTTTAATAAAAATGAAGCATGTTATTGTTATGCTATATGGTATATTGAACACATTTAGGCCAAACTGGGAGATCCAAATAAACAGAATTCTTCAAATAAAGTCTATGGGGAAGAAGTGGGTTTCAGGGGGGTGCATGTGACCTGATTCAACACAGATAAGATCGATCAGGCTAGAAAAGAGAGACTGTACCAGAGAAGAGGCTCGGATCCACGCTGAGGCTGAAGGCACAGATTATGATCTTCCCGTCCAAAAGAGTGACCAAGATCCAAACCATTGGAGCCAACAGTGCCCTCTGCATCATGGCTGAGAACAGGAACCTGTGCAGAGACTTCTTATTATTTAATGTAGTGATTCTCAACCTTTTTCAGTCATTACCCCCAAACTTCTTGCCAATAAATGTTGGCATCGGTGACCCCCAAAAACAAAAATAGTCTAAACTACAAAATGATCGCATATCGCATGTCTAATGTTTGATTTTATTTCCAGGATAAAGGCTTAGATACATGAATTTAGTAGACTAACAAATAGGAATCTACAGGTGCAGTTTAGCTTGAACGAGCCTAACAACACCTTGGCAATAATATACAATATTTTTGTAATCAAGAATAAATCAGCATTAGAATTGTTATGAGTAAAAGATATATTGGATTGGAACATGTTTGCCTCGTATCTGGGGACATATCAGTAATGTTTATAAATCATACAGTCCCTTTAAGGCAAGGCAAGGCAAGGCAAGTTTATTTGTAGAGCACAATTCGTACACAAGGCAATTCAAAGTGCTTCACACAACAGGAAAAAATGAATTAAAATCACAAAGATATGGAAGAAATCACAATCTTAGTTCAAGACATACAAGAGAAGAGTGCAAAGAAAAGCATTTCAGTCATATGCACAGCCAAACAAAACAGTTTTTAGTTTAGATTTGAACATTGCCAGAGTAGCGGCCTGTCTCACATCCTCAGGAAGACTGTTCCAGATTTTAGCTGCATAAAACTGAAACGCAGATTCCCCATGTTTAGTCCTGACTCTGGGCACCAGCAGGAGGCCGGTCCCTGAGGTCCTCAGAGTCCGAGATGGTTCATATGGCACTAACATGTCCGAGATGTACTTTGGTGCTAGGCCATGGAGAGACTTGTATACAAGCAGAGCTGCTTTGAAGTCTATTCTCTGAGCCACAGGGAGCCAGTGCAGAGAGACCTGAGCACAGGACTAATGTGATCGTACTTCCTGGTTCTAGTCAGGACCCGAGCAGCAGCGTTCTGGATGTACTGCAGCTGTTTTACAGCTCGTTTGGAGAGGCCAGTGAGCAGGCCGTTACAGTAGTCTAATCTACTAGAGACAAACGCATGGATAAGTCTCTCCAGGTCTGGTTTAGACACTATACTTTTGATTTTGGCAATGTTTTTTAGATGGTAAAAAGCTGCTGATGTTATTGATCTGACGTGGCTGTTAAAATTCAAGTCTGAGTCCATTATTACCCCCAGATTTCTAACTTGATTTGTAGGTTTTAGAGCGAGACTCTGGAGGTGACTGCTAACACTTTCTCTTTGTTTCTGTGGGCCAAAGACGATGATTTCAGTCTTGTCTGAGTTCAGCTGGAGAAAGTTGTTTTGCATCCACACACTGATCTGTTGGATGCAGTGACAGAGTGAATCCACTGGTCCATATTCACCTGCTGTCAGTGAAACATAGATCTGAGTGTCGTCTGCGTAATTGTGATAGGACACATTCTCGCTGCGTATCAACTGACCTAACGGCAGCAATGTAGAGGTTGAACAGAAGGGGTCCCAGGATTGACCCTTGGGCACCCCACAGGTCAGGGGCATCTGTCTGAGACACAGTTACCAATTTCGACAAAGAACTTCCTGTCTTCCAGATAGGACTTTAACCAGTTTAGCGCAGTGCATGCCAGTGATGCCCACCCAGTCCTCTAGTCTCTGTAAAAGTATCCCATGATCGACAGTGTCAAAAGCAGCACTCAGATCTAACAGAAATTAAGACTGAGGCTTTGCCCGCGTCAGTGTTCAGGTGGATGTCATTTGTCACCTTGACAAGAGCAGTCTCAGTGCTGTGATGAGGTCTAAAACCTGACTGGAAAACATCAAATGAGTTGTTTATTAAGAGGAAATCAGTGAGCTGTTGGTAAACAACCTTTTCAAGGACTTTGCCCCAAAATGGCAGATTAGAGATGGGCCGTAATTACTCAGTACTGCGGCATCAAGACTGCTCTTCTTTAGGAGAGGCTTTATGACCGCAGTTTTCAAAGAGATTGGGAATGTTCCAGATTGAAGCGACATGTTAAACTATTTGAGTGAGTGGTGCTAACAAACTGTTCAGCACAGACTTTAGAAATCTGGTGGGTAACACATCGAGGCAGCAGCATGTAGATGAACTCAGACTGGTGATGATCTCCTGAACAGTTTTGTCAGTTACAGGTGCAAAGTGAGTCAGCTCTAAGTGTGTAGGTGGTTTGAGGGTTATTTTTTGCATTGTAGAATTTATAGCATTTTTAATGCCCTGAACTTTGTCATTAAAGAATAATGCAAACTCATTACACTTGGATGTGGAAATGAGTTCTAACGGCAGCTGAGATGGAGGGTTTGTTAATCTGTTTACTGTGGCAAACAGGACACGCGAGTTGTTACTGCAGCTTCCAATTATTTCAGAAAAATATCCTTCCCTAGTTCTACATAAAATGAGGTTGTACATGTACAACTTCTCTCTGTAAATCTCTTTCTGAACCTGGAGCTTCGACTTGCGCCATTTTCGTTCGGCCCGGCGGCACTCCCTTTTCTGTGCCCTGACCGAATCATCATTTCTCCATGGCGCGCTTCTGCTTATTTTTAACAATTTTAGCCGTTCATAGTGGGCAATGGTGTCGAGAACATTCAAAACACTAGATGTAACAGAGTTCAACAAATCATTTACATTAGAACATGAGACATTTTCAAAGTTAATCATTTCCATAAAAAGTTTTCCCGTGCTGTCATTTATGTGTCTCCTCCGGACAACTGCAGGACCAGCTGGTGGTTTGGGAAAAACAGACAGGTCAAAGAAGACACAGAAATGATCAGACAGAGCAACATCGACCACATTGACGTTTGAAATATTAACCCCTTTTGTAATTAGAAGATCTAGAGTGTGCCCTCTGCTGTGGGTGGGGCCACTCACGCGCTGAGTAAGACCGAAAGTTTCAAGGACAGCATGAAGCTCTTTAGCGTTTCTGTCACAGATATTATCAACATGAACATTGAATTCACCTGTTATGACCAAACCATCAAAGTCTGTGCATACAACTGAAAGCATCTCAGTAAAATCATCAATAAAACTTTGGCAGTGCTGAGGAGGCTTGTATAAAACAATGAAGAGAATGGATGGAGACTGTTTTAGCTCAATTTTAAAGGCTATTTACTCAAATGTTGAAAACACCCCAAAGGACAACCTGTGGGTAACTATTTCATCACTCTAACAAAAGCACACACACCACCTCCCTTTTTGTTTTCTCGTGTTTCAGATTCAAACATAAAGTTGGGTGGAGCAGATTCTATTAGAACTAAATTTCCTGTGTTTTTGTCAAGCCATGTTTCAGTTAAAAACATAAAATCAAGATTATAAGAAGAAATAAAATTATTAATTAAGAATGATTTGTTACATAAGGATCTGACATTTAGCACAGCAAGTTTCAGACTAGTTTCAGTGAGACTGGGCGTTATCTTTTTACAGGGGAATATGAATCAAATTTCTCAGATTGGGCAGTCCTGACTCGCATTTTGTTTTCCCATCTGTGTGATGTTACTACAGAAATAGCACTATGGGGAGGCTGTTTTTACACAGAGCCCCGAGTTGTTTTGATTTTTAATATGACTATAAGTCCCGGCAACGCTGAGACCCAGTGCATCCTAGCTATGGGAGATACCACGGTGAAAGGCGAGGGGGGATAGGTGGGGGGGCTCTTGTTGGTGTAGCGGGAGCCGGTGAGAGTTTGGGACTAGATGAAAGGCGGGGGGTTTAGGTGGGGCGATTTTTGTCTGTGTAGCAACAGTCAGGGGAGAGTTCATCATCGTTGATATCAGAACTCTTGATCTTGCTATATTAGGCGTGAGTGGAGCCATCTTAATGCCTGATTTGATCAGATATTCAAGATGGCTGGGAAGACCCCTGGGTGAGGGTGGAGATGGAAAGGAGAGTGAGGAATCTGTAGTGGGAGTAGATGTTGCAGGGGGGATCCAGGGCTGCTCTGAGGGCAGGGGCGATGGCAGGGATACTGCCGGGCCTGTCACAGATGGGTCCAACAGGGACAGATTGTTAGGTTTGGTGTATCCTAATGTGGATATATTTTCTTCTACCATAATAATTTGACACACAATCAATTACAGTACACTATATAAGAAACATTAATGCAAACATTTGTGTGCCTGGTTAAACTGCGTCAGGACACTTATCAGATTAAATATAATATATACTTTTTTTTATGTATGATAAATTAAAAAAATATGAGTAATATTGTACTCACTTGACAATGGCAGGGTTCTTGGAGCGGTTTCCCTCAGGCCTCAGCCACTCGTCCATCATGACCCCGGTGTGGCGGTTCACCAACATCCCCAAGAAGAAGAAGATGATGGGGGGCACCACCATGACGCCTAGAGAGTAGAGCCTGTTGTACTGTGGCATACAGGGGCAATTGAAGTCGAAGCTAGTGTAGAGTTTGACGCTGACCAAGGCCAAGAGGATGCAGATGCCGTTTGAGATGGACTCCGAGTTGGACTGGAAGTACTGCAGTACCAACTTCAGACGCTCCATCAGGGAAGATTAGGTAATAGCTGAGATAAGAACAGTCCACAACATTTGAATAGGTATTTTAGAGCAGAGGCTATAATTCAACAGGCTGCAGACTGAACATAGTAAATAAAGGAAGAACATAAACTTTAATTATATACGGTAATCTAATTTAATACAGTTGTGTGTGGCTCAGCAGTTATATCAGAGCTCAAACCAATTTCTGTCATTGTGTCGATAGGCAAGACACTTCTGCCTCAGTCGCAAGTATATTTGGAAGATATAATGTGACAGCGTTTTTAATCCGTTTTTTCATATTTTAGTGAAATTAAGTCAAATGTGCTTTCTCTGCAGGTGGAATGATGGCCTAGTCTCCACAACGTTGTTAGATCACTATCAGAGGCAAACAGAAGGATCTATAGGTTTCTTGGGGGAAAACAATGACAATCAATAATCTAAATAGGATTTAAATCAACGAGATGTTGTTTATGGGGTTGCATATGATGTGATGTACTGTAGACCAACAAATTAGGGTCTTAGCACCTGCTTTAAATAGCTAGGGGGACATCTAGTGGACTTTTTCTAGAAAAAATTAATCCCCTTTAAAAAGAAAGCAATAAGAAGTTAGTTAAAAGGGGGGCAAAAAAAGAGGTCAAAAGTACTCAAGATGCTCCAAAAGGATTGCATGTTTTTGTGCAAATATTACTTTTCAATTATATAAAATGTTAAATTGAGGGTAATGACATTTTTGTCTTACAGTCCCATCGTGTCAACACAGAAACAGGAAAAAAAGGCCTTCAGCAAGGCCTTTGCTCCCTCCCTGTGAACAAAAACACATAGACTTTTTAAATTAAATTAATTTATGCCTTTTAATGATTTTAAAGCACTGGTCAAGGACTACCCGCAATGCCGGTGCACTTGTTTTACATCATTTTAGCTCATAGTGTGTGTGTAAATGTGTTTTTATGCATTTGGTAATTTTATTGAATGTTTTGTGTTGTATTTGGATATCCTGTGTTTGTTTGTTGTTTATTCTTTGTTTTAACAGGGTACCCATGAAAAAGAAAACTTTTCTCATTGGGTTTACCCTTTATAAATGAAATGAAAATGAAATTAATGATAAAGTAACCCTTTAATCTTAATCTTAATATCAGGAAAGAGAAACACTCAGTCCTGTATTCTTACTGACTCCTGTTGTAGACATGTGGTCAGCACAAACTGTATTTAATTCAAATGTAATTCAAACTGTAATCACAAAAGCTCTTCATATTTTGTTGGAACAAATAGTTTAAAGTATCTTACCTTAGGTGAGTTTGCAAAGATTGGAGGGAGATGTGAAATCCGGGACAGAGCTGCGATGTGACTCCTGGTCCAGGAAGAACCACACCCTGGACATACAAATGTGCAACCCGCAGTGGGTCATTTACATGATCAAAAATTCTGCTTGAATAGTTTGATAATCCAATAATTGATAGATTTGATTATTGGTGTAACATGTAACATTATTGGCTTAACATGCCCATGAGAAATCTGATAAACCTGAACACCAGGTCACACGTGTCAGTTCAGAATTAGAATCAGAATCAGAAATAGGTTTATTGCCATTGTCAATAAATAAAATTCACAAACATAGGAACTTGTTCCGGCATTAAGGTGCAACATAAAACACTGAGCAATAATAAAAAACAACATATATGAAAACAAAATGGCATGCATTAGGAAACAATTTAAAATGACTATAGTATAAAAATGAAAATAAAAATAGGCATCATTAGTGGATTTTTAAAGAAGCTGAATTACAATTCATTTTCAAATAATTTTCAATCCATAGCATTTTCTCTATCCTTCTTGTCTGTCACACTAGTTTGCCCCCTTTTGTTTGCATGATTTTCCTTGACACCGCCTGCACAGTGTGAAGGGTCAGAAATCAGATTGCTCACATCAACTGTAACATTTACGTCCTTTCCATAATCGGATAACTCCAGAATTCAGATTCAGTAGTGTCACAATGTCATCCGTCTGAGAAGAATTGTCCTGAAGATTTTCATGCACGTCCATTCTCAAGTCAAAGCAATGCAAATATGAGCAGCCACAGACTGCGCTGACAACACAACAGAGCAGTCAGTATTCCCCAACTAGACAGGTCATCCGTAATCATAACCCAATATCTTATACAATGTCCAGACACTGCAGTATAATACATGCGGTTCCCGATATTTAATGTGAGCTCTTGAAATCATTGGTTTTGGGTTGGTTAAATTCAGACACTTACATTTTAATATTAACAAAAGAAACTATTCAGTATTTCAAGTCAACTAGCCACTAATAAAGGTCGTACATATTTTGACAATACAAATGTTTAGATTTATTTGAAAAGGGACAGTGCATATTAATGAACACACAGTACAATGTAAATATGTCAGAATTAGCAATTGGCTATTTTCCATCTGTGGTCCCTGGCAGGTCAGGAAAGAAGACACATCAGGGCTACACAACATAAGGCCCGAGGCCAAAGCAAGCCCTCCAAGCAAATAATCCGGTCCACAAACCAACTTCCAAATGTATTTAAAACATTATATTGTTTACAGGTTTAATTCTGGGTTTGCACTAGTTTAGACCTGGTTTAGACAGTGTTTGGTCCTCGTTTAATTCTACGTTAGACCAGTTTTGATTTTGAGTCAGTGCTGGTTCAGTCCTGGATGGTCAATTTTGCAATGTTGTTACAGTAGTGGCGGGTTGTGCACCTCTGGCTCAAGGGCATTGGCCCTCAGAAAAATCGGACACTCAGAAAAATGTTGAATAGCCCTGACATCATAGCACACACATGTTCAATACAAACGACAACATTAGAACACAACACTTCAGACTGAGTGGTTACAGACCTGGTTCCTCTTGAGACAACATTTGAGGTTTGTCTTAAATGGGAAAATGTCAGACTGTCTCCAATGGTGGCTGGGATGCTGTTCCAAATGTTAAAATCCATGAATACAAATTACTTAAATTGCACAGTATAACTGGAGTAAGGCATTATAGAAATTCAAGGACACAGGGGATTAATTATGATATTTATTATAAAATGGCACAATAGAACAAAATCCTGTTCACGTGGACTTCCAAGCCATAACATGTTTTAGAATAGGGAACAACTTAAAATAATGTACTTCTGGTTCCATACGGTGACATGTTATCACATCTTTACAGTTGCTCTGACTGCATAAGGCGGTCAAAGTTCACTGGACACAAAGTTACAAAGACTGTATTTGGAGGCAGTTTAACAATGCGTTTGCCACCTGGACAGATATGATACAGTCCATTAACAGTGAGGAGGATTACAGTAGTAAGCACATAATTAAATGGACACTGCTGCAGATGCTCTTGTCTCACACTTTTTCAATAATATTCTGTACTGAAGTCAATCTCAGAATGGAAAGAAATGGTGTATATTAGAGGGAAGACAGTCATTGTGTTTAAACAGACTTAGTTCCCCACTTAAATGAAGCAGTTGATCTATAAATAGAATTTAAGTAGATCCACTGCTTCATTTAGATGATGATATGCCCCCTCATGCTCTGATGTAGAGGGAAGAGAAGATACATTTGCTACACTTGAAATATTCTTAGCTGCAGAGATCACCAGATTACAAGGATTCATGTTCTTGGACTACAATTTGTCAGAAAATGAACACAGATTAAAACCATTTATCAAGAGGGCTCATTTTTCCCAAATGCCTGACTAAAATGAGCCCCATTTCAAACTGAAGTTGTTCTTGAAGAGTTGGCCGGAATCTTTGTAAAGGGGACTCTTTGTAAAGCTGACCCTCTGTAGTTTTGATCTGACGTCTGATTTACTCCAATTATAAAAGTAAACAAGCTCTACCCAGAGGAATATCCGATTTTAAATTTCACCTAGATTTTATCTGGTAAATATAAAAAGCATTAAAGCAGGTGTCTGGAGGGATGGTCTGATTGACGAGAGTTTGGGCATTTGTTGTTTTGACAATTCCTAATTTTAGGGACTTACTTTTATACTGGTGGGCCCACTTTATCATAACAGGTTTGAAAGATGGAAGCTAGCCTATGGCTTATATAATGTAAAGTATATAAATTTGTGAGGAAAAATCCCATAAGTAAAAAGGAGAAAAAAAATTCTAGGTAACTTGCTTTTTGGGAAAGAACAAAGTTTGAACATACACCATCAAATATATATATATAAAAAAAAAAGTATTGCAGCAGGTCTCAGAGTGGTCAGTTTTCAGGAACAGCGCATCTTCAGGCACATCCAGGTGGGTTCAGGAAAGGCCAATGTCAGACTCCTGGTCATCCACCAGCCTGAAAACACCCACCTTCTCCTGCTTCACTCGAACTCTGTCCTTGTCTGAAACATAAACATGCTGTTCTAACCGCCGTTTCATAAAACTCACTAAAAGTATGGCTCATGGCCCAAGGCAGTTGATGAAAAATTTAAATATTAATTCAAAGCTCAGGAATGAGCCAAGATGTGTCTGGAAATGTCTTAGTTGTATCGCAGGGGAAGTATCGCACAAAACCACTAGGTCACAAATGGATTACATAATATAAATATAAGCTTACTGGCCCCTCATTGGAGCTCTTTTAAGCATTATATAATTTTTTAGTGAGATGGGCGCCATGGTAACGCTCAGGGGAGGGGCTTGAAACTTTGAGAAAGTCACTTTCCTTTGGCTCATGCCAACAACAGATTTGTGAAGAATAAAAACTGCGTTTACACGTAAGATTACCCTCCTTGCCCCCCTCCCCCCTCCTTGCCCCCCTTGCCCCTCCTTGCCCCCCTCCTTGCCCCGCCTCCTTGCCCCCCTCTTGCCCCCCTCCTTGCCCCCTCCTTGCCCCCCTCCTTGCCCCCTCCTTGCCCCCCTCCTGCAAATTTGTTTAATAGAAAAAAATTTAAAGAATTGTTGAATATTCATACCCAGAAGGTCAGAGCGGTCCAGCAGCACCTCCAGGTCCTGATCACTGAGCACTTTCCCTCTCGAGGCCTTCACTTGTCTGTGGACACACTACAGTCACAGGGTGCTCTCATACTATTATATTGTATTTATATAGTACTTTTCCACTTTCGAGACACTCAAAGCACGGGCCGCCCGCGCGGGCACACGGCACGGGCCGCCCGCACATAGAAGTAGGACTCACTTTTCAGTGCCTCGGGCCTTCAGCAGGTCCATCAGTTCATCTAGGTTGATGCAGCTCTTCCCCTGGCTCAGCTCAGTCCTTGCTCCTTTAAACTTGTCTGCAGCAAACAGCACAATTAGAATGAAGTACTGCGCGTTTATGGGAAAACTTAAATAAAATCACAATTTAAATCAGAATTGAAAATACGATTGAAGCAACTATTCACAGAGGGCGGTGTATCAATGCACTTAGAATCAAGAGTATGAACCCATGAAATGGGTTTCCCATAGGAGCACAGTGTACGTTGTGATACTTTCTATATTATGATAATGCAAAATAATATCATATGCGGTGGACCATATTCAAATTGTAAGCTCCTTAAGCAAACTTAATGTGGTAATAGAGCATTTATCTATTTGCTTTTTGTTAATAAATTACATTCATTTACATAATTACAGCATTTAAAACAAGAAATTAACCAGTAAAAGGAAATAGGCTGAGGCAAAACTTGTTCGTTACCTATCCCATTAAATATATTCAGGATAGGACATCAATGTCATTTTGATAGTAACAAATACATTTCGACTTTATTCTCATAATATCATGACTTTTTCACTTCGACTTTATGCTCATAAAATTATGATTTAAATGTCGAAAATTTACAACTTTATTATCATGGTGCTTGCATATTTTTTATTTGGAATGTCCCTTATACTTGTACATTGTATACTTGTACGTTTTACACCAAGAATTTAAATACATTTTTAACTTATTTTATAAAGCATAATTATAATGATCAACTCTCATCTTCAATGATGTATGCTTTTGTGAACAGTATTATTCCTCACTCAAAGAATATCTAATTCACCTGTGTGTGAAGCTCATTTGTATACTTGTGTTGTCACAACCTACGCCTTTAAATAGCCCACCACAATAGACTAAGCGCACTGAGGAAGGCTTCATGCCGAAACGCATTAGCGTCTGTTCGTTGTAGCTAAATAAAAAGCTATGCAAGTATCTTTGTCCAAATATTTTTTTTTTAATGAAAAAATAATTGTTATTGTATTTTTTGGGTTTAGCACTCAAGCCTTGTGGACGCGCAATCTTAACCTTTTTACAGAGCTACTTTTTTTCTAATAAACTACATTTTAGTAATCTTGAGATCTTTTATAATGGGTTGACTGCATATTGTAATCGCATTTCTTTGTTTTTTCTAACAAAAAGTTACAGAAAATATGCCAAACTGACCCTTCAAACTCAAAACTGAACCAAATAATGATTTGTCTGTTGATTTTCTTTTAAAAACAACTGAAATTGTGCACGAAGCATCCCTTACTCTTGTGGATGACCATCTGCTCCAGTTTCCTCTTTGCAGAGGCCCTTTCAAAAATCTTCTGGTCGATGGTGTTGGCTGTGACGAAGCGGTAGACCACCACAGGTTTGGTCTGCCCGATGCGGTGACAGCGGTCCTGAGCCTGGAGGTCAGCCTGGGGATTCTGGACAGAAAGACACAGTCAGCACAAGCCAACCTTTTAACAAACAAAAAGGGGTGAGATTACCCACCCAGTCACTGTCAAAGATAATGACTGTGTCAGCCGCAGTCAAGTTGATGCCCAGACCTCCGGCTCTTGTGCTGAGCAGGAAAAGGAACACCTCGGAATCTTCAAAGAACTTCGTAATCTGGAAATAAAAAAGATCCAGCCATCCCCATCAATTGAACCTTGTTTGGAACTTAAGTAAAGCACCCTGCTGAGACTTAACTACACTATACTTACATTCTCCTCACGGTCAGTGTAGGCCATGCTCCCATCCAGGCGACTGTACTGAAAGTCTCGCAAGTAGCAGTAGTCCATCAGCAGATCCAAGATGGAGGTCATCTGACTGAAGATCAACACCTGAAAGACAAGGAAGGGGTCCATTATCCAGTCTCTGCGCCACGCACAAATAATTACTTGAAGCATTTGTTACACTGTAGCTCTTAAACTCAAATGATAGGTTAAAAATGAAAACATGTCAATGTAAATTGGCATTCAGAGTAGAGTATTAAAAGAGCAGGGCTGCACAATACATTCCCAAACTAAATATATGAATTGCACATATCCAAAAGATAGACCAAAACCAGATTTTGAGCCAAGGATTTGAAATGATCCCACAGTAGTGTATTAGAAAAGAAAGGAGACCAGTAAAATGTAGTGACACATGCAGATATTCAAATTAAGAATCTCTTTTTCAAGGGAGTGCTGGCCCCAGAGGGGAGGAGCCTATTGTACATGTTTTTAGTAGTTTCGATATCAGATATTGGGCATCGGTTCCAGGATACTGGTTCAGGGCAAGCCATTTAATTAAGGAAAAAAAAGAGGCTTTACAGGCATCTTACACTACATTTGCTTGGTCTTCACAATGTTTGTACTTGTTTTTTAATGCTGTTCAGTACCAACTTGATTAATACACAAAAACTACATTTGTGAAAAGTCATTTGTATTCAAGGAAAAGTGATGCCTACTTTCAGTTTTCACAATGGCTAGATTAGCAGGCGCACCAAAAATTGTTGTGGTAAAGAAGGAGCTGAGTCGAAAGACAAAGCTCTCGATTTACGGGTCAATCTACGTTCCTATCCTCACCTATGGTCATGAGCTTTGGGTAATGACCGAAAGGACAAGTTCGCAGATACAAGCAGTCAAAATGAGTTTTCTTCGCAGGGTGGCTGGGCGCTCCCTTAGAGAAAGGGCGAGGAGCTCAGTCACAAGGGAGGAGCTCGGAGTAGAGCCGCTGTTCCTCCACATCGAGGAGCCAGCTGAGGTGGCTCGGGCATCTGTTCCGGATGCCTCCAGGGCGCAATATGCAGTTTACCGAGCTGCAGAAAAAGATGAAGCAGCTCAATCTGCCAGAACACAATGCTTTTGAAATGCTCGAGTGCTTCTTGGAGCAGCTGTTTGTGCCGCTCCTTTCGGCCGAGGTGAGAAGGAGCTGTGGACCTTTTATAAGAAGCTGATCTCGCCTGTGCAGAAGATGCTGCTGCAGCATGTTCAGACCATGCTAATTATTTGGCAAGAAACATGCAATACTTTACTAGAATGTTTTCTATCCATCTATATCTATCTCTATATCTCTATTTTGATCAGTTGGTTGGATGTATGAAGTTATTTGAGCATTATTGAGTCATAAATAAGTGCTTAGTGGATAAACATGTAGTTTCATACATTTTCTTATCCAGAGTAAAAAAAAATTCCCTTTAGGTAAATTCTTAAGACCCTTTTTTCAAAAATGTATCAGGACATGTATCGTAATGATGGAATTGTATCGGAATATACATGCATCGGAATATATCTTGTATTGTGACCCCTAAATCAGGATACGTATTGTATTGCGAGGGTCTAGGCAATACCCAGCTCTAGGGACTGTCTCTCGGCTGGCCTGGGAACGCCTCGGGATCCCCGGAGAAGTGTGAGGAAAATCTGGGCGTGTGAGGAAAATCTGGGCGTCCCCGTTTAGCCTGCTGCTCCTGCGACCCAGCCCCAGATAAGCAGAAGAAGATGGATGGACATGATGTACCTTGTGGCCTCTCTTTTTGAGTGCTGGCAGAAGCCGATCCAAGATCTGAAACTTGCCCGAGGTCTGCACCAGCTGTTCATCAATCTGGAGAGAACAGCAAAAACCAACTTTTGTCATTTAATTTACTTCTTGGTATTGATTGAGGTTTTAAGTCTGATACAAAGGGTCTGAACTTGGTGGTGGGTGGTAGTATCAAACAACTGTCTTGTCGGATAAAATGGTAATAAAAAAAAAAAACATAAAAGCATTACTACAACAGTCTTATGACTCATCTGTAGTCTATGGAGGTGGGAAACGGATGTCAATATAGCCTCAGTGGTCACCTTGAACTCCTGTGTGGCTGGGTCCAGAGGGTACTCCACCAGGTATGGGTGGTTACAGCACTTCTTCAGCAACATTAGGATGTTCTGCAGCTTCAGGTTGATCTGCGCTTCCAGGGGGCTCTGGACGTCCATTACAGGGGAGCCTGAAAGACTGGATAGGAAAACAAGACTCAAATAACTGGGTATGTACACATCTTTTCTGTCAAAATAAAACAAACTTATACAATTGGGAAATAAATAAATGCATAGCCTATTGCAGGGGTCTCCAACCTTTTTTCCTCTGAGCTACTTTCACCAGAATAAAACTGTGCGCTTACTCATGTTCAGAATTTATTTTTAAGCTCATTTGAGCTGGGACAAACTAACTTCAATCGTCTGAACATTTATCTCAATACATAATACAAAATAATCTATAAACTTGGTTCAACATACAAGTTATTTGCTTATCGGCACAACAGGTGGGTCTGGGGTCAACCCCCTGAAAACTCTGAAGAAATCATAAAGGGATTTCCAGTATTCTGGTGAATTTTAGATAAACAATTTTAGCAGGTCACTGCTCATTCACTTGGCTACATGATGTGATTTTTTTTTTTTTAGTAATCCCCCCACCCTATTACTCCCAGGCCGAGTCGCAAAGCACAGCCCCAGGCCCGTTTTCTCTCCAGCCAGGCCTGGGGGCGGTGCTCGGGGGGCCCACTAGTTATAGTCGGCCTCTCCTCTTCGCACAGTTGGGGCTCTGAAACCCATCTCCTTGAGATGTTGCCCGTGGGAAGAGATGGCGGGCTGGTGTGGGCTAGCTTGTAGTCCCACAGCTCAGCCGCCACGTGTTGGATTTCACCCCAGTGTCCCTACGCCTACGGGTTGGGGACAGGTCTTTCACTGTTGTGTCGGCCTATGGGCCAAACAGCAGTGCAGTGTACTCGACCTTTTTGGAGTCCTCGGGAGGGGTACTGGACAGTGCACCGACCGGGGACTCCATTGTTCTACTGGGGGACCTTCAAGGCCCTCGTGGGCAACAACAGTGACACCTGGGGAGGGGTGATCGGGAAGAATGGCCTCCCTGACCTGAACACGAGCAGTGTTCAGTTATTGGACATACATGGCACCAGGACACCCTAGGCCGGAGGGTGTCCTGGTGCCATGATCGACTTCCGGCCGTGTGTCTTGGACACTCTGATGAAGTGAGGGGCAGAGTGGTCAATCGATCACCACCTGGTGGTGGAGCTCGGAGTAGAGCCGCAGACTGATGGATGCACAGCACTGCAGGTCATGTCACCAAGCTCGGCTGAGACAGCAGTGCAATAGTTTATTTTATTTATTTATTTTTTAAATAGGAGGGCGGGCCAACAATGGGATTGAAAAGGAAAATGCTTGTAATGCATTTAAAAAGTATCAAATCAAAGTAGACTGCTAAATGTAGGCTACAAGCTACTCAAAATGGGGCCCAGAGCTACTTTTTAGAGACCCCTGGCTTACTGACATCTTCAGCTGTCAATTTTATCTCCAATAAAAATGATACCGTGAGATGTTTAATACATGCGGCAAAACATTTCTACCGTACTTTTCAGACTCTACTTTTATCCCACGCTTTGAACCCTGCGGTCATTACAACGGTGCGTTTAATATATATACTTTTACTGGCTAACGGCCACCGGGGGTGACTATAGCAGGAATTGTTTGATATACAGCAGTCTGCAGTTTAGAACCTGCTGCATTGAAATGCCACTTTCTTGGCCCAACCTGCCCAGTCAAAAAGACAACCTGTGCAAGCTTCAAAATGTTATGTGTTTTATAACAATCCAACTCATTCACTGAGAAATTAGTCTAATTACGTCCGCCGCGGTTCAAAAGACAACCGGCCCATACATGTACAAGTTCTTGTTTCTTTGTAAATTTCGTTGGAGCAGCTTTTATTTAAGCGCGCTGTATAGCCAGAAAAGTACGGTCATTTCCATTTAGTCATTTCTGATCAATATATAATGTTTTTAAATCGCTAAAACTACGAATCCCACAATCCTTTGCAGCAGCTGCCCCTCCCACACGCTGCACAGTGTTGCAGTGCGGCTGGAGCGTCGATTCGCACAAAACTTTACAGACTTCACTTCAGCAGAGAAATGTGAGTGGGGAACGAGACATGAGGCTTTTGGAAACACGTGGAAGAGGAGAGATTGTATGTGGATGTTAGAGCTGTTCTAAAAGTGGCGCCAATTGTGGCTAACAAAAACAAAAAACGTCTGTTGACAGCTCTGTGGAAAACCTCCCAACAAGTGCAAAACCTGGACAGATCAGGATCTATAGGTAAAGACGTTATACACAGGTCAGAGTGTAATAAAGCATGACAAAATGAAGGTGCTGTGAGCTCTGATAGCCCAGAATCCCATGTAAACACTAATGTAACTGAAGAGCTGGCCACCGAATACAAATCAGAATGCACTCATTTGATTCACTACATGAATAGATTATCACTAAAGATGCGCTTAAACTATAAAAAAATAGTGAGTCCATAACGAACTTGAGCAGCAACAGCAAAGGGGTCTTGTGATATTTCTGATGAGAAATGTTTATCAAAGTATATTTCTGTAAATTAAAGACATAGCAGAGATCTTGAGTTGTGCACCATGCGCGCAAAAAGGAAAATAAAACTGAAACTAGTGAAATTAGCCAAATATTTCAAACTAAAACAGAAACTACATTTGTCACCATAAGAACCAGTTACACCTGCAAGTGGCAATGAAGGGCTTTGAGCCAATAATCCTCATGACATTTTTAAGATTTGTGAAATTAATTTGTTGTATCTTTTTTTCAAAAAAAAAAGTGAAAATATACATTAAAAAAAGGACATTAAAAAAAAAAAAAAACCTTTTAAAAAAATAACGCTCTATTTAGTTCATTTTATTTTCTTAATAGATTGACGGTTCTACATTAACATGTACTGCAACTCAGTCGAGATGGACATGGAACTACAGCTGCAAGGCTTGGAATCTACATTCCAGAGGCAAGCACCAAAAGCAAAAAAGCAGACTGAACCTCTGTTCTTGCTCCTTCTGAAGCCTCTCCAGGTATTTCTCTAGATCTGATCCAGTTTCTCGGTCTGTTTCACTGTAGTCAACAGCCCTTCGACTACGTCGCTTTGGCCTGCCTTTAGAGGTAAACGCAACAGGATCCTCAGTCTACAAAATAAAATTGTAATTAATACCACTATTAGAAAAGTATTGTTAACCGAGGGTTTAATCTGCAGCTTTTACCTTCTCTTGACCCAGCATCTTGGCAATGGTCTTGTTGACAACAGCCGTATACAAGGCCTCCTGTTTGGCCGTTAGTGGAGCATACACAATGATCTCCTTTTTAGGAGGAACCTCCAGAGTCACATCGGACTTCAACCTTCTCAGAAGGAATGGGTCAGAATCTGAAAAGACAGGACAGGCTCTAATGTCAAGGTTATTGACATCTGACAATTATGATACCAGCAGCTTGTGTGTTTTGCATAAGTTCGCCAGTGTTTTGTTTGAGTTTGTGGCGCCATCATGTGGTTACATTATATATTGCAGGAAGACACCACCTCGGAACATGATTCCTTCAGTTGACAATGGAATACAAGTCAAAAGGTACATTACTATTGCCTATGAGCATACATCATTATGTTTTAAGTTGTTTTTCTATTTTGAAAGTGCAATAGATTTGCCAAAATACAGCAGCAAGTAATTATTTTCCAATTGCACGAAAAAAAAAAAAAAAAAAAAAAAAAAAAAACAGTCTGCAGAGTTATTGACATATGGTGGTTAACTCTGGCAGAACTTTAAGCACCAGACATGCTACAGGAAGCCACACTGATGGAGCCCCACCATTCAGGGCATTTTTAGATTGAAGAGGTGTTGAATGTGAAGATGGATTGACCTGGTGCAACATGCTGAGAATGTTGTGCTCCCGTTCAGATGCCACTAGACTTTCCGCTTCTCCCAGAGAATCAATGTCAAACCAGGACTCAAAGCTGTGCAGAGACAAGCCCAGATAATTGAACACACTAGTTAGTGGTGACAGGTGGGCCGGAAAGAACAGGAGGCTGACCTCTTGAGGTCATCAAAGACCTCTGGCAGGAGAAAGTTGAGCAGGGACCAGAGCTCGGCCAGGTTGTTTTGCAAAGGTGTTCCCGTCAGCAGCAATTTATTGTCCGTAGGCATCAACTTTAGCTCTCGCACCAGCCTGCAATTCAGGTTCTTGATCCGGTGGCCTTCATCCACAATCAGATACTTCCACTGGAAACGCTGAGAGGAAACAGAGCCGAGGCATTCACACAGTCATGTCCACAGGTGGAAGGTATATTGAAAATTTGTCAATATCGCAATGATTGTTTTGGAAATGTTTGCATAATATTTAAGTATATAGTCTTTTTTTTGTTACTATTTTTTATGAAAGGTTATAAAATGATAAATTTTTGTGTGTGCAATACTTGACCCTCAGCCTTGACTATTACAGGCACAAATGGCTCATTTTTGATGGAGTGTCATAATATCACCTGAATGATGTCATCTGCATAATAAAACATAAGACAAACCTGGAGGAATTTCCTGTCGATCATTGAGATCTCAAAGGAAGTGACCACCACCGGACACATGCCGAGGGGCTCATGAGGCCGACGGATTTGTTTCAGTAGTTTTGCCCTCTCAGCCTGAGGCCCATGGTATAACACCACTGAAACCTGCAAATCATCGTTATAAAACTATAGAAAAACAGCATCTCAGAGAAAACTATGCATTAGGGCTGCAGCTATCGATTATTTTAGTAATCGAGTAATCTATCGATTCTTTCCTTCGATTAATCGGTTAATTTTTTTGTACATTCAGTAAACCATTTAAACGCATATTAAATTATTTTTTAGATAGACGTTATAGTTGCATAGTAATAAAACAATACAAAATAAGGAATTTCTGCTTAAAATAACACATTCTTAATTTTCATATAAATGTGTCCCCAAAATGACAACATTTCACTTCAGTCCAAACTGTTCTGTTTGTATATAAAGAATATATAAAAGGACTTAATTAACTTGTAATAGACTGTAAAAAGTTACAGTAGCTCTGTCACATCACTTACAAATAAGACATTTGTAACGTTATGTTCGGTGGGACCAGTGGTCCTGGCGTTTTGAGCTCTGCATTTTGCGTTTTGCCGTTTTGTCACTTTGGCCTCCGCGTCTCGGACTTTCTGTTTCACAACAGATTATTATAACATAACCGCGGTCCTCCGCGCTGTTTCCATGTGCATTGGCTGTTTAAAAGTACGACTGTGACTGGGAAGCAGAGTTGTTGAGTGGGGGAGCACGGGGGAGCGTGGGGGTCCGCGGTGGCATGGCGAAGGAGCGGGGGCTGGGGTGGGCGGAGCTAGATGCGGTGTTTAGAGTTGCAGCTCGGGATTATTATAAAAGATCCATGGCTCTTTCACTCATCAAAACTCTAATACATCCATGAGTCGCACTCGTGAGTTTAAAACGCGCCGCTCTCTTCCTGTTGCGCCTTCGTCAGAGCGGAACAAGCTCCGTGTTAAACAAAAGCGCCACAAGTCGTTCCGTGCGCCGCAGATTCACGTGTTTTTGATAAAATATGTAAATTAAACGAATCATCGAAGCAATAAAATAGTAATCGAAGCTTTTTTGTAATCGAATTATTCGATTTACTCGAGTAATCGTTGCAGCCCTACTATGCATAAACAAGGGTGACTTTAGTAGGGTTTTGGCACAGCCAGAGAGTCATTTGTACCATTGTTATTTTCATTTAACGGTGGAGCAACTACAGCTTCCAGGTTGTTACCTGAGGGGCGAAGCGCTTGAATTCATTGACCCAGTTGGGCAGCGTGGACAGAGGAGCCACCACCAGGAAGGGACCCAACACCTTCTTCTCGATCATCATGGCGATGTGAGCAATGCACTGGATTGTCTTTCCCAGACCCATTTCATCGGCCAGAATCCCATTAATGCCATTTTCCCACAGCATCTGGACAAATACAGCAGTAAAATGACAACTCCAACAACGGCTAAAAGTATGGCACCTACTGGTTGGCCCTTATTAAACTGGCTGTTGGACCCAGACCAGGGGCCTCATTTATAAAAGTAGAGTGTGAAATCGTACTTTAAAGACTGCATACCTGAAAAGACCTCTGCAGCACACCTGTACGCAATTCCCTCTTCCTAAATCCCAACCCATCTTATAACACGGCTGCGTAATTAACATATTCATAAGGGTGAGATGAGTTGCCACAGACCGGACAAACAATGGATGAGAAGGAGGAAGGGGAGGAAATTCTCAGAGATGGAGGTGGAAACACTAATCAACACACAAAGCAGTCTTTAAACGGAAACCTTCACAAAGCGCCGCTCTGCTGCTCATCTGGGGGAGCGCGGCATCGCAGCCTGTAGCGGCGCATTTGAATTAAAAAAATAAACAAAAACTCTGGACCCATGCGCAATTTGATGGTCAATGGAAACAAGACTGTAGTCTACATTGCCCTGTGTAATTATCCCCTGTGCGCCAAGTGATAAATCTAGATCTTAAATCGTATGGAAATAATGTAACCTCTAAACTGACAGACTGAACAACAGCTCTTAAAGACACTAAATGAAATGCTGCGCACATGAGGAGCGCGGACCTCCAGAGCGCCGTGCGTCAGGTAAGTGTGAGGAGGATCTGACACTGAGGAGGGGTGTCAGAACAGAGGTTGAAAACTTTAAAATACATGAATGGTCTGCTTGAAGGGTCTGTCACCTCTTTGATTATGCACACATTTTCACAGCAAGTTTTTTTCCTTCTTTTTTATAGATCATGCTCCTTGCGTGAAAAAAATGCATACGCACATTTTGTGTTTTGATTTGTGCGTACAGGGCTTTATAAATGAGGCCCCTGAGCAGATAGGGGGGCTTGGTGCAGTTTGAGTTAATAGCAGAGAGCTTTGATGTTTCAAGTCAAGAGAACAGGGGTCTGACACGAGTAACTGACATCACCCAAAGATGAAAGTTTTCTTCATAAAATATGCTTTCTACCTGAATTGTACATCGTGATTAAAAGACAAATGTCAGCAATTAAAAATAAAGATTGTAAAAATACAACCCCTCTTGCTAACGTGTGCTTGCTGGCTCAAAATCTAAATTCAAACCACTCTGCACCATCTCCATGGAAAAGGGGCTGCAATGCAGAATAGATTAACCGTCACAAATGATGACGAACAGTGACGTGTCCAAATACTGACCAATCCCTACTAATGACACTGGACAGATTATATTTTCAGGACAGGAATCAGTATGCGTGATGAGGGCCAAAAACAGACCCAGAAAAAAAAAAGAAAAAAAAAAAAAGGGTAATGCGGGGGAACCTGGCAACTATGGTCACAGTGCAGTGTTACACCCCTCGCAAATTACAAACAAAATAGTATATAAAAAAACAAGTATCTTTCTGGATTTGACAGAACTCTTACCCTTAGCCACTCAATGCCTTCGATCTGGTACCACCTCATGACTCCCCCGGTGAAAAGGGTGGGCTGTTGGTATGGAACAGGCTCTCCGTTCACTGTGCGAGAGGGGTCCAGGAGGTGTTTGGCCTTGTCTCGGACTGCCTCAGAGAGACGGTTCTTTATGGTCTCATTTGATTCACTCATTTTCTCGAGTCTTCAGTCTTCATCTTCAGCATCCAGTCTTCAGATCCAGTGACTTCTGATCAGACGTGCCATCCTGTCACCAAGTTACACGTTCAAATTGGCCCATATCCCTGCAGAATGCAAATCTGACTCTAGACAACACCGCATCAGAATTACCTTTTCCACTTTTGCCTTTTTTTGACTGTGACATAATATCCTGGGGAAAAAAAAGGGATAGATAAGGCAGAGGATAAACAAAACCACTTCCATCAGAAATATGGTCTTACTTCTTTTGACATAACATCTGCAATTTTGTAGTCGTCATCCCTTCTTCGCTTCTTTTTATCTAGGAGGAAAGAAGTGATTCTATTGAAATTCAACAGTTAAAGTAACAAAACTGAATTTGAAAACAAGAAAAACTACATCAACGGCTTTTATTTCAATTGACAGTTTTGCTCACCTTTATCGGCTTCAGCTGCATTTGAGCTCTGTAGGCAGAACAGACAGAAGATACTATAATTTAAAAGGAAAACACATTTGCATGTAAATTTGTCTTGTGACATTTTGAGGCACTCACCTTATTTGATTTCTTCTCAAGTTTCTCCTTTCTGACTCTTTCCTACAGTCATAAAATAAATATATTCTTTTTTTTACTGGTTACAGTACATGGATATTTGTCTTCCCTACCCACAACCAGGTCTCCAGGACACACCTCATTCTGCTGTTGCTCCATCTTGGTCAGCAGGAACTTTGAGTAGATGTTGCTCTTCTGAAGCAGGTGTTGAAGCCTTTTGAAGCGCATCTCATTGGAGTTCCTCTCCCAAGATTGACGAGCCTAAAGATGGTATTCCATGCATTTGTTACCTTCATTTTAAGTGCTACAGTGATCATATCATAATACAAAGTTGAGGCAACATTTAAAGCCTGTTTAGGCCCATTTACCTCAATAAAATTTAAAAATGACTAGACTAGGAATAAAAAAATAAAAAGGGTATTAATTCATTGGAAATCTAATCACGATAATCATATTCATTTGAGAAGTTCATTCATTTTCTGCAGCTTGTTCCTGCTAGGGGTCACGGGTGACTGGAGCCTATCCCAGTGACTTTGGGCCTTAGGCGGGGTACACCCTGGACAGGGGCCAGAAGTTAACACTTAAAAATGTCTTAAATAACCAAGCTGTTCCTAATAGTCAGTGTTTGTCCATACAGTTTGACAGATCTATAAATAATTACAATTAGGCTGTATATCATATTTTATACCATAGGTTTCTTGATTCACTTAGTAAGTTATGTTTTAGGTTTTAATTAAGGTTTTTAAACATATGGTGTTGAAGTACTTTAAAATAAGCCTCTCTACAAGCAGGTGCAAAAAACTGCTGCTCTGTCTGTAAGGTATAAAGTCACAGTGGATCATTCAGTGACGTCTTTAACAGAGGCTCGCCTCCTTCGTGTTGTATTTGACTGACTCCCAGAACAACCAGTTTAATACGAAAGGGAGATTGTTCAGCACAAAACCAAGTCAAAAGCCAAGCGGAGGATGTAGGCAGGAAGTTTCCCTGCCTAAAGCCACAATAAGTCTTATTATAGACTTGACAGTGCTCTTTGGGACTAGTAACCACACACAGTAGCTGTTTAGTCGTGCCTTTTAACTTGTAATATTTGAATTTTTTAAAATCCCTGTGGCAAAAATGAATAACAAAATTTACTTTTGAGTGGGCCAAATCCTTATTGTACTTCTGTTTTCTTTATCTGACCTTTTCCATCATTTCCCTCTCTTTACGCTCCCCTTCCTCCATCAGCTGCTGCTCCTCAGCCTCCATCTCCTTCGTGATGAGAACTTCAGCGATGACTGGTTCACTTTCCACATTTATTCCTACATTCACACAACAAAGAGCGGTGTTAGCTGACCACAGTATTTGCACACCCTAATGGTGAGCTTTTGACTGTACCATTGGCGTTTCCAGTCTCCATGTTGGTCCCTGTGGGCCTCTCAGACTCATCAGGTTCAGGACACTGAGGTGACCCACTGCAACTTTCTTTCTTCACACTGTTAAACAAGACAGAAAACCGTAAGTTTTATCATGAGGTCACTCTTCACTAGTGACAGTTGGAAACTATAGTAGCCACATCTGCCCTGGGGCAGACAAAGGGAAATGGGACTGCTGCCCTAAACCCGCAATCATACACTTTGACGCACAAAGCAGGAGGTAAGATGGGTGACGTGTCTTAAAATGGTATCTATCAATGTTGAACATTTGTATTCAAACATTGCAGTGCATCTCTTGAGGCGAGTGATTGAGGGGTTCCTGAGGTTAGATCGTAGACAAATCACCAGTGTCTTTGGCTTCTGCAGGTTCACTATGAGCGATAGCTCTACAAAATGTGACTGAACACTTTTGGAACAAAAAGCCTACATATAAATAGTGTTCAACACGTAAACTTCTGACGCCGCAGTTTTATCCCTGTGTTTTAACGGAATTGCACATAATCTAAATTGCATTTTTTTTATAGAACGAACTAATAAAAAAGCGAACGCCGATAAAGAAGCCCACTCACCTGCTCATTTTTTTCTGATTTAACACCTCCCCAACTTAAAACAACAGTCCGAACCTAATCGGCAACCTCTTGATCGTCGTGTGAAATGTAAAAATCTACTTTAAACCAGAGTTATACTCTTTTTGACACTCTGGAGGAAAGCCTCAAACGTCGCCTAGTAAATTTTCGACACAGCAGCCCATAAATTCACTCACGTTGTTTAACATATAAAGATAAAGTTGCAATGTATGAAGTCCTTTTCCGGTTTGGTGTCTTTCAAAACAATGTTTCGTGTGTGCTCCTTGAACTTGCGAGCTCTTGAGTGGTCTTATTGTTAAAGACATTTCCGCTGTTGTAGTTGAGTGTTTTGTTGCGCTTTATGACACCTGGGCCGCTAGTGTGGGCGGGGCCAAGAGCTTTCGCGCCAGTGTGGAACAAACCACGGCTTTATAGAGGGGAAGGAAGCGTTACAAGATACAAAGTCGTTTAAGTTATACTCGGTTATACGCAACACACAGAAAGCCCAGAACATTGCACACATGGTTACCATTAAATTAATAGACACAATAATTAATTTGCTTTTGTAATTACTTCTAATTACACTGTTATTAAATATGCTTCCCCCTCAGATTCTTATCATGGATGTCTCTGGTCTAATATCACTTCCTGTGCCACCAGAACGTTCCCGCCCCCTTTTGAGTGAAAACAAACAGTGTTAACAGATAAAATGTTATCGTTTTGCTCCAAAATACAACATGATATTGATACTGGCGACACAGCAGCCATGATCGGAGAAGTTGGGGAATATCTTAATTCAATCCCGAGTGATGGAGGAATATAGTGTCAAACAAATTACCTGGAGATTTAATTAGATTGAATTAGATGTCGGTATACACACCTCCAGCCACTGTGTGGGATCATTTTGTCAAAAAGGATTCCCCTAAGCTAAACGGACATCTCTCGACCCCTATTTCTTGCAGTTTATGCTTATAACAATACCTATGGGATATTTGTTAACACAGTTCGTTTTCATCCAAAGGGGGGCATGGTCATAGTGACTTGAATTGACATTTGAGAGATGTAGTATCTTACTAGCTACAGTTTTTATATGCTAGAGCTCATGATAAATTGGTAGATAACTGACGGATTGCTGTGGTCTACGTTAATCCTTCCAGTTTTCTAGTCAAAATATAACAGACTTATTGGGACACGATTTTCACTATCTATCTTTGAATCTCTTGTTCTTTCCATTGTTTTATCTTGAGGCTTTGTTACTTGAAGGTGGCAGAGCCACCTGGAAAAGGTGAGATACATACTCCTGGAGGATTATTTTTCTCGTGCATTATGAAAATATTTTTTAAATATTTAAGAAAATAAATTAATTACTTTTTTCTTTTTCAGGGTGTCACAGTGTCCTGTGACCAGTTTTTACTTTTTCATTATCAATATATATTTTGTTTAAAGTAAATAGGTTATATTTCTTGTAGGTTTTTTTTTTTTCTTTCTCTCTCTCTCTTTCTCTCTCTGGCTCTCGCTCTCTGTCTGTCTCTCGCTCTCTCTCTCACACCCTCTGTCCATCTCTGCCTCTCTCTCTTTCTCGCTCTCTCTCTCCCTGTCACGGCTCTTTCTATTGTCTCTCTTAATGCCAAGGGTCTAAGAAATAATGTTAAGCGTAAAGCTTTATTTAAAAAAAAATATATATATATATATATTTGCAAAGGATATACATTTTTGGAAAGCCCAATGGAGCAATGACATTTGGTTATCTCATGTAACAGAACACTCTGCTGGAGTATCTTGGTTAAAATAAAAATTTGATGGCCAAATCTTATATTCTTATTGTGACAGTAATGGTAATTTTATTTGTCTGGTCATACACTTAATTTATTTTTTATTTAAACGTTTTTATTTTTGCCATCAACTTGCCAGAAGAAAGGAACATGACTAGAGAGTGGAAACATAAACCAAAAGAAGCATATATCCAATAACAGCCATAAATGAAAAAAAAAAATAAGAGAAAAATCATGGCACACAGTAAACGTCCTATTTAATCCACCGTCTGTCAAATATATCCATTTTCAAATTAAGTCCAAATGTAATCTTTACCATTTTATGAATGTCCATTATAATGTTAGTCCAGTCCTTGATCATCGTTGCATTTTGTGCCATCCCTTTTTTTGTAAGAGCCTTTTTCGCTGCAGCCAGGAGGATGCTCCAGAGATAGCTGCCAATTGTGTCCATAGCAGGAGCCCTGATTTTCCAAATACATAGTTCTGAAATCCATTCGGATGGTGATGCCATAAATTGTCTTTATTGTTTTTGTTGATCTCAGTCCAATACTTGTGAACAACAGGACAATCCCAAAACACATGATAGTGGTTTGCCTCCTGGCTGCCACATCCTCTCCAACACTGCATTTTCCTGTGAGTAATGGGCACTTTGACATGGTGTTATAAAAAAAACGAGACATACTTTTCCAACAGAATTCCCTCCAAACATATGACTTTGTGGTTCTCCAATGAGATGTACAAATACTTTCCCACTCTTCATCAGACAGAACAAAGTGACCCTCTCTTTCCCATTTAAATAGGAAGAGTGCTAAACAGATAGAAAAGTATATATATACTACAAGTAGTAGTAATACTTGTACATGACTATTGATGATATGGTTGTCAAGAGTAAGGTAAATTGAAGTGTCTTGCCACTTCAAGGACAAGGACACAACGACATGGCCTCTAGCAGACATTCAGCGGTCTCCCGTCCAAGTACTAACAAGCCCTGCCCTGCTTCGCTTCCAAGAGCTGACGAGATCGGGCATTGGCAAGCAGGTATGGCAGTGATTGTCTTCCTAATACAGTGTGTGAGGCAGTGCAGTTCTTCCCTGGGCCAAGAAAGAGAATTACTGGTCTCAAGCTCAGCGGCGTCTCTTTCAGAGACTTGGCTTTGTGTCCCTGGAGCCTGCACAGAAGGAGCTGTTAGGGGAGCAGCTGAACAGCCGCCCTGTCTGCAGCACTGACTGGAACAGGGTCACAGGGGTCTGCTTGTATCGAGAAAATAACGGACTGCCCCTCTATAGTCGCATCCACAAGTGGGCCACCTACAGCACAGAGGAAATAGACAAGGAGATGAACGTTCTCTGACCAGTATCTGTGTAGTCACTGGACAGGCCTGATCTGAAAGGGGCTCGAGTGACAATTGAGTTCTTTTGTAACAAAACAATTCTGTTGCTGTTGACTTTGTAGCGATCATGATTACAATAGCTGCAAAAGCAGTCGAAGATCTTTATTCATATGAAGCAGTGCAGTTGAATGGTTCTGAATGAACTATATTATATGCTGACTTTAGTCTTAGCACCATTGAAGAGTGTTAAGGAGGGGGAATGTGTTTCTGAGAGGAAGAAACACAATGTTTTCAGGTGTGGTAAAGTTGTAGTGGGAGCCTACACATCTGAGCTGAGGCTCCTCTTGTGGCAGCCTGGGCAAAGTCTCGGTCGGTTGGCGATGCGTCTCACATCCAGCTGTGGTTTGCTATAGTACCACTTGTCGAGCAGTTGGTTCATCTGCTCCTGCCTGGTGACGCCATGGAGCCGGTCTTCATCCTCAATGTCCCAGTCGTCCTGAGTGCTGACAGTAAAGTATGGCCTGTCCAACACTGGGACTGAATCTTCTCTCATTTCCTCAAAAAATTGCACCACACACTTCCGTGCAAAATCCCGCGCATGCAGCACACAAGTCTCGTCAAACATCTTCTGTTCCACGTCCAGGTAGTTGCTCCAGTAGCGCGTCTGGAGGAACCTGGCGTGGTCATCAAAGAAGGGTTTGATGATACGAGCTAGAGCTCCCAGTACAATGAAGAAGAGGAGGATGGACCAGCCTATGGCCTGGAAACACAGGGTCAAAAGGAACAAATGTGTCAAAAAAAAAACTGCTGGTTTACTTCAATAAAGCTACTGTTTCTCAAGTTGTTCTTTTAAATAGCTATGGTTAGGTTGGTTAAGGTTATAGTTATCGAGTATTAAACCTCATCGGAAGTGGAGCAGTGGAGAGCCACTCCCCAATTGGCTGCAGCTAAACCCTTCTTGACATTTGACATATTGAAAAAAAAATAAAAATAAAATTATAAATAAATATATATATATATATATATATATAGTATATATAATAATATATATATAAATGTATATTTGTATGTAATGTATGTATATGCATATATGTGTTATGTATGTATGTATGTATATATGTATGTGTATTAATATATATGTGTATATGTATATATTTCTCATTCTATTGCTTTTAGTATACTGAAAAAAAGTATTAAAGTGAGTGCAAGGAGTCTGACCTGAGAATGGCAGCGCACATATCTCGTCACAGCCTTCCTGAAAGAGCTGTCCCGAAAGATACGCTCCTCTTTACATGGAACCTTTGCCATGATTTTAATGACGTCCATCCCAGTGTTGTTTGGAAAACCTGGAACACAGTGTGGGTAGCAGAATGAAAGCAGCAACGGCACAGTGAACCCAAGTGAAAACACATTTCATTCTGTTCCAAGGGATCCAAAAATAGGAAAGTAAGGTACTCTTTATTTTCCCAAGAGGAAATGTGTCTTGGGCTACAGTGCCACTTAGCGGCATGACATAAAGCTCAATCAGAATCACTCAGAACATTACCCTGATACAGTTCGGTTAAAACTTCTAATTGAATTCTTTCAGATTTTTTTCACCAAACATCTGTGAAAGGTCCTGAATTGGATCTCCTGAAAATCGGTCACATACAGCAATGGTATGTGACTTTGAAAACTTTAGATTGTACCTCCAACTCCGGCACAGAATACATCACATATCTATTAGTTCATATTAACCCTTGTGCCCCACTTTAAAAAAAACACACCTTTAACTGTAGAAAAAGATTCAGTTGTAGTCATCTGGACTCTGTTTTACGTTTCGACTCTCATCCAAGAGTAATTCTGAATCTGTGAAACAAGTCTGAGAACTCAGGTTTATATCCTATTCTGTGAAAGCCCTGCCCACAGGGCGGGACCTCCTGATAATGGGCCATCTACATCCTATTGTGACCTGGCTTTGGCTCCCTCCTCACGGAGTACCTGAATAGCATCTGAATGCCTCGGGCGTCTCCAGGGTTTCAGCAAACCATTATAAACAACGGGAAGGTTGAATCTTTTATCTCCGTGACGATTTAAAGAAGGATTCTCTTTTTTAACAAAGATTGCCTCCTTAACTCCTCTTTCAAACCATCTTTTTTCCCTGCTCAGAATCTCCACCTCACTTCAATAGAGTGGTTTGTGGCTTTGAGATGAAGATGCACGGCGCTCTGGGGTCCTGAACTCGCGTGTCTTCTGTACAGATAAAGCCTCTTGTGCAGTGGCTGTTTAGTCTCCCCTATGTACCGCTCTTTACAACTTTCTTTACTGCATTGGATAGAATACACTACATTGCTCTGCTTTTGTGTAGGCATCTTGTCCTTAGGGTGAACCAGTTTTTGTCTTAACGTGTTTCCTGGTTTGAAATAAACAAGGACTTCGTCTTGCCTAAAAATTCTTTGCAGTTTTTCTGTCAGTTCCGAGACATAAGGGATAGAGACACCCCTTCTTCTTGGTTCTGTTTCCCTTTTGTACCTTTTGTCCTGCTTTTTGGTTCTCTTCACTTTGTTAAGAGCCCAAGTCGTGTATCCACAGGCTGAGAGAGCGTTCTGGACGTTTTTCCTCGGGTCTAACCCAAACCAGGACTCACACTGAACCAGGTCTAACCCAAACCAGGACTCATAGGACTGAACCAGGTCTAACCCAAACCAGGACTCACACAGGACTGAACCAGGTCTAAACAGAGCCACAGGAGGAGAAACTGTTGTAAAGGTTAAATACTCAAATTTCAATGAAGACTTTGAGTATTTGTATAGACTTTGAATTTGCTTTGCACCTTTGCTTGTATTTTAACCGTAAAATTAAATTCACTCATTGAATAAGTGAGTGCTAGATTTAATGCAAAGCTCTCTTATTTCCTGATATTCTTTTAAACTGTTGCCTTGTTCTTATCACTCACTGGTTTAAATATTTAATCAAATAGTTACAATTTAATAGTTATGTAATTTAAGTATGAATGTAATTATAGGTCAATTTAGGCTAATTGAACAGGTAGCCCTCGAACAAGTCCGTGCTCATAAAATAGCCCTCGACCCTAAAAAGATTGGTGACCCCTGTATTAGATATATCTTTGAAATTTTAACCCTTAAAATGCCAACTTTAGATGTAAAAATGCAGAAGAGAATGAAAAGAGCAGATTGATTTCATGGCCAATTTGGAGTAGGGTCAAAAAATGTTGCCAAGAGTGATTATGACTACTTTAACTATTTATTTATTTTTTTGCACAAAATAACTTCTCCCCACTGTTACTTCCTCATTGACTTCCATTATAACTGAACATTTATTGGTTGTACTGTCATAACACTAAGAAATCATAAACAGAAAACAGTCTCCAACCACCCAAAAACAATACAATTTTGGACATGTTTTAACATTTTATCAAAATTTGCATAAACTATTAGTTATGCACTTTTTATAAAAATTAAGCATGTTATTGTTGTGTTATGTGTTAAATTGAGCACATTTAGGCCAAACTTGGAGAGCCAAATAAACAGAATTCTTATCAAATAAAGACAATGAGGATAATCTTTTCAAGAGAAGAAAGGCGATTCTTCTGCATATCCTAGGAGGAACCTATTTGACAGTATGGGAACCACTGACAAAGAGGAAGGAGGGGGATTTCAGGGGCATGCATATGGCCAACGCAGATGATGGTGCAGTTTTTCACCGCCATCATTGAGTCCATCCTCACCTTCTCCATCACCGTGTGGTACACTGGAGCCACAGCCAGGGACAAACAGAGACTACAGCGCATTGTGCGTTCTGCTGAGAAGGTGATCGGCTGCAGACTTCCATCTCTGCAGGACCTGTACGTCTCCAGGGCTCTGGGATGAGCAGGTCGCAGATCACAGCTGACCCTTCTCACCCTGGACATGGACTATTTGAACCACTCCCCTCAGGCAGGAGGCTGCGGTCCATCCGGACCAGAACCTCCCGCCACAAGAATCAGTTTCTTTCCCTCCGCCGTTGGACTCATGCACACCTTCTTAAACACCACTTTAACCAATCACTCACTTGCAGCTGTCACTTTCTGCAACTCACATCTGTAAATTGAACTTGTAAATGCTTGTGTACATAGTAAGTCTATTTTTGATTTTATTCTATTAGTAAATTCAAGTTGTTTTCTTTAATGCCTGCCCTTTGTTGATTTCATATATGTTGTTTTTATTATTGATTAGTGTTTTATGTTGCACCTTTATGCCAAAACAAGTTCCCATGTTTGTAAATTCTGTTAATTGACCTTTTCTGATTCTGATTCTGACTGATTCAACACAGCTAAGATGATCAGGCTAGAAAGAGAGACTTGTACCAGAGAAGAGGCTCGGATCCACGCTGAGGCTGAAGGCACAGATTTATGATCTTCTCCCGTCCAAAAGAGTGACCAAGGATCCAAACCATTGGACGCCACACAGTGCCCTCTGCATCATGGCTGAGAACAGGAACCTGTGCAGAGACTCCTCATTATTTAATGTAGTGAATTCTCAACCTTTTTCCAGTCATTACCGCAAACTTCTTTGCAAAATATGTTGGCATCCGGCGACGCCCCAGAAAACAAAATAGGCTAAACTACAAAATGATGCATATCGCATGTCAAATGCTTTGATTTTATTTCCAGGATAAGGCTTAGATATATTAATTTAATAATAATAATAATAATACATTTTATTTAAAAGCGCCTTTCAGAACACCCAAGGACACTGTACAAGAGAATAAAAACAGAATAAAACAACAGAATTAAAACCCACAGTACAGAACTGGGATGATGGTGTTGGAGTGACTGAGTTATGTGGTGTAGGATTGTCTGAACAGGTGAGTTTTGAGTCTGGATTTGAAAGTGGAAGGCGTGTCTATGTTGCGGGAGGTCAGGAGGGAGAGAGTTCCAGAGCTGAGGAGCAGAGCGGCTGAAGGCTCTGCCCCCCATTGAAATAAGACGGAAAGAGGGGACAGAGAGCTGGAGAGAGGAGGAGGACCTGAGGGAGCGAGAGGGGAGTGGAGATGTGGAGGAGGTCAGAGATGTACGGTGGAGCCAGGTTATGGATAGCTTTGAAAGTATTTAGGATCATTTTGAAGTGAATCCGTTGTTTTATGGGGAGCCAGTGAAGTTGTTGAAGGATGGGGGTGATGTGATGGCGGGAGGGCGTCCTGGTGATAATGCGGGCTGCAGAGTTTTGGAGAAGCTGCAGTTTCTGGAGGGATTTATTGGGGAGACCAAAGAGGAGAGAGTTACAATAATCGATCCGGGAGGTGACTAGACTATGGACAAGTAATGGCTGTGGTGTTGAGGAGTGAGAGAAGGACGGAGACGAGAGATGTTGCGAAGGTGAAGTAGGCAGAACCGAGTGATGTTGTTGATGTGGAGTGGAAAGAAAAGGGTGCTGTCGAGGATGACAACCAGACTCTTGACTTGAGGGGAGGGGAGGACAGTGGAGTCATTGATAGAAATTGTGAAACTGTTTGATTTTGAGAGAGTGGTAGGGGTGCCTACCAGTAGGACTTCGGTTTTAGAGCTGTTGAGTTTGAGGAGATTTGAAGAGAACCAGGAATTGATTTCCTGCAGACAGAGGGTAAGAGAGGCTGGTGGAAGTGATGCAGTGGGTTTAGAGGAGAGGTAGAGCTGGGTGTCTATCCGCGTAGCAATGGAATAATGAATGTTGTGTTTACGGAAGATGGAAACCAAGAGGGAGAATGTTGATGATGAAAAGTAGGGGGCCAGGGACAGTTAGTGAGACTAACAAATAGGAATCTACAGGTGCCAGTTTAGCTTGAACGAGCCTAACATACACCTTGGCAATAATATACAATATTTTTGTAATCAAGAATATAATCAGCATTAGAATTGTTATGAGTAAAAGATATATTGGATTGGAACATGTTTGCCTCGTATCTGGGGACATAGATCAGTAATGTTTATAAATCATACAGTCCCTTTAAAGGGACAGATTGTTAGGTTTGGTGTATCCTAATGTGGATATATTTCTTCTACCATAGATATTTGACACACAATCAATTACAGTACACTATGAAACATTAATGCAAACATTTGTGTGCCTGGCTTAAACTGCGTCAGGACACTTATCAGATTAAATATAGTATATACTTTTTTTTTTATGTATGATAAATTAAAAAAATATTAGATATTGGGCTCACTTGACAATGGCAGGGTTCTTGGAGCGTTTCCTCAGGCCTCAGCCACTCGTACATCATGACCCTCGGTGTGGCGGTTCAAACATCCCCAAGAGAGAAGATGATGGGGGGCACCACATGAGCGCCTATGAGAGTAGAGCCTGTTGTACTTGTGGCATACAGGGGCAATTGAAGTCGAAGCTAGTGTAGAGTTTGAACGGCTGACCAAGGCCAAGAGGATGCAGATGCCGTTTGAGATGGATCCGAGTTGGACTGGAAGTACTGGCATACAACTTCAGAACGCTCCATCAGGAAGATTAGGTAATAGCTGAGATAACGAACATGCCACAAACATTTGAATAAGGTATTTTAGAGCAGAGGCTATAATTCAACAGGCTGCAGACTGAACATAGTAAATAAAGGAAGAACATAAACTTTAATTATATACGGTAATCTAATTTAATACAGTTGTGTGTGGCTCAGGAGTTATATCAGAGCTCAAACCAATTTCTGTCATTGTGTCGATAGGCAAGACACTTCTGCCTCAGTCGCAAGTATGTTTGGAAGATATAATGTTTATATCGTAATCTATTTTTTCATATTTTTTTAAAACAGAATATTTCAGTGAAGTTAAGTCAAATAACACAATAAACCACTCATAGCCTAAAAGGACAACAGTGAGAGACAGTTTGTCCTTGCCCAGGCTTCAAAGTGCTTTTGTGGTCTTCAGTAAACAGCACTTTTATCATCAGGGTATTCAAAAGGGTGTGTGGAGGTGTTTTCTTTGTAGGTGGAATGATGGTCGAGGCTCCACAACGTTGTTAGATCACTATGAGAGGCAAACAGAAGGATCTATAGATTTCTCAAGGGGAAAACAATAACGATAAATAATCTAAATAGGATTTAAATCAATGAGATGTTGTTTATGGGGTTGTATATGATGTGATGTACTGTAGACCAACAAATTAGGGTCTGTAGACCCACAAATTAGGGTCTTAGCTTTAAATAGCTAGGGGGACATCTAGTGGACTTTTTCTAGAAAAATGGAACCCCTTTTAAAAAGAAAGCAATAAGAAGTTAGTTAAAAGGGGGGCAAAAAAAGAGGTGAAAAGTACCATTTCCTTCCACATCGGCCTGGGCTCACGATGCTCCAGAAGTATTGCATATTTATGTGCAAATATTACTTGTCAATAAAAATGTGTATATGTTAATATGCTTATGTTTGGTTGAGAGTAATGATAAAGTAACCCTTTTATCTTAATATCAGTAAAGAGAAACACTCAGTCCTGTATTCTTACTGACTCCTGTTGTAGACATGTGGTCAGCACAAACTGTATTTAATTCAAATGTAATTCAAACTGTAATCACAAAAGCTCTTCACATTTTGTAGGAACAAATAGTTTAAAGTATCTTACCTTAGGTGAGTTTGCAAAGATTGGAGGGAGATGTGAAATCCGGGACAGAGCTGCGATGTGACTCCTGGTCCAGGAAGAACCACACCCTGGACATACAAATGTGCAACCCGCAGTGGTCATTTACATGATCAAAATTCTGCTTGAATAGTTATGATATCCAATAATTAGATTTGATTATTGGTGTAACATGTAACATTATTGGCTTAACATGCCCATGAGAAATCTGATAAACCTGAACACCAGGTCACACGTGTCAGTCAGAATTAGAATCAGAATCAGAAATAGGTTTATTGCCATTGTCAATAAATAAAATTCAAAACATAGGAACTTGTTCCGGCATTAAGGTGCAACATAAAACACTGAGCAATAATAAAAACAACATATATGAAAACAAAATGGCATGCATTAGGAAACAAATTTAAAATGACTATAGTATAAAATGAAAATAAAAATAGGCATCATTAGTGGATTTTTAAAGAAACTGAATTCTGAATTACAATTCATTTTCAATATAATTTTCAATCCATAGCATTTTCTCTATCCTTCTTGTCTTGTCACACTAGTTGCCCCCTTTTGTTTGCATGATTTTCCTTGACACCGCACCTGCACAGTGTGAAGGTCAGAAATCAGATTGCTCACATCAACTGTAACATTTACGTCCTTTCCATAATCGGATAACTCCAGAATTCAGATTCAGCCAGTGTCACAATGTCCATCACGTCCTGAAGATTTTCATGCACGTCCATTCTCAAGTCAAAGCAATGCAAATATGAGCAGCCACAGACTGCGCTGACAACACAACAGAGCAGTCAGTATTCCCCAACTAGACAGGTCATCATAACCCAATATCTTATACAATGTCCAAACACTGCAGTATAATACATGCGGTTCCCCATATTTAATGTGAGCTCTTGAAATCAGAGCAAAGTCTGAGGCATTGGTTTTGGGTTGGTTAAATTCAGACACTAAAATTTAAATATTAACAAAAGAAACTATTTAGCATTTCAAGTCAACCTTGACACTACAAATGTTAAGGGTAAAAGTCATGAATACAAATTACTTAATTGCACAGTATAACTGGAGTAAGGCACAAAGATTGCTGGGGAGTCATTATTGAAATTTGAGGACACAGGGGATTGATTATGATATTTATTATAGAATAGCACAATAGAACAACATCCTTTTCACTTGGTCCTAAGTGCATGTACACATCAACATGAGTTCTAAGCCACAGCATGTTTTAGAATAGGTAACAACTTAAAAAAATGTACTTCTGGTTCCATACACTGACATGTGACAGGTTATTACAGCTTTACAGTTGCTCTGACTACATAAGGCAGATAAAATTCAAGCTAACGTGTAACCCCTACTCTGCTGGCTAATCTTTTTTCTTTTTCTTTTTAACAAGATGTTCTTGTAAAAGCAATATGCATTCCCCTCGCCAAGAAAGGCAGCAATACACCAAGACGTGCCTAGCCTGCCAGAAATAATGAAGAAGAAGCCACGGGCCAATCAGAGGCCGCGCGTCCCCTGCTTGTCAAAATCGCGCGCGAGACCTTTTCAAACCATACGAGAGGTGAAATGGAGTTAATAACAGTGCTGCGTTTCCTCCGATTAAACGAAATTCCTGAAGGTAAACATATTAATATATAACCTGGACATAGTCACTTGTGGCATGAATAGATGTTAATGACTTTGTGTTGCATGAAATGTTATTTGCCGCAGAGCTCCGTTGGGTTTAGAGAATACGACGAGAGAGTAGCTACAGTGCTACTTTCCTCGCTTATATGCCAACATGTATAAGAAGTAACCACACAAATGTGCTACAATTATCCCCCCAACCCATATCTATATGAAATATTCTGCATCTAAGAGGAAGATAGCTCATGTACTGTATTTAACTATTGGGATATTTGAGTGACTGCGTAACTTGTAGGGTTGCTAACTCAAGGGAAAGGAGCCTATGTAAGATTCTGATTTTTAAATTTCATAAACATGACCTCGCTGTGTCTCCGGATACGAGGTACACCTGCTTTGATATAGAAATCAATCATAATAGTAATGAAATAGCTCATAACAAGTGTAATGCTGAATTATTCTTAAATACCAAACCATTGGACATGATGACCAAATTGTTGAAAATGTATTGTTTTTTTGTTCTCAAGACGATTGTCCCATCAGAAAGCAAAACGAGCCTCACATTATTCTGTCATCTGTGTTGCCATTCAAAGCTGAAATCCAGGTGGTTAAGAGTTAAACCTGTGCCTCAGATCTGAATGGTAACTACCTAAAGCTCAGCGTTCTGAAGGTTCTGAACTGAACATGAGCCATGGCCTGTTCTCATACTGAGATGAGGAAAAACGTGTGTCTTTACATGCAGGTTAAGGCTATGCCAAGCAAGCCAGGTTCACTTGTATATGCAGTACCTTTTTATATTTATCAGTAGGGATGCCGAGCATTTGCATACAGTTCCTTCCTTTGTATCTTGGGGGCTTCATCCTGAGGTCTTCTTCTAGTCAATGTTAATACATTTTCTTGCAGTTTGATTTTAGAGAATGTGTCATGATCAGTAGTGGTTCTAGTGTACCATTTGTATTACTTTAATGATAATAAAGCCAGAGAAGTGAGTGCAACAGTGGGTCAAAAATCTACAGGTGCTCTGCAAGGATTAGGCAAGTAATAAAGGTATACAGATAAAGGACTTGCTGTATTATTACCAGGTGATGTGAAAGAGACTCTCTGTACTGTGAAATTAATAGTCCTTTATTAGCACGCACTGCTGACGAGTTTTGACACTAACACATCAGATGAAGATGCGTTAGTATCAAAACTCATTCATAATAAAGCCATATTGAAAAAAACAACAAAAAGCTACAGACTTGACAATTGAGCTGTATTAACTTACGAGCTACAGTTTTTATATGCTAGAGCTCATGATGAATTGGTAGGTAATTGACTGATTGCTTTGGTTTATGTTTATGCTTCCAGTTTTCTAGTCAAAATATAACAGACTTATAGGGACACATGTTTCACATATCTAGCTTTCAATCTCTTTTGGTTACGGGAAGAAATGTTATTATCTCCTGAGAGATGGAGTTGGAATTCTGTTATAGCAAAGTTTTACAATAATTTCTTACCAAATCTGCTGCATTGCTTGATTTCATGCATTAATAGAGTTTTCTTGAGGCTTTGTTATTTGAAGTTTTCTGTCTTTTTTTGTGAATATAAATAATTGCCATGTATTGTATGCTTATTTGTGATGTGTGTGTTTTCCAGCCTGGGTGGATACAGTCTGGGACTTGGAGTTCTCAGAAAGAAAAGCATTTGATGAGCCTGTAGGAGATGAGCTGGCTGCCACTGACGTCCAAGACTTCCAAAAACTTTATCGGACTTTGCTGGTGTTTACTCAGGATGATGCAAAAACAGAAAAAGTAACCCCTGATCCACATTTTTTCTCTCTCTGGGTCTTTGGAAAAGCAGCACTTCTCATAGCCTTTAGTTAAATGCAAAGCATTTTATTTAGTCATAATATAGTATTTCAAGCCATGTATGTTTTTCATTCAGATCTGCTGTGTTTCCCCAAAACTTTGCACAGTTAAGTGAGATACAACTATTGAGCAATGCAAACCGTCAAGAAATGTAGTTTTTTTTTAGCCTTATAAAAGGCACAACGGTATATCATCACACGGTCGGATTTTTGGTCACTGTTATCACTGTGGAGATTTCTTACCATCCCAACCCTCGAAAAAGGAGTGGAGCAGAGAAATAGTTGTTTTATTGTTTTCTATATATTCTAATATAATTAACTCAATATCCTAAACTAGCCTCAGATGTGTGATTATTTTTGTTTTGTTTTAAGAATAGTTATGCCTTATGAGATTTTTGTTGTTCACAAATCACAAGTGTGTATTTTCTCTGGAAGCTCTGTGCTTACCTTTCTAACCTTCAGATATTTTGTTGCAGAGTGTGTGGTCGATGCTGCAAGAAAATGGAATCTCTGTTAAGGCTCTAGTGGCTGTGCTATCCTTTTTTGTCTTTGGTGGAAAGTCCAAAAATGCCGGTGTTAAACAGCGGGTCAACGCTCTACATGCTGCTTCCCTGTATCTGCTGCTTCTCGGATTGCCAGGTAGTAACTTTCTACTTGACTTGATTGCACTCCAAAACTGTTTTAGAGATCTGATCTGCATTAATATGGAGCCATCAGCTTTTATTAGTATAAAAACCTGGTATTAATATTGCAATTTGAAACTATAAGTAAAAAGCTTAGATGAGTCATAATAGAATGACCCTCAACTCTGAAGTTTGGTCATTAGCCTCTGTTTTCTCAGTGATTTGAGGTACACGATGCCGGAATGTATTACGGTTCTGGTTTCATCAAAGAATCCCTTTGAAAAACCTTGTCAAGAAGTAGACCATAGTACCTGATTATTTGCTGACTATCAATAGATTGACTTGTGCACATTGCTTTCAGGGAGCATTGCCAACAAAGCTTTCCATGGGGATTTGTTGGACATGTGCACAGACATTTGGACACATTGCTGGCCTCAGGACACCGGGAAGAAACGCAAAAAAGAACCATCCAAATGCTCCCAGACAAAGGGAAAACGAGCAAAACCACGGCGCAAGGTATACTGCTTCTATTAGAGACTGAATTTTTACAGTGTTTCGTACCACATTGTTAAAAGCTGCTGCGGTTTCCTCAGGACTTTGATGAGGAGGAGGAGGAAGAGGAGGATGAGGAAGAGGATGCTGCAGAGCATTTCTCTGGTCAGGACTTGGTTGAGATTAGAACAGCCGTGGTCTTGATGGTTGAGAGCCTCCTCAGCCTCCTACGAATGTTCTCTCTCAAAGACCTTGCACAAAATGCCAAGAACTGCACCCAGGTTCAAATCTGCCTTCAGAATTGCCCTATTTGAAGTGTTAATGTCACATTAAACTCCCTGCTCCATTTCCAGGTCTTCATTAAACTGTTGTACTTTGAGCCCATCATTGGGGAAATCAACTTTGCAGAACAGTAAGAACTTGAGAAATTATTTTGAAAACAAAGAACAATGAGAAAATGCTAATGCCATTGTCTCAACAGAAATATCAGTAAAATGAAGAGCGTTCCAGAGATGGCCTTCCACGGTCTGCAGCTTCTCTACTCCCCAAAACATGGAGATCAGGAAAATGTCAGTCTAAGAATTGAATGTTAAAAGACGCTGCATCTAAACGCCATTGTATTTACTCTTTAGTGTAGCTTCTTGGTGTGTTCTTGGTTAATTGCATAACATATTTTAGGTTCAAATGATTAAAAAAAAAAAAAAAAGAGAGAGATTGCAATGAATTGTTGTAATGTGCGGTACTACCATCAGTTGTGTTTTAAGCAAGTTTAACAATCTCTAGACTAAAAAAGGCACTTTTTTAAAATCTCTATTCTAGACTCGAAGTTTAAAATTCGTTTACCCTTTACTATACTGCTGATCAGTAATTTAACTGGGGACTCCCTAAAAGTTATCATTTTTCTTATATCGTCAAAATAAAGCATTTTTATTATTTAAAATATATATATTATTTTATTTATTTATTATTGCATAATTAGGATAAGCCTAGTGTTAGGTTTAGGAACAGTTCATTTGGTTGAAATAAGGATTTTTAAACTAATCTCGCCGGATACTGCCCTGCAATGAAATGCTGAACATTTAGGGAGTCTTGATTTCATTAATGGGACAGTGGATAACTCTTGCTTGACTACTTGTTCATCAGCAAAATGAACGTGCACCAGTTGGCATTGGAATTCTAACTGATGTGTTACAATTGATATAAGAAAATCTACAGGCTGTGCATCCCTTAACTGGGCCGAGCTGCTGATTTCTTCAATATACTCATTTCCATAAACCAAATATGCATGCTAAATCGTTTGAGGAATCTTGCTTTTGTCATGTGAGAATAATGTGCCGCTTTTGTCCAGTCCTTGCTCCGGATATTTCACCGCCTGCTCTACGTGATTCTGATGATGAACAGCAGCCGTAACAGCAGCATTAAGCCTACACTGTTGGTTGTGAGCCAGGGTGTCCTTGCTGTCCGTAATCAGGCCATCGATTTTGTCTGGTATGCTTCCTGGTTTGATGCTACACATAAATGGTTTAGGTCTAGGTCAAAAAGGATATAAAGTAGGTGACTCCTTTTTGAAAACTAAAATTTAAAAAAGATGCATACTGTTAATCTGACACAATACACATTTTTGTCTTTTAAAACACAATTGGCCACTAGTCACAAGTATCTGTGACTTTGTATATGTTTTGTTTGTTTTACAAACTAAATAAATGTATTGATATGTTTCTATTACAGTCATATGGTGAATGAGATGAAAGCCTTGGCTCTCCCTTGTGTGCGAATCCTCCTGCAGCACATCTGTTTCCAGGTCAGTACCAAGTCACCTGAGCACCCGTCCAAAGCTATATTTGACTCTGAAGAACTGAAGTAAAGCTTGCAATACTTTCTTTCTTTTGGGTATATGCATGTGATTGCATTTGAGCTTGACTTGTTCAGTGAATTTGACTTTAATCTGTGTAACGACCCTTTGTTGTTGCAGATGGTGGAGAAAAGTGAATTTCGCAGCCACGGAGCACAGGCCGTGGGGAGGCTCGCTGACCTCATGTCCAGTTCAGGCTACGCCGAGTTCGTCAGATGGCTGTCCAATTTCTCTCAACATTCAAAGGTTAGGGTAAGGGTTAGGATTAGTCATTTGCAAAAAATTCATGTTGCAAATGACTTATGACGTAATTCACTAAATGGAAGTTTACTTTACAAAAATGTTAAATTTGAATTATGATATATATTATTTTCAGTCAAGGTTAAAATGATGGTAAATTTGTGTTTGTGTCTTACATGGCACAGCAGGCCATAATGAAAAAGAATTGTGAAATTGCATTGAAACCTTTTGATTTTATTCATATTTTTATATACGTTTTTCATATTTGGTGTCCTGGCTAAATCAGAACTGGGTCTGATCTAAAGCAGAACTAAACCAGGTTCAAACCAGGTCTTAAACATTATAATGCATCAAAAAGAGTCAAAAAGGACAAACTACATTATTTAAAAAGCTCAAAATGGTGATAAATATTTATTTTTATTATATAACTTGAATTCATTTTCTAAATAAATATACATTGCGTATTTGAAACCCTTTTGGAATACATTTTATTGTCATTTAGTCATTTTATGTTGTGTATTTGACCCAAACCTATAAATTAAAATAGTTAAACTATAACTCCTATTAACTTGATTTTGATCATGTTTAGCAGGGCGTATGACAAACTGCTGCATATTTTTATTTTGACCTTGAACTTGCCTAATGTTGGGAATTAACACCAACTGTATAAGACAGTTCATTTAACCACTGCTGTATGGAGGACCCTGAGTGGCTTAAAGGAGTAAAGCCTTAATTAAAGCCTTTGAAAGATGATTTGATATATAACTTAACAAATGCTTTTCATTAAAAGTATTACATCTTTAAGTTATTGATCTGAAATCATCTTTTAAGACTGGCTTTACCCCCATTAACGTGGCATTCAAGGTCCTCAAGACTTTTAAGGTCTTTTAGCATTGATTTGTCTTCGGGGTTAATTCGGTCCCAGAGGGCTGTCAGCTCAGATTGTTGAGTGATGATCTTGCTTTTATTTGATAAGCAAACTTGCACCATAAAAAGTATGTGAAAGAAAAGACTGCGTGTATAGTATAATGGTCTTTCTCCCTGTTAAACAGACACTTAGTTGACAATTGATTGTTCCTGTTGTAGATGTCGGGCCGCCTGTTCTCGGTGGATGTGGTCATGGCCCTGTTGGAGCCGCCCGAGAGGAGCCCTGAGGGGTGTGACCCTAATCTGGTGGACTATCTGCCTCACAAATACCTGATCCAAGAGGTGTTGTTCGCTCGGAGGATGGACATGTCTCCTACGGTCCAGGGCCACGCTCTCACCTGCCTGGCTCAGTGTCTGGAGCTGCCTTCGTTGAATGCTACCAGAGCTGTGCAAAGCCTCTTTACCACAAGTGAGTGCACAGACATTCAATTGTACACAACCTCTGGAGCTTTATCATCCACTGTCTTTTGTTTTTTCCAGTTGGAAGCCAGTCTGAACTCCATGCTCAGGCAACTGAAGGTGAGTTGCATATTTTCCAATAAATGTGATCAAGATCAATTATTGGATTTTGACAAACTTTAACTCCATTTCAAGGAGTGCAGTAATATTAGCTGTTATATAATTATAGCATTGTATCATTTGATTAAAAAAAACTATTTTACACTAGTGTCCTAGTGGCAGCAGCAAAAATTAATTGAAGCACGCTGTTCATTTATGAAGTTCAGAAATTTAACATGGATAGGGAAACAAAACTAGGAAATTGGTGGTACTGTAATAATCTTGTAAATGTAAAGTGCTTGTGAGGTGATTCCTTGTTTGTGTTTGTGCTAATGTTTTAGGAAGTGTGAGTTCACATCAGACTCAGACTTGCCGCACACTGCCATTCAGGACAGTGGAGCTCAGTAATGCTGACAGCTCTGTTTGTGAAGGTATTATATATATGAATCCATATATGTTTGTTCTTTTTTTTTCTCTTTTGTATTTGGACTCAAAATTTTAAAAACAAACAGTTTTTCAGATGTTTCTGGTGTACATCAAGGGAGCTTTTTGAACATGATCAGGTCAAAGTACTTTCTTACTGAACGTTATTGAGTTGACAAAAGGCACAGTGTTTCTGGGGTTAGGCTTATCACATATTGATATCAATATATTGATACAGAGAATATTATAACCCAAACGCAGGATCCATTAAGCTTTATTCTAAATGAACCATATTTTAAATAAAACTGCACTAAGTAGTTAGTTTCATTCATGAGTTGTAGATGTCGATTATTCTACCCTCTCAAGCTGAAATTTTAATATACTACCGAAAAATGTCAAATGTACCCACTAGTGCATATAAAATGTACACATGATGAATATTAAGCCAGAAATTAAGTTTCAAAATGAACAAAGAACAAACTATACAAATTTGATTGACATTTAGCTCTTGTAGTCTCATGTTTCATTTTATCATACTTATTTTAATTGTATTTATTTTTTAAAAAGGAAAAGTGAACTTTGAACATCTTCTACGTCGTGTGAAACACTCAAACACTAATGTGAGGAAGTCTGCATTACAGGTAAATCTTTGCATCATCGTGTATCATGTTTAAATGTGGAACAGACGACGCCCTTCTGGACCTCTCCTTTATACCTTTGCCAGAAGATTCTCCAGAAAGTTTACAGAGCATGGAGATTTTCAGGAGACAGTGTGTTGTGCTGGGCTATAGAAGGTCTGAAACCAAGTACATAGGAACAAACCTCTCCACACTGACTGAACATGAGGAATATGGATGAAATCCTCACACATAATAGACCCTGCTCATGTGCACTTGGTCTGAGGTTCCAGTGGTTGCAGCACAATGCCCATTTTCAGTCCTAGTGCTACCAAGATGAACACCAGACTGTTCAGGAGCTGTAGTCTGTAGCATCCTTTTGCTACTTTGGTTTTGCTGATGCTTCAAACTCGACCCTCTGTCTGATGATCAGTTTTTATCAATTTGATATCCCCCACATGTTTTGTGTCACTAGTAACAAGGGTGGTCACACAAATCGATGCCCTGATACTTGAACTTGGAAAGGAAAAAAAAAAAAATTGTATTGTAACAACACTGCTTGATCCTAAAACCAAATGTTTTGAAGGCTCTGGTGGGACTGTTGAAGCATAATGTGGTCCCTTCAACCTGGGAGAACTTGAGCGTTCTGGCTGCTCGCTGCAGAGACCCTGCAGTGTCTGTGAAGAAGAAGGCTCTGCAGTGCGTCGGTGAGCTGTTATCTGTGAGTATCAAGCCGAGTATCAATCAAAAAAATGTATATATTTTTGTTGTCATGACTTTTAAAAATAAGTTTTGTTCTTCTAAACAAAATGTATTTCCGGTGTTACACCCTAAACGGTTTGGAGTTTTTGCAGCATGTAATGAACTACTATTGCTGCAGTCACTACTAGACTGGCTGAAGAGTAAAGGTGTCTCTTTGCTGGTCCAGGTAAAGCCTGGCTGTAGTGACGTGCAGAAGGCCTGGTTGGAGGGTGTGTGTTCGGCAGTGATGGACTCTGAGAGCTCCGTGCAGGAAAAGGCTCTGGAGGCTCTCGATGAGACAATCCTAAATCAGATTAAGCTCTTTTCTGAGGGTTATCTGGACATGAGTCAGAGACTGGCCTGGGACCTACTGCACCGCCTCTGCCATGACTGCCACAAGCTCAGGTGGGACAGCGCATTCAATCAGAACTGAAGGAAGCACCTGCCTTTAAAGACAAACGTTTAGCATCAAGGAAAAATATGAATATTTTATTGATCTCTAACGGATTAAACCCAGATTTTTGTGCTTTCAAAAATGAAATGGCAAGAAATGATCTCTAAACAAACTTATTATTTAATATAATTTACACTGAAATTGATTATTCTGCAGCTTTAAATGAAATCTTTCATTACATTTTCTATGAGATGTTCACACAGTTGGCCAATATTGTAACGTGGCTGCTGAGGTTGTGTGAAGTTAGACCTTTTGCATTTTTGATTTTCACCATTAACGACTGCTAGCAAAACAGACAAACCGAAGTAGAGCCAAGATAAAGACTCTTGATAAGCGGTAATGGGCTATTAACTTACAGTAAAACCTTCAAGTACTTGGGCTCTTCGCCACGCAGGCTGTTTTTCAAATGCAAAGCAGCTTGCCTGGTCGGATCTAGGTGTGGTCAGGCATCCAGGTCATCACTCACTGCCCCAGTCGTGTTCCAATGTTCCAATCCTCTGCAGGCATGCGTCTTCCGTTTGATTAACATGTGGCTAATTTGCTCAGAATTACCCCTAATGCACTTTTAAAATTAGGATTGTGGTATTAAAATCGGAAAAGAATATTGGTGTAGAAATTTTGTTGGAAATGTTAGTATCTGGACGATTCTACACACTCGTGAACATCTGTTGTGCAAGAGTCTGGTCTTGATGCTTTTGGATAAAATGTGCAGAGAAATGTAGGGGGATGAATCACCTGTTAAAACAGAAGATTTATGTTGACATTTTATTGTTGCAGCCGATACTTCAGCAAAGCTTTTGACATCTGGCACAAGCAAAATCGCTTCACTCCATCATTTTTCAGCGCACTCATCTCGCACACAGAGTCCCCTCATGCAGCAGGGGCCTGGTTACTTCTGTCCAAGGTGGTCATCTCATCCTCCAAACTGGCATATGGGAAGATTCTTGACGCCTGGGACAAAATTATGAACAAGTCAGTGTTCAGATTTTTTTTTTCTAACTCTAATTTGTTAGGAGGAGAGGTAAAGATACTTTTTTTTGTTCCTAGCAGTTGGAATGAAGTGAACACAAAAACTCTCTGTAATGTTCTGTGTGTGATGGGAGACATCGCGCCACACCTGAATCGGGACACACAGAAGCGGATCATCAGTGAGTGTTATTTATGGCACAGGAGTGGTTTGTCTCTGAATGTGTCACTCTGACTGGACTTGTGTGTAGGTGACCTGATGTCACAGCTGAAGACCTTCACTCTGTCTCTGGATGTCATCAATGCTGCTGTGGAGGCATTGGTCCAGTATGGTCTATCAGAAGATATCAAGTTAACTCAGGTGGGGCTAAATTAACCAATTCAAAGCATTGTTCAAAAAGCAGTAATGGGCAACATTTAATGGAGGAAGATGGATTTTTAGGGAAAAATATAAAAGTGTGTTTAAAGCTAATGAGTGTAATGAGACAAGACGTTGAACAAAACTGTAAATTGAGCCTACTTTGAAGTTCGCCGTGGTTCTGGAAGTAGATTTCTCTTTCAATTTTGCCAAAGGGATTTAGAAACATTTAAATATTAAGAGTTAGAAGGCATGACAAGGGCTAAACTGCTTCATGTGGTAACTAATGTCCATGATCTAGTAATTTTCAGTCTAAAAATCACATGTTTTTATAATGCTGCAGTTTATAAAGATTACCAGATTTTAAATAAAATTATAAGTCTTGTGCTTATTACTTACCACATTCCTGATTAGCCCCAAGCAAGCTTTCAAACATTTAATAATTTTTTTTAAGTAAAAAAAAGAAAAAAAAGAATGGTAAATATACTTCTGGAAACAAGCGGTGGCCCACTGTTGTGCTCCATACACTACGTAGTGTACTACGCTACGCTAGTGTGCTACGCCACATACAACATTTAAAATTGGAACACATTTGAACAAACAAAAGCAAACTATCTTTGTTTGCATTTTTTAAAAATACTGGAATTTCTATGCACAGGATTTGTCTGGATCTGTGTAAAAAGTCAATAATTGTTCCAACTCCAATGACTTCTTGTCCAGGCTCAAATAAGGACTAATGACACTGTAGCCCTCACTAGTGTTGTCATGAAATGCTTTGAAACGTTAATGGTCAATAGACTAAAATCTGATATTTCTTCTTCTTTTGACCCATTGTAATGGAGTCATCAGTCTGATGCACCTGATCTGTAAACATCTGGAATCTCCTGGCACTTATACAATTGTTTTATTTGCAGATTTTAGCGCAGTTTATACTGTTCGTCCAAATCTCCTGGACCAAAAACGTTTTGACTTGAATGTGAGCCTTGCACTGTGTAGTAGCAGTCTGCCAATTAATAAAATCCTTACATTTTTAGATGTCCCGATAATTGTGAGCGTTCTCAAAAATGGCAACTGTATATCCACCTCCCACAAAGAGAAACTCTTTTCTGTCTTTGTGTAACAGGCATCACTTAACTGAGGAGATGCAATTTCATAATCCTGTCATTGATAGGATACAATTTGAGCAGGTTGTATCGTTTAAATATAAGAACATCCATGTTAGCTCCAAGTTGTCCCAGGGGCTCTACTTCTCAGGAGATTTGGGCAATTCCTTGGGAGCACAAAAATTCTGACTTGTTTTTATAACAAAACTTGTAAACTGCTTTGTAAGACAGTGAAAGTGATGGGCAGGAAAGGATCCTTTCTCAAGCCAAACGGATAATGGGAAACCACTACAAATCACTTGTTGAATGGTGAATATGAGATGCTTCCATCAGATGGGCTCTGTCCAGCACATTACTTTAAAAGCAACAGATACAAACTCTTGTGCCAGCTTCTGTGTCACTCTTAAACAAAGCTGTTCACCAAAGGCACATTTGTATTCATTGTGGATTTCAGTACTTGTGGATTTGTTGCCTTAAATGATTTTATATTATTGTTGTAATGAATCCTATTGCACATTAATTCTATTGTATTGGAAGTTATATATTATTATTATTATATGGTCCCCTTACTGCTGTGCAGTGGGCAGAATGGACACTAAATTGTCTTATGTCTCATAAAGTTAGTTTGTATGTCCACAGCTGGAGGCTGAAAGCCCAAGAAGAATTTGGGGACAATACATTTCTTTTCTATTTCTATTGAAAGAGGCTATTTAAAGTCCTATTTTATATACAATAATGTAACATTTTTGTTTTCCTTCAGGCTTTTCTGAACCAACACTGTGGAGAACTGGTTTCTCTCTGCGAATCGTACTTGGCCTCAATCATTCTGAAAAAGGATGGAATGCAAAACCTAGATGAGGTTCTCATGGTGAGAACTCCTTCATTACAGCTGCACTAGAGATGCCACTTTTGATTCAATTATAAGTTACTTTGTCCTCAAGCAATTATCCGCAAACATACATTCGTTTCTAGTGCCACAATTTAAAACAAATAGTTTGATTTTGTAATCATCCTACATTTGCTTGATAGTTTGTACAATAATAAATATGTTAATTAGTTGTGAATGGTTTCAGGTGAAATACTTGCATACTCTTGGCACAGCTTCAGTCAACTGTCCGGCAAAGATCAGCAAAAGGACTATCCTCCTGGTAGAGTCTGTTCTCACCACCAACTCCGACAACCTGGCAGGTAGAACAAAATGTCTACATTTAAAATTGGATTATGCACACCTCTTCGTCTAATCTTAAATTTAAATTTGTGTAACGCCCAAATTCACAACAGCAGTTGCTTCAGTGGGCGTTCCTGACTTGTAGATTTAACCAACCGAAGGTTAAATGACCTGGTTAAAAGTTCACTAATAAACTATAATAAGGTGCTTACGTGGATCAGGCTTTGACAAGCAGGTTTGGCAGTCAGATCTAATCAGAAGCTTAATTTGGGCCTGGTTACTTGGATGGAGACTGATGGAACTCTAGGTGCCACATTGGAGCAGCTAAAGCTGTGTCCTTGGGCAAGACGCTTCACCTACCTTGCCTTGTATGAATCTGGTCTGGTGGTTAGAGGGACTGACAGGGGAGATTGGCAGCCTTGTTTCTGTCCATCAGTCTGCCCCTGGGCAGCTGTGCTGTAATCGTAGCTTACCACCACCAATTATGGACTGAAGGCATAACGCACTGTAAAGCCCGAAAGAGTGTCATAAAAGGCACTTTGTAAGTCTCAGCCAATGATTCATTGATTAACATGTTGTACGCTTTCACGCTCTGGACTTTTACTTGACTTTTACACTTTTTTCCCCAGATGTCCTGGTGGATTTGCCTGCCTCTTTGCCTTTGTCCCAATTCAGGGCAAATGCTTTTTCCACAAAAATCCGCGCCCATGGGGTCCTTGCACTAGGTGAGTTTTCTTGTGCACTGCTGCATGACAGCCAATGTTAGGAAGAAAACGTACTTTGAAAATGTATTTAGTTACAGAATACTGAATACCTGCATTCAAATGTGATTTGAACAAGTATAACAATACTTTTTAAAAATGGAGTACTGTTTTCTGAATACTTTCACATTGAGTTGCATTATATTAGAGTGAAAACATGACATGGAACATAAAACAGCTTTTTGTTTTTGTTGCACTCTTTGTTATGCATTTAAGAGAACCTTTATCACAAATTAGAGAAGGAGAAATCGCACATGCACTCACTTTCAGCCTTCATTTTATGATCAAATATGTTGTATTCTTCTGATTTTAAGAAAGTAACTATTTTGAATACATCCAAATGAGTAACTACCAGAATACACATACTAAAAATTGGTATTGTTAACACGCATTTTTGGTACAGGTTTCAGTTACTTCCAAACACAGCCATTAATGTTGAACCAGGCATTGCCATACTTAAGTCCTGTGACATTTCTCATCCCTGTGATGCTGTGTTCAGGTAAACTGTGCCTGCAGCATGATGAGCTGGTGCAGAAGTACCTGCCGGTGTTTGCCCGGGAGCTGGAGGAAGGCACAGAGGTGTCTGTGAGAAACAATGTGGTGGTCATCATGTGCGATCTGTGTATGCGCTACACGAACTCCGTGGACTACTACATCCCCAACATCTCATTCCGACTGCGGGACGACAGCGCCACCATCAGGAAGAACACAGTCATCATGTTAACCAACCTGCTGCAGGTGGCGGATGCAAATTGCAGTAGAAATAACAGGCTAAAATAACTGGCTCAAAGGAAGTCTGAACATTTGATCTCCAATGTCATCTCTGACATTTACCTTACCCAAGAATTAACAAAATATTTTTAATTTACACCACCAAATATTCTCATATTCAATTGACATGCAAGTAGAATCCCTCTGTATGTGTTTTACAGGAAGAATATGTTAAATGGAAAGGCTCTCTGTTTTTCCGGTTCATAACTGCTTTGGTTGACCCTGTTCCGTCCATTTCCAAGTAAGAAACTTGAGTCTGGAACCCACACATTTCTTTTATCTTTTTAGAATATAACACATTTTTGTTCTTGTTCTAGTATGTGCGAGTACTGTCTTCTACACATACTGCTCAAGAAGAACCCCGAAATGTTCAGCCAACATTTTATTGAATGCATTTTCTACTTCAACTCATACACCCAGCACATGTCCTACAACAAATTCCCTCAAAGTGACAAGTAAATGGTCCCCTTCTTAAGTGTGTTATGTGTTTGTTTGTATGTAACCTTGTATTTTACTTGTAGAGAAATGCTCAGCTCCTCTTTAAAAGGGCCTCAAAATCGGGAGAAACGGTTCCATATTTATTGCTTCTTGTTGAAACACTGCTCAGATGCCCAGCGTTTCAAAATCTTAAACAAGATCAACCAGACTGTGTTGGGTAAGTACTCCACGCTCATCTGAAGAAATCTATTGAGTGTACAATGCCCAACCCAATTGGGGAAATAATACACCATACTTTTAATGTACCTTGTAACATTTTCAAGAGAAGGCAAGTGATGGCATAATGCAGTTTTTAACTGGAAAAATCTGTATTGTGTGTGTGAGACATTTCTGAAGACCAACTCTTGGTGAAAGTGACTAGTTATTAACTTTGCTATCAATGTGTTAGGTAAAATTGGCAACTGTAAATTGCCCCTAGTGAATGAATGCGAGAGTGAATGTTTGTGTGTTTATGTCTCTGTGTTAACCCTGCGACGAGCTGGCCCCTGTCCAGGGTGTACCCCGCCTATGGCCCAAAGTCACTGGGATACTGAGGGATAAGCTACAGTCACTGGCAACCCCTAATGGGAACATGTAGTAGAAAATGAAATGAAAGTTCTAAGTACAGAACTGCAGCTCTCACCTGGAGGAAACAAGCGCATGTGATCTTGTTTATTTTTATATCAATCTGAGAAATAAGCCTAGATGGATCAGAATTACAGAAGTAAAACCTAATGATGACTCAAGAAAGCCTAGTCAAGAGGCAGTTAGAGGTTTATTGGTGACAATCGTGTTTCCAGTGAATATTCCAAACATTCAAATTGTGAGAATTTCACTCTCTCTGAACACTCTCGTCCGTCAGTGTGCTTTGCGGATCAGGAGCTGCCCCTGGACACTGAAGGATCAGACATTTTGTCTGAGACTTTTGGTGTGTTGAGTCTGAAGGAGATGAAACTGCAGGCCATGAAGTCCTCAGGTGGAGCAGCAGCAGGAGAAGAGCCGGAGGAGGAGAACATGGCCAAAGCTGTTCTGGAAGCAGCACAAAAGAAGATCGTATCTCAGGTCAGAATGACTACTTCCTCTTCACTTAATAACTGTAAACATGCACAGATTGTTGAAAAATAATCTCGGTTTTTTTTTTTACCGGGAAAGTCAATAGAGAACAGGTTCTCATTTACAATGACTGCGACTTTTAGGTTGCAACCCATTAGGGTTGTCACAGTTACCCAGTTAGCAGACAAAGCAAAAATAATAAAACTATTATTGAAACCTAAATTTAAACAGATGTTGATACATAAGACAACATTTTAACTTTCTGAATACTTTAGAAATAGAAATGTCTTGAACTCTTTCAGAACTAGCATAAGACAACTTGGCAAAATTAAAGAAAATACTATTACAATAATTACACTCAATTGTAAAATAACCAAAAAAAATGTGTTACAAAAGCGCTGCTGGGTTGTCATCACCATACTAAAACTTCAAAGACATGTTCTATGTATTCTTTGGTGTTCAGGTCCATAAGAAGGTGTTCATTGAGCATACGGTTCCCCTGATCATCAGCTTGAAGCACTGTCTCGAGCAGAAGCGCTCTCCTGTGCTCAAGGACCTTATGGCCTACTTACAGGTAACGTCACATGTGCAACTCCAATTTTATAGAATTTTTGTTCAAGAATACTAAAACATAAAACGCAGAACACAAACAAAAAGAACCCAAGCAACACACACAAAAAAAGAAATGACTCATTTAAATGAAAATAACAGTCCCATTTGGTCCAAAGTCTGTCAAATGTGTCCATTTCCAAATGAAGTCCAAATGTCATTTTTTTTCCATTTGTCTAATGTCCGTTACTGTCTATGGTGTGGATTGGGTCATCCATTTCTTTGTGATTTTTCCTGAGGTACATTCGAAAGGTATCCATTTATTGTGTCCATGGCAGGAGTTTTAAGGCCCAAGTAAAAGTACATGTAGTTCTAAAAAAAAAATTCTAAAATTGTTTGGGATGACAATGTCAAAAGCAGTCTGCAGTTACCTTGATTTCAGTCCAATATTTTGAGCAACAGGGCAGTCCCAGAACACGTGGTAGTGGTTTGCCTCCTGGTTTCCATTTGCATTTCTTTGTAAATAATGGGCACTTTGACATGGTGTTATGAAAAAATGTGACACATTTTCCAGCAAAAGTCCCTGCAGACATGTGATTTTGTGGCTCTCCACTGAAATGTACACACATCTTCCAACTCTGTCAAAACAAAATGACCTCCTCCCATTTATTTTTAATACATTTAGTGGAGTAGCTGTCCAGATTAGCAATGCATTGGTTAAATTTAGATGATATTCCCCCTGAACGTAATTTCTTGGTTATAATAATTCCCAATGTGTTTAAAAAAAATAAATAAAGCTTTTCATGTGATTATCTTTAACAATCTGAATTTTTTTTTACCTTTTTGTTATACAGGCCCTAAATTTCAGATTTGTGCTGTTAGGAACAAAACCTTGGTCATAAACCAACCAGTTTAAGATTGTATCTTTGTTTAGTTTGTATATTTTGATGAGCTCCTTTCATGTTGTAAACACAGATTATACCTAGGGATTGTTAACTTCCTTCAAACTACTGTCATCTGTCAGTAAGGCCTGTACAGGAACCCCCGGCATAACATTACTCTCAACCTTTGTCAAACAAATCTGGAGCATGTTTTATTCCACTCATCAAACAGCCGGTTGGGGATGGAGATTGGAAGTCTGGAATAGATGTTCACTTTCATCCAAACGTAATTCTCAATCTGTGGACCTAGTATGAGAACTCTAATTGTTATCCTCCTCTGGGCTACATAGGCCTTGCCAACCAAGTGAAACCTCCTGATAATAGCCTGTTCTGTTAATCGATTTTGTTTCACCTAAAAACGAATCTTTGTTACCCTAACAGCCAAACTGAGTGCTGCTTTACATAACGAATGAGAGCACCTCTCTGGATAGCCATTCTACTAAATACATTGACAAATGAAGAATGGGAACATGTATATACTTCCCAATGGAGGACCACAAAGTCATATGTTAATGTTAAAGTGGCCACTTTTATCATGTGTTTTGGGTGACTGTTCTTAAATATTTGATTGAGATTAACTAAGCGCTGCAGACTGTTTCTGACTGTTTTGAACATACTTCTGGCAACAGGAAAAAAGGCCATCACAAGGAAATGGATGACACAAACTGAAACTATGACATTCAAAAACTGAAAAAAATAAAAATAAATAAATGTAAATCCGGATTTAATTTGAAAATTGGCCTATTTGACGGATTTTGGATTAAGTTGGACTTTAATGTTAGTTTAGTTAATAATAATAATTTAAAAAAAAAAAAAGTATTTTCTGTTCTATATGAATTGTTTATTTGTTCTCTGTTCTGTGTTTGGTGTGTTTCAGTACTATACACCTTTTAGACTGGATTCACCAGCTAAATACTAAAGACAAGGAGGACATACAGATTCCCACCTCTATGGTGCAGTGTCCAATACCAGTATATCTAATGGAAAGACAGGATGAGATTAAAATGATCTGATTCTTTTTTTTCACATGGAATTCAGCTCCTTGAAGTCCTAGCTCTTTTACCCTCAGAGGCTTTACCTGAGGCAGTTGAATCAAATAAAAAAATGCTTTTTGTGCAGTATGTATATGATTTCTTTGATGGGAATCTTAAGGATGTTTAAAGTTTAACATGTATTTGAAAGAGTAATTGCACTGGCTGCCACCACAACTACGACAAGTTCCATCAAGATCATCAGGATCTACAAAAAGGATGTAAGGAGCCAATACTGGCTACACTTGGGACCTGGCCTCTAAAGCACGTTACAAGTCAAAGGCATTATTATTATTTGTGCTCTACAAAAGAGGAAGAAGCTTCTGAAAAACTGGTCCATTCTTACCTTGGCCAAATTACATCAGGATTCGATTTGATGACCCCCATCACTGATGGAATTTGTGGTGGTGGTGGCCAGTGCCATTACACCTATTGTTCAGAATCAGATCAGAATCAGAATCAGAATCAGAATCGAATCAGAATCAGAATCAGAAAGAGTTTATTGTCATTGTCAATGAACAAAATTCACAAACATAGGAACTTGTCTCGGCCTTAAGGTGCAACATAAAACATGATAATAATAAAACAACATATATTCAATCAAAAAAGGGCATGCATTAGGAAACAATTTAAAATTACTATACAATAAAAATAAAAATAGGCATTTCTATGTACACAAGTTTACAGTTATTGTTGCATTAGCATTCAACGTCCTCATACTGGAAAGTAAAAAATAATAATGCATTCAATTTATATATCAAGGACATTTTCAAATTTTCATTAGAGGATCCATATCCTGCAATACAGTGTCAACTGTGCCTGGCAAAGCTTGTGTGGATAAAACAAGCAGGGCTTTAAAAATGTGACTTTAGATGCAAAAACAAGTATTACCCTGTGGCAGCTCCGAGTTGAATCTCATTTGTGAGATATATTGGAATTGAACATATAAAACTACCCCCTCGAGGTGAGAATCTGAATATCCTGTCTAAAAGTCTTCAGTTAGTGAATCCAGACCAAAAGCTAAAGATGTATATACTGAAACACAAGTACAGGTAAATATTTGAGATTTTTTTTTTTTCTTTTAGCGTGCGCTGAGCTCACTGGATGACCTCACACTTTCTGTGAGCACCAGGGCTTGCAACCATTTCTTACACTGTGGTCTAAAGAAAGAAAAATGATCTGACAAAGGCTATCTGGTTTTGGGCATCTGGCACCTGAGTGTACTAGCGGTTTATTTCCGAAAGTAATTAGTTGTTATCAACCCTGTCATTATCACAGATAAAATAACAGAGGCATTTTATTTATGGGTTTTGCTCAGGTGACGATGCAGGACTACAAGAATGAGGTAAAGGAGTTTTTTGCTGGAGATGAGCTGCTGGCATCAGAGTTGGAGTTTGCTCTGAAAGCGGCTGAGGAACAGAGAGTGATTGAGATGATTGAGAACTGCAGTGTCCAGCTGGCTCCAAAGAACACCCCCACAGCACAGGTTAGATCATCCCATCACTGCTAGCAGCCGTCGCACGGACAGGGATTAGAGAATATTTCTGAATTTTAATCTGAAAATGCCGTAATTTTATTTAGTTGCAGAGTGCAGTGCTGTCTCCTGCCAGGCCTCGACCTGTTCTCCCTCTTCGTTTTGCCACTCCACAACCTCCACAACCAAACAGTCTGTTGTCCCGGCTCTCTCTTACTAACAGGTATCATGTCCGTCCCTCAGATTTACACTCACTCAAAATAACCATGCCCTCTGCCCTCCACACTAACTCTTGATGTGTGATTGCAGGCGTCCTAATTCTCTCTTGAGACGCCAGTCCAATTATCTGGAGGAAACGGGTATCTATTGAAAAGAAAGGGGGGAAAAAAAGACTAATATGGGATGGTGAAATGTATGTTGACGCATTTTTTCCCCCCCAGTTATGGCTAAAGGCAGAGTGGACATGAGAGCTATCAGCACTCCCAAAGGTAGAACACTTTTCTTAATGTGCTGGGGCACTAGTCATGAAAACATCTTTACAAAGATGTTGGCCCTATTTCACAAATCAGGTTGAACTAATTAAATTATCTAGCTCAGTGTTTCCCGTTTCATTAATTTGTTTTGGAGTGGAGTTAGCCCACTCTGCGTTTATTCACTTCGAGGTTAACTAAGAAAATCCCTGCTCAATGGAGCCCAGAAAAGCGGTTTCTCCATGGCAATGGAAGTCATGTGACTGGAGAATCATTTTCAGGTTTGAAATAAAAAGGTGATGTCAAATTTATGTTACACTTAAATTAATACATGGTATTATGAATTTAGTTACACTATACCTTTCAACATACGGGTATATACAAATATATAAAATAGAATATTATAATTATGCCTTTTTTATTACTGTAAAAAGTGTAGCAAAGCCCAACCAGGGATGGGCGTTTAAAATTAGCACTGGCTTTAAACTTTGTATGCATCTCTCAACGGCTACAAGCTTTGTTTTGTAACTAGAATATGTATGAATGCATTGTCCCTGTCAAACCAATTAAGTGAATCCATAAATGGTGATGTGTAAATAAAAACTACTAGTTTTAGATTAGAACAGGTCAATATTTGGAAAATATAATTTTCTTATAGCATTACGGCATAATTTTTGTTCTTTTTTTTTAAGTGAAGCTACAAATGTTATTTGAAGTCACCAAACAAAATTAAAATAATCTTGATGAAAATGATTTGATTACAAAGTGTAATTATACATGAAAGAAATGTTAAAAGTGAAAACTTAATTTGTTAAATAAAAGTGAATAGTTTGAACTTTATTTTTTAACTGTCCTCATTGTGAATGAGCAAGTGAGCTTTCCAATCAGAGCAATCCTTCAGGTGCAGACGCGGGTTAAACTCAAAGTTAAAATTAATAAAACCTGATCTGGACCAGGTTAGGGTCACAAGAGTTACCGTGGTGACTGACTCAGGGTTTGGGTAACTCTTACAGTGAAAACGCTAAACTGTCCTCGTCAAACTTTGAGACTAAACCTGCTTCATGAAATGGGGCCGTTAAGTTGTATACAAAGTAAAACCATGCCTAGCTTGCCGGAAAACGATAGCTGGACATAACATTGGCACTGCTTATCAACTTTACTCAACAATTAACCACAGATTTTATCAACTGATCAACACTGCACTGAACAAGGCTAAACTCTGATACGTTTATACTCTCTGTTTAGCCCCTGTCAATGTAAACCTGACTTTTGATGAAGTCAGTGCCATCCTCAGTGACAAAGGTACGAGTAAGTCTGAGATATTGTCTTTCTGTATATTCAGTGAGTCTACATGTGCATGCTTAAATTAACTGACATTCTCCGACGTGTTTCAGGTTGCATGGAAGAAAGCGGCGTCTGCTCAAGTGAACAAAGGTTTGCATTTGATTTATCTTGAGTTCCCCTTTATTTTATAAACGAGCTGCAAATTTGTGGGAACTTGTGTTAAGTGCTTCTAAATATTGCGTGTTTTTGTTGCTTGACTACCTTTTTTTAGATTTTTATATTACTGATAAAATTGCCTTTCAGAATTGACTTTATATAGATTAGCCAAGTAAATGACATATGGCAGTTTCTGACTTTATAGCGCTGATTTTACTGGATAAGATAATTCAGTTTTGGTTAGGAGAGATTTATATAAACAAAGGTTATAACTATCTTTTTTCAGAGCATCGGGGGCAAAGCAGTGGAATGTTCAGTCTCCTCTTCGCCAGAAGAATCCTCCACACGATTAGAATACTATTCTACATTTTCTATATCAAATATTACTTTTATGATACAGTGAATGCCATTATATTGCAGTTGTGAAATATATATTGAATTACAACGAATAAACTTATTTTGTAATAAATTGCATGAAGGCAAAGGGAGACCACACAACCTCACTGAAACCTGTACATTTATTGATTTGTCTAGAAAAAAAAAAAAGGTAAAGTTTGGAGGCTTGTACAAGTGAAGGTATTAAAGATTGCTGCAAAAAATATTCATGTTCTGGGGAGTTATAGCTACAAAGAGGGTTTTACAACTAACTTTACACATAATTTCCGTCACAAGTGCCCATTAGATTTACTGGAAGTGAAGTTGCAATCAAAAGCAGACAATCCAAACCAAGCATTTACTACAGAATGAATCCTCCATTCAGTCCCAATCAAAAGACCAAATGACTACTGAATAAAACATACACACGAATGGTCCTGGTCAAGATTTCTATTGGACCGTTTACTAATACAAAACTCAGCACCTTTTGAGTTGAAACCTGTTAAGCATTAACTTAAAGACACATTTTGGCCCATAGGCTTTATTAGGATTGTAGCATGAAATTGAGGTGAAAGCAGGGAGCTCTCGCCGCCGAGGTCAGTTGCACAGGGCCTGGCATAAGTGATGCAGCTTGAACCACTAAACTCCACATTCTTGGGGGTTTTCATTATTTGACCTTTATTCAACCAGGAAAGTCTCAGAGATTTAGAATCTTTCAGGGAGTACATGTCTTTAGTGGTAGGAGGAACGGATACACACACTGAGAACATGCAAACTCCAGATCAAATAACCCCACACTGCCCAGGAGTCAAACCCAGGACCTTCTTGTTGTGAGGCGAGAGTAGAAATTGCTGTGCTACCGTTCAAAACGGCATTATAAATTAATTTAGTCCTGTTCAATTCCAAATTGGCCCATGAAGGATTCACATTACACTGTATGAACAAATTGAATTAGAAGTAACTTTTGATTGCTGCTTAAGATGGCAAACTCCAGACATTTATTTGTTGTATGAAGGTCAAAAAGTCATCTGTTAATGGTCAGATAATTTTATGTACAAACCAGGAGTGACCACTGGTAAATGACCAGTGATTAATTTAATTCAACTCAAAGAGTTTTCTACTCTATGGAGATGTACCAGATGCAAAAAGTCCAGCGGAATATTTCTCAAATGAAGGCGGAACTGCGATTTTATCTGCAACAATGTGAGTGAGCCATCTCTAAATGTGAGCTGAAAGTGATGCAGACAGTGAGGCTCTGAAGAGGGGCAGAAAATTAAAGTACAGTGGGCAGAGCCTAAGAACCTCTCGTGGAACACAGGTAAGAAGGCACATCCTGGTCTTAAGTGTCCTAAGGTGGTGGGCGCATTACTCCAGCTCCACCAACAAGTCTCCCTCTCCGACAGTTTCTCCAGATTTACAATGGACACTTTTGACCTGTAAACAACAAAGCTTTAGTATGCAGTAAATTGGACCGTCTTTTAAAATACAATTTTGAATTGATATGATACACAGTAGTGTTTAATGCATCAGTGCAGTTTTATAGTTTACCTTAGCTTGCTTGACAGCAGTTAAACTGTTCTGCATTTTCATGGCTTCAATCACACATATCTCCTGACCCTCGGCAACCTGCGTCACAGAAATGTTAATATTGCAAGTTATATGGCCCAAAACCACATTTAGGAAAGTGTACAGGCAGTGTTGCTATATTGTCACATATTGCTAGTTACAAAATCTGAAAATGTAATAAATGTAAAAAATTTGCTGAATGCAAGCCATTCTACCAGCTGCATACCGTGTCTCCAACTTTGACGGACACTGCAATAACTGTTCCAGGCATTGGAGATCGCAGGATACTGGTGGTGTCCTCTGGGACCTTTTCGGGCATGTAGGAGTTCAGCTGTGCAGCCAGTTTGGTCAGAACACGCAGTTTAAACTGGCAAGACAAAAAAAACTTGTCAAAATATTAAAAGCCAACATCTGGAAAAATATATATGCAACATTATTATTTCACTTTTATTTAAAATTCTTCTTGGCTAAAAGTACAGAATGATTTGAGCAGTATTTTTCAAACCGAGGTAACAAAGTTATAAAAAAAAAAAAAAAAAAAATAAAAAAAAAAAAAAAAAAAAAGAGGAATGCAGAGAAAACTTGATTGAAAAAAAGGTTGATGCCTGCACAGGCCTAAGGAGGTCTATGTGGGTGGGGTTTCAGGCCCAGCCAGTTCTGTCACGGCCAATTAAAAATGTTGATTCAGACCCATTACCAGGTGGTACTCCAAGGTCAAATGTTTTCTTTAGGTGGTGCTTGGTGTGAACAGTCTGAGAACCACAAATAGAGTATATGGTCTATATACACTGTATGTTATAACAAAAATAAACATACTGATGTGCCGAGGAACTGGAGAAGCATTTCTCCTGAAGCCGCTCGAGACAGACACTAAAGGAAGATAAAAGACATCACATAATGCCAAAACGTGCCTCCTTATGATTGGTCTGAAGGATGAAGTGGGTCTCACCTGGAGCATCCTGGGAGTGTTGTTTATGGTCAGAGGCAACAGGGGAGATGCCAGGTTCCAGTCTCCACTCACTTCCACCTTCTCTTCATTTACCAAAACCTCAACAAGTTAAGCAAAATTAGGTAAATGCACTTCAGCTTCATCACAAACTGCTACTACTTGTGCAATAGAAGTGATTCCCAAAATGGGGGTCACAAGGCATGAGCTGGGGGTCATGAGATGATTTTGAGATATAATTAAAAAAAATATGACACTGTATTTGCTTAAAAAATATTTTCGGGTGAAATAGGGTCCAATAAGACAACCTGAAAAAATGATTTTTGGGTGGCAAAGTTTGGGGACATTAGCGATAGAAAAACTATATTTGAAAACATGGAGGAGAATGTAAAACACTTTATTTTAGGCAATAAAAAGCAAAACAGACATTATGTTAGGTTGAATTAATCTAAATTTGTTAAAAGTAAATTGTAAGAAAAATAAATACAATGAAATTAACTAGATGACTTACAGTGTAAGTGTTTCCTGATTTGGTGACACTGACATCGTGATGTTTTTTTCCTAGCTCCACACAGAGCTGCCAACTGCTGCTCTCCACCGGGCTACAGGCCACTCTGCAACAACAACACTACGGCTACAATATATTCTTGGAGTGTCCCATCTCTGATGATGGATAGACAACAAGCAGAGATGGAGGGGAGGAGGAACCAGGGTGAGGTATGAGATCTAATCTGACCATCGTCATGGATATCCTCTGCAGCAGGGTTGCTTAGTGTCATGAAGTATTGACAAAATACTTCAAACCACTAGTATTGTTATCTGTCAGTGTACCTTACTTATAACCAGGTTAGACTGTGGTTAAGTAAGCTTGTGGATGTAATTTCTAGTGATCTCATTAATGCCAGATTGTATTTGTCCCACACCTGCCTCTGTGAGACAGGACACCACAGTGCTGAAAATAGTTCATTACTACAGCTAACGTCTCACCTCTGTGACCCAAGAACTTTGTGCGACCTGAGCTCTGCAGTCACATAGAGAGCTGCTGCCGATGCCAGCAGCTCTCTATGGTGCTCCCGGTTCAGCTGATGGCCCTTAAATCCGTCAGGGTAAACCTCAGGGAGAAAACTGGTGCTGATGTCTCCAGAGATGAAGCGAGGGTGAGTGATGATCTCCCGCAGGAGGGGAATGTTGTGGGTCACTCCTGAACACAGAGTACCATCCATTAGCTACAACCACGGTCTTCTCTGATGAATGTGGTTAGATCAATCACCTCTGATCACATAGTTGTCCAGAGCATCCTCCATCCTTGCCAGGGCTTCAGCTCGGGTCGCACCATATGTCACGAGCTACAAAGGATTTTAAAAAGGGGAAATTTGAAAATAATTGTGCTGGTTAAATGTGGCTTTAAAAATAGAAAATGAACCTTGGAAATCATTGGGTCATAGTAGATGCTGATGTCACTGCCTTCCTGAATGCCACTGTCAACACGCACCTGAGGAGAAAACAAAACACATAGTAACATTTCCTGATCAGAAAAAACTATAGTTCCAAATAAGGTGAAAATATGTCAAATGTACTTGCATTGCTGAGGTTAAGTGGCTCTTGGTATTGAGACAAGCGCCCGATTGATGGCAGACCAAAAGACTTGTATGGATCCTGTAAAACAGCTAATTAGAGCTTATATAATATCTTCTGAAATAATATGAGCAGTCAGGCTCCCAGATAATTTCTGTAAACTAAGAGCCAGTTCATTTCAGTACCTCAGCGTAAACGCGACTCTCGATGGCCCATCCATTAATGGGGATGTCCTCCTGTTTCTGCAGAAGCTGGAAACCCTTGGCTACACGAATCATCTGCTCCACCAGGTCCAGACCAGTAATGCACTCTGTGATGGGGTGCTCCACCTAGAAGCAGTTCAGTAAGTTGCCCACATCTGTGCATTTCGTTGCAACAACGCAAACTGCTAACATTTCTGCGATTTATACTGTTGTCAAAGATTTATACACAGATACTCATGATACATTTAAACTAGAGGCTCATTTGACCAGGCATCGATTGGTCTTTGTCCTGGGTCAAATTCAGATAAATTCAATGCACAAAACACATTAACCTCATAAAAGAGGAAATATGTCATGTGCCAAGTTTGGGCGAAAATTGTCGTTTCCACCCATAGTTCCTGGGAAGGTTGATATAAGTTACAATTTGATAAACATTTGTACTGACTTTTTTTTAATTTAGTGAACTGCTCAGTCAGTCTCACAGTCTAATTTAATACCAATATATCTCACACATGCACACAAGTTTGAAATGTTAGTATCATGTCCGTCATAAGATCAGAAGAACAAGCAGTTGAGGGGTCACACCTGTAGACGAGTATTCATCTCTAAGAAGTAGAAGTTTTTGCTGGAGTCCACCAGGAACTCCACAGTCCCCGCAGAGGAGTACTTCACTGCTTTAGCCAACTGCACAGCCTGTTCCCCCATCGCCTTACGGGTCAGAGGGTCCAGAAAGGTACTGCACACAACACGCATCATGAACTTATATCAACAAACACAGTACATCTCGTTTAGAAGTAATTGGGCACATTTACATCCGATAATCCAAAACTCCAGGACATCATCAATGAATGTTTAGTAACTGGTATTTGGAAGTCAAAGTGATATTATATTTTAAAAAGAACCCTTTAGATAGTTATACATTTTGACTTTGTTTACCTTTGCAACATTAGTTTGGAATTTTGCAGTGTTTTCCTATTATACTCTTTATAGGTGTGAACAATCAGTTTTTTACCCCCCCAAAAAAGCAGATAATGACCCAATTTTAGTTTTGAAAGTAAATGTATCTAGTGTTAAAAGTGTGTGGTGCTGACCTGGGAGCCTCCTCCACTACTTTTTGGTTTCTTCTCTGAATCGAACATTCTCTCTCATTCAACCAAAGAGCATTGCCGTGTTTATCTGCCAACACCTGTAACAAAAGATATTCACAATTAAAAGGGTGTTAAAACACAACAACAGTTTAGGAAAGTAAGGCTTCCCAAGAAAAAGAAAGTTAAGGCAGACAAGTCAAAAATAAAAGTCTAATTTAGTTCAGTTTCTGTCACATTTGTTCCAAAGGTATCATTTATTGTGTCCATGGCAGGGGTTTTAAGGGCCAATAAAATGTAACGACAACTATTAGAAGAAACATGGGCAGAGTCAAATACATCTACAGTAATTATGGGGCTAGGTTAATAAAGATCGTATAATTGAATATCAGTCTCTCCATTTCTTTAACACTAACTAAACCGCCATGTTCTTTATTATTGAATGATCAACGAATAGTTGTTTTTGTTCAAATACAAGATATCCTTCGGTTAAATCGGCGTATAAATAAAAGCAAATTTAGGTAATTGTGTGAACGCTTTTAAATGAGCACCACAGCCACGTTGTTACCTGTATCTCAATGTGCCGAGGGTTGTCAATGTACTTCTCGATAAGCAGTCTGTCATCTCCAAAACTGGACGCAGCCTCCTGAGATGAGAAGCGAAAGCCTTCTCTGGAACAAATACAACACTAAAGTTAAAGGCAGGCAGAATGAATGCCAGAATTTATTGACCTTTTTAAGATTAGAATCTATTGAAAAACATTGATTATGAATTGTTATATGCAACCACAGGGGATACAAAATTGAACGTTACATTGAATAAACACGGTGAACATGTCATCCCATCACAACTTTTAATCATTATTTCAAACAATACACGTAACTGATATAATTGACACCTACTCCAGGCTGTTTAAACCAACCTGGTCTCGTCGTCATTCCAGGCAATCCTCATCCCTTTGCCTCCTCCACCGGCCGACGCTTTGATCATCACCGGGTAACCTGTCAACCCGTTCAAACTGTCACATTGATTTGTCCAACAATTCTACCACTTTCATTACATGTCAAAATAGTTTGGGCCAAGACTTGTATTTATTCAGATTTATGTTGCTTACCAATATTCTGAGAAATTTTTACAGCATCTTCTGCAGTCTAGAAAAGAGAAAAAAAACCTGAACACTAAAGAATAGCAAACTAAAAATAGTACTCCATTTTGGTTCAGAATATTAATGTACCTTGACAACGCCATCAAATCCTGGAATAGTGTTCACCTTGGCCGCCTTTGCAATCAGTTTGCTCTCTATTTTATCCCCCATCGCATGAATGGCATGTGTGTCAGGGCCAATAAATGTGACGCCCTCTGCTGCCTTTACACGCACGCACACGCACGAACACAGCGACACAAACGGAAAAGAAGAAAAGGAAAAGTAACGTTACACAATCCTTTATTTTTTTTAGGATTAATTAAATTAACTGAGAATTTTCCTTTTCTTTATTGTTTACTATTATTATGCTTGTCACGGTCTCTGTGCAGCACTTATAAATACATTGTATGGGATTGGATGATGTGTAAATTCTAAAAACGGTCTTACAAGTCTTTTGGCAAACTCTTTGTTTTCAGAGAGAAATCCATATCCAGGATGAACCTGGAAGAACAATACACTTAATCAGTTTTCTGTTTTGAGATGTTTACTTTGAATAACTTGAACAGTTCATCTTACAGCTTGTGCTCCTGTGGATCTGACTGCTTCCATGATAGCATCCATATTCAAATAACTTTTATTAGTTGGAGCCGGGCCGACGCATATGGCCTCATCCGCCATCTTCACATGGACCTGGCCCCCCACACAAACATATTAAACACCAGGCAGTCGGGGTGGGATGAAATACAATTGCCACAAAATGAGACGAGGCACAAAACTGGGTCCACGAGAACGATATATAATATACAAAGTGAGTGGTTCTATTCTTTTTGGTTTATTTTTGTTTCTATTTTTCTGTCATTATAGCATTGCTATTTGTTACTAAGACTTCAAGAGGTGTAACTCACAAGCACTTAACCAATGTACCCTCTAATTTTTCATGTGTCTGAGCAAACACAATCTCCCCGAGCGGTCCCTTGGACCTCTGTGGGCAACATCAGACGTGTGCACTGTGGTCACGTCAGTATCAAATCTGTCCAAGTTACATGGTTTGATAAAATAATCAAATTACAACAGTAATTTGTGTTAGGATTACTTTAAATTAATCCACTTACAATGAAAAAGACAATGACCTATGTGGCAGGGGTGAACTGGGTGAAAAAAAGTAACTCAACTAAAATAAACTCAGAAAATAGGGGGCATTTCATGTACTTTGGTGTGTGTGTGTTTTTTTAAATCTATTTTATAGACTCAGTTGGCTAGAGTTGAAGTATATCCTACTATATAATGTTAGCTTGGTTCAATAGGTTTGTTGTATAAATAGAGCTAGGTATTGGTTTATATAGATTTTTTTATTAATTTCATGACCAGCAGCCATTTTTGTTGTACAGCAAGTACTTTTGAGGCAAAAAAAACTCTTAACTAGATAAATGACAGATAGATGAGTTTATATCATAATGTGGAACCTTCCAGGCAAAGTTAGAAACATTTTATGAGAAAATCAGGTGAAGGACCCTCAACTACAAAAATTACAAACTGCCTAATTTCACCTGATGAGCCTAATATCCTGTGGACCTATAGCCTACTCTCTGTGGACCCTCACCCACTGTTTGAGAGCCACTGCTTTAAAGAGGCCCAGTATTTGAGGGCTATGGCCCGGTCCAGGCCATCGCCGATCATATTACTGCAATGAGACGGTCCGTGAATGGCCGTTGTATGGACAGTTCCGAGCTGGAAACCCGCACGGGATAGTCTTTACATAAACAAACTGAACTAATCCCACTGAAACTGTTCAGAGGGAGAAATGTATGACACCAAAAAGCTCATTCACAGACTGCGCATCGCGCTGAGCCTCATTCATAAAGTTTCACCAGCGTTGTTCTACTTGCTCGGTCCTCTGCAGTGAGTGTTCACGCGCCTCACGCACTGCCCCTCATCCCCGCTCGACAGCGGCCGTTCGCAGGCGCACAGTTTAGAGGGGACATTGGTGAGTGGATGTGTCGCTGGCACTGCCCGTTTGTTTGGCCTTGATAAGGGGTTGCGTCTCTTAACTCCGCCGTATTGCTGATAGCTTACGCACCTGCATGGTGCGTCTGGGCAGGGCCCATGTGCAAGCACTAGCAATGCTATGATTGGCTGCGTAGCTTAATTAAACTGTATCGTATCATTGGCTGGACACCTGTCACTCACTGTGTTACATTAAAAAAATGATACAAAAAACACATTATTGGCCTATTTAATTAGATTAGGTCTAATATTAGATATTAATGAATACCTTTATGGTGAATTCTATTTTGTGCGCTGCATACATTTTCTTGTGCGCTGAGAATGTGCGAGCAGTGCGCGATTGCACAGGCGCGCAGCTTAGAGGGAACATTGCACAATTTTAGTCCAAGCCAAATGTAAACATATGGGGAAATAAAACTCCCAAGCTGACTTTCCACCAGTGTGCACCGTCTTGTGGCATTTGTATCATGCAGCTCTACTAAGCACCACTGCCCAGCCTGTGCTGAAGTCATGAATATAATGTGCTTTCACACATTTCACACTGCTGCAGCAGAGACTCACAGCACTGGAGTCAACATCACTGTGAACTGCTACTGTCCGGATCCCCATCTTTTTACAGGTCTTCATCACCTAAAACACAACAAGGACACACAGACTACAAAATGGCAAGACACCGGGGAATATATTGTATTAAAGTTAGATACAATTATTATCATTAATCTTACCCTACAAGCAATCTCTCCTCTGTTCGCCACCAAGATCTTGTCAAAGGTCTACAGAGCAAAGAAATGACAAGAAAAAGTCTATTTCATTATTTTCATACTTAACCCTGTCCACATTGTATTTCACATGCAGTAACGTTAGTCTGCAGGAGAGTCATCCCTGTGATAGGCCAGCTGCAGAACAGCGCCTCACCTTCTCATTGGGGCTGTAGACAGTGGAGTATTGCGCCCTGCCATGGAGCGCACACAGTCTGGACTGGAGTGGGACATGCTGGACACACAACAATAAACACTCAAGGGGAAATAGTGCACTCTTTCCGTCTGCTCAGGTCTGCTCAGGTCCGCTAGATCCGTACCACAGAGATCCCAGTGCGCGACCTTTTAGTGACAGCAGCCTACATTTCTGGATGTAGCCTAACTATACTCATCACCAGCGGATAATGCTGGCTTTCAGGAAACACAACACCCTTAGTTTAATGCGTAAAATGATAAGAGCAATTGTATGACATTAGCTAGTATCATGTGCTCACCTTCGCAGCGAATAATAACCTGTTCAGAGACGAACAGCGGCCACGGGACGCCATGTTGCCACACTGCGACAGTTGCAGCGACTTACGACTTCAAGTAAAGACAGAGCTGACGTCATTACGTCGTGGCGTTGTGGATGGGATTTATTTTTTATATCTTTTCTGTGGACATAATGGTAGTTGATATTAATAAATGCATACTCGATTCCACACATACGTTGCAACAAATGAGGTCTCGTTGATGCATTATCCTTTACGAAAGATTATCTGTAGCACAAAACAACAGTAACGAGTACAATCTTCCATACAACAACAAAATTTTATTTTCATTCAATTAAACAAATGAGATATGCGTTAGTGATGTGCCAATATTCAGACTGAGGCATAGTGCTTCAGCCTGGTGCATCACCTTCACAATCACTGTACACACACAAATATGGCATCAGTCGTTTCACTTATGGCATCCAAATCATTCAGATCTTGCCCCAGAAAAATGAGATGGAGGGATCACGTCAGTAACACCAGTGATTTGGAATTCAGTTGAACAAAGTGCTTATCGGATTGAACAGAATCACACTCATTGTAAGACTCTGAGGCTCTGTACACATAGGCCCAGGTTTTTCACCTTGTATAAAATATGATATATTTATATCTCTATAACTCACCTCTTTACTGTAACATAACTGACTGCTTTCTCAACATATGGTTTCTGATTCTGCTTCTACCTTTATTGTAGAGATTCAAGAAAACAAGTACACAAGCACAGTCTCGTAAAAGATCAGAAGTGCTCTGAAAAGTAAACTTAACATTTAACACACCATCAACTCAGGAAATATTTATACATACTGCATGAACTAAAATCCTATATTTAAGTTCAAAATTAGCCAGTCAGAACAATCACAGTGTGGTTTGACCATGAGAAATTCAAGACTCCAGTGAACATTTATCTGAAATAGAGGAAGAAACAATGGAAATTATTGTTTGAGCAATATTAAATAAATATTGCATATATTGTTGTGCAGCTCACACGTTATCATTTCTTAAAACTTATTTCTGAGTCATGCTCTGTGAGACCTCTGGTTTATGACAGTACTTCTTCCCTTGACCAACAGTCTCTGTAAAGTGCAGTAGTTCAGTCATGCTAAGACCCATTTATCAATGAGAACATCAATGAGAACAACTGGTCAAATTGACTTAATGCTGGGAGGGCTTTTTAAACTTGATCCTACTGAGATTTGACCTCAAACCCTACAAAAATCCACCCTGTTTCGATGGTTGTTAACCATAATTATGTAAACAACATAGTAAGTAGGACTGGGTGATTTGGCCAAAAATATCATATTGATTTTTTAAAAAGAAATTTAGCACACTTAGATTTTGAAAAGGGGAAGCTTAATACATTCTTAGTTATCCTACTAGCAATTGTAAACTGTCTTCAATAATATTTAATGTAATCTAATTTAGTTCAATTCAAAGTAGAATTGTTTTGCTTTACATGACCAGTTATTTAATATGGACTTTGTGTCCAAGTGTAAGCCTTTCTCTCTTTAGGCCTCACTCACTCTCGTCCCCTGAACTCTGCATAATAACCCTACTCTGCTAATAAATCAGAGTAAACTGGTTTCATAATAAACTTCAATTTCACGATTTTGCAATTTCGTTGATTATTATTAAAAACACAAATTAATCAAATTAATTCTATGAATTGCCCAGCCCAAAAAGCTAGGACCAAAACATAACCTATGCTGCAACACATGTACAGAAACGGCAGAAAACTTGACAGAATTCTTATGAAATCATCAGATGTTTGTGGTTTACTTACATCCCAAATGTTAATGCTATAATTTGTTGAAACATATCACGGTGGGTAGACACTACAGTACCTGGATTCACCCATTTATCTTCCACTAATCTAAAGCAGGTCCATTCTCATTACTAATGTTTTCATCAGGAGACATCTCCAATTGATGGAGCAAAGTGCTACATATTCATCTGATGTCCACTGTCCATGATATTTTTGTCCTGTGTCTGCTGCAGTTTCTGTCCCATTATCTCCCTGAGCACTTTCTGATCTCTACAATACAGGTGAAGACAGGTTCCTTCTCCCAGAGCCCAATCACTCTTACCAGTCTTTAGTGTAGCCCTTAAAATAGTTGGAAAAAGAAGGAGCTGTCACAGGTCATATACTGTACATGTACTTGATTTAAGGTAATTTGACTAAAAATATTAATTGAACCTCTGGCGTCTTTTGAGCAGGGAGTTTGGAATTGTGTCAACTGACACTCCAAGAATATAAAACCGAACTACAAAAACAACCATACAACTGCTGGTTCAGGAAAGTACACCAATGATTCCTGTGTCCTGAAATGTGTCGTACAATAACGATATGACAACATCTCATCTGGATAAGCCTGCTTTGCACAGAGCTGTGGTTCACTTTAGTACAGTACTGCTGAAAATTGCAGCCTTTTGGAGAAAAAAAGCTCTTCTGAGTTTGTTGGTCAAACAGCCAAACATGTTCTTCCTCAACAACAGAAGAAACATGGATTGTTCATTATATCTTTTCTAAAATATTATCTAGCATATGTCAGGTGGTACCCAGTAGCTTAATTGTTTCCCCAATTCGGTCACTCAACCACCACATTCCGTTGGTGGCTTTACTAGAAAAACTTTTTTTTCCTTTTCTTTTTCCAATATATTTTTTCACAATTAGGGTAAGGTTAGGCTTAGGGTAAGTTTAGGCTTATGGTAAGGTTTGGGAACAGTTAATTTGGTTAAAGTTAGGGCTTTAGAACAGGATAGGTAACCGGGTCTCGGCAGAACTGCGTTGTGAAAAAAAAATGAGGCTACCCAGTACCTGAGACCCCTGATGGGAATAGCAGAAGATGAATATCAGATGTTTTAGCTCTAGCCTGCATCTAGAAGGCTCTATATTGTGTAGCACCAATCACAGTGGGGTGTGAGGTTTCATGTAGGTATACTACAAGTTCAAAAGTACTTTGTACCAAAGTGAGCCACTCTGCCCTAGGCACAAACATGCCCCTCCCCATGTGTCCTACGTGCCGTACTCCTCATCGTCACTGGGCTCCAGTTTGATGTGGTCTGGGTGGAGCAGGGGAAAGTGCGGTGCTGTAGTCCTGGTGCACACGTACCACTCCTTTATGTTGGAGAAGTGAGGTATGGCTGGGTTAACGGAGCGTTGGGTGCGGCGAGGCTGTCGGCCCTGCTGCTGCTGGGCCCTCCTCAGGCCTGACAGAGAGAGGTCCAGAGGGACAGCGCTCGGGGAGACGCTCCGGAGCAGAGCTTTATGGTTAGTCTCTGCAACAGAGCTTTTGTCAAAGTCGTGGTTGGAGCGCAGGGGGAAGTGGAGATTCCTGTGTGCCATGGGGGGTGACAGGCTCATTTTGAGGTCCAAGGGTTCCAGCAGAGCTGGAGGCTGTGGCAGACGGTGGGACAGTGGGTCGTATGGGTCCTGTAGTTCAGAGGTAGGTGAGGACTTGATGTGCACCTTCATGTGTTTGCGCAGGGAGCTTGGATGTGTGTAGGACTTGGTGCAGCCAAGGGCCTTGCAGTCGTAGGGCTTAGAGGCCGTGTGCACCTGGGAGTGCTTTTTGCGGTCACTGCTGTTGGCAAAGCGCCGCTCACAGAACTCACACTGGAACGGCTTCTCACCTGTGGATAAGGAGGTTCAAAATAAAACCACAATTGACTTGCGGACATATGGATCAATAAAAGTGGGCACTTTTACATGGCCAGAAAAAAAACAGAAAGCTAGAATAATCAGATACCCAGTAATTTGATCAGATTTTTGGTGTGTATGATTACCCAAAGGAAATCTGATCATCAAAAACACCCGGTGACACGTGTCAGTTAATCAATGGATTTTTAGAGTAATTGCTGTATTTTGAAGATAAATAGAATGCAATGGTACGGATCTTTTTGCGACATTAGTTACTTTTTTTTGCACAATTCTCCTGCACAGGTGTGAACAATCCCAAATAAATGTTTACATGACATTTTGATAAACTCCAGAAATCAGATAAGGATTTTTTAGTGTGCATATAAACATAGTCAGTGTTATGGCATTGTCAATAACGGAGCCCCATGACTAAAAGGTAATAATATATGATAATGTACTTCAATTATATACTATCATGAAAGTATTTCATAAAGGTTTTTTTTCCTAACTAGAACTAATTATATGAATAGAATTGTTAACTGAATATAATTGCGACAAAAAGTATGAACCATCCTAATGGTTTCGAACTCAATACAGAGTCACACCAGGATATGGTTAGATCTTTCAATCAATCAATCAATCAATCAATCAATCAATCAATCAATCTTTATTTATCCCCAAGGGAAAGTTTCAGGGACACAGACGTCACAGAGTGGAGGTTTCTCCCACTGTCCAAAGACACATGATAGGTGAATTGTAACTATATTCCTCAAATTACCAACTGCCCTGCTGCAGAGATAGTAGGATAGGCCTGTAGTTACTATGGTAGCACCATCAGCAACCCTCAATAATAAGAGGGGAAAATGACTGAATTAATGAATACATTCTTCACAAACCACATGGGTTTGTCTACAACATCTCAAAGTTGTTGCTGTCTCTGTTGTTACTGCAAAATGATTGAAGCTCATCAAGAGAAGCACAGGTTTGACTGTGTTACAACACCTTTATTCAGGCATAGAATCTTAATGGCCGGTCTGTCCACAAAGTGTTTGTGGTTATGTTGGTAGATTATTTTTTTTTAACTAGGCCAACTAAACTCCCATGAAGTCCTATCTGACTGAGCCAATTCATTAGAAAGCTTGAAGGTCCACATTTGGCCCCACATTTAGTTTGGACACTGATCAAGGCTATTCTAACACGCTAACCCCGAGAAACTACCCTGAAATTGACCACTAAGGACAGCCCTGTACCACCTTTTATCCTTCTAATCTTGGGCTATGGGCTTTGGAAACATTCCCCCTTATAGTGTGGAGTCCTCAGTTGTGTCCTAATCAGGAGCCCAAGAGCTGGGCGGATGTGATGTGAGTGGACCGATCTGTGTTGTAAACATGGAGAGGGCTTGCACCGGGAATACTCGGCCGAACACAGGCTGAGCCCCCCTGCCAGGACCCCCGCTGCTAGGCTTCTAACCTGACAATTGACAAAATGGTGACAGCCTACCCGTGTGGGTCCGCGTGTGGATCTTGAGGTTCTCTGAGCGCGCAAACATCTTGCCGCAGTTGGGGAAGGCACAGGAGAAGGGCTTCTCCCCGGTGTGCACGCGGATGTGGTTTATAAGTTTGTATTTGGCTTTGAAAGCCTTGCCTCCGCGCAGACACTCGTCCCACATGCACACATGACTCAGGCTCTCGAGCCCGGCCGCTACGTGCTCGCTGGTGACGTGCTCCACAAGCTCGTGCATGGAGCTGAAACTTTGGTCGCAAACGGATGTCGCCGTCCGCCCAATCTGTCGAGAACTAGTTCGGTCTATCCATTTACAAACGAGCTCGGTTTTGATGGTGGGGCCTTTAGAAAAATCCAGCAGCCCGTCTACCGCTCCTCCGCCGCCTCCGCCGCTCTCTAGACCAACGGGGACCGTGTTTGCTCTCTGAAACGTCGGGGAGACGATGCTCGAGGCCCCGGAGTTGTTGTTCCCCAGCGGAGAGACCAGGCCATTGTGCCTGGCCACTCCAGCCGCCCGCTTCATGCTGTGCTCGGCGGGCTGCCCCGCTCCGGTCCCGCTGAAAGGATCAGTGCCACGTCAAATGTGTGCGGTGGTGTCACAGAAAGAGCCCAGCCGCGGTCCCCCTCCTGGACGCGTGTTTTGGTGAAAGAATCAGGCGCATGCGGCGTCTCTACCCCCCGCTGGCTCTGTTAGATCCCGAGAGTCAGACCTCCATGCTTTTATTTACTGTGAATGGAGGAACAGAGCAGGCCGCGGCCCCCCACCGCAGAGGGGCGTCCTTGTCTCCTCTCTTCCTTCTCCCATTCCCTCTGCTCCTGTTTGCCAATCTGTGCCCACTGCCCACCCAAGGCAAACTATAGACTTTATGTCAAAGTCTTGCAAGTTAAATATACATAACATTTTAATCCCTCTGAGGATGTGTGTTGTTTGATTGAATAGTACATACCAGCAGGGTTACCTATTTGTACCTCTAGCCCATGTAAGAGTGTCCACATAAAATTAATGTGATTATAAAACAATTGCCTTTAATCCACAACTCTGAAATTCTAGAAAGGTTAGGCTATTCTTAAAATCTTTTCAAAAGGGTCAACCATAGGAAACAGGCGCAAATATAATATGAATTGAACACAAAATGTACATAAGCCCATGTGCCACTAGAAAATCATTGGTGTTTTATTAGTGACCAAAATACTTCACAATTCTTTTTAACGTTCCAATTAGGCAGCAAAATACATAGGCTTATAGATTACACCAAATATTATATTATGTCTTAATTTATCAAGGCTTTTCAGAAAATAGTTAGGCCTATTCAAAGGGTAAGCTATTTGATATGCCTCTTGTCTACTTGATGGGTTTTTACACAAGTATAGCCCATATTGTTTCTAAAACCCTCAGATGTATTGCATGAGCATTGTGAGGACATACACATATTGATTACATATGACCATATAAAGTATTGTCTCTTCCAAGACCTCTGGAAAGTACTTAAATCTATCAACATTACAGTAACTATAACCTAAAAATAAATAAAAGACAAAATTGAGTGCAAAAATAAATAACCCTAAAATAATTAACATGGGACATTTTTCCCATGTTAATTATTAATTATTATACATTTTACCAGAATGTAGAATGTTGAGGAATTTTGTGATATAGGCTTGGCCTATGCCAATATTGGTATCAGGGTTGCTAAATATGAATATATTATAATGATTATTTTTCTGTCAATAGAAATGTCATTTGTTATGCCTTACATAAAATAAAAACATTGAGGCCAAAATGTCCTCCAATTCAGAAGGAAGGTATGGGATAGCGGAGGGGCAATCCCACAAGGATGGGACCTGTACTTTATTGGAGACATGTGAGTATTTGACACGTGTACATAAAAACCCAGGTGAAAATGTTGTCTTTCCCTATTGCCCTTTTTATGTTAAGAATGGTTTTCCCTTCAATGTGTTCTTAGCATGCTTTTAGCACAAACCCTTTTTCTTTGCAGTTTATTTGTGTTATGTTTTCGCAGTTCTTGTGCTTTTATTTTTGACTCGACAGATTTATAGCTATGGCCAATTTGTAACTTAAACACAGTTATTTACATGGCATCTAAAAGATTACGAGTTGCATTCTTTAATGTTATGTTAATGAATGATATTAAATCCAATTAAATAGTCAAAGATACAAACAAAAATTAGAATAGACAAATAATTCTTGCATTCTTGCAAAAAACTAACTAATTTGGATATACTACTATTCTTCATACAGGGGTAAACAAAAGAGGAGCATTTCTATTTTGGTTTCAAACTGAATGGCTTTTGAACAGAGGTTTGAGCATGACAGATTTTTCTGACCAGAACTAGTTTAGAAACTTAGAAAACAACAAGCCAAAAGGAATATTTGAGAATTACGGCAGAATAATGTAATTTTAACCAAACAAGATCAAATACAATCTCTGTTTAAATATTAAAGATTAAAGATAAAGATGAAATAAACTCTTTTCTGGATACTCTCAATTTACCCATTAAGGCTTAAGAGTAAAATTTAAAAAAAATTAGGAGCTGAAATAACAGTTATGGAAATGCAATGTGCAATCAAAAGACTGAAAAACAATAAGTCTCCAGAGTGTGATGGGTTCACCTCAGAGAGGTATTCACCTTATTCTGCCCAGCCCAGTTATGCTTCTTTCTGCTACGGATTGGCACTTCCGCTTTATTGGCACTTCTGGCTGATCGGAATTTCTGTTAACTTGTGGAGAACAAGGGAAAAGCCTTGTTGCCTGAAAATGGCTTTGTGTCTGTGAAGAACTTATTTGCTATTGAGATCGGCAGCATATAAAATGCCCAAGGCAGCTTCCAGAATAAGGTGGATAAAGCTTTAAAAGAAATACATACTCCTCTGCTCAACATTTAACTGGGCCCTTAAAAAGCTAAAGATTCCTCCGAGCTAGAAAGAAGCCAACATATCTTTAAAAAAGGAAGGACTGACTTGAGTGTGCCTCATATAGACCAACCTCAACCTGTAACAAATGACAGACCCAAAACAATATTAGACGATCTTATCACACAATGAATCATATTCCAAAACAGCAAAACAAAGCTGTAATAATAATTATTCACCAAAAATTCTCATAGATGACACAATATGATTGTCCAACATCAAGAATTAAAATTAATGGTCACCTGACAGATCCACTGACTGTGGAGAGAGGGGTGAGGCAGGGTTGTGCATGGTCTCCCCATTTGTTTACTTTGTTTCTATTTTTATATTAGACAATCAAAAACAATCAGTGGTGTTGTCTACTACATGGACAGTGTTCTAATATTTTTTACCAAACCAGAAATTTCCACACACATACACATTTCCGGTCTGAATACAAACTGATTATAAAAAAGAAATTGTGGTTGCCAGGTGGCCCATCATCATGTGTTTTGGGACTATTCTATTATCCTTAAAGCATTGCAGACTGTTTTTGACATTGCCATCCCACTTGACTTCAGAAGGATGTATTTGGGCCTCAAAACTCCTGCCATGGACAATATGAATGGATGCCTTTGGAGCATACTCTTGGCTGTGGGGAAGAAGGCCATGAAAAGGATGACACAAACTACACCAATATAGATATTAACCTTTATTTAATCCATTGAGATTAAAAACTTATTTTCCAAGGAAGTCCTGGCCAAGAGTCGGCAATGTTTACACAGTTACAACACACAAACAAATCAAATTAAAATAACATCTATTATGATAAACATTTGCACATAAATAGTGCTGTCTCTAAGGCTTTCAACTTGGTTTTAAAGGCCTTTAAAGACATGAACTCATTCAATTTCCAGTCTTTCTCCAAGCAAAAGAAGTTGAGTGGACAAAAGCTTTCTTCCCCAGCTCTGTTCGGGCGAAAGGAACAGAGAGCAACAGCTGATCGTTTGAGTGCAAGGAATACGAGTCAACACATCTCTGTGTGATCAAAGCAAAAATGTACGGTGACAGTAATCCAAGCATTGCCTTGTAAATAAATGTGTACTAATGTCCTTGCCAATGTCCTTGATTTTGAGAGAAGCATGATAAACCGTGTAACCAGTAACAAGGCACTTTTTTTTACTTCTAAAGAAAAACACAGTTTATTAAGGAAGAAAAACACCCATTTTAGGTTTTAATATAAGTTTTTCTATGTGTGGTTTAAAAGTGAGGGAGTCATCAATCAAGACACCAAGATTCATGTATTCATGAACCACTTCAATGACGTTCCCTACAAGAGTGTACACTACTGGAACAGACTGAAGCGCCTTCTTAAAATTTTAAACAATAATTTGCTTAGTTTTGTCAGCATTAAGGATGAACAGCTCCAAATTCTCTTTGCAAGGTTTCAATGGCCCAAGCAAAAAATGATCCATAGCAGTAAATAACTGTCATCAGCATAAAAATGCATGTCAGCATAACGGGCATTTTGACCTAAGTCCTCGATGTACAAGATAAATAGAAGGTTCCCCAAAACAGAGCCCTGTGGCACCCTTTTGTGGATAACAACAAAATCAGAACAGATACCATCATTGAGTCCTGTAATTCAGATAATTTTAGAACCATGCGACTGCATGCTCAGACAATCCTACGCGAAGTAGTCTGTTTTTTAAAACAGCATGGTAGACATTTGTAAATTGAAAAAAATCATCATCATCTTTATTTGGAAATGAACAAATTTAGAATACTTTGGACCAAATGGGACTTTTACATTGGACAAGCGCTTTGTGTTTTTCTGTTCTACTTTATATACTTAAAACTGAAAATGGATGTGTCAGTCCAATTTGTTGTTGGTGGAATGTGTTTGACACAAAACAATGAAGTGGCCCTAACATGTCTAAAATTAATGCCTAGCCTTAAAATGTACATGTTTATGTTAATTGTGTTGATATTTTCATAAAAATATCGATACCCACATTTTAAAGTCCAGATACAGCAGAAAAAGTACAATTTAAAATGTATTTTACATAAAGAATTATTAATTATTAAGAGATAACTAACTAGTGATAAAATTCATGTTGAATTATCATGATGAATGTTGGTTGGTTATTTGGGTCCAGATGGTTTCTCCTCCATGCTGAAACATTGTGCGGACGAGCTGGCTCCTGTCTTCACAGACATTTATAACATCTCCCTGAAGCCTGTCCCAGCCTGCTTCAAGTTGTCCACCATCGTTCCTATCCCGATAATCACTGTGGCGCTGACGTCTATAGTCATGAAATAATTTGAGCCCTGGTTCTGCCCCACCTCAAGTCCATCACCTCCCTCCTCCTGGAGAACAATCTCTCTCAGTTCATCGCGCCCAACTCCACCGGAGGCAGCGCATGAGGCTGGGAAAGAATATGTCGGACACTCCGAGCAGCAGGATTCCAAGGGCTGTTTACTTTCTCCCTGCTCTTCTCCATGTGCATTAACTGCTTCACCTCTCAAGTTTGCGGACTTGCCATCACTCAGGACCTCAATCTGGAGCTGACCATCAACTCCTCATCAGTCAGGTCCAGCAGAGGATGTACTTCCTGCGGAAACTGAGGAAAGCTAAGCTGACAGCGCAGATGGTGCTGTTGAACATGACCATAATTGAGTCCTTTCTCACACCTTCTTCATGTGGTACGTTGGATACACTGCCACGGACAGACACAGACTACAGCACTGCATTGCGTGCTCTGCAGAGGTGATCGGCTGCATCATCTCTCCATGACCTGTACGTCTGCAGGACTCAGGGGCGAGTAGGTTGGCTCACAGCTGACCCTTCTCCCCCAGGACTTGGACTACATGAGCCACTCACCCCAGGCAGGAAGCTACGGCTCATTCGGACAAGACTCATGAACACTTAATAAACCTGTTTCTCAACTCACGTTGTCTATTTGCACTGTTTGCACAGTTTTTCGGTCAATAATCTTTTGTTAACACTTATTTTTGCATGTCTTTATCATGGTTTATTTATATTCTAACTATGCATTGTTTTATGTTGCACCACTGCTGAAGCCCTTCTTTGTGAATTTGTTTCACTTACAATGGCAATAAAACATAATTCTAATTTTCTGGTGAAGTACCTACAGACATTTTTGTACTCACTCATGCAGTATTATGCTGCAAATGGTCCTGGTATGGGCATCCATTCCACAAACTTACACCAGAGGGCAGACAAAGCCCTTGTTTTGCAGTCCGAAGTAGCTTATGTCTCAAGTCTTTGGTCTCAAGCTCGAGTCCCGAGTGAGTGGCTCACAAGTCCAAGTGAGGAATAAAGTGCTTTGCATTTCATGTCTAAATATCAAATGACATAATATAGCGTATGGTTTTATTTAAAACATTTTTGTAAATGGTCCTTATTAATGGTCCTGGTTGGTCCTGGTTGGGGGATGCATGTTTTTGTTTGCTAAACTGAAGCAGTGAAATTATAGCTAAGTAGGTGTAACTCACAAACATTTATTTTTTGAGGACTCGCAAGAAGTTGTCTAATGTCACGTGCAGGGTGTGTTATTGGCTGTTATTGGACGGTAGGGGGCACTATAAAGTTTCTCTTATGTGATTCACGAAGAAGATCTTTAGCTTGTGGAGGAAGTGGATCATTTCAGAACATCTGATGGAGCAGCAGTTGCAACGTTAGCTTGTGGATGTAAACATGTAAAAGTGGAGATGTCGGAGGGTGCGGACAGTGTGCTCTCTGTGGCTCAGCTCAAAGACATGGACGCGGACACGGTGAGATAATATTCTCGAGACAATCTCTGGTTAATTAAATAAAAACCTGCTGTTCATTCTGTATCAGGGCTCTGAACTCGTAGTTATACCTCTATGTATTATAGGCCTCTCCTTTATATCTACATTCGTGTGTAGAAACTGCTGACGAAATAACAACAAAATGTGTCTACACCATGGATCCATCCATTGGACACCTACACGTACTAATACAATCTGCGCACGCAGGGGCTAGTTGTGTTAGTTACTTTATAATGACATTTTAAGTTATTTTTATTGTTGTTCTATGCACTTATATGTGACATATCATGTTTTAGGTTTTACACTAGTTTGTGAATGTTTGATGCTTTGTTATGCATGCCTTTTTTATGTTTTTTTATAATATAGTAGACAAGTGTACTCATTTGAAGGACTAATACTTTATTCTGTGACCATATGTTTTTCTCTCAGATTGATGATAAGGAGTTTGACATTCCTCAGGTGGACACCCCTCCCACTCTGGAGAGCATCCTCAATGAGGTACACAATGATTTACACAAACACATACACGCTCAAGTGGGGTTTCTATGTTTCCTGGGAGCATTACATTGACCTCAACCAGGGGTGTGTAACAATGTTTTTGTTTAATGTGTATTAGCTGGAGGAGGAGGATGTTCCCTTCGTGCTGGAGGACACCTGTTTGTTAAACACAGATAACATGGATGCTCACTCCTGCGACACTTCGTCTCTGGCCAGCTCTGACAGTGGAGACCCTGTTAATCTCAAACGGCAAGCAACTCTAGTCTCACTCACCTCCCATATGTTACATAAGAGCACTCTAAACACCAGCGACTAGGGCTGTCACTAACGATTATTTTAGTAGTCGACTAGTCAAATGATTATTTCGAGACATTTTAAATACATTATCAACCAAATAAAAGTTGAAACATGGTGACTGAAGGCTTCCAGTATGAGAATATTAATGAAAAATGGGTATTACATGTCTGATAAAGACATTTTGATTTAATAATGTCACTGTTTTTATATGTCAAAAGTTAATTTGTTTGTTTATTTCAGACTACGTTTTATCAAAATACAATATTTAAAGTCCTAGAATGAACCATTTAAAATCATTTCACTAAAATATTGGAAATGGTCATTGAAATGTTCAAATCACAAAATTACATTTTGTGTAAGTTTTCGTTTTTGTGCACGTGTAGAAGGAAGAAAGCACTGGACGTGAACATCTCGGTGCACGGTTCGGTTCTGAGACACAGTTTGCTCAAAGGCATCTCGGCACAGATTGTCTCAGCTGCAGTGAGGCTTTTCTAAAATATTTTGTAACTAATGATATATAAAATCAGTTGATAAACATTCATTTTTCTCTAGGACAAAGTGGATGCTGGTCTGCCAACTGCTATAGTAAGTGTATGTATATGCATGATAACAACACACTGATCTGAGATAACATGCACTGTTGTCGTGTTTGTGTTCAGACGGTCGCAGGTGTAATCACAGTTGGAACATCCCATGGTCTTGCACTAGTGTTTGGTGAGTCTTAACAGATATGCATATATTAATTGTAAATTTGTGTTGGAACTATAGAGTCTACAGTTAGAACTGCTTGTTTTTATGCAGGAAGTGGAACCATCAATGACTATATTTCACAAGCAATAGGGGATTTATATGTATGTTTTGTTACTGTCATGGGATGATTTAAGTTATTAAAATCTTTTTCATGATTTCCATGGTTGTTTCCATGACACTGAAGTTATTTGTCCAATTAGGTACATTAGGTCTTCACGTTTTACGTTCAAGTTTTAAGATTCTTATGGTCAGAACTATATTTTTGTATCCTATATGACAAGTTTCATCTACATTCTGCTGCCTCTTTATATCAGCTGACCAGACGCATTACTGTAACATGATGTGACACTTCAGTGGATGGCAGCAAAGTGCAGCTGAAACATGTCAAGGTATGACACAAAATACAGGCCTGACTATAAGAATCCTAACTCACTCATGTTATTTATTTCATCTGGCACCTTTCAGACTATCAGGACTAAGGTCTTTCACAGTTAGTTCTTTTGCATTAATTTCAAGCCTCACAGTATTAAAATAATAACAATTCTTGTTTTCTTGCTAAATTTTATTTTCTACAAAGTATACAAAGACACATTGAGTGATGTGAGTTTTAATATTAAAATGTGACATAATTTTGTTTACTAGTGTGTACCGAGAGCACATCAGTACATGCCCATATCATTAATATCTACTCTTAGAACAGCCTCTCCATTGTCGGACATGGAGGCACTGACCATGAGGAACTCTCCCTGGAAGGTCACGCTGGAGCCGTCGCCCTGGCCCCTCACAAAATTGTATTCGCTGCTGTTGTACATGCTGTCATACAGGTTGTAGTCGCACTCGACCCCTCGCTCGAACACGCCTACAGCGCACCAGTTGGAGTAGAGGTTGCGGTCGTATGGCACAGAGTACATGAGTGCCAGCACTTTACTGCACTCATTGTAGTTGGAATTGAAGAGGTCGTAGGTAAAGACTCCCACTGCTCCTGTCGCGGCCCCTGTGGTCTTATTAAACATGGCTGAGCCCATGGAGCAAGGCCCAACTATTGGGGGTGGGGGGACTTCACAGTGGCCACTCTCAGTAAACACCCTGCACACAAGTACACAGAGGTTATACTTCATGGTGAACATATCTGAAGGAGGCTGACACGTAATGTAAAAGCTAGACTGATATTACATGGCTATTAAGGTAAGCTCTGTAAACTCTGGATACTATTTAACAACTTTTTAATTATATTTAACAACTTTCTTTCATGAAAATCAAAACTTTTTGTTCTGCACCAAATGTTATGTGAACTTGATCGGATCAGCAGAAGTTGTACAAAATGGATTAGTTTGAGTCTGAGAACTCAATTCTGGGAACAATGCAGATTGCAGCACAAGGTTAGGTGACAGAAGGCTGCGACTAATTGTGATATACGGTGAGGATTTTAGAACCAAAAAAATAAATTTTATTTAGCGATTTTTTTTTCTTTTTTTTTATTTTTTTTTTTATTCCAACTGGTTAATTTAATAAAGTGTTATATTTAGTTGTTGAATAACTGAATCTTATCAGAGTAAGTAATTTAGAATTACTTTTATTTTCAATCTGAACCATAATAACTGGAATCCCATGTAAGAAGTGTGCGTGTGTGTAGTCTTTTCTAGCCTGGTGTGGGCAGTGCAGTGGACCTTGGGTTGGTGAGGGTGAAGTATCCCGAGTTATTGTTGATCTCCACAGAACAGCTGCGATGTGGCATAGTGCTCAGGAGCTGCTGGCAGACTGAAGACAAGCAAGACAAAAATAATTGCAATGCGTTTTATTGAGCACAGATTTTGTCATTGTTTGTAATTGAATTAAGAAGTTTGACCTAATTGTTCACTACAGTAAAAATATATCATAATACAATAATTAACAACTTCACAAAAACGCAGATTGTAATGCCTTGGCAACTCTCTACTTACTCTCTCTACTCTCTACTGATTACATTTACTGTATTACCAAAAACACTTTAACCAATAAACTCAGTTTCAGTTGAGCCTTTAAAACTTAGGCTTTACTTAAAAACTATTCTTCCTGGGATTGTTAGCAGACAGATTTGACCCTATTTTGAGAACAATTGCTAACAAAGAACCATAAATTAACTAACCGTTTGTTTAAATAAAATTGGTACACAAAAGGACAACATGTTTACCCACCTTTCTGTGTTGAATGTCAAATGGCGTTGCAGGGTTGTTGTCGGGTGAGTAGAGTGAGCCACTATGGTGCTGCCTGCTTCATGTGAAACCAACACAACCACTGTAACGTTGACGTTTATATTGACATTGTTAATCAGCCCTTCTTTTATCAGCGCTGATTTTCCACTGTTTCTAGATCAACCCACATTTTATCTTCCTGACCACATCACATTAGTGATTTAATCAGCTAGCTCTTTGTGAGGCACATAATATTCTTTATTTGACCAAGGTGTTCCAGCAGGAGGGCTCCACAGGACAGGATTAGTCACATGACTTCTCACCTCCCGTCTTCTCACACAACTGAATTTATAAAACGCATAAAGCACATTTAATCAATAACCTAAAATTACTACAATACATTGGTACTGTTGATATCCTAGATATCATATAAGTGAGTCAGTATTTATTAAATAAGGAAAATGTTATTTTGTGAACATGGTTAAATTTTTACTTCAATCTCTGGAAAAAACCCTTGTCATCCCCAAATAAAAAACTACGACTACAAACAACTCTGGTATCCAGTCTAACTCTTAATTGACTTCCCCTTGATATTATGTTTATTGCTTTCTCTCTGTTTTTCTGCCAATACTTGTACAGCAAAAGGTAGGGCTCTCAGAATACCAGTGATGTTCTGCTTTGTCTCTTTGTCTGGTGCATGTGCCCTCATGGATTTATGTTTTTGTTTTGTTGTTCTTTAGTTCTTTTTGTTGATGCTTGGCCTGTCATTTGAGCCATTCTGTTCTGCTCTTGTTTTGCTGTTTTGAATTTAATGACATTGAACCAAACATAACACAAGTATTGCAACAAAGTTTGGTATATGAAGAAAATGTACACTCGTACTTATAGACACTTTGCTGGGAAAAGGTAACAGATACGAGTTTTAACACAAAATTTGGCTTGGAGTTCAACTCATTTCGTGAGACTCACAATGGGCTTGGTTCTGATTAATTATCTAAGATTAGAAGCTGGATCATTGATAAGGCAGGTTTACGAAGGACAGTTAAGCTTATGATTAGAATAATGTTTGGGATGGTTGATTGGTTCACTGCATAAAATCCATTATTTTGTTTTTTGTGTATTTTTGTATTTATTTAAAATAAGCCTTATCCTCAGTTCTGAGAACATCTATGTATATATTAAAATTGTTAATATTCTTGACTTTTTCTTGACTACATCTGATTTAGACATTTCAATCACTGTTTTTGTGTGTGTGCAGACAGTAACCAGGCTCTCCGTTTGTGCCTGGGGTCCAAGAGCACTGGTGCTGAATTTGGAGCCGTTTCTGCTTTGAGCATTAACCACGACTGCACTCGGTTGCTCTGCGGGTTTGCCAAGGGACAGGTATCTTGACTAAATGACATGCTCTTGGACCGTGAACAAAACTCAGGTGAAATTAATTACATATAACATCCTTCCTAACATCCTAACTCCAGATTACTATGTGGGACCTGGCCAATGGTAAACTGCTGAGAACCATCACTGATGCCCATCCTCCAGGAACTGCAATTCTGCATGTGAAGGTAACTACATAGGTCACCCTGCTTTGACTTTCATTGATTAAATAAGCCGTATGCAGGCTAAATACAGTGGATATTCAAATTGGACATTCCAAAATTGTGTTTCAGCCCTCTTAACTTTCTATTCACAGTTCACAGATGACCCGACCCTGGCAGTTTGTAATGACAGTGGCGGCTCTGTGTTTGAGCTGGCATTTAGGTACATTAGACATTAAAGGGACAGGACACATGGCTTTTTGTGTGTTGACATTCCGCTTGTGTCCAGGAGGGTGATGGGCATGCGCTCATGTGACTCCAGATGCCTCTTCAGTGGGTCTAAAGGAGAAGTGTGCTGCATTGAACCACTCCGGACTCCCCCAGACTTCAGAGATCACCCCATCACTCAATACTCGCTGTTGGCCATGGCTTCTCTCACCAAGGTAACCTGAGGCCTGTCAGTCTATTGACACTGTTGCCCCAAAACCATTAAAAAAAATATATCTTCACCATAGATCCTGGTGATTGGATTAAAACCAACCCTCAAAGTTTGGATGACCTTTCCCTATAGCAAGGTCAGTAATGCTGTTCTTTTTCTGAGACGCAGTTGGTCGATTCTTTCTTTTGACACTATCTAAATATTTTGTTCTTTACAACATTGCATTTGACTGTTTATTACATGAAAAGAGTACATTGTTTTGAGTGTGTCTGTTTGCAGTCGGACCCCTCCAGTGTCCCTCAGCTTGCCTGGCAGTTTGTTCCTGTTCAGAAGATTGTCAACCCCATTCTGGCCTTTTGTAAAGGAGATACAGTTCATTTCCTATTGGTTGGTGAAGCCATAGCTTTTAAGAATATTTATTATAATATAACGCATCTATATCTCCATTTACTACCACTGCATGTCAATTATTTTGAGGGATAGTTTTTATTTTATTGTCTTTTATTTATTTAAAGTAGACGCATTATACTTTTCTTCAGGTGCTTAGTATTCAACTATAACATAAATAGAACATCATTTTAGATGTTGTTCATTGTAACCCACCATAGTTAACTAAAACTGCTTAGTAATAGTCAATAGACCTCTCGTTCAAAACAGCAGAACTGATAAGCTTCTCTTCATAGTGGCATTTCTCCATTGCAAGCAGCGCATTGTCTTTTACATGTTTGTATTTTTGTGACTACGTGACATTTTAGAACCCTACATGTATCACTTGATGTCCTCAGTTTTGAAATAATTGCAGCTAAGTAAGGGGCAGAGTACTTTTTTTTTTTTTGAAGGACAATACAGTATTACTCAAACATGCAGGGATGAATCAAAATACTACTATGAGGAAACAGCATTTTAACCAGCTTGTATGTATGTATTATAAACCCCCTTTCCCTTTGAATCCAATATGGAACCATATTTTTTTCAATATCAGAATTTCCGCATGTCCCGTAACTCCCGTTCAAATACAGGGAGGAGGGGCGCTGTGAGGCAGCACCACGCTCTGCCTCACGGTGAACAGTATAATGCAAGGCTGTATGCGGTGCAGTTGTGTGTCGCTGTCCCTCTGTATATAACAAATACAACACCCTGACGATGTGCTCTGTAGTTCCAAATCAGAAATGTGTTTCGGCTCGCAGATTCATTAGAAAAACAGCAGTAAAAGTTCTCACTCTGTGAAGCAAACAATACGCCTGACTCATGGCAGAGGGCGCTTCTGAGCCCGTTGACTGTTGTGCTGTCTTCTTTGTTCTTGAACTCATTTATTTCTTATTTACAATCCGGCTTATCAAAATGTAAAGATACGTTTTTGGTCTTATTTATTTCGGCTTGAAATAGGCTGGAATTTGTCTCAATTGGAATTAATTTTGACCTTAAATAAAATATGTCACATGCAATATATAGCACAACTCAATTTAATTATATTTAAGGTGCTCTTTTGGGTTCATTCGCATTGATAACTCTGACTCTGAAAGAGTGAGTGCCTCACTAGCCATGAACCTCACTGCATGTCACTGGTTTGTGATGGGGTTTGTAAGTAGTGTGTGAGGTGTGTAGGAGCTAAATGTGGCTGTTGAGGGATTCCATAATCCATAACCTCACAGTAAAATGTGAATGTGTTTCTTGCAGGTTAAAAAGGAGGAGTCTGGCACCATCCACGTCATCAAGCAGAAGCAGCTGCAGCTCAGCTGTGATCTCATCAGCCTCAGTGTGAGTGGATCTTTTTTTCCTCTCCTTTTTCATGGGCAGTGCTCATTGAAAAGAAGTTTCTCTGGAGGTAATAATGCAAAGAGAAGTAAATGATTCTCTTCATCTGTGTCATCTGTGTGGAGCAGTGGATAAACAGCCGTACCCTTGTTCTGGTGGATAGCCATGAGAAACTCCAGGTGGTGGATAAACCCAGTCAGGAGGTCCTGGAGATTATGGACCTGGAGCAGGTTCAGCTGGTCTACAACAGTCGACACTTCAAGTCTCTGGCCACAGGGGGGAATGTGTCCCAGGCTCTGGTAGGGGACCCATTAGCTATTGTCTGCTGCTCTTGTTTGGGACACATAAACCAATGACCTACTATTTCACTTCACAAAAATAAATGTTCATTGATCCAATGCTGTGTGTACTCCAGGCTCTGGTTGGTGAAAAGGCCTGTTACCAGTCGGTGTCGAGCTATGGCGGACAGGTCATTTATTTAGGCACGAAGGTAATGGGCATCATTATAACTAGATGTTCATGTAGTGTATCAGCAGTACGTGACTTTGGACTCTTTTAACAGTCTGCTCACATGATGACTCTAAGAAGCTGGAGAGAGGTAGGTACATTATTGTCAGAGTGTCACTACACTACTATACATTGTGTGCATTGTTGTGTGCTCCAGCGTATAGACTGCCTGTTGAAGCAGGACAGCTTTGTGGAGGCCCTCTCTTTAGCCTGGTCTTTTCATGAGGGCACTGCTAAAGCTGTAGTGGGTGAGTCACACCTATCTTACCCCACCACAGTCCTGGATCTGTGTTCAGAGTCTCATAACTATTTTACTCTAGGCCTCTGTGGAGATCCAGTGAAAAGGAAAGGAGTCGTGGGTGATAAGGTGGGAACCAACCACTGCATTACAATATTATGTTCTTGGTTCACTCACCATGTTTTCTTGCTCTGCAGATGGTGGAGATTCTGTTGCAATTCACTGAGCACGCTCTGAAGAAGTGTCCGGAGCAAGGCAAAATTCAAGTGATGGAGCAGCACTTCAATGTGAGCTCATAATTTCATTTCATTAGTTTGTATAATTCAAACCTAGTATGAGATCTCAGTTAGAATTCAGCTATTATACTCCTGCAGTGGTTTTGTCAAATGTATATTTTGTTTAGGACATTGTTCCCATCCTGGTGGATTACTGCCTGCTGCTACAAAGACCGTAAGTCATCATTTATACTTACACTCCTGAATAAAAAATCCATGTTAATTATTGTAGACAGTAATCTTGATGGTGTTTTACTGTAGTGTATTTACTATTTGTTCTCTGATAAGTTTATCCCAACCCAAGATTTAATGTCTGCCCTCTCTAATAAAAGTGGCACACCTTGGCAAACCTTCAACTACATTGTTTTGTGCAGAGATTTACTCTTTAACCAGCTCTACTGCCGACTGCTGGAAAATGTTGTGGCGAAAGGTGTATTCCTGGAAGTTTTGGAGTCTTACATTGTGGCTGATCGCTTGGGTCACCTGACCACGCCTATTATGAGGGACCTCCTTGCCCATTACCATGGCAATGGCATGATGGACAGCCTCGAGAGGTGCATTGTGCATCTGGATGTAACCAGCCTGGACATCCAGCAGGTCAAATATCCTAGTATCTTCTCCAAGGTTGCATGTCTTATGCCCACAATGTTTTTATTAATAAAACATTTATTATTGATTTAGTTAAACAAAAGCTTCACGTGTAGTGTTTTGTGTATTTTGTATGAATATAATGCATGTTATTTGACTGAAGCCCTAACCCTATGCCTGTTGTTTATTTTCCAGGTGGTGAATGTCTGTTGGGATAATAAACTGTATGATGCCATGATGTATGTCTTCAACAGTGGCATGAATGACTACATCACACCTTTGGAAGTATGTCCATCCATCCACAAGTACATGGATATTTACACTACAGTAATAGACTAACTGTTTCTTTTGACATTCTCCAGAAACTTTTTTCAGTGATTGGTCCTCCTCTCAGAGAGGGCCGGAGTCTGACAGGTGAGTAATTCCTATGCAAGCATGCATATGCAATAGTATAGTATAGTATAGTATAGTATAGTATAGTATAGTATCATTTATATAAATTCATTATATACATTCATAATTTGTCATTCTATTAGTTTTTCTGTTTTCTACTTGACAGATGAAGAAGTGATAATGGGGAACAAGGTCCTAGTTTACATAAGGTGACTCGCCAATAATGCAAAATCCAATTAGTACTTGGCAGTTGATGATGGCCTTGAGGATTATAATAAAGCTTGCAGATTGTAAAATGTGTTGTTCGTATAGCTGCTGTCTGGCTGGAAGAGCGTATCCTCTTGGAAACATTCCTGAAGACCTGGTGACGCAGGTCAAAAACCAGGTAGCTATATAATATTAAGTTCTGTGACTGCCTGTGTCTGGCTATATAGGCTTCACTACAGATACAGTATTCATAGTTTCTAATGTTTCTTTCACAGCTCAGATGTTTCGGAGAAGTTTTTGTGTAGTTGTAGAATATTTTTTTTGGCTCTCCATCCAGTTTAATATATTATTATATGCATAATTGTAAGGATTTTTGTTGAAGGTCTTTGATTTCCTGATCCGACTGCACTCGGAGTCCACAGAGGAGGAGGACGTGTTCCCATTTATTCGTACTCTGCTTCACTTTGACACCCGCGAGTTTCTCAATGTCTTGGCCATGGTGGGAACCTGCACTTGTTTAGATGTTTACACACTGACAGAATGTACTAGTTACCAATGTTTTTTAAAAATGTTTATTTATTGCAGACCTTTGAAGACTTTAAGAATGACAAACAAGCACTGGAGTACCAGCAGAGAATAGTTGACATCCTCCTTCAGGTAGGTGTCAAAAGATTGGCGGAGAAACTTAATGTTTGCATCATAAAATCTCTATTATTGCACAAATTTGTGTCATTTATGGATACGATGCTGTGTTTCACCAGTTGATGCACAGCTTGTTTTTATCCTGTACTGCTGTTATGCTTTATCTGCCAAAACTAATTTAGTCCGACACTTCTGTTCTCTTTCTGCTAGGTGATGGTGGATAACCCAGACTTCACTCCGTCTCAAGTTGGCTGTCTCTTCACATTCCTGGCTCGGCAGATGGCCAAACCAGACAACACATTGTTTGTCAACCGAAATCTCTTTGATCAGGTCCAAAAAACAAATATCTGTACATTTTCGTTTGACCTTCTATCCACGTGCCTCCATTTGTACTTAACTCTGCTCTGATGTGTTATGGTTTGCATGGACAGGTTTTGGAGTTCCTGTGCAGTCCGGTGGATGACTCCAGGCACACTGAAAAGCAGCAGGTGGCTTCTTAAAATACAAAACAAAAAACAAATCACATTTCCAGTTTATTTCAGTACAGTGTATTTTATTGTGACCTGCAGGTGCTGTTGGAACTGCTTCAAGTGGGCGGAGTGGTGCAGTTTGATGAAGAAGGACTTATGACTTTAGCTGAAAAGGCCAAATTGTGAGTTTGAGGAATAATTCAGATACTGTACAACATATTGGTTCACTTTTTATGTTAATCTATGTCAGGGGTGTCAAACTCAAATCCACAGTGGGCCAAAATGTAAAACTTGAACAAAGTCGCGGGCCAGTATTGAACAAATGAAACTTTTAATATTGACCAAACAAGATTTGCTTTAACATTGAATATGGAACAAGCAACACTTATTACTATACAATATATAATGGGATTTGTAGTAGTAACGATGAATGAATGCGCTGTATAATACCGGCGCGCCATTCCTAGTAGTCATTTGGTATAGCCTCTTGGGCCAAATATAATTACACTGCGGGCCAAATTTGGCCCACGGGCCAGAGTTTGACACCTAAGATCTATGTACACATTATCACTTAATGTTCAATCCAATGGCTCTGATGTGTAGCTTCCAGGTCTGTGAGTTTTTGTATGAGAAGAAACACTTGTATGACAAAATCATAGACTGCTACTTGAACGACCCTCTGCGGAAGGTAAGGTGCTGGCTTTGTACTGCTCATGTTGAACACATTTGATTGAACTCTCTTGAATATTTGTTAGGAGGAAATCTTCAGCTTTGTGCACAACCTACTGTCTATGCCAGGATATAGCACTGAGGAGAAGCAGGCCGTGAGGAACAAGGCTCTGCAGCACATCAAGGTATGAAAAGGATAATTACCGCATGATTTAAATAGTCTAATCCAGCATGAAGCTAATGATAGTGGGCACTCTTGACAGGAACTGGTGTGCCTGGACGCACAGAAGTCCTCAGACCTGGTGCTCTTTCACTTTTCGGAGGAAGTGCAGTCGATCCTGAATGTGCTGAATGTGAGCGTCACTGTTATTCAATTTTCAATTCAATTTATTTTTGTAATGCCCAAAATCACAACAGTAGTTGCCTCGAGTGGCTACAGTGGAAAACAAAATAAACAATGTTCAAAGGGACTTGGAAATGTCCCAGCATCCTGTGTCCTTAGACAGATAATCCAGGTTATCTACACATTGTTCATGTTCACCAACATCTGTGGATCCATAATGTTTATAGCACTGAGCACAACGGTCTGCCCCCAAATACTTTTGTGCTGCACACAAGCCACTACCTCTCCCAGAAACATATAACTTATTCAGCAAAAATTGTTTGCCTGGCCTGGCAACCTTTTCTGTCAGTCTGATCTAAAATAAAAATAAAAAATGTAATCCAGTACCAAAGGTTCCAGTCATTATAGAGAAAATTAGGACATTTACCTTTTGATGTGAATAACTAAAATAACCACAATGCATTTTAAATTCTACACGAGGATATAAACATTTAAACATGTTTTTTTTTCCTCAGGAAGCCCAGCTCCAGTTTAACCTTCTTAGCTGTCTCCTGGGACCGAGGTAGCGATGTTTTCTGAGGATACCTTTTTGATTTTTCCTTCAAAGTCTGATTTGTTTGTATCCGTTTCTTTTAGAGATGGTCCTTGCTTGACTCCTGGTCTTACCCAGGACCTGGCCCTTCATGAGCTCTTGTTAGAACTCATGTGCTGCTTTGCCCCTGAGCAGCTTCTGGGTTTCCTGCAGAGCTGTCAGCAGTACAGACTGCAGGAGGCCATTCAGGTGACTATCACACATCTCAGGCATGTTCACTGCTTTTCCATGATGATGGGTCATACAAATCATTTGAATCATGGAATAGTTGTGGTGATAAAGTACAAATTAATCATTTCTAACGCTTCAAATATGCTGTAATTGTTAGGTTTTACATTTAGATTTTATACTGCTGTCATAGATTTATCTTGATATGTGCACTAACTAGAATTTACTAAACTGAACTGTAGATAACTGACAAGTACCACCACAGTGAGGCCACTGCCTACCTGCTGGAGAAGAAGGGTGATGTCCATGGAGCATTCAACATTCTTTTGGAGGTAAATGCCAATTACCCAACCGTCTGTTGGGATGAAAAAAAGTTACAAGAATTATCAATGCATCAGCAGTTCTGGAAGCCCCTAAGTAAAGCTGCTCCTGTGCTGCTCCTGTACAGTCCCCTAGAGGGCAGCAGTGTAAACAGGAGGTGGAGAGACCCTGAATGGAGGGCCCTCTGCTTTGTCAACAAAAATATGACAAACCTGTCTTCCTTTGTTTTTAAAGACGCTGAAAAAGAAGCTGAGCGTGTTGACAGGCGACTGGACTGAAGGAAGTCCTGAAGAGGAGCCTGCTCGCAGAGACTTAGAGCAGGCTCTGAACACAGTCATTGAATTGTGTCACCGGAGCTCTATGGGTCTCAACCAGCAACAAACTGAGGTCATTTCAGTAAACCTTATAACAACAACCAGCTCATCTCCTGATTTAGGTTTTCTTTGTAATTTTCATTTTATTGGTCTGCTTGTTCCGTGCACAGGGTTTGTGGTTCCCGCTTCTGGAGGCTATGATGGCTTCACAAAAAAATGTGACTGGAGCAAGCAGCAAACACACCTCTGAAGGTAACAATAACACTGTAGGGTGGAAGTGGTAGCTGTTAAGTAGAATAATTCAATAACACTATCCTAGTGAAAATATTTATGCTGATATTATTATTGAATTACACATATGTGTAACATTTTTATATTACAATAACACAAAAATATTGGTGGTAAATTAAGACCATTTAAATGTTCAACTGTGAATATGTATGTGTTTTTTTTTGTGTCTTTTTCAGTTCTCAAGGAGCAGACCATGAAAGTCCTGAACAGCATGAGCAGTTTCATCTCTCTGCCGGCCATCATCCAGAGAATACTGCAGGTTAGTCACACTACTATCTACAGTATATGTTTGACTGTTTGCATGCCTTTTGAATGAAATGTTTGATACATTCAAATTGATATGTCAGATGTCAAATTAAGGGGCAAACGTGTAGTAATTCTTTGCATTTTTTAGGATCCTGTTTATGGAAAGGGAAAGCTGGCGGAGATACAGGGGCTTATCCTGGGCATGCTGGACACATTCAACTATGAACAGGTACAGACCCATTTTAGAGCTTAGGTTAGACGTGAGCTTTGCTGTGAAATGACCCTACTGTTGTTTTAAATGAAGAAGTTAATCTCAGCAATTTTCTGTTCATGTTTCTGTTCATAGCTCCATCAAGGGCAAAAAATCCTCCTATTTAGAAATGTCTCTACTCTAGGTTAATACATCAATACATTCTGTTAACCTGTCTAACGGCACCATTGCTGTCAAACTAGGCAGATAAGCGATAAAGATCTGGCAACATTTCATTTTATTTTTTAAAGACATTGCTTGAAACCACAACAAGTCTACTGAACCATGATCTCCACTGGTCCCTGGCTCACCTGCACTCAGCAGTGAAACGGGGGCTCCACCCCCGACAGGATAGCTGCATTATCTGTCTGCAGCAGTATAAGAGGAAGCAGGACAGCTCAGAGGAGATAATTGTTTTCAGGTCTGTTCTTTTGATGTTCTTGTTAATAATATTGCTGTTATTATCAGTTCACTCGTAACCAGAGAAATGTGGTGTGTTTCCAGCTGTGGGCACCTGTACCACCTGCAATGCCTGCAGCAGAAGGATTGTGGCCTGGAACAGTTCCCTCAAAACAGACACTGGAACTGCTACAAATGTTCATCGAGTCAAGGGGGCCGCACTGTGCCCCCCAGCCAGCCCAAGAGGGGCCGCACGGCCTCCTTAGCACAGGCAAGGCTTGTCTTTACGGAGAAGTCTTTTTTTGTTTTTCAGCCTATGTAGACTTTGCTTTAGAGTTTAGAGCATTTTAAATGTATATTTTATAGTTTGAATCTCTCCACAGACTCGAGTCACATCAGTCCAGCATGACGCAGAGTCTCAGAGAAAGGTGAGCTGATTTCCATCTGGACCTACTGTTTGGGATCCACATTACATTTAATGGTTCAGGTGGTAGTGCTCTTATTTGATTATATGATCTATGGACACGCAGGTTTCAGTCAGTGGCTATGATTTCTGTGGATGTTCAGGCTCTGTCAATTTTTTGGATTATAATTTACTAAAATTGTATTTGTTTTTTTCCCTTTTGTCTTCCAGTTTTTTGTTGAGGCCACATTAAACCATCACCAGGAACAGTCCTGGGACCAGCTGCGCACTTTGTACCGAGGGCCTTCACGGGTAGGGCTTTGCACCATATTTTTCTAAATTTTGCATTCAATCAAAATAGTATAGTTGAACACAGACTAGGTTTTGTCATTGAAACTGTTTTCCAGATTTAGATTTGTTTCTAGACACAAGCTCATATTATTGATAGTATTTAACAATCTTTCCTGTCTATCTTGCAGCTGTCCATCCTGTCAGAGCTCACTCACAGTTCAGAAAAGTCTGGGCTCTTGATGTCTGCACAGACGGGAGCGGACTTTCAACTCAAACTGTCACCACCCCCTCTAGTGGAGGAGTAATGAACTACACACTGGGACTTGTAGAAATTGTTTATTCATTTGCAAGCACTCTTAAGTTCCCACTGTCTCTGTGCACTACACAAAAACATAATGTACATAGGAGTGATTTCTATAATTGCATTTTAAAACTGTGAGGAAAAAATCAGTTTTAATGATAATCAAATAACTGATTTACCGGAAAGTTGATTAAAATTACTCCATCTCCAGACCAGATTCCTTTCACTCGTTATATGGATTACGGTTTAAAATGCAGCGCACGGTAATGTATGTCTGGAAAGTAACTCAGTATCACCATCTTTTGGTGGTAGCTAATCATACAGAACGTGTGTTGTCTTAATGGTTTTAGCTGACTGATGGCTACACAATCACGACTGAACACTGTGCCCAGTCATTTACACCCACCACAAGGCCTCAGCTTCTGCATCTGTTACTGTTACATAGAATAACTCCCTTCTGGTTAAATTTGGTTGATTGAACTTTATTTTAAAAATTCCCAATTTGCATGTCAAATGTATTTATTTGTCTTTGAATTTACGTTCAAGTATCTCTGGGTCTTGATCTCGGCGTCTGCAGAGATGTGGTCGCTGTATCGGACTGTTGGGGTGAAGAAGAATGTTCATACCCTCACCTCTGGTCATGAGCTTTGTGTCATGACTTAAAAGAGAAGGACGTAGATACAAGCAGTCGAATGAGTTTCCTCCGCAGGGTGTCTGGGCTAGGCGCACCTTTAGCGGTGAGGTGAGGAGCTCGTTCACACGGGAGGGGCTCGGGGAAGGAATCGTGTCTTTGAGGATTAATGGAGTTTTCTGAACTGAACTGAGCTGAGTAGAACCACTGCTCCTCCACGTGGAGAGGAGCCAGCTGAGGTGGCTCAGGCATCTGTTCTGGATGCCTCCTGGACGCCTCCAGGCATGTTCCATCAGGAGGAGGCCCCGGGGAAGACCCAGGACACATTGGAGGAACTCTCTGCTTATCTCCTCGGAATCCCCCCGGAAGAGGATCAGAATAAAATGGATGGATGTGGGATAAAAGTCTCTTCAATTTGCATGACTGGACTTGTGCATTAAGGGGGTTTACATAGAACTATGGCAGGGGTCACTAATAAACTTTCACCAAGGTCCAGAACTCAGAGGTCCGGAACTTCACGACGTTTCTGCCACACTTTTGACACTTTTATATTATAATATATATTATTACACACGTAAAGGGTATAAATAGGCTTAGTTATTTTTCACAATTTACCAATTGATTATTTTATCTAACAAATAAAATGTTTTATTGCTCTTTTAATTTGATTAGAATATAAAGCCGACATGAGACGTGGAGCAGAATTCTGCTTTTGTTCTGATAAGAACATCACACACTGCAAAAACCTTTGCGTTCCTCTCATCAGTCAGCACTACGCTTCTTTCTTGTTTAGTCAGAATAGAACACACAACTGATATCCCGCAGTTAATACTTTCTCACCCGCGCTGCGCTTTGACGCGTGGTAACGGCTCCTGCGTGTTTGGAGCGAGAGCGGAGAGAGAGAGACTCCCTCCTAAACTCCGTTAGTTGAAACCATTTCTTAAAAGCTGCTCATCACTAACACACGGGAGACTGCACTGCTCGTTCTCCGTGAATGAGGGGCTTATGATAGCACTCCAAATTTGTGTCAGAGTTCGGGTCCGGACGGGACTACGCTTGTGTCCGGATCCGGACCGCAGTCCGCCGGGTGCTATGGATAAAAAATGGTTGATTTCACATTTTTCCTGAGCGCAATCTTATCCAGATTGAATGTGTGGTTGTTTTAGTGCAGACTGTGTGATTAACATTCCAGGCCTGATGTGTGCTGTCCGCCCACTGCTGTCTGAGCTGGGATCACACAAAAAGACTGGCACCACTTTGATCCCTAACCCTCAAACAATACGCCACTGTCCTGCACTTTAAAGAAATCCTCAGAGCGGACAGCAGGGGCCCGTTTGATCTCAACACATACAGATTTACCAGGACACTTTCTCTCCTAGGACAGTTGGTATTCTTCTAATGCAACCTGGCACCAGCTTGTGCAATTACATGGTTTGGAGTTAAGTATTCAGTGCACACAATATATAACTTTATCCATTGTTGTGATTTAGGAATTGCTGTGGTATTTATTAAAAGCATGTTGTATATGTATGTAATGATAATATTATGAAGGCCCTCGCACGCCACCATGAAGAGCCCCCCCCCCCACCACACACACACACACAGAGCTCTGTATCTTTATTACTACTGCAATTGAACAATTGTTACGGCCGCCACGGTTACAGATGGAGAGAGCATGTGTGCCCAATTTCAATTGTCTGTGACACCCCAGTCAGATTTTGAGGGGGTGCTGTGAACAATTATAATCATAGCTTCATAAATTGCCTCCAGCCTAAAGCACGGAGCGAGCTGCACGAAGACAACGAACAAACGGGTTTAAAGAGCGTTGCTGCTGGAATAGTGTGGTTGAGGTGTGGGTTCTGCTCTGACTGAATTGCAATATTTTTATGCTTTTGATAATGCTTACATCATGAGAGATTGTTATTGCACAAAATATGAACAGAAATCCTTCATTGCTTATGGGTCTAGATTATTTTTAACACGTTTGAAGTGTTTGGAATTAAAAGTCTAGCAGGAGGTAGCCTAATAAAAGTACAATTTTCAAAGATATTCACCAAACCATGACATTATATCTTTCACAAATGTGTATGTACGCTCTATTTTCAAATTATATTTAATCACCATCTTTTGTCAGTCCCGGGTTTGATCCTATATGGCCGACTTCCTCATGGTGTAGGAGAGGCCTTAATATCATTTCCTGATATGATCTTTTTCTGGCCGGCTCCATTTGTTTTTGAGGTGGCGTTTGCTGACCCGTCTATTCTTCACTCAAAATGTCTGATGCCATTCCCTGGTACGTTCATTCTGATTTACTGAGTTGTTTTATTTTTTCTAAAACTCCTGACTAATTTCTCCCAATTTAAACTAAAGCTGTTCCTGAACCTTTTGAAGTTCAATTACATTTAGTTTACAATATTTACAGATCATCTGCATACACCTACAGACACACAGGTGCATACACAAATTCATACACAATTGCAGTTACAGTTGAAAGTTCATGTGTCATGTTTCCCAAGATAAATACAAATACATTCATATGTAAGGTTGTTGTGAAATGTCTATGCACTGGTCCGTGCCGGAGTCCCCTGCCACATTCAAGTTTGTGAAAGAGTGACATCATGTATATATGTATACCATCCAGTTCTAACCAAACATAATTCTGACTAGTTGAGAGATCTGACAAAGTCAGGCATTTTCTAGTCAGGGTTGCCAAAGTTTTCCTTGAAGCCCCCTGCGTGAAGTGGAAAACTTGCCAAGTCCCCACAAATACATCATATGATAAAACTTATTTTTTTCAGGAATTGAGGTGTTTCCTTCCCGCACCATGTTCCAATCATTTGTTTGGGAGCTTTACGGTTACCCAAAATTTATGAACCACTCTAGGTCATACCACCTAGACTCTATAGGTGGTATCATGGTAAAAGAAATGCACCCATTCAGCTTTCCAATACCCAGTATCAACCAATTCCAGACTGAGGTTGAGCATTTCTAAAAAAAAATTCTTAAACTCAAATAAGGTATGACAAAATGTGTTATGTAACACTTCAAGTAACAGTTTTGCCCAAAAAAGGTTCTATCACTATGAGACATTCTGGGCAAACAACGGCTGTTAACTAGTGTTTCAGCTGAACTGACATCCTGACCATCACACCGGTGTTGCTGCATCTCTAACCATATTAACCCTTTATATTTTTTGCACTTGGCTGACTACATTCATTGTTACATTCCACTGCAACACCAGCACAGAGAACTGAATCAAGCAGCACCAAAGCAAACATCTCCTGACACTTCCACTGTTCCACTGCCCAAAGCTACATCTAGACACAGATGAAGAGATCAGGACATGGCCGCATGTTTCGGACACGGGTCTGTCCTTCCTTTGCCACTTCAAGGTCGGGCTGATGAGAGTGTTTTTCACCCAAAGCGGGGCCGTTATTCCACACTTGAGTGTTGAGTGGGAGATGGAGCGGCGAAGGCACATGCAAAGAGAGATGCTCCATTTGTGCTTCTTAGAGATGACTCATTCTCAAGGTCAGGAGCTGAGCTGAGGCCTCCAGTTCGCTGAATGAGATGGTCTGATGTGGTGGCCTCTGCACTTCTAAGACCGTGGATAAAATGTCTGACTGTGTGTTGCTGGATGGTCAAGGGTTTTAGCTGCTGCATATGGACATACACGTCTTCTTCTTGAAGTATAAATTCGAATAGTTTTTTAAAGCTTGGTGGGTGCAAATGGGGTTATAGTGTAAGTTGTAACCGCAAAATGCTTCTGAAACATCATAAACTGTACTAAAAACAGTTATACATTTATTAAGGCCGTGGACTCAGGCAAAGATGAAAGGCTTTTGGCTTTTCAAGTGGATTCTCACAAGGCTTCTTGGTCCGAGAGCTCCTGTTGACATGTGTCACTGGACTATTTCTGTTTTTAATGTTTTTTAACAGGCATGCAGTTTGATGCATGAATTGAATCTATATATAGGCTAGTATGTAGGCTAACTTTAATGTTTGGTTGAGCATAATACATGAGCTAAAAAAACAATTCATCTCTGTAATAGGATTACAAAAGATACATGTTTCTCAAATCCTAAACTAACAATAGGCATATATGACTGAAAGATGCATTTCCGTGTGGCTTGATGCAGCTTTCGTTTGGCTCTTTACATTCATGCCTGCTCACTCACAGGCAGTTGAGTTGTTCAAGGCAGGCAGTGCCAAGGCAGTGCGTCGAGCTCTGTGTACACCCAGTGCACTCAGTTAATGAGTTAATGACTCATGTTAATGACATTTAAAAATGATATCAAATTTTTTAAAATTTTGTTTTCAATGAGACTGAGAGAAAAGATCACGCACACTGTCTTACTTGCAAGATGAATTTATTGCCTGACTAAGGCCTAGTAGCCAAAACGTTGCCTCTTCACCTGTAAATAAATTCACCTTACAAGTAAAACAGAGTGCGGGATCTTTTCTCTCAGAATATTCAGCGTTACGCACGCCTTTTCCTACGCCCCTGCTACAGAATTTGATGTGCCAAGCACCGTCTTCACATTGTTTTTAATGAGACAAAACAAATTTGTCTCTAAAGGTCTAGAGTCTAAAGTCTAAAGGTGCACTGTGTAACCTGTCTGGAGGAGGGTATGCCAATTGCTTGCCTCAATGAAAATGTTATTTAACAGGAATGTTCCACAGTAATTGAGTCAACGTTTCCATCATGTAGCCTACATTGAATTACAGGTGAAAAAACAGCATCCATCCTGAGATCTTTCCTCTAGTGTCGAACAATCCAGCCATAACAATAAAATTAGAAGCCGATCAAGTCATTCCAGCGCAATCTGTTATTGTCCTGCAGTCAGGACTTGAGTGCTCTGAAAATGTCTAAATTCACCCACTCCCTATTTTTGCCCACTGCTCTGCACTTAGTTGAGATTATTCAAATCAATCTCCGGCTCATACATGTGGGGACAGCGCAGCGTGAAATGGGGATGAGAATATCTGCAGTTCGCTACAGAGAAATGTCCCTCAGCCCTGCTTTGAAAAGAAAGTCAAAATTATTATTAGTGGTTCAGGGTAAAATCAAATCGATAGTAATAATAATAATAATAATAATAATAATGCCTTCCACTTGCAATTTGCTTTACAGGCTTGACGAAGCCTCTCAGAGCGCTACACTGTTGTCATCATTCATTCCATGCTCGTGGTGGTGAGCTACTTGAACGCGAGGCCATCAAGCTGCGCCATTGGCCCGTCCGACTACCACCAACCATTCACACACACACACACACACACACACATACTTGCTCGCACGCACACACACAGTCTCGCACGCACACACACACACACACACACATCACTCTCGCTCGCAC